>JAQSEB010000042.1:0-1440236 GCA_030063045.1 Pratylenchus scribneri
AATGGAGTGTGAGGGTTTTTGACCAAAAAAATTTTGTAAAAATTAAAGAAAAAAATGATAAAAATGTTAATTTTTATTAAATTATTTCGATTTTTACTTATCGAATATTAAAACATTTATTTTACCAAAAATAGTTTCCCCTTCATAATAAAAAATATAAATAAATCAAGATTAAAATTATTTATTTAAAATGATTTATTAATTTTATTGAATTCAATGAATAATAAAATTAAGAATTTTTTTCCTTTCTCTATCATAATTCAATTAAATAAATAATATAAATTTTATTTTAATATTTATTACTAGGGGGCGGATTTTTATTGATATCAATATTTTTCTTGCGAACTTAAAATAGCTTTAAACCAACATAAAACATGTTTTTATCAAGGTTTTAGTTGATTTGCATGAACTTTTATGTCAATATTCATCATTATTTTGCCATTTTTTGATCGTCAATATTGATATCAATATTTCGGCATTTTTTGACAATTTTTGGCCATTTTTGTCAATATTTTGAAGATTTTAGAAAAAAATTGAAATTTTTTGAAAAAAATCGAAAAATTTTTTTTTAAAAATTTTGAAAATTTTTAGAATTTCTTAAAAAATTTAAGGAAAAAGTTCATTTTGTAATTTTTTGAAAATAATTAATGAAAAATTGATTTTGGAAAATTTTTTAAAAATTATTGATGTGTGTAAAAATTTTTAGGAAATGGATTTTGAAATTTTTTGAATAAAAACTTTGAAATATGAATAATTTTTGATTGAGGATAATGAAAAATATTTTTTTTTCGAAATTTTTATAAAATATAGCAATTTTTAAAAAAATTTTCATCAATATTTCATCAATATTTTGCCTATTTTTGCAAATTATATCAATATTTTGACAATTTTATGTCAATATTTTATGCCTATATTTCGGAATTCTATATCAATATAAATCCGCCCCCTATTTATTACCTAAAAATTTAAAATAAAAATTATAAAAAATTTTATTGAAAGTTTATTCGGAAATAAAATAACATTTAAATTTAAAAAGTTTCCAGCATTAATTGTCGAAAAAAATAAAAGAAGTCCAACATATATGGTGATGGATGGGGGGGGGGGGAGGAAATATGATGATTTTTGCATATTTGGTAACACAAAAAACCTTATTGAAAGAAAATAATAAATCAACATCACATAAAATAATTTCATTCATTTCCATCTTTCATTTTATCATTATTTATTGTTTGTTTTGGTCGTTGCCATTGATGAAGAAGAATTGCTGATGATTCCATTTTGGATGACCGTTGGCATTTGCGTCGATGAGGATGTAGTAGAAGAGGATGTCCCCAAATTCATTGATGAAGAAGATGGCAACAAATTGGAGATGGCACATTCATCCTGTGTTCAAAAATAATTTCAATTCGATACGCTTCAACCGTCTCAAATTTTAGGATAAATAGGGAGCGGATTTTTATTGATATCAATATTTTTTGCGAATTTAAAATAGCTTGAATTCAACGAAAAACATTTTATTTGTTGATTTTCATGAACTTTTATATCGTCAATATTCATCAATATTTTGACATTTTTAGTCATTTCATTTTCAGATTTGGAAGAATTTTACTAAATTTTAAAGGTTGAAAAAAATTGAAATTTTTTTTTAAAAATTTTGAAAAATTTAGAAATTTAGTGACAATTTTGAAAAAAATAAGAAAAAAATGTTTTTGGCTTTTTTAAAAATTAATGAAAAAAATTGATTTTGGCAAATTTTTGAAAAATATTGGTATTAAAAAAATTCATTTTTTTTAAAAATTTTTAAAAATTTCAGAATTAAAATTCGAAATTTTATTTAATTATATAAAATGTAAAATTCCATGAAAACAAAATAAAAATTGCATCAAATTTTTTTCACCTGAATTCCATTGATTTGTCCATTCCCATTAATTGTTGTATGTATTGTTGATTTGGGCATTGCGGCCAAATATTGTTGGAATTGAAGCATGGCTTGATCGAATAGCCATTGAATGTTCTTCAATGCTTGAATGCGTGTCTCAGCTGCCTTTCTCTCCTCTGCTTTATCCAATTCTGCCGCCAATTCCGCCGTATTGGATAAACCCGATGAAATCTGCTTTAAATGGGGATAAATACAAGATTATCACAGAGATATATTTTTTAAAGAATTTTACTTTATTCGAGCCAATGTGTATATTTTTTCTTCGACAAGTTCATTTTTGGTAAAATTTTTTCTACGAGATTTTTTTATTTTTGATTAAATTTCACACTAGGTCCATTTTTCGTTTAAATTTAAAATTTGCCTGTGGCTCAGAAATTATTAAAAAAAAATTAGGAACTATTCCACCCGAAACAGATTTAAAAATATGAAACTTTTTAGCACGAAACCGGTTTAAAAAAATTTACCATGAAAAATCGGTTTAAAAAATCCGAAAATATTTCATGCAAAACCGGTTTATTTTCGTAATAAATTTTTAAAATTGAAAAGTGGATGACTTCTTAAAAACCTGACGATCCCTCTTGACTGTTTTTAAAATAAATTTTAACGATTTCATATTCATACTATTTTATGAAAATTTTCCTTTGCCTCTAAAATTAAATATTTTCAGACCAAATTTTAAAAAATCTGACAACTAAGGATAAAAATAATGAATTAAAAAATCAAAAAAATCAATCAATTGTATCCAAAAAAATGTTATTGGATTATGTGCGAAAATAAAAGAAAAAACCCACATTTGTTGACGGTTTTGGTAATGGCAAATGAAGAGTAGACGCCGGTGCCGGTGGCGATTTCAAATTGGTGGATTCGATTGGCATCAATTTGGCTGCTGGTGTAGATTGTGATTGAATTGAAACGGAATTATTACTTGTAGACATGGACACGGTTGGCGGTGGAGAATGTGGCAAATTTGATAAGATGGAAGTGGAGGTGGTGCCACTTGTTGTTTTTGTTGTGGTCGTCTTAATTGTCTCAACACCAACATTGCTGCATTCATTGACAATTGTGGGCGAATTTTGCTTTAATTTCAAAACAGATATTAAATAGTTTTATTTGCTTTAGTATAAGATCCAAATTGGCGCGTCATTTATAAATAAGTTATCAAGGACTGAACCAATTTTGATTAATTAGTTATTAAATCAAATAATAGAGTTTTGACTCTCAAATGATATTTTTTTATTTAAAATGGTTCAGATTGATGGGTTACCAAAAACCGCTGAAAATTACCATAGTTACGGAAAAAAATTTAGGGCATAACTTCAAAAACTCGTAACAAATTTAAATTAAATAAATATTATTAGATAGCCAACTCTGCTCTTTAATATGATATTCTTATCAATAAAAATTAGTACAGTCCTTGATGAATTATTTTCTGGAAGTCATTTAATTTGTCCAAAAAAACACTGAATTTGTCCAAAATCTTTCGTGTTGAAAAATATTATATTTTTGAGGCCATTAACTTGGCAAAGTCAATTTCTTTAAGATACCTTAGCCCATAAACCCATGCCTGCCCCTAAACTTAACCCTAGTCCTAAACCCCTAGTTATGGCCAATTTATATGGCCTTAAAAATATAATATTTTTCGACACGAAAGATTTTGGACAAATTCACTGTTTTTTTGGACAATTTAATATTATCTCTTATTTTATTATAATATAAAAGGCGCAACGCTATTTACTTTATTACCTCTTCCAAAATATCGTCGTCCGTTAAATTGAGCGGTGTTGAACCGAATGTCAACTTCAAAAGTGTAGTGGCCGCATCCAACGTGTCCGTCGATAACAACCGAACTCTTTTTGGTGGAGGAGTGAATTCATCGGTTTTATTATTGACCTGCTGAAAATTTTGCTAGTGAAATTTTTACCATTTATTCATAATTTATTACCGGTGGATTTTCTTCTTGTGGTGGTTTTTGAATTCGAATTTGTACTTTTTCCACCGCTTTTTCCTTTATCACAATTTCCACCTTTTCTTCCTTTGAAAATCCACCAATTCCACCATTCACTTCCCCATTTATATTCACTTCTTCGCGTTGTTGTTGTTTTGCATGTACTGCTGCTGGCTAAAAATATTTTTTATAGATTAAAAAATTTATTATATTTTTAATGGGATGATTTTATCTAAAATAAATATCAAATACACATTATTAAGGACAGGAACTGGACAATGGCGATTGTAGCTAATTAAGGGCCAAACCGATATTGATGGATTTGGTATTAAATTAAAGAGCGCACTTTTGGCTCTCGATAGATATATGATTTATTTGGATTGGTTAAGATTTGCTGGAATTGTGTTCAAAAAACTATGAAAAATTCGCTAATTTATAAATATTAAATAGTAGTCTTATTTAATTGTTTTTTAAGTACTATTCTGCTAATTCTGAACCAAACTAAATAAATTTTATATCAATTGATAGCCAGCAGTGAGAAGCTATTTGATTTGATAACAAAATCATCAATATCGGTTTAGCCCTTAATTAGCTACAAGAGCCGTCGCTCAGTTGTAGGTTGTAGCGTACCGGGGATTTTTATATTAAAAAAAATAATTGATTATTTAAATTATATTTCGTGATATTTGCCAAAATTGATTTTGAAAAACTTTTAAAATAAAATATATCATTTTTTGATTTTTATTTCATTTTTATAATTAAATTTTCCCTCAAAAAATGCGAAAACGGGTAAATTTGTTCAAAAAAATGACATCTATAAATTGAAATGATATCTCATCGAAAATAATTGAACGAATCAAAATATGCACACAGTTTTCAATTTATTCCCAAAAACAACAAATGAATTAACAAACTTAAAGCCAACCTACCTTTTCTTTAATATTTCCTTCCAATTTCGACGACCCTCCATTAGTTGAAGAACTAATTTCCTTTGTTCCTTCCATAAAATTCACATGGCGCACTTTTTTCGAAAATTCTTTATGGGTTGTAATTTTTTGTATTAATTTGTAAAATTTTCCCACCTTTTGGTGTATTTTTGCGTTCTTCCTCCTCACCTCCACTTTCATTTGTTCTTTCCATTTCCTCATTGTCATCCTTTGCCAATAACAAATAATTCAATCGAGAAATTGGTTTAGGGACGCGATTTGAACGCCTAGAAAAAGCAAATATTTTTAATATAAATAGAAGCCGAATTTGATTTTTTGCATGTTCTGTTTATCCTATAAAACTTTGATCTAAGTCTCAATCGATTCAATAATGTCAATTTTGTTTATGTCGGCCCTAAAACTGAAATTACGCTAAATTTTATATTAGAAGCCCTCTCTCTAATAGAAGCCCCCTTCAAAAAACTACTAACTTTAATTTTTGAAACTTTGAACATGTTTTGAATGATAAAAACATGTTTTTAATCGAAAAAAAAACATTTTAAAAACTTGTTTTTCGATTAAAAACATTTTTTAATTTGTAAATATGTTTTGAATCCTAAAAAATTTTATGATTTGTTGGAAATTTAATCAGAAAATTATTTTTCTACATTTTACCTCACTGAAATTTATATGCCCTCTCTCTTCTTTAAAATTTTTAAGTTCCGGGGCTTCTAATTGGAAATTTACGGTATGCGAAAAATGGAATTTACACACTATTTTCATCAGAGAAGCAGAGAAAGTTGAGATTTCGAAAAAATTAAGTTTATTGTAAAGTTGGGGCCATCACGGCATAGATTTAGCGCAAAATACAAAAAAGGGACTTCGCAAAAAAATTTTTTTGGACCCTCCCCCCACTTCGCAATGGTCCAAGTGATCCTCCCCCCTTGCCCATGTATGTTAGGGTTTGGTTTTTGTGCTCTGCTTCTTCGGCGGGATAGTGTGTAAATTTCAGTTTTTGCGAATTTTCAGTTTTCGCGGCAAAATGGCAATTGGTTTTAAACTATAACTATAGCTATAATAATGTCGGCGACTATATTATATTTTTGGCAGCGTGTTGTGTGTAAATAAAATAGGCTGAAAAAGATATAATTCAAAAATCACCGTAAAAAGCTCGAAGCAGGCAACGATTGGTCACGGCGAATGATCATCACTTTAGTATATTTTGGTGGAATGGCAGCAGCTGCTGGCGCTGGCGGTGACATTGATGATTTCACATTTTGTTGTAATGACATTTTGGCTGGTGGCGGCGGCGATTTGACATTCTTTATATAATTGATCATTTTATTTTCCAATATTATTTTTTGAATGAATTAACCGATGATTTTGCAGCAGCGATTGTGGTGGAACACCATTTTGGCATTCGCATTTGTTGGCCATGTTCCAGCAATTTATGCTGTTCCCATTCTTCAATTGTGTCATAATCCAATGCTCCGCCAAAACAAGCATCGCATCTGTCACAATTGGAATTGAAAAATATTTTTTACCGACAAAAGTTTTTACCTTATAATAAATTAGAAACCAGCTTTAAACCCTACAAACTTTATACCGATTTGTAGATCACATCGAGAAGCATCGAATGGCATATAATTTGTTCTGGTTTGGTCAAAATTAAAGGGTATTAAACCGTTTAAACCATATTTTCTTTTTTGGTTTTATACTCTTTAATTTTGGGCCAAAACTTGGCATTTTATATATAATTCGATGGGTTTCGATGAGATCTACAAATTGGTATAAGATTTATGGGGTCTTAAAACCGGTTTCTGATTCACTACGCAAAAACCACAAATAATAGTATCCAATAGAAATTGAAAATAATATTAGGGAAATTATTTATTAATTATGTAATACTCTAGCACATTTATCTCATTTTAGAAAACTCTTTAATTCTATTTTTAGTCCTATAATACTTATTACTAGTAGTAGACGGTTTTAGTGGTTGTATGATCGCAGATAGATATCGAGTTTGTTTTGTGATTTGCAAAAAATTTAATACGTAAATAAGCCGGTTTTGAATGAAATATTTTCGATTTTTTAAACCGGTTTCTCATGAAATAGTTTCGAATTTCTTTAAATCGTTCTCACATGGAACAGTTTCGAATTTTTTGAACCGGTTTCTCAAGGTGAATTTTTTTAACCGGTTAAAATGGTCGGTTTCTAACTTATTTTAGTTGGAACTGGAATAGTATCGAATTATTTTTTAAACTGGTCATAGTTCTATTTTCGAATTTTTTAAACCTGATTCTCAGGTGAATCCTTTTTAAACCGTTCTCACATGGAATAGTTTCGAATTTTTAATCTTTCGCGTGGAATGATTTGGAATTTTTTCCAAATAGACTCAAATTTTGTTTCTATTTAATTATATGCAAAAAACCTGAAAATAATATGTTGTGTCCGGGATGGTGCCAACTCATCCAAATATTCAATAACCGGTTTTGAATCACCAACCAGAACATCATGGAGCTAGAGAAATTGATTTAATGAAATTTTCCAAAAATAAATACAAATATAATTTCCCCCATACTTTGAGCATATGCAATTCATAATATTGCCGGGTGCACAAATCTCGATTGCAATCGGCACAATATTTTTCCAACGAAACTTTCCGCGGAATTTTTGCTAATTTTTGGACATCTTCCAACACATTTATTTTGCCTCCTCCTCCTTCTTCGTCATCATGTCCTCGCTTAGAATTTAAAAAATTGATTTTAAATTTATTATCAATTTATAGAAATGATAAAAATTATTTTTCAATGTTGTAAAAATTTTTTTGGACATAAAGTTATATAATAAAAATTTTAAAATAGGCAAACTTTTTTGGTTCCGAAAAAATATTTTAAAATTTTCTAAAATTTTTTATATATATATTGGCGCTAAAGTTGAAAATCAGCTAAAGTTGAAATTCACACACTATTTTCGTCAGAGAAGCAGAGAGAAAAGTGAGATTATTTCGAAAAACTAAGTTTTAGATAAGGGCTAGGGCTGTGACGCAGGCCCGTATCCAGAGAGGGAAGAATGGCCCCCTTCTTTGGGGCCCATGGCTCCCTCCTTTGGGAAAAATTCCCCCAAAAAATGGAAAAATTTCACCCCGTGGGACAATTTTTGTGCCAATTTTCCCCCTACGGGAAAAATTTTCCTTTTTTTCCCTTTATAATGAGAAATTTTTCAAATTGGCCCCCATTGGCCCCCTCCTTGAAAAATTTCTAAATACGGGCTTGCTGGGACGGTATGGTTTTAAGGGTAAGATTTAAGGTTTAGGGCGGGTTAGGTTTTTGCTCTGCTTCTTCGGCGAAATAGTTTGTGAATTTCAACTTTAGCTGATTTTCAATTTTAGTGCCGACATATATTCCGACATTGTCAGTTTAATAGTAGAATAGTTCAAATTTTATTTGACAAAAAATTATTTCAAAATATTTACCAAGATTAAAATTTATTTTCTATTATTTTCAATTGCAATTGTGGTTCCATTAATATGAATATAAAATTTTTGAAAATTAATATTGGTCTCAATGGCCATTTTCTTCTAAAATATGACAATACTTTACCAGATGGAAATTATGACAAATAAATATCAATTTGTACTCAAAATGTCCCCAGAAAAACAATTCGAAAATAAATTTTTAAAATTAATCCAATTACGAATAGCAAAAATAGTAATGCCTTAAAATTTTAGTTTTCTCCAATAAAAAAAATCAATAATTCTGTGATTTATTTTTAATTTCCAAAAATTTAGCAAAAAATAAACCTTTCTGTCCAGGAAATCACGTCGCCATTTATAGATTGTGCAAATTGTTGGCGTTGAATCGCCAAATTTCTCCAGCATTATTTGGCTTGTTTCGACAGCACCAATTCCTTTGGCGCAATATTCTTCGGTCATTGCTTTCATTTTATTATAATCTTTCATTTTATAATATTCTCGAGTTCTTGACATTTAGTTTTGGAAATATTTTTACTAAAATTTTAACAAAAAATTAATGAATTTTTAATTAAAAAATACTCGTTCTAATCTTTTAGAAAAGAATTGGGAAAAAATGATCAAATTAATTGTATAAATTTTTATGGAAATTATTAAAAGAGAATTAAATTAAATTAATCCAATCAAAAATAGATTAAAGAAATAGTTTATGAGATCTAAAAAATTTTTGAGAGATTCTCATTTTTTATTGTATTCATATTTGATTGTAAAACGATGAAAAACAGTGATTTTAGCTAATTTCAGGGTTAACCAATTTTGTGTGTAATTTAAGGTATAATTCTGGGGGAGAAAAAAATGTGCACCCATGTAAATACCAAGGAAATAAAAATAATACTAAAATAGTTATTGGTAAATGCTAACTTCATTTTTATTAACAAGTTTTAATTTTGATCCAATTATTTATGTAAATTATATTATTTTTACAATTTCTTAGTTCTTTTTTAATTTATTAATTTTGTAAATTTATAAAAGAATTTTCCCGAATAATTTTATGAACAAAATTGGACAACTAATGCAAAATCGATTAGTTTTTGTTGAGAGCTTGAGAGTTAGAGGGCTTCGTCATTGTAAATAATAATTAAATTTTTAAATAAAAAAAACATACACTGAAACACAAAATGTCTATCCCGTAAAATGTCTATAAACAGTTTTTGACTTCTATTAAATCAGAAACCGGTTTTAGACGTTATAAATCTTATGCCAATTTGTAGATCTCATCAAGACGCGTTGATTGGTATATAATTTATCATGGTTTGGCCCAAAATAAAAGGTTTTAAACCATTTAAATCATATTTTCAATTTTTGGTTTTATACTCTAATTTTTGGCCAAAACTTAACATCATTTTATATACCAATTAATTTCTAACCATCGGATTTACAAATTGGTACAAAATTTGTAGGGTCTCCGATTTCTGATTTATTTTATTAGATTATTAGAGTAAATTTAAATTATAAATGTCCGTGTCCGTTTTAAAATGAACTCAACCCAACATTCTACCCCAATAAATAAAATTTATTTAAATTATTCATTAATTAATTTTCCATTAAAATATATTAATAATAAAGAATAAAACCCCCTATAATAAGGGCAATACATTTTCTTTAAAATTATTTGTCTAATATAATATTATTCTTTGTAATTTGTATTTTTAAAGAAAAATCTAATATAAATAAATAAAAATAAATTCTCATCACATTGATCAATAAAATGGCTCGCCTTTTTATTTACCAAGATTATACAATCAACGAAGACGATGGTTTGAATATTTCTCACATTTAATATTTTTATTAAAATTATTTGCCCAGCTCATTCATTGATTTGCCATAATTGGCTCACGGACAATATGGTCAATTTTGCAATTAATTATTTGGCCGATCAAATTTGTGGACAAGATGAAAGAAAAATTGTGGTAAATATTTCATTAATTTTAGAAATTAGCTTAGAAATTATGTGCAATTTTTGCACAAAATTTTACGAAATTTTCAATCGAATATTAGCCTTAAATTTGGCAAACCATTGAAAATAAAAATATATGTGACCAAAAAATGCAAAATAGACCGAAATGTGTGGGGACTTTTCGTCATTTTGGCCACAATATTCTGTTCAAATTATCTTTGGATCAATCATTTTGTTATGTTCCAAATAAAGTGCTTAAAATAAATTGGATAATAGTTTTTTAATGGCTTTTGAAAGATTGTGCTAAGATATTGGCCAAAATTCGTATAGTTAATCAATCATTTTATTATCGAAATTTTCTACTCTAATGCAGAAAAGCTTAACAAAATTGTCTCAAAAATATCATTTTTTTATATAAATTAGATTCAAAAATTGTTGAGAAAATGGCCAAAAATTGGATGACTCATTTATATATTTACTTTATAATTGATGCAAATTTTTTTGCCTAGAGATTGGTAGACCCAATAAGCTTGCAACCATTTTATAGAGCTCATCGAGATGCGTCGATTGATATATGGTTTGTTGGGGTTTGATTCAAAACCAAAAGTTATAAGCCAAAATATAGTTTAAACGGTTTAATACCTTTAATTATGGCTTATGCTAAACCCTGACAAACTATACATCAATCGATGCGTCTCTACAAGTTATTTATTGATCTAGGATCAAGCACAAAAAAGTTATGATAAAAAAGCAATCACTCGGCCAAAAAATATTTACTCTTTTTATAATTTTAAAAAGATTGTGGATGCCACCCAATGTGAATTAATTAAATTTCACGAGAATGCGGAACTCCAAACACTTTTGCAAAATATTGGATTGGATCCAACAAAATGGGCAATTTTCATTTACAATGACAGCCAAAATCCGGATCGCATTTACAGTGGAACGCATTGGTTTAAAAATAAATTCCAAAAATTAAATTTTATGAACATAAATATTAGGTCACTAATTTTGTTCGATCCAAATCAACGACAATTCTCACTGATTGACCCGGCAAATTATACGGGAAACATGGAAGTGGAAGGCGGCGTCAAAAAGGTTTTATGATTATTTTTATTTTTTAATCTAAATGTTTTGGTACTTTGGTCATAATTTAATTATTATGACCAAACATTAAACTAATGGATATATTAATTATGATTAGAAAAATTGTTAAAAATTAAAAATGATCTAAATAAAAAATAAAAATGTCAAAATTTAGAAAAAAAAACAAATAAAATCAAAGAATTTTAAGTATTTTTTACCACAAAACAGTTTTTAACCGGTTTTAGACTTTGTGGATCTCATCGGAACGCGTCTTTTGACATTTTCATTTCTTAGTTTTTAAATCGAAATTGAGCGAGTTAAATCGTGTAAACCATCTTCCAGATTTTGGTTTTAAAAATTTTAATTTGGTCCAAAGACTGACAAATTATGCACCATTCGATGCATCTCGATGAATTCTATAAATTGATTTAAGATTTATAGTCTTAAAATCGGTTTCGGATTTATTAGAAGTCAAAAAATATTTTGGTGGTAAAAAATATTTTTAGATTTAAAAAATATTTTCCTTATTAAATTTACTTTGTCAATTTAACATCAAATTTACAGTTCACCGCAAAAATGCAAACTTATTTTGGAGTATCGACCGAAATTCGTGCACTATCGAAAAATCCGCCGATGGAGGTGCCTGGCGATTGTGGAATTTATATAATTGAATATGCGCGGGTTATTATTCAAGTAAAATCAATTAAATATTAATTTATAAACGAGCTTTAAATTTTAGGCGATCATCGCAAATAATCAAGCAAATCCGCAGCGAGATTTTGATTTCCTTCACATGGAGCCAAAATACCTCAAAGATGGCAAAAATGGTGCAATTCGTGCGCGGAAAGATTGGCACCAAGTGATCAAATCATTAAAAGAGACCAACAAAAAGACATAAATATTTCACATTTTGATGCTCAAAAACATATTTTTTTGATAATTTATTATACATTATTTACCATAAAAAAGGTTATATATTTTTTGAGAAATATTTAAAAATGCGAAAAAAACATTGATAATTGCGAAAAGTTTATACCGGTTTAGTGGTTTGCCAAAAATTCACAAACCATATACCATTGGATAGAGCTCGTCAAGACACGTCGAATGATATATAATTTGTCAGGTTTAATTGGTTTTGAACCAAAATCCATATGATGGTTTAAGTGGTTTAAAACCCTTAATTTTAGATCAAAACACGCCAAATACATCAATCGACGCGTCTCGACGAGATCTATCCAATGGTATATGGGTTTGTGAATTTTGGGCAAACCTTTTAACCGTTATAAACTTTTCGCAATTTTCAATGTTTTTTTTTCGCAAAATTAAATACCATCCTATATTTTTTAAGCCATGTCATCAAAACATCTTCATATTGAGTTTTTGTGTAAAGAAAATTTGATGGACTTTTTGAATGGATGATTTTTATATTTTATTCATTTTTTATTCCATAAAAATTGTTCCATTTTTTAGTTCTCATTTTTCAATGCTTTTTCTGCACCATTCGCCTTCGATATCCTTCGGTTGTTGTGGCCTTTACGGCCTCCATCATATCCGATTTGTCCTCATTATCCACCGGCGGTTGTTCCACTGCAGGTTTTGGCGATGGTTCTTCGACCGCAAAACTTGGTGCCTTTATATGGGAGACGCCACAATCCTATTTTATGGGAAATGAATGAAATTTGTGCCACTTCAAAAAAATACAATTAAAAGGCTAAATTTTAGTTGTAATTAAAGACAAATTTTCCTGAAAGTGTGATTAAAGAAAGTTTTCAGGAAAATTGCATTTAAAATATTAAATTTTCTGGAAATTTTAATTAATAAAAACTAATTCCCAAACAATGGTCCTACTCATTGTCGAGCCGATTTGTCGTCGTTAATAATAACTCATCATGTACTAAAATAATTTTTATGATTTTCATATCAAAAAAGCAAACTTCTAGTTTTCGAAATATATTAATTTTATTTAAAATGGTTCAGAATTGAATTGATGGAGTTATGGCCTAATAAGAACAATGAGAATTTCACTAATCCATAATAAAGATCATTTTAAAGGTTTAATTTATGCATAACTTAATTAATTTTGAACCAATTAAAATACATTTTTAATATAGATAGATAGCCTAAGTCTGCCCTTTAATTTGATACAAAATCATCAAAATCGGTTCATTCCTTGATAAATTATAATCAATTTCGATTGGCTGAATTGCTCCAACTCCTCCTTTGCTTATTTCATTTTAGCTCTACTAATTCTAAGTCAAATTAAATAAACTAAATATCGCATAGATAGCCAACAGCAGTATGCCCTTTAATTTTATACCAAAATTAACAAAATTAATTCAGTCCGGCATCAAATTGGCCCGGTAAAGAGTTTGGGGCTTGTCCACATTTCCATTTCATTTTTTTTTCCCAAATAAATTCATACCGATGGACAATAGCTGGCCGGTTCTCCGTGTTCACCGGGTGGTCCGAATCCGCCATTTTCGCCTGCCACCCCGGGTGCTCCCATTGGACCCTGTGGTCCTGGCGGCCCTGGTTTGCCTGGCATCCCCACATCGCTATAAATTATTATGATGGGAATACCGTATTTATTTATTAGAAAAGCTTTTGGTAAGTTTCAGAGCCTCTTTAGAGTTTGTCTTCTAATAATAGAGAAAATACGGTATTATACGGTATACGGATTTGTTTGCCATTTACCCCTTTTTGACTTACCGACTGGCTTTTCCAGCTGGCCCATGAGGACCTTCAAAATTGAAGAAATTTGCCTAATTTCACGCGAATATCGCTTACCTTTTGGTCCAGCCGGTCCTGGTGGTCCTTGAGGGCCTTTAATGCCAACGCCTTAAAGTAATGAGGAATTTAAATTTTCCTCAAATTTGAGGCCACCACAAACCCGCAATGATCTGATCGCCCGGAGGACCTGGCCTTCCCATAGGCCCCTTAACGCCAGGATTTCCCGGAGGGCCCAGTCGGCCTGGTGGCCCATCGATGCCGAATTTGCCCTCAGGGCCCTGTTCACCGGCCGTTCCCTGCTCCCCGAGGCGGCCTCTTTCACCTTGTGGTCCTCTGATGAGTGTGCGGTGTACCAAATTTATTCAAAAATATTTTGGCACTTTAAACCTTTGTCCCGGTGGCCCGGCTGGACATATCACGCACGGCAAATCCGCTTCCGGTTGCAATTGAACATCGAAACCATCTTCGCCTGCGGCGCCTTGTTTCCCTGGCTAAGATTTTGGAAAACGGTATCCAAAAAAATTTTTGTAAAGTAACCTCGCCAGGCTCTCCATCCGGTCCAGGTGGCTGTAATATAAAAAGTGAACAAATAAAATTATTTCCCTAATATTTATATTATTGAGCCGATACTGTTATGAAGGAATGTTCCGATTGTGTCATTGAGCATTGTGATCTATGGCTCCTTCGATTAGTTGGAGTCGAATTTTTTTTATAAGATTTCACTTTCAAACTAATTTGATCCCAGTTATTTATGGCCAATTAACAATTTCTGGCTTTTAAACCGGTTTAATATTTTTAAAACATAATTATATCTTTCTCCAAATTTTCCCAATTTAAATTGGCCACGCCAATCGAATGGACCATAAATTAATGCTGATTAGGCTAGGATGTCTCTATGAGCTGTGGCCAATTAATTAAAAATTACTGTAAGGGAGTCGCGCATTTAGACATTATTTCTAATTCAGCCCATATTCATAGACTCCTATTATCTTCCATTCACTTCTAAATCCCGCCTCTTCTCATCCTAATGGCCATATCTCCGCCCCTTGATCGAGGAGAGATGTTCTTCTCGGGAACATCCATCATTCATTCCATCTTTCCATTCTTATTTCCAGCCACCAAGAATTATCCCAAGGCGAATATCTCATCGTTCAAGAGCGAACAGTCAAGCTAGTAAAGATATTCCAAATGAGGATTTGGGAAAAAGCAAAGCCCATGGTCCGGATTTTATGCTTTTCCATCTATTCCAAATCCTATATTCCAATTCCTCGTCATTCCTCCTAGTCCCCTCTGGGCTCTGGCTCAGCATGACCACCCAATAACTTTACAATGTCTTTCATTAAATTAGTATTTTTGATCAGTGAAAAACAGTATGGTTGAAAAATTTAGTGTATCGGCTACAGCAATTATAAACGATTTTTACGCACTCCGCCGGGACCAGGCAATCCGGATTGGCACGTCAACGAATGGCATCCTTGGCAAATGTGCTGTTGATAGGCGGAACGACGATGCCGATTGCTGCTGCTGAATCCATTGATGAGTGGTGGCGAAGATTGCTGTGGCTGCTGCTCCAATTGACGATGATCAATGCCATTTTGCATTAATACTTTTTCGGCAGCGATCAATTGTTGCCAAATTCGTTCGGAATTTTGCTATAAAATTTTCATTATTTTCTCAACCGCGATAGCGCTGATGTGAATAAGTGTACCCAGGCTCAATTTTATGGCCATAACTCAAAAATGGAGCAACTAATTTGAGAAAGCGTTATACCATTTGTGAAAGCTCTAAATGTCCTCTAAAAAGGGGCTCTTTAATTTTTTAAAAATTTTATAAAATTTTTTAATAAAATTAGCTACTTTTACTTATTAGAAAATTGATGTTTATACACTCAGAGACATGTAACTTTTTTAAAAAAAATATTTATAAAATTTTCAAAAGCCACTTTCTAGATGACACTTTAGGTTTTCGAATGGTATATCTCCTGGTTGACCGACACTTGTGGAGGAAACGGTCTGGCGCCGATTGTGCTAAAGCTGGAGTGGCATTGTTTATAGGATATTATTAGGCATAAAATTATGTAGCTACAAAATTACATCAAAAAACTTTGACCAATATTGAGTATTCACACAGATATGACCAAAAAACCAAAAACACAATTTTAATACGGTTTTTTGGCCATAACTCGGTGAATATTCAACATTGGCCAATGCTTTTAGTGTCATTTTGTAGCTAATTTTTTGCCTAATAAAATGCCATAAACAATTCCACAATAGCTTTACCACCATCGGCGCCAGACCGTTTCGTCCGCAAGTGTCGAGTCCGCAAGTATCGTAATACGATATCTCCTTCATACAGGGCTGCCATAATACCGGGGAAACCCGGCATTTCCCGGGTTTTTGATGTCCCGGCCGGGGTTTTGCCGGGGTTTTGAAAGTGCCGGGTTTTTTGCCGGGTTTTTCATATTTTGCCGGGTTTTGCCATGTTTTTAAATTTTTAGCTAAATTTTTCGCTGCGCGGCCATTTTTGAGTCTAATTTTTCGCTGCGCGGCCATTTTTGGGTCTAATTTTTCGCTGCGCGGCCATTTTTGGGTCTAATTTTTCGCTGCGCGGCCATTTTTAGCTAATTTTTCTTCCAATCAGGGCCCATTTTTAGCTATTTTTTTCTCCCTATCAGGGCTTTTTTAGCTACTTTTTCTACCTATCAGGGCCATTTTTAGCTAATTTTTTTCCTTCCTTCGCGGCTTTTTCTGGCTAAACTTTTTGACGGCAGACCGATTTTTAAAGCTTATGATATCTTTATTTCATAACGCACATGCTCAAAAAGTCAATTAAAAATATGCTCAAAAAGTCAATTAAAAATATAAATCTGAAGTAGAAAATTTTTACAAGCTTTTACTAAATTGCATTTTAACACGTTTTAAAAGATGCCGGGTTTTTACCGGGGTTTTGAAAATTTTTGCCGGAGTTTTGCCGGGTTTTTAGACCCGAATGCCGGGGTTTTGACTTTTGGAGATGGCACCCCTGCCTTCATAGTTTGGTTCAAGTCTCGCTGGGCTTTAGGCCAAAAACCAATGTAATTATTGAATCCTCCCTATATCATTTATCGACTAATTTACCTTAAATTGGACCGATCTTCCTTCAATTTCTGTCTTCAATTGATTGGCCCAATGGATGAAAAATGGGACGGAGAGGCCAAGAATGGACAATGTCAAAATGCTGACAAAAATGCCAACATTCGCCAATGTACGGGATGGCGAAGCGATACCCATCATTCCAATCATTTTCGCCTCTAAATTTTGCGCAATACCAAATGTGAGATTTGTGGAAGAAATCCAGCAGCAGGAGATTTTAAGCACTCCCTTTTCCATGATCCAATCACATTTTGGGTCAATCACATTCGCACATTGTGCGCGGGACGGGGCGCCCATTCCAATTCATCAGCTCATCAATCCCTCCCCAATTTTTCTTTTTTTTTTGATCATATCTGCTGGAAGAATTCTGCTGGAAGAATGGCGAATTAATTGGGGCAAAAAAGCGAAAATTGTATCCATTTTTTTATCTTTCTTATGACCTAATTTAATGGAGGGAGAAATGGAAGATTAATGGGAGAAAACGTAAAAGAATATTGGATTTATAAATGGTGGTTCAAATTAGAAATTGGAATTTCTATAAATTAGCTCTTAAAATTATGGGGAAATATTTGATTAAAAATTGTGGAAAATTAAAATTAATTTAAAATTCATTTTCGGATTAAACCACGCGAACCCAACTCGCGCAAACCGGTTTAAACTCTCAAAATCGGTTTAAATCCAAAAATAAAACTCAGATTCGACATTTTTCACATTTTTTCAAAAAAAACAAAAAATTTCCATTTTTTTCAAAAAAATAAAAAATCTAGTGAAAATCTTCAAAATATTGACGAAAATGGTAAAAAAAATATTGATATAAATATAGACGGCCAAAAAGTGCCAAAATATTGATGAAAATTGACAAAAAAAATATATCATGAATATCAACAAAAACATTTATAAAAATATATTTTAAATTATTTTTAAGCCATTTTAATTACCAAACAAAATATTATTACAATAGCAATCCGTGTGTTCTACTCATCACATCATCAAAATTTTCTAACATTTTTTTTTTAAATTTGTAATTATTTTTATCGTTGATAATTTTGAGTAATTAGGTAAATATTTGCTTTACTTCCTACTTCTTCTGCCTATTGAATTTTGAGAGCGAATGTCATTAAAGCGGGGGCCCGGCTTATCTTTAAAAAGAGAAAATCAAAGTGCTAATATAAAATTGCTTTCCAATTTTTCAATTAACTAAATTAATGCTTTTTGTAAACAAAAAATCACTAAAAAATGATTCAGAGTTCTACCAACATATTTAAACATTACTTTTTATAAGAAAATTGAAGAGGAGGAAAAAAATGTTCCCTAAATTATGTTGCAATTTTCTATTTCTAATTTTATTTTTAAATTCAAAAATAAATGTTGCCTATTCTCAATGGATAATTGTGAGTTCTTATATTATTTATTAAATTACTATATAATTTTTTAATAATTTACCAAAAAAAACACCACATACCAGTTCTAAATTTTATATATTCAATCGATAGAGCTCGTTGAATGAGAGGCATCATTCGAGAATAAATTGGCTTAAATTATACCAATTTTAAATTAGTTCTCTTGTCCATAGACCGAAAGAGGTAACATTTTTGCCGAATCCACATTCTTTTGCCGAGAGATCGTTAACTTTTTTGTATTAGATCCTAGACCCACAAAAATTATTTTTTTATAGAGCTCATTGAGACACATCAATTGGTTTATTGTTTGTCGAAGTTTGGCCATAAAGGTATTAAACCGTTTAAAATATAATTTGGTTTTTGATTTATAACTCTTAACAAAATCCGGACAAACTATACATCAATCGACGCGTCTCGATGAGCTCTTTAAAATGGGTATAAGATTTGGGGTCTAGGATCGAGCACAAAAAAGTTACAATCAAAAAACCGATCTCTCTACAAAAGAATGCAAATCTCTCGGCAAAAAATTCGTACCAAAAATGGAAATCGGTTTATATACCCATTTAATATACTTTACTGACATATCCATTGTAAAATTACACAACATTCACTGTATATTAAATACCACATTCAATGCGTTTATTGGTGAGCTCTATCGAAGTATAATTTTTGAATGTATGACAAAAGCTTATTAGCTTTATTTTTCTATAATTTCAATAATTAATTTTCTCGACATTTCATTTATTACTTTAATTTGAAGGGCGGATATCCGATTACAAAATATGAATTGGTTCCAAAAGATCCAAATGCCGTCGTTGGAATTGCCCGGGATTCTTCTACCAACACTTTTCCAGTTGGCTCTGCCCTCAATTATTGCTTATTATTTGGCTATTGTCCTCCAAGTATTTATTTTAATGGCAGTGGAACACAGAGTGCTGCCTATGGCTATGCTTACAATCCCTATCCATATTATGGCTACTATGGTTATTCGCCATATTTTTATGGAAAATAAACCGAATTATTTGAATATTTCATTGATTTTTTTAAAATAAATATGAATAAATCGTCAATAGATTTCAGCATTAATATGCTATGTATAAATATGAATTTTTAGTGGAAAATATACAAAAATTAATCACTTTTTATAAATGATTTCACTAAAATTTTTGTCGATTCCGTGAGGGCAAAAATCCTTATCAATATTTTATTATTACTTGACTTAATTTGGAATTATTATTTGGTCGTCTTGTATGTCCTAACTGGGCGCAATCGGTCTAATAAGGAAAATAATAAAAATGAAAATTTGTTAAAGGAAAAGTGGGAAAAAGGACAACAACAAAGCCCAAATATGTCACACTGGTCAGCCTACCTAAATGTTTGTTTTGTTACTTTAATTTTAATCAATATGTATTCAATGATGATGATGAGGAAAATAAATGTCGAATTGTCATCAAATCAGCATTGAATTGAAAAAATCGAAATTTTGCTTTTCCTCTTTTTAACATAAATGCTTTTTAAAACAATAAATTCAGTTCTTTTTTTTATCGTTTGAAATTTATGAAATTCATATTAAGAAAAATACGAAAGTAAAGTTCATTTTATTTTCATTTTACTTTGAATTCATTCAAAAATATTGCAAGACCCATCCAAAAATTTTCATTCTCATTCATTACTGCTGTTGCATTTGCATTCGTGCAGCCATTTTTTGCCTCAACATTTGGCATTTTTCACCCGAGCCCAACATCATATGGGTATGGCAAAACCAAAGAGGTGTCTTCTTATCGCACCTAAAAATAATGGAATAAAATTACAAAATAATATAATAAATATTTATTCATAATTTTATTTATGATTCATGTGGAAATTCGGATTATTAAATGATTATTTTTTGAATTCTATTTTTAATTTTTTAAGGAAAATTAAACTCATAAATTATTTCTACGATCATATTAGAAAAGCAACAAAATTAATTAATGAAAAAAATTTAAGTGGAAGGAATTACGAAAATTTTAACAATCAGCAAATGCAAATATTTCTATTTCTACCCAGACTGTCCGGGTAGAACATATGGCCAGAAACTAAAATAACTTAACAAATAAAAAAAATTAAATTTTGAATATGTGGAATTATTAAATTAAATTTTTCTTAGAAACTTTTCCTCAACTTCCAAAAATAGAATTTGAATTTTGAGATTTATATCTATATCATACATAAATTGCCTATAAATGACTCCATCATCGCGGGAACAACTGCCTGGCTGCAATTGGCAATCACAAATGGCACATTTGAAGCAGCTTTTGTGCACTGAAATTGCATTCAAATAAATTGTACGATAAAATTTAGAGAAAATTCCATAAATTCAAATTTCGCTATTTGTTTTTTTTCATAATTTTTAAAATGTTTTTTTTCAATTAAATTATTTTTTGATGATGGATTCTTTCTTAATTTTTCAAAAATAAATAGAAATTAATACATTTCAAATTTTTATTAGAGAGATTATTTTATGGGTTTCTAATTTTTTATTTTTAAAAAAACTAAAAAAATTGAATTAATTTAGAAAAACAAAATTTAAGTTTATAAAATTGTTGTTTTTTAGATCATATTTTAATATTTTACTTGTAAATTTTTCACACTGGACTTTGTCGTCGAAAACATCAATCCATGTTCGGCACATGTGACAGAATTTGCGAGTTGGACCAGTGCCAAAGTTCATTTTTATTGACCTTTTAAATAAGAAAAAATCTTATAAATAGAAAATAAAACTACGGAAAAAATATTGAGGCAAATTAATTTCTTGATTCTTAATCCAAATCGATATTGATGAGTTCTCTTTGTATTGGCATAAAAAAACTAACATATGTCGAATGGAGTCATGATGAGGATGAGAAATCATCGAAGAAAATCAGAAAAAAATGAAAGAATTTTAGTGGCAACAGCAAATGACGCTTCTGCTCAAAATTATTCCAGATTAATTTTAAATTTTTCCACATGTTTTTTAAATTCTGATGTTTAATTTTAATTTTAATTTTAATATTCGTGTCAAACAGGAATATTGCTGATAGTTAGGAAGGAGTATCAACTTTTTCAAATTTTTTAGAATTCTTTTTAAGGCAATGTCTATTTTATAAAGGAAATAGCAGGAGATAATGAAAAAAATTTAAAAAATTACATTATTCAATTTTGTGTTTCATTGCATTCTTTTTATAATTTCATAATAAAAATTCTGATTAAATTATTTAAATATTCTTTTAAAAATGATACAATTCTTCAAAAATAAATAAAGTAAAAAATTTAAATTAATATTAATTCCGATAGCTTACTATACAAAGATAAGCCAAAGCCAAGTAGCTTTATGAAATAAAGAAAGACATATTCTTTCATTGTCCCACATCCCAGTAAAACTGCTACAGTTGTATAGCCGAAAATAACATTATCGATTTTGGCCCTCACATATCCGTCTTTTCTCTCCATCCATTGAAATATCCACTAACCACGAAATATCCATCCACTGCCAAGCTGATGAGCTGAAATTGGCTGGAAGATTGTTTGTTTATGTGGTATAAAAAATCACCAATAGTATAAATGAAATGGTGGAATATAATTTGCGCATGAGCATCCCCGAATTTTTTTGCGCAAAATAAATATTCGTCCCTTTTCGATTTCCAGTTTTTGCGTACCAATTCATTCCATCAATTATTTTGAGTCCTATGTCCCATGTCTAAATAATAATATGGTTCTTTTTATCTATTATAGAATTTTTATGAGTGTACTTGTGGTTTATCAAGTCCAGAAAATTTTTTTAATTCTAAGAGTATATTCGAAAAAGCTAATAAATCGAAATAGAAAGAGAAAAATTGCACCGAATACTTTCTGCTGATTGCACCGTAAAATTAGTAATAACCACCAGTGTTTTCATGATAGTGCTAAAATGATATGATAATGATATGATAGTGATATGATAATGATATGATAGTGATATGATAACAGTTTGACTATCATATCAGTATCATATCATTTTTAGAAATTTACTATCATAAAAAAGTGATACTATCATGATAGTATCATGATAGTTGAAATCAAGGTATTTTTCCAAGATTTTTGAAAATTTTGTCCATTTTTCAAAGAATTTTTAAAAATTTTGTCCATTTTTCAAAGAATTTTTAAAAATTTTGTCCATTTTTCAAAGAATTTTTGAAAATTTTGTATATTTTTCAAAGAACTCTTTATAGATTTTGGACAATTTTTAAATAAATTATTATTCCTGGACCCTTTATTGCCATTTTTAGCAATCATAACTTTTTCTTATGTACCTCTCTTAAATATATATTGAATTTTTCATATACTATTCTCTGAATTGATTTTAAAAAATTCAAAATTTAAAGCTATACTTAAAAATGAAATCCCATTAAACTTATTTAACTAACCAAAGAAAAAAATTTATTAACTTGGAAAGAAATTTTTTTTGAAATGTTGGTCTTTTTTTTCGGTTTTTTAAAAATGATAATGATAGAAAAATGATATGATAATGATAATGCTAAAATGATATGATAATGATATGATAGTGATATGATAGTGATAATTGCCACTATCATTATCATATCATATCATTTTGAATGATACCATTTTGACTATCATATCACTATCATATCATTTTGAAAATTTTGGTATCATGAAAACACTGATAACCACTAACAAGTAAAGTGGGTCAACAAATTTCATCGCTCCATCCTCGTGGTTTTCTTGGTCCTTCATCCGTATCCATTTTCGCCATTTTTATTTGCACAAATAACATGTTTACTTTCCCATAATTGCTTGCAATTTTTACCGACCAATGTCCATTATTTCCATCCATTTTTCCATCATTTATAATAAAAATGCTAGCTTAAATATAGATTTAATATTACATATATATATAGTTTATCATTTTATTTTTTATTATATTAAAAATTATTTAAGAAAAGAATGCCGGAATGGATGACATTTGACATTTAAATTTGA
This sequence comes from Pratylenchus scribneri, assembly GCA_030063045.1. NCBI lineage: Eukaryota > Metazoa > Nematoda > Chromadorea > Rhabditida > Pratylenchidae > Pratylenchus > Pratylenchus scribneri. The sequence continues at coordinate 23,585 of JAQSEB010000042.1, forward strand.
TGAGTCCAATTGTTTAAATTGAACATTTTATTAAAATTTATTTGCTAAAATTCAAAAGAAATGATTTTTTAATTGCCATAAAAAAACCTATTTTTAGAGAGAAAAATTAAAAAATATTAATAATGAATATGGCTAATGATGATCCGAAGAATCATCCGGGACAATATATTCCTCCGAAATCAACAATGGAACCGTCAAAGGCACCACAAATTCGTCAACCGCAAAATAATTGCCCGAGGCCATGGAGGCAATCTCATCAACAGCAAAAACCCCAACAATCACAACAATTTGCCGTTGGGCAATATGGACAATTTGCACCTACAATTCGTCCCCCAGTAGCAGTGTGGCAACATCAATTTTTCCCCCAACAGCAAAATCAAAATTACATTCGACCAACGCATCATCAACAGCAACAAAAGCAGAATGATAATTATCGGGCGATCAATGAATTGCGCCAATCAAACAAAGAATTAATAAAGTAAAAGCAATGTTTGAGGGTAGAAATATTCTTAATTAAATTGCAATTAATTTATAGAGAGAAGATTGATTTGGAAGGACAACTCAAAGAATTGAGGGCAAAGTTTGAGGCAACGGAAAAGGAAACGGAAATAAAGGTAAAAGTTACAAGAACATTTCTTTAATTTACTAATTTTGGTGGTCTACATTGTACAATCTTCAACCAATTTAATTGATTTAAAATGCATTTTAATATACAAAGTTGGCTTTTAAATGGAATATTTATTAATCGAACGATTGAAGTTTTGGCCAAAAATTCACAATAAAAATAATTACTTCAGTTTTTGGTCACAATTTGGTTAAAAGTTTATATTTAGAATTTTCGATTTAATATCGAAAGTCAAAAGAGTTGCTATTATTAAATTAATTTTATAGAATATTCTAGGCCATTAGTTTACAACGAATTTTGCGATTCGATTTTCGCCAAAATCATCGTGAAGAGGGAAATCATTCCAATCGAAAAAGAAGCATTTTTAATTTGAAAATGTAATTTTTCAGTTAAAGAAGAAGAGTGCTGAATTTGATGAATTGTTAAAAATTTTTGAAAAGAAAGAAGTTCAAATGGAAATGGAAAATAAAGCTACTGAAACGGATCCAATTGAATTTGAGCATACATTGCCATTGCCAAATTTAACAATCGACCTTGATTCAACTGTAAGTAGATAAAATGATGAAAACAAATAATTTGGTAGATAATTTATTTTCATTCAAATTTTCATTATTAAATTTATTGATTATAATTCGCAAAACTTTTTAAAGTAATTTAACATTTTTAGATATTTTTATAAAAAATTGAAAAGTTTTTTTGTTTTGTAAAATATTTATTTAGAGAAAATAAATCTTAGCGAACAATTTTCGGGAATGAAAATAAATTTTGCCAATCATTTTAGGATAACGAAAAAATATTTTGGCGAACATTTTCTTGAACTGAAAAAATATACTATTTTTATAGAATATTTTTAATTAATATTCTACGGAATGGACAAATGCATCTTAGCTCATATTTTTGTATTATTATAATCGAAAACACATTTCTGCCTCTTTTTAACCTATTTCTGAGCTATTTTTTGCATTTTTCAAAAAATAACAATTTTTCTTTTTTTTTCTCTAATTTTATTTTTAATAGACGGATGAATTAATAAAATCAAAAGAGGAGGAAAATGAACGGTTCAAAAATGAAAATGAAGGATTGAAGAATGAAAATGAAGGATTGAAGAATGAAAATGAAGGATTGAAGAATGAAAATGAAGGATTGAAGAATGAAAATGAAGGATTGAAGAATGAAAATGAAGGATTGAAGAATGAAAATGAAGGATTGAAGAATGAAAATGAAGGATTGAAGAATGAAAATGAGGGATTGAAGAATGAAAATGAAGGATTGAAGAATGAAAATGAAGGATTGAAGAATGAAAATGAGGGATTGAAGAATGAAAATGAAGGATTGAAGAATGAAAATGAAGGATTGAAGAATGAAAATGAAGGATTGAAGAATGAAAATGAGGGATTGAAGAATGAAAATGAAGGATTGAAGAATGAAAATGAGGGATTGAAGAATGAAAATGAAGGATTGAATAATGAAAATGAAGGATTGAAGAATGAAAATGAGGGATTGAAGAATGAAAATGAAGGATTGAAGAATGAAAATGAAGGATTGAAGAATGAAAATGAAGGATTGAAGAATGAAAATGAGGGATTGAAGAATGAAAATGAAGGATTGAAGAATGAAAATGAGGGATTGAAGAATGAAAATGAAGGATTGAAGAATGAAAATGAAGGATTGAAGAATGAAAATGAGGGATTGAAGAATGAAAATGAAGGATTGAAGAATGAAAATGAGGGATTGAAGAATGAAAATGAAGGATTGAAGAATGAAAATGAGGGATTGAAGAATGAAAATGAAGGATTGAAGAATGAAAATGAGGGATTGAAGAATGAAAATGAAGGATTGAAGAATGAAAATGAGGGATTGAAGAATGAAAATGAAGGATTGAAGAATGAAAATGAGGGATTGAAGAATGAAAATGAAGGATTGAAGAATGAAAATGAGGGATTGAAGAATGAAAATGAAGGATTGAAGAATGAAAATGAAGGATTGAAGAATGAAAATGAGGGATTGAAGAATGAAAATGAAGGATTGAAGAATGAAAATGAAGGATTGAAGAATGAAAATGAGGGATTGAAGAATGAAAATGAAGGATTGAAGAATGAAAATGAAGGATTGAAGAATGAAAATGAAGGATTGAAGAATGAAAATGAGGGATTGAAGAATGAAAATGAAGGATTGAAGAATGAAAATGAGGGATTGAAGAATGAAAATGAAGGATTGAAGAATGAAAATGAGGGATTGAAGAATGAAAATGAAGGATTGAAGGATGAAAATGAAGGATTGAAGAATGAAAATGAGGGATTGAAGAATGAAAATGAGGGATTGAAGAATGAAAATGAAGGATTGAAGAATGAAAATGAGGGATTGAAGAATGAAAATGAGGGATTGAAGAATGAAAATGAAGGATTGAAGAATGAAAATGAGGGATTGAAGAATGAAAATGAAGGATTGAAGAATGAAAATGAAGGATTGAAGAATGAAAATGAGGGATTGAAGAATGAAAATGAGGGATTGAAGAATGAAAATGAAGGATTGAAGAATGAAAATGAGGGATTGAAGAATGAAAATGAAGGATTGAAGAATGAAAATGAGGGATTGAAGAATGAAAATGAAGGATTGAAGAATGAAAATGAAGGATTGAAGAATGAAAATGAGGGATTGAAGAATGAAAATGAGGGATTGAAGAATGAAAATGAAGGATTGAAGAATGAAAATGAGGGATTGAAGAATGAAAATGAAGGATTGAAGAATGAAAATGAGGGATTGAAGAATGAAAATGAGGGATTGAAGAATGAAAATGAAGGATTGAAGAATGAAAATGAGGGATTGAAGAATGAAAATGAAGGATTGAAGAATGAAAATGAAGGATTGAAGAATGAAAATGAGGGATTGAAGAATGAAAATGAAGGATTGAAGAATGAAAATGAGGGATTGAAGAATGAAAATGAAGGATTGAAGAATGAAAATGAGGGATTGAAGAATGAAAATGAGGGATTGAAGAATGAAAATGAAGGATTGAAGAATGAAAATGAAGGATTGAAGAATGAAAATGAAGGATTGAAGAATGAAAATGAAGGATTGAAGAATGAAAATGAAGGATTGAAGAATGAAAATGAGGGATTGAAGAATGAAAATGAAGGATTGAAGAATGAAAATGAGGGATTGAAGAATGAAAATGAAGGATTGAAGAATGAATTGAACAACAAAAATGAAATTATCAAAGAAATGGAAGCGGCAATGGAACGCCAAAAGATGGAAATGGAAAAATTAATCGAGTTAGTGGAGGAAGAAAATGAACAAAAATAATTCAGATTATTTTCGCAGGGAACAAAAAGAAAAAATCGAAAAGTTGGAAATTTTACGAAAATGGGAAAAGGAAACAATGGAAAAAAATTTCTTAAGGGAAAAAGAAATTGCAATTGCGCAGGTAATTTCCAAATTATTTTTATTTTTTTTTTATTTTTAGTGTCGATCCGAATTGAATGATCGCATCACAGAATTACATCAACAAATTTATTCAAAAGCGAAAAAATTGGAATTCAAGGAGAAAGAGATAATTAGATTGAAAGGATTGAATCGGGTAAATAATTTCAAAAAATTAGAATAATAAATTATTAATTGAATGATAGAAAAGCGGACTCGGATTTTTCAAATTAAATTAATTTTTCAAATAGTTATAAATTTAGAAAATTTATTATCTTTCAATGAATTAGATTAATTAATTTAAAAGAATTAATATATTATATATTAGAAATTATTTAATTTAAAAAAGCAGCAAAATAGACAAAAATTCCTTGTTATTCAGGCCGTAGTTTTCAATAGAGCCCGGCGAATTGATACGGATCCATGTAAAAATCCAGTCCGGAATTAATCAGAAAAATCTGAAAAAATACGGATTCCGGTCTACGGATCCGTATGAATCCGTATGATTCGGAATCCGTGCTGGGCTCAATTTTTCAGGCCAATTATATTTTGATCAATTATTTTAAGAAAAATTTTCTTTAATTAATTCAATGATATAAAAATATTATTAATAAGAATAAAAATTGCCGAGATGTGCCCAAAATTCGGAATTGATTTTAATTAATTTTATAATATTTTTTATATTTTAAATTATTTTGCATTTTATAGAAAATTTCCAAAGAATTGGATGACTCAAAATTTTCACGCAATCGATTGCTTGGGAAATTGAAGAATTTAGAAGAATTGCCAAAAGAATGCATAGAAAACGTAGAATTGAAGAGACAATTTGAATTGGAATTAGCCTCCATAAATGAAAAATGTGCCCAAAAAGATGAAGAATTACAGGCCAAAAATGAGGTGGGAGAATATTTTGGCAAGCTATTTTGAAGTTTGAACAATGAATTTTCATAGGAAATAGAAAAATTGAAGGAAAAGTACAAAATTGATATGGAAATTGCAATTAATGCCTACGAATACCAAAAGGCATCATTGAGGCAAAATGAAGAGATAATACAAAAATTGAGGGAAGAAATTGTTGAAAAACAAAGGGAAATTGATGAAAAGGAAGAACAAAGGAAGGCGGATGAAACAGGTAATAAAAAAGAAAGAAGTATAGGATATTGAATTGGGATTGAGATGGGACTCGGAGGATTTATTTTGAAGGAGCGAAGCAATTCTTTCGGTCTAAATAAAAGTTAATGTTTGACAAGGAAAAATACAATTCAGAAGTTAATAATTGATCTATTTTTTAAAATTTTGGTCATAAAAATATTAAACCCTTGTATTGGCAGATTTTTAACGATTTTTTGGCTATAATTTGGAAAAAATATTGGGCTTTAAAAGTATACATAAAAATTTTCGTCAAAATATATATTTTAATTAAATTAGTAAGCACCAAAGTGTACTTAACACATGATCTTATGTGGAAGTATAAATATAAATTCCCTAAAATTTCAGAAAATTGGCAAATCCTAATGATGACGGAGAATGATCGAGATAAGTTTAAAGTGAGATTTGGGGGATGTAATAATTACTAATAATGAAATTAAAGAAATCAGTATAAGAAAAATTGAATTGTGGGGTCATTTATTTTGTTGGTTATAAAAACCCTTCCAAAAATTGATTGAAAAATATCGAAATATATAATTTAAGAAAACATTTAATGATATTCTAGAATTTTTCGCTTACGGCAATTATCTTCAATTATTAAATAATTGAAAAAAATTAAATACTATTTGTTAATATTCTTTTCATTGACATTTTATTTGGTATATTTTGCCTCTTTTATGGTCAGAATATTTCACAATTTCCAAACTAATATTAGATCAAGTACTGCACATAAAAATGAAAAATTTGCCATTTTTTAAGCAAATCATCATTAAAAAAAATTGAATGCGCATTTCTCTTTCATTAAAATCTGCTTTTTTCCCAACAAATTTCAAGAAAATGTAAAAATTAATTTTCCTAAAAATTTCAGGAAGAAATTAACAAAATGAAAACTGAAAAAGAAGAAATTGATGATAAAATGTCAAAGGCATTGGCAAATGCAAAAATGCATGAATTAAAATTCAAAAATATTCGCAAGGAATTGGCTGAAGCAAATGAAGATAGGGCGAAAATGCGGGTGGATAAAAATTATAAAAATTTATGTTGGAAAAAAATTAAAGGATGATTTGGCCAAAATGGAAATTTTAATGAGAACAGTGGAAAAGGAACGGGATGAAAAGCAAGCAAAATTAGACAAATTTGAGGCGGAAATGGAGAAACACGAGAAGAAGGTTTAATAATGGATTTGAAGTTTTCATTTTAAAAATTCAAAAATATTTTTAAATCTTATTTGGAAATTTTTATGTAAGATTCTAATTAGACATAAAAATATAAATTTTATATATTTATTATTATTATTTAGTCCTTTTTTGGAGAAATCTTTAACTTAAATCGGTTATGGACAAAATCAGTTTTAAGAAAGCAATTACCAAAAACCAGACAAAGAATTTAGAAAAATAAATAATTATTTAATTTAGAATTCAATTTTGCATGTTCCGAGGGAAACGGAACAGCAGCCCAAATCCATATTTGATGAACTAATTGAGGCAATGGATGAAAATGAAAAGACAAAAAAGGTAAAAAAATTTGGAAATATAAATAGAAAATAAATTTTAATTTTTCAGCAGCAGCAGCAGGTGAAAAATATTGGAAGAATGGTGGGACAAAAGAAAAAGAGACCCTCAGCACTCTCACAATATGAGATGGATTCGGATTATGAACCACCGTGGGCGAAGAAAAAACGAGTGGAAAATGGTTATTTTTAGTCTGGTTAATTATTTTTCACAATTTATTTATATTCAGATCCCAGAAAATCAGCCGTCTGTTTTTCTTCTTCTCACACGGTAAAGGTATAAATTTTTATTATAAAATAAAATTACTATTGCAATATTAAATTTACTGAAAAATATAAAAATCCAAAACGATTATTTAAATATCGAAAAATATAAATTAATTAAAAAATAATTAAAAATAAATTAAAAATAAATCAAATAAATAAATAATTAAAATTTTAGCAAAAATCGGCCGGAGATGAAGCGTTGATGAAAAAAGCAGCGGCCGGCGGATCGAAATATTTCCTGCGGCAAAGGGGCCAATCTATGGGGGCAAAAACGGCATCGAACGAAGGACAATTTAAGGAACGACAGGAAAATAATAAAGTGGAGGAATTTAGAGAGAAATTATTGGCAAAATTGAGGCAAAAACAGCCAGAAAATATTGCAATGAAAGAATATAGAGCAAATGCAAACAGATGCGAGCATCATTTGTTTTCAGTGAACTGTGAAAAATGCAAGCAGAAAAATGGCAGAATTTGAATGAAATACATACAAATATGACATTTATATAATAGAATATACATATATAAATATAACATTTATAAAATAGCCAAATAATTGAATGGAATTTTGAATTATTTTATAAATTTATATTTTAATTAAGAATAAATTAATGTATTTAATTTTTAATTTATTCTTTTTTAGGCCAGTAATTAATATAATAATTTTATTTTTCTATATTTAATTCTTCATTGTACTTGATTCATCAAAATTGTAGAAATTAGGCTAATTGTGGTGCGAAGGCCGAAGGTATAATTGGCCATTTTTTCCTATTCACCATTTTTGTTAATTGAATGATATATATATAAAAATTATTTTTTAGCTCATTTTGTGGACCTAATTTTTGATAAATTATGGAGGCGATATCTTAAAATATTAAACTTTTTTGAATTTTTTACTTTATTTTTGGTATCTTATTATTTTCAAAATTAATTTAATATATTATATTAATTTTTTAAAATTATTGGCAATTTTTTTCTGACAATAAATTTATCTATTTATAACGCAATTCATTTTCATTTTGTACATTGTGCTTTCTTTATGCCTACCACTACAAAATGGAAATAAACAATGAGGAGAACTCAAATAATCAATCAAAAATTGTATAAAATTTCACCTGCGATTACTCGCGGACATCTCGTACATTAATCTGTCATTTTTTAATATTTTCCCATTGCATTTTCATATTTTCCATCCGTCAATTTTTTGGTGTTTGGTCATTTGGGCACAATTTATTTCTTCCACTTTTTTTTACAATTTAGGAATTGCTCATTTTCTTTTTTACTCATCTTATCATTCGATCAATTTTGTCCTTCTAATTTACCAAAATCGGGTAGTTTTGGCCATTTGGACATAACATTCTGGCCATTTAAATATCAAATGTTCTACAATTGTTTTGAAAGATTTAATAATAATTATTTGAAGTGTTACTTTGGCGTTTGGCCAGTATAAATTTGGATGGAGCTTCCTGTTACCATTTCCAACGAAAAATTTATATAAAATATTATTTCTTATTTTTTCGTTCATTTATCAATTATCATTTTTATCAGATATTATATCACACGTTATCAAAATGACTTTCCGCCTAAAATATACTAAATTCTCTCATCATCGGTTTTCCATACAAATTGGCCCGCATTTATTTTTGTCCCCCAGCAAATATAAAAACATCAGTGTCATTATTGATTTTCCCCACGTAGCACCCTCCTTTCCTTCTTTCTCTTCCCCATTCTCCACTTTCCGTATTATTTGTGAAGGGACTTTTGCTGCTTTTTCCACTATAATTTCATTTTTTCCATTCTCGAATACCATATTTATTGTTATTATTAATCATTTTATTGGCCATGAAGGGCCCAAACTATTAGTTCGTTAATTCGTTTCCCGAAAATCGTTTTCTGTATATATTTATTCCCCAAAAAATTTACATAAATTGGGACAATAAAATCTATTTGAAAATCATTTTTCGAATAAATTGTTCAATCAAAAGAAATACGAGAAATTGTCTCCACTTTTTAATTTTTGGGGATTTTTCGAGCTTATTAATATTTTAGAGTTTTAAGATTAGTTAATTGGTAATGTCAGAGATGGCAATTCCAACATTAGCAGAATTCAAAAAACTGACAAGATAAGTAATCAAAGAGATCCAAAACCCCTGCAAAAACTACAATAAAAACTCGCCAATAACAAAACCTCAAGAATTCCGGAAAATGCTAAATTCTCTGCTGGTTTTTGAAAAGTGATTGGTCCCCCCCCCCCCCATGGGTCATCAGGTTTAGGTTGGGGTCATTCAGCAGGGATATGTTAGGGATTGGATTAGGATGATGTAAAAATCATTTCAAATGTATTTTAAACCCAAAGCCTAACACCAAAGGGGGGGGGACCCTTCACTTTTTCCTCACTTTTTCTAAGGTGACCCAAAAGGGGGATGTAAACGAGACAAGTACCGGTATAATTACCACCCTCTGAATTTATTATTTTTACAATACACGCGTTTAATATTTAAAAGGGGCTATTCTGGATAATTTTTAATCTCAATATGTGTTACATTCTCTAATATTCAATAAAACATTCCAAAAATATTTGCGCTCACAATTTAGAGGTTCAAAGAACAAATACTCATTTCCCTTTAAATAACATTAAAATCTGTCCCAATTAATGTTGATGTGTGTTTAGAATATGCGCGCGCTCCACTTTTTCCCCACAATTTTACGTTGACAGATTTGTGCCTAACACTAAATGAACACATTGAATACATTAATCTGTCACAAAAATTGGATAATAAAAATTGTAAATTCGCATATTTTGGCCCTTTTTAAACGTGGACCATTTATACTCTTTTTTTCCAATTTTTTTATTAAACGTTCCGTCTTTATGCATTGAGTACAAAAAATTTTCTCATAAACGATTACCAAATTTTAATTTTAAATCTTTGAGATTAGTCAGGTTGTGCAAATTGGGGAATATAGTAAAAATAAAAAGAAATTTTTAGCGAAATAAATGTTTCTTTTACACTTATAAAAAGAAAAGGATTGATAAAAATAAAATTTGAAATTTTTAGTCCAAGTAATTAAAAATAACAAAAATTGAAAGCTGTATTTTACGAAAATCCCAGTTGGCCATTCTTTTTGTATAGCTCTAGACAATTCGGGAAGAAGCCATTTCCTAAAATTCCGCGAAAAATTATATATAATATAATTTTTATTAATAATCAGAAAATCTGGCGTTTCCCCAAAAAATTTAGAATTATGTATTTCACTAAAAGACATTTAACATTTTTAAATTTCTTAAAATGAAAATTTTATAATTTAGAACAAAATTAGTTTCCAAAAATGCATCCAATAAACTCTGCAATCGGTACAAATTTGTCGTCATCATCTACAAATATCCATCCACAAAATACAACATCCTCTCATTCATTATTCCAACCATTTTCGTCACCTTCTTCGGCAACTTCATCACCATCGGCGAATTTCTCGCCAATGAACACGGTTAAATATAAAAATTTGGGGAAATAAATTTTGTTCTAAAAATTTTTCGACAATAATTTTCAATATAAAAGGTCAAAAACTGCATTTTAAGTTTATTTAATTCATATTTGACAATATTGGTAAACAAATGCCAACACTTAAAATACCATATCATGGTAAAATTTGGCATTTTGCTTACCAAAATTGGCATAAATTGGACTAAATTTAGCCCATATATTTGTCTTTAAATTTGGTAGAAAATACATAATATTAAAAAATTTTATTAAAAAAAAGAAAATTCTTTGACGATTAACCCTGAAATAAATCTACTCAAATTAATTAATTTTCCATCATTTATTTTCATTTTAAGCAGCAACAAGCAGCTGTCACCACATTTCGTCCCTGTTCAATTTGTTGTGGCCCAAGCAATGGCTTCTATTTTGGTGTCCTTTCCTGCCGAGCATGTGCCTCCTTTTTTCGGCGATCCGCATTGGAAAAGAGGCAATATGAATGCCGGAGGGGAGGACAATGCGAAATTCGGGCAGGTCAGAATCAAAGAGAATTAATAAATTTTTGAATAAATTTCAAACCCATAAAATTTTTTTACAATGAAATTTTAATAAAATTAACAAAAATTATTCAAAAACATAAATTGTTAATCTTTATAAAAAAAAAATATAAAATTTATTAAATTTTTGTTTAATTTTGTATTTATTTTCTTGAAAAAAGATTAGAGCAAAAAAAATATTTGTGAAAAAAAGAAAAAAAATTAATTATGAATAATTTTTAATTAATAATTATAATTAATTATTTTTCATGATTTAAAAATTTAAAAAAAAAAATTAAAATAGATTCTTAGGAATTAAAAGTTAAAAGGAAAGCACAATTTCTTTGTATTTTAAAAATAAAAATATGAAAGAATTAAACCCATATATTTTTCTCAATAAGTATTTAATATAATTTAAGATAATATTGTAAATTTCAAAAAGAATGACCCAATGAAGAATCAAAAATAAATTTTTTTAAAAATGACAAATTTCTTTAATTTTAAAGCAAATTAAATAAAAATTTTATAATTTCTTAGTAAATATATTATTTTAAAATTTAAATATGTGCAATAATTCAGAATGAGTACCCAATTCTTTTTTTCTAATATTAAATTAATTTTGCAAAAAATTAAACCCATAAACTATTGTTAATAAATATTTCATAAAATTTAAGAAAAATTGTTGTTTTTCATAAATTTATCGAAATAATTCAGAATGTTCAAAAAATAATTTTTTTGAAAAAATCTGGTGAATTTTTACAGAAAATAAATATAAAATTACATTCATTCATAGCATTTCTTAAATACAAAAATTTCCAACAATCTCAGAGGGAATGCGAAACTCCTGTCGAGCCTGCCGTCTCCGAACATGCATTGAGGCAGGAATGAACATTGATATGACACCAATTTCCTCATCCACAATAACAAATGCATCATCTTCTACTTCAACCGCCACAAATTCAATCAACCCAACTATTTCTACGGCAAACACCTTCATGATTTCGCCAGCAAACACAATGAGTTTGTATTTTATTTAGGAAAATTTTTTAGTTTATAAAGTAAAAAAAAACTATTGCCTTTTTAAATTTTTTAGAACTCAGATAATAATTATCATTCTTTATTATTATTTAAAAGTATAAAATAATTTTTTTAATTATTTAAGAAAAATCGTAATTCGTAATTAACATTAATTTAAAAAAAAAATTAAAAATTGAATACTTAAAGAAAAATTGCTTTTTCACCTTAAAAAATAATTATTTATTTTTATGGGCTGAAGAATTTTCAATTTTTTTTTATTTTTAAAGAAATACCTTTTTAAAACCGAATTTTAAGAAAAAAATTTTAATTTATTTAAAAATAATACATTTTTCAGTTCCAAGTTCTTCTACGGAAATTTTACACCCGCCGGGCACATCAATGAGCCACTTAAATTCGTCTTCGAAGGTTATTTCAAAAAAATTCCGAAAAATATTTTTTGAATCGGAAAAATAGCAAAAACCAAATTATTTTTTAATTTCAATTTTTTCTTTTTTATATTTTTTAAGGAAAAATTCCTATTTTTTATTTGATTAAAAAATTAAATTTTTAATTCTACTATTAAAATATTTTAGTTTCAATTAATTAAAATAAATATTTTAAATTGAATATTTTTAAAATCGTGAAAAAAATGGAAAAATTCGAATTTCTTTTTCCAAAAAATTATTTTTTGATTATAAAACGCCCAAAAATTTTAGAAAATTTTAATTTATAATTAACCGCATCTCAGCTTTCAATGGATATGTCCTTTGATTTATGCATTCCAAACATCCTTCAAATGGCCCAATCTTTGAGGAATTTCCAAAATGGCCACAAAGCATTGGTCAATGTGCTAATCGGTAAATTGGATTTGTCAACGGAATGCAAAAACGAAGTATATTTTATTTTATTTTTATTATTTTATTTTCAAAATTTTTATGTAGCTAAGTGTTTGAACAATGATTTATTAATCAATTAATTTTTGGGCATTATTTATTAATTTTAAAAAGCAAAAAATTTATGTGTTGTAATTTTTTAAAAAATTTTCACTATTTTAATTTCTTTCGTCACAATTTTATTTTTAAATTAATTTTTATATATTTTTGATTATTAAATATCTAATAATGGTTGGTAATTTTTCTATTAATTTTCTGTGTTTCCAAAAATTTAATGATTTTTTTCACCTTTTGGCAATCATTTCTGATTTTTTTAAAATAATTTTTCTATTTATTTTTTGTTTTAAAATATTATTTTTTAATTAAAAAAATTATATTTTCCAAATTTCATTCAAGTTTCGGCCAATCACCCTCGAGGAGCACATCAACTTGGATCGTGGACAAATCACAATGATGCTAAATCTACTGCGCGAATATTTCCCACCATTGGATGGGTTCAACAATGAAACAAAAGTGAGTTTAATTTTTTTTTCTGATTTTTCGTGTTAGATTCTCCTTTTACAAAATTATTTTAATTCGGCTTGTAATTTAGGCATTTTTAATTAAATTTAAAATATTTAAAGGAAATAAGTCTACTAAAATTGAATTATGAGTTTTAAATTTTTATGTTCTTACTTTAATTATCATTTTTTGTTGATTTTTTAATTAAAAAATTATTATGAAAAATTAATTTTTTCAGGTTGCAATCCTCAAATGCTTCCATCTCCAATTGTGCCAAATTCGAAATGCAGAATATGCTGTAAATTTTAATTAAGAAAAAATTTAATGAAATTATACATAATATTTTTATGATAAATTTATTTTTTTTAAATGTTTGACTTCCTGTGTTATCAAAAAAAATTAAAAATTTCTGAATTTACTTTTTTATTTATTTTTCAATAAAATAAGAAAATTTATGAGAAGTAAAAAAATCAATTTTCTTTTTTATTTTATTTACTCATAAATAATTTTAAAATAAAATATTATAAAATAAGTATTTTAATTTTTCAGATTTTTTGCAATTTTAAATAATCAAAAATAAAATTTAATTTCTCACAGATCCAAACATTTCCGGTAGTAGAAAAATTTGACAAGCATTTGTTGCATCCGGGCTGTGGCATTGATCGAAACAATTTGGAACATTTCTTCTCCACAACGGAATCGCCCGAGGAACATATTCGGTAAATTTTTAAATAAAAAATATAAAATGATTTTTTAGTAAAATGCTATTTAATTTTTTCCAATATTATTTTTAATTTTTTTTCCTCAATTCTCCATTGTGGGGTTAATTTTTAAATTAATTGTCATTTTAATTAAATTGATCAAAACAAATTTATTATTTTTAAATTATTAATATCTCAATGAAACAATACAAAACAATTTTTTATTTTTTTTGAATAAAATTCGAAATATTTTTAAAAAAATCGAAAATTTTTTGGGACACATCTAAATGCAATGTTTGATTTTTAAAACATATATTTAACTGTTTATTAATTTTATTCATATTTTCCAATTAATTAGTCTTTGCATTCCATTGATGGATCGAATTGCTGCGTTCGTCATGAATCGTTATCGCCCGTTGGCCATCAATCCAATGGAATTTGCCGCATTGGCTCGTCTTTTGCTTTACAATAATGGTAAACGATTTATTTGAGCATCCAAATAGGAAATAAAATTTTAATTTATTATTATTTTAAATAGAAAATTTTGAATTTTTTTAATATTTTCTGTTGGGTGGTTTCACTGACAAATTTATAAAATGTTCATTTATTTAGGTTCTAATATAAAATATTTTAAATAAATTCTTTATGAGATGCAAAAAAAATTGAAAAATTTTAATTTTTTATTTTAAATACAAAAATAAATATTAATTTTTATATAAAATAATATTTAACATTAAATTTTTATAGAAGAAGCCATTTTTACATTTAATAAATTACCAATTAAATTTTATTTTCAAAGTAAGAAGTTAATGAATTAAAAAAAGAAATTAAACATTCTTTCGAATAAAATTTAACAAATAATAAATTAATTAATATTCATTAATAAAAAATCAATAATTTTTTAAGCTGAATATTTTTTCAGTGGACCGTTTCATCACATTGCCTCCGGAATATGTGGCACAACGGAATGTGATTTACACAGAATTGCATACACTTTTGGCTCAACAATTCAACGGTGATAGCAGTAAAATTGCAGTTCGATTTGGTCAATTAATGACATTGATGTTGGATTTAGTGGTAATCATTTAAAGGGGAAAATATGAAAAAAATAATTAAATTTGAATTGATCAAAAAACATTGAGGTCAAAACTTTTTTAAATTGAATTTATTGATAAAAGATTCCATTTATTATATTTGAAATTAAATTATTTTATAGGATTTGCAATTTATTTCCCTTTTTATTGCATCTCATAAAAAATTTTTGGAAAAAAGATATCAAAATAAATAATGAAACTACTTTTAGTTCTATTTAAAATTACTTTATGATGTTCGAAAATCGAAAAAAATTTAAATAACGAAAAAATTGGGGTCATAAAAATTGTCCAAATTTATGCTCAGAATTTGTACTGAAATTGGCAAACTAATTTTTTTGAAGAAATTAAATGCGAACTTCCTTTTGCGAAATGGGAGAATATTTAGTAAATTTTCTTTTTTTACAGAATTTGACCTACGAAATGGAAGAACTCTTCACAATTTTGAAGGCATGTGATTTATTGAATAAAATTTTAAAATTTTAGACAATATTTCCCATCAAATAAAATTTAATTTTTTTTATAATTGATTTAAAAATGAAAATTTTAGTCAAAATTAATTTTAAAAATAATAAAATTGAATTTTAAAAATAATTCAAAAATAAAAAAAAAATTTAATCAGATATTTTTGCCCCCAATTGCATGTGGCGATGTATGGGAAGATTTACTGAATGCCAAATCAAAAGAATCAATTATTTGCGAAGACAAAACTTCAACAACAACAAAGATGGCCACAAATGAAGGGACAAATTCAACAAAATTAAGTGGCCAAAATACAGGACAAAAAATAAATTCAGCAGGAGAAGGAGTGGAAAAATGCGAGGAGGAAAATAATATTGTCGATATTTTGGGTCAATGATATACACGCGATGATAATGATGAAATGCGTGAAATAAATTTTGAAATAAAGGAATGTGGATAATTAAAATTAAAGTTATTAAAATATTTACCTAATAAATTTGTATAAAAATTTTAATACAATTTATTTTTTATTATTTGAATTCATTCCATTTGAAGTTACAAAATTTGTTAAAGTCAATCGATTAGGAAATTGATCGATATAATTCGATATCAAAAAAAAGAAATAATTTCATAATTTTATACAGACTCCGAATGTATTTTCTGCTAGTTTTAAGGAGATAGATACCAGAGTTGCACAAAATTCGAAACGTCCGTCCTCTCGTCCGTCCCCTATTTTTCAATTTTTCGCTCGTCCGTCCTCTCCTTTTTCATTTTCTCTCGTCCGTCCTTTCTCGTCTTTTCTTAATTTTTTTGGTGTCCTTTTTTCTCTCGTCCGTCCTTGATTTTCAAATTTTCGCTCGTCCGTCCTCTCGTCCGTCCATATTTTTCAATTTTTTTCTCGTCCGTCTTTACTAAGGAAGAGACGAGGACGAGGCGAGAGGACGGACGAAGACGAGGACGTTTTGTGCAACACTGATAGATACCCTTAAACCCATTTTTTGAGAATTGAGTCTACTATTGAAAATTTTGATTAATAATTTGTATTGATTCTTTGGATTTAAAATTGATTGCAAATTAAAATTCAAAATAAGCCGATTTATTAAAAAAAATTAAATTAATAGTAAAAATCAAGAATTGAAATTTCAAAAATATTTTACGATTAAATGAGAAAATTATAGAATTTAATTAATAAAAAACCAATATATATGTATGATCATATCTTCTTCATTTTCTGGATTCTGTAAATCTCTGGCCATCAGAGTAAAGTTTTAGAACTCCTTAATTTAAAATACATATCATTTAAATATTTAAAAATGCATTTTTTTACCCCGATTCCTGCGATTCCCACAATGACATATGGCAAAGACAATTTTTCCAACTGCAATATTTGCTTCTCCCAATCTGACTTTATTTGTTCTTCGCCTTTTGCGTGTCGAATAAGGAATAGCCGTGAAATATAATCCCATTGATGTCGATTTGCATTCGGAACCGCATTTTGATTTGGATAGAGGGCGAGAACTTCTCCAGTCTGATCATTTTCCATGATAAAATTTGGGTAGTCTGCTGGTCCCCAGCCAAATGATATTATGAAATTAGCCGGTTGAGATGTACCAATGAATTGCTAAAATTTTTAAAAATAAATTCCAAACTTTTATTAGAGTTTATACCCGCTTTTATTATCCAAAGGAGACTTTATGGCTCAAAATTTTTTTGATCAAATTATAGCTTAATTGATAAATTTGGACCAGCTGAATTTGAATCTACTAATAGTTATGTATAAAATAATAAAAATAAAAAGTTATCACTAGAGGTCGGCAAAATGTCTTCTGCTGGATTCCGGACTGGATTTTTTTCCCTAAATTTCATGCTGGACTGGTTCCCAACACAATCCAGATCCAGCAAATCCAGAGCTGGATCCAGTCCAGCTCCGACCTCTAGTTATTTATAACCATTTCAAATTTCGACTAGGATTAGGCTTAAATTTTATCTTTCAGGCATTCTTTTTTTTTTTAATTTTTTGATATAACAATAAAAAAAATAAGAGATTCCTACTCAGCTCGTCGAGTCATTAACATTTGAGGAATTTTTAAAAAAAATGTATATAAAGCATATTCATTATTACACAAATTAAAAATAAAAAATTAAAGAACCTCTTTGATTTTTTCAATAAGATTAATTTGTACGGCTTCACCACGGTTAAATTCGAGTAATTTTGGCTTTTGGTCGTCAGCAAGGGATTTGTTCAACCATTTGACCAATAATTCAATGTCCTCTTGATGAGAGATTTGAATCTCTTTCATTGATTGAACATTTTCAATTAGACCGAATGCATTTTGATTGAATCGCAAAAAATCAGCGAATCCACAACCAAGTGAAAAGGCCTTTTTTGCAAGCATTTTGAACAATCGTTGAATTTGACCAAAATTATCATCGGAATTGCAGATATTAACTTCAATAGAATCAAAAGTTAAGCAAAATCCATTTAATTTTGTAAGAATGCATTCAATGAATTGCATAATTTGGCCATTCAGAAAACTGCAAAACATATATAAGTCTTGCTATTTTGTTCAATTATATTATTTCTTACTGAATCTTAATCTTGTCAAATCCGGTGATATAGTTTGGCGGTTGAATTGAAGCTATTGGGATGTCCCATTCGATGATTTCCCATTCATTCTTTTCTTTCCATCCTTTCAATTTGGCTTGATAAATCCCATTTGATTGATTGTATTGAAATCCAAATTCCAAAATATAATCAATATTGTGAGGCTTCACATTTCCATGCAATTTTGGCCAACATAATTGTCTGAATATCTCGCATGAGGTGCTCAATTTGGAATCGGCCATTTCTTTGCGTTTAATCCATGGCAGAGAATCAATCAGCCAATTCGAGACAGACACACTTAACATTTTTTTTTCTTTTAAATTTATATATTTGTTAAACCTTTTTCTTTTCAGCAATTTTGGACTTTTTTTGTCCATTTTCTCTTCCAAATCCTTGGATTTCTCTTCAAGCATTTCTTGGAGATTTGAGTTTGCAACAATTTGTTGTGTTGGAATTTCCTGCTTAATTAAAAAAATAATGTTTTTAAAAATTTTCATAAATTGTCAAAGAAACTTGAAAATTTTCCGCTTCCATTTTTTCAATTTTTTCCAACAATTTTGCATTTTGTTCCTTCATTTCGTTGTTTTTCTTCGTCAATTCGGTATTTTGCTTTTCAGCTTTCTCCAAATTTTCCTTCAAAGTATTCATTTCGTTAATCAATTTCGAATTTTCATCAATCAGACATTGTTCCAAAATCTTTGATGTAAAATTTGTCGAAAAGCACTTCTGGAAAAGTGAACAAAATTATCATAAAAGGACAAAAGCAAAATAAAATGAATGTAATGTAAACAAAAAAGGGGGAATGTTAAGTTTTAAGTGAGGATTGAAGAGAAGAATATTTTTCTCCGTCTCTACTTATATAATTGATTGGGATTATTTATTTATTTCGTCTCTACTTATTAGTTATTATATTATAAGTATAATTGATTAGGATTATTTTTTATTTATTTATAAAATTAATGATAGTCGAAAAGTTACAAATATTTTGTGTTTTTATTCCTAAAAACATTTTGTTTTTGTTCCGTTTAACATTATGTTTTTTGTTTCCCAAACATTTTATGTTTTTTGTTTCCTCAAACATTTTGTGTATTTGTTCTTCCAAACATATTTGTGTTTTTGTTTCTTTCAAACATTTTGTGTTTTTGTTATTCTGAACATTTTGTGTTTTTGTTTCTTCCAAACATTTTGTGTTTTTGTTCATCCAAACATTTGTGTTTTTGTTCTTCCAAGCATTTTGTGTTTTTGTTCATCCAAACATTTTGTGTTTTTGTTCATCCAAACATTTTGTGTTTTTGTTTCTTCCAAACATTTTGTGTTTTTGTTCATCCAAACATTTTGTGTTTTTGTTCATCCAAACATTTTGTGTTTTTGTTTCTTCCAAACATTTTGTGTTTTTGTTCATCCAAACATTTTATGTTTTTTGTTTCCTCAAACATTTTGTGTTTTTGTTCTTCCAAACATATTTGTGTTTTTGTTTCTTTCAAACATTTTGTGTTTTTGTTATTCTAAACATTTTGTGTTTTTGTTTCTTCTAAACATTTTCTGTTTTTTATTCATCCAAACATTTTGTGTTTTTGTTCATCCAAATATTTTGTGTTTTTGTTTCTTTCAAAACATTTTGTGTTTTTGTTCATCCAAACATTTTGTGTTTTTGTTTCTTCCAAACATTTTGTTTTTTTGTTCTTCCAAACATTTTGGGTTTTTGTTCTTCCAAGCATTTTTTGTTTTTGTCCTTCCAAAAATTTTGTTTTTGTTATCAATCCAAACATTTTGTTGTCGTTTTCCCATGCAAAGGAATATTTTCATACGAAAAATTTTCAAATATTTTGTTCATAAGTAAATTGTTTTAATAATATTTATATTTAACATCAATGAAATAATTAAAATTAAATGAATAAATAAAATCAAGATTGAGTTAAAAATATTTATCATTAACAAGATGTTCAAAAATAATGAATTTAATTTATGTTCAAAAAATTCAATGTAATTATAATTTGAATGTCTTCTTCAATTTCTTGGTTTTTCAATTCTCTGCCCATAATTTCCAAACATAATTTCAGAATTCCTTAATTTTTAAAATGTTATTTAATTATTTTAAAAAGTACTTTTACCCCGATTCCTGTTATTCCCACAATGACATATGAATTAATATTAATCAGCTTATCGAATTGTTCCTCCCAATCCGCCCTTAAATGTTCTTTGTCCTTTTGATGTCGTACAAGAAATCGCGCCTCTCGAAAATGAGGCCATGGTTGTTGATTTGCATTCATGTTATCATAAAGGGCAAGCACTTCTCCAGTTTTTTCATTATCCAAAATGAAATTTGGATCTATTCCCCAGCGGATTGGCATTATGAAATTGGCCGATTGGTTTGAACCAATGAATTGCTAAAAATTAATAATAAAAAAAATAATTCACTTTCAGTTAAAAATGTAAAAATATCAAAAATTCGATAAAGAAAATGACGAAAATATCATATCGGTTTACTGTTTATAACGGTTAAGTATTTGATCCTAGACCATCAAATCATATACAAAATCGATAGAGATTCGTTAAGATGCGTCATTTAAAAGTGATTTGGCTCATGTTTAATCATCTTTTTAATGGTTTAAATAGTTTAATACCATTAACTTTCCATTAACTTTTGATAAACCAAGACAAATAATTTGAAGTGATCTATCGATTCGGCATAGAGATTACTAACCAATAAGAGAAACCATTATAATCTTTTCTTCATTTTCAATTAATTAACCAGATTAAATATTAACCAAAAATAAATTTTAAATTAATAACCTCTTTGATTTTGCTAATAAAAATGGTCATTAAGGCATTATTTAGGTAAAACTGGAGCAATTTTGGCCTTTGGTCAGAGCGGGATTTGACAAGCCATTTGACCAACAAATCAATGTCCTCTTTATTATCATCAAATAGTTCGATTCCCCGTATTGCTTGAACATTTTCGATTAGGCCAAACGCATTTGGATTGAATCGGACAAATTCAGTGAAACGTCTGTCATCATCACTAAGGGTAACAGCTTTCATTGCCAGCATTTGGAATAAACGACGAATTTGGCCAAATTGTTCCACGGAATTGCAGATGTTAATATCGACGGGAAGAAATGATAAACAAAATCCATTTAATTTTGGGAGAATGCATTCAATGAATTGCATAATTTGGCCATTCAAAAAACTGCAAAAAAACATATATAAGCCTTTTTTTAAAATTTAGGCTATTTGAATTGTATCCACAAAACTTAAAAGTAGAGTCCAGTCTTTCAAAATTTACATACCCCGTTCCGGGTTTTTTCAGAAAAAATTATCCGAGCCCGGCAAAAAAGAGCCGGTTTTGGTCGATTTTCAGAAAATTACGAAAATATTGCCGGGCCTGCTTCCGGGCCCGGTTGTGTTTTATGTGCCGGGTTCCGGTCTCATAAAAAAGCCCTAAGACGCCGGTTTTTCCGGTTCTGGACCGGCGCCGGACTCTACTTAAAAGTAGTAAATGGTATGATACCCTCTATGGCCAGAAATTCGAAATTTTTATTAATTGTGATTGTCATATTTCTAGATCACGATGAGCTAATTAAATATAGGAATCTCTTTTGCTTTAAAAGACAAAAATAAAACAATTTTAATTTTTTAAATTAAAATAGGGACAGGGATGCTATCTCCAAAACTCAAAAACCTGGCAAACCCATTCAAAAACCTGGCAAAAACCGGGCAAAAATTTTCAAAAACCTGGCAAAAAACCGGGCATGCTTAAAAAGGTGTAAAAAACAAAATAAAGCTTATAAAAATGTTTATTTTCATTTTTAACTTATAATTTGACTTATTTTAGTCAATTCCGCTTGAGAAATAAGCAAAAAATAAATTAAAATTTTCCCACTAAGAAAAAAATTTTTAGTCAAAAATAGCCGCGCAGCGAATAATGTAGTCCAAAAATGGTCGCGCAGCGAAAAATTTGGTCTAAAAATAGCCGCGAAGCGAAAAATTTGGTCTAAAAATAGCCGCGCAGCGAAAAATTTTAACCATTTTAAAGTAAAATATAAAAATCTGGCTAAATCCTGGCAAATTATGTAAAACCTGGTAAAAACCTGGCAAAAACAAAAACCGGGAAAAAACCTGGGCCGGACCCTCAAAACCGGGAAAATCCCCGGTTTTCCTGGTATTATGGCATCCCTGAATAGGGATTAAGATTAGTTTTTGCTTTTTGAGGGCCTTAGTCTTACTCATCAGTCAGCAGTTTATTGTGTCTCGTATGGTTTCATATTGACTTATTTTATTTGGCGAAAATAAACAGAATGGCAAAAAGATTAAAACGGTTCAACCATTTCCACTTTACCCATAAACCCTATCCTATACCCAATTAATCTACCATATTTAAAAAAATAATTTAAAATGACTAGACTGGTACTTGTCTCGTTTTAGTGTTAGGGTTTAGGATACATTTGAGATGATTTGCACATCATCCTAATCCAATCCCTAACATATCCCTGAATGACCCCAACCCTAAACCTGATGACCCATAGGGGGGCCAAGCACTTCCCAAAAGAAAATTTAAACGAGA
The DNA here is from genome assembly GCA_030063045.1 of Pratylenchus scribneri. Classification (NCBI taxonomy): domain Eukaryota; kingdom Metazoa; phylum Nematoda; class Chromadorea; order Rhabditida; family Pratylenchidae; genus Pratylenchus; species Pratylenchus scribneri. Next base: position 46,399 of record JAQSEB010000042.1, read on the forward strand.
CAAGTACCGCTAAATCTAATCAGAATTATCAATTATTAAAAAAGAAAGTTCAAACATCTATTTAATGAATATATGGTTTCTTGGTTTATGATCTAACATTCAACCATTTCAAACCATTTGGCCATTTCGTTTTAAATATTTCCTTTTTATTCATAATTTCCTTACTGAATCTTAATCTTGTCAAATCCTGTGATGTAGTTTGGCGGTTGGATTGAAGCTATTGGAATGTCCCATTCGATGTATTCCCATTCATTCTTTTCTTTCCATCCTTTCAGTTTGTCTTGATAAATTCCATTTGATTTATTGTATTGAAACCCAAATTCCAAAATATAATCAATATTGTGTGGCTTCACATTTCCATGCAATTTTGGCCAACATAATTGTCTGAATGCCTCGCATGAGGTGCTCAATTTGGAATCGGCCAATTCTTTGCGTTTAATCCATGGCAGAGAATCAATCAGCCAATTTGACACACTGAACATTTTTTTCTATTCTCTCAATTTTTTTATTAAACCTTTTTCTTGTCGGCAATTTTGGACTTTTTTCGTCCATTTTCTCTTCCAAATCCTTGGATTTCTTTTCAGGAATTTCATGGTGATTTGAATTTGCAGCAATTTGTTTTGTTGGAATTTCCCGCTTAATTAAAAAATAATAATGGGTTTTTAAAAAATTTTCATAAATTGTCAAAGTAACTTGGAATTTTCCCGCTTCCATTTTTTCAATTTTTTCCAACAATTTTGCATTTTTTTCCTCCATTTCGGTGTTTTGCTTTGTCAATTCAGCATTTTGGCCTTCAACCTTGTCCAATTTTTTCTTCAGATCACTAATTTCATTGGCCAATTTTGCATTTTCATCAGACATTCTTCCAAAGTTTGATGTTAAATTTATCAAAAAAAAAATTCTTGAAAAATAATGAAAAATTAATAAAAGATCGGCTAAAACCTAAATACAAAATAGTAAAGCGAAAAGAATATAAACAAAAAGGGGAATGTCCGGGTTTAGCGAAGAATATTTTTCTCTGTCTCTATTCTCTCAATATATAATTTGATTTTGATTAATTGTTTGTTTTCATATTAAAAGGGGACATGAGGCTTTACTCGTCAATTGTTCACTGGCTAATAATAATAAGATATTCGATCATCAGTCATTCATGAGTCATTCATCAATATTTAGAGCCCGGATTATTAGGTTCTGAGATATTTTTTATGGATCAGATTTTATGAGAAATATATGATGTCATCTTATTTTAATGGGATTTTATCTTGAATAAATATTGCTGAGTATTCAGATATTTTTATATTATGAAAAATTTTACCAATACTCCTTTATTTTGACGATTTTTATCAAAAAAAGAATTATGAAACACTTTTTCTAAATATTTTTTGAGTATAAAAAGTGCATCAAATGTTCAAATATAGGCCGTCATAATTTTCTTAAAAGGAAAAAGAAATGGGTCTGATGATGATGGCGCATACTCAATACTCATTTTTCATTATTTGATCGAGATGATTTTTTAATCATATCCTATAATATTATTTTATTAGACAACCTTATTTTTGATAATAAAATTTTCATAATTGAAATATTTTTTAATTTAAAGGCCTGTGTCCATTCGAGCCGACGCTGGTCGAGTGGCTGGACGATGGTCGCTGGCAAGTTGATATGCACCCGTTGGCCATTGAGCCCTCGACCAATATTCCTGCGTCAATGTGCGTTTGCGATATCGTCTCCATGGCCCTGCCGGCAGTGATGATCACTTCAATAATTCGGATTGTCCTTTGGGGCCTGGATGCGTTTGCCCACATTCATTGGTTCGAGAAAGCGATGAAATTGGTGAAAATGTGTTCCCGAAAAAAATGCGAACAGAAATGCGACCCTGCGCTCGGAGAGGTGTTCAGCAGATCAGCACCTGTTGCTGGTTTGTGGTGTTGGGAACAATCCTGCCATAGTTTGCTGTATCCTCCGAAAATCATTGGCAGTATGAAACAATTCAAATTGTATTAAATAAATGATCCATGTGTTGTCGATCAATAATTTATATAGAATTTAAACCAGAATTAGGTTAAAAAATTTATTTGACCCATTTTGAATACTTACAATTTTAATTAAACAAACATATTCTTTGTCAATATGTCAATTATTTTGAAGCTACAATTTATCTAAAAGTATTTATAGATGATTCAATAACTTTAACTTCATTGACATTAGATTCTTTGCAGACTTTTTCTTACATTTATTGCATATTTATACTACATTTGTCTCCAGATCTTTTCTTGCATATTTATTCTGCATTTGTCTCCAGATCTTTTCTTGCATATTAATTCTGCATTTTTCTCCAGATCTTTTCTTGCATATTTATTCTGCATTTGTCTCCAGATCTTTTCTTGCTTATTTATTCTACATTTGTCTCCAGATCTTATCTTACATATTTAGATAAATTTATATAATTCATATTCTGTCATTTATTTATTTTCATTTTGCGCACCCTCTTCAATTCCTCTTTTTTAATCTTTCTTTATAGATTTTTTGGTGGGCCAATGTGTGGAGGCGCCGGACAAAGACCGAACACATCCCGAGGGGTCATGAGCAAAAATGGAGAAGATGTGTCTTCAGGGGAATGTTGTGGTGGTGGTGGCTTGGAGTGAGAATAATTTGGGTTAAATGGACACATTGGTCGCCGCTCGCCGGTGGTCTAGTCTGCCTCGGTCCAGCTTCTTTCACCTCCACCACCAAGAAATTGCCTCTCTTTCTGTTTTTCTATGCAGCTGGTGTTTTTTTTGCAGGAAATAAAGGGGGATTGTGTCTCTCTCAATTATAAAGAGGTAAAAGGTGGGCTTGGTTTGGTCAGAGTTGTGTAGAACCAATGTGAGTTGTGAGGGGACCCGGCAACAGACGAAGAAAACAAATCTCCGCGGGACAACCAACCAACCAACTAACGAATATGGCTGTATGCGGCAACTGCAATTTGGGTGGGAGAAGCTGGAGCTGGGTCAGTTGCGTCATATCAACGCCGAAATATGATAGAGAAAATATTAAGTTTTAAATGAAACAAAATTTAATTAGCAATATCTCATCAAGTCGCGTTGAATGATATATTATATGACCCAAAATACCAAAGTTCGTATTTTTCGAAACCAGTTTCAGAATGGATAACGGTTCAATCAATTAAGCTAATCAAAAATTAATGTCATATTCGGATTCCCCATCATCGAAAACCACTAAATATTTATTTTTACCGATTAATAAAATGAAAAATTTTTTGGTAAATATGTGGGGAACAAACTTAATTATTACCCCCGAAGGAAAAAAACCCCGAAATTATTACATGAATTGATAAGATCTAAAGAAATATAATAAAGAATTAAAAAAAATTGAAGAAAAGTTAAAAAAGGTACTGTAAAAATCTTTAAAATCCACTTAAAATTAATTTTCAATCAAAAAAATTTTCTTATTGTTTACGAAATATTTTTAAATTATTTATTATATCTTATCATGGAATGATTTTTAATTTTATTTATTATATTTTGATTATTTTTTAATTGCAATAAAATTGATAAAAGAAAATATGGGAATGGAATTTAATTGATTGGAAATATTTAATAAATTCCATACTTCAATTTTTGATTTAAATAAATTTTATATTGAAAATTAAAAGTTGATACAATATCTTTTTTTGTTAAAAATTTATTCATTCTCTTGCCAATTTTAGAGTTATTCTTTTCTTAACCGGGATACATTGTATCATAAATTGCTTGATAATCCGCAAAATAGGCTAGCTTTGATTTTCTCAATTCAAGTTCATCATAGTGGAATGGTAACCGCATTGGTCCAAATGTTTAACTGGCACAGTTGTTGCTGCACAATAAACACCATATACATTATATACTGCCTAAAATGCCACAGAGATTACACTTCGTATAAGAATTTAAAATATAGATAATATAAAATTTAAATTTTTCGATTAAATAAGGAATTTATTTATATAACATACATTAAATTATTACTTAGAATCTATAATCTAATCATAGAAAAAAGGTTTTATCTTATCAAAATATTGTAAAAAATTTTAAATTTTTTTTATGTTAAAAATTTCAATTCATGTGAATTCAAAAATTTTTAATATTTAAAAATTAATTAATTAATTAAATAAAAGTGAAAATAAAATTTTTAAATAATTTCGAATAATTCTATTGGTATTATATATTTTTTTATTATTTATACCTAAAAATTATCATCAGATTGTTATTTTAACTTTTTAAAATTTATTATAAAAATGAAATTACTATTTTTAATATATATTTTTCGAATATCAAAGAATTTTTAATTATAAATATTAACTTTACAACATTGTTGAAAGCAATAACCATGGCCCGCATTTCCTTCCAACATATGAAAGTGGCAATAACGATCATGTTGCGACTAATTTAAAAAAAATAAATAATCATAAAAAAATAAATTACTAATATCTAATAGCTAAAAAAATTTTTTCTTATTTTGTGTTCTAATTTCATTTATTTTATTCAAAATCTTTTATTAATCTACTTTATTTCTTTTTATATTCATGAATTTATAAATAATTTCCTGGCATATTGAAAAAAGGATAAATTAATCTAATATAATATTGATTAAAATATTATTAAAAATAAATTTATTATATTTTTCCTTCATTTCAAAATAAAAATAATTTTGATGATTATTATATATAAAAAAAATGAAAAATATTTTCACATTGAATTATTTTTATTTTTTTTTTTGGTATATATAAATTATAATTAGGGCACGGATTTATATTGATTTCAATATTTTTTTGCGAACCTAAAATTGCTTGAAACCAACTTAAAACATGTTTTTATCAATATTTTGTTTATTTTCATGATATTTTTTGTTAATATGCATCAATATTTTGATACATTTTGACCGTCAATATTGATATCAATATTTTGACATTTAACATTTTCATCAAAACATAATTTGTTATTTTTGAAAAATTTTACTATTTTTTTAAGAAAAAATTCAAAAAATTTTTGAAAAATTCTGACACTTTAAAAAATTTTAAGACTTTTTTTGGAAATTTAAAAAAATTGATTTTTTTTATAAAAATTTACACGAAATTAATTTTGGCTTTTTTTCACAAAATTTATTGATGTCTATAAAAATTCTATTTTTTTAAATGAAATTTTTGAATAAAAATATCAGAAATTTTTCATAAAAGTTAGCATTTTTAAAAAATTTTCTTCAATATTTCATCAATATTTTACTGATTTTTTGAAAATTTCATCAATATTTTGGGATTTCTTAATCAATATTTCCATCAATATTTCGGGATTTTTCGTCTATATAATTCCGCGCCAAATTATAATTTACTTTATGAATTATTTTATAAAGATTCAATTCTTGTCAATTTTTTAATCAATAATAAATAAGATTTTACAAAAAAATAATTATATAATAATTAAAAACTTATTAGTATATTAATAAAAATAATTAATTTTTTTACATAATTTACCTTCAATTTCATTTCTACTAGAAACGAGTATTGTAATGTAGCCTTTTTCGTTATCCACTCTTTTTCCCAAGTGCATCAACCGCATAAAACCACCTTCTTTATTGCCCATATTTTTTTCCTGTCCATTGATAACAAGTTTCAGGGATAATTGCATAAAATTTTTCCTTATTAGGTGCTTCCATATTTAAATTCCGTAGTTCAGGCTTAAAAATTTATGAAAATTGAAATAATTATCATTAGGGCGCGGATTAATATGCAAAAGCATGTTTTGTTTGCGCATATCCTATGTATTAAAGGGTGCGAAAATAACATTTTTGCGTTTAAATTTTTTATTTAAACCGGTTTTTCGTACATATTTTGCATATTTTGGCATTTTTTTTACATATTTAGTACATTTTTTCCCAAAATTCCAGAATTTTTATAAATTTTTAGTGAAAATTTCGAAATTTTATATATGAATTTATTTTTCTTTTATTTTTTTTACAAAAAATTTATGAAAAATTTTGGATAGAATTATATTTTCGAGAAAATTTCTTTATTTTATCTTGAAAATTTGTAGAAAATAAAAGGGAAAAAAATTTTCAAAAAAGTTAGGGTTCCCTCCTATGGGTCAAAATCCAAAATTTTTTTCAAATAGCACAAAATTTTTAGAAATATTGATTTTTTTGTAAATTGTAGGGAACTGGAATAGGGGTCGGCAAATGTCGCTTTGCGCAAAAAATGTGTCTTTCACATTTCGCCCATTTGTCGTTTTCTCTAGAAAACTTTTTCTCCGACGCTTCAATACATCTCTCGCTCAAGAGGAAAAGGAGAGACACATTTTCCTCCTTTAAAAGACACATTTTCCTCCTTACAAAAAAATTGCATAAAATGTGCATTTTTCCTCTAGCCGCCTATTCTCTTTTGCACATTTTATGCACAAAGCGACATTTGCCGATCCCTAAACTGGAATGATTAATTCTTGAGTTTAATAAATTTTTTAAATTTTTTAACAAAAATTGATTTTGACATGAGCATATATGTGCATATTTGGCCTTTTTTGGCATATTTTTTGCATTTTTCGGCCATTTTTTTTATCATGCAAATAGTTTTAATTTGCTGTTATGGCATTATATTATTATTATTATTATTTTATTTTTTATTTATTTTATATATTTAATTGAAATTACTTTCTATATTATTTTATTAAAAATTAGTTATTATTTAAATTTCAATTTTTTCAACGGTTAAATTCCCATTTTATTGGAAAGACTTTCAAAAATATTTAAATTTAAATTAATTTTAGAATCATTACATTATTTGTGAACTTTATACATATTCACATTTATGTCTTGATTTTATAACATCTTTAAATTTATATTTTATTCATATTCTATTCATTTTATTAATGCTTTAGCCTTATTATTTTTAAAAATTTGAAATTTTTTATTGCAATAACTTGAGATAATAATAATTTTCAATGTGCCCTTTACAAAATTAAATTGCTTATTCAGGGTTTAATTATATGTTATTATCATTTATTTTTCCCAGTTAAAATTTTTTTCAAAAATCCTTTAATCAAATACTCTGAATATTTAGTCAACAACAAATATACTCTAAAATTATTCCAACTTGTTTTTAATCCTTTAAAAGATAAAAAGAAAATTTATTTACTATTAATGAAATTGATATTTTAAGATTTATTAAAAAATTAATTTAAAAAATTTGATATTAATTAAATTAAAGAAATTTTTCCCATATTTAAGTAAAATAGAAAAAAATTAATCAATTAAAACTTATAATATTTTTTCCTTGAATAGTCTGGCCTTTTCTCGGCAAAAGTGTGTTCCCATATTTTGTAGTTCGGACGGTGGTGGCATGGGAACATTTTATCCCTTCTCTTCGAAAATGATATTTGATATCCCTTAATAAATCAATATCTTTATATAATTTTTTGTTTATCGTATTTTTTTCAATCATAGCTCAAATTCTAGAAGATAGAACAAAATTTCTATGGACATATCAAAAAGAATATTTAATTAACTTTTGACAAATATTAGAATTTTTTTTATTTAGATTTACGAATTTGGGCTGTGTAATAGGACATTCCTCAAAAGTGGGCTTAATATAAATAAATATATTGTATAATAAATTCCCAAAATTCTTGGTCATACACAGTGTTGGGCGACACAGTTTTTATTGATTTTTTATCTGATTTGAAAATGTTAGATAATTGGACCCATGTCGTTAGTTGAATCCCACCAAGAATAAAATATTTATTTTAGCTTAATAAAAATTAGTAAGCTTTTTGGAATTGTTTAAGCCATTTTTTGAGTTGCGATTTTCCTAAAAAGTTGGAAGAAATTATTTGGCCAAATTATTAATTAAGTTATTGATAAGATAATGAAGGGATTTTCCTTATCTAAAAATGTTTTTTTTGGATTGGAATCAATTGAATAATTTAATCAATTATGGTCGTTTTAGTTTGATGTCTTAAATTGTTAGATTGAAGTATTAATAGGCAAATGTAGGGTATCCGAAAAAGAATTCATTTTTTTTTGCGTATAGGTATACATTAGTAATTTAGAGACTTAAACCAATTGTGCGCGAATTTGATTTTGATAATTTTTTCCAGGAATAGAATTCTAATAGGTAATATAATCCAAATAGAAAATATTTAGAGTGTGTTATCGTTTCCATACTAATTATTATTTTTAAATCTTTACATATATTTCTTTCTAATAAATTATTATATGCTTTTCAAAATTTTTTAATTAGGTCTTTTCTCGCCATGAAAATTTATTTATAATAATTTTCGTTCAGTATTTTCCCTAATCAAATAATAAAATCATTTTTTTCTAAGAATTATTATAAATTAGATTCTTGTAAAAAATCTTACAAAAATTGGAATTAAAAATCAATATTAGAAAAAAATAATTACCAATTCTGCAGTACAAAATTATGTTTGAAACATTTTTTTCTATTATCACTCCTTTTATGTTCAGTTAAGTAAGTGTAGCATTTTCTTTAATTTCTTGGACTGATCTAACTAAAAATTAATTTTTATTAAATTATTTTTATGAATAATTTTAACGATAAAAAGATGGGTAACTTGAGACAGGTTGATCAGGCGGTAATCTAGCATTTCGATTTTTTGTTCGCAAGAATCGTATGGGATCTAGAATAATGATAAAAATTAAAAAATTAGAAATTTTTTAAGAAGTAATTTTTTAACGAGGATTTATAATACATCTTAATTTTTATATTATGATGAAAATTTTGTTATAAAATATAAGGAAAATTTTAGAAAATGGTTTAATAATAAAGAGAGCATATTTAAATGGAAATGCTTATTTTATTTTTCCACATTGTAGGTTTAGTGAAAGTGTAGATTTTTTATTTTTAAATTATTTGTTTTAAAATGGTGAAAATGTATATTTTTGCATTTAGTTCATTATTTTGATGCAAATTTATCTGGTGCATCTCGAGTTCTGTTTTTAGGGGAAGCTCAAAACGAAACAATTCCGATATGCCATGGTGATTTCTATTCATTGGATCTTTTAAAAATCACAGATGATTCATTTCCAATATATAAATTTTGAAAGGATTTAAAAATAATTAGAGGGCGTGAAATTTTTTATAATTGACAGATTTGGAAATTTTTAGATATATAATGATATATCTGTTCAATTTTTTCTTGGACGTACAAGAATTAAGGGGGAAAAGGCCTATGCTATACATTCTTCTTTAACATTTTCTGGCATGCTTATAATGAGATAGGAAGAATTTAGATTAAAAAATTTTGGACCTAAAAATGACTAAAATACGTGTTCTTTTAAACTGTTGAATATTTATACGAATTATATTTTAATTTAAATAAATTCTATTTTATGAAATTTATTTTTTTTAATACAGATTGGTTTGTGTTATAAATGTACTAGCCTTAAAATAATAAAATTATATACTTCTAATTTAAAAGTGATTTTTTTATAATAAAGACTTTTAATTTAAATTTGATATGTAATTAATAGAATTTAATTTAACTATATAAAATCATAAATAAAATTATCTCCGGATATTTATTATGGAAATAAGCAATCTTATAAAAAAATGATCAGACAAAATAGACCTGGCGAGTGCAACGAAAATCAATTGGGCATTGATTTTCTGTGCATTCCTTTATTAGTTCACAAGTGCCCATTTGTCATTCTTTGATATCCATCAGCACACAAGCATTTATATTTGTCGTTATATTTGCAATTCTTTAATATTAAATTATTATTTTTCCTCATCTTCCATCTCTCATAACAAATACTTTGTGCTAAAATATTTATTGCCTAATCCTAAAATATTTCAGACCTATTTTAGGTAGTTCCAGCCTAAGGACCATTATGGCATTTTTTAAAAAAATATTTGATAATATATGCACTTTTTGGACAATTGCTAATTAAGGCCAAGTTATATGTCCTCAAAAATATAAGGTTTTTTTGATACGAATAAATTTCGGTAAATTAATATTATTTCAATATTTATTATTTTATTTTTTCAGCAACAAATTATATCAACTTCATCCTCCTCTTCTTCAATCACCCCACAAACCCTAAATTCGTCGGCAATGACCCTTCTACAACTTCAAGCGCTCATCAACTTTTTCAAGCAGTCCTCCAAACAACAACAACAAACCCCGAAACCACCAACAATTAATCCCAATGTGCATCATTTGCTACAGCAATTCTTCAACGGTTCTGGCCACCAACAAGAACAAGCACAGCAAAGAAATTACCAATTGGCAGCAGAAGGAGGGTTGGGTGGTCATTCGCGAGAATCAGCGAAGAGCGGAGGACAAGAAATTGTCCAGGTTGGGAATTTGATTAGCTGACATTTGCGGGACCCGAATGCCGGACTGTTTAGCATTTTGTTAGGAAGAAAGTTAGCTATAAAATGATATCAAATGCATTGGCCAAAAATGAATATTCACCTAGTTAAAGCCAAAAAACAGCCAGAAACATTATTTTAATTAAACCAATGGTTTTTGGACTAACTCGGTGAATATTTAACACTGGCCAATGCTTTTGACATTTTGTAGCTAATTTTATGCCTAATAAAATGCTATAAATATTTCCATAGTAGCTTTTCAACCATCGGCAACAGTCTGTTTGGTCCGCAAATGTCATAATTCGGGGAATTTTGTTAAACTTATAAACATTTTTGCAATTTTTCAGGAGGCTGATTTACTTCTGCATATGTTGGTCACCCAAATGCTACGATGCCAAGACTTGCGGGCCTACCTTCGCCGATTGCGCCAGTTTTTGACTGAAAATTACCAATAAATAAGGAAAAAAAGATGCATTTTAATAGCATTTGGGGTGGGGCTCAAACTGAATTCGATTCGTTCCTAATATTTATTCTCATTTTTTTTTCTAACAACTCAGGAATTCAATTTAATATTTTTGACCTCTGCTGTTCTTCTTAAATTAATCGATAAAATTTTGGAAAAGTGCTTATTTAATTTATTCTTGTATACTTTAAATTAAACAAGAATAAAAATTGAAAATTTAGATATAAATTTATTAAATAAGTGTAATAACAAGTTACATCCAGAAATAATAATTTTTAAGTTTTTTTAAATAATCGAATAGGCTGAATTGTATTTTTCTACCTTTTCTTCAAATTTTCACTTTTAATTGCCTGTTAGCTTTTGGTTCAATCTAAATTTTATGGAAAATAAATAATTTCAATTTTATGAGAATGTATATTTAAATGTTGCTCAAACGGGTAGAAAGAATAAAAATTCTTAATATAAAAAATGTAAATTGAAAGTCGTTCATCTAAAATAAAAATTTAACAGAATTCTATGGCATCTTTTTCTTCAAATTTCATTTAAAAATTGATTAATAAAATTACAAAATGTGCTACCATTTTTTATGAAATGAAGTGAATTTTTATCCAATACCCATGAAAAAAAAAATGAAAAATGGACAGTCAAATTAACAAAAAGAAAATAACATTTTGAAATTTAAAATTCCACGCTTACAAAAATTCCATCAATTCCCTTGAATCATTTTTCTTATTCTAATTCTTCAACAATTTCAGGTCCTTCCTCATCAATTTTGTCCAAATCTTCCCTGACAAATTGCATCCTTTTTCTTCCTTTCTTTGCCTTTGCTTTTTGTCTTTCTATTCTGCTGGCCAATATTTGATCTATTTCCTGAAGATCTTTTTGTCTATTTTCCTCTTCTTCATCATCAAAAGCAACATTACTCGAACTCGCTTCGTCTTCATCATCATTTCCACCTATTTCATGGACAATCTGCTGCTGTTTCCCTTGTTTTGTATCAACCTGTCCTCCTTCTGCTGGCTCTTCTTGATAGAGCACTAATGGTACATCCTCCTCCAAATTGTTAAACACATAAATTCCTTTAAATAATTCCATTGCTATGGGTTGGCATTCTTCACAAAGTTTGGACGTATCATTTATTCTCTGATGCGGAAAATTTTTCTCAATATTTTTGCAAAATTTTGCAGCATAAACTAGCGGATCCAAATCATTATCAAAAAGTGTTTTCACATTTTCATATATCTGCAAGAAAATGATTTGAGATAAGATGAAACACTTTTTAACCAAAGATCCGCCCTTCCAAATGACAAATTTTAGGCATTTTTTAAATATCTGTTGCTGAGAAAAAGAGACATCACATAGCCCTTTCCACACTTTATTTCCGGTCCGGAATACAATTCTTCCCAAAATAATTTCATTTCTTACACAAATTTTGGTACTAATTTGGTCTGTGTGCACTCTTTTGAAAAGTGATTGGTCCCCCCCCCTATGGTTTTTCATATTTCGGGTTAGGGTTAGTCAGGGTTAGGTTAGGGTTAGGATGGGGTAAGGATAATCATGCGTGTATCCTAAACCCAAACCGTAAAATCCAAAGGGGTCCCCTTCACTTTTCAAAAGAATGTACACAAACCAAATTAGTACCCAAATTTTTTCCGTTTCGGAAAATATAAAATGACAATCTCCATTTTTGTTTTTGCTTAAAGCTTATTGCCTCTACCCCTTAAAAATGACCAGCAGTAGAGCTTTGTCCGACTCCGACTCCGCTCCGAAGTTATAGTCAAGAATCAAAAATTGAAAAGGCCGGAGTTCAGAGTTGGAGTCAAAAATTTTGTGCGACACCGGGCTCCGGTTGACTCTGGATTTTTATCAGAAAAATTGCCTTTTACTATTTTTTTTTGTAATTTTTCGGATTTTTTCCCTTCTAATTATTTTCAATATAATTTTTTCGGTTTATTTTGACTAAAATTGAAACTTTTCTCCAAATTTTATCATATTTTGAAAAGCTATGTCAAATTTTCATAAAAAAAACCCGGAGAGTCAAATCGGAGTCCCTATAAAAATTTCTGCGGACTCCGGAGTCGAGTTTTAGAACGACACCGGAGCTGGAATCGAAGTCAAAATTCTGAAAAGCAGAGCTCTGTAAATGACCTTTTTTTAATGAACTAAACAAATATTTACTGGCAACCTTATTGTTATTAGTGATATTTACCTCTTTTTTCTTTTTCACCAAATTTTGTATCACTTTTGGTATGCAATTTTTCCATTTATTTGTACAATTATTATTTTCATTTTTTTGTTTCTTTTCCAACACTTCCTTCTTTTTAATCAGTGCTTCATAAATATTTATTAGTGGAATTGGATTTTTAAAATATAATTCCATAAATTTTCTATCCTTCTTCATCAATTCCTTTAATTCTTTTCTAAGGGTTTCCATTTGTTCATTTTGAGTCAAATTCCATTTTTGACATTTTTGCAGAATTGCAAAATTTTCTTCTTTTTTCTCATGCTCTTCTTTCATTTGTTCTAAAACTTCCATGGCATTGCTCCGGGCATCGATTTGGCCAATAAAAATTGAAGCAACAAAAATTAAGAAGAGGATTTTGAAAACTTGGGAATATATTGTCATCATTTTTAAAATCTAAAAAATTCTATTTTATTTATTTGGAAATATTTAAATTCATCCCATATTTTATTTTATGGTCAAAAAATTTGACCGATATGGCAGGTAATTTACAAATAAGTTTCAAAAATTATTTTTAGGAATTAGTATTTTATAAATTTGGTAATTTTTAATGGAAATATTTTCTGAAACTAAAATTTTAATTTTTTTTTGAAATTAATGGAATAAAAATTTAATGAGGCTGTCTAAATGCCAGCAGCATAATTTTATATTGGCCAATTTTTACGAGAGTCGAGAAATATATTCCACTCTCTGCAAATGCAAAGTCGCGTGCATTTTTTCCTCGTTTCTTTCTGAAAGGGCATTTTAAAGAAATATTTCTTCCTGCAAACTGCAAATTTCATCATCCAACTCCTAAGTAATTTAGCCTTATTGGATGCATGGCTATATGCGCTCACACAATAAATTTTATAACCAATTGGCCATATTATATTGTTTCTTGCGCAATTCAGTCACTTCATTCAATCGATTTTGTGGGCCATTTGAAGGCATGCTAACAGCGGATGAGGAATGGATGAGGAGAGGGAAAAAGTAAGGTTGGCAAATGAATTGAATTGGGGTTTGGGGAAGGAAAATGAATGGATGATCCATCTCTCTTTCCCTCTATTGCTTATTCAAAATTTTGAAAATTTTAATATTTTTTTTATGTAAATAATATTTTTATTTTATTTCACTTGACATCTAACGTGACGACCATTAAATATACAAAAAAATTTTTATAGAAAAGCGTGAATTTGAAAATTTGAGTTGGAAATGATAAATTTTTTGTTCAAGGATTATTGAATTTACTGTCTCTATATTCTTTTGAGTAATTTGTTGAATGGAGAATGGGCAATGTCCGGGACCATCACATCACTTTCTTTCACCAGCACTTTATACAGTGAAATTATTTGATAAAGTGGAAAAGGAAATGAAATTTTCATGTTACGACATTTGCGGACGCGATAATTGCTGACGATGGGGTCTGGTGTGCCCATCGTAATAAAGCCGCGGTGGATTAGTTTAGAGAGTGCATTTTATTAAGCTTAAAATTAGCTGCAAAATAATAGCCACTGATGATTATTCACCGAGTTATGGGCAAAAACGAATAGAAATACAATTTTAATTAAACCAACGGTTTTTAGCCATCGCTCTATGAATATACAACATTGGCTCATGCATTTGATATCATTTTTGTAGCTAATTTTAAGCTTAATAAAATGCTACAAACAATGTCATCGCAGCTTTATCACAATCGGCAATAGACCAATTCGTCCGTAATTGTTTATAGCCATTTGAAGTCTCAGCTGCTATAGCAGACAATGCAGTAGAAGAGATGAATATATGTACAGATATTTATCTTATTTTTATTTATCCAAAATATTCGAGTGAACCAAAAACAAAAAACAATAAATTTAGATGGATAATCAAATTCATCCATTAAATGGAAAAATTTAATGAATAAAAGAATTGTTTGATTGATTTATCTTTACGTTTAGCCTGTACGCCATCATATTCTTCAAAATTCTTATTCAAAGACTTGTTTTAATTCCTGGAATTGCCATTTGTTCTTGTCAAAATTCACGCGAACAGAATCATCAGCATTGAACAAATTGATGGCCGGGAAAAGTTTCAGGTCGAGAAATTTTGATGGTAATTCAGCCTTACCTAAATTTGGAATATTTACTTTTTTTCAGGTATTTTTTCATTTTTACCAAGCAATTTTCCATGGAACGTTGAGAAGCATTCCATTTTGGAATTCGACTGATAGATTATTCCAATGCCAACCACGTTGCCTTTTTTGAATGATTCATGGGTATTGCCGAATGCGGTCCATTTTCCATCAATCCAAATTCCTCCTTTATCGAATATTCCAATTGAAGAAGTATTCCCATCTCCAAGCCATTTGCCTTCCAGTTGAATTTGTTGGCTACAAATCCCAATGACAATGCTGGCACTGTTAAAATGTTGTTTTATTGGTTACATAAAAATGATTATAACAAAGGGAAATATTTAATTTGCAGAAAAAAACATTGAAAATTGCGAAAAGTTTATAACGGTTTAGTGTTTTGCCCAAAATTCACAAACCATATACCATTGGATAGAGCTCGTCAAGACGCGTCGAATGGTATATAATTTGTCATGGTTTAAACGGTTTTGAACCAAAACCCATATGATGGTTTAAGTGGTTTAATACCCTTAATTTTCGATCAAACCATAAATTATATACCAAACGATGCGCCTCGACGAGATCTATCGAATGGATATATGGTTTGGGGTCTAAGACAAATCACTAAACCGTTATAAACTTTTCTGCATTCTCTTTTATATTTTTCAATATTATTTTATGCAAATTAGATACCATCCTTTTAATAAATATTAGAAATCAGAAATTTAATATTAAAAATTCGATAAGTATAATTTTCGAATAAAATGCTATTAAAAAATCAAATTAATTTACAGTGATTTGTTGAGAATTTGCACCTCATAAAAGAAGGCAATTCTTGGTTTATTAATGCACCTCAAATTGAATGATGGAATAGGCGAAATTGCACGAATACAATTCCACGCTAAAATAATAATTAAATAAATAAGAATTTATTTTAGCTTTAACAATTTGATGAGCCAAATTGCTTTAGGATGAGTCCATCCTCGGAAATGGTCACTTTCTGAGCGCAATCCTTTCCATTGAATTTGTATTCCATCCAATCATATTTAGTCCATTCAATTCCATCAATTTGTTCAGTAAAAATGGCCAACTGAAATTTACAACAAAGGAAAAATTGGTAATACTTAAATAAGTTAAAAATATTTCCTTTAATTTAAATCGATTTTATTATTTCAATTAAAGTGCATCAATTTTACCTCTTTAATTTGCTTCTCCAATTCGCGGGTCTTTGCTTTCAATAATTCATTTTCCTCTGTCAGTCCAGCAATTTGATCATGAGAAAAGTTTTTTTTGTCCCCAAAATCGGTTCTTTTTGTCCCCAAAGTGGTTTTTTTGTCCCCAACTTTTAAGTAGTTTTTTTTGTCTCCAAAATCGGTTCTTTTTGTCCCCAAAGTGGTTTTTTTTGTCCCCAACTAATAAAAATTTGTTTTTCACGTTGTAAATGATATAAAACGGTTTTACAACACCCCAAGGGTGCGCGGAAGTCAAAAGGAGGTGCGCGGGATATGTCCGGATATATGGGGATTAAGCCGGATATAGGGGGATTAAGCCGGATTAAGCCCCGGAATGGACAGGAAATGGTCCTAAGGGCCAGTGGAAGGTCGGGTAGAGCCTGAGAGTGCGCGGGATATAACCGGATATATGGGGATTAAGGTTGGGGGATTAAGCCGGATTAAGCTTAGCTAGGGGCTAGGGATTAGGGTTATGGTTAGGGGCGGCATGGGATCTAGGGGCTAAGGGTTTAGGGGTTCGGAGCACGCGGGAGCGGGATATAGCCGGATATATGGGGATTAATGTGGATATAGGAGGATTAAGCCGGATTAAGCCTATTTAGGGATTAGGGTTAGGGCCAGGATGACCAATCAAGAGTCATCAGTGGCTCCGTATAGGGATTAGGGCCTAACCTACATCTATTTCGGGTCTTAATCCGACTTAATCCCCCTATATCCACCTTAATCCCCCATATCCGGCTTAATCCTGTGCAGTCTCTGGGCCTCTATTACACTTCCCCGACATTCCTGTGGCCTTCCGAGCCATTTCCCGTCCATTTCGGGGCTTAATCCGGCTTAATCCCCCTATATCCGGCTTAATCCCCATATATCCGGACATATCCCGCGCACCTCCTTTTGACTTCCGCGCACCCTTGGGGTGTTGAAAACCGTTTTATATCATTTACAACGTGAAAAACAAATTTTTATTAGTTGGGGACAAAAAAAACCACTTTGGGGACAAAAAGAACCGATTTTGGGGACAAAAAAAACCGCACCCATTTGATCATCCAATTTGGCGTTCCTTCCAGCAAATTCTTCATCTTTTTTAGCCATCAGCAGTCCTTTCAATTTATTTAATTCTTCTTTTAACCCTCCAATTTCTTTCTTTATTTCTTCAAATTCATGGCATTTTTCCACATTTTCATCAAGCATTTTTCCATTTTCTTCGACCAATTTCCCGACTTTTTCCTTCAATCCTTCATTTTCCAACCGCATTCCCTCGAATGCTTTCATCATTTTTACTATTCCATTCTTTAATTCGGCATTTTCCTTATTCATTTCATCCAATTTATTCTCCAATTTGCCCATTTCCTTTCCCATCTGCCAGATCATTTGCGTTATTATCGTCGATTGATCTCCATTATTTGTCCTTTCATTGTCATTGGTCATTTTCTTAATCATATCCTACATTTATAATTATTAATTTTATAATCAATTTACTTCAAATTTTTGAATTTTGTCGACTATTTGCTTCATGTCGATTCCAATGGATGAAACCGCCGTAAAATTGGATTCATCCAGTACATCCTCAACAATAATTCCAGTGCTATTATTTGAATCCATATTT
Source organism: Pratylenchus scribneri (assembly GCA_030063045.1). Lineage (NCBI taxonomy): Eukaryota > Metazoa > Nematoda > Chromadorea > Rhabditida > Pratylenchidae > Pratylenchus > Pratylenchus scribneri. The sequence continues at coordinate 64,388 of JAQSEB010000042.1, forward strand.
GTAGAATATTTTTGAGCAATTTGTTTAAAAAATTTTGTGAAAATTGGATATCTGTAAATATACATATTTTAAATTGATGAAAAAAATGAAAATTGAAGTCAGTTTTAGCCAGATTTAAAAAATTATAATTAAAAAAATCGTTGGATTATAAGGAAAATTCTTGGCCATAAAATGGAAAAACTGGATCAAGCATATAAAATTTAATTTTACTTAAAAATTAAAAATAAGGTTGTGAAGCCTAACTATGAATAATAAATGGACTGACGAAAGAGGGAAATTGGGAGAGAAATAAAAATCACTATACTTTTTAAATATTAGCGTAGCGTCCATTTTGAATACTTGGGTCATCATCATTCATCATTATTACTGAGTATTAAAAATGGAAACGGAGGTGGGGGAGTTAAAGTTCATTCTTCATCCCCACAGATAGAATAAATATAGTAATTCAAAATCAACATTTTTAATTACTCATTCAGTTGATGCTTGCTTTATATGAGTAGTAATAGCAAATAATATTCAAATATTTCCTCAAGGCCATTTCCCATCCATTCATTTCAGTAATTTATTAATTATAATTTTCCAATTTTTAATCTGGCATTGGCATTTGATGACCAATTTTAACCCATAAAATGTACATTTTTCTTCCATTGACAAAAAAATAGTTACATTTAAAGCTATTTTTATTCGTTTGAAAATTCCGAATTCAGTTTGCAATACCTTCTAAAATGCATATTTATAATAAAAATTTGAAATGTTAAGCCTAAATTTTAGTTTATTTACTAAAAATAATTTCTCACAAATCTAACTTGCTGAAAAATGCAACAAAACCATATTCATCGCCGTGGATTACCGGCTGAATTGATTAACGAATTATTCGGCTCAATGCTATTGGAAAATTCTTTTGAACTTCTGGCCAAAATGCCAAATGGCCTTTTGGCAAAGGATGTTCAAAAAATGGTCAACGCCATTAAAGAAGTGAATTGTTTAGAGAAAATTATAGAAATAAATAAATAATGAATTTTTAGGGAATGAAGGGGAACAAATTGAAACCGAATGACGTACTGCGACACTTGCGGACCCGACACTTGCGGACGAAATGGTCTGGCGCCGATGGTGGTAAAGCTGGTGTGGAATTGTTAAGAACATTTTATTAGGCATAAAATTAGCTACAAAATGACATAAAAAGTTTAGGTCAATGTTGAATATTCACCGAGTTATGGCCAAAAAACCATTTGTTTAATTAAAATTGCGATTTTAATAATTTTTTGGCCATAACTCGGTGAATACTCAAAATTTGCAAAACCTTTTGATGTCATTTTGTAGCTAATTACATGCCTAATAATATGCAATAAACAATGCCACTCCAGCTTTACCACCTTCGGCTTCAGACCATTTCGTCCGCAAGTGTCGGGTCCGCAAGTGTCGGCCAACCATTGAATGCATGGGATTGTGGATCCAAATTGACTATTTCTGACGATGGACTGGAAGCAAAGTATAATGGCATCGCATCTGGCAAGAATTAAAATAATATTTCTTTTTAATTATTATATTTTAGAGAGGAATTCCGTTCGGGCTATTTTTCCAATTCCATCATTAAAATTGATTGGAATCAAAAAACCAACAATTAAATTTTATTTTGAAGTGGAAATAATCGAAAAAATAATTAGGTAAATAAATATTTTTCTATATTATTTTACAGAATTAAATACTATAAAATACAATTAATTTAAAAATAATTTATCTTTCTCAGGCCATATAAATTCATAACTAAATTTCCAATTGATCAATATTTTATTTTTAGTGATTGGCACCAGGATTGGCGCATTTGGATTGGATTTTGTTGTGAAGAATTTTCAATGGATGATAAATGCCGCTTATGGTGTGAGAGGCTGAATACCTAATTCAAATTCAATTGTATTTGGGAGTAAATATGGAATATTGATTGATGGATTTTGGGACAAAGCAAATGATAATGGATATTTCAAGAAAGGCGATTTTGTTGGATTAGGCATAATTCAGCACCCAAATTCAGCGGAATTGGAATGTTTTTTCACCGCGAATGGCCATTTCATATGTGAAATAATTTTAATTTTTTAAAAATTTGCTCATGTTTTAATTCCACTTATAAAATTAAATAATTTAAGGGAAAGCCAAATTGCTTACGAAATTTGCCGATCTTCAACTTTTCCCAGTTATTCATTTGCATTTTACTGACGATTCAATCCGAGCACATTTTAAGAAAGAGGAATGGAAATTCAAAAATTTCAAACGTTACCTTGATATATAGAATTTGGAAAAGACGGGAAAAATGAAGATAAATTTTTCATATTTTTGTTTATTTATTTGATAAATGGTAACATTGACATTTAATATTCGTAAACAATTTAATCATTTCTCAATTTAATGGATAAATATAAATAAAAATAAACACAATAAATTATTTATTCATTAATATCATTTACATATAATGGGTAATGGCCACTTTTTTATTCTCTGAAATACTAAAATGTTAAAAAATTGAAGGCATGCACCGGATGGGAAGGCCACCAGAAAATCGAGGCCCAGCATTGGGCTATTGGACCATTGCCCAACTCTATATATGGGGCATCATGAGAAGAAGAGGATTCAATAATAATTGAGTTGTTGGATACACTTTTGGGATTTTTGTATGTATCAGTATTGTGTAAATTATAATTTCTCGGAATTTTCAAAGATCATTGAATAGTAATTTGTTTTATTGGCCAAATTTGTCAATAAACGTTAATAAAAAAATTGTCTAGGTTTAATTAAATTTCATTAAATTTCTGAACAAATATTTCTTAAGGAAAAATTTATAAAAATTTTATTCTCAATTTTTGGAAAAATGAAAAATTTAATTAGATTTTCACAGAAGTCTATTATAATCAATCAGAAAATTTATTTATATATTTCTTCAATATTTTTCTCGGAATTTACTCAAATGATTACTATTTGTTTTATTTTAATATTCATCAAAATATTTTGTTGTTTGGCAAAAAAATATTTTTGTCATTCATTTGAATAATAAATTATTTTGTGACCAATTGTTGTTGATTTACTCAGAAAGAAGACAGAAATTGGTACAAAAATTAATGCAATTTACGGCATTGGCATTTCTTCAAAAAGTGAATTAAAAATATAATTCAGCTGCTCACTAATTTAATATTAAAATTAAAATATTCTTAAGGATTTAATAAAATTTTCCATAATTAAATTGATTAATTTTGTTTGCTGATACCAATTCGCTGAATTAGGGCCAAGAGCCCAATAGACAGATTTCCATTGCACTTTTTGGCATATATCATTTATTTACAAAAAAATGGCAATTTATCTGTTTGACCCTTCTTCATTCCAACAACTCTACAATTGTTCCCTTTATTCGGTGGATGATGTTCCATTAGAACAAAGAAGGCATCCAATTCTTGGCACAATCAGCATTGCATTTTTCCTTGTTGCAGAGGTCAGTTAGAATCAAACAGATTATGAATTGTTCAAGGAAATTTTTGTAATCGAAATTTGTGAAAACTAATAAAATTTTTAAATAAATTTTTATAAAATTTAAAATCATTTTATAGTTCCAATTAGGATGAATTATTTAGAAAATGAATTATTGGATTTGATAGGAGAATGGCAAGAAATTATGATCAAAATAAGAAAAATTGAGAAATCTGAATTCATTTGTGCTATTTGGGCTGCTGAAGATTCTCTAAAAAATGGGTTCAACAATATATTTTTTTTTCTTTAAGAGAGAATCACGAAAATGAAAAAGGAAACAATGAACTTTTAACAATAATGCCAAAATTCGTTTTTTGGCCATAAATTTCGGTTCATTCTTAATGCTTTACATAAATTAAAAACCAAATAGTTTAATAGCATTAAAGATTGATGAAATATTGGTAAATGGGCAAAATTTGTATAGTCAAATAAATCTTATATAATTTAAAATGATTTTTTCTCCCCATAGATCCTTTATATTCCTTGCATTTTTGCCATTTCACGTTATTTGAAAGAAAGTTGCTATAAAATTTTATTCTGCATAAGTTTGTTGGATTTTTTCGCCCTTTTCTTCATTGGTTTATTGACCGGCATTTTTGGCATCCAAGGCACCGTTTTTTGTTCAGCCCCACGATTTATGTATTCGGCGGGAATGGTCGGAAATTGTTAGTTTAATTTTTGAATAAATTATATCAAATATTTTTAATTTCAGTTTTTTATGGCTTCGAAACATTGGCTTCCATTTTGTTGGCCGCCAATCGATGTTTGGAAACAATCAATTCAAAGATTGCCGATCGTTTATTTTCTGGCCAAAAGACATGGGTAAGCATAATTTGGAGACTTTAATTACTCTTAGGTAGGTTTTGAAGCCATTCTTTTTTTATTATAAAGCTCAAATATTTTCGACAAAATTTTTTTAAAATTTTACAAAAATTTCTTATAATGAGAATAATTAGAAAAATAATCGAATTAACTTTTCGTAATGATAAATAATCTCTTTGACATATATCTTAATAATTAATATTGAAAATATATTGAAGTTTAAGTTCAAATTTAGAAATGAGTTAAGATTAGAACTCATCGCTTGGACTAGAAATGTTTATATAGTATAGTCAATTTTATATGGCTTATAAAAAAGAATATTTATTGACAATAAAAATTTTGCGTACTTAAATTTATTAATTCAATATTTTTTTTAAATTTACATATCTTTGAATGAAAACCCCAAATTTTTAGAAGTAAAATCGCTTATAATTTTTCGATTAGAAAAGCTTTTATTTAGAAGACTATTCTTTATTATTATATTGAAATAACTTTTTATAGTTTTGGATTGTCTCTGTTTGGCTTTATTCCCTTTATTTTGCAATATTTGATAAAGCCGTTGTGTTCAATTCTATCACATATACATGGGTTTTCAATCCCCATATGAGCTACATTGGTGGCATCGACGATTTGGTGAGAATATCCAATAAATTTTGATCATTTATATTTTGGTCATTTCCATAATAAATTTTGGCAATTGAATAGCAGTTATAATTATAAATAAATTAGAGTATTTCCTCTAATTACACCCACTTTCAATGCTCGCCGGCTCTGGCAGACCAATTACTATCTCAGTCAAACCACTCCTTTAGAAGGAATGAGACTATCCCCCAGATAAAGTAATCCATTATATAACTGTGTATTTAATAGCCTGCAGCTGCAGGTGTCAACTGTCAACCGAAACGGATTATATGAAAATTTTAAATTTTGGCCCGAATAAATTCAAAAATGATCTTTTACAAAAATTTATATTTCAGAATGTTAATTTAATATACCATTAATAGAAAATGTAGAACTGCTTACTTATCCGTTTTAGATGATAAAAATTTGTTTATTAACTGGTGAACTATACTTTAATTTTGATGTGACTTAAATAACCAATAAACAAAGACGAAAATTCCAATTTCAAATCTAACTAATTATTTATCCAAAACAGTACAAATCCTATGTGGATATTGTCCATGAAGCGCTGATGGCCATTTTGATTCCATTCTTCTATTGTTTATTTTTCATTTTTTTGAATAAAAAGCAAAAAATTGCAACAAACAATAATCAGCAACCAATAAATGGACTCGGTGGAAAGGCAAATCAGCGAAAAATTGTATTTTGAATTTTAATAATTTTTAAATTTTTAATTATTTTTTTTGAAGATTTTTATGCAAGTTTTCCTGCTGAGTTTGTTGAATGTAACAATTTCAATTTGTTATTTATTAATGGGATTTATCGAAGTGAATGCAATGGTGACAATCATTTGTACCACATATGGATGGCTTTTAATTCATGGTGAAAAATTAAAAATTTAATTTAAATAGAACAGTATTTATTAAAGGAAATTAGAAAGTTAAGTACGCAGATTCTGTAGCTAGTCCATTTTTTGGCCATAACTCAAAAAGGAACAAACTAATTCGTGAAAGTTAGATGTCATTTCCGAAACGTTAAATGTCTTCTAAAAAGTACACTTTTTATATTTAAAATTTTTAGATATAGCAGCTTTTCCCTCAAAAATATCAGCTTTATTAAACTCAAAGGCATGCAAATTTTTAAAGCAATTTTTAAAGGATATCCAGTGTTCTTAATGATATCGCCTTAACTCAGAGGTCGCAGATTTTTTTACAGAAAAAAGTATATTAGCATTGAAAAATAAAGATTTTGGTATCAAAAAAAAAAGATTTTCATTTTAAGCTAATAAAAATTGATTAAAATTTTTTAAACAGTTGAGAAGAAATTTTTACAATTTTTCGCGCTACAGGCAAAAAATTTAAGCAAAAAAAAGCCGCGCAGCGAAAAATTCTAACCAATTTTTCAGAATTTCAAAAAAAAGTGCAAAAAGTTCAGCAAAGTCAAAAAAAAGTACAAATATTTTAAAAAAGTACATATGGTACTCTGCCTTAACTTAATTGCTATCAATTCCTTACTATTAATAAGAGAGCTATAGATCAAAAATCAACGATAAATCTTACCATACAATATCGATTTATGCATCTGGTTGAGTAAAAAATTAATTTAACATTATTTAAAAAAGTAGATTATAAACAACCTAATAAATATTAATAATAAAAATAATAATTATCCAATTTAATTGATTTTTGAGTATTTTAGATATTATTAAATTTTGATATTTAATAATTTTAATTTCCGCAGGATTGCCTCCGTTCATCTATTTGGGTCTGAATCGAACATTGCGTAAAGAATGTCTAAAAATTATTCGAAAATTGATAAAAATTGGTCCATTGAATAATAAAAAACAGGAAAATGCGGTGGCTAATGTCCATTCAAGGCATACTCAATTTATCAGCAGGAATTCAGCAATTGGAGGAAAATCACAAATTAATAATGGAATTATTATGGTGAATATTGTTGTCATAAAATAAATAATTTTAATTTTCTTTTTTTTTTTAATTTTTAGCCATCAGAGTAATTTAATCAAATTATTTTTAACAAGCATTTTGATATTTTTTAATTATTTTGAATTAAACTATTTATGTAAATATTGTAAAAATTTAATTTGTTATTTCTTTCAATTCTGGAATAAAATTACCCATGAATATTAAATTTAAGTTTATAAATTGGATATCATTTTAGCTCTTTATTTGAGAAGAATTGATTGGGACCAGGGCTGGGGTCGAAACTCAAAAAAATCGAAATCGAAATTTGCTTCGAAATCGAAACTCACATCCAAATCGAAATCGAAATCGAAACGAAACTAAAACGTCGAAATTTCGAAAATCGAAATCGAAAATCGAAATTTTTCAAAAAAATTTTCAATCCTTTAAAAATTGAAAAAAAAATTCAGAAAATATAAAAATGGTGAAATTTTTATCCAAAAATTATATTCAATCATATTTCAAAAAATTATTTAATATTCAGCATCAAAATTTAAAATTGTAAAGTGGCACATTTTGGTGAAGGAAAAGAAGCTTTTTCAAATTTTCTGGCGTCAAACTTTGGCGCAAATCATTGAGAATAAAGCGGGCAGAACTGAATACTCGTTCACTCTCGACGCTGCCAACTGGAGCCGAATGGTATTTTTCATAAAGTTGATAAAGGAATGGAAATTCCGCCCGATTTGCATTCCACCAAGCCGATAGGTTCCAAATTTTGTTCAAATCCTCCATCCTCGGGCTCGGCATTTTCATTGGTAACACATTCCTCCACTTCCTTTGCTGACGAAGTGCCCGCTTCTTCTTTATATTTCACATATAATTTAATAGGTAAAATAATTAGTAAACCTTGAATCATTTCTGATATTTTCCGGTTGAAAGACAATTTGTTTTGTTGTGCCTGTTTTCGTTGTTCCACTTCTTTTTTAGCCTTTTCTCGTTGTTCATAAAGCGGTTTATGATGATTTTTCAAATGACATTCTAATTTGTTTGTTGCTTTTGTTGGGCCTTGATCAATAACTTTTTTGCATGTTGGCACTTTGCATTGGGCTTTTGTTGTTTTGCCAATTCTATCAAAATAATACCACCAAGAATCTTTACCATGTTCTTTCATTTTTCCTTATTCTTAAAAAAACAAAAACAATGTAAAATTTATTGATTTAGGAATTAATTAAATGTTAATTCGAAATAATTTATTTGATATAGGATTTAGAATTATGTCAATCAAAGAGAAGAAGAATAAAATATAATTGATAAAGAAGAAAATTGAAAGTAAAAAAGGAATTCGTTTAAAAAAATACACCAAATTTTTGATTAAAACTAGCAAGGGGTCCCCCCTTTGCCTTTTTCGAAATTTTTTCGAAACTCGACGCTTTTCGAAATCGAAATCGAATCGAAACTAAAACATCGAAATTTCGACGATCGAAATCGAAAATCGAAATTTCGACCCCACCCCTGATTGGGACAAAGATTTAGTGAATTTGAAGCGAAATTGGTAAAAAATTATGATTAAAAAATGGAAAAATATGTCAAAGTCTGGCATTTTTCTAGCAATAACTTTCGGGCCAATTATTAAAAAATGCTCTATTTAAAGATTTATATTTATTCCAAAAAATCTAGAAAAATTGTCAAATTTGTTTAAAAATTAAAAATAATGGATTGAAGAAATATTTAACAAAGTTTGAGACCAAAATTGGTTAGAACTTAAACAACCAAAAATTGGTAGCATTTTAGAGCAAAAAAGATTACAATTCCTTATCAAATGAAGAGAAATAAAGAATTTTAAATCCAAAATTGAAATATTAAAATGGTCAAAAATAAAATAATTTATCCGAATAATTTAAAAAAAGAATAATTTTCATTTTTATCTATCATTTTTAAATTTACTTATTCAAGAACTTCTTTGAAATTTTTGAACTGCCATTTATCCATGCCAAAATTCACACGGATTGAGTAACCAGCAGCATACAAATTGACAGCTGGAAATAATTTAATATTCGTAAATTTTGTTGGTAGTTTGGCCTTCCCTGAATTTAAATTAATTATTTTTTTTTGAAAAATGAAAATTTTTCCATTCCAAGTGGAAAAACATTCCATTTTCGCATTTGGCTGACGGATTATGCCAATTCCAACAAAATCGCCATTCCTGAAAAATTCATTTCCGCTTTGAAATTCGGTGAAGGATCGATCAATCCAAATTCCTCTTTTGGTGTAGATTCCAATTGAATTATTCCCCAATCCTAGCTCTTTGCCATGCAATGGAAAATGTACTTAGTTTTTTTTTCCTTTTTATCGGTTTGCCATGAGATTCTAGCATATTACGACATTTGCGGACGAACGGTCTGTCGCCGATGGTGGTAAAGCTGCAGTGCCAATTTATATGACATTTTATTCGGCATTAAATTAGCTGCAAAATGACATCAAAACCATTGGCCAATATTGTATATTCACTGAGTTATGGCCAAAAAACCGTTATTTTAATTAAAATTGTGTTTTTGGCTGTTTTTTGGTCATAACTCGGTGAATATTGAACATTGGCCAATGCTTTTAATGTCATTTTGTAGCTAATTTTATGCCTTATAATATGCCATAAATAATTCCACAATAGCTTTACCACCATCGGCGCCACACCGTCTGGTTCGCAAGTGTCTGCCAATCGATTCTAGTTTATAAATGAACCAAATCGTCCGGGGTCGATTCCACAATAGACAAAGGGCGGTGCAAATATGGGCGATTCCACAATGGTGCAAATATGAAGTTTTTGGCTTCTAATAAATCAGAAACTAGTTTTAAACCTAACACACTTTATACCATTTTGTAGATCTCATCGAGACGCATCAATTGGTACATAATTTGTCATGATTTGTTCAAAATTAAAGAGTATTAAACCATGTAAACCATTTTTTCCTGATTTTGGTTTTAAACTTTTTATTTTGGGCCAAAACCATGACAAATTATATACCAATCGATGCGTCTCGATGAGATCTACAAAATGGTATAAGGTTTGTTGGGTCTAAAACCAGTTTCTGATTTATTAGAAGTCAAAAACTTTATATTTGTACCATTGTGGAATCGCCCATATTTGCACCATTGTGGAATCGACCTAGCACCGAACCAAATCACAACACCAATCTTTAATTAGAAGAAAAGAAAATCAATGGATTTGGAATTAAATTAAACAAAAATTGTCCAAATTTTCCAGCAATATCGTGAACGCCCACCATTGGATCGGGAGGTGGAATTTTTTGATCCGGTCTCTTCCATTGAATTGGCACCACAACCTACCATTGAATTATTGGATATAACTTCGGATGATGGTGCGGGAAGCGGATTTGGTAATAGTACAATTTGTTTCCCCCTTTTTCCAAATATTTTTTTGTAAATTTTATTTTAGGCTAAAAACTTGTATTACGGGTTTTCGACGTTGGGAAATCCGAATTTGGCATTTATTTTTCATGAATTAAATTTCCTGAACCAGTATAGGTTTATAAACCGCTTTCGAAAAAATTGACTTTTGGTATTTTTGGTCATATTATTTATCATTGGACGCGTCTCGATGAGCTGATCACGAATCAGCTATTTTTTTCGCATAAAAATCAAAACTAAGAAAGTTATGGCCATTTTAGTTACGTGGATCATCTATACATCATATGAAATTTTAAATGGCCATAACTTTTTGGTTTTGAGTTTTATGTGAAATAAATGGCAGATTCGAGATCAGCTGCTCATCGAGACGCGTCGAATGATATATAATATGAAAATAAATTTAATTTTTCAAAATCTGTTTGTATTGATTCAGGAAATTTAATTTATGAAAAAGAAAAGCCAAATTCGCATTTCCCATCATCGAAAACCCCTAGATACATGTTTTAGCCCAAAATCAAATAAAAATTTATTTTTGGAAAAAAGGGGGTGAGTAACAAACTATATACTATTACCGCGGATTTTTATAATATTATTAATTTTATAAAAATTTAGATTTTCTTCGGCTATATTCGCTTTGTCCAATTGATGATGAAACGCCCAAAAAACAGCAACAAAAGCCGGTAAGTATTTTGTTACATTAATTTTTAGGTATCAGATTGTCTGTCAACCTCATCATCCCCTCGCGCACCCCCCCCCCCCGAAAAAAATCCTGGCGCCGGGCCTGATCCTCATCCACCAAATCAAACCGAAGTGAAAATTATAATCGACGTAAAATTGAGCAATGAATGTTTTTTGCGACCTGTTTGTCGCCGGCCAATTTGTCGCCCTTAAAGAACTCATCAAGTTGTGAACTAATTTGAATGACTTTGGTATAAAATTTAAGGGAAAGCCTGACTATGAAAGATTAATTTTTTTAAAATTGGTTCAGAATTAATGAAATTATGCCCCAAAGACCATTGACAATTCCGATAATCCCTAGTAAAATTCTATCGTTTTTAAATGGTTTTTTGAACACATTTTTATCATTTCTGAACCAATTTAAATAAAATTAATATCATTGAATAGCCAAGAGTCTGCTCTTTAATTTGATCCAATGTCATCCAAATTGGTTAACATCTTGATGAGTTATTAAACGACAACCAATTGACAGGTGAAAAGTCGGCTCGGCGATAAACTAGCCACGACAAACTACCCGGCGACAAATTTGGGCCACCTATAGAAAAATATCTTCTCTTTATAATATTTTCCACTTAAAGACAAAGACAATTCACCAATTGGCTATTTCCCACTCGATTAATAACGAGCAGCCAGAGTTGAAAATGAAAATTCATCCAACTTCCATTAAAAAATCTACTACAAATCCAAGTACTGGACCTATCTATTATGTTAAAAATAATTCCATTATTTTTCAAATAATTATATTTTTACAGACACCGAAATTCGTTTCTAATAAAAGGCAAGAAAAAAATCCCGACGGACGGTTTTTTGCAATTGACTTTGGATCTACAAATTCGTTGATAGCTATTTCATCGCCCACCGGAGTGCAAGTATTGATAAATCCGGGTCAGTCAGCCTTCAGCCAGACATTTTAACTAAACCAGTTTCCACTTAATTTAACTCTGGGAGGGTTTAAACCAAAAAATCAATGATCATTTCGTTTCCTAATAATAATAATCGATTAATAAAAACAATTAAATTATTATTTTAGATTCCCTGAATAATTCCACCTTGATCGCATCATGTGTGTCATATAATAATGAAACAAATGAAATTCACATAGGAAGTGCGTCAAACTTGCAAAATTCGCGGGATTGGGATGCAATTTACGGTTGGATTTTTATTTTATACTATAAAGATGTTTTTAAATTTTGCAAATTAAATCAAATTTGGGCTTTTTTCTCTGGATTTTTGGATTTTGAGGATTACACATCATAAAGTTAACTTTTCATGGCATATCCGAGAAAAATACGCTTTTTCCATTTTAGATTTAAGGTTGAACGGGAACCGGTTTAGAAACCGGTTTGTAAAGGGAAAAATTTTACAGGGTTTAGATCGGCTAGAAAAAATATCCTCCCATCCCCCGAAAGGGAATGCTTTTAGTTGACCACGAGGTTCAATTTTGACTTAGGTCCTATTTTAATATTAATTTTAGCTAAAATTAAAATTTTTCAAATAAAACCATATATTTTCTTTCCATAAAATAAGATCTAAGTCAAAATTGAACCTCGCGGTCAACTAAAAGCATTCCCTGAGTCACGGCCAATCGAAAGTCGTTGGTACTTATTAGGTAATTATTGACCCCTAACCTCTGATAAATATTCATTAACAAATTAATAAAAAAAAAATTTAAAAATTTGCAGATGTAAAGCGCCTGATGGGAAAGAACATGAATGATATTGGAATTAAAGAGACATTGAATTTTTGGGCAAAAATGGTTCAATTACCACTTCGGCCGGATTTCGATGGTCAGCCTTTCATTGAAGTGCAGCACATTGGCATACCATTTTGTCTTCGCCTTATGGATGTTACTGCACAATTACTCTCCAAATTACTGACGATTGCGGAGGTATTTAATATATTTAAAAACCTTATAAATAAATTTCTTAAAAATTAAGCAATCTGCAAATCTCTACGGAACAGATTTCATCGAACGTGCACTAATCACAATTCCTACATCATTTTCAACCTGTCAAAAAAATGTGGTTTTAGAAGCATCAAAATTGACTGGGTTACGTGAAGTTCGGTTCATAACAGATGCAGAAGCAGATTGGTGTTTATCATTTATCTAATTATTCTATGAATGTATAAGGATTCTCAAAAAATCCTTTGGTTTCTTCAATTTCCTTTCTTTTTTCATTGTTTAATTTGCCAAAAATCATTAAAAATTTAGCTGGATTTCTTAGTGCATTTTCAATTTTAAGCAGTAAATTTAATTTTTCATTCCATTTAATTTAATTTCTACAGTTTAGTTGCCCACGCATATAATTCCCATCAATACAAACATGACGGCCATACAATTTTGGTTTACGATTTTGGCAGCGGAAAATTCGACGCAAAGATTTTACGCGCTCAAAATGAAATCTTTCATTTGGTTAAAACTCGAGGCACTGATTTCGGCGGAAGGGAAATCGATGCAATTTTGATGGATTATGTTGCCGAAAAAATTAAACGACAATATGGACATGACCTAATTGCCAATACGAATGACAAACGCCAATTGTTGCAAAGCTGTGTTAAATTAAAAGAAAATTTATCCGTCGCGGTATATGACAGGTCAGTTCTCAATTAAATTATACAAAAACTATTTTATGGCATTAGGTAGGGAATTGATATTGAATTTTTATAGGAGAAAAGTTTTTTTGCCGAGAGATTTGTGTTATTTTGCCGAGAGATCTGTTTTTTGATTATAACTTGTTAGTGCTTGATTCTAGAACCCTAAACCTTATACCTATTTTATAGTGCTCATCAAGACGCATCAATTGATATAGAGTTTATTGAAGATTGGTTCAAAACTAAAAGAGTTTTAAACCTAAAACTAAAATATGGTTTAAACGGTTTAACACTTTAAATTTTGGCCAAATCTGGACAAAATATATATACTTTCGATGCGCCTTGACGAGATCTATAAAATGGGTAAAAGGTTTGGGGGTCTAGGATAAAGCATTAAAAAGTTATACTTAAAAAACCGATCTCTCGGAAAAAAACCCCAATCTCTCGGCAAAAGAACCCAAATCTCTCGGCAAAAAAACCACCCATTTTTATAGTAATTGGTAAATATAATTTGTATTTTGGTAAAATAATTCAAATGAAAATTTATTTTTTTTTCAGCCTACATTTTGACAATTATGGAATCCTAACTAGAGTTGAATTTGAATGCCTAATTGAACAATTAATAACAAAAACAATCGATGCAATTGGAAACATTTTGAAAAAGGACCAGATTCACAAGATCCTTCTTATTGGCGGCTCATCAAAAATTCCTCTAATTCGAAGTAAACTTATTGACTATGGATTCCCTCAGGCAATAATCATGCAAAGCAATGACCCACATCAAACAATTGTAAAAGGCGTCGCAGCATTTATGTCATCATTTGACGTAATTCTTTGAACTATTGGCATTTTTGAGAAAATTTCACCATAAAAACGTAAAATAGGCAATATTTTGAGATACGAACCAAAAATAAAAACAATCACTAACAGCGAATAATTAAATTGAATAAGCAAATATATGAGTTAATCAGAGTAAAAATTAGTATTAATGGAATTAATAGAAAATAAGAATGTTCTGATCAAAAGCTACAAGAACAAAAATCTAAACAATTAGATATTTTCAACATTTTCCGGAAAATATATGGCGAACATTTTCCGGAAAGAAATTAGGTAAACATCCCCAAAAAGAAAATAAGAAAAAAGAAAACAACAACAACATACATTATATTCAGCAGGCACCAATTGGCTCATCAAAGGGAGGCTTAGCAACGCTCATCAAACACAACTCGCCCATTGTCAAATATACCCGACCCGTGTTCAGAACTCCGAGCCGAGCTTAAAGAACTGATGAACACATTCTTTGCTAGATACAAATTTAAAAATCAAACAGAGGCCGGACAAATGATCGGCATATCTCAAGTGAGGAAGGGGATGGCATACGTGCAGAATTACGGTCCCTCAGGATTTTGATTTAAAAAAGGGAAGCAAATTTTTAGGAGTAATTTGATGCTCCGAACAAGATTCTGAGCTCGGATTTTTGGTATCTTGCCATCTTGGTAAGATAATGCCAACTTTTACCACGATAAAGCATAGGGGGGACCAAGGGTATTTTTGATGGAAATTCTTATATGGCCAATTTATAGCTCAATCAACGCAATTCAATGAGAGTAATCGAATGGTACCACTTTTATAGGGTAATATTTAATTATTGGCAAGTTAGAAGTCTAAATACCTTACCAAGACAAATATTTCTTTTGGTCATAACTTGCTTATATTACAATATTGCCTTAAAAAGTGGTACCATTCGATTCCTCTCATCGAGCTGCGTTGATTTGAGCTATGTATTAGCCATATCACCAAAAATGCCCTTGGTCCACCCTGTGTTTTATCATGGTAAAAGTTGGCATTATCTTACCAAGATGGTAAGATATCAAAAATCCGATTCCAGAATCGTGCTTACGCATAAAATTACCCTAAGAAATATGTTTCCCATATTTTTATAATTGTTTTCCGACGGGACCACAATTCTGCACTTTTGCCTAGGGGATATTAAAATTTTAGACAAAATATTTATAGAGCGAATTTTCATCGATTCAGAATATGTCAGAAAGGGTTGCACAGAAGCGATTGGATTCCGTTAAAGAGAAATTAGTTGAATTTTTACACGACGTGGATGAATAAATTGCTAATTCATATTGAGACGACTATTCTTTTTTATAATTATTATTTTTATTTTATTGACTATGAATTGTTTTGTTAAATTTTATTTCTAATTATTTAAATATTTTATTTAAAAGTAAATATATTTTATAAATTAAAATTGATTTTTTCTAATGGAATTGATGAACTTTGGACATGGATATTCAAAATGAAGTAAAAAATATGGACAGACAATTTAGGTTTTAAAATACGCTAGAAAAATTGCTCCAATTGAGTGATTTGAAGGGTTAATGGTTGTAATACACTTTGCCAAAGGGAAAGTATAAGTAAGTTGTATGTGTTGAACATACAACTTGCCAAAGGGAAAGTGTAGAGTTATAACATAAAGTAATAGATAAAAGGGAGGTTGGAGAGAAATGAAGAATTTAGAGAAAATGATATAAGTTAGAGAAAAGAAGAATTTGACTAGCTCAGAAGAACGCCAGGTAGGGCGTTCGCCTGAGCTAGTTTAATTGAAAAGGAAATTTGCGAACATTTATATTTTTTCAAAAATTTAATTAGATAATTTCAAAAATTTATTGTCTCTAAAATTTTGAATATTAAATGTTAAATGGTTTATTTAATAAAAGATATTAATTAATTAATTCAATATAAAGTTTTTTTTTATTTTTTGTATTTCTCAAAACTTATTTATTAAATATAGCACATTAGAATTTTCAAATCATTCATTGATTAATTCCCTCAAATATGGTCGAATTTTGTGCTGCCCATGTAAACTCAAATGGCATTCATCAAAGAAATAGGCCAACTCCGTTTTTGGATCAAAATAGTTGCAAATGTCATTGTCGCAAAAAACTTTAGATAAATCATATAAAACACAAATTGGGCATTTGACTTTGAAATTGGCCGCCTCCAATCCATCCAAAATCCATTGATTTGGTCGATTGTGATCCTAAAGAGAGGGATTAATTAATAATTTGAGAAATATTTTATATCCAAATAATAGATAAAATTAAATTTACCTGAAATTATGGTCAAAAAATGAAAACTGGATTAGTATTGTCTCTTGAATATTTCTACCAGTAGTTTCTATTCTACAGCTCAACGAGGAAATAGCACATCAGCAGGAAAAGTTCTATGCCATTCGAAAACTAATTTTTTTTCTATAAGTTGTAATTTTTTATTTTAAGAAATTCATTTTTAAAACATAAGCATCTTTAAATATAATAATAGCAATTTTTAAGGAAAAAGTCACATATTTTATAAATTGATTTTTCAAAAAATTCTAATTTTGAAGATGTTTGATGCTTTTGATTGGCATTCACCTTCCATAGTTGATTACTTCCTTGTTGAGCTATGGCCAAAAAAATGGACTACGTAATCAAACTCTACTTTTTTGAATATGTTTAGGGATTTCAACTGGAATATTGGCTTTCTCAAATTGAGCCAAAAGAATGGCCTAATTAATCAAATTGAAGTAATTAAATATGCCTTTTAATTATATTTATCAAATTCTCTTTTTTATAAATATTTTTGTTATTAAAATGTAAGGAAAATATGCTTACTCGTTCGGTGTGAATGTTCAAGGTATCCAGCGGTTTGTTGATCCAAAGTCTTTTCGCCAATTCCAATGTATTTCCCTTTTTGAATTCAACACTGGGCAATGAGAAGAAAATTCGTCTATTCACAAATTTTTGGGCGAATTCAACAAATTCCAAAATGGATGAAATCATTGAAGCATAAAATTCTGGTGAATTTGAAACGGCCGGAAATGAGGATTGATACCATCTGATCATTAAATGGAATATGTTGAAGAATGAAAAATTATTAAATTTTATTTTGATGGAAACAGAATATTTTTAAGTATTTTAGTCTTTCTTTTGGCCATGATGTAGCTAATTCAGAAGGGGATATAACATTCGAAAGCCCTAAATATCCTCAAAAAAGTAGTTTTATAATTTTTTGTAAACTTTTTGTTAAATAATAGTTTTTTCCTTAAAAATTTGAGTTTATATTTCCTACAAAAATGCATAAATTTTTGCAAGTCTGAATTCATAAAATTTATTAATTCTAAATTTAATTTGGGCTTTCCAAAAATATTTAAATTGGTTTCTTCATTGAGTTATGAGAGAAGATGTCCCTGAATAGATCCACATAATTAAGAAAAAATTTGCCCACCTAAAATTCAAAATGAGTACATCAGGTTGAATGGTAGAAATCGCATTTTGGACACTCTTGGCAAATCCATCGCAAACTTCATAGGGATAAATCCACGGATTTTCTTTAGATTTTTTTGGATAATATTTTTCGTCAGTATGAAATGGAGAGCAAACTGAAAAAATGGAAAAGAAATAAAAATTTATTATTTTTTTGTTTAATTTTTGTAAATTTTTTGAAAAATTTTTTTCTTTTAATTTTTTATTATTTAAAAAACCAACAAAAAATTGCGTATGTGTAAAATTGTGAATAATGGTCCTCCAATGCAATCATCATTTCATGGTCCAACAATTCCAAATAACTATTGCCAATTGCCAGAAATGTTTCATTTCCTTTTCCCTGAAATTTTGAATAAAAAATTGTAAAATTTTAAGATTGGGAGAAAAAATTAATTATTAAATGAAAAAATTACATCTTGCGAGTAAATTTTAAATATATTTAGGGGTAATGCTTCTAGGAATCTACTTTTCTAAAGGAGAAGATAATGGGAATTTTTGTGTATTAAATAAAATATTTTATAATAGCGTTTAACTGGCATATTTTCTTCTCAAATAGGTTGCTTCCTATTGAACTATCCCCAAAAGAACGCTGTTAAATACTGAAATCACGGTATTTAATCACCCTTCTTCACACCTTTCTCTCTCTTTCCGCAATTCTGGCAAACCATTCAAATTCGCGCAGTACTTTGCATTGAGGGCATCCCGTTGTGTTTGTGCTGAACCGTTCCGTGTATTGTTCGCCTTCGATCAAACTCAATCGACTGTCGCTCATTGTGCTTACAATTCGCAACAGCTCGTTGGTTTTAATTTTTTCAAAACGTGACAAATGTTGAGCCAAATTGCCAATTCCATTGTTTTCTTCAACTATAAAATTTTAATTTGTTATAATTTTGAAAATTTAAATTTAATTTTTTTATTATTTAATTTATTTTTAAATTTAATTTAAAAAATATGTTTTTTTTTTAATTTTTTCCCTAAAAATATTAAATTTCTATGCTTTAAATTAATAAATAAAAAAAATAAAAATTTTAAATAATTACTAGTTTAGATTTTATGGTTTAGGTCATTTTTTAATTCCAACGGTTTTTTAAAAGAATGCCTATACAATTTGAAAAAAATGAAGGGGAAGGATGGAGATGAAACATCTTAAATAATAATATCTTGAATTTATTTTTACTTTTTATTCTACCTCTTAATCCGTTAAATATGGACTTTTCTATGTCTTATTCCGTTAAATATGGATTTGTCTATGTCTTAATCCGTTAAATATGGACTTTTCTATGTCTTAATCTGTTAAATATGGACTTTTCTATGTCTTAATCTGTTAAATATGGACTTTTCTATGTCTTAATCTGTTAAATATGGACTTTTCTATGTCTTAATCTGTTAAATATGGACTTTTCTATGTCTTAATCCGTTAAATATGGACTTTTCTATGTCTTATTCCGTTAAATATGGATTTGTCTATGTCTTAATCCGTTAAATATGGACTTTTCTATGTCTTAATCTGTTAAATATGGACTTTTCTATGTCTTAATCTGTTAAATATGGACTTTTCTATGTCTTAATCTGTTAAATATGGACTTTTCTATGTCTTAATCTGTTAAATATGGACTTTTCTATGTCTTAATCTGTTAAATATGGACTTTTCTATGTCTTAATCTGTTAAATATGGACTTTTCTATGTCTTAATCCGTTAAATATGGATTTTTCTATGTCTTAATCTGTTAAATATGGATTTTTCTATGTCTTAATCTATTAAATATGGATTTTTCTATGTCTTAATCCGTTAAATATGGATTTTTCTATGTCTTAATCCATTAAATATGGATTTTTCTATGTCTCAAAATTTAATTTTAAAAAATAACAAAATTTCCTAAATTCTGATTGATATTTTTTAATATATATTTGTAATATCTTAATTTTATTTTTTTTTATTAGATAAATATAAATTTAAAAATTAAAAATTTTTATAATTTCTTAATTTACTCACCTTTTTCATTATTCAATGCCTCAATTAAATGAAATGCAAATGTGGCACTTTGGGTCGGTCCATTTTGACCATAGCTTTTCGGCTCCAATGCCTTCCCTTTGAACATGATTTTTGTGTTGATTGGCAAATTCTAAAAAATACACTTTTTAGTTTATTAGATAATTTTATTTGACAAAAAAATAAATCATACACTTTTAGTTTTTTTTTTATTTAAAAGAAGGAATAAAATTTCGCACCCAAATTTTAAGCATCAAATCAATTTAAGAAAGAATTCGTGAATTTGGTTCAAAATTTGCAAAGATTTATGACTAAAAATGAGGCAAAATCATTAAGCGGATATTTTTTTCTTTCATATAACTTTTTAGACCATAATGTTTTTAATTAATAATTTTAATATCAAAATGTACTGCAGAAATAGATTAAATGGTAGTTGATGGGGTTATCTTGCAGAAAAATTCGAAATTTTTTTGTTGATATTTTTTAAATTGTATTATTCATATTTGTTTTAAAATAATGAAAACATGAGATTTTAGATTTTATAACCAATTTTGTGAGTAACATATGGTGATTTTAGGGGAGAAAAATCTGGAGACAGATAACTCAGAAATACCCCGAAACTAGTTGAGATATTCGGCTAATAATGAAAATAAAGTTAGCCAAAAAAGAGACCTAATTTAGCGTGAACTAACTTCAAAATTGACAGAATGATATGTTGGCAAAATTAGCATGGCACAAAGCACATATAGGCCAATAGTCAATTTGATCACATCCAATTTGGATTTAATTTGGCGAAAATTTGCGTCCACAAGACGATCGAATAATTCACTGAGTAAAATAGCGGCAACCAAAATTGCACAGCCATCTTTTTTAGGGTAAATTAATTTTTCCATTAGAAATATTTTTTTAAATTTATTTTTGTTTAAATTAATTAATTTTATTTCCATTAGAAATATTTTTATTAAAATTTTACCCCAAATGCCCGGCTGTTCAATGAAAAAATAATATTTAACAAATTGGAGCAGAGGCCAATGCACCAAATATAAAACATAGGACAAATTACCAAAATGAACCTGAAAATATTATAAAAAATTATTTTTAAAATTTAAGACAACCGAAATTGGATTATCAAGAAGGAATGAGGCCACAGAGAATTCATCATTTTTGTTATTTCTCAACAAATAAATGGCAAACATAGTAATTAAAATGATCATCGTTCGGAGGAACATTTCATAAGGTGGGCCAAGTTCAATTCCTTAAAAATGTTTTTTATATTAAATAAATTAAACAAAAAAAAAAATAAAAATAACATCTAAATTAAAACAAAAAAGGGCGTGGGCATTAATAGTCATTTTTTAAATAATTTCAATAATTGATAAAAAGTAATTTAAATATAAATTAAAAGAAAGAGCCCACAGATATTTTGGTCAACTCAGTAAAACATTTGACAAAAAATATTCTCTCCGGAAAAGTTCAGTTCCATTTCGGAATAAATATTTAAAAAATGGGGAAATGACGAAAATTGTTGAAAAATGATAATCGTTTGACACAATTAAAATACAGAAATGAGGGCAACTTTCCCTCATATTTGTGCGCATTTATCTCTAAATAAATAGCCACTAACATTGATTAAGACGGAATCATCCGATCCCCAATTTTTTAAATTTTTTAAAATTGCATTTTCTATTCCAAAAATTGATTCTATAAGAAGATTTTTAGGTTAAATAATTTATTGTACATTTTATTGAATTAATATATATCTAAATTGTTAAAAATAACATGTGATAAAATATTTTTCTCGGTAGAATTCCCCATAATAATTTTAATTAATATATATGGCCTATTTAAATTGTTAATTAATTTTAAAGGTAATAAAATGGCAAATTAAAAGTTACATTTAGCTTGGCTCAAATTTGATAAGCAAAAAGTTCAAAATCTAATTATATAGAAAAAAGTGAATTATTTTATTAATCCATTTCGCCAATTTTATACTTAAATTAATTATCTAAAAATCAGCCAATTTGGCCCAAAACTTTAATGAAATTATATTTATATGAGTTTCCAATTTGTATTCGATAAATAAATACATATATTACCAACGAATGAATTTATGATGATTCGATGCACAAATGCGGGCAATACCATAATGGCAATTAATAAAATGATGAGCAACAAAGTCACCGTAGTCCAAATGAAATGAAGAAATGCATTTTTTCTCTGTTGCGCAATTCCTCCAATTGAATTTGCTGACGGCAATAAATGATTGAGTGAATTGATTATTGGGGAAGAAGTCGACTGCTGCTCTTGCTGAATCGTTCCATATTCTGTGAAGTGTGAAGGTGAATGATTTAAGAAGCAATAGTAAAATAATGATTAGATTCTTAATGTTTTGGTTGGCTACAGCAGTAGTATATAGTACAATTTTCATCCAGATTGATCTTTGATCCCTTAGCTCGATCCTATCGAGCTTAGATTGATCATTGATCACTTAGCCCAATCCTATCGAGCTACTTTAGAAGATTGATCTTTTAATTACGTCAATTAATTAATTTACCCATTGTGTCTATTCATTGAAGAGACACAATTTAACTTTTTAATCTTTAATTTTTTAATTAATTTTAAATTAATTACTAATTATCTTTAGATAATTTTGAATTACCATTGGCAATTCAAAAATTCCTCGACCCGACCGGGAATTGAACCCGAGCCGACCAAAATAAATCCATAGCCTTCACCTTTCGGCTATTCGGCCATTGGATGAGGGAACATTCAATTTCGCTCATATACCATCCACTACCTCCAACCAATTCCCCTTTTTCCCTCATGAGTGAAAAGGAGGACCATTGGTTTTTGACGTGTGAAAACAGAAGGGATATTGATCATTGATTTCTTGACTCAATTTTATTGACCAAATTTTCAAACTTTTCTTTATTATCCCATTTAATTTATTATCATTTTTCCAAGATTAAAATAATTAGCTCATATCTAATACATTTAATTTTTATAGTATTTTAGCCATTGTAAGGAATAATGCGGGTGATGTAAGGAATAATGCGGGTGATGTAAGGAATAATGTGGACACAACAAGCAATGAGAGAGAACATGCATGTCTGTTCGAACGGACACGCATTGTAGAATAAATAAAGAGACTGATAACTAATCTAATTTTGATTATTCAAAAATATTATGCATCTTTATATTGAAAGAAGAGTTAAGGACATAAAGACTGAATATGGGGGAGAGAAGAATTAGAGGATAACAAGAAGGGTTAGGGGCGCAAAGGCTGATGGAAAGAAATGATGTGGATAATAATAAATATGGGCAAAGGATGAATGCATGGTCTATTTAAGCAATCATTTGTATTCAATTGCACTCATAAAAATGTTCTTTTCACCCTTCACCCTAATTTTAGCTGGAGCCACCGGTTCTGGAAAAACACAATGGTTGCTGAAGCTCCTAAAGCATCGAGAACAATTGATCGATCCACCACTCCAGAAAGTACTCTATTGCTATGGCGAATTGAATGACACAATTATGCGATTGAAAACAGTGGAAGGTGTGGAAACATATAATGGCGTTCCTGATGAGGAAATGATAAAATCCATGCCAAAACCTTTGCTCCTCATTTTGGATGATCTAATGCTGGACACAAAAAATGATTTCCTTGATCTCCTGTTCACTCGTGGATCCCATAATTGGAACACCAGCGTTATGTTTGTGACTCAATCCATATTTGGAAGGAATATTCGTACGGCACGGAGCAATGCCCACGTGCTTGTTTTGATGCGTAGCCCATCGGCCCAATTGCAATCAAAAACAATTGGTTCACAATTATTTCCCGGGAGATTGAAATATTTTATGGAGGCTTGGACAGATGCCACTCACGAACCCTTTTCATATTTGGTAATTAATATGCACCCAAATGCACCTGAATATTTGCGTTTGTCAACGGACATTTTTCCTGGGGAAAAGCAAAAAATTTATCTTCCAATTGATTGATCATATACGGGCGGGGTCTATATAAATGCATAAAATTAATGAAAAAAAATCAATAAAAAATCAAAAATAGAATGACATATCAATTCAGTCCATATATAAAAGATAATTTAGAATTTTTTCAACAACTCTCAAAAACTAAATCGGATAGAAAGAAAAACTCGCTTATATTGAACGCAAACGCCGATCAAATTTTGGCAATTGTTGAAATTTGTGCAAATATTTTGCGCTACAATTTCATTTTGACTCCAAAACAGAAGAGACGTCTGATCAAATTTGCCGATTATTATCGGGCAATCGCTAGGGCACGTACCGAAAAGACTGCGCGAAGGCGTATTCAACAGGGTAGTGGTTTGGCACTGGGTGCAATTCTGTTGCCCATTGTCGCAACATTGGCTGAACATTTGGTCAAAAAAATATTGCCGCAACAATGAGACACACCCGGAAAATGGTCATAATTCCTGAGGCAGAATACAAAATCCTATTGAGTTTGATAACCCGAACATCGGGGGATGATTTACAAAATGAGAAGACCAAATTGGATGCAAAAATAGCCACCACTCTGGATAATGCTAAGCTGGATCCGGACATTAAGCAGAAGCGTTATAATCTCCTATACAAGCAAAGGAGACAAATGAGAGATTTGATTGAGAATAGACCACAAAAAGTGGTGATACAAAATCCTGAAACCGTACCACCGAATGTGGCTCCATATTTGGGTCTGAGCAAACTTCCAAATGCAATTGATCCAACCAGTGCTAATGAAGATGAGAGAAAAAAGATTGTCAGACGAGCGTCCACATTAGGATCAACCTCAGGAACTGATGAAAAATCTTCCGTTTACACTTCATCATCATCTGTACCCAAAGAAGAAGAAGGTTCAACACAATATGAATCGGCTTTAACACCCTCCGAACATGACTATAGAATGCCAGCCACATCACGTAAAAAACTGATTGAATTGATCCAATCCAATCCAGAAAGATTCGGTGTTGCCCCAAACGGTCAAATCCTGAGCAACAAAAAATTGCGTATCCGAGAGAGCCACTTTAAAGATTCCATAGATTATATTGCTGGCATGCGTGACTCGCCACCTCGCGGCCATAAATTTTTTGATCAAGCACTCCGGAGGGATCCAGAAGCACAAAACATAATTATGGGAAATTTTGTCGGACAATCCGGTCAAGGTAAAAAACATAAAAAGCTAAGATTTGCTGCCAGCACCAAAGTCGGGATTATAAAAACACCAGGTCTTCGGAGAATAGTCCCATCTCAAAAACAAAACAAATTTAGACCACAATTATGGGCAAAACTCTGATTAACAATTTGCTGACCACACTTTTTTACAAGTTAAAATCTCCGGCTAGCTACACAGGAATACAGGCACTTTATACCGAAGCAAAGAAACACAATCCAGCAGTTACAATGAAAGATGTGGAAACATTTTTACACAATGAGCGCACTTGGACATTGTACAAACCTGCCAGAAAGCGCTATAAGCGACTAAAAACCATTCCTTCTGGGCTGAACACGGATTGGCAATGCGATCTATGCATTTTCGATGATCTCAAGAATCAAAATGATCAATACCGTTACCTATTGGTTTGTATTGACGTCTTGAGTCGAAAAATTCATGTGGCACCCGCCATGACGAAGAGGAGTGAAGATATGATTGATGCATTCAATAGGGTATTTGCAAAATCCAAAGTCATACCACATAAGCTTTATTCCGATTCGGGTGTGGAATTCCAGGCCAAAAAAATGTTGGAATATTTCCAGCAAAAACAAATTTTAAAGAGGGTAATGTACAGTCCTCATTTGCATGCCGGTGTTGTGGAACGAGCCAACAAGACAATAAAGCTTCGGCTGTACAAATATTTTAGCCAAAATAACACTACGCGATGGGTGGAAGCAGTTCAAAAAATTGTGGATGGCATAAACAATAGTGTGAATCGCACAATTGGAATGACTCCAAACCAGGTCACATATGAAAATGCTCAAGAACTTTGGCAGAGGCTATATAAGCAGGAAGAAGATGGGGAGGAAAAACAACAATTACAAAATAAATTTTCACACGGAGATATTGTACGTATCGCTAAAGAGAAGGGCACATTTGGACGATCATTTCATCCAAACTATACAGACGAACTGTTTCGAATCACAAAAGTCAACCCCACCAATCCCCCATCCTATAGAATTGAGGATTTGGAGGGTAACAAAATTTCAGGCATTTTTTACGCACCCGATTTGGTCAAAACCACATTGGACACAACACATCGTATTGCCGAAGTGTTGAGGACACGAAAACGTAAAGGACTAGTAGAGCATTTTGTACGCTGGGTGGGATATTCCGACAAGCATAATAGTTGGATCAAAGACTCGAATTTGGTTACCACCCCAATAGCCGAATAATTGCCCAAATGGATTCATTTTACATTACCCTACCCAGCAATGATCCCTCATATGAGAACAATAAGACGAGCCATTTCACCGTTCGGTTACCCGAAACATTGGAGCTTGACAATGCATGGACCGTATCGCTTTCCTCAATCATTTATCCAATCTCATTTGCCACACTCGGTGCTGAGGATGAGCAATATATCATTGTCAGCTATTTGGATCCTGAGGATAAGCAACAATCCGAAAAAATTATGATACCCTCCCTGAATTTCCATACAATCAAAGAGATGGAACAGAACATAAATGCCCTCATTCATCAGTATTTTACGCGCCGCTCCGCAGAGAAGGGCACAACCTCATTGGGCTATGCAGAAAGCAACACAAATCCAACTAGAATGAGAAGATCTACGGCAGAAACACAACAACAACAACTCACCCAAATTCAAGAAAGCCCAGAAATTGCCGCAAAAGTGGCCGCACTCAAACAAGCCAATCAACAACAAACATTGACTCCAATCCAAGAAACGGCTGATATACAGGCCAGAGTAGAACGGGAACGAGCAGAAAAGCTCAAAATGGCAAAAGGTGCAGCAGAAAGAGCTTTACGAGACACTGGAAAAAACTATCAAAAATTGCTGGAATACATTACAAATGCAACCAACGCACTTGACAAAATCAATTCAAAATTGGCGGAAAAGCAAGACGATAATTCACAATTGAATGCAAAGATTGTAAAAATCAGAGAGGGATTGACCACTTTACAATCCCTAGGCCTGACACTCTATGCCCATCGTGACGCTACACAAAAAGCAAAAGATGAAACTTTGCGAGAGGTTGAAGCAAGGGATTTACCAGCTGCAAGACGTGGGGCAGACAAAGCAAAAAAGATTCTGGCAGACTCGAATGAAACCCTTCAAAATGGAATCAAAATCGTTGAACAATTGGGCCAATTAAGTGCGGATGCCAATACCATACTCCAATCAATGCCACCAAAACCGCAACCAATAGCCAGTGAACAGCAACAACAGCCAATAGCTGCCAGTGGTGATAAAAAATTGGAACCAATTGAAGAGCAGCAATCCATAAAGGATCAAGTCACTGAATTGCAGCGAAAAAAACTGCAACAAAAACAATTGGTACAAATTGAAGAAGACGAACGAATCCAACAGCAATTGGCAAAATTACAGCAGCAGCAACGGGAATTACTAAAATTTTCCGAAGATCAACCATCACAACCGGAACCACCAATAGCATTGGCCCAATTCAAAAAGCCAATAGAAGAGGACCGATTTTCGGATATTCGCCAACTCTTTCATACTGACCCAAATGCAAAGGTCATTTTCAGATTTGATGACACAATGCAAAAATTTATTGCATTTTTTGAGGACCGTATCCAACATGTGGAACTTTCACCCGAGCTAGCCTATGCGCTGGGATACAGTAATCAATTGTTTGTAATGAGTGGATTTTACGCTCAATTTATGCCCACCCTATCGGGTGGAATCAAACAATTGTATGTGTACAGCCCAATTGTGGAACAATCCATTGTGGGAAATGAGAAAGCACCACTTTTGCGAGTGGTTAACGTAATTGGCGAGCCGGGTCAAGTCCAAGAGGCTATATATAGCTCAGAATATCACTACCGATTGCAGAATAAACGCATTTCTGAAATTACAATTGAAATTCGTTCAGCAACAGGAAAATTGGTAAAATTTGCGTGGGGAAATACCCTCGTGACATTGCATTTCAAAAGATCACTTTTCATGTGAACAATTAGAATGACGCATGTTTTCATTGACCCAAATAATTTGAACTGGATAGGACTGGTGGCGGCCCAAGAAGGTCGAGGTCCTGCATTGGCCTCTCAACAGCAACGGTATTTTCAGGGTATCCGGTATCAAAGGGGTACTGGTGTATTGGGTGCGATTGGTCGCTTCCTGATGCCAATTGCCAAAAATATTGTCTCCACTATTGGAGATGAGGGTTTGGCTGCCGGCACAAAAGCGCTAAGCGACATTTCTCAGGGCAAAAATGTAAAAGAAGCGCTGATGGAACACTCCAAACAAGGATTGGCCAACATTGCCGGTAAATTCCAGCAATGTGGAAAAGGAGCAACAGTGAAAAAACAAAGAGGTCGCCCAAAAGGATCGGCTACTTTAAAAAAGCTGGCACTGATAAGGCAACCTAGACGACGTTTCGATCAATTGTCCCCATATTTTTGATCAGACAGCTCGCTTGTCTATATAAGGACAAAAAAATGAGTTTATTCTCTAACATTTTCATTTTTTTAAATTGCAAAAATGACTACCCTCAAAAAAATTGATTCCGAAAGTAGCGAAGGTGTGGATGTTGGCCTGATAAATTTTTTCGAGCTTCCAGCCACAAATGTGGCAGTAAACAAAACCACAATTAGGCAACTCCTTCCAATTGCTGCCCTTTCCCAAGAAGGCCCGTACACTTTCCGAGTGTTTGCCGATAATCAGTTTATTGATTTGGGTCGAACTTACCTCTATTTGGGACTATCGCTTCAAAAGAAGTCTGCCGGTAATTGGGTTAGCATTTCGGATACGGTAGAGGATGATAAGCACGCCGGAGTGATCAATAACCTGGGTCATAGTTTTGTGAAATCGCTAAAACTGAGTATCAATGGAACGGAATGCTTCGATTCGGGTCCGCTCTATGCCTATAGGGCCTACATTCTACAAGAGTTGGGCCTCTCGCATGAAGTACGCAATGGGCTGTACGAAGCAAATTGCTATGCCCTAGATGACTCACCACAAAATCATTATAATGGTTCAGGATTCCGGAAACGGGCGAAACGATTCTCGAATGGACAACTATGCGAAACAATGGTCAAACTCAATTTTGATTTGGCCAAGCAGAATAAACTGATGCTGAACAATGCGGACTTGATTTTCACAATCCATCGGAATTCTGATGATTTTCTCCTCCTCACACCTGAGTATGTGATAAAAGGAGTAGCTCCAGCTGCAGATACCACACACCAAAATGCACAAGAATATCGGATAAAGGTGCATGATGTTCAGCTATTTGTGGCCTGTATGGATTTGACCCAATCACTGCAAAATGCAATCGCAAAACAAATGGAAACCTCACCGGCCAAATTCCCAATGCGCAGAATTGAGTGTAGAAGTGTATATTTGGACAAGGGTCGTATTGATCTGGCACATAATATTTTTGTTAACATTCTACCCCGTCGTTTAATCATTGCATTCACTGCGGCAGATGCCTTTTCAGGCACCAAGAAAAAGTCACCATTCGAATTTGTGCATGCAAATTTGCGCTCACTTAGTGTGGAGGCAAATGGAAACAGCTATCCCGCTACGCCATATGCCCTCGATTTTGACAACAATCGTTATATTCGCACATTTATCGATATGTATGCCGGTTTAGGAATGGACGAAGGCGACCGGACAATGTCCATCAATTTACAGCGATTTTTGAACGGCTGGTGCTTCTATGTGATCCCAATGCAAAGCACACTCGAGGACTATGGTCAAAATTTTGAGATCATTCGCAACGGGACCACGTGCATAAAGCTACATTTTAAGGAAGCTATAAAGGATTCGATGGAAATGCTGGTAATTGGAGAGTTTGATTCCATTCTCTCAATCGATTCGGCACGTGTACTCAGCTCAGATAATAGTGTATTTTAAGAGATGATTATGGAGGGTATGAATGGAAGGCAATTGGAGCGCATTTTACGCTCAAATCCACACACACGCCAGCATTTTTTGGGAGTCTTTGCTGCAGATAATTTACCCCACTCGAAAAAATATCCCCATTGTTTTGTGGCAAACACCGATCCACACTACCGAAAAGGCCAACATTGGGTTTCCATTTGGGTTCAAAATCCTCATTGTGCCGAATATTTTTGCTCACTTGGTGAACCGCCTAATGCAAATTTCCAAAAATATATGAGCACATTCCAATCGGTAAAAGTCAATAATAGGCAAATACAAGCAAATTTAGAAGACACATGTGGACATTACTGCATCTATTTTTTGGTTTGTCGTTCCCAGGGGCAAACATTCCCCCAAATTATGCAAACTCTTTGGCGAACGCGAGCAATGGCGGATATGTTGGTAAAATTTTTTGTTCGGCATTTGATTATTCCTACAACACTTTGCATTTAGCCTGCCTATATAAGAAAATGCAAAAAAATCACAAAGATTTTATAAACTTAAAAATGAAATTTATTATTCCATTTTTATTTTTTGCCACCATTTTTCCTCCATTATTTCCATTCATAATTGGGCATAGAATCTATCGTTTATTTGAGGGCGAAACCATTATAGACAAGAATAATAGTTTTGATCACCAATATTTGATCCATTCAAAATGCAATAGACCAATGATATTCCCATATAACAATAGAGCAGTATGCATATTGACGCAAAATAGTAAAATTAATGGACAATACCAAATTCAATTGGAATCTGCCTATACATTTCATACATCTGCGCCAAGAATAATGGAACTAACCCCATCGGATTCAATATTTCATGCCTGCTTTGAATATGATCATCATTCATTTTTAATTTACCAAAATGGTAGGAATAATGAGACGCATATCATTCGAAGTGGAAATGAAAAGGTGTTCAAATTTTTTGACAAATATGAACGGTTTATCTTTGATCATATACAATCGCGTTTATACATTCAAATTGATGATCAATGGTTGTATAGACTAAATCTCGATAAGCTTGTTTCGAAATTTTGGTCGCCTTCCATACAATGGGGAAGCAAAAATGCTCGAATCCTCTTAGAACCAATTACTCAATTATCCTCTAATGTTGCCAAGATGTAATGATTACGAATGGTGTATTGTATTGGATTGAGGAAGATTCCATCTACCGACGGCATTTACATTTGAAACAGGAGAGGATATTTGTATCAAAAATTGGCGCAAAAATATTTTCTTTCATCCCATTTCCTCATGCCAAAGATAAAGATATTCCAGTATTGCTTTCAACCACCAAAAATAATTTTCATAATTGCATTGCAATTTATTTAGCCATCATCAAAGCGTGCGTAATTTCGCTATTAGTTTGGCTTTACCGTAAGCCAATGATGGAGAGCATTAGAAAAAGATTTAAAAAAACGCAATCCTATGATTCTGAGGATGGACAATTTGAGCTATCTGGTGGCATTTATCCTACTGCGCCATTATTCTTGCAGCAGAATGAGACAAATAATCCAATTAGAGCAAAGTGAAAATAGCATCAAAAATTTGAGGTCTTAGAGAAGCAGAGGGATGGATCAAACGTCATTTTAGGATAAAAAATCAAATAATAATTTTGGATTTAATTTCGTTTTTATTTAATTTATTAATGAGATGCCAAAATAAGAGTAATGTTAAATTTTGCTGGAATGAGAATTAGACAAAAAAGATAAATTCTCTTTTCAAATCTATATAAATAAATCATCATAGACCCATTTATTAATTAACTGAGTAAATAAATTAATTGGCGAAAAATATAAAAAAATATATTTGCTTAGAGCGGATGCGAGGAACTGAATTTTTTCTCCAATATTATTCCCAAGAATTTTTTCGACACCTTTCCACAAATCCTGAAGCTCAAATTCCAATTCCCGCCCATCTCTGTGTGCATCCATCTCCCACCTATTTGCGGCATATAAAAGAGTGTGCAATCATCGATTTTGTTCGACCCTACGGTGACCAAATAAATTCACTCATCTGTATCTGCTTGCCCACTATCATCGATCCGCCAATCTATTCGCTCTGTCCATTAGATCTATTTGAAGAAATCCAATCCGCTTGGGACGAATACATTTATCTGCCTCTCGATCAAATTGAAATATGCCCATACAACGAGGAAGAGCTACAACAAATTTGTCAATTTCGAAGGACTCATCGCCTCCAATGAAGCAAAAATTAATTAAACTCTTATGCGAATACAATAAAATCAATTGTGATGAATATTACCCATCAATATTGGAGGAAGCAATCCGCAAAAATTATCGAAAACACAATGATTTTGTACGGCAATTGGAGTTGTGTACAAATCATCTATGCCCAGCATGGAGGAATATTCCCCTTCAAGCAGCATTCATTACCCACAAATCGGCACGTGCTCTGTTGGCATTCAAAGGGGAAATGCGCGTTTCAGTCTATCAATACTATTTTTTGCGTCATCGTCAACGTCTACTTTTTCCCCAACTCCCATGTGTGGCCGTAAAGGGTGGCAATGGCCATGTGTCATTCTACCCATTGGAAGTGCTAGATGTAATCATCAATCCAACAAATGATCAAGAGGAAAAGGTAA
This sequence comes from Pratylenchus scribneri, assembly GCA_030063045.1. Taxonomy (NCBI): domain Eukaryota; kingdom Metazoa; phylum Nematoda; class Chromadorea; order Rhabditida; family Pratylenchidae; genus Pratylenchus; species Pratylenchus scribneri. The sequence goes on from JAQSEB010000042.1 coordinate 97,032, forward strand.
AATAGCCATGGGAGTTTTTTGAATAATTTTACCCCAAAAATTTAGATGTCCATGACCACAGCTGAAGCGACAACTCAAACCGATGAGGACAATGGCAATTATGAATTTGATGAAGAATGTGCATCAACTGCCTTTGAGGAAGAAGAAGAATTTCGCCAAGAAGAAGGGAAGATCATAATCAAGATGGCCTCGATGACATTTTAAAAACAAATAATGATAAATTCTCCAACTCTATTGTTAACAATCATTTTTTAATTGGATAAACTTAGTTGGGTTTGTGCCCAATACAAAAAATCAATATGATCTAGATTTTTCCAAATCCTATTTTATCAGGATTAATACAGGAATATATTTTCTTATCAATTTAGCAACAAATTTATTCAATCTATATAGACTAGTATGTGTAATATAAACTAAAGAAAAATAACAATTAAAAATATTCATATCATTCATATCCAAAGGGTAGAATAGTCAACTCTTCATTGATCAATCCTTTGTGCAATACAGGTAAATATCGTTTGTTCATTCGGCGGGTGACAATTCGGGAATTGGCTTTTGGCTGGATTCGATCATAATAAAAAATGGCGGGTTCATTTCCTCCTTCTTTGCCAAAATTAAGAACCATGTCACGAAAATGGTCATACTGGAATTGTTGGCAATTATTTTTGTCCAAAGTAATGCCCTTAAAAAATTATTATTATATTGATTTCCATTTTATGTTTGCCCATTGGCTTTTATTACTCGCCCACTACATTCCTGTGTGTGCCCACTACAGTCCTTCCTTCATTTTGCTTCGTCCATAGCAGGTGAATTTCCCTTCCGACTACACTCCTATCTGTGCCCACTACAGTCCTTCCCTTCCCACTACGTTCCTATTTGTGCCCATTACAGCCCTTCCCTTATGGTTCGTCCATAATTATTATAATACGAATTCAAATAAATAAAAACTCACACGAATACGGAGAATGAATTTCTCCTCGCCATTCTTTCGGCTTTTCAATTGGAGGCCATATTGTTTGGCACCACCGCATGCATATTCCATGATGTGCCAATCTTCATATTCCCTTTGCATTTCTCCCAACATTTGCCCACTTTTGATTGGTTCACTACCTTTGGTGTGCTGGACGATGATTGAATCGGTATCGGAAAATGCACAAAAAATATTGTTATTCTTAAAATTTAGTAAAATTTACCAGTATAGAGAAGTCTTGCGCCGGGAGTTTGCAAAACTTGCTGCATATACTTGAGGAGAACCAATCGCGCGGCACTGGTCGTCCATAAACTACATTGGGAAATTTTGTAGAATTTTAATTGCCCCAAAAATTACCTTATCACAATGTTGCTGGAACGATTTTCTGTGATAAAATCCTTTTTTGTTGTTGACTGAACCCTAATGGCCTCCTTGGATAGGCGCATAATTCGGTTTATTTGGCAACGGTGATCGTAGAATAGGTTAAAGAATTCGCCGGGATCGCGAATCACTTCATTTTTGCCCAAATTATTGCGTTGCCCAAATTTACCCTTAAATTTATCAATTTCATTATCCCAGACAATCCTTCAACCAACTAACCCATAATGAGTTTAGGCAAATTTTACTAAAATTTCTCAAAATTTTTTAAAATTGGAAATTATTGAAAAAACTGACGCTATGAAGCGAAGGCCCGGATTCCTTTCCACTTTTGTGGGGTCAATTATCACACCAATTTTCGCGTACATGGCCAAAAATTGGGCCTTTTGCTCATCAGTCCGGCATTCGGGAGGCCATCCGCTGGCTTGCACTTTTAGGGCCAAAAAGTGACGAACATAGCCAATGAACAGCTCCTTTGACCATTTTTTGTAATGCCTTAAGCAAATTGTTGCATTTTCAATTGTTATAACAACGACGACGACGAAAATTGAAAATGCACAATCTACTTACCAAGCCCGGATGAAACGATCCACCTGGTAACCATTTCTGAGTGCCTCCTCCAGCTCAATATGGGTCACTGTGGGAGTGAATGCTTGTTCTCGATTGGTGTGGCTGCATCGGTGATCATCATTCCGTGTGCAAGCCTTTTGGAATTGTCGAGCGCACTTATAGCAGCAGCCGAAAATCAATTGATTCTCGATTTTCATAGGCAGAACGGGAAGTTGCAATCCACGGGGCGGGATCACCCTTACTTTGAGAAGCCCTTTGTATGGGATCTGCTCTGGTCGGGTCCAATCCACGTGGGTTTGAGTGGGCACAACAATTTCCGGCAAGCCAATGGGATATTCCGTGGAAAAATTGATGAAAGGGTATAGGCTTTAAAACGCAAGCAAAATCATAAATTCAACAAAATTTTTGATCATCTACCTGATAATGTCATAAACGGAGATTTCTGTCTGATCATCCGCTTTTGCATACAATGCCAAAGGTCCAGTACGCCCACCATGGAAAGCCTCTCGCTAAATGAAATCATTTTATTTTATCAATTTGATTTGGTTTTGATGGTTCCTACCGGATCGATTGGACCTTTATCACGGCCCAAATCGTTGAAAAAATCATGCATTCTTTTGGCCTCCGCGAATTCGGCTTGAGCTTCCCCTTCCATTTGTATTTGGGCAGCATTTGTTTCAGCCTTTTTCAGTTCGGTCATTATTTCGCATTCCCTTCACATTTTTAGGGGATTTTGATGATGTAGAGATTTTTTTACTCACCAAATCTCCTCCATTTCAATTGTGCTGCCATCCACATCTGGGCGTCTCAAAATGGTAAGCCTGTTCCGGGTTTGTGCATTCAAATCCATTGCCCTTTTCCGGTCCACCAATTCATCGGTAGCGGCAAAACATTTTAAGCATCTGAAAAAAGCAACAAAATAATTTCTCTCATTCAATTTAAAATTTACCCGTGAAAGTAGCAACCCAACACTTCCAAACATTTTTTCTGTTCCACAATCCAGCCATCCAACTTGAAGCCTTTGTATCGTTTTTCCGGCCCATTGCCTGCATGTTGAATATGCACTCCGTCTCGATGGGCCCGATATTCCAAATATTTGATGGCCAAGACACTTGCACGGTCATTCCTCTCATAGCCTCGTTCTGGGCAAATGGCAATTTGCTCCTTGCCCATGAACATTGACGTGTATATGTTCATGCATAGCTTGGCTAGAGTTGGGGAAAGTGGCAGCGGATCAGCGCCCTTTGTGACATTGGCAATGAAAATTTTTCGAAATGCCAAGATGGCTTTGAGCAAAATCTCCGTATCATTGCGCGCATATTCCCTCAATTGGTCGGGCAGGAAGAAGGGCATGCTTTGGGCATTTGCCTGATACCACCGTTTGAATTCGTGGTATTTGGTCTCACTCATAGAACCTATCAATCAATTAATCAATCATCATTATCATCATCAATTTAATTAATAAAAAATTTGCCTACCGGGACAATAGTCCTCCTCGGGGGGCAAATGATCCAATCGTTTGGCATAGTTCTCGGGTCTGTTGAACATGTGAGGAAAATGGTGTTTTGGTTGGACATCCAAGGCAAATGTGGCCGGTAAATCGGCCAAAGGCACGGACATTAGCAAGTAGCTGTCCCGGAAAATCAATTTGCTGTCTTTCCGGCTCAATTTCATTGTGAATTCATAGATTTTGAGGCCGATCATGCTGGGCTCGGGTTTACGACCAGATGCGGCCAAATAATTGAACACAAAGTGTGAATCATAACGAGCAGCATTGTGGGCAAAAATGAGTGTGTCGAATTTGTTGTCAAAAGCCCGCAAAAGCCATTCGCTGAAATCTCTGATGCAATCCGCACCTTCCGCCTCACTCCAATCAAACATTTTTTGCGGGCCACATATGGTGCATATGCCATCCACTTGCTCATCATTTTGGGGGTTATCCTCACATCTGGTGCAGGTTACCCTGGCACTGACATAGTTGACTACATGCAATCGTGTGCGCTTGTCCAATTGCTCATTTTGTCGGCACTCAAAGTCGTAAACCTGTCGTAATAATTTTAATTTGTACAATTTCAATTCTACAAATTAAAATACTAATTACCAAAATTCGATAGTCCCTCTTTTTTATTTTCAATTTTTGCACAAAGCATCCCCTTTTGTCATGGTAAACGCGGCATCGTTGGCAATATTTGGTCCCGCATTCGTGGGGCTCTCGCCAATCAAACAAGTAGACTCGATGGCATTCTCCGCATCTTCGCCATTTTTTGCACACATCCGCCTTGTGGGCTTCATAGCACCTATTTCATAAAACAATCAATGAATTCATAAATTCCCGTAAACTCACTCTTCATTGAAAAATTCCCGATTGCATTGGGGGCATTCAACGAAAAAATCGCCCTGATCAGGGCAGGGATGCCCATAGCCCACACGGCAACAAAAATAACATCTTGCCTTGCAATCCATATTGTGATAAACATCGTGACTGTATGAGCTCTCGCATTCTGTGCACCATTGCCTTCCCATGCAAGGGAAGAAGCGGTTCACTTTTTTTATTGCCTCCCAATGGTTGTCTTTCAAAAATATGTAAATGTTGTAAGGTCTAATGCGTCCATCACTCCAAATTGGGCGTACATTTATTTCAGGCGCATGCTCAAAGGCAAAAATACGGAATTTGTTGTCAAATTTCTCGTCCCAGTATTTTTGCACAGCTTCCAGATGATCAATTCCATATGCTTTTTGATCTTTTGGGATGTTTGCCTCCTTCATCATCACAAGAACTTCATTCAACACCCTCTGTTTGTTGTCTTTGAAGCTTTTAAATGTATTTTGATTCATGAAATTGGCTGGTTTCGGTTGACACTTCTTTGCCATATCATTGAGTACTGTATCTTCACGATGACGTCTTGCCAAAATGAGGGCGTAGAAAAGACAAAATGAGTCATTGGTGGACCATTTCACATGAATTCTCTGTCCATCATTGTAGCCAAAATGCTCATTTGCATCGAATTTTGAGGCAGAGAATGCAATCTGTTCTCCCGTTTTGCCAGCACCCGTTGGAGGCGTGACGCATGTGATGATCAGCTCCATTGGATAGGAGATTAGCAGTGACCGTTTATCCATGTCCTCCTCCCCATCACTTTGACCAAGCCGCTCTAATTCATTGATCAAAACTTCGGCATTGTTTTGCTCAATTGGTCGAACTGGAAGAGTGATTGGCTGGTCCAAACCACGGCCAAATAGTAAAAGACTAAACTTTGTAACCTAAATTTATAAAAATATTTTAAAAAAAGGGATTTATACTTTTTATAAAAGAAAATACAAGATCTTCCTATGCACACCTACGTCTCAGCCTTTATATTTTTGTATCCACTCCGTATTGGCCTTTTTTATTTTACCTTTATAATTTTACTCTTCCGTCCCACCTACGTCCTGGCCTTTTTGCATCCAAATTTTTGCCCCTACGTCCCGTGAGTAAAATGTTCCACCCACCTTTCTTCCATTTAGCTTTTCAGATTCACGGATGGCCAATGTGATTTGATCATCGATGGCATCCAACAATTCATCCAATGGTTCCTCGATCATCGGGCTCATTGTGAATTTTGAGACAACATCGGTCAGGCCGAACTTTGGCAATCGGCTGGCCCGGACCGAATGTAGTGTAAAATGTTTGCCCGTGAATAATCTGCTGGAAGCAGGCTTAGAAGCGATAATTTAAATTTTACACTTACTCATTTGATGAATGATCAATAATTTGGTCATCAATATCACTTTCTTCCGTTTCAGATGGGACAGTCATTCGTCGTTTTTTGGAGGATGGACCTGATCCAAATTGCCGTTCATGTTCTGTTTCATCATTTTGATCGTCAGAATCGGAATATGGGACAAGACGTGGATGATCAATTTGATTTGAGGAGGATTGATGTTGGGGGGAATTAGATTGGGAATCTCCACTTTCGTAATTTTGCATTTTTTCTAAAATTTTATTCAACAGCGATTAAAATGTGGGCAACAATTAAATTAACAAATTATGCGCGATCGCGAAAATTAAATCAAATTTGAATATCCATTTATTCCTCAATTCCTCATTCTTTCATTTCTTCGTTCACTCCAGTGTTGACTGTTTCAATGTTGCTGCTCAATGATTGGCCAATAGTCGATTCATCCGTTTTGGTGGACGAAGATGATGATTGGCCCAAATAGCGCATTTTATAGCTCATTTCTTTATTGTTGAGACGGCATTTGGGACAGAGATGGAGCTCGATTTTGCAGCCACCATCATCCCCCATATCCACAACTTTCGACAGCTTTCGGTCCTCGCGACACAAAGCGAATGGTCCAACGAGGAAATGCATTTGGAGGAGGGTAAAATCGGTTTTTGGGTTGTTCTTTTTGGAAACGAAGATTGAAGCACTCATTTTGTTTTGATATTTAATTTTCTGGAAAAGGAACTTTTTTGAGAATTTTTTCCAAATTTGAAAGAATATATTTGTATTTTAATTAATTTATTATGAATAAATAATTAAATTAAGATGTATGAAACTTATTTTTAATATATGGTTAAGAATAATTTATAATTGTGAAAATTATTCATTATATTATTATGAATAAATGGGAAATTTTTTGCATTAATTAAATCGTAATAAAAATTTAAATGCATAATAAAAATAATTAAGGGGTTGAATTTAATTTTTAAATATTTCTATAAAAAATCAAATTTTTCAAGAGGCAAATATCTTTAATAAAATGAACAAAAGGGTATATTATTATGAAAAAATGGGACAATGTTTGAATCGAGCATACGACGAAGCAGTGACCATCGAATAGATTGAGTAAGTCCAATAATGAATAAGCCTACTAATGCCTTCCCTTCCTACAGTCCATTGCCTGCCACTACTCTGCCGCTACTGGTCTACTAGTGCTTTCCCTTCCTACAGCCATTTGTCTGCCGCTACTCTGCCGCTACTGGCCTACTGGTGCTTTCCCTTCCTAGAGCCATTTGCCTGCCGCTACTCTGCCGCTACTGGCCTACTGGTGCTTTCCCTTCCTAGAGCCATTTGCCTGCCGCTACTGGCCTTTCTTCTCTCCCTGGTGCTACTGGCCTACTTGTGCTTTCGTCCTCTACAGCTCTTTACCTGGTACTACTCTTCACTCCCTGGTGCTATTGGCTTAGTATTGCTTTCGTCCCCTTCTTTCTCTAGCCGCTACTCTTTTGTTGTTATTTTTTCTCTTCCTTATGTCCAATGTAAATTAGCCTTTTGCTCATTGTCTTATGATCTTAAATTAGGACGGAGTAAGGACGGAAGGGTACAATTTTTATTAATTATCGCTTAATTTGTCCATAATTATTTAATACATAATTAGTTTGGTAAATTAATTCTCTAGAGTTAGTTTTAAAATTGTATATTTAATAAAACAAAAAGAAAGAAATTATTTCGGAAATTTTGTAATTCAAAATTATTTTGGCCATTTTTATTTATGCTAAAAAAATTAAAAATTTTTTCTATGAAAAATCTTCGTAGAAAATAATAAATTTTCCTTAAAAATTAAAAATAAAATTGTAAAATTTTAGAAAATAATAGTTCTTACACATCAACACCCAAACGGCCACCATAGAAAAATGTTGGCCAACTATGAAAAAGCAAAACGCCGGCAATGGCCAAAGTGCGCAGACCTTGAATGTGCAATAGAAATTGATGCTTTTGTTTTGGTGGATTCCCTTTTTGTTCTGTTGATGACATTTTTGTATTCTAAAATTGCAAATTTCAATAGTTTGCACTTGCAATTAGAATGAATGGTGGAATAAAATTTGCACATTAAATTAATTTTTCATTAGAAATAATGGATTTGATAGGAAATCGACAAATATTATTTTTAAAAATTGTTCAAAATTGGGCAATTTTCGTTTGGTAATAATTTTCTGATTAAATTATAATTGTGATAAATATTTTGATATCAAAATACCCTAAAAATGTTATTATAAAACTTTTATTAGTTGCTTGAAAGGTTATTATGATATTAGCAAATTGGTTACCATTGTTTGACCTGAATGAGTGAATTAAAAATTGCGAAAAATTTTTTAATCTTAATAAATGTCGAATTCATTAGCATTTCCTCATATTTAAATATATATTTTGTACTAATATTGCGCAATGAAATCATTTTACAATTTAACCAAAAAAATTTAATAATCCTGCGCGAATATTATTGATTGAGGGAAGGGGAATTATGGTTGGGTAAATGTGGCAAAATGGTGTCTGATCTATGATGTCATGAAAATGTTTGGGAAAATGAACAGAATGTGGTTTGTGTTGTGGTGTTCTTTGGAATATTGGAATTATTAGGCAAACAAATGTTTATTTAAAATTTAATAATGAAATATAATTATAAAATCAATGAATAAATAAAAATAATAAATTTTTAAAATTATAAATATTAATTTAATGAAATTAAAATTTTATTAAATAACATAAAAAAAATTACAAAAAATATTTCTTCTAAAAAATGACTCTAAAATATTTAAGCCAAATAAAAATTATGAATGTGAATTTTAATATTTTATTTTGGTGGGAAACGGATGCCAATCATGGATCAACTGGCTGACATAGTTTTTATCAACTATGACAAAATAGGAACAAATTCTAAAAATATAAAAATAGGAGTAATAAAAAAATTTCCGTTGAATTCACTTATTCTTTTGCCTATGTCAACAATGATTTTGTTGGGAGCTATTTGGTTTATCAATTCAATTCAATGCTCTTCTGCATCCGGATTGCTGCCAATTTTATTTTAAGAAAACAAAAAACAATGTTCACAGTTCACAGTGTCTTACATTTTTATGATCATGTGAATGAACTCATTTAATTCAATATATTTTTATTTGCAGCAATAGGGTTAAATTCTATTATAATTTCATTTTTTGAATCTTCTAGCGGATTTTAAAATTGAATAAATTATTATTTAAATGGAAATGGAAGAGCAACTTAATGAAATTTACATTTAAAGATTTCATTTAAAATAAAATTTAAATTTTTTTGTTTGCATACCCTTAAACATTTTTAAAAATGGAAAAATAAAAATATGGATTAAATTTTAAAAAACGATTAAAAGTAAAAAGTTAGAAGACCATTCGCGGTGAACCCGGTTCGGGCAATGCATTTAAGCGTGCCGGCGTTATTGGCCTGTTTAAGTGACTTCGTATGTCATCCTCTCTGAAATTATGTTGAGCAGCTAGCACACCTGGACGAACGCCAACGGCAGCCAAATTGTGCAAATCTTGGCCAAGTTCCGCATGAAATTGATCCATTGGTCTAAAACGACGAAAATCTTGTACAATTTGGTTCTGAACGGGTATGGGCATTCGGAAATCGGCCAACGGATGGTCCGGTGGAATATGTTGCATATAAAGCTCTCTTTGTAATCGCAATTCTTGTCCTGGTGATAGTGGTGGGTGATGGTCCTGAGCCTGCTGCCCGTGGAGTGGCTGTAATTAAAAAGGAAGATTAATTATGGTTTATTGTAGTGTATAGTTTTTATGGTTTCGATATTCAAAATCGATAAATTATAAAAAAATTAATTTTAAATTTTTAGCTCAAAATAGCTGAAAATGACGCGTCTTGATGTAATCTATCGATTGTGTATATGTTTTTGGGGCTAGGGCAAACCATTAAACCATTATAATCTTATTAAAATCTTTTCGACATTTTCAATACTCTATTCGATATTTTCAATGTTTGTTAATGCATCAAATTTGATGATGAAATAAATTAATTTATTTGTTCATTGTACAATTCAAAACAATGACAAATGAAACATTGCTGGAGGCACAATTGAAACCATATTTTGATGTTGAAGATGATGAAAATCATACATTTGATAGTATAGAAGGCATGGAAGCGAATTGTGAATTGAAATGAGGAAGGTGGAAAACACGTGTACTTTGTCCAGAAAAGGTCGAGAAATTGAAGCGAGCATTCATGGATATTTATTTGGCCCAAGTGAAGAAGCAAAGATGGAATTCGAATTCATCATTTTGGCATAAAAATGGACAAATCACAGAAGGTAAATAAATTTTTAATTAATAATATTTAAATTTTATTATATAATTAATTATGCATTATAAAAATGAAAAATTTCATATGAATATTTCATTTTAATATTTGAGGATATTTGCTGTCCATTCCATAGTCAATATATAACTGTCGCTATGAAAGTCTTTAATTTGATGATAATTTTGGAAGGAAGTACCTCTAACGGAAAAAATTAGTCAATCCACAGAGAATTAAGAATTACATTTATTTCAGTAATTTCTCCATGGTCGATTTAATTTATAAAAGTTCAATTTCGCCCGAAAGTAGGATAATATATGCTTTTTAAAATACAATCTACTTTCTGGTTAATTTTTTATTAGCTTTAGCTATTTAAAATCGAACACTTGAGTACTGGGTATGTCAATGACAACTGACAACTATCCCAAATCTCTGTATTCTCTATATTTAATAAGTAATAATGAATTTCCAATATTAAAACTGGAAATGTTATACAAATGGTCAAATTTTTTCGAATTTATAATTTTTTTGTTATTTTTATTTTAAAAATAAATTTAATTTTTCTTAAATTCTCTATAGATGAGATTGATGCCATATTTGTGGTGCCATACAATTGTGACTCACTTCACATGGCATTCAACATTTCCAGAGCATTTCTCATTTCACATTTCATCATTTTGGCCATTTTCTTCCGCTCCCTACCATATTTCGCCTGGCTCGATTACGCCACACGATGTCCCATAAAATGCTATATTACAAGGAGTAATCCAATGTCCGAAGAACTATGCGAACATTGTCCACTACGAAAGAATCAAATAAAAAAGACTGCTGATGAATCAGCAGAAGAGAACTCTGACGGACCATCTTTTCGCACTACTTTGGCCTATTGCTTAAATGGACCCAAAAAGATGTACAACTAAATGAAATACAAACTAATTTTGTCAAAATAGAATTGCATACTTGTTGTATTGTTCCTTTATGAAATTGATTTCATTCTAATTTTTCATTTCATTATTCAATTTTTTTTGTATCGTATAAATTGGATTTCATAATTAGTATTACTTTAAAAATTCATTCGAACTTAGAATTAATTTTTTTATAATTTTTTTTAAATTTAAATTCATTGTTTTGATGAATTCGTCATTTTGGCATTTACTTTTTGGATGACGCCGTAAGCAAAGCATTACCATTCTTATTTTCATCCGTATTTCAGTGCCATTGATGAGAGGTCCCTTCAGTTTCCAGAGGCTAATAAACATAGTCCTTTCCAATTTTTCTCTCTCTCTAGCAACTAGCATAGAGGTGGAAGTAAAGTATGGCCAAAACAGTTGTCCTTAAAATCAATGAAGCAAATAGAGTGAGGGAATGTTTCATTCTTGGCAAATAACGTCATTCTCAAATTTTATCCAATACCAAAATAAAAACAATTTTTTAGTAAAAGGAAATTTTACTAATTTCTAACGGTGAAATAAATAAATTACACATATATATTTTTGGGCCTGATTTTAATAGGTCCCCTTTTTGTTGTTTTTTGGTTACCCAATTTGTATTTATACTTTTCTCACATTAAAATTTTAAAGCCCAAGTTTTTTTAAACAATGAAATACTATAAAATTTTACGAAAAATTTTCAAATCGAGAAATAATCAATTTTGAAGCCATACAGTCTCAAAAATATTACTCCATAATTTTACTATCACGAATTTCCAAAAAAGGCGCCATGGAAAACAATCAACAGGATGTGCCAAAGCCACACATATTTTTCTGTTCTGTGGAGAAATTTGAGGTGACAATATATTATATTATATTAATATTAATATAATATAAAATATTACATCTCTAGGTTGCTGTTAAAATCGCATTTATATTTGGACTAATATTTAGCGTATTCAACATACTCCTATTTTGCATTTATGCGGTATGTTAATTGATATTACTGACCAAATTATCGCCATTTAGAAATTTATCGCATTTCTCTTATTTATGTGCTCTGTTTTAATATATTTGCCTCTATTGAGAGTCATTCAAAAAGCACAATATTTGGGTAGGAATGAAGATGGAACAATTGATCAACGCTCATTTCGTCCGTGTTATCTGAATTTTTCGCTATTTATTATGGTTGGCATTTATAGAGCTATAACTATAAAGATATCCATAAATTTTGTTACTATTTTGAATTGGCTACAATTTAAAATTGATTAAAATTCAAAATTTAATAATTAAATAATTTATAATTTGAAGGGTCTTACTATTGCATTATTTGCTTTCCAAACGGGATATTTAATATATGAATTACGACGAACACCATGTGAAGCAAGAAGCCAATGTCCTGAATGGTCAAGCCGATGCCAGACAAATTTTGCCCAAATCTTGACTTTCGATCTTGATAGTGAGTAAAATATAATATAAATTTAAAAAAATTTTAATTTTTATTTAATAAATTAAATCTTTTAAATTTTATATTTGTTAAATAAAATTAAGAAATAAAAATATCATTATTAGAGCCAAGACCAAGATGTTACAAAAGTGGCTACTCATACCCAAATGAGGGTGTCATTGAGCGTGTTTTTGAAGAGCCAAATAAACTTCGTTCTTTGAAATGCAAAATATTGGAAATGGCTACAAATCGCACAAATGTTGTATGTTCATTATAAATTTTGTCAATTTGTTAAATATTTTTTTAAATTTTTCTTATATAAATTTATGTATATCCTAGAGTTTAAGGGCTAAAGCTAAATTTTGATTAAGTTAAAATGGACATTAAAATTTTCCTGGGTTTAATTGTAAATTTCTTTTGATAGTTTTTTAATTAGCTACAAATTATTTTTGCTCAAAATCAATTCAATTTTAGAAAATCGATATAATTATAAAGTATAAACTGAAATTGAAAATTCTTAACAAAAGTAAAAACGGTAAAGCTATATTTTTCAAAACCATATGAATAAAAAATATAAAATTATAATGCATCAAATTAATTGATGAAATAAATTAATTTATTTATTTGTTCATTGTACAGTTCAAAACAATGACAAATGAAACATTGCTGGAGGCACAATTGAAACCATATTTTGATGTTGAAGATGATGAAAATCATACATTTGAGAGCATAGAAGACATGGAAGCGAATTGTGAATTGAAACGAGGAAGGTGGCAAACACGTGTACTTTGTCCAGAAAAGGTCGAGAAATTGAAGCGAGCATTCATGGATATTTACTGGGCCCAAGTGAAGAAGCAAAGATGGAATTCGAATTCATCATTTTGGCATAAAAATGGACAAATCACAGAAGGTAAATAAAATTTTTAATCGAATAATATTTAAATTCCATTTTACAATTAATTATATGCATTATAAAAATTTCATATGAATTTTATTTCACCGCCTAATTTTTAAGATATTTGCTGTCCATAGGCATTAGGCAATAATTGGTTAATTGTCCAGAATTAGCCAAGTCTTAAATTTGATAATTTTGGAAATCTCGGAATTCTAGGCCATCTTAAGAATTGAGATTGACTTTTATTTTCAGTCGATTCGCCATGATAGATTAATAATAGTTTATGAAATTTAATTTCAGAAAGAAGTTAGATTATTAATTAAGTTTTTTTTTAAATCAAAATTAATGCTGGTTAATTTTTATAACTTTAACTACTTCAATCTTCATTTAAAAAAATTGACCATGTCGAGTATGCCAATGCCAGCTATCCCAAGTGATTGTCTAAAAGTCTAAGTCTAAATGTCTAAATAAGTAATAATAATAACCAATTTACAATATTTTAATCATTATCTTTTTAAAATGGATAAATTCTTTTGAATTCCTTTAAAAAATTTTTATAATTTTATTTTAGAAATAAATTTATTTTTCTTAAATCCTCCAGATGAGATTGATGCCATCTTTGTGGTACCCTATAATTGCCATTCACTCAACATGGCATTGAACATTTCCAGCACATTTCTTATTTCACATCTCGTCATTTTTGCCATTTTCTTCCGTTCCCTTCCATATTTCGCCTGGCTCGATTATGCCACTCAATGTCCGATTAAGTGCTACAATGATAAAATCCGTGTTAAATTGTGTGATGAGCTATGCGAACATTGTCCACTACGAATGATGTAAATGAAAGAGTCTGAGAATGAGAATCCAGAAGAGAAGAGCGATGGAACATCTTTTCGCTTAACATTGGCCAATTGCTTAGAAGGACCCAAAAAGATGTCTAACAAAATGAAATTCAAGCTAATTTTGCCAAAATAGAATATCAAATTGCATGTCGCTTTATGAAATTTATTTTATTCTAATTTTTCATTTCATTATTCAATTCACTCGTAGATCATTTTATTCGTATAATCCTAGATAATCTTTAAATCCAATCGATGAAATCCTCCAGACAAATATTGTTTATTATACCGCATATTATATTAAATTAATGATATATCCGAATTCATTTAGAAAGTTTAAAACTCTTAATTTTTGATTAAGCCATCCAAATATTTACCAATTACCCATTGATTTATATTGGCAAATCCTAAAAAATATTCCTAAAATGTTTGGAATGTATTGATTAGAGAAAGAAGTAGTGAATTTTTAATTAGAAATTGGCAAAAATTTATGATTTAAAAAATAGCAAAATTGACCAAAATAAGCATTTTTGTTTCTTGGCCATAATATTTTGGCCCATCATATTTTATACAATAATTTTTATATCAATGTTCTACAGAAAGAAATTTACCAAAATATGATAAAAATTTAAGAATTTATTGGTGAAATATTGAGCAGTATTATAAATTCAGGTATTCTTTAGTCCTATTCTAACTAACTGGTTTAATATTTTATTTAATTTATTAATTTCAATTTAATGATGAAAACTAAATTATTATCAAAATATATTCTTTAAAACGCAATTGGCTCCTAAAATAGAAATAAAATGATGTGGAATTTGATTGAATAAATTTATTCATTATAGTATTCATTCTCTCTGGATTGAATATAATTTCACTGAAGGAAGAAATTCATTCAATTTTTTAGTCTCAATTTCTCAAACAAAAAATCGTAAATGATCGTTTTATTCCTTTTTTATCTTTTTATCCATTTAAATGGAATAAAATGCAATGAAATTAAAAATTTGACTACCAATTATGAAAATAAAATTGTGGCTACAAAAGGATCAGTTTGGAATGTTTCTCATACATTTTATCAATCCACATCGAATCAGAGGTGGTATGAAAAGAATCCGTGGGAGTGTTGGTTGCCACCGATTTCGGTGGTAAATCCCACATTTCCGTATGAAAAGAATATCCACGGATTTCCGTGGCATATCCCACCAATTTTCGGTGGTAAATCACACTCCTTTTTCCCACTTATGAAAAGAAAGTCCCACGTGGGATTTGCCACCGAAATCTGTGGCAAAATACACCGAAATTGTCCACCGCCTCTTCCTAGTGTGACATTTTTACCACGCTTTTTTGAAAAATCACTAAAAATCAGTAAATAAAGATAAAATTATGAAATAAATTGTATCTTATAGAAAAGACTCTCCTCTATTTTTCTTTAAAAAAATTTTAATTTTTTATTCATGTTTTATATTTTTAAAATATTTTTGAAAAACAATGTTGGGTTCACAAGAAAGCCTAGAGTTTTTTACATATATTTGTGAAAGAATTAAAATTTTTAAAAATCATTTCGAATTTTTATAGAATTTTAAAGAAAAATAGGTCTTAATTAATGGTAAACGCCACCGATTTCTCAGAGGGAGTGGTAAACACCACCGAAATTACTGTAGCAGGGGTGAAATGCCATCAAAATCTGTGTTTTTCTTTTCATAAAGGGAAACCACCTATATTCGTGGTGTTTCCATCCGATATACGTGGGGGTAAATACAAGTGTAATTTTCCACGGATTCTTTTCATACCACCTCAGAGGAGGAAACGAGCAAATACGCCACCTCGTCGCTCTCGATCTCGCTCTCCGTTGCGAACACCGGGACCGAATGATCAGCAACGAACTCCTCCACTACAATTACAACTTGCAAATCCATTTGGTGTACTGCCATTTCAGCCACCACCGCCAATTGTTGGCCAGCCATTTATGCCTCAACCAATCGCTGGTGCGCAGCCTCCAATTGGAGGACAACCCGTTGGTCAAATGCCGGTAAGGCAATAAATAATAACTAGAGTTGGACTATTTCGGTTTTTAGACTCTTTCGCTTTTAAAACCCAGCTTTTCGGTTTTTGAAAATGTCGAGTTTCGATTTCTACTTTTCTCGATTTATTTTGCCCAAATTCCCATTTTAATTTTAAATTGCATCGAATTTCTAAAACCGAAACTGACTTTGGACGGTGCTACGTCGTTACCCCAAAAATGCAAAAAGGGTGTTACCCCAAAAATGCAAAAAGGGTGTTACCCCAAAAAGTGCAAAAACGGGCGTTACCCCAAAAAATGTAAAAACGGGCGTTCCCCCAAAAAATGCAAAAATCGAAATTTTCCTATAATTGCATTTTTATTATTTATATGCATGGAGTAACATAAAATATAAATTAAAATTAATAACCCAACAAAAAATTGTATCCAAAAATTTGTCATTGAAGTTTGAAGATGGTACCTTGCCAATATATTTTCGAGAAAAATTTTCCTTACAATAGCTCGGATTCGGTCTAAATATCACTCATTCGACAGAGCTAATATTAAAGGGTCCCTGTATATAGGTCGAAAATTTTCAAAAAATTTTTGTTTGGCCATATTATAAATCCATCAACGCAAATTTTTTCTACCTTTATCATTTCTAGAGCCCGGCGCGAAGGAAAATCCGGACCCGCGGACCGGATTTTCGGCAATCCTAAAGAATCTGGGTCCCTAAATTTTTTAAATTTTTTTTGCCTAAAAATTCATTTTTAAAGGTAATCGGGCCGTAGAATTCAAAATTGATGTTAATTTTTTGATATCTTACCACCTTGGTAAAATACTGCCGACTTTTACCAAGAAAAAGCAAAGGGGGGACCAAGGGCATTTTTGCTGAAAATTTTTATATGGCCAATATATAGCTCAATCGACGCAGTTCGATGAGAGGAATTGAATGGTACCACTTTTATAAGGTAATATTTTAATAAAAGCAAGTTATGACCAAAAGAAATATTTGTCTTGGTAAGGGATTTAGACCTCTAACTTGCCAGTAATTAAATATACCCTATAAAAGTGATACCATTCGATTCCTCTCATCGAACTGCGTCGATTGAGCTATATATTGGCCATATAAAAATTTTCAGCGAAAATGCCCTTGGTCCCCCCTTTGCTTTTTCTTGTTAAAAATCGGCATTATCTTACCAAGATGGCAAGATATGGCAAAAAGGATGTCAGATTCGTATTTTACGATTTCGATTATACCTAAAAAACATATTTTGAGGAAAAAAATGAAAAATAATTTTGGGACCCAGATTCTTTAGGATTGCCGGATTTTCGAACCGAAAAAATCCCGGGCCGGACCGGACCGGATAATCCGTACTAAATCCGGTCCGGAAATAATCCGTACCTTAAAATTGTACGGATCCGGATACGGATTTCCGGATTTTCAAAAAAATTTTTTTCGCAGATATAAAGTAAAAAATAAATAAAATTTATTGCGATTAATTAAAATAAAAATGAAATCAAATTTATCGCGATAAAATAAAAACGAAATCAAATTAATTCAAATTAATATGAGCCAACTTCTGGAATACTTTTGTTAAGGAAAATTAACATTTCCGCTGTTTCTGGGTTCAAACTTGATCGGCGGTAATCATAAACATCTCTCGCCACACTGAATAATTGCTCACTCGGCACACTTGTTGCAGGCGTTGAAAGAAAAATTTTCGCTATTTTGCCCAATCCAGGAAATTGGCACTCATTTTGCATCCACCATTCAAGTGGGCATGCCGTTTGTTTGATGGGTGGAATATTCACATATTTTTCTATCTCCGCATCCAAATCCGAAAGTCCTTTAGCCTGATGAATTGGATCTGAAATATAATTTTATTCAATAGCTTTTTCACAAAATTCTTATAAACTTTGTTGTTCTTGCACCAGATTAGCCACCGAATCCATAAAACAAGTGCGTTTTGCCGGCGGAGAATTTGCAGCATTCAATTCAAATTCTTCTGTTTCAATATCCTCGGGAATTTCAGCCAATGGTGGTTCAAATTCTTCTCGATTTTCAGTTGATTCTTGTACCTCGCATTCGTCTTTCAACATTTTTGACACGCTAAAATTTTATTTTCTTTATGTATTTGATAAAAAATTCTTTAAACCTTGCTAGGAAAATTGCTTTATCAGATGCAAAATGATGCTTGAATCTGGGATCAAGAAACATTGAGACTGCATGCAATCTAAAAAATAATTATATGTTTTTAATAATATAGGATTTAAATTTACTTTTGATTTTCCAATTCAAAAAATCTTTCTTTGATGCCATTTATTAAACGCTTCCTGACATCTTCTATCTCAATTATAACTTGATCATTATTCGAATCGCCTTCTTCAATTTCAATATTTCTTGGAACTCTCAAATCCAATTTTGACAAATCATGAACCAGTGTTTTTGCATATGGAAATTGAACAGAAATTGTTGATTTGGAAAATAATAATGAAGCCTCTTCCACTGGTGTCAGTAGATCAATCAATGGTTGCAATAAAATCCATTCGCCTTTTGTCAATGTTAATTTCATGTCCATTTTGTCAAAGGCGACTTTATTGATTGCATTTTTCTGTTCCACAAGGCGGCGGATCATAATTAAGCTGCTATTCCAACGGACGCTCATTTCCTGTTTTTTTTATTTATGAACTTATTTAAAAAGTTTACCTACCTGCAAAAGTTTATGAGTGGGCAAATTCTCAGCAATTGCCAGTTCTAATTCTTCTAAAGCTTTGATTGAATATTTCACACGGGCAACAATTTTGCGACAATTTGCTAATAAAATATTATATTTTCGATATCATTTAAATAAAATACATACAAAATAGCCCACAAATTGCATCTTTTTTTTCACCAAAACTGGTTTGGACTGCTCGATTGAGCATGTGGGCGGCGCAGACAGCATTTGAAATTGATTTTGGCAGATATTCGAAGCTGTAAAAAATAATTTGTATTGAGTTTCATTATATTTTTCTTATCTTAATCATGTTCGATCCTTTGTCGGTCACAAATGCATGGGCTGATTTTTCGTCAATTTTCCAACTTTTCATCATTTCAGTTATTTTCTCAGCAATTGCTACGCCAGTATGCGATCCAGGAAAATGGCTTATTGAAAGTGTGAATGATTTTTTCTTCCATCGGGAGCTAATCCCATGGGCCGTCAAACTAATTTATAAATTTATTTAAATATTCAAGCATTAAAAATAACCTGATAAAACTGTGATTTTCACTCCAAATATCCGAAGTGAATGAAATGCCGCCAAATTGTTTCAATTCAATAAGGAGTTTGTTTCTTACCGCATCGTAGACCAGTGGAAGAGCATATCGTCGATAATGCGTTTCTTCTTTTAATTGCTCCGTCTTTTGATCGCAAATTGCTTTGAAGTAAGGGCTATTGATGAGATTAAATGGAAGATTTGATGTTGCGATGAGATTGATAACTTTTTTATCCAATTTGGAAAGCATACCTAATTGTTGTTTACAACTAAACCGATTATTCGCAAAACAAACCGCTGCTTCTGACTACAAATGTATCAATTTTTGGATTTTCTTCTTTCTCTTTGTTTTGTCCCGAACTTGCCAATTTTTGATAATGCTCAAAATGTTCAGAATTTTTGTGTTTGGAACCCAAATGTGTTGTTAAGGATTTTATGCTTCCATGTGAAATCGCAAATTCATATTTCCTTTCATTGTTGTTTTTGCATTGAATGCATTCAGCTTTTTCTGCTGATAATTTGTTGAAAAGCCCAATTTTATAAATAGGATTATTGTCGGACATAATTCTATTTATTCACTCTAAATGGATAGAAAATTTTAAATAAAAATTCAGATAATGAATTAAAATTAAAATAACATTAAATTATTTCGAATTAAATAAATTATTCATCATTTTTATTATTTTCATCATCTACTTCTAGTATGTCGAGAGATTCGAAATTCTAAAAGAAGAAATGAATAAGTATTTTATAAAATAAAAAATAAAAATATATTAAAGAAAGAATTAAAAAAAGAAATTATTAAATAAAGATTTTAAAGGAATTTTGGAATTTGGATCGTTTCAAAAAAAAATTATTCACAGAAATAGAATGAATGGTCCTTTTTACTAGCATTTGAAAAATCCGGAAATCCGGATGCAAAAAATCCGGACCCGCGGGCCGGATTTTCGTTTGGCTAAAATCCCGGGCCGGACCGGACCGGATAATCCGTACAAAAATCCGGCCCGGAAAAAATCCGGAAAATCAAAAAATGTACGGATTTCGGACTCCGGGTCCGGATAATCCGTACGGACCCGGAATCCGCGCCGGGCTCTAATCATTTCGTTAAAATATAATTACCTTAAATCAAGTTATATTTTTATTTACCTTCGAAAGGTCCAAAAACAAATTTATTTTTTATAAAATTTTAAAGAAAATTGAAATTGAAATTTTGTTTAATTAATGTTTTTTATATTTTTCTGACAAAAAAGAATATTAAAATTAATTTATTTTATTAATTAATTCTATTTTTCATATATTTTTTTTATTTTTGCATTTTTGGGGTAACGCCCATTTTTGCACTTTTTGGGGTAACGCCCATTTTTGCACTTTTTGGGGTAACGCCCATTTTTGCACTTTTTGGGGTAACGCCCATTTATTTTTGCATTTTTTGGGGGAACGACCTACCACGCTTTGGACAACCCTGCTGCTGATGCCTATGTATTATTTTTTCCATAGTTAAACGAGATAATAGTCAATCTGGGAAGGCCATTACATTTGGAAAGCTCTAAGTTTCCTCTCTATATATAGTTTTTTTTTTTTATGCAATTAAGTTTTTAAAAAAAATAAATGCATGTCTTTAAATATTATTAACCAGAATTTATTTGGGAAAAGTCATATATATTACAAATTTCTTTGGTTTCCAAAAATTGGAAAAAAATATAATTAGAGGACATTTAAGGCTTTTTAATGGCATAATACCTTCCCAAATTGGTTGCTTCTTTGTTGAATTATGGCTAAAACCTAAAAGAATCACCACCCAATTATAATTATCAAATGTATTCATTTATTAAATTTTCGGTACAGATGCAGATAAGCATAATGCCTCAGGCTTTCGGACCAGCACAACAACCACAATATGCGCTCCAACCTCAAAACATTCCACAACATCGAAGCCCAATTGCACATGATGGACCCTCAACGACATCATATGATGATCCATTAAATGAAATTAGAGAAAATTTACAAATAGCTGAACGAGCAGTAGTAAATTAATTTTTATTAATTTTAAATTTGGATAATGAAGAATTCCATTTACATATATAAATTATGTATTAATAATTATACCCTCAAATTTCAGGTACAAATACCTCAACCAAATCGTAGTCCACAGCCTGAAATTCGAGGAGTTTTTGATGATCTTCATGAATATGAAATGTTACAAAGAACTGTAAATTATTAAAGAGTAAAATCCTTATTAGGAATTGTAGTGTCAACAATTTTTTATTTTTCAAAAATTTTTTTTAATTTTCAAAAATTATTTTCTAGGACTTTTCAAGGGGCAACACATAACTTTTCGTCATATTTTCCATCGTGGTAATATAATGCCAATTTAGGCACAAAATTTTTGAAAAAAAAGACAAAGATTTTTCGAGACGGCAATTTCATGGAAATCAAAAGATTAATTTATTGATTTGCCATCATCCCTTCATATTTTTCATAATTTAATTTAAGGTTCAAAATCGGCCACGAATAGCTCATCATGAGCAAAATATTAGATCACGACCTCCTACGAGATCACTCTTTGAGCCACTAACTCCTGAGCCACAACAACCACAGGCATCACAGGTTAATCATAATCTAATCTAATTCATCGAAGAAAGAGCTAAATTGGAAAGGTGATAATCCTTAAGAAAACTTGAAATATCCTAAAGAAATTGACTGTTACATGTCTTTGAGTCTTATAAAACTACAAATTTTTGAAGGAAAATTCACTTTATAGACTATATTTATAGCTTTCAAATGGTGCTATGTCGATTCCTCAATAGTGCAAATGTGGGCGATTTCGACTTATAATAAATCAGAAACAGGTTTTAGACCCTACAAACCTTATACCATTTTGTAGATCTCATCGAGACGCATCGAATGGTATATAAATTGTTATGGTTTGGCTTGAAATTAAAGAGTTTTAAACCAAAAACTGGAAAAAAGGTTTTGAACGGTTTAATACCCTCAAATTTTGACTAAAACATAACAATTTATATAGCATTCGATGCGTCTCGATGATACAAAATGATATAAGGTTTGTAGGGTCTAAAACCGGTTTCTGATTTATTATAAGTCGAAATCGCCCACATTTGCACTACCCCTTGCCTATTGAGGAATTAACCCCGTACGTTTCAAATGATATATTACCTCCCTATTTTGGTTGATTCCGTAATGAATTATGGCTTAAAGAACAGCCATATTCTTTTCACATTCGGCTGTATTAAATTGACATATTTCATTGCAGATACGGGTCCTGGCTCCTGAATTCGATCCGGCTTTAGAGCAATACCAACTACGACAACAAGAATTACATGAACAACAATTTCAGCATCAATATCAACACATTCCACAGCATCAGAGTCCAATTGCAAATATACAACGGGTAAAGAGCATAAAAATGTAAATTAACCATAATTCATTATATAACCTTAAAAATTCATTGTTAATTAGATTACATTTAATTTTTAATTCTATTTTTTTAATTGTAGATTCATTAAATTTAAAAATAAGAAAAATTGGAATCACTTTCTAGCTAAATTATAATTAAAGAAGGCCACATGGGTATATTGAAATGGCACGATGATTGAAATTTTCGGTCCTATTTAAATGTTGATATTTATTGATTTTCAGGTGCAATCACCCCATGTTCAAGCACAGAATATCAGATCACTACCACCTCATGTTAGAGCACCTGAAATCCCAGCAGAACGCCCTCAGATCAGACTAGTTGACCGAGAACAGGCAGCTCTTGATGAATTATATCGACGAAGGAATGCCGGATATGATAGAGCTGTTCAAAGAGACAGAAACAATCCAGATTTTAGGTGGAACAGAGAGAGAATGCAAAATGTAATTTTTTTTTCATATTTACCTTTACAAATAGAAATCAAATTTTAATTCAAAAATAAAATTTGGATAATAAATAAATTTTTTCTTTCCCAAGAACATTCCAGAAAAATTAGATATATTCAAAATATTTTATTCTATATATTTCAAATAAGATTGTAGAATTGCCCATTTTTGTATCGTTTATGAAATTGACCAAGCATCTTTTTGTATCCCAAAAAATAGATTTCTGTATTTTATTAATAAAGTAAATGAGTTTTGCAACAATTCATCTATAAAATAATATTGGTATTTTGATTTTGATCAAAAATTTCAATTTTCCATAATCCGTAAAATTTGCCTAGACATAAGAAAATATAAAATTTTTTTTATATTTAGAAAATTTTATTTAGGATGATTTGATAGCAGGCATTCGAGGACTTAATACATATGGCCATGTCCAAATGAATTATTTTTATAATGCTCATGGTATCAGCTATAATGCTATAAAAAGAGAATTCAATGAAAGAGGAATCCCAATATATCCTTATCCACTGTACTAAATAGAAAATATTCTCTTATAAAATATTATTTTTAAGAGGTGGAACAGAAGATCGAGTTCCATTTGGTCCCGAATATAATTTGGCCCAACAAAGATTGTTAGAACATTTGGATCGACGAGATACCGTAGGAAGTCCAGCAACTGCAAATGCTGGAGGTATGCAGCCGCAAATAAATGCCCATCAGCGGGTAATATAATAATTAATAAAGTAATTTAAAATTATTCTGAATGAGAAGCAAAATTGTGGAGGGCTTGGATTTACAGCTCTTCTCGCTTAATTTTCTTGTTGAACTAAAAAAATATTTTTAGGGTTTGTATTGAAATGATAATATCGACTACCAATTTTCGGGTTCCCCGCAAATTTTGATTTTTGTATGATTTTCAGGTACAAAATCCACCTCATGTTCAACAGCCGAATGTCAGAACACCTCATGTTAGAGCACCTGAAATCCCAGCAGAACGCCCTAAAATTATACTATATAAACATGAACAAGAACAACTTGACCAATTATATCAACGTAGAAATGCACCATATGGAAGAGCAATTCAAAGACGCCGTGACGCTCTAAGGAGGGGTGTCAAGACAACCCATTATGAGGTATAATTTTTTATCAAAAAAATTTTATTGTCTTTTACAAACAGAAAACAAATTTTAATTAAAATATTATTTTTTCAATCAGAGGATTCCACAAAAATTAGAGGTAATAAAATTAAAATTTGGGCTATTGGGGAAATCATGCAAATGCAATACAAATTTAAAGTTTTTGATTTAATTTTGAAATAATAATATAAAATAAAATAAATTTTTTTTCAGGACTTTTTCTAAACATTTTATTTTTATCCAAACATTGTTTAAAAATATTTTTTATTTTAAGTTCTTTATTTTTTCTTTTATTTAAATCTATTTTATATTTGCATTTGATTTGTATAATTGTGGAATTGACCTGGCATCATTTTTTATAAAAAAAATAAATTTTTCGGATAGTAGGTATGTATGAAATATTTTGTTTATTTGGTTTGAAAACTGCTAGTTTAATTTATAATTTCGGGCGGTATAAAATTAACTATAAAATGTTATATTAATTTAACAAAATTTGCCAAAATTAATGTTAAATTTAAACGAATTTTAGGAAACAATTTTGACTTAGATATAATAAAATATTTTACTATCATATTTCTCGATAAAAAAGCTCTATAATTATAATTTATGCTTGATAATTTTTTAATCCCTAATTGTCATTAATTATAAGCCAGAATCAGCAAATTATGCATAGCTCTATAAACAAATTAAACTTTTATTTACTTAATTATTTAATTAATTTTTTCGCATCACCCCGAAACATCGAATAGACGAAACATCGAATGGACGAAATATCGAATGGACGAAACATCGACAAGGAGGAGGTGGACGAAACATCGAATTCCCAAAACATCGAAAAGGGGAAAATGGGACGAAACATCGAAAACTTGAACTGGTTACTAAAATTTTTTAAACGATATACCAATCGACGCGTCTCGATGAGCTAATGCCGAATATGCTATTGATTTGGCCAAAAACTCAAAAATAAAAAAGTTATGGCCATTTTAGTTAAATATGTAAATTTTTTGCAAATTAAAATGGCCATAACTTTTTTTATTTTTGAGTTTTTGGCCAAACCAATAGTATATTCGGCATTAGCTCATCGAGACGCGTCGATTGGTATATCGTTTAAAAAATTTTAATAACCAGTTCAAGTTTTCGATGTTTCGTCCCATTTTCCCCTTTTCGATGTTTTGGGAATTCGATGTTTCGTCCACCTCCTCCTTGTCGATGTTTCGTCCATTCGATGTTTCGTCAATTCGATGTTTCGGGGTAGAGCCAATTTTTTATTTAATTAATTTATTTATATATTTTTATCTATAAAATCTTATTTAGGATGACTTGATAGCAGGTTTTCGAGGACTTCATGAATATGGCCATGTCAAATTGGAACATTTTAAGAAAAAACATGGTATAAAACAAAATGTTATAGTAAGAGAATTCAATGCAAGAGGATTCCCAATATACCCTTCATATAAGTAAGTACTATATTGAAAAAAAAAGATATTTTCTTTTACAAAATTTTTATCAAGCGGTCCTCCGAAAAAAGATCGTACGGAATATCATTTGGCCACAGAAAGTTTGAATGCACATTTGGATAGACGAGAAAATGTCGAAGGAATGACATCACCTGTAAATGTTGGAGGAATGCAGCCGCAAGCAAATGTCCAGCAACAGCAGGTAATAATAATAAAATAAAAAATAAATAAGGAAAAAATTAAAAAAAAATATTTTTAAAATTATTTTTACTAAGAATCCACTATTAATCATTTTATTTTTATTGTATCGAAAATTGTAAACTTTGAAATTTGAATGGAAGAACAAATTTAAAGCTCTCAATATGCTTTCCAAAATTTTTAAAAATTGTCTATCAATATAAATTTTTATTATTTATTTAATAAATAAACAGCAGAAAGTGAAATAATTCCTATATTACACATTCCTTTTTAAACTTTTCTTTTTAATTTTTAAGTTACAAAATCAGCCTCAAAATGTTCAACAACAACAGCAGAATATCAGACCCATATCCCCACGGATTAGATCGCCTGAAACCATTTACGTTCCACTTTCACCTGTACAGGTAAAAAATTTTTCTTAATTGAAAATAAGCATATCATTAATATTTGATTAGTGATATTTTGAGTACTTTTCGGTTTTACTTCCAAAAATGATGAAAATCACATCCTAGGGGTAATTTTGGGCGCACAACACGAATCTGAAAACCAGTCATATATTGCCATCTTGGTAGAAAATGTCAAATTTTGACCGTAAAAACTCAAAAGGGGACCAAGAACATTTTGAAGAAAATTTTTGTATGGCGAAGCTTATTTTACACAGTTCGGCGAGCTGAATCGAATGGGTAACTTTTTCCTTATTAGATAATTTTGCAATATAAGCAAATTATGAACAAAAGAAAAATTTTTATCTTTATAAGGTAATTAGAACTTTAACTTGAGCTAAATGCAATATTATGGAATAAAAAGTGTACAAATCGATTCGGCTTGATGAGTCGCTTAAAATGAGCTGTATATTAGCCATAAAAATTTCCATTAAAAATGCCCTTGGTCCTCCTTTGAGTTTTCTTGGCAAAAATAAGCATTATCTTACTAAGATGGTGTGATATAACAAAATATAAGTCAGATTCGTGTTCTACGCCCAAAATTACCCATATAATGTGATTTTCATCATTTTTGGTTGGGATATAGAAAACCCGAGATTTACCATGTTTTTGTTGACATTTTTCGCAAAATCCAATATTTTAATTTTTTTTATAAAAGTTTGATTTTTGATCATATACATATTCATAGTAGTTAATTTGAGCAAAAATTACAATTAATTTTTTAATTTATTAATTTTCTAAAAATAAAAATGCCCATAAATTATATAAATTACTAAACCGAATTTTCTTTAACTTAACAGCATCGTCGAAGATCACCTTCACCAAATCCACAATTGCAAGAGGAATGGGGCCGCTATATGCAACATATTCCCAGAGAGGCCTTTGAAGCCTATCCAGAATTGGCCAATCGACGAATGTCTCAATGGGCTCAACAACGAATTGTACAAGACTTTAATCTAGCGCGTCGACCGCATCGATTGACTCTAGCCGAAGTTCAAACGGATTTGCACAATTTGGCTGCTGTTGGCATTCGGCCAGGTGTTATTGCGCGATATTATGGTCAGGATGAACAGTTTGTGCGAGATGTGTTGAATAGGCCAACATCGCCGGAACATTTAATGGCATTGCGTGAACCGGATTCCCCGCGACTTCATATGCAACAGCGAACAATGGCGTGGGATCATTTGAGGGAAACCGGCTATTTCGATTTACCAGACCCGACTACGGAAGGCGGTTCAGCTAGCACTTCTCAGCGTGTTGGTGGTTCATCGGCAGCAATGGGCCTATGTAAAATTATAAACTATTCGTATTCAAAATTAAAATTTTAAAGCTGGTGGCTCAGGCAGTAGCACTTCTCATCAACATGTTGGTGGTCCATCGGCACCAATGATACAAGGTATTAGAATAAGAAGCTATCCGAATCTACAATCATCATTACCATTTTTGAAGCAGTTGGTGGTTCTGGTAGCAGCACTTCGCAAGATGCTGTTGGATCATCAGCAGCGAGTCAAAGTAAATTTCAGATTCATTTTTATTTTTTAAAAATAATTTTAATTTCCTTTATGAATGTAAAAATATTTTTTGGAAATAAAACATCTAATTTAAATTGTTCGATTTAATATTAGTACAAAATTAGTAAAAAAATATATTAGTTAGATATTATTTTCAAATTTAGTTTTGTTGTTAAAAAATTTTATTGGTATAAAATGTATATATTTTATTAACAAAAAAAACAATAATTTTAGTGATAATAAATAATTATTTTTTCCAACATATTGTTTAAAGAAATAAGAAAATCATTTAGTTGAATTCACAAATTACGTATTCAAAATATTTTTAGTGATAATTTTATGCATTATTCTTACCTTAATAAGAGTAATCATGCTCATTTTTTTATCCATTTTATCCACTTTGGCAATTTACTAGCTCATATTTACCATATCCCCTATTCTTAACCATCGCCCAATTCTACATAGCCTCAATAAATTAACTGTTAAATGAGCTTAAGAAAAATGTGAAAACAGCAAAGAACTCATTCAGTGAACAAGACGCATCAAATTAATTCTTTCTCATACTTCAGCTCAAAACATGCCGAAAACTAGCAAACGCTTAACGAAAGACCAAGTCAAAGATTTCTTCGCCAGACTATTGCCGCCAGCACCAGAGGGCCAATGTAAAATTATAATAAGCTATCTGAATTTACATTTATCATTATTACCATTTTGAAGCAATTGGTGGTTCAGGCAGCAGCACTTCTCAAATTGGCACATCAGCAGTGAGTCAAGATAAATTAGAAAAGAAAATTAATTTTCATTTCACGATTTATATATGTATAAGTAAAAATATTTTTTGAACCAAAAAAAAATCTAATTTTGTTCGAATAGTAATAATAAAATTTAATATATCTTTAATTTTAATAAATTTATTTTATTAATTGTAAAAATATTAAAAGAATATAATATATTGATTAAATAAATAAGAAATCAATTTGTCGAATTTACCAATTATATAAATTTTGATTTTGAATAATTTTAGGTTATTTTTATCCAATGATGAACTAAGTATAGATAGGATGTAAATTTCAATTCCTGATTAAAATTTTATCATTTTTTTTGACAATTTCCATTATAAAAATATGCAGAATAGTCAATCATCTTTATTTATCTCTTTTATTATTGAAATTATAATTAATTGTTTTATTATACAAATTAAAAATATTTTAGGGTCACAACGAAGTCCGCCCAGAGGTGACATCATTGCCATTCAATCTCCTCCACCAAATGTGCCGCCAATTCGGAAACATCGACACCGTTCCAATTCTGCTCCTTCTCATACATCAAGGGGAGGACTATCTCCTCGTTCACGAGCAGTAAATATTTTTATAAATTAATCTACTCATTTTATATACCGTATTTCCTCTATTATTTGTCCATCCTCTAGTAAAAGCACCACCCCCTCTAAAGTTCTTTTAGGAAGGTCTCTGAAAAATAATAGCCCCTGAACCATTAATATAGGAATTACGGTAAACTCAAAAATACAAATTTATTCTCTATTAAATTCAAATAATATATCTATTACCTTTTCAATATTGGAATGGGAATCAATTAATTTGCCGAAAAAAATAATTAATTTCCCGAAATTTTTTTCGTGTCAAAAATTATAATTTTTTTAAGGCTATATAACTTGGCCAAATCAGATTTCTTCAAGATTCCCTAATCCCTATTCCCTAGCCTCTAATCTCATCCTGCCCTGAACCTAACCCTGAGTCCTATTACCTAGTTATGGCCAAGTTATATGGCCTCAAAAATACAACATTTTCGACACGAAAGATTTTCGGCAAATTAATATTATCTCATATTCGAATTCTTTTTTATTTATAGATTATGTCTTATTCCCTTTAAGGACCTACTGAATTCACAACAACAACTTTATTTGCGACATCATCCAACCGGCGGTTTACGATTGTCTGACAGGGCCCAACAGAGAATTGTGCAAGACTTTTTACAATCGCGTCGATCAGGTCAATTAACCAGGGCGGAAATACATCAGGATATGCGCAATTTGATTGAAGTTGGCATTCGGCCAAATGTTTTATTCGATCATTATCATATCCCCGCTGATGAGCGACGTCATTATCGGAATAATATTTTGAATAGACCAATAACGCCGGTAGAATTAAATGCATTGCCGGAACCGAGTTCGCCCGGAATGGATAGAGATATGCAAAGAACGACATGGAATCGTTTGCGGCGAAAACATTATCCGAATTTGCCATCTCCATCGACAAGCCCATCAGCATCGAGTCAGAGTAAATTAGGACTCATTTTTATTTTTAAACAATTATTTTTATTTCCTTAAATTATTTTATTTAATAATATTTTTGGTACAGCTTTTTTGCCTCAAAAGGTCTCACATATGTATGCAATCCTTACAAATTTTGGTCCTAAAATAAATTATTTTACAATTTTTTTAAAAATATCTATTGAGGATTTTCGGGGCTGTCGGCACAAATATGACATCCATTTTGTTATATTTTATCATCTTAATAAGATATTTTGTAACTTTTACGATGAAAAGGCCAAGCAATTTTCTAACATAATTTTTTATTGACATATTATTTGGTCCCCTCTCTGCTCGCTCGATAATTTCATGATAAAAGATGGTAATATCTTACCATTACCAAGATGGCATGATATAAAGAAAAGGATATCAGATTCGTATTCTACATTTGAAAATTTAAAAAAATAATTTTTTTCGGGACCACAATTCGTAAGTATTGCCCATATGTAAATATTTAAAATGCCAACAAAAAGTTATTTTAAGTGCCAAAAAATTTCCATTAATCCAAGTATCAAATTCACGCTAAAAATATATTTCCAAATTTTTGGATTTATACATTGGTCAAAAAATTTTACTTCAATTCCAATTTTAAAATTTTTATTATAAAAAAATATTACTGAATTTTAAGAATGGATATAGGATAAAATCTATTTTAATAAATTGCTTAATTGTTCACATTAGAGAATTAAAAATTAAAATAATTTTTTAGGGCCAATGGCTATGCCTCATCAGCCACATACCGCACACCAACAAAGTCCGCCAAGAGGCGGCATCGGTACCATTCATCCATCACCGAATGTGCCGCCAACAACACGAAAACGTCCACGTTCCAATTCAGTTCCTTCACGTTTTTCTGGTGGTCCAAGTCCATCAAAAAGAGGACGATTTGGAAGGAGGAAAAAACGGAATGCACAATTTGCTTAATAATATATATTTTAAATTTTGTATTTTATTTATTATTATTTTATTATGTAATTATTGAATTTTCATTAATTTATGATAAATTTAAAGGGTAATGAAAAATTTATTAATTAATTCATTCAGTGGATAAAATTTCTATCCGAATTTCAAACAAAGTCCACATTATCCAAGCCCCTGTTTTCTTCTATTACTAAAATCTTATTACATCTAATTAATCTCTTTCTTTAGAGCATTTTAATTTAAAATGATTGAATAAAAATTGTCCAGAAATTATGGCCAAAAAACAAAAACTGCCCATATTTGGTCTATTTTGTCACGTTTTTGTTCAACATTTTTTTTCCAATTTCCAATGGAATCCTTTAATTCTTTTCAAATTAATTCATTCAAATTTAGGGATATAAATTGGAACCAAAATTATTAGCATAACTATGCCTATTTTGATTGAAATATATTCCTTTAATATAAATATCACAAAAGTAATGCACAGAGGGCTCCTAAAATAGAAATAATGATGTGGAATTTGAGTAGTTAAATTTATTCATTGTGCGTTTTTTTATTCTCATCTTCCTAGATTCTTTACCTCGGTGTTAAGAAATTCATTCATTTTTCAGTCCGAATTTCCCATTTGAATTCTCTTCAATCGTCTTATTCCTTTTTTAGCTTTTATCTATTTAATTCGGATAAAATGTAATCAAAAAAAATTTGACTATCAATGATCAAAAAAAATTGTGGCGACTAGAAAATTAATTTAATTTGAAATAAATTATCAAGCTTAAATTATTTCATTAAAAATAATTATTTTTAGATGAATTTATTAATTTTTGCTTCTTTCCTATTAATTCAATTATTTATCAATTCAAAATGTCTGCAAGAATTCAATATTTCAACAAAAAATAAATTTGAGTCACAAATTCGTTTCAAACGTCAAATAAATGTTTAAAAATTTATACAAATTAAAATTTATATTTACTAAAAATTTAAATAGCCTAAAAATGGGAATGGAGCCTCGAAACGAATGGATCAAATTCACCGAGAATTGGGCCGAAAGGGAATTTTACGTCAGGATCAAATCAGATATAATCGAATTGAAATTGATGATTTTGGAGAGCGACGGCATGTTTCCGGACTAATTGTAAGATTTTATAGAAATTCATTAAATTAATAATAAATAAGAATAAATATTTATAAATTAATTATTAAATTTAAATTTTTAAAAAAATAATTTCTTATTTTAAAAATTAGGTCAAACTACGATTATAAATTAATTATTAAATGTAAATTTTTTTTTAAAAATAATTTCTCATTTTAAAAATTAGGTTAAACTACGAAATCCATTGAATCCAAGGAAAAAGGACCCTTCAAAAAAAGTTCGCATCGATGAACGTTGGAATGAGGTCAGCAGAGGGGGTAAAAAAATAAAATAAAAACTGAAATCCTTTTTACATTTAAAAACGGATGACAGTAATTAATGGGGTTAAAGAAAGAATAAAAATTGGAGTTAAATTTATGTTGAAAGGGAAAATGTTCTCCGCGAATTTGTACATTTTTGGTAAGATTCCCCTTTTCTTATGATGGCGAGATGGCCGAGCGGTCTAAGGCGCTGGTTTAAGGCACCAGTCTCTTCGGAGGCGTGGGTTCGAATCCCACTCTCGTCAGATAATTTTTCCCCATAATCCTTTTTACCTTTTTATTTTTGTAGAATTTTTATTAAAAATTTGTAAATTTTAATTTCTATAATTAAATTTGTTTATTTCAGATTTATCCAATTCCCAGGAAAAGACGAGTTTCATTTGATTCGAGTCCACCAACAGTCTGAAAAAAAATATTTAATTTTATTTAATTAATCCATTAAAAGGTTCATCAATTACCGCCGCCGCCTCATGTCAGTTTTGCCAGTATGCCAACGGTAAAATTAACTGGATACAATTTTAATTTCACTGATTTATTCGATAAGATTCATGAATTCCCAAGGCACATTGTTTCATTCAATCCGGAGCCTACGCAAATTATTCCGGTTCCATCACGAAATCAAAATTTACAAATGGAACTTCAAAGAGTACAACCACCATTAATAGGTCGTGCAATGCGAATTGGTAATAATAATATTAAATATTATTTAAAAATAAAAAATATTTTAAAATATATTTATTCAACTTTATATATTTTTATTTTTACATTTAAAAAATAAAGAAAAATATTTAAGGTAAAAAATTATTTTAAAAAATCTTTCCCTCTCTTTTTTACTTTTATTTTTAATTGTTATTTACCATTAAATTAGACCAATATTAAAGTAGATTAATCCCTTTTAAAATCTCTTTAATTCCCCACACTCACACTCTGTTAATTCCCCTTCTTCGATTTTTATGACCCATAGCTTCTGGTAGGGCAAAATTAAAAAATTGTTACATGTTCTTAGTTCCTAAAAACTATACAAAATCTGCAATAATTTGTTCAGAAATGACTACAAATTGAGGAGTTAGACTATAAATTTTCTCAATTTTTAGTAGATTAAAAAATATTTCCTCGTGTGAAATTAAAAGAGTCATAAAACTTGATCAATTTTTAGGCAGAAATGTTTTACACCAAATGGACCGGGGCATTCAACGAATTCATCGAGCATTTGGTAATCCGGCATGGCCAAGACGTTATGCGGAACGGAATCAACAAAGAAGCCAAAGAAATAGACTGGCGAGAAGAGGAAGAGGAAGGGGGAAGAAATAATAATATATGGACTAAAATATAATAAAATTAAACTTTTGCATTTTTGGTTAAAAAATAATCGAAAAAAAAATAATTAAGTAAAAATCAAAAAAAAATTCACAATTTTTCTAATCATTTCAAATTATTAACATTTTTTGTAAAATTCATTTTCTAATGCCTGCCTACAAATTAAAATGTGGTTTTTCTCATTAAAATACAGTACTATCAATTGCACGAAATATTTTATTCATTTCCAATAAAATTAAAACGTTTGTTTTAATAGTGGGCATTTTTAAAAGTACAGAATATATTTGAAAAAAAAAAATTTTCACTTACTTTTTCCCACTCCTTCTTGTTTATGATGATAATTGGAAAAATAAATGTACTTAAAGCATTCAAACAAATAATATTTTAAATTAGGGAGAAAATAGTAATTGGATTACATTTAAAATCTATTCTGACACATTTCTGACTTTCTTAAATTGTTGCCTCATTAACAATATTACTCTTTTCATTAATCCAAAAAAATCATTAGAATTTTTTATTTTCATGTAAATTTGTATTTTTTGTATACAAATTTTCCAAAAAAATGAAAATATTAATTAAAAAGAAGGAACCGTCATATTTGAGCGCCCACGTTTGCGTGCCATTTGTTCCCTCTTTATATTTAGACTTAAAAATCAATTTGATTTTTCTGGGTAGAAGAATTCAAATTCGGCATTAATTTTTCATTTTTTTTCTATCAAAAATCAAAATTTCTAAAATAATTTGAGTAAATTAATTACACTATTTATTTTTATACTCATTTTAATGGGTATATAAATCAAATTTCTAATAGTAGGAAAATTTTTAAAAAATATAGACAATTTTATATACCCATGAGTATATAATTTCAATAAGAGAAAATTTGGGCCAATCTTGATCCTAGGCTTAACCCTAATCAAAATCCTAGACGAAAATCAAAAACAAACCCGATCATTGAATTATAGACTTACACATGGGTATATAAAACTTTTTATGACTGAATTTTTCCTCAATAAATTAAACCATTTATAACCTTAAATTAAACCAAATAATCCTTTACTAAAAAAATCAAATCAATCATATAATGTATTATACATATATAAACTATATGCAGAATCGATTTTTAAATAAAATAAATTAAATCCACAATTAAATATAAAATTGCTTTTATAAACTTCCAAAATCAATTATGAACAACAATGCACAACTAGAGCAATTGCATCCTGCTGTAAGTAAATCGGAAAACACGCACGAAATTTTATAATATTTTTTAATAATTTGAAAAATTATTAAATTTTTTATGCAAAATTTTTGTAACCTTTATAAAAATAATACACACAGATTTATATGGCCTTCAAAGAGCCCGGCTTCCATTGGGGTTTATTTTTGCCCGCATTGTTTTTTGCAATTTTGGCAATGATCGGCATACCGTTGAATGCCAGTGTTTGTTAGGTGACCATCAAACATCGGTAAGGAACTAGGATTAACGATTAAATAATAAAAAAATGAAACAAAAAAAATCAGGGTAGTTTCGTAAAAATTTCGGCATAATTTATTCAATATTGGGTCTATATATTTGGTTCATTCCCAACCTTTTGAATTAGTATATGCTGCAGCTAATTCTGGGAATTAACTTATTCCCGCGAATTAGCTAGGGGTTCGGTAAGCTAATTTCGGGAATTTCTACTTATGGGTAACCTAGAGGCTTGATTTTTTCCCAACCTTAACACTGCTCTATCTAGCCCATAAACCCATGCCCACTAATCCCTAGCCTTATCCATAACCCTAGTTAAACCGGTTTAAAAAGTCGAAATTTCACTTCGACAAACTTTAGTTCAAACTTTTCAAATCGGTTTGAAATTGAAATTATACAGACTAAATAGACACTGCCGTATTGAATGAGCCTATTCTCGAGTCTGTACGATATCTAGAAATCGAGATTCCCAAAATTAGCTAGCCCAGAAACCTTAGCTAATACCTGAGGAATAACCAATTTCCTAATAAATTATCTATTACATATACTATATTAGCTCTTCACTACGATACAATACTTGTATTTTGATTGCACTGGAAGCCTTCTTCCGAATACTCCATCAATCGGCCAATTTCAATTTTTTGGTCATGGCCGTGAGTGGCATCAATTTCTATCCCCTTCGACTGGCACTGCCAATTCAAAGCTACTCTGTCATTGGTGGATTTTTTGGAATCAACCAGATTATAGACGCAAAAGTCACAATTTATTGGCATTTATAAACTTAACATGGACTGAACCCCAATTTTGATGATTTTAGTATTTTGAATGAATTTAAGTTAATTAAAAATAATTCAGAATTAAAGAAATTATAAAATTATACACGAAAAACAATTGAAAATTTCGCTCAACCCAGATATTTGTTGTTTTATTCATGAAAATATCGATTTTTTATGATCTTACAAAATTAAATACAAAAATAAGGCCTCGTCTATACTCTATACTTCAAAAGTTTGCCTTCTCCTTAAAAATGTTTGCCAAACTTTGTTTGTTGGACCAATTGTTCATATTCATTTTCAGCGAATATATACATTCCATTCAACCCCTGCATAATTCACCCTTTTAGCGTAATGGGTAAAAGCTTAGTACAACATGGATGTTCATTGTCATGGGTTTCTAATCCCAGTGGCGGCAAATGATTAACTATGACAAAGTAGCAAATAAAATGAAGAAATTGAGTGTTAATTTTCAACAAACACCAAATATTTTACCAAATTTTGGACAAACAAATGTCAGCAAATATTTGCCGTTTTCCATCATATAAATATCGACTCCGCAAAAAATGTTTGCCAAAAGTTTGGCAAACAAATTTCACCAAATAAATATAGACGAGGCCTAACATAAGATATTTATTCATTTACACGCAGGTTGCATTGCTCAGCCTGGATCGGCTCTTTTCCGTGCTGGCCCCACTTTTCTACCGTCAAATGAACCAACGAATATACATTTTTTGTCATCTTCTGATCAATGCCGCCATCAGCACCCTTTATTCTATTCGATTGATCGAATCGGCAAAAATTTCGCCCGAATGGCCTTGCACTGGTCACATTGGCGATTTTATGGCCCTACCCAGTATTGGGCCAATTTTCTGGTGCACCAATTTAGGAATAATTTCTTTAACAATTTTGGCATATTTGCTTGTGGGAATTAAAGTCAAGCTGAAATTAGGTATGTTTTACATGAGAATGAGAGAGAGAAAGGGGTCGAAGCTTGTAGGCAACTCAAATTTATGTGCCAAAATTTTTAAAATATATTATTTTATGACCAATATAAATTTTTAATATATCATTTTAAAAACGGATCAGTTCAACTAGGCGATGCCTCACATAAACTTGGCGACGTCGCTTGTAGCTCATTAAGGAGGAAACCGATGATTTTGTGCAAATTAGAGAGCTCACTACTGGCTATCTAAAGATATTTAAAGTTTATTTGGGTTGTTTGGTACAGAATTAGTAGAGTTCTACTTAAAAAACTATGAAAATTTGCAAATGATAATAGTATTTTTTAATGGTTTTTAAAGTACAACTCTTATAATTCTGTACCAATCCAAGTAAATTTTATATCTATCGATAACATGCAGTAACTCTTTAATATGACAGCAAAAACATCAATATAGATTTTCGTCTCTAATTAGCTAAAAGCGACATCACCCAATTGTAGTATACTGTTTAAAAAGCAGCAGAATGCAAAAAATGACGAATTAGTTATAATATTATAGTTTATTTATTAAATTTTGCCCTTTTAATTGAAAATTATTCATAATACTTATTTGACTAATTTAAAAGAAATATGATTTATTTTTCAATTATTTCCAAAATATAAAAAAGCACTAAAAACACTTTGAGATTTTAATAATTGACTTCATTACTAAATCCATTAAAATAATTTTTTTTAAATCTCTGTAGAAGTGACCACCGAAAAACAGCAGAAAATCTATCATTGCCTGCTTCTGATTGTCCTTGTCAATATTTTGGCTTATTTTTTCTATTTTTTTGTTCATATAATTTATACACTCTCGTTGTTGCCTCTATCGCCATTGCAATTTTGGTATGCAAATTTGTTCATCTGTGCATTCTTTCTAAATATTGGAATGATGTCCAGTGTGCCAATTCTTAATTTTTATAGGTCGAAAATTAATTTTAAAAAATATACTGATGAATATTTTTCCCATTTTAGCATGGATTATCGAAATGCTTATAAAAAGGAATTTAAAAATACAATTATATTATTAAAAAGAATTTTTGGACGACAAGAACAATCTAATATTAAAATTACTCCAATTTTAAAACATATTAATATTAAATAAATAATTTGAAAAGGCAATCGAATAAATTTTAAAAATGCACAATTAAATTATTTTTTTTATTATGAATTGTATATTTATTAAATTAAAATTTACTGAATAAAAATTTATGATTTATAATCTTTTAGGCAATAAATTCAGATATTCAATCAATGGAATTCCAGCAGAATATCAGGAATTTTGAGGTCACAATTTTTTTCTAACAATAAAAATATTAAATTTGAAAGGAAAAAAACATGGTGAAAATTAATATTCTCTGCAAATAGTATCAAATTGAACAATTTTTTGATCTAATCTAGACTAGGCCTACGCCAACGGATCAATGATTCGATCATATATGTTCGATCAGTAAGTTTTATGTAATTTTATTTGAAAAATAATTTATTTTTTTCAGCGAAATAATGTCACCCTCAAACTGGCAGTTGCTGAATTTTTACAAAATTCAGAATTGTGATCAAATTTATCTTTTGGGAAAGGCTATGGTGATCGACAAATCAATCGCTGATCATTAACATGGATGATACCCAGGGGTGCCATCTCCAAAAGTCAAAACCCCGGCATTCGGGTCTAAAAACCCGGCAAAACTCCGGCAAACATTTTCAAAACCCCGGTAAAAACCCGGCATCTTTTAAAACGTGTTAAAATGCAATTTAGTAAAAGCTTGTAAAAATTTTCTACTTCAGATTTATATTTTTAATTGACTTTTTGAGCATATTTTTAATTGACTTTTTGAGCATGTGCGTTATGAAATAAAGATATCATAAGCTTTAAAAATCGGTCTGCCGTCAAAAAGTTTAGCCAGAAAAAGCCGCGAAGGAAGGAAAAAAATTAGCTAAAAATGGCCCTGATAGGGAGAAAAAGTAGCTAAAAAAGCCCTGATAGGGAGAAAAAATAGCTAAAAATGGGCCCTGATTGGAAGAAAAATTAGCTAAAAATGGCCGCGCAGCGAAAAATTAGACCCAAAAATGGCCGCGCAGCGAAAAATTAGACCCAAAAATGGCCGCGCAGCGAAAAATTAGACCCAAAAATGGCCGCGCAGCGAAAAATTAGACCCAAAAATGGCCGCGCAGCGAAAAATTAGACCCAAAAATGGCCGCGCAGCGAAAAATTAGACCCAAAAATGGCCGCGCAGCGAAAAATTAGACCCAAAAATGGCCGCGCAGCGAAAAATTTAGCTAAAAATTTAAAAACATGGCAAAACCCGGCAAAATATGAAAAACCCGGCAAAAAACCCGGCACTTTCAAAACCCCGGCAAAACCCCGGCCGGGACATCAAAAACCCGGGAAATGCCGGGTTTCCCCGGTATTATGGCAGCCCTGATGATACCTCAACGAATCAAATCTTTTCCGGATAAAGAGAGGTTTTTATTCAAAAATATTAAAATATTTAATTAATTATTTATTCAGATCGGAGATAACAGTATCGATCGAGTGGTGTGCAAAGGCCTCGGGACAATCGTGCAATACAAAGATCCGGCCGCCAATGTGGATCAAAATGCTATTTTCCCAATGGACTTGTTTGACCATGATTGCTCGTCAACAGAGAAGTGCAGCATCAATATGGAATATTCATCAATCATGGATCAATATTGTAATGCTTTTTGTTAATGTTAGTTTATATCCTTTTAATCGTTTAATTTTAAAACTAGGAAAAGTTTTATTTATGTTCGAAAAAATTTGGCCAAAAAATTATTAGGAAATTAAAAATAAATATATTTTAAAAAGGATACAAACTAATAACTTATTTAATTGTTTATTTTAAACATTATTATTATTTTCACTATTTTATTTATAAGAAATGATAAAATGAAGATACAATGTATTTTGGACAATATTCTCACAAAATGAACGAGAATATGCTCCAAAAATACTACTCAGAAAGGTGACATATTTCGACCATTATTTTAGGTACAGATTCTCAAAATTATTCTGGGTATGCAATATATTTTCAGAATAATTTTGAGAAAATGTATCAAAAAGGATGGTCGAAAGTTTGCCATTCTGGGAAGCATTTTTGGAGCATATTGTCGTAATTTTCCCCACAAAAAAGTTCCACAAAATTTGTGGTAAACCGCGACTTTTTGACAAATCTTTTTGGAAAAAAATTTTCGCCATTTTCCCCACAAAAAAACTCCACAAATTTTTTTGGAAACTGCAACTTTTTGGCAAAACTTTTTGAAAAAACTTTTCGTCAATCCGACCAAAATGTTGGCTAAAAAACTTTTTCAAAATTTTCAATTTTATGGATAAATTTCTCAAATTCCGCGATTTGGTGAAAAATATTTTTTCATGGTCATTGTCGTCAATTTGGCGACTAGAAACGTCAAAAAAATTTTTTGACAAGATTTTATATTGTTAAAAATTTTCCCAAATTTTTTCCCCTTTTCACAAATTCGCCAAAATTCTGATTTATTCTGGTGGTGGTATAACCGCCACAATTTTTGAATCTTTTCGTAATTTGGTCAAAAATTTTTCGATTTTTGATACTCTGGGAAATAGATTAGAGATTACTCGCAATTTTCGTTTCACACGAACACGAACATGAACATTCACTCGAGCATGAACACGAACACTCTCAGTGTGAAATGGTTGTGCATGAAGTCGAAGCATGAAGCATTCACTCGCACACGAACACGAACATTCGCACGAACACGAACACTAGCACGACCATTGTGAACAAAGCTTTAGTGTTAGAAAATGCGGGAGTCTTATTTTGGTCAATCCCGCCCCATAGCTAACTAAGCCTATATAAAATGTTGCTGTTGGACAGTGAAAATTGAGATTAAAGGGTTTTTCGGGTATGGCGAATTCAAAGTTGGCATTAGTTCTTCCTGGAACCATGCAATGTGTGGTCCGCAAACCGGTTCAATAAATATATTTAATAATGGAAATATGGTCGGATTGAAGTGAAAATTAGAGGTTATAAGTAATCGCCTATGAGTAATTCAAAATTTTTTTATTTTTAGATTTATGGAAAAGCCTGTTTATAAACCGGTTTAAAAATATAAAATTATCTAAATAATTTTCTAAAATATTATATTTTCCCACCTGAATGTAAAAAGAATTACTGCATTTGAACAACAGGAAATGAGTGCCATATCATCGGATAAATCCAATAAAATTTTGCCGATCAATGTATTCGGATGCCAAAAATTTGGAATATCCAGATTGCTTGAAATTGCATAGTAAATTGTGTTTGGCACAAAACCAAGTAGAGAAAATAAAACAATGCAAAAAAGAGATTTGAACAGACGTTTCGATATGCCTAATTTTTGCGATATTTATTTTATTTTTTTTGGAAATCACCATTTCGGCCAGTCGTCTTCCATCGAACATTTATCCATAAAATGGCATAGAGGATTATGGAAAAAAATTGGCAACTGACACCAATCAATGAGAAATATGTGGCATTTTGTTGAAGGGTGGATGTGATGCCACAATTGGTCAAATTATTTGGTGCTTTTGCAACTTCATGATAGGCAAGAATGAGCAGAAATGAAACATTCAAAAGGGCAAATGCACAAATTATTAGTGCAAATAATTTCTTGTTGAAATGTTGATAGCTTAAATATTGAAAAAAATTGAATTTTTGGATATTAAATTATTCTTTAGGCTAGACCACGGCAAAATGGCTCTTGTTGTCTGCCACAGGTCTATCTCTTGCCGAAGACCATTTTATGCCAGAAAAGCCAATTAGCTAAATTCGTCAAAATGTTCAAGTGGCAAAAATGGCAAATTGTCTTTTTAGCTACTTGGCGTGAAAAGATCAAAAAGACCAGAAAGAACATTTTAGCTAAATCAGCCAATTTGTCAAAATTACTAAAAAATGGTCGGAATGGCTAAATAGGTCATTTTGGTCTTTTTTACACCAAACAGTAAATTCAAATCGAGCGGTCAAAAAAAGAAGACTAAAAAGACCATTTTTAGCCATTTGATCAATTTGACCATTTTGATTTTGACCATTGGCTTTCACTGGCTTTTCCTTTTTTTCTCTGCCGTCTCTTATAGCCAGAGGCAAACCAGAAAAGCCCATTTTGTCGGGGTCTACTTTAGGCAGTATTTGATTAAATTCTAAAATTTACTGTAAAGGATAAACACCGCTGATGAATCGATCCACTGCAATTGATGCCATCAAAATAAATGATGTGGAAAATAGGGCAAAAAATGGTGAAATCATCCAAAAACATTGCTTCAACGAATATTCATTATCGCCCAAAACCACTTCTTCCAAGAATTTTTGCCCATCAAAGAAAAGAAGGCAAAATTCATAAGCGGCCTTTAATTCAAAATTATACGGAATTTTGCAAAATTTTACCAAAAGAATATTGCAAGGTGTATGGAGCCATTTGGCACGCAATGTAATGTAAATGACGCTGGCATTGAAGAGGAAACCAACACAACTTAATGCCACTTCAAATGTAGATAGGATTGAGTCTGCTAATATCTCTGGGTCCATTTTGATGGAAAATTTATAGGGCTCGGATTTATTGACGATAAATTCTGAAATATTGACGAAAGTGGTAAAATATAGTCAAAACATTTATGAAAATTTTTTAAAAATTGATATATTTAATAAAAATTTTAAAAAAAATTTTTTAATTTTATTATTCTCAATCAAAAATTAATAATAGTTCTTATTAAAAAAAAATTTAAATTCATTTCTAATAAATGCAATTTTTTGTATACATTAATAAATTTTCAAAAAAATGTCAAAATCAATTTTTTGATAAATTTTTTCAAAAAATGCCAATAACAATTTTTTCACTGTTTTTTAGAAAAGGGCCAAAAATTTTTTTTAGAAATATTCTAAAACTTTTTCATAATTTTCTAAATATTGAAAATGAATAAAAATTGCCAAAAAAATGCCGAAATATTGATGTCAATAATAATAGTTAAAAAATGATAAAAAATCTTAATGAATATTGAAAAAAAAAGTCCGTGAATATCAACAAAAACATTGATAAAAACATGTTTTTTGTTGGTTAACAGCTATTTTGTGTTCGCAAAGAACAATAATGAAATCAATATAAATCCGTGCCATATAAATTTATTAGATTTTGCAAAACTTTATTTCAATTAAATATTAATTTCAATGGGATAGAATACTTATAAACTGAATATATTTTTGTGAATAATTTATATTCTTTATTTCCATTTTCCAGTGAACAAGTTTCAGTCATTGCCAAAATTGGCTACTAATAGACAGATGTTTTTTTCAATATTATTAAGGCCAGGCCATAGCAATATAATGCCTACCAAAACCATCTGTGAATTTTATCCAAAATTAGCACAAAATTATTAAAAAGTTTGAAACGTGATGTTTAATTTAATTTAGAAAATAAATTTTCTTATAATGGGGAAATCTAATTTTGTATTTTCTCCTTTAAATATATCACCTGTTATGTATGTTTTACTCTTTAGAGAAAATCGGGAACAATTTAAATATATTAAAATACACCCACTACTATATTTTTGGAAATAAATGTGATTAAGGAAATAATTTTACTATGCAAATTTGGTTGCAATATTTGAAAGC
This sequence comes from Pratylenchus scribneri, assembly GCA_030063045.1. NCBI lineage: Eukaryota > Metazoa > Nematoda > Chromadorea > Rhabditida > Pratylenchidae > Pratylenchus > Pratylenchus scribneri. Next base: position 140,830 of record JAQSEB010000042.1, read on the forward strand.
CTATAAATATTATTTGATGAATTAATTAGTTTGATTTCAAAAATCTTTAGGCAGATAATAATTTTTAGAAATAATTCAGTGGATTATATGTGAAATTTCTTGTCAAAGTTAATCATTTTTGCAATGGAATACATTAAGATAAATTTATTATGATAAGAGAGAGAGAGTAAATCAAAAAATATGTAGATCAAATTAGTTATTCATATTTCCTCTTCATTCAAATGTCTTCACAAATTATTCCGCATTCATTTTACACAATGCCTTCACCGAACAATTTGTCATTTTCACTTTTTTTTTATCAATGTAAAAGTTTTTTTAACCAAAAAACTTAAATGAGCTCAAGAAAAATGCTAAATGTTTTCCAAGGTGAAAATCCCCTCCTAAACTGTTATAAGTTTTTCGAAAAAATGACACAAATAAATCTTCCTCTTATCAAATCATCACTTAATCAGTACTTTAAAAAATGTTAAAAACTTTGCTAATTTAAATCTTGATTTAATACTAAAATATTGATTTATATTTTTCACTCCTAAAATAGAAATGTGATGTGGAATTTGAGTGGTTATATTTATTCATGAAATGTTTTTTGTTCCTATCTTCCTAGATTGTTTATCCTCGCGGAAAGAAATTCATCCATTTTTAATACTAATTTCCTAAAAAAAAATTCCCATGATAATTTTATTCATTTTTTATCTTTTTGTCCATTTAAATTTAATAAGATGCAATGAAATTAAAAATTGGACAACCAATGCTGAAAATAAAATTGTTGTGACTCAAAGATACATTCGTAATGGTTCTCATGCAATTTATCAACCCACATCGAATCGGAGGGGGAAACGAGCAAATACGCCACCTCGTCGATCTCAATCTCGCTCTCCAACGGGTACTTCGCGTCCATATGGTCGACAACGAACACCTCCTCAACAATTACAACCTGGAAATCCATTTGGTGTACAGCAATTTCCGCCAGCACTGCCAATTGCTGCTGGTCAGCCATTTATGCCTCAACCAATTGCGGTTGGTCAACCGCCTCCAGCTCCAATTGGACCCGTTGGTCAGATGCTGCCTCCAATTGGAGGAAGACAACCCAATGGTCAAATGCCGGTAAGCATTATTTGTTAGTGTTTTGTCCCATTGTTCAACCAGACAATATCTATCCTAGGAATGCTTTAGAATTCTAGAAAATCCTAAATATTAAAGCCATTTTAAATATACTGCTCCTAAATAAAAGTTAGGGAAAATTTTTTGAGGAAAACTTTTTATTTTATAAATTTATAAAAAAATTGTGTTAGGCCACTTTTTAAAGGAATTTTAAAATTTTCAAATGAAAAAACGATTCCTTGAATTAGTTGCTTCATCGTTTGATATATGAATAGTTTGGGGTTTGGGCCAGGTATTTTTTGTAAATTTTCTCATTTCTATGCAGATGAATATCATGCCTGCTGCATTCGGGCAACCACAACAACCACAATATATGCAACCTCCCCAACAACCTTCTCTGCAGCCTCAAAACATTCCACAGCATCGAAGCCCAATTGCACCTAGACCTGCGTCTCCAATTTATGAGTTACAAAGTCTATATGAGCAGCCGCAGGTATTTTATTTAGAATAATTGGAAAATATTAAGAATATGGGCCTAAAAAATTTTCACATAAAACATACTCTAAATGTTCTATTGTGTGATAAAATGATTATATTTATCAAAAATAGGGCGCGGAAAAACGTTTTTAGTAGGGAAAAAAAATTTCGAAATTTTCGAAAAGTGAAGGGTCCCCCCTATAGGTCGAAAATTTTCAAAAAATTTTTTTGATCATATCATACCTCAATCGACGCGTCTCGACTAGCGAAGTACGAATCTACTATTGATTTTGCATAAAACTCAAAAATAAGAATATTATTTTCGCGCAAAGGAAATACGGATTGAAACTGCTCCGGTGGGCATTTCAGAGTGGACTCCTCCGTGTGCTCCGCCTCCGCGCGACCAGACGAGCGCTTGGCTCGCTGCTCTCGCCAAGCGCCCGTCCAGTTCCCGCGCTTCGGCTACGCACACTCCGGAGTCCACTCTTACATTCCTCCGCAGTTCCAACACATTCCAGCGAAACAAAAATGGTCATAATTTTTTATATTTTGAGTTTTACGTGAAACGGATGCCAGATTCGTGCTCCTCTCATCGAAACGCGTCGATTGAGGTATAATATGGCCATGGAAAAACATTTTGAAATTTTTGACCCAAAGGGGGACCCTTCACTTTTTATGGTTTTTGAAAAATCGATAAAATTATATGAAACCTGCTTTCCGCGCCCTAAAATAGTATAAAACAATCATATCAAATACAAACAAGCAAATCTAAAACCATTTTAGACCGAAATTTTTTAGGCCCATATTCTTAATATTTACCGAATAAATTATATTTGAATCTAATTTATATAATCGATTAATGTATTTGCTGCATTTCAGGTACATTCCCCACAACACTATCATAATCTTTCGCCAACACAACGGGCAATTTTCGAAGATATTCAACAAGATGTACAGATTAGAAATGTAAGTTATTATTATAAGGCAAAATACTTCACAATTGAAATCTCGAAAAATTTTCGCAACGAAAAATTTTTGTCATTTCTTTTTATAATTTTGTGGAAAATGTAAATAAAGTATACCAAAGTTAAGTGCAAATCTTTAAAAAAAAGTACATTTTATTTTCAAAGATTCGATCCCTCAAAAAAATTACAAATCTTTAAATAAAATACATCTGCTTGGCAATACTGATTATATACAAAATTGCAGAGGATTTATTAGATTTTTCTATTATGTATATTACTATATTGCTTCCCTAGTCAAGTTTTTTATTGAACTAAAACAATAGAATAACCCAGGGATATTAAAATGGCGACAGTGAATATCTTATATCCATTAAGATTTATTGGATCCCGGAAGGACAACATATCAGAATAAGCCAAGAACAACAAGCACAGTTTGATGAATTATATCAAGCGACAAATGTTGGATATAGACGAGCAGTTCAAAGACATCTCAACGCTCTAAGGAGAGGTGACACAACGAGGCAATATGATGTAATTTTTCAAAACAAATTATATCAAAAAATTGAAATGTCTTCTTTAAATATTAAAATCAAAATTTATTTTCAAAATCGATAAACTCAAAAAAAATTCCGGATAATATAATAGGAATGCACTTGCAAAATTGGATATGAGATGGTGTAGATGGATAATGACAAAATTATTAATTTGTATTCCATTGGGCATAAAATTGGCTTAGTTAAAAATATTTTCAAATATTCCTCATTTATAACTAAAAATTTTTCAAAATCATTTTTCAAAATTTATGAATTTTAATATAAATAATTTAACAAAATATAATAAAAAAATATTATTATTATGATTTATTTAATTAATTAATTAATTTATTTATTTTTATATATTTTATAACATTTTGTTTAGGAAAACTTGATAGCCGGTTTTCGAGGACTTCATGTATATGGCCGTGTCCCATTGAATCATTTTACAACTTATGGTTTTCAAACAGATAATTTAAAAAGAGAATTCATTGCAAGAGGAATCCCATTACACCCTACATATAGGTAATTGAAAAAATGCATTTCATTAATATTATAAAATATTATTTAAGGGGCAGACCTTCACCTCCACAAAACAACGAATTTAATATGGCCATGGCTTTATCAGATTTGGAAGCGCATTTGTGGCGAAGACATAGTGTAGGAAGTCCAGCACCACCTGAAAATATCCAACAGCAGGTAATAATAAAAAGCAAAAAAATCAAAATTTAAAAAAATTTTTGTGATAATTAATCATTAATCTAACAATAAAATCATTAAATTTATAAGGCGCCAATGGCAATCCCTCATCAGCAGAGACATGCCGGTTTTATTGATCCTGTCTTTTTACGCCAACAAATTCCACCCAGAGGTAATATTGCTGACGCCATTCATCCTTCACCAAATGTGCCGCAACGTAGAAGTCGTTCCCGTTCGCCATCTCCACATTCTCCTGGCAATAGAGCTATTGGTCCTCCACCAAAAAGGGGAAGAAGTCGTTCACCACCAAAAGGCTTTGGAGGGAGGAAAAAGCGGAATGCAAAATTTGCTTGAAATAAAAACATAATTATATATTCCATTAATAATTATTACTGAAAATGTATAAAGAAAAATGAAATGCCTTACAGACGAAAGTATCTAATCTATGGTAGTCAAAAAGTAGTGCAATGCAAAGGTTAATCTAAATTTTTCAAAATTTGAAATATTAGAAATGAATTTGGTAATAGCAATAATAAATTGGATTAAAAATTAAAAAGATTTTTCCAATTTTATTTTAAGTTACATTTTGTGTTTTTATTTTTGCTAATATTTTGTGTATTTATTCTTACAAACATTTTGTTTTTTTATTCATCCAAATATTTTGTTTTTTGTTTTTCCAAACATTTTGTTTTTTTGTTAATCCAAACATTTTGTGTTTATGTTCATCCAAACATTTTTGTTTATGTTCATCCAAACATTTTGTGTTTATGTTCATCCAAACATTTTGTGTTTACGTTCATCCAAACATTTTGTGTTTTCCTTCCTACAAACATTTTGTGTTTTTGTTTATCCAAACATTTTGTGTTTTTCTTCCTATAAACATTTTGTGCCTTTGTTCATCCAAACATTTTGTGTTTATGTTCATCCAAACTTTTGTGTTTTTCTTCTTACAAACATTTTGTGTTTTTGTTCTTCCTAACATTTTGTGTTTTTGTTCATCCAAACATTTGTGTTTTGTTCTTCCTAACATTTTGTGTTTTTGTTCATCCAAACATTTGTGTTTTGTTCTTCCTAACATTTTGTGTTTTTGTTCATCCAAACATTTTGTGTTTTTCTTCCTACAAACATCTTGTATTTATGTTCATCCAAACATTTTGTGTTTTTGTTCATCCAAACATCTTGTATTTATGTTCATCCAAACATTTTGTGTTTTTGTTCATCCAAACATTTTGTGTTTTTGTTCTAAAACATTTTGTTATTCCAAACTTTTTTTTGTTATACAAACATTATTTTTTTTTATTTTCTAAACATTTTATTTTTTTGTAGTTTATTATTGTAAATATTGCATTAATAATTTTATAAATTTAATGAATATTTAAAAAACTAATTCTTTATACCACCGAATTTCATTCAATATCCACTCCTAAAATAGAAAAAAATATGATGGAATTTGATGAGTGTTTGAATTTATTCTTGATATGTTTTTCTTTTACTGCTGATTGTGAATATAATTTCGTGAATGAACAAAAAAAAATCCACATTCACATTTTTCCATCTCCATTCTATTTGCAATGAAAATTTTATTCCTATTTTATTTTTATAAAATAGTCTTATTAATCATTTTAATTGGGATAAAATGCAATCAAATTAAAAATGATAAAAATGAAATTGTTTCTACCTTTGGCAAAGGATATATTTGGTATCAACAATTCACACCGAATCAGAGAGGGAAACGAGCAAATACGCCACGTCACTCTCCATCTCCATTGAATACGCCGGGACCGGGACCGCCAAGTCCAATTGATCAGCCAGTATTTAATCCACCACAATTTATGCAACCGTATCTAATGGCAATGGGACTATTTCCTCAACAGCAATTCAACGCTCCAATTGGACAGCAAAATATTCTGCTTGGTCAAAATCAACAATTTGGTGGCCAAAATCCACAGATTGGGCAATATCAACAATTTGTCCGCCAAAATCCACAGATTGGTCAACATCAACCATTTGGAGGTCAATATCCGCAGATTGGTCAACAACAATTTGTTCAGCAGCAGCATTTTTGGCCATACCAGCAATCACAACAATTGGTTTACCCACAACCACAATATTTGAATTATCCACAACAACCAAATATGCACCACCAGATTCAGCAGCCTCTTCAACAGGAGCCTCCTCCACAGCAGCCTTCCCAACATCTACAACAGCAGCAGAATATCAGACCTCAGCGTATTAGGGCACCTGAAATCCCGGCTGTTGAACCTACTGCTGCTGCTGTTGGGGCAGAATACGTCAACCCCAATCACCCTAATCATTTTAGAATGACAAAAAAGGATCAAGGAATTCTATTGAGAAGTTTTCGTTTTCATATGCAAGAGCAACAAAATCGCGACGATCTGCAAGAAATAAGGAATTTGGCTACTATAGATATTAGACCAAATACTTTAGCTAGATATTATAAAAAGAGAGAAAATGAAGTCCGACAAATCCTAAATAGGCCAGAGTCCCCGCAATCTTTGTTACAAACACCCATTCCTCGAGACGAAGCTGAGTTGAAAATTCAACGCGAACGTGCATGGGAACAATTACGCCGTCAGCATTATCCACAATTGCCGGATACAAATCGCCTGTTAAACCATGCAAGGTAAATCTAATTCAAATGAGACTAGTAAAATTCATTTAGTTCGACTAAGAATACGAGAATTTTAGCAAGAATCAGTCCGCGGACGATTAATCAATCTAGCTCCATAAAAATATAGCCATAAAAATTTTAGAAAATCATTTCATAAAAATTAAGAAAAAATTAAAATATTAGATATTTTTTCGAAGTCCAATTCCAAATTATTGCATTCTAATAGCCCATATTTAGTGATTATGACAAGGAATTGAGGAGAAGGGTTGAAATTAATCAGCAACGTTTCCATGGACAACCAAGGCAGCAACAGCTTTCACTATCTAAAGAACATCAAGAAATGCTTGACAGATTATATCAAACAAGAAATCAAGGATATGCACAAGCAGTACAAAATTTCGAAAATTTACCAAAAGGAACTGCTAGAGGAACGGCAATTTCCCATGATTCAAGGCCATTACCGGTGAAAACTTTTTATTTATTTCTGAATTTATTATTATTAGGATGAATTGGCGGAAGGTTTTCGAGGACTTTATAAATATGGCCATCTTCCTATTCAATATTTTCATGACAAATATGGTTTTCATCAAGCAATTATAAAAAACGAATTGGATAAACGAGGAGTATATTTATATGATCCTGCTAGGTATAAATTTAAATTTTATTTTTCATTATCATTTATTATCAAGCGGACCTCCGGGTGATGATAAAGAGAACTTTAATTTGGCTAAAAGATCTCTGGAAGAGCATTTGGCTCGACGAGCTGCTGGACTATCGCCGCCCCCAGCAGAAAATATTAGGCAATTGCCACCACATGCCGGACAAATTCCGGCAGCAACAAATGTTCAACAACAAGTAAAATAAATAAGGAAAAAAAACAGATAAATATTTATTTCAGTGGATAATTAATTTACCCTTAAAATGATTGAAAAAATCAGTTTTAAAGCCATAAAATTTGGCAAAAAATGGCTTCATTTTAACGCTATCTTTATTAGACTATAGCCAAATTCAGAATTTTCCAATCTCTAATATTTCTTAAGCGTTAAAACATTGTTGATTTTTCGAAAAGAAATTATTTAATGAGAATTATTGGTTAAATTAGTATTATTATTAATTATTTTATCGAATGAAATAAATTATTAATTCTATAAAACTCTTTTTCACTATAATTAATAAGATATCCAGCAGATGGAACTTATCCTCTGTCTAGATTAAATTCTATGGCCTAATTTAAAAGTAAATTTAATTATTTATAAAATAAATAGAATAACCAATAACACCATTATCGTTCAAATATTAGGAATTTTGATAAAATTCTGTTCTATTTTCGGCTTCCGTTTTTCTCATTTTCAGCCATTTTGAGCTAAAAATTTAAAATAATATTTTATAGTTTATTGGTTTTGGATAATCGAAATCAAAATTATACAATATAACTATATTAATCCCTAGTTAGTTTAATTTCTATTTTAATCACAGCCATTCCAAGGGCATCAGCCACATCATCAACAACCACTATCACCAGCAACAGCAGAACGTGAATTGCGATTACAAAGAGAGCTTTATATGCAACATATTCCACCGGACCATCCGTTGGCCGATTTCCGAATGCCCATAGAAGTTCAGAATCAAATTGTGCAAGATTTTCGTCGTTTTAGACCAATGGATCGATATCATGCGGAACTTGGCCAAGATTTGACCAATTTGGCTGCCGTTGGCGTTCGTCCAGGTGTGCTAGCTGCTCAACATAATTTCAGAGAGGATGACATACGAAGCCACTTAAACAGGCCAATAACGCCAGCACGCCTAAATGCATTGCCCGAACCGGGTTCACCTCGAACAGAGGAAAATCAGCGAATAATGGCATGGAGACATTTAAGGAATAACCGTTATCCGAAATTACCCTCTCCATCGACTTTTGAACCAATGGCTTTACGAGGTTCAGGCAGAATTTCTCCAGCAGCAGGTAGATAGTCAATTAAGAATGGTTAGAGATAAATTTGGGATATTTTTAAAGCATTTTAAATAATATTAATTTATCAGATTTTTTAAGAGCTAAGTTGATATTAATCCGTATTAAAAAATGAGTATCGTCTATGCCCCAATCATACGGTAGTAAAAAACTTAATTAGCTATCATCCATTATTTATCAATTAAATTTTGGAAAAAAAAATTAAATACCATAAATACTCTTTAATACCCCATGAGGAATTATTTTTCAACCTATCAAAATGGGAAAATTTGGGGTCGACCTTCTTAATTTGTGAATATTTATGAAGGAATTATAGCGGATTTTGTAGAGCTTTAGGGAACTATAAGAAAATGCAATAAAAAGTTTTTAAAGTTCACCCTGAGAGAAATTTAAAACAGAATTTATTGTAATATTATTTTTAGGACCGATGACTATCCCTCATCAGCAGCAGGCTGGCATTCGTCCTACTGTTGTTCGCCCACAACAAAGTCCACCCAGAGGCGGCATCAGTGCCACTCAACAACCTTCACCATCAAATTTGTCCCAAATTACAAAACGTCTACGTTCCAATTCTGCTACTTCACCCTCGAGCACTGGAGCTAGTCAACCAAAAAGGGGACGGCAATCTTCTCGTTCACCAAAAACGCCTTTAAGGAGGAAAAAGCGGAATTCACAATTTGGTTGAAAAAAAGTTGAAATTATTTATTTAATTCTTAATTTATATATTTTATTATTGAATAATTTTAATTAATTTTGATAATATATAAAACCAATAAAAATATAAAATTAATTCGAAGAATAAAATTACATCAACATTTTTATTCAAAATGAAATTTTTAATTTACTATTTAACTTGAATGAATTATTTTCGGTAATTTTCGTTGAAATGCAACCATAGTTTTTAAATCCATTTATTCCAACATTTCATGTGGATCATAAAGCCATTCATCCATGCCAAAATTTGTTCGAAATGAATCTCCATTGCCATGCCACTTTTATGAACTATGGCCAAAAGAACTTCCTAGGCACATTTTGTTTTTGAATTTTTGATACATTCGATTTCTCAATTCTTTGATGGTTCTCTGTTGTGATTTTCCTATCAATTCTTCGTACATAGTAATTTACACATTTGTTCCTTTTCCCAGAAATTCAACCATATTATTAAATTTAATTTAAAAGAAAGTTGGGAAATGAAGGCAAAAAGTAGTCGAATCGAAAGCCGAAACTCAAAAAATGAATAGACAAAATTTATTTAATTCTATACAATTAAATAGTCGATTATTGGAATATGGCAAATAATGGCATTGGCAATTATTTTCATTTCACAATAAAATGCGCAAATATGGGGCTGTAACACCTCCTTCAAAATGCCGATAGACTAATGCGCATTATTTATCAATTTATTTATTTATTTAAATTACTCATTTTCCAAATAATTATTATTATTAGATATAGATTAAATAGCATAAATATTTATTTTATTATTAATATTTTTATTAAAGATTATTTTCGAAACCCAATAATATTTTCTTTCGAATAACAAATTAAATTTTACCTATTAAAATGCCATATTACAGAATACGGCGCATTATTAATTAAATATTTTATTTAATATGAATTAGTCATTTTCCAAATTATTGACTAAAAATGTATTTTATTTATAATTTTTTAATAAAAAATTATTTTCGAAATTTAAGGAAATATATTTTATTTAGAATAAAAGAAATTATACAAAAAAATGATTGAATTTATTTAAAATTTTTTGTTGAAAAATAAATTTTTGGAGTTATTTTTAACCCTAATCCTGTCTAAATGCATTTTTCTAAACCTATAATTTTAATCCCTATCATTTCATTAGGCCAAGTCTGACCTCAAATAAGTTAATTTTTTGATAGAAAATTTTTTGAGTAAATTAATTAATTTTTAATATTTAATGGCTGAATTAATGTTTATTTATTAATTTAATATTTTTAAATACAAAAAAGATTCTTTATCAAATATACATAAATCAGAATATAATATTTTCTTTGCATTTGAATGGAAATTAACGATAGTAAAATTGGTGAGAGTTTTGCTATTGTAAACAATCAGGTAAATCTTTCAATAATTTAATTTTGTTAATACTACAACTTATTCAATTTAGTCACTCCAATTCTATTTGCAATTCGCCGCAAATGGACAATCATATTTGCTCATTTCAACGGCAATTATACTCAATTTGATTACATTAATTGGAATTCCTATGAATTCTGCAATTCTTTATGTTACCATCAAATACAGGTAAAATAATTGGTACATAGAATTTTTGTAACAAAACTCAAACAAATTTAATCATTTTTAGCTCTTGATTAGGAAAAGTTGATTAAAGAAAAATTAGTGGATTTGATTAGAAATTGGCAACAAATTTTGACAAAAAAAATTAGCAAAATTAGGCAAAATTAGGTAATCTTTTGGCCAATTAAAATTTTAATTGTTTTCAGAAAGCTTATTCCGATGCTATAAAATGCTTAGTAAATAGCTTGAAATTTTACAAATTATCATTCGAAAATATACGATATCCAAAAATATCATTATTTTATTTTCTATAAATTTGGTCATTTAAAAAAATGAACCAAATTCATCTTAATTACTATAAAATAAATTACTATTTTAATTAATTGTACCATATTTTCTCTATTAGAAGTCCACTTTATAATAATACAACCACCTTGAATCTTAAAAAAAAGTACATCTTGGCAAGATGAACTTTTAAAAAATATTTTTTCTTGTTATATTGAGGCTCAATAAAAGTCTATATTTTGTTCAAAAATATCAAAAGAAAATTTTCCAATTTTTGGCCTCCGAAATTTATAATTATAAGCCTATTCCCTATTGGTTTATTCTAATAGAGAATTTTAATGTAATTTAATTTACAGGCATCTTCGAAAGAGTACTTCCAGCATTTTACTTTCATTCACCGCCTGTTTCGATATTCTACACCAAATTGGGCATCCAATTTTCTTGTGGAATGCCCTTTCAGGCACAAATTTCATTCCATATTCCAGGGCATTCATTTTTCTTTGCATCCCACTTTTTGGTGCCTGCGGACGTTTTTGGTCAATTCCGCTGATTGGTTTGGATAGATTAATCCAAATTCTATTACCTCAATGGTAAGTGAAATTTTTGTGAAATTTTATTGAAAATTTTTTAAAAATATTTTGAAATTTTTTTCGATTTTTGGAAAATTTTTTGAATTTTTTTAGATTTTCGAATTTTTGAAATTTTTGAAAATTTTTTTCTTTTTTGAAATTTTTGAATTTTTTAGATTTTTTAAATTTTTTGAAATTTTTGTAAATCTTTTCCTTTTTTGAAATTTTTCTATTTTTGAAATTTTTTGAAAAAACTTTTTGAATTTATTTGAAATTTTTTTGGAAAAAATTTTCTGATTTTTTTGAAATTTTTGCAAAATTTTTAGGCATGCAAATACGAATCGCCTACTTTATCTGGGTTCCCAAATTTTGATCAACATTTTATTGGCTGCATATGCAGTTTTTAAATTTGCAAAAAATGCAACAATTATTCCCGATTTGCCACATTCAGGATTCATCAATGATTCAATTAAACTTGAATTAACGTAAAATATCATTGAATATTTTCCTAATAAATTTTAATGTTTTTTACAAAATTTAATTAATTTTAATTTAACCAAAGAATAGGAATTGAAATTGCTGAATGGATTTTGAATTTTGCCAAATATTTGGTTCTAAAAAAATAAAAATTTATAAAGAAAGTTTCGATTTATTGGGGCATGGATTTATTCTATATTGAATTTAATTCCATGTTTGAATTTGTGTGTTAAAAAATATACTTAATAAAATAAATAGTATTCATTTTGAATTTTTCAGTAATTTGATTGCGAGCTACATAATCACTGGAACATCATGCACAATTTTATTTTATTTCATTATTTTTATTTGGATTAAAATTAAACTCAGCCTGGAAAATGGTAATTATTATCAAATTCTTATGAAAAAATATATTGGATTTTTAATTTTATCGTATTTTTCCTATTTATGATCCATCCCAGGGGATTTATATTTTACGGATTAAACTTTGTTTAGATAATATTTTAATTATCAATAAGATCGATCAAAAAACATAATTGACCACAGAAAATTATGTCCGAAAAAATTTCCCGATTTTGATTTATTTTGCCATCTTTTTTTTGCTCGTAATTTTTTGTCAATTTCCAATCAAATCCACTAATTCTTTCTAATCAATTCAATCCAAAAGTGGGCTATAAAAAGTACCAAATTTGCTAAAACTAAATGGACAGATTTGGCTCTAAATGATATAAAATTTTTTAAAATCTAGTGAACAAAATTCGGGTACAAAAATTTCTTTCCAAAGTTCCAAAATACTAATCCAAAATATAAAATAGAAAAATTCTAAAAAAATTCTCCAATTAATTAAAACAGTTATTATGCCGAATAATCAAAACAATTCATTGCATTCGGCCACATCATTCCCATCCCATTCCACCGCATATTCATCAAATAATAATTCGGTCAGTGCCCGCCTCTTCAAATCCCTCCTAATTATTGTCGGTGCAAATGTTGGTGGATATGTGTTTAGCATCATTTCCCGACGGATAAACATTGATGGCCTCCTCCATTTTGATCAAACACAAAGTTGGCTTTTCATTGTCTATGTTGGCATTTTGATGAATATTTTCATTGCCTTGGATGCCCCAGTTTTATATTTTTGCAGGTGGTAAAAAAATATTTAATTAAATTTAAACTAAATTATGAATTTTAACAGCTTTTAAAATTAAACATACCATATATGTAATATGTATATTTTTTATTCCCTTCTTTACCCTCGATTTAGAGATCCATAGCTTCTAGCAGGGTGAAATTTGAAATATTTTTATTGATTTTTTCTTAATTCTCTAAAATTCGACAAAATATGCTATAATTTATTCAAAAATGTCCATAAATTTATGGGTTAGAACGCTCAATTTTTGAAGGATTAAAAAATAATTCCCCATAGGGTATTTATTATAAGTAGGGAGCGGATTTTTAGGTTTTGACCTATTTTTTGTTTGCATCAGATTTGATGAGAAAATAAATGAAGTTTTTATACATTTATTTCATGTTATTGACAAAATTTTTTTGACCTATTTTACCTATTTTGGCACTTTTTTGAGGGAAAATTTCATGTCAAAAATGCAATAAAAATCGAAAAATTACCTATTTTGGGGTTTTTCGACCTATTTTTGGTAAATTTCCCGAAAAAAACCTAAATAGGCACCTATTTTGCGATTTTTGCGATATAAAAATCCGCTCCCTAATTATAAGAGTATAGATATAGGGTATTTTGGCTAGAAATTAAAATTATGAGAATGGTTTTACGTTTTATCCCTATTGCCTATTTTTTGAAATTTTTATGAAATATTTATTTGGGTAAAATTTGAGTTTTTGTATTAAATTCATTCGAAAACAATGAATAAATTATTTCTCTTTTAAAATATTTCTAATTTTTTAATGAATAAATTTGACAAAAAATGCTATTTTAAAATCATTTTGACGTAAAATGCAACGTGGTTGGGCAAATCCGAGTCTTTTAAATTGAATTTATTCCCTCAAGAGATAATTTCCATTTCACAAACTTCTTGAAACCCAATCATCAATAGAACTTCGGAAACTAGCCAATGATTTAGAACTCACTCCTATTGTATATGATAGAAAATATTATAGGTATAGTAGGAAAAATTCCAGGAAGCAATTCATCTTTGGCTAAAATTTTTAAAATTTACCTCCCGGCCGGCAAGACTCGGACTCGTCCAACCCTAAATGCTACATTTAAAATAAAATTAAATTTTGTTATTATTTCAGCAGCGATTACAGAGCATGTTTTCAGAATGAATTGAAAAGATTGTTTAATTTATGATATTATATATATTTATGTACAAATCTAAATTGATAATTTGCATAAAAATTTTATTGATATTATTTAGAATTTATAAATTTATAAATGCATTTAAAAAAGTTTAATTCATATTTTTGTAATTAAATTACAATAATTTTCCATTTTCCAATTAACAAATCATTGATTAATTCAACCAATTTTGATTGGGCCTCTCGATTGACCGCCAACTTCATTTGTATTTATATTTATTATCATTCCAGCAGTTTGAATTGTATTTGTTTTTTTCAGAAAGCAGAAGAAAAATTTGGCCAAAAATTGTCGTCGATATTGGCCAACAATCAAAATTGTAACCATTGGTGCAATAATAGAGGGCCAAGGCTGAAAAGGAATACTTGTTTGGTTAACTACCACAGCAGATTTTTTGCATTAACGGTTAACTGGAGAAGATAACGATAACCCCCTTAAGTGATCCGATAAATGGTATTATTAGGGCCCGGATTTATATTTATATTGACGAAAAATCCCAAAATATTGATGAAAATTTCAAAAAATCAGCAAAATATTGATGCACTATTGAAGCAAATTTTTTAAAAATGTTACAATTTATGAAAAATTTCCAAAAAAAAGTCTTTCTGTTACTCATAATTATAAATTATTCAAATTTTTGAGGTTTTTATTCAGAAATTTGCATTTCCAAAAATGCAATTTTTTATAGACATCAATAAATTTTGAAAAAAATTGTCAAAATTAATTTCGTTAATTTTTTTTATAAAAAAATCATTATTTTTTTTTAAAAATTTCCTAAATTTTTAAAAAAATGTGCCAAAATTTTTT
The DNA here is from genome assembly GCA_030063045.1 of Pratylenchus scribneri. Classification (NCBI taxonomy): domain Eukaryota; kingdom Metazoa; phylum Nematoda; class Chromadorea; order Rhabditida; family Pratylenchidae; genus Pratylenchus; species Pratylenchus scribneri. The sequence continues at coordinate 155,950 of JAQSEB010000042.1, forward strand.
AAAAAAAATCCCAGATTTTTTCAAAAATTTTTCTATTTTTTTTCTTAAAAACTGAAAAATTTAGTAAAATTCTTAAAAAATCTCAAAATATTGATGAAAATGGTTAAAATTTTTGAAAAAATGCTGAAATATTGATATCAATATTGACGGTCAAAAAATGGCAAAATATTGATGCATATTGATAAAAAAAATATCATAAAAATCAACAAAAACATTGATAAAAACATGTTTTATATTGGTTTCAAGCTATTTTAAGTTCGCAAGCAAATATTGAAATCAATTTAAATCCGGGCCCTAGGTAAAAAGTTATCATTGCACTTAAGGGGAACCATTCATTTCTAAAATATCTGCTGGTAGGAAACCGACGACAACCTGAAAACGAATTAACGGGAGCCAAATAGGAATTTTTCCAATTTGAATGTAAAATATCGTCACCAATACGGGAATCAAAGAAAAGAACAAAGGAATTATGGCTTGGACGAAGAGGACAATGCCAATTTGGCGGCTGTATTCTCGGCTATGTTTTTGTTGGGGAATGATGGAATGTCGACTTTTGCGCCAAATTTGAATGGAAGTGGCCAAAATGATGGAATATGTTGCCAAATTAGTGATGAAGAATATTATTGGATTGATGAATCGAGCCTCAAAAGAGCCCTAAAATAAATTGCATTTTTTACGTCAGAAATTTGTAAAAATAAAAGAAGATTCTTCACTTGGCATCAATTCAAACATTTTAATTGATGTTATTATTCTATAATTTTAAAATAACAAAACATACCAATGTTTCCCAATAAATCACTGTTTGATTTGTTGGGCATTCTGCTGCTGGTTGACAAGGAAATGATGGAGTTTTTATTCCATTTGGAATAATGGAGAAAAGAGGCAACAAAGCGACAAACATTGGAATGGCAACAATGGAAGCAAAGAGCCGTGGGGAAAAATCATATCCACTTTTAAATAAAATATAATATTTGAAGATTTTTGGCATAAAAATTAATCCTATTGTCAGAAGAGTGTTTATTAGAGGTTTGATCACATTTCATTGTGTCTCAAAAATGCCGAATTTTGATACTAAATTTTTGTTTCAATAAAGTTATTTTTGCAAGAAAAAAAATTTGGAAACACCAAAAATATTTGATTTTACCGGCAAATAATCAACCATCGATAAACGAATTGTCCAGAAATTGAATATTTTGAGAGTTCAATAAAATAGAGAAAAAGCCCGAAAATAGCCAAAATAATTTGCCATTCACATTGGCCAAATGGACCATCCAAATAGACATAAAGTTTTCGATCTTTTATAAATATCAACTGAAGAGAATTTTTTAAAGAAATTAAAAAAATAAACCGGCTCTGCAATGAAAAACAAAATTAAATAGGCCAAATCAATGATGGAAGTTTCGAGTAAAAGCCAACTGAAAATCGATGAATTGAGGAGATGCTAGGTCATGTCCACAATAGTTCAAATAAAAATATTTAAATTCAAAAAAATCAGAGCAGGCGGAATTAATATCAGAACAGGCGGAATTATTTAAAATCGGAATAGGCGGAATTAAAAAATCAGAACAGGCGGAATTATTAAAAAAACAGGGGGAATTATTAAAATCAGAACAGGGGGAATTATTAAAATCAGAACAGGCGGAATTATCAAAATCAGAACAGGGGGAATTATTAAAATCAGAACAGGGGGAATTATTAAAAAAACAGGGGGAATTATTAAAATCAGAACAGGGGGAATTATTAAAATCAGAACAGGGGGAATTATTAAAAAAACAGGGGGAATTATTAAAATCAGAACAGGGGGAATTATTAAAAAAACAGGGGGAATTATTAAAATCAGAACAGGGGGAATTATTAAAATCAGAATAGGGGGAATTATTAAAATCAGAACAGGGGGAATTATTAAAAAAACAGGGGGAATTATTAAAATCAGAACAGGGGGAATTATTAAAATCAGAACAGGGGGATTTATTAAAATCAGAACAGGCAGAATTATTTAAAATCAGAACAGGCGGAATTATTAAAATCAGAACAGGGGGAATTATTAAAATCAGAACAGGGGGATTTATTAAAAAAACAGGGGGAATTATTAAAATCAGAACAGGGGGAATTATTAAAATCAGAACAGGGGGATTTATTAAAATCAGAACAGGCAGAATTATTTAAAATCAGAACAGGCGGAATTATTAAAATCAGAACAGGGGGAATTATTAAAATCAGAACAGGGGGATTTATTAAAATCAGAACAGGCAGAATTATTTAAAATCAGAACAGGCGGAATTATTAAAATCAGAACAGGCGGAATTATTATAAATTAGAACAGGCGGAATAATTAAAATCAGAACAGGCGGAATTATCAAAATCAGAACAGACGGAATTATTAAAATCAGAACAGGCGGAATTATCAAAATCAGAACAGGCGGAGTTATTAAAATCAGAACAGGCGGAATTATTTAAATCAGAACAGGCGGAATAATTAAAATCAGAACAGGCGGAATTATCAAAATCAGAACAGGCGGAGTTATTAAAATCAGAACAGGCGGAATTATTTAAATCAGAACAGGCAGAATTATTAAAATCAGAACAGGCGGAATTATTTAAATCAGAACAGGCGGAATTATCAAAATCAGAACAGGCGGAGTTATTAAAATCAGAACAGGCGGAATTATCAAAATCAGAACAGGCGGAATTATTAAAATCAGAACAGACAGAATTGTTTAAAATCAGAACAGGCGGAATTATTGAAATCAAACAGGCGGAATTAATATCAAGGGAAGGTATTCAAATTGAGAATACCTTCCCTAATTAGCTATTTTACCTTGGTGGACAAAAGAAATGAAAAATTAGTGAATAATCCCCTAATCACCTCCAAATGCGCATTGATTTCTTTGTTTTTGAGAAGATTAACCAAATTAACAATAAATTCAATGGCAATCCGAACAAAAGACTTTGTAGAGCATTCCATTTTTGAGGTGAAAACATTTTTTCATTTATTATTGACAAATAATTTTTTCATTTATTATGCCATCTGCCATATTGAGCAGCCGTTCGAATTATAATGAATGAATTCAATTAAAAGAGAAGTATAATACATTTCATTTCCGTGTAGAAATGAGAAATGTTGACAAATAATTGTCAACAAATATCATGCACATCATTAAATAATGGCAGCCTAATTACTAAAAAAACCAATTATGTTGATGCGGAAAATCGACAATTTTGCAGAAATCGCCGAAACGGAAATTTTTTATTCATCTGTGTTTATCAAAATTTGCCGGTTTCGGCAAAATTAATAATTTTCCGCACCATGGTACGCGGTACTCGCCTATTTTTTTTATTATTATTAATTAAAAAACCAAGTGAAAACTATTACGCACATAAATTAAAAATACAGTAATTTATAAATTTGTGAATTTACCAATATGGTATTATTTATTTATGCAAATGCTTATTTTTAAGTGATTGCAGAAGGATTGGAAATTTAATTTAATTTTTCCATATTATTCATTTGTTTTTGTTGCACTAATGTGCTGTAAACATTAGCAGTTAAAATATTAAAATCAATGTCAATTCTTTTTGGATGGCAATTTGAAATATTCGCCTGTTTAAATAATTTAATTAAAGACTAGCTTATTATTGTAAAAGATCCTCACCAGCAGTAATACAATATCAAGTACCCTTTAATAAAATTATTTTCGCATTTTATTTCATTATTATGTTTATCATCCCATACTCATATTTTTATTATATTTTTTTGATATTATGGGGAATTTATTTAACCATTTATAAAAATTCGTTTACAAAAATTTTGGTTTATTAATTCTCGTATTTTTATAATTAAATTACAATAATTTTCCATTCAAATTAACAAAAAATTGATTTATTCATCCAACTTTAATTGGGCTTTTCGAATATCCGCCAACTTCATTTGAATTTATTACCATTCCAGCAGCTTGAATTGTATTTGTTTTCCTCAGAAAGCAGAAGAAAAATTTGGTCAAAAATTGTCGATATTGGCCAACAATTAAAATTGTAACCATTGGTGTAATAATGGATGGCCAAGTTTGATAAAGAATTAGTGGGAGCCAAACGGGAAGGAATCCAATTTCAAAGTAAATTATTGCCACTAAGACGGGGCATAACGAAAAGAACAAAGGAATTATGGCTTGGACGAAGAGGACAATGCCAATTTGGCGGCTGTATTCTCGGCTATGTTTTTGTTGGGGAATGATGGAATGTCGACTTTTGCGCCAAATTTGAATGGAAGTGGCCAAAATGATGGAATATGTTGTCAAATTAGTGATGAAGAATATAATAGGATTGGTGAATCGAGCCTCAAAAGAGCCCTAAAATTGGGGGACTCTCTTAAAATTTCCAAAATTAGAGATTTTGGCTATATATAGATTTTTTGTATATTTATTTTGAGATGAATTTTAATTTTTAAATAATTTAAAGATTCTATTAGCAGGCATGACCACGGCTACGGCTAAGCCGCGGCTAACGGCTACAAATTTTGAAAATTTGACGGCTAAAGGGCGGCTAACGGCTATAAATCCCTACCCGCGGCTAGCCATGAAATAGCCGCCATATACAGATTTTCTATTTTTTGGAAATTTTTACATAAAATTCTCTCCATCAATATTTATTATTTTTTTAATTTACAAATTTTTGCCATTATTTTAAAATTTTTTGTAAATAATTTGCAAATTTTTCCCAGCAGGATAATTTTTTGCCTATTTTTTCTTTTCTGGACTATTTTTTAAAATTTTTTTGACCAAAAAAATTTTTTCTAAAATACGGCTAACCGCGGCTAGCCGCGGGCGGCTACGGCTATGAAATTTGAAAAATATGCGGCTACGGGCGGCTACGGCTATGAAATAGCCACGGCTAAAACGGCTATACGGCTATTGAAAAATTGTAGCCGTGGTCATGCCTGCTTATTAGTAGTATTTAATTTGCCGAAAGGATTATTGGAGAATCTATATGTTATCTATATCTATATCCAATGTATATTGAACAACAACCCAACAGCCAATACCGAAAACGCCATGAGTCAATAGAAATGGCTCATCATTATTCTAGGATCCTTATCATATCATCTTAAACTATGTAATCATCGGTGTCAGGGTCAGGCTTATAAAATTTTTTCTACTCGTCAGAAAATATTAAAAACGACACTATTTGATGCACAAAAGTGTCCTCTATCTTTTGGAATAAAATTATTATTTTTGGTCAGCTAGAAGAATTTTTTGAACGTACTCAAAAATCCTACTCTCGTTGACTCCGACGCATCGGATCCATTTGTGAAAACATAGCTTTAAAGCCTAAGTAAGTAGAAAAAACCTATGATTGATATATCAAATTCTGATTGAGAGTGTTTTAAAATTGGGCATACCTTAATAATATATTTCAATTATTACCTTATTGAATTAAAGAAAAAAAGAGTGCATAATATCAAAATAATTATAATTGTTTAAGAATTTGCCCAACATATTATAAATCTTTACCATTAGATAAAGCTGCTATGTTAATAAATTTTAAGTGGTCAGAATTAAAGGGTTTTAAACATTATAAACAATTTTTAGTTTAAAACTAAATTATAGAATTGGTTAAGACTAAACCAAATTAGAATTGTTTCTGCCCGCCGAAGTTGGTCTGGTCTAAGAGGATAAATTTCTGAACTATTACAATCTATTGGATTTTTAATGTTTTTTTCGCAAAATTAAATATTTTCAATAATTTTAATTGCATTATTATTTAACAAAACCTACCATCGTTTCCCAATAAATCACTGTTTGATTTGTTGGGCATTCTGCTGCTGGTTGACAAGGAAATGATGGAGTTTTTATTCCATTTGGAATAATGGAGAAAAGAGGCAACAAAGCGACAAACATTGGAATGGCAACAATGGAAGCAAAGAGCCGTCGGGAAAAATCATATCCGCTTTAAATAAATAATGATTTTTATTATTCAATATTTTGTTAAAAAATTTATTTTTCCGAGTATTGGATTCGAATTTGACTTTATTTCATGCCTTCAAAAATGCCCAATTTTGATTCGAAATTTTTGCTGATGACAATATCATAGTAATATTATTGTAAATTGGTTACTTCCGGAATATCTAAATGCTTTGCTTGGTCAATTTTGGAAATTTAGTTTTCTAATCAAACAAGAGACTCGAGTATAGGCTCATACGACCCTTCATGGTCGATTTTCTATATGAAATTTTAATTTCATCAGACCGGATTAAGGGCTAGGAATAGGGAATTTCACTTAGAGTATTACAAAATAATTCAGAACAATCTGAATTTGAAATTTCATATACTAAATCGACCACGCCGAGTCGAATAAGCCTACTCTCGAGTCGTTACATTTTCTAGAAACCGACATTCCCAAAATTAACCAAGCAAAGCACTTGGATAATTTCGGAATTAACCAACTGGAACATCAATAACTATTTTTTGCTATAAAAATTTCAAAAAAAATATTTGATTTTACCGGCAAATAATCAACCATCGATAAACGAATTGTCCAGAAATTGAATATTTTGAGAGTTCAATAAAATAGAGAAAAAGCCCGAAAATAGACAAAATAATTTGACAATCACATTGGCCAAATGGACCATCCAAATAGACATAAAGTTTAAAATCACTTATAAATATCAACTAAAATTGTGTAAATTTAAGTAAAGAAAGTAAAATAATAAAAACCGGCTCTGAAATGAAAAACACAATTAAATTGGCCGAATCGATGATGGAAGTTTCGAGTAAAAGCCAACTAAAAATGTTTGGGAGGAGGGAATTTATATTTAATAATTTGTTTTTTTTTTAAATAGGGATATACTCCATTCCCCGTCTCCATTGGTCCCGTGAATTTTGGGTTTCATCCCTGTCCTCGTCCCCATTCTAAATCCGACAGCTGGACTATGGGGGTAGTTTTGTAGAGTTTTTATATTTTTGGGCAGAAATTTTTCTTAAGAAAATTTTATTTGAAGAATTAAATTTTTTTAAATTTTGGCAACCCTCATACCCGTACTATGATAAAAATGTAATGAGAATAATCCACTAATCACCTCCAAATGCGCATTGATTTCTTTGTTTTTGTGAAGATTAGCCAAATTAACAATAAATTCAATGGCAATCCGAACAGAAGGCTGAGAATAGCATTCAATTGTTGGGATGAAAACATATTTTCAAAATTTATTATTCACAATATAAAAATGAGTCGCCTTTCGAAAAATTCACAAAAATGTATGTTTTTGTCATTCGTGTGGAAAAAAGAGAAGTACATTTCCCTCGAAATTGAAATTTTGACAAATTTCTGTTAGGCAAAATCATGCAATTCAATGAAAACCAAGCTACTTTATTAAATGTCAGCCTAATTAAAAAACAAAATACGCAACTCTGTCACGCACTTTTTTTTTAATCTGAATACAATTTAGAAAAAGAATTTCAAAATAATTTAAATTTATGCATTTATCAGTACGGATTTATATATCATAAAAATGCTTATTTTTGATTATTTTTTTATCAAAAGATGGGATTTTCAGCCGAAAATTTAACTTTATGCTTGATTTTAGTCCCCACAAACCTTCCATTCGATAGAGCTCATCGATTTACTGGTTATCCGGGTTTTTGTTCAAATTAAAAAGGAACTAAACCAAAGATGGTTTGTACGGTTTAATACTTTCAATTTTGACCAAACCCTCTGTCAATATAATACATAAAACCTCGCATCGACGAATTTTATCGAATGATATAAGGTTTATACTTTGTACATTATTCTCTTTAATTATGTAAATAAATCATTATCATTTATCCGAAGAAAATTCAAAAATATGTAATATTGGTGATTTTAGAAGAAAACAAATTAAATTAAGATTCAATAAATTGTAAAAGTGAAAAATTTCCATATTTATAATTCCGCAAAATCCGAGCATATTTCTTCTCCTTTTGTCCTCTTTCTCTTCAATTAATTCGCCTTTTGCCATCCCCATTTGGAACCGGCATCGCTAACATTTGAAGCATTGACCACTTGAGTTGACTAAAAATGAGAAATTAGAAAACCATTTAAATAATTTTAAAAATTTTAAAATTTCTTAATATTTTCTTAATTCCCAAAGGAATTTTTGAAAATTATTTTTGCATGAAATTTATTAAATAAAATATAAAAATTTTATATTTTTATTAATTACAAAATCTAATATGAAATATGAATTAAACACTCTAATTAACATTTTATTATTAATTCTACCCGATCTTACAATAAATATTTGAAGATTCAAGGTATTATATTTTACCTTCTTCAGAATTACCAATTCCATGTAGTCTTTTTTGCAAAGAATTCGGGGAACCATCTTGCCAAGTGCGCGATTATGACGCTGAATTTTGGAATCCTGGCCAAATCCTTCACCGGTGAGCAATTGACGACGGCAATGAACGCATTTGAAGCAATCAACGTGGTATTGAAGATCACCAACTTGACGGACCCAATCAGTTTGCCTATGAAAGATTTAAGAACTTTTAAAAACAAATGGAATGAATAGTCAATTATCAATTTTGGAAGGAAAATATTTTTTATCGACAAAATTACTCTTTTACCGACAAAACAGGTTTTGATTTCTAACAAATCAGAAACCGGTTTTAGATCCTACAAACCTTATATCAATTTGTAAATCTCATCAAGACGCATCGATTGGTAATTGGTATATATGTAGTAGATAATTCTGGGAATTAGCCAATTAGCTATTCCTGGGATTAGCTAGGGGTTTTGGCTGGCTAATTTTGGGAATCTCGGCTTCTAGGCATCGGCTCATTCGACAGGGCATGGTCGATTTACTGTTTGGAATTTCAATTTCAGACCGATTTAGAGGCTAGAGTTTAGGGGCTAAGATTAGGGTTTAGGGGTCTGAAATTGAAATTTCATATAGTAAATCTACCATGCCGAATCGAATGAGCCTACTCTCGAGTCTGTACGATGTCTAGAAACGGAGATTCCCGAAATTAGCTAGCTAGCTAATCCCGGGACTAGCTAATTCCTAGAATTAGCTGTAACATTTATAAAATGTCTGTCAAATTCATGTCCTACCACGAAAATCCCGAGAAAAACAATTTTTGAAAATTTAAAAAAATAATCTTTTTTTGAAAAGAAATTCTTAAGGATTGCCAAAAAATGTAATTAATTGACTTTTGACTATAAAAAATTTAAACTCACAAAAATCCTTGTTCACAACCGGCGCAATATCCATACGAACTGAAAAAATAATATTAAAATTTTTAATTTTTTTCCACCCTCACTTTGAATAAGCCTTCTTCGGTTCCGTTTTGTTGGCATCTTCAGTAGAAATTGATGTTTTTGTTGGTTTGGCAGTGGAAGAAATTATCTATTAATTTACACAAAAAAAAATAATTAATTTACACAAATCTTTCGCGTCAAAAAATAATCATTTTTTGAGGCCATAAAACTTGGCCAAATCAGACTTCTTTAAAATTACCTAAGCATTAGCCTCTTAACACTTCCTGCCCTAAACCTGAACCCAACCCTGAGCCTTGTTATGGCCAATTTATATGGCCTCAAAAAATATAATATTTTTCGACATGAAATCGATTCTGTTCGCTGAACTGCGTCGATTGAGCTATGCTATGATACGTTTATATAAAAAATTTTCTAAAATTGCCCTTGGTTCCCCGTTGGCATTTTCTTGGCAAAAAGTTGGCATTATCTTAACAAGATGGTAAGATATAACAAAAATGCATATCAGATTTGTGTTCTAGGCCCCCGATAGCTGACATATCTCTAGAAATGTGGTTTTGGAATTTAAAAAAATTTTTTAGAGAAACCATAATGCTCCGGGATTGCCAAATTTTGAGTAAAAAAAAATTAACTAACCCATTTTACGACATCTTTATTCTTCTTCCATCCAATATTATTTGATTGTTGATAAACCACCTTCTTCTTCTGCTGCTTCAATTCGGCAATTTCATTTTCCAATGTGCGGATTTTTGCTTCCTGCTGCTCTGCCAATTTCTCGTCTTTTTGGCTAATTTCTTCTTCCAATGTGCAAATTTCCGCATCCTTCTCTGCAAATTCTTCATTTTTTTGGTCAATTTCTTCTTCCAAAATGCGGATTTCCGCATCCTTCTCTGCCAATTTCTCGTCTTTTTGGCTAATTTCTTCTTCCAATGTGCAAATTTCCGCATCCTTCTCTGCTAATTCTTCATTTTTTTGGTCAATTTCTTCTTCCAAAATGCGGATTTCCGCATCCTTCTCTGCTAATTCTTCATTTTTTTGGTCAATTTCTTCTTCCACTGAGCCAATTTTTGCTTCCTGCTCTGCCAATTTCTGGTCTTTTTGGCCAATTTCCGCTTTTAACCCATCAATTTCATTTTCCAATGCGCCGATTTTTGCTTCTTTCCCATCCATTTTTTCCTTCAAATTTGCATTTTCATCCAACAATTTGTAAATTTCTGTCTCCTTTGCCTCCCATCTCAATGAATTGTGGTAAATTTCGGCTCCCAATGTGAAAATTTCTTCATCTTTTTCTGCTAATTTTCTATCCTTTCGGTGAATTTCTTCTTTCAATTTGGCCATTGCTTCCTCCATTTTTGCCAACTTTTCCTCCGTTGATTCATCCATCATCCATGGATTCACAAAATTCTTCTTCTCCATTAAAAACATTTTCGTCAAATTCTCCTGGGCCAATTTTTGCAATTGATCGTTCACCTGTAATTGAAAAATGTATTTTTTATTTAATTGAAAATTATCATTTGATTTGGAAAAAATTTCCGAAAAATCTAAGTCTTATTTTTTTTATTTAATCAGAAATTTTTAATTATTTTCCCTACGAAAAAACATTGAAAATTGCGAAAAGTTTAAACGGTTTGGTTTAGTGGTTTGCCCAAACTTCACAAAACATAGACCATTGGATAGATCTCGTCAAAACGCGTCGATTGGTATATATTTTGTTGTGGTTTGATCAAAAATTAAGTGTTTTAAATTACTTAAACAATTTAATTGGTTTTGGTTCAAAACCAATTAAACCATGACAAATTAAATACCATTCGATACGTCTTGACGAGTTCTATCGAAAGGTATATGGTTTGTCAATTTTGGGCAAACCATTAAACCGTTATAAACTTTTCGCAATTTTAAATATTTTTTCTAAATTTTAAATATTTCCCTTCCTAAATTTCACCAAAATAAATATAATAAAATTTACATATTTCTCCAAATGATCAATTTTCTCGTTGAATTTGTTGGCAATTTCATTTGAATCTGCTTTACTTGCCGATTTCATTGCCTCCATTTCCTTCTTCACTTCCACTAATTCAGCCTGAAATTTATACTTAAATTTAACTTAAAATAATTTTCAAAATATTTACCTTAATCTTTTCAATTTCCCCAACATTTTCATCATTCGACTTGGCCTCAATTTTATCCAATGCAAAATCGGCCAAATTCATTTGTTCCAAATCACTGCAAATTGATGATCCTTCACTTTCTGCTGCTGCCGGCTGCTTATTTTCCATTGAAATAGACAAAATTATTCTTGATTTTGTAGAGAAAAATTAAAATTTTTAGCTTTTTCTAAAATTAAAAAAATGTTTTATGTTTATTTAGGATTTTTTGGTTTTTATTTGGCCTACAAATAAGTGTAAAAAATACTTAAAGAATGGAGATGTGTAATATGAACAGCAGCAGAATTGGAAAAAAAACATCTTTGGGAATTGGAAAGGGGGAATACTTATGAAAATGGTGATGATGAAATTGGGGATGGGTCGTGACTCGTGACGTGATAAAAAAAAATCGATTGGTCAATGGCGATGGCGGGCGATGGTGATGCGATGCTAGCGCGTTTCATCGAAAAAGGTCGGAAAAGACATTTTATCCAAACCGGTTTTCGGCTGGCTTTTTATAGGTAGGGCTTAAACCAAAAAACCAATGATGTTTTCGGATTTAGCATGTTGGAAAACACTTAAAACCAGGGATGCCATAATACCGGGTTTCCCTGGCATTTACCGGGGTTTTGGGAATACCGTGTTTTTGCCGGGTTTTTAAATTTTTAGCTAAATTTTTCGCTGTGCGGCCATTTTTGGGTCTAATTTTTCGCTGCGCGGCCATTTTTGGGTTTAATTTTTCGCTGCGCGGCCATTTTTGATTTTAATTTTTCGCTGCGCGGCCATTTTTGGTCTAATTTTTCGCTGCGCGGCCATTTTTGGGTCTAATTTTTCGCTGCGCGGCCATTTTTGGTCTAATTTTTCGCTGCGCGGCCATTTTTGGGTCTAATTTTTCGCTGCGCGGCCATTTTTGGGTCTAATTTTTCGCTGCGCGGCCATTTTTGGGTCTAATTTTTCGCTGCGCGGCCATTTTTGGTCTAATTTTTCGCTGCGCGGCCATTTTTGGTCTAATTTTTCGCTGCGCGGCCATTTTTGGTCTAATTTTTCGCTGCGCGGCCATTTTTGGTCTAATTTTTCGCTGCGCGGCCATTTTTGGTCTAATTTTTCGCTGCGCGGCCATTTTTGGGTCTAATTTTTCGCTGCGCGGCCATTTTTGGTCTAATTTTTCGCTGCGCGGCCATTTTTGGTCTAATTTTTCGCTGCGCGGCCATTTTTGGTCTAATTTTTCGCTGCGCGGCCATTTTTGGTCTAATTTTTCGCTGCGCGGCCATTTTTGGGTCTAATTTTTCGCTGCGCGGCCATTTTTGATTTTAATTTTTCGCTGCGCGGCCATTTTTGGTCTAATTTTTCGCTGCGCGGCCATTTTTGGTCTAATTTTTCGCTGCGCGGCCATTTTTGGTCTAATTTTTCGCTGCGCGGCCATTTTTGGGTCTAATTTTTCGCTGCGCGGCCATTTTTGGTCTAATTTTTCGCTGCGCGGCCATTTTTGGTCTAATTTTTCGCTGCGCGGCCATTTTTGGGTCTAATTTTTCGCTGCGCGGCCATTTTTTGGTCTAATTTTTCGCTGCGCGGCCATTTTTGACTTTAATTTTTCGGTGCGCGGCCATTTTTAGCTAATTTTTCTTCCAATCAGGGCCCATTTTTAGCTACTTTTTCTCCCTATCAGGGCCATTTTTAGCTAATTTTTCTTCCAATCAGGGCCCATTTTTAGCTACTTTTTCTCCCTATCAGGGCCATTTTTAGCTAATTTTTTCCTTCCTTCGCGACTTTTTCTGGCTAAACTTTTTGACGGCAGACCGATTTTTAAAGCTTATGATATCTTTATTTCATAACGCACATGCTCAAAAAGTCAATTAAAAATGTGCTCAAAAAGTCAATTAAAAATGTGCTCAAAAAGTCAATTAAAACCGTGAGAATAATATTAATATTAAAATGGAAAAATGCCAAAAGGCAGTAAAAAATAAAAAATAATCCAAGTTGTTTCATACAATATTAAATATTTAAAATGCAATATTTATTTCCATTTTATTTTCCAATTTTAAAATGCAATCAATCAAAATTAAATAAAAGGGGAATAGTTAAAATGAGTAATTATGATAAAAAAAGGCAATCCTAAAGAATCTGGGACACAAAATAAATTTTTTTAAAAACCTCTCTTTCTAGGGTAAAAATTCATGCTGAGTTCAAATCTGACATCCTTTCCATCATAACATGCCATCTTGGTAAGATAACGCCAATTTTTACCAAGAAAATGTCAAGGGGGGACCAAGGGAAATTTTCGGAAAATTTTTTGTATAGTCATATTATAGCTCATTCGACGCAGCTTGGCGAGATAAATCGAATGGTACCATTATTATTAGGTAATATTGAGTTTTGGACAAGTTATATGTCAAAAATCTTACCAAGATAATATAAATCTTTTGGTCTAAACCTGCCTAAAACTTAATATTATCTTATAAAAATGGTACCCGATGATTGAGCTATAAGCTGGCTATATTAAAAATATGTTGAAAATTGACTTTGGTCCTCCCTTTGCATTTTCTTGATAAAAGTAGGCATTATCTTACCAAGATGGTAAGATATGACAAAATAGATATCAGAATCGTGTTCTACGCCTCCGATTACCCTTAGAAATATGATTTTAAAAATTTTTATTTTGTGTCCCAGATTCTTTAGGATTGCCCAAAAATATGTGGTTTTTGACATATTCAAATTATATATTGTTCAATCAATTATTCTTCATTTAGGACCCTTCCTTTTGGCAGCTCCAGTCTTCTTCACTTCCTCGAATCGAATGCAGGCTCATCGGCAGATTTGGCCGGAATAAGCAAATGGTGGCTAAAGTCAGTTGGTCCTTTTGCCGTCACAACTTTTTCTTTCCCAGCAACCACAGCAGCACAACTTTTTGAGCGCGTGGTCGGTCCCCCTCCTTTCATCGTTGATTCATCATCCAATGGTCCCGCCAATGTTGGTGCTTCACGAAGTGTATCCACATCGAAATGTCCTGTATAATTTAATTTAATAATAAACCAACAATGAATAAAATTAATTCAAACCCAAAAGTGAGGCCATTGCATCCGGATGAGATGGAATTGTGACATTCGCAAAAAGTTTAACTTTTGGTCCTCCGCCGCCGCCGCCACCATTTTCTTGCGGTTTCTCCTCCATCTCCTTTTTAATTCTTTTGGGTGCGGATGGTCGCATGGATAAAGCCGAAGAGATGTTGCCTTCCTCATCACTGCATTCCGATGAACAATATGAAGCACAAACACTTGGAATTGGCGATTCCCGGGCCCATTCATAAATTGCCAATTTCCATTTTTTAACCTAAATATTCTACTATTTAAATTTTTCAGTATTTTAAAAACCTGGGTATCCCAAGAACGTCGACTGAAATTGAGATATTTGTTCGGCGTTTTCGGATGAATTCCTTTCTGACGAGTCATTTTGGGCACCGTAGCCAAGAAAAGTTTATAAGTTGGCCTCTCCTTCATTTTAAGCAGTTCTTTGTCACGACGCTATAATTAAGATATTTATTGTTAGGATCTAATAAAAAGCACTTACTGAAATGGTTTTAACATCGCTGCACCATCCCTTAAATGCATTAATTAATTCAGGAATTTTTTTTAAATTTACCAAAACCGCTAAACCTAAACCGCTATAAACTTTTCGCAATTTTCAATTTTTTTTTCGAAATTTTAAATATTTCCCTTCCTAAATTTCACCAAAATAAATATAATAAAATTTACATATTTCTCCAAATGATCAATTTTCTCGTTGAATTTGTTGGCAATTTCATTTGAATCTGCTTTACTTGCCGATTTCATTGCCTCCATTTCCTTCTTCACTTCCACTAATTCAGCCTGAAATTTATACTTAAATTTAACTTAAAATAATTTTCAAAATATTTACCTTAATCTTTTCAATTTCCCCAACATTTTCATCATTCGACTTGGCCTCAATTTTATCCAATGCAAAATCGGCCAAATTCATTTGTTCCAAATCACTGCAAATCGACGATCCTTCACTTTCTGCTGCTGCCGGCTGCTTATTTTCCATTGAAATAGACAAAATTATTCTTGATTTTGTAGAGAAATTTTCAGCTTTTTTTAAATTAAAAAATGCTTTAATAATGTTTATTTAGGATTTTTGGTTTTTATTTTTTATTGGCCTACAAATAAGTGTAAAAAATACTTTAAGTATGGAAAATGCATATGTGAATGTGAACAGCAGAATTGGAAAAAAAATATTTCGGGAATTGGAAAAGGGGGAATATGAAAATGATGATGATGAAATTGGGGATGAGTCGTGATAAAAAAAATCGATTGGTCAATGGCGGGCGGTGCTAGCGCGTTTAGGTACGGAAAAGAGAGAAAAGACATTTTATCCAAACCGGTTTTCGGCTATTTATAGGTAGGGGTTAATAAACCAAAAAACCAATGATGTTTTCGGATTTAGCATGTTAGAAAACCCTTAAAACTAGAGACGGGCACCGGACCGGATTTTTGCCGGATCCGGGCCATTTTTTGCCAGAATCCGGAGAAAAAATTTTATAACTGGATCCGGTCCGTAATCCGGCACATTTTATGAGATTTTTAAAAAATCCGGCCTAATCCGGAGCTTTTTTGCTTGATCAGGCCCAAATTTACCCAATCCGAAATCCGGACCGGAATCCGCAGATGACATTTTGCCGGTCTCTACTTAAAACCACTTCCAAAACATGCAGTAAATGTCAAACTGGCTAAAACATGGTTTGATTGAAATGTTTTAAACGACTTTTTCGGTGAAACGCGCAAACATGGTCAAAATGGCCAGTGTGTGCACCTGCATCTCTTCACACTCATCATCAATCATTTCATATCCAATCCATTCTCCTCCATCTTCTCAATTCTAAACATTTTAACATATACCTAAGGGTGTTTCCGAATTCCGATTCCGAATTTCACCAAAATAGTTGGAGAATAAATATTTATGGTCAATATTCCGTTCCGAATTTCGGAAATTCCGCTGTTTTTTAGTTCTGATTCCGAAAAATGTTAAGTTTCAAAAAAAGTGAAAAAGCAAAGGGGCCTACCGCTTATACACAAAATTTGTATAATTGAGTTTTTCAAAAATATTTTAATCGCAAAAATTTGTCATTTTGAAAAAACGCCAGTTTCCTAATTATTTTGAGAATCAATTTTTAATCGATATGGCTTGGCTTGGGCTTGTTTTTATTATTGAATTTTTTTAATGAGAATAGCCCAGTTTTACGTCTTTTTATAGAGATTTTTACTCTTTTAACATAAATTTGTATTGCATATTTTGGGCATATTTAATTAATATACATCGTACATGCCTTGCCTATTTTTCATTTTTAATAATGGCAAACTTCTCGCAATAAATTCCAAGCGAAATTACCTAATAATTAGAATTAACTTTCGTTGGTTATTAATCTCTTCCAATCTAATATTTTTTTTAAATTTTATTATACAAATAAATCCACGCTTAATTTTATCAGAATTAAATTAAAATCAATAGTAAAAAATTATCTTTTTTTCTTATCAAATTAATTATCTTTTCCTAGAATGCATTTTGCTAAAGATCAAGGAGTTTTAATAAGAATAGTTTTTTTCAGATATCAGTAATAAAATATTAAATTATACTTCAAAGTTATAAATTTGAATTGAGAAATGCGAACTCGAAGTGGGAGCCAATATAGCGTTGATCAGCCGAATGCTATGCAGAAGAAAACGAAACAATCACCAAAAAAGGCAACACCAAAGGTAACACCGGCAAAAAAGGCGACACCAAAGAAAACACCAATGAAGATGACACCGGCAAAGAAGACGCCAACCAAAAAGACACCGCCAACAAAAAAGACTCAAAAACCGTCCAAAATCCCAGTGCTAGTTCCAGGTTTTGACTTTTGATCATTAAAAAAATATATTGTCAAATATATTTATAGGCCACTATCGAATATCTGATGGTTGATTTAAGCAAAAATTTGTAGAATATTACTAGCGATTAGCGAAAAAATGAAATGAAACAGAGTTTAAAACATAGAAATAGTTGCGTCTATAATTGGAATTGCTCAATTTCGGAATTAGCTAAATACTCTTTGGTTAATTGTACAAATTCGAGAATAGGCTCATTCGATTTGGAGTGGTCGATTAGGTTTATGAAATTCCAGTTTCAGACTTGTATGGGCCTGGTTTACAAAATTATTAAACCAAAACCGGTTTGGGTTTAAACAAAGGTCCAATTTTTCAATCCAAGCTCTTATCCTTCTGAAACTGAAACGAAAATTTTATAGACTAAATCGACCATTTTGAGTCTAATGAACATATTCTAGAAGTTAAGATTTCCAATAAAATTGTAAATGTATTAAGAAAACATCATAATTTGCATAATTTTAGCCAAACGTGGTGGTCGTGGCAAACAACCATCAACCACCGCCGCCGCTGCCGTCAAACAATCGAAACAAAACGATGGACTTACTGAGAAAACGGCAATTAGTGTCAACAATATCGGGGAAGAATATCAAGTAAAAAATTGGGAACAATCTAAATTGTCGCCGATCCGACAGGTCGCCGTTTGTAATAACTCATCATTTACTGATTACTGAACCAATATTAATGGTTTTAGTATCAAATTAAAGAGCAGACTTTTGGCTATAAAATAATATTAATTTTATTTAATTGGTTCAGAAGTTTAGAAGTTATGTCCATATAATCCATTTAAGACTACTTTAACAGGATTATACAAAAAAGTATCGATGGTTTTTTGAGCACAACTCCATCATTTTTGTACCAATTTAAATAAAATTAATATCTATGGATAGCCAAAAGCCTGCTCTTTAATTTGATACTAAATCCATTAAAATTGGTTGAGTCATTGATGAGTTATTACAAATGGCGTCAAGTCGGACGCGACAAGTTGGGTGGTGACAATTTGGAGCGAATCTCTAAAATATTTATTGAATTTTTTGCTTAAATTTGTTAAGTATCTTGGTGCCACCTATCCCGGCTATCGAGTGCGAATGCAAGCATTGATGCGCAACGGCCAGGACCGTATTTCCATTGAAACTGCGGATGGCAAACAATTGAACATTTACTTCGACATTAAAAAATTCTTCCCAATCCCAATGGATGATTAAAGAAGAAAGAAAAGATGATGGAATTTGAGAATTGACACCAATTAATCACTAAAATAAATATTTTCGATTACGAATATCCATCCATAAGCTTCTTTTACCAATTTAATTCAATACTTGAATTATTGCCAACAGTTAATTAAATTTGAATAAAATTGAGTTAATATATTTGTATGTATTAAAAAATAATAATAAAATAGATTCTGATTCTGAAAAATTTAAGTATTGTCTGCAATAAATGGTTTAGTAGTGCTTCATTGCTGTTCATTTGACCTTAGCTCTACAGGAAAATCAATTCAGGATGCTATATGATAGATTTGAAAGTTCTAAAATTCCTCTAAAAATAAGTTTTTCTAAATTTATAATAGCTTAAAATAATTTGTTAATAACAGACTTTCCTCGAAAAATGCAGGTTAATTTATACACTCAAAAAGATGTAACTTATTTTAAAAATTGAATCCATAAATCTAAAAATGCTAAATTGTAGAGGAAGTTTAGGCTTTCCAATGGTATATCATTTCTCGAATAAGTTACCACAAATTAAATTAAGCACTCAAAGCAAATTGGCCTACCCTTACGCGTTACGCCTTAATGAAGGGTGTATTTATTACTCTTCCTTCAAAAAATCGCACCGATTGATAATTCGACCACATAAAAATAATCATAATCATTCATCATTTTCATCCACAGAGTTGTTTATCAATAAAATTTAATCAATTAAATTAAAGGTATAAATTATTTATGCAATGAATCTATTTTTGGGCATCGATCTTGGAACAACAACAATAAAAATTGCTCTAATTGACGAGAAAAATCAGTAAATAAATTAATTAAAAAATTTTGAGCATTTATCTTGTTAAATTCACAGAATTTTATTAACAAAGGACAGGGCTCATAATGCTCAAAATCACTGTTCGACTAATGCAAATTGGAATGAACAATGTCCAAAGAAAATTGTACAAACATTTTTGGATCTTATCGCCTCAATTGATTTGGCACATCTAAATGGAATTGGAATATCCGGACAAATGCATGGAATTATTTTATGGAAAGGCGATACAATGTAAGTGCCCCCAAATTTGATAAATTAAAAATAGGCAATTTTTTACACCTTTTTTTTGGTTTCCCCAAATAGTTTTTACTTCTACCAAATCATAAACCAGTTTTAGTCTCTACAAGCTTTATCCCAATTTGTAGATCTCATTAAGAAACGTGTTTGATACATAAATTTCATTGTTTAAATCTAAACAGAGCGAGTTAAACCGTTTAAACCATATTTCCGGTTTTTGGTTTAAAACACTTTAATTTTTGGCCAAAATCTGACATTATTTCTCGATGAGATCTATAAATTGATATAAATTTTTTGTAACGACTAAAATTGGTTTCTGATTTATTAGAAATCAAAAACTAAAGGGTGGGGGAAAAAATAAAAAATGAGTTAAAAATTACCTTCCAAATTTTTTTAATGAAATGAAGGAATACTGGGATAATATTGGTCAATGCATAAAATTTGGGTGAAGAACTTTGGAATTTTGTTGATTTTTTTTTACAAAATTTAATACCCTTCCTTCAAAACAATTTGTTTCATTTCAGAAATTCCCTAGAGCAATGCAAATGCTCAAAATTAATCACATGGATGGATGGACGATGTGATGTGGAATTCTTGAAAAAATTACCCAAATGGATTTTGAAAAATGGCCAAACAAATAGTCAAACAGAAAAGTCAATTTCAAGTGGATATGGGATGGCAACGCTGGCATGGTTGAAGGAAAATTGTGCATTGGATTCAGAAGAATGGGATCGGGCCGGCACAATTATGGACTTTTTGGGTACAGTAATTTTAAAAAATTAATTATCTCCCCCCCCCCCCTTAGGATGTTGGGATTAAGGGCTAAATGAGGTGATTTTTATTATCCCACCATATCTGTATTCTGTAACCTATCCTCGATGACCCTAACCCTATCCGTGGTGACCAAAAGACGGGGACCCTACACTTTCCAAAAAAAGGGGTGTCTAAGTATACCATTCAAGTACTCAATATTTCGTCAATCTTTTAAGATATAAGACTTTTTACAACATTAAGTTAATGACTTTTTGTAGGGTATTTTGATATTAAAATGATTAAATACAAATATAATTAGCTGTAAAGTTATGAACAAAAAATTGAAAAATGCCTAATTTCGGCCTATTTTGCCCCTTTTTCGCAATTTTTTCGCCAATTTTCAATCAAATTCAGCTAATTCTTTCAATTAATTAATTCATCCTAATCCAGAGGCTATAAAATGGTGATAAATTGGCTAAAATATAAAGCAAATAGAAATTCAAAAATTGATTTTTGTGCGCAAAATTAGGATGCTTAAATTTTGTTTTTTCAATTTTTTATTTTAGCTGCTTATTTGACTCAATCCAATGGAACAATTCTAATGTCCGATCAAAATGCTGAATCATGGGGCTATAAAGATGTGGACAATAAATGGACAATTTTGGTAGAATAAAGAAAGAATATTTTAAAATATCAATTTTAAAAAGGATCACCCAAATGAATTCCTATTGAATTTATTGCCAAAAATTGTTAAAGCCGGCACAATTATTGGGCATTCAAAAATTGCTGGCATTCCGTTGGATGTTCCAATTTTGGTGCCAATTGGCGATTTGGGCGCATCCTTGTTGCCAATTTTACACAAAGGAGAGGCGGGTAAGGCATAATTAGGGTTTGGCAAGTTTGAATTTTGCCCATGGGTAAATTTAAATAATTTTTAAACTAACAGATGAATCTTCCTGAAAATTTTTCTTCCTTATACAATAGGATCGAGTTCTTCTAATTAATAGACTAACTTCCAAAGTTCTACGGTAAATTTAAGTTATTGAAATGGAAATTACTTAATGAGGGCATGATTTAATTTAATATGTTTACAATTACGATAGAACTTTATAAGCTAGCCTCAATTGAAATTCGGCCCTATATATAAAGTAGTAAAATTTTCAGGAAGCATCCATCTGCTAGCTAAGAAGTTATTCACATTTACCCAAAGGGCAAAAGTAAAGCTCGCCCAATCCTGTGGACATAATACAGTAAATACGCCCCACTTTCTGGATCAACTTGGCTCCATTTATAATAACTCATCAACAAATGAACCGATTTTGATGATTTTATTATCAAATTAAAGAGCAGATTTGTGGCTATCCAATTATATCAAAATATTTAAAATTGATTTAGAATTATAGGAATTATGTCCAAAAAATCAATGAAAAATTTCAATATTCCATATTATAGATTATATTAAATGGTTTTTTGTACATAATTCCAGTAATTCTGAGCCAATTTTAACAAACTTAATATCATTGGATAGCCAAAAGTCTGCTCTTTAATTTGATAACAAAATTATTCAAATTGTTTCAGTCATTAATGAATTATTATAAACAGAGTCAATTTGGTCCAGCATCAAGTAGGGCCGCTCCCCTAAATTAATGGATGCTCCAATACATTTTCCATTATTTTCAGCCCTTCACATAGGGACTTCAGCACAATTGGCTTTTTACCTCGAATCCAATCAGCCATTTTTATCATCGCCATTGCCACCTTCAATTGTTCAAGTTCCATTTTTTGATGGGAATTCCTTGTTGGTTGCTGCTTCGTTGAATGGCGGAAATGCACTTGATTTTTTCCTTCAAGTTTGATTAATTTTTATTGGAAGACAATATTTACTTAATTTTTTACCCCCTTTTTTACCCAAAATTTTATTGTTTTTGATTTCTAATAAATCAGAAACCGGTTTTAGACTCTAAAAACCTAATACCAATTTGTAGTAGATCTAATCGAGACGCATCGAATGGTATATAAAATTCCAGGTTTTGGCCCAAAATTAAAGCGTTTAAAACCAAAAACAGTAAATATGGTTTAAATTTAAATGATTTAACTCGCTCGTTTTCGATTTAAATAAACTAAGAAATGTGCGTCTCGATGAGGTTTACAAATTAGTAAAAAGGTTTGTAGAGTTTAAAACCGGTTTCTGATTTATTAGAAATCAAAAACTACTTTTTGGGATAAAAAAAAATTTTGTAAAAAAATATTTAATTAAATTTTGGGCAAAATAATTTAAATTAAAAATGAACAAAATTTTCAGCAAATTGTGAAATGGTCTCATCAAATTTGCGGCCTTCCAAATGAACCAGGAGAAATTCAATATTCTGCAATTCTTGATCGAATTTTCCAACAGCAATCCAACAATAGTGCTTCGTCTTCACTTTCGATTAAGCCAACTTTCTTTGGCGAAAGGCACAATCCCCAAAGTGGAGCAATTGTTGATGGTTGGAGGGCAGAGAATTCATTGGAAGATGTGAGTTGATTAAACATGGGGAAATATTCTATTTTTGTAGCCGATTTTGATTTCCATGGACAAAAAGAATAATAATAATAATGGCAGATATTGTAGTTTTTAGCCAACGGCCATATCTTATGTTCTAGACATCATATAGCTTTAATTGATAGCTAAATCGATTCAGCATGGTCGAATTTAGTTAGAGAAATGTTAATTAGCCTTGATTGGTTGCAAAATCTTAAACCGGATTAAAAACCCAAATTTCAGTTAGCATAACTTAGGTTCAAACTGTTAAAATCTATTGGAAATTGAAATCATATAAATAAAATTGACGCTAACAAAATGATTGAACTAAAGATCAGTGTTTTCCTGTTCCAACTTTTTTCAATCTGTTCTGTTCCTGTTCTGTTCTCGGAACATGGAACAGTCTAATTGTTCTGTTCCTGTTCTCTGTTCCAACTTGGAACAGACAGGAACAGGAATAGGAACAGGAACAGGAATAGGAACAGGAACAGAACAGATTTTCTGTTCTTAAACTGTTCCAACGGAAAAATTTTTTTCAAAAAATTTTAGAGAAAATTTTAATTTTTTTTTATTTTTTTTTCCTCAATTCTTAATAAAAACGTAAAAGAGAAGTAAACGAAGGCAAGTACCAACTAAAAAGGAGTATCATTTCATACATATCATCAACCATAAATCTTGCGAAAATTTCTTTTTTGACCAAAAATATTCGGCGTAAAATGAACGATTCGGGATTCGGGTCCCTCTTTGATAATAAATTTCACAAAAAAATTCAAGTCCTTAATTAATGCTTTTCTGGAAATAAACAACCAATCGATGGGGTTGGGGAAGATGAGTGAATTCCCTTTCCCTAAACGAAAAATGTAAAAAAAAAGTAAATAGTGATCCTTTAGTTTTATGTATTTAGATCCAAATTTTTGGCCATATTTTGTGTTGGCATCGGAAATTTGAGAAAGAACAAAATAAAAGCCCCAAGAAAATTCAAAAATTTTTTCCCTCCCCGGTAATTTTCCCTGATTTACGAGTTCCTCAGGAACAGTCTAGGAACAGCCAATTCTGCTCTGTTCCTGTTCTGTTCCTGTTCCAAAAAATTTTCAAACTGTTCTGTTCCTGTTCTGTTCTAAATCATGGAACAGGAACAGGGACAGGGACAGGAACAGGAACAGAACAGGAACAGAACAGAATCAGAGGAACAGGGAAAACACTGCTAAAGATTAAGCTATACGATAACTATAATATATCGAAATCAAAATAGGGGATAAATAATAAATAGATTCATTTTTTTATTTTACAGTTCATTTGCTCAATTGCCCGAGGCATTGTTCAGAATTTGGCCGAAATGATGCCTGAAGCATTTCTTTCTGCCCATAAAATAACCAAATTGAAATTAATTGGAAAGGCAGCTGGACAAAAAATCTTTGAAGAAGAAGCAAAACGTCATTTTCCAAATTTATTAATACTAAATGGAAAAGAGGAATTGGTCTCTGCTGCATTCGGTGCTGCATTATATGCAAAAAGAAGTCTTGATAAATAAAACAAAGAATTATAAATATTAGATATTTAAATGCTTTTGAATATTTTACTACTTATTCTTTATTCAACTTCGGTTCATTTCCTAGCTTTGATAAAATTTTGAAACCTGCAGGATGAAAGAAATAAATTTTTTGTCTTTTGAGATTTTTAGTAAATTGAAAATCGATGTAATTTCGAATATTTGTCCACAATTTTATTTTTTGTCAAAATGCAAGAGAATATTTAATAAAAATCCTTAATCCATTTGTAAAATGCTCTCCCTAATCACAATTTGATTCATGCTGCTAAATTAATTTATCTTTAAGCCAAAATTGCTCACAAAATAAATTCCATCCTTCAAATGCATTGTTTTATTCGCATATAAAATGAAATTATTCACTATCTATTTTGATAGGGACCAAAAAAGTCATTAAGGCGAGGAATCAAATGGCGGTACATGCAAAAGGACAAGATGAATATTTCAGCCATTTGATCATTAAATTTATTGAATATGTGGATTTAAAATAATCTGCCAGTTTTGCATTAAATTAATTCCTCACATTTGCCTGTTTCCCGAACATTAAATTTCGCCTGTTTCCCGAACATTAAATTCCGCCTGTTTCCCGAACATTAAATTCCGCCTGTTTTCCAAACATTTAATTCCGCCTATTTCCCAAACATTTAATTCCTCCTATTTCCCAAACATTTAATTCCGCCTGTTTCCCAAACATTTAATTCCGCCTGTTTCCCGAACATTAAATTCCGCCTGTTTCCCAAACATTTAATTCCGCCTGTTTCCCAAACATTTAATTCCTCCTATTTCCCAAACATTTAATTCCGCCTGTTTCCCGAACATTAAATTCCGCCTGTTTCCCAAACATTTGATTCCGCCTGTTTCCCAAACATTTAATTCCGCCTGTTTTCCAAACATTTAATTCCGCCTGTTTCACAAACATTTAATTCCGCCTGTTTCCCAAACATTTAATTCCGCCTGTTTCACAAACATTTAATTCCGCCTGTTTCCCAAACATTTAATTCCGCCTGTTTCACAAACATTTAATTCCGCCTGTTTCCCAAACATTTAATTCCGCCTATTTCCCAACATTTAATTCCCAAACATTTAATTCCCAGACATTTAATTCCGCCTGAAATATTAAATATTCTAAATGTTAAATAAGATATTTGTATTATTGGACTACACTCAAATGACGCTGCAAATCGCTGCATTCTTACTTCTCTTTAATTAGCAAAAAATTATTTTCATAAAACGCCCACCACATTTGCACTTTTCAAACGAATGAAAATAAAATGAAATGAATTCAATGCGACACCGCTTCAGATTTAAGACACGCACATTTACACAAATTGCATGACAAAATAATATTTATATTTTAATGATATAAGCACACAGTCCCCATTGGAAAATTACTTTAAAAGTGGGCGCCGACACAAAACATAAAAAAACAGGGTTTATGGCTGATGTTTTGCCATAAGCTATAGATGGTTTATGGCGATAATTCTAATAGGCCCTTGGAAAAGAATTCCCCGTATTTCGAGCATTCATTTTTCGAATTCACCATCATAGCTACCCAATATCCACCGCATTTATTGGGAACTGCAAAGAAGGCCACTCCAAATGAACTACAATTTTCATTATTTAACATTAATGCGTTTGTTTGGAGAGACTCACTTCCTTTCATCATCATTAAAATATTTTGCATTTAAATCAAAAATTGGATTTTTAATTTTACAGAAATTATTGTAAAATATCAACCATTTGTTTTGCTGTAAATATGGGCTCTTTGCCGATGGACAACAACACAAATATTGATAATAATTTGACGACCACCACCACGGAATTGCCACTCTCCACAACAACCTTTATTGTTGGAATTTCAATTTTTTTCGGGTTCTAGTAATTTAACTTTGGGGGAGGGGGAGGGTGGGAATGATAGGTCGATTTCACAATGGTGCAAATAAAAATTCTTTTTTGAATTTGAAGAATATTAAATATTGCTAATAACGGTTCCCGGAAAACTGGTCAGTGGGGAAAGCTGGTCAGTGAGGAAAAATGGTCAGTGGAAGACTGGTAAGTACGGAAAGTTGGTCAGTGGGGAAAACTGGTCAGTACGGTAAACCGGTCAGTGGAAAAGTGGTCAGTGGGTAATTTCTTTTTAGTTAGACAAACCGTAACTATATTATACCTTAATCGGTGCAATTCGGTGAGCTAAGCATGAATCAAATATTGGTTCCCTATAATGGCTCGAAAATATACAAGTTAGACTACTTTTAGTCTTATTTTTTACTGACCACTTTTCCACTGACCGGTTTACCGTACTGACCAGTTTTCCCCACTGACCAACTTTCCGTACTGACCAGTCTTCCACTGACCATTTTTCCTCACTGACCAGCTTTCCCCACTGACCAGTTTTCCGAACACGGCTAATAACTCCCTAGTTCCAATACATTCCAGCGAGGAGAAAATTTTCATTAAGTCCCTATTTCCATTCCATGTAGTGCCCAAATTTCTATGCTGCGCTGCCCACATATGGGTTCGATCCAATTGTGGCCCTGTTGGTTTTCGGCCGTGTGCTGATTGGAACTGTGGGCATTGCGCTGAACCTGGAGTTGGTGTGGATAACCATCTGGAACAATTACAGAGAAATTAAAACTTAGAAATCAGAATAAAATCAGAATCAACAAAATCAGAAATCAGAACATAATCAGAATTTAGAATCAGAGAATTTAGAAAGCAGACTCAGAATTTATTAAATCAGAATAAAATCAGAAAAAAATCATAATAAAATCAAATTAGTAATATAATGAATTGAACAATCTACACATTTGAATATTTCCAACCACTCCAAAACAGAAATTTGCGCGGCTCATGTAACTTTCTGTTGGCTCTGAACGCCTTCGCTACGGCTCTGTTCGAGATGGGATTTTTTCACACCTGGATTCTAGCTATGACAGGGAAAAACACGGTTCGCATGTACAATTGCTTTTGGCTCCAAATGATCCCGGTGTTTGGTAAATACTTTTCACTGGCCTGTATGCCCATCATTGGGTTGGACCGACTGAAGGCATTGCTACTCCCAAAATTGTTTGTGTTTTGAATCCTATGAACTCAATCTTTCACCTTCTTTTCACATCAACAGAGATGACAATTCCAACAATATCTACCTGTTCAGCTGTATCACTTTTTGCTCTGCCATCAGCGCATTCGTGTTGTACATAAGCTATGTTACATTGCAGACCGATAGCTATCTTCTAAACTGGTTCGCCGCTTCTTCTCTTTGTTTCATTATTATATTTTTTTAATTAAATAAATTTCACTAATTTTCTACTTTTTTCAATCATTTCTTCCCCATTCAAGGCAAACAATGTGCACCGCTTCCGAAATCTCTTTATTCGATCCAGCACAATGGTATGTGTCAAATCTGGCACTTTACCTCAACCTGTCCTCTCCGTGCATTTACATCCTGCTCGGCATTTACTTGCGAATTAAAAGTCGAAGTCAGTTGAAGAAAAACATGAAATGTGTTTTCCAACAGAGCACAATGAAACAACATTTAATAAATTTAGAATTAAAAATAAAGAGAAATTAAAAAATCGTTTAAATCAAAATAATTTATGATTTAGGTACAACAACAACATTAACCTCTGTGAACAACAAAACTCGTCGAATATTTAAGTCCATTTTTGTGATAATGCTCATCGAGCTGATCGGCTGGGGCTCCAACTCTTTGTACTTCCGCCTGAACTCATTCTTCGTGGATGCCATTGTTGATGGCAAACGGCATTTTATCTTCAGCACCATTTTTGGATATATTTACTACATTTGCATTGCAGTCAGCCCATTGGCACTTTACTTTTGCTCGTAAAATTTTTGAAAAAAAAAGTAAAATCAATTTTTATAAAAAAAAGGATGGACTATAAAGAAGCATTCCAAAGGCACTTCCACTCAATTGGGAGTTCAATGAAATGCGCCGGCAGACAATCCCAACAGCAAAAGAGAGAAAAGCAACAGCATTCCCTATTTGTCAGATCAAAAAACAACACCAAGAATATAATTCCCATTTCTTGATTAACAAGATTAACAGAGAATTGAAAAATTATGTAAATCTGATGTAACTAATTTCTAATTTATATAAGGTCATTTGTTATTTACAGATTCACACTGAATATTGCATTATTTTTTGTTATAAATTTATTTGAATTTCATTGGAAATATCATTATCATTATCATTATAATATTTTGTTATTCTTGACAATTTATTTAATTTCCGAAGAATTGAATTTTTTATTGGGAAAGTTCTTGGAAAATACAAAATGAATAAAACAAATTTTTAATATTTTATCGACAACACAAAAACACGCAAATCATTTTAACAATTTTTTATTTGTATTTACATGTCCTATTTAGTATTTATTCATTTTCTTGGAAAATTACAATTTTTGCCAAATAAATAGTTTTTACATCATTCCATTGCTAATGAAATCTGTTGCTCCTTTATAAAATTGTGGAGAATTTAAATATAATTATTTCAGAATTTTTTGAACTGAACACCTCTTTCGGTGGTGCCAATTGTGGCTGTTCCAGATTTTCATTGAATTTCCAAATGAATTTAAATATATATAGATTAAATTAATTTGAAATGCTAAAAATAGTATAATATGTAAATATTCGTATAAGTATTGAATCCAACTGATGAGTGAAAAAAAACTACAATCATTTCATAACCGATACCTAAAGTCACTAGCTCTAACATAAACTAAAGCCAATCCTGAAAAGAATGTAGATTCATTTACTTTGTAGGTCTTTTGATTTACCTATAATTCCGCCTGTTTTGCACTAAAATAATTTCGAAAATATTTAATTGAAAAATAAATATTTAAATAAATTAAATTTGTCAAAATTTAAAATTAATTATAATCCATTTTTTAATTAAAAATTAATCAACAAAATTAAAAATGCTAAAATAAATAACAATCGAAAGAATGGTCGGGCAAAATAAAATATAATAATCTATTCTATCTGTTTTCTTCATTTCTATTTGATTTTTCATAATCAGCTATTATTTCGGCCATTTTATTTTTCAACCAATTGAACATGTTGATTGGAATTGGTCCATACAGATTCCTTGGTTCGAAAAATTTATTAGGCTTCTTTGCCATTGTTTTTAGTTTAAAATTCAATTTCTGGTTTTTGGTTGAATGAATTTCCAATTTGTAGTCATAATGAAGGCCTTTTACAATTTGTTGACAATTAATTGGTGACTAAATGAATTGAATTAAATTTAAAAATATGCAATCATTTTGTTGTAATCGAATTATTCATTTTTTTTTGTTATATTGTCAGATAATATAACAGTGCTTTTACTGCGTATATTATATGAATAGAAATTTAAATTTCGCCCAGTCCCTTTTTCCAACTTTCCATTTTCATGGAAAATATTGGCAATACTTATTTGACAATATTTATTAAAATTTTATAATTCCGACTAGAAGTCCTCGAAAAATGATTTTTGAATTTTTTTTTTGAAGAAATCCTCAATTTTAGAGAACTTACGATTTTATTTTAATAGGGTCATAATCCAAAAATTTAATCGCAAATAATATCTTTCAATATTTTATGAAATATTTTTTTTGTATTTAAGCGCTCACCTTATCCTCTCCAATTAAATGGTCTGTAGAAAAAAGCTTTTCTTGCAATTCATTGGAGAGTAAGTGCATTGCATCAAGCATGTGATATATATCCTCTGGCACCAAAATATTTGGAAAGTCGATGTATTGATCTCCGCCGTCTTTCCGAATATATTTCTTTAAAAAAGGGTTTTTCAGCTCATTTTTTATAAATTTCTTATGCAATCAATTAACTGACATTTATTTATGAATTTATTTATTTTTCTCATTTTCATTTTTAATTTCCTAAAATTTATTAAAGAAATGATATGGCACACCTGTGTTATTTTTATATATTTTTGGCCACTTTTGCCCTGTTTAAACTCAATTTTGAATAGCCTGCTATGCGGGTCATTATAGACAGTATAGTATTCTGCTTCCAGACGAATAAGTCCTTCATGGACATTATTAGTTTCTTCTTTGTAAGCAATTGGCTCTTTTCCATTAACTGAAATTAGTAAACAATTTCAAATTGTTCCAATCTCACATACCATCCTTGTTCAATGGTTCAACATGATAAGTCTTTTGTTCTTGTTGATTTGAAGAAGAACTAAAAAATATAGATTAAATATTTGGATTGTTTTAAGGTGATTAATTGTCATTATCTATTATAAATTTGGATGTAACATTGTACCTTTTAAATAATTCAGCCATTTGTTCCCTCAACCAATTGAATACATCCATTGGAATTGGCCCATATAATTTCTTTGGTTTATAGTTATCGGTTTTGTCAGCTTTAGTTGTTATCGTTTGGAGTTCGAAATTCAATTGTTTGGATATATGTGAAGTGCTGATCTGCAATTTATAATCATTGCGAAGTCCACTTACAATTTGTTGACAAATCTCCAAATCCTTTATATTTCTTTGATCCTGTTTATTAAAAAAAATATTATCAGCGGTCATCATAATATTATTTATTAATTTTTTGAAAAATTTTCAAATATTTCGATGGTTTTGTAAATGGAATATCCCTATTTTATCCGTGTGATAAGAGATCATATTTAATTTAAAAATTGCATTTACTTCTTTTGCAAGGATCTCATCCGAAATTTGAAGTGCTGCGCATTTTTCCTCCGAATCCGTGGACAATGTGTGCATTGCGTTGAGCAAGTTAGAAGCTATTTCCACAGGAATAGGTGGAAAATAAACGAAAAGGCTTTTATCTTCTTCTATATTCCTTGATTCCAATTGTTTGTCGAATTCCTGGAAATTACGCTAACATTTATTACAATCAAAAACACATTTATAATCGAAAACACATTTACAATTGAAAACACATTTACAATTGAAAACACATTTATAATGGAAAACACGTTTACAATCGAAAACACATTTATAATGGAAAACACGTTTACAATCGAAAACACATTTGCAATCGAAAACATATTTACAATCGAAAACACATTTGCAATCGAAAACATATTTGCAATCGAAAACACATATACAATCGAAAACACATATACAATTGAAAACACATATACAATCGAAAACACATTTGCAATCAAAAACACATTTGCAATCAAAAACACATTCACATTTACAATCAAAAATACATTAACTCATCACTGTTCATTTTTAATAAAATAATTTCTGTAAAGGACACACCTGCACAATTTGAATGAATTCTTCGCCAGCCTTGTTTCGCTCCAACCTAATTATCATTTTTCTGTCCTGATTTCCAATAATGACATTGACATTAAAGTCTAATGTCTCTTGTCGCATTATTTCCATTTGTTCTTCATTGGCATTTACCATATCATTATCATGTGTACTTATTTCTGAAAAAAAAAAACAAAATTGTAAATTCTGCCGTAAAGATACCCTCTTCTTCCATCCATTTTGGGAGAGGGGATGGAGGCAGCTCAATTTGTTTGGTTCCATCAAATTCCGTCAACATTTTGGCCATTACATCGCGCAATAAAGGAAGCAATCGAATTGGCACTGACAATTCCTTCGGTTTATGCGATGGATCTGCAGTAGTTGTGATTGATTCCATTCTAAATTCCAAATGTCCATTATGCCTTGGATTAAGATGAATTCCGAATCTGTAATTATATTTGAGGCCTTCTCTCTCTCTAACGAATATAGTGCAATTTGGTGGCTGAAAATAATAATTTTTAGCATATCAACGAGAATTGAGTATCCCTGCTGTTATACTAACTTTTTCCTTGTCAATAAGTTTGCTCATCAATTCATCCATTGCATTAACTAATGAATATGCATCTTCGGGCACAAAAATACGCACGAATTTGTGAGCGGTGAAGTGTAACTAAATTTTAAAATTGTTTTTAAAAATTTTTATATTTTCTACCCATTTGTATAAAAAAATTGATTTTTTCCCATTCTTGAATCGATGCATTTCAATGTACACAAACATTGTACTGCGTTCGCTCTTATAATAATTTATATATGGCAGTTTTTCGAAATGCAGCATTTCTTTGTTTCGATAATTGGATCTGGAATATTAAAGAATTTTTACCATCCAAATTATTAGGTATATCAAAATAATAAAAAAAAGAAAATCTTTTACTTTAATAAGTTGGATGTGGGTTCTGATTCTGATCCTTGCATTTGCATTTCACCATCTATATTATTAAATGATTGGTCTAATTTATTGGAGGCAGAAGACAAAGAAGAAGAAACCAACTGAAAAAATTAATAATTGTAGAAATTATCTAGATTAGTGAATGATAAATTAATACTGAAATTTAACTAGTTTAGGATAATAATCAGCTGATTTTATTAACCAATATATCGTTCATTTGTTCCTTCAACCAATGGAATACGCGGATTGGCACTGGGCCATATAATTTGCTCGGTATACGAAACTTGTCAGCTTCGGTTGATATTATTGTCTTTATTTGAAAATCAAGTTGTTGATTTTTGCATGAATGAATTTCCATTTTATAATTGAAATATAGTCCTTCAACAAATTGCTGGCAAATCATCGAAGACTTAAATGCGAATTTTTAGTTCAACTTATCTGCTGATATAAATAATACTTGATTCTGGTAAATTGGGGGCTGTTTAAGATGTAAATCATTGGACATTGTTCTCATTGCATTAAGCAAATGAGGGATATCTTCGATGGGAATTTTTGCAAAATTAAAATATGGGTTTTTGGCATCTCCGATATACATTCGTTTATCAAATGCCTAAAATTAAAATATTATGATTAAAGTTTTTTTTATAAATGGTTACCTGTGCTATTTTAATGAATTCGCCACTTGCACCTCGTTCACGTTCATATTCAATATTTATCTTTCTGTCCTGCGGTTTTTCATCAACTCTATAGCCCAATGTGTCGCGATAAAGTAGTGCTTTTTGTAATTTATTGCCGTCTTAATTGGCTTAATTAAGACATTTAAAATATATTACAGACAATTTGACTTTTCTTTTGTATTGGCTAGATGCTGGATTAACCAGTTCTCGGTTTACGGTTTCTAACAAGCTCGGAAAATCAAGAACGGGTTCTCTCACTCGACTCTGCAGTCTGCAAGATCGGCGATTTAGTCTAGGAAATTTCATTTTGAAAATGGTATGACCTTGTTTTGAAAAGTTGAACCATTGTTTAACACAAATTGCTGATTTGGTTTACTTACTAACTTTTCCTAATAAGCTTTATTTCGGATAATTACATAGACTAACATAAGTAGACTATGCTAATGCTGGGTCGAATGAACACATTCTCGGGTCGATTTCCAAAATAAGTTCGCCAGAAGCATCTAGCTTCCGCAATATATATAGAATAATTTTACTAATTATAATTTATTAAATTACCAACCATCTTCTAATATCCATTTTGGGAGTGAGGATGGAAGCGGTCCAATTTGTTGTGATCCATCAAATTCTGTCAGCAATTTGGCCATTCTATCGCGCAATGAAGGAAGCATTTGAATTGAGAGTGACATTGGCGCCCTTTTTCCGGATTTTTTTTCAATTGCTATTATTATAAATTCCAAATTGCCATATTTTTTATATGTGCTGATTTCCAATTTGTAATTGTAAAAAAGGCCATCTTTTATGAATTCTTCGCAAATTGGATGCTGTATTAAAATTGAGAAAGTTTAGATAGAAAATGTTAAGAAATTTTTTCTTTTTTGACTTATGTGAAATATACAAACATTGTGTTCATGTTCGCCAAGTTTATTCATCAATGAATCCATCGCATTTATCAACAAATATGCATCTTTGACTGCAATGTTCGGAAAGTGGTAATTCACAAAGTGAATCTTATAAATTCAGAATAAATTAATAAAAAATGAAATGAGAAATAAGCAAACCGTATTGCACAAATTGATCCATTTGTTCTCATTTTTATCAAGTCGAATTCTGATCATCAAAAGAAATAATTGCGTTTTTCCCATATATTTCAGTGTTTCAATTCCCAATGTTGTGAGTTTATTGGAGTGCTCTTTTTCTGTGCTAAATTAAAGATTATAATTATTAAAAGGTTTGTGACTGAAAATTTCTAAATTCCATCATTTTTACCCAATGTTTTTTAGAAATTGTAACTAGATTTGAGTACAACATTTATTTATATATTTTAAACCTTAATTTTGCTATCGAAACATCCCCTTTATGTTTAAGCAATTCATCATTATGTGGTGTTTGTGTTTGGCTCAATCGACGTAATATTGAAAATGAAGAGGAATGATCCAACTAAAAAAGACATTAATTTGAATAAAATTTAATATTTAAAATATAAACCTGCTGTTTCTGCTGAATTTGCAAATTAGTTTTGTCATTTTCTAGTAAAAATTTGCAAAATGGACGGCATGGGCTGTTAAGAATTGTTGAGCATAGGATTTTATGAAAATAGCAACAATTGTGCACATTATAAATATTGAAATTGCGGATCAATATCCTCATTGCATAAATATATATGAAATAATTAATTAACCTAAATTGATTAATATGTTAAAATTGATTAATAAATACTATATATAAATATAATTATTTTTATCATTCATGTATTTAATGGAACTAACAATAAGTGAGAAGAATTACAATCACGTCAGATTCCGAGAATACCTAAAATAGCTATGAACCAAATGAAAAAATTATTTTGTAATATAACTTCGGACCTGTTTGGCTCTGCATTTTTCCACTATGCTTTCAAACTTAAGCTATTACTAGCAAAGTATTAACATAAATTAAAATGCCAATTACTAAAAGTGTAGACTTGGATTGAAATTCTTTAGGTTGTAGGTCATTTGGATTGTTGATAATTGATAAATAATTATGCCTGTTTTGCGTAAATTAATTCTACCTGTTTCTAACATTTAATTTCGCCTGTTTCCCAAACATTTAATTCCGCCTGTTTTGCGTAAATTAATTCTGCCTGTTTCTAACATTTAATTTAGACTGTTTCCCAAACATTTAATTCCGCCTGTTTTGCGTAAATTAATTCTGCCTGTTTCTAACATTTAATTTCGCCTGTTTCCCAAACATTTAATTCCGCCTGTTTTGCGTAAATTAATTCTGCCTGTTTCTAACATTTAATTTCGACTGTTTCCCAAACATTTAATTCCGCCTGTTTTGCGTTAATTAATTCTGCCTGTTTCCAACGTTTAATTCCGCCTGTTTCCCAAACATTTAATTCCGCCTGTTTTCCAACATTTAATTTCGCCTGTTTCCCAAACATTTAATTCCGCCTGTTTCCCAAACATTTAATTCCGCGGTTTCCCAAACATTTAATTCCGCCTGTTTCCCAAACATTTAATTCCGCCTGTTTCCCAAACATTTAATTCCGCCTGTTTCCCAAACATTTAATTCCGCCTGTTTCCCAAACATTTAATTCCGCCTGTTTCCCAAACATTTAATTCCGCCTGTTTCCCAAACATTTAATTCCGCCTGTTTCCCAAACATTTAATTCCGCCTGTTTCCCAAACATTTAATTCCGCCTGTTTTGCGTTAATTAATTCTGCCTGTTTCCAACGTTTAATTCCGCCTGTTTCCCAAACATTTAATTCCGCCTGTTTTCCAACATTTAATTTCGCCTGTTTCCCAAACATTTAATTCCGCCTGTTTCCCAAACATTTAATTCCGCGGTTTCCCAAACATTTAATTCCGCCTGTTTCCCAAACATTTAATTCCGCCTGTTTCCCAAACATTTAATTCCGCCTGTTTCCCAAACATTTAATTCCGCCTGTTTCCCAAACATTTAATTCCGCCTGTTTCCCAAACATTTAATTCCGCCTGTTTCCCAAACATTTAATTCCGCCTGTTTCCCAAACATTTAATTCCGCCTGTTTCCCAAACATTTAATTCCGCCTGTTTCCCAAACATTTAATTCCGCCTATTTCCCAAATATTTAATTCCGCCTGTTTCCCAAACATTTAATTCCGCCTGTTTCCCAAACATTTAATTCCGCCTGTTTCCCAAACATTTAATTCCGCCTGTTTCCCAAACATTCAATTTTCCCAAAATCTTCATTTTTATAATAACTGATTAAATCGAACAAATTTGTTTTACTATTGAATTGAGCTTGAATCAAAATCATTTTCATTGTCTTTTTTATCGAGAACCGAGAAGCAGAGCAGCAAACATTCATTCAATCGATTTATTTAGATCTTTTCCTGTGTTTGCCTTTGCCCAATGACGGAACGATTGCGGACGGTGAACTGTGGAGTTTAATGTGTGTGTTGGAATTAATATATTGAATGAACAAAAATAAATGTGGTTGGCAAACAACCGAAAGTCAGAAACAACGAAAAACTATTATTAAACGTGGAGTGAGCAGCACTTATATTGTCCCTTTTCACAGCCTAACATTTTATATGGCCAGAGTCAAGCAACACAGCAGCGAACCTTCGATCGAGGCCAGCAATTCTTCGCCTACTTTGCCTTTTTTGGATTAATAATTTCACATCATCATTCCCGAGAAAAAAATATTTGTAAATTCTTTATTGGCTCTCTAATCTCGATTATTTTTGTGACATTCACTTAACAACATAAATGATGAACTCGACAAAACGGAGTAGTTTCAATTCGAATGATGCAATCACCGAAAATGATCTCCATGAATCGGTATTGAGAGACGGAATTTTGGAGGTTTTCTTGAAAATATGAATCAATTAGTCGATTTATTAGAGTTTAATAGGCAATTAGAATTTATATTGGATATGGTTTTTACCAGAAGTTTTAGTCTGTTTACCAACAAAACTAATTTTTTGCCGAAAGTTTATAGCCTTTTGAGAATGTTTGATCTCAAACGCTAGAAATATTTCAGTGAGTTCTTTTTTGAGAAAATGCATCTATTGGCCTAATAGATTGTTGGATTCAGTTTTAGATTAAAACCAAAAAAGTTATCCTTAAAAATTCTTAATGCATAATGGTCGGCTGTACGACAATTGGGGATCAGCAATTGGGGACGCGACAATTGGGGACGACAATTAGGGACGACATTTGGGGATGCGACATTTGGGGACGACGATTGGGGACGACAATTAGGGATGCGACAATTGGGGATTGTTTTTTTTTTTTGAAAAAACAAAGAAAAAATTAGTGAAATCAAGCTAATAATAGATCATTCAATGCTTCTCTATGGGTTTTGCTTGAATATGTAAAAAATTTTGCACGACAAACATTTGAAAATCACAAAAAATCTCTTTATGAATAAAAACGTAAATTTTTTGCCGAAATTATACATAAAAGACAAGTCTTACTTCTTTAAAATTCTTTTCTGCTTCAAACCCTAACCCTATTCTAACCCCTAACCATAAATCCTAAGCTGGAAACCTACTTAATCCTAGCTATATCTAGGTAAATAAAAATGGCAACTTTTTTTGAATTTTATTTTGAAACCGATAGCAAATTTCAAAATCGATAAGCATTGAATGATCTATTATTAACTTGATTTCACTAATTTTTTCTTTGTTTTTTCAAAAAAAAAACAATCCCCAATTGTCGCATCCCTAATTGTCGTCCCCAATCGTCGTCCCCAAATGTCGCATCCCCAAATGTCGTCCCTAATTGTCGTCCCCAATTGTCGCGTCCCCAATTGCTGATCCCCAATTGTCGTAATGCGTAATGGTCAAGTTACTTTTCGGTTGTTCAATGAATTTTGTTGTTACATTGGATTCTATGATTTACTTTTGATGGGCGAAGAATTCAAAAAATTGATAAATGAATTTGGCCATAACTTAAACATTAATTTTAGGAATTTCAGAATGGACGAATTTCTTTTGATGGTTGCGATAATTTGGAGAAAGCCAATGGAACTGCGGGCCATCTTTATGATGATGAGAATGAGAACAACCATCGGTCAAGGCTCACAAAAATATGGAAAGCTGAACCAATTCAAATCAAAGTTTGTCCCAGAAAATTGAAATCAGAAAAAATTTCGATTTATTTGAAGATTCAAATTTAAAATCCCAATCTTAAAATTTCTCTAATAAGCTCTGGATTTGATCTTAAACCTAGATATCTAAGATTGGATTTTTAATTATTTGCCAAAAAATAAAAGTTGGGCAAATTGGTATCGAAAGTCTAAACAAATCTCTCTTTCCTTCAATTGGTATTCATCGGGTTTTGAATTAGTTCCCCTGTTTTGTCAAGATGGAAAAGTGGAGGATTCCCATATGAGTGCTAGGGATAAAGTTATAAAATAGGCATACTTGAGAGAATTTTGTTAATTTTTTTCAATTCTATTACCGTAAATTTTCTATTAGAAGCCCACCTCTCCTTTGAAATTTTTTTTTCACAAAACCAATTTTTAAGTGAAATTAAACCGAAAAAGACGAAATTAAGCAGAAATAAGCAATTTTTGTTTTTCAAAAATTCCAAAAATTCCCTATCCTAGAGAGGCTCCGAAATTTATAAGCCCATGGGCTTCTAATAGGAAATTTACGGTACCTAACATAATCCTAATGACCTATAGGGGAGACCCATCATATTTTCTATGTTGGCCAAAAAGGAGGATTTCACAAGTACCCTCCACCTCGAATATAACAATTCTCGAACAGAATTTTCGCAATATTATATCTTTTCTTAAGAAAATATTTAATTGACAGGATTTAATTTGTTACTTCCAGCTTCCAATGTAAATTTTAAAATAATTGGAATTCTTTCCGATCAAAAATAAAATGATTTTAGCTATCAAATCAGCAATAAAGCTATATACATACCTGGTTTTCCCCATGATTTTTCATTGATGAATTCTGCTAATAATTTTTCATTTTTTATTGAATGAAAAATTTACATAAATCCATTTTTAGATTTTTCTCTAATTTTAATTTCCTCTCAAAAAATGGGTTTTTGATAAAAATCTTTTAATTTAATTTATTTCCTTAATCTTCAGACCACTTTGAGCCCTCGACTACAACAAGTCGCCCAAAATCTCTCGATGATTTATTTGACTTTGTGCCAAACATTGAGTCCTCTAATGGTTCGCGGGGCCCATCAAATTGCTCAACGATCCGGCCACCAATTCCTCAGTTCCACAATTGTGCTCAGCACGGAAGGTTTTCAATTTTTTAAAAGCTATGACTGACTTTTTACTATTAATTCAGTTGCAAAATTGACCATGAGCTGTTTGATTTTGATCTTCACAAATGGACCTCGAAAGTAAAAAAAACATAATTTTGGAAAAATTTAAAATTTTTTTCAATTTATCAATTTAATAAATAAAATAAAAATACAATTTCATTAGAAAAATATTTAAGTTTAAGGGATTATTATAATCATGGTTCTTCCTCAAAACACGAAACATAGTGTATTTGGTTGGTAAAATTCTCAGTAAAAATCCTTACAAAATTTCCGCCAAAATTCCAACGAAGATTTTCAAAATTCCAGCAAAAATCTGATATATTTTAAAATTAGTTTAAATTTAATATAAAAGCTAAAATATGTTTGCTTTTATTTTTCTTGTTAATTGGAATTTTTGTTGAGTAATGAGGCTGTGAAATAAAGATATGTTTTATATGTTTGTTTGAATAAAAGCTCCCAGGAGAGATTTAACCAAAAAAGGTCCTGCGAGGTTGAATTTTAACTAAACATTTAAAAATTTTGCAAAAAAAAGACAAATATGAAAAAACCCCCCACAAAGCCCCGGGTGGCACAATCCCAAC
The DNA here is from genome assembly GCA_030063045.1 of Pratylenchus scribneri. Taxonomy (NCBI): domain Eukaryota; kingdom Metazoa; phylum Nematoda; class Chromadorea; order Rhabditida; family Pratylenchidae; genus Pratylenchus; species Pratylenchus scribneri. Next base: position 196,091 of record JAQSEB010000042.1, read on the forward strand.
AAAATGCAGGGTTTCCCGGTATTATGGCAGCCTGATTATAATTACTGTATTAATTACTGTATATCGTTGGTTAAATCGAAAAATATAATAAAATAAAATGATAATGATATATTAGAATTTATTTCTTATTATCCTTTTCACATAATAAATGTCAAAATTCAAAATAAAAAATCCATTAATTTATTTTTCCGGTTCATCACCGATTTGTCCTGTGCCTTTTTCAAAAACAAACGGGAAACATTGAAAGTCTGCGTTCCAGCACTAATCTATGTTGTGCAGAATAATCTCTACTATTTTGCGCTCAAACGAGTGGAAGCCACCTTATTCAGTGTAAGAATGATTTTATTTTATTTTTTTTGATTAATTACAAAATAATTAAATTTCATTAAAAATATTATTTTTAATTTTATAAAATTATATATATGAATTAGAAATTGAAATTAATAGGAAATTCGATAAAAAGAATAGGCGCCAACTGCCAATTATTTTAGTGAAAGGGAAAAAAGTTAACATTTATTTTAACACGGGCCACTCCAATGGCAAGTCTGGCCGAGCGGTCTAAGGCGCTGCGTTCAGGTCGCAGTCCTCTTCGGAGGGCGCAGGTTCGAATCCTGCGGCTTGCAAATAATTTTTTTCGCTTACAAAAATTAAAATTTTAATAATTTTATTTATAGTAAAAAAAATAAAAATTATATTTTATTTTTATTGCTTTTAATTATATTTTTTTATGTCGAAAAAAAATAAAAAATTTATTTTAATTTTATATTCTTTAATTTTATTTTTTTTTATTTATTACAGAAATTTTAAATATTTTAATTTAATATCCAAAATTTGTCCAATTCAACAGATCACCTATCAGCTTCGAATTCTCACAACCGCCGTTCTATCGATGCTTTTACTTCGACGCGTCTTTTCCCGTCTCCAATGGGGTGCTTTATGCATTTCATTGGCCGGCGTTTGTCTCGTCCAATTGGGCAGTGGCAATGATGATGATGGGAAGAAGGGGGAAGGAAGCGAACAGCAGAATGCCGTTGATCAACAACAACAACAATTCCTGGGCCTGGTTACCGTCTTTGTGATGTGCTGGACTTCGGCTTTTGCAGGTATAATAAACCATTTTATTGGGTGAATAGAACATCCGTATTCGGAAGGGATTTTGGGGAAGGAGATAGAAATTTTGGAATGGGAAGTGCAGATTGGAAGTCGGGATCGGGAGAGTCTGAGCGAATGCGGTCGGTAATGTTTGAGCGCCGCACGTTTGAGCGCCAGTGACTTTGACGGGCGATAACTCAGCAAATAAGAAACCGTTTGATGCAATCTTGGTATCATTGGATAGATCTATTCGAGCTCTATTAAATAGTGAATAAAGCTTTTCTAATTAATCAAAATTTTAGTGACTTGAAGTCGAAAAAGTGAATAAAACTCAGTTTGTTATGACCTGTCAAAGTCGCTGGCGCTCAAATGTGCGGCGCTCAAACGTTCTGGCCCGGAGCGAATGTCCACCCAAATATTCATGAAAATGCCCATATCCAGCCCCACTAAACTTTATTTTCCCCAAAAAATGGTCATGAATAATTATTTACTTATTCATTTATTCCACATAAAATGGCAGTGGATGGAAAAGCGATGCTGGAACTGGAAGCCAAATCCGAGAAAATGGCTAGAATAGAGGGGAGGATGTTGGATTAAATAAGCCGGATGCCGGAGTGATTCATCATGGGGATCCTGGGAATGGCCGGGATTGAGAATGGAATGGAAAATTTAGAAGATGAGTGGAGAGGAAATTAAATTATGGATGAATTTGAAGGGAAATTAATAGACCAATTAAGGCTAATCTAACTCGGGGATCATCAAAGTATGCGTGAATTATCAGAGTCAAAATTGGTCACAATAGTAAAATTTAACTTCCATATTCATTAATTATTTGAAAATTTAAATCAATGTTGACCATTCGCAGGTGTTTACTTGGAGGGCGTGCTAAAGCAAAGTGCATGCGACATTTGGATGCAGGTTATTATCATATTTTAAATATTAATAATGAAATTCATTATAGAATATTCGTCTCAGTGTCATTACTTTGCCCTTTGCACTGTTGACAATTGCAAATGATGCGGAACAAATTCAGAAAAGTTGGTGGAATTTTATTATTTATTTAATAATATTAATGAATTTATGTAAAGTCATTTTAATAGTCTCTTAAAATACAAATTATACCCTTAATCTTCAGAGGATTTAATCCTCTCTGCAAAAAATTAAACATAACCCATAAAAAAGTTACAGTTAAAATATTTTTTAACAAAAAAAATTTTCGAGGAAAAAGAATTGCGTCGTCCGGGAATCGAACCCGGTCCTATTGCTTGGAAGGCAACAATCCTACCAATGGACCAACGACGCTATGGAAAATGCTTATGAGATTAAATATAAATGGGCGGAATGATTTCCTTATTGGGAAGGAGCGACGCAACCAGCAGCTTTTAAGGTCAATAGCCGACCAATATGAATCAGTCATAAAACAGAGGGAAAACAGGAAATTTTTGGTTTTGGGAATAGCCGAATCAATTTCTTCAGCAGCTAATTGTGCGCTATATAATTCCCAAACATTTCCTTTTTTTCCTTCTGCTGCGACTGATTCATTTTGGTCGGCTATTGAACTTAAAAGCCGGTTGCGTCGTTCCTTCCCTCTATAAGGAAATCAATCCGCTCATTTATATTTAATCTCATAAGCATTTTCCATAGCGTCGTTGGTCCATTGGTAGGATTGTTGCCTTCCAAGCAATAGGACCGGGTTCGATTCCCGGACGACGCAATTCCTTTTTTCACTATAAAATTTTTGGTTAATTCGATTTTAAATGAGAAATTAATTAAAATAAAAAAATTAATTATTATTTTTTTAAAGATGGCTTTTTGTCCGGTTGGAATTGGTTGCTTTGGACAATTGTTTTAAGCAGTTCCAGCTCTGGATTGGTGGTTGCCGCCGTTATGAAGGTATAATTTTTTAAAAATAATAAATAAATGAGTATGATATCAAAAATGGGGAAAATTCAGCAGATCTTTAGAATAGGCCTTTTTATCAATTTTTTAAAAAAATTTCTTTCATTTTATTTTAACTTCCATTTTCGAACATTTTTTGGTACTTTTTTATATGTTATCTACCTCCAGATTTTTTTTTGGTCAACTCGGGAAAGATACCGGTGATCCCCATGGGTCATCCGGTATAGGATTAGGGTCCTTAGGGGATAGGTTATCATTTCACATATCCCTAACCCTGACCCGAATCACCTTAAGGGGTGACCCTTCCATCCTGGAGGTAAATATCCATACCCATTTTTTAATCTTATTTTCATAGTCGACCTTTTTTATAAGTTTCCATAATCAGTTTTTTTATAAATCTTTATTAAACATTCTATTAATATTTTTATAATTAATTGAAAAAATTAATTTTAACATAAATCACTTTTACCATATTTCCTCTATTATTGCCCCTTCTAATAGAAGATCACCCCTTCCCCTATAATAGTAACCCCCTTGGAGGGTTCTCTTCCTCTAATAATACCCCCTTCTTCTAATAATAGTCCCCTTTAAAAATTTTTAAGTTGAAAAAATTAAAAGTATGAATTTATTCCATCTTTGGAAGGTCTCTAAAAAATGGTTACCCTCGGGCCATTAATAAAGGAAATACGGTATTCGCCTAAAAATACAGTATCGAGTTTGATAACCTTTTATAGGTTAATAAATGATTTTATGGATAATTATTAATTATTTTTTGAATTTCATCCACCCAATATTTATCCCTCCAACTAATTATTTCATTCCTCTACAGTACGCGGACAACATCAAGAAAAGTTATTGCCAAAGTGTGGCTTTGGGCGGCACTGCCCTTTTGTCCATTTTGATGGGCGATTCCCACTTTTCATGGTCCCTGTTGGCCGGTGTCTCATTGGTCATCGCCTCCGTTTTCTTGTACACACTGAATCCGCCAAAAGTGAGTCCCTCCTGAGAATTTTATAAAAATTTTTGGTACTGTCTCAGTTCTTGCCAGCCAAAAAGGTCGTTTAAGACATTGACGCGGCTATGGGCCACACCTTACTTCATGAACCAACCGATCAATTATTGCCTAGGCCAGCCAATCCTCTTGCCTTTCCATTTTTTTTACCTTTATCCCTAATCTCTCCCCATATATATTTTTATAAGCATTTCCTTTGTTCTCCTCGCAGTTTTGATTCCTCTCTCAAAATCCCCCTTCCTCTGCTGCTCCATTCGTTTATTTCCTCTTTTATTATTTTTTAATGAATACACTTAATTGAATAAATATTTTTAATAAAACATTGGGGAGGAAGCAGGTTTTAGAGGCACAACCATCAAACAATATTTTATCGAATTCGGTGGCTAATATTTACATGTAGGGTTGCTAAAATCCAGTTAATCGAACCGAAACCAATGATTTTTGGCCCTAAAACCGAACCGAATCTGAGCTTCAGAAATCGGGCTAAACCGAACCGAGGGTCAAAAACCGATCGGTTTTTTGGTCAGTCATCCTCACATCAGGGGAAATTTTTAGTTAAAATTTGAAGCCAATTTTAACTAAAAATTTTCTCTACTGCGACACTTGCGGACGAAACGGTCTGGAGCCGAAGGTTCTAAAGCTGGAATGCATTGTTTTTAGGATATTATTAGGCATAAAATTAGCGACAAAATGACAACAAAAGTTTTGGTCAATATTGAATATTCACCGAGTTATGGCCAAAAAACCATTGATTTAATTAAAATTGCGATTTTGACGGTTTTTTGGCCATAACTCGGTGAATATTCACCATTGGCCAATGCTTTTAATATCATTTTATAGCTAATTTTATGCCTAATAATATGGCATAAACAATTCCACAATAGCTTTACCACCATCGGCGCTAGACTGTTTGGTCCGCAAGTGTCGGGTCCGCAAGTGTCGGGTCCGCAAGTGTCGGCCAACCAAAATTTTCTCTTCTGGCGCAGCCATTTTTGCCTGATTTTACGCTTTGACCATCTTTTCCTTAAAATACCTGCAGGACCATTTTGGCTAAAATTTTTCACTCTGTAAAAGTGAAAACAATAGAAAAATATATAGAATAATGTTTTAAAATTATTTTTTATCAACATTTTAAGCATTTTTAAAAAAATGCCGCATTTTTTGACAGACCATTAGATGACACCGCTTTTTAGCAAAAGGCTTTCCACCAAAAATAAAATGATTTTCCATAATTTTTTAACACTCCCTTGTCATTAAGAAGAATTCATCAATGCCAACGGCAAATTCTTCCGCCCCAAATTTGTCCGCCGGGCACAATGGCATCGAAGAGGAAGAAGAAGGACTTGGACTTTTGGAGAAATTGGAAGATAATGATGATGATGATGAAGAGGAAGATGAAAAGGGAATAGCCGAAATGGACAAAGTTGAATTGAGGCTAAAGGCAAATTTGGGCGGAAAGGATGGTCGAATAGCAGAGGAAAGAGGATAAATTTTAATTTATTTATTTATTTATTAGTCAAGCAAAATTTTGAGCTTTATTCCACTGCTTAATTTTTTTTAAATTTTTTTTCTAGTCAAAATTTTGTGCTTTATTATTCCCAATTCTCCATAAAATTATTTAATTATAGTCATTCCAAATTTCCAAGCTTTATTTCTTTCTCCTCTATTTATTTTTTTTTAATTTAAATTTATTTAAAATTTCCTACTTTATCCCTCGATCCTCCAAATATTATTTTGAGCTTTATTATTCTTCAATAATCGAATTCTTTTTTTTTTAAATTTTAGTCAATCAAATTTCCGAGCTTTATTCCTTTTCCCACCCTGATTATTTTATTTATTTATTTAAGTAGTAAAATTTTTGAGCTTTATTCCTCCCATCACTTTCGTAGTCAATCAAATTTGAAGCTTTATTGTTTCCCCAGTCGTCCAATTTCCCCCTTTTTGGTGCTGAATTATATCGAATTTGAATAAACTAAAATGGATTGGACTTGGACCAAACAAGGAAAAAATTCCTAAAATGAGTCAATTATTGAATTATTAAGAAAATTTTTAAAAAAATTTATTTTCTTATATTTTGGATTTATTTATTCATTTAAAATGATGAATAAAATTCCCTTTTAGTTGGAATAATTCAGCACCGATCTTTTTGCCTTAAAATTATAAAACCAAATTCTCCTTTCTTTAATCTAATACTCGAATAATATTTTTAATAACTTAATATTTGATTTATTGACTGATGTCTGAATTAGATGAAATTGCAATCAAATTTTATTTATGCCATTCCTAAATTAATTAAAAATTAAATTATTAATGATATTTTTTCCAATTTAAATCATTCCATTCCATTTTTTATTCCAAATTTCCATTTTTTTAAATTTTTATATTTGATTCGATGCCCTTTCTTTTTTCCATTTTTAATGCTTTATAATAATACTCTATTAAAAATCTAAGTCATCTTATTTATATTTATATTCAATTTTTCTGTGCGAATAAAGTGAATCCATTTTTTTGAATATAAAACATTTTTATTTGATCTACCGAAAAGATAAACCCTCTTATAATATTAAAACTTTCCGATTTGAACATTTTTGACTAAAATATAAATAATTTCTAATGGATTCAATGGTAAGATTTTATATAATTGGAATTTTTGATTTAAAATTTAATATTAAAAATAATTATTTTTTGGGAAAATTTTTTGATTTTTAAAATAATGACCAATTTTATTTTCATTGAAAAACATCCTATCATTTTCAATATTTTTATTTTAAACTATGTACACAAAATTTTTAATAATACTTATTAATAGTCTAAAATTAAAAGGCAAAAATTTATTAGCAAGTTGCTCATAAAAAAACAATTTATTTTCTAAACAATTTAAATTTAAATAACATTGAATTCAAACATTTTCCCATCAATATTTTTCTGCATTTAATCAAAATTATCATAACATCCATGCACATTCTCTCTGCCTATTCTCCATCATTGATCAAGCAGCCAATTTTTGAGCACGCACCAACTTTGTCCTGCAGGACCCAAAGTGCCATGAATCTTTAAATAAATAAAATTCGAGTGAATAACTAAGATAATTTTGTACCTTTCCACCGCGAAGTCGAAGTTGAAGATCCAGAGTTGATTCCTTTTGAATGTTATAATCGGCCAATGTACCTATAAATATGGGATTATAATTTGGGAAAATCTTTTCCATGAACTCCTAAAATTGGAGCACTAGAAAAATATTTATTTAAATTTTCAAACATTTTTTCTGATGGGGTTTTCGGGAGCACTAAATACCAACCCAACTCCTCTCGATCTATCTTGCTATTTGAGTATTTTATTCTTTGTCTTTGTTTTTTTTTATTTTCATGGTAAAAATTGGCAATACTCTAATAAGTTTACGTGAAAGTTATGACAGATTCAAATTCTAAGCTCCTGAAAACCCATAGAAAACAATTTTCGAAAATTTTAAAAATATTTTATTTTTTTGAGACCCTAATTACGAAAGTTTATTTAATAAAAACTGACGTCCGTCCTCGAGTTGTTTTCCCGCGAAGATCAGCCGTTGTTGGTCCGGTGGAATCCCCTCATTGTCCTGAATCTTTGCCTTGACAGTTTCAATGGTGTCTTTTGCCTTAATTACAATAATTATTCAAATAATTTTGTTGAGAACCACAAACCTTCACAGCCAATGTAATGATGTTGCCGGTCAATGTCTTCACGAAAATTAGCATTGCTTGGTTCCGTTTATGTGTTCGATCATGCCTCCGAAAATTCGATTGATCGCTAAATTCTTTTCCACATCCGGCCCAACTGCATATATATGGCTTTTCACCGGCTGAAACATAACAAAAAAATTAAAAATTTTAATTTGTAAATATAAAGATTTTTAATTTCTCGAAATAATTTAATTAAATATTTTTATATTTTTTTAATTTTAAAATTTGCCAACTATGAATCCTAACATGTACATTCAAATTGCTAGTAAATGCAAATGTTCGGCCACAAAACTGAAAATAAAAAATAAAAGATTACTTTTTCCCCTTATTATTTACTTGACAACGCTTCTTTTTCCCATTATTTTGAGAAGCTTTTGTTGCAGTCGAATTCTTTCCAACCTGAATATTTTTATAGTATAAAATAGCGGTTTTTCTAGGCAAATTTTCATTTTTAATAAATAAAAATGATTCAAAATTGAATTTTTACAATTTTAATTATAAAGAATTTTATTATAATTTTGCTATTCTTTTGGCCATTAGCCCAAAAAGTAATTAAGCCATTTGGAAAAGAACTTATGATGCTATTTGACTAAATTCTGGCATTTCTAATTTTTTGAAAAATGTGTAAATTTTATAAAATATTCTTCCAAAAAAAATTAAATTTATTAATAAAATATTTTTTACTGATCTGATTTTATAAAATTAAAAAAGCTGAAATTAAAATATCAAACTTTAAAGAAAGTTAAAACGATAGTATTATTTTGGAATTAATATCAATAAAATTTATTAATCAAAACTCAAAAGATTTACAATTTTTATTTTTCTTAAGTATATTGTAATTTAAAAATATATATAATATTTTATAAAAATTACAATTTTTAGAAAAATTTTCAAATCATAAAAATTTTGGGTGCTACAAAATTGTATAAGGTTTGTGGGGTATAAAATCGGATCCTGATTTATTAGAAGTCAAAAACTGTTTTTTTCTGCAAAAATAGTAACCTATTATATTTTCCTCCATATAGTATATGCCTACTTTATTGGTAAACTTTTTTCCTTGTTGTCCTGTGCCATCACACTGCTGCTGCTGCATTGCTGCCTTCCCCACCAATTTTCGCACATTAACTCTCGGCTCCAACTCCTCTTCATCTTCCTCATCCTCATCCTCATCTCCATCCGTCGTCAATTCCGAATCTTCATCTTCATCTGCCTCTTCTTCATCATCATTAACTTCTTCTTGTTCTTCGTCTTCATTGTCCTCCCCTTTCATCCATTCAGAATCTTCTTTCTCATCCTCTTCTTTGTCATCCTCTTCATTTTCTTGTCCCTCGTCTTCATCCTCATCATCTTCAACAACTTGTTCGCCTTCTTTATTATCTTCTTTACCTTCTTCATATTCCTCTTCTTCATCTTTAACTTCCTCCTCATCCAAAACAATAATATCTGGTGTTATATTTGCCTCTATGGCAACTGAGTCTATGGAATTGTCGATTGCCTACAATTATTAAATATTTGATTGAATTTATTTAAAGTATTGTATTTAATTTGACAAAAAAACATTGTAAATGTCAAAAAGCTTAAACGGTTCCTTTTATTTATGCTAGACCTCCAAGCCATATAATCGAATGTATATATATATAATTTGTCATCTTTTGATCAAAATTTAAGGGTATTAAACTGTTCAAACCATTTTTGATTTTTTTGAAAGATTTTAATATAGAATAATATATACCGTATTTTTCCTAATAGTGGCCCAGAGGCTGCTATTTTTCAGAGACCCCAAAAAAGGGGCTATTATTGGGTAGGGGCTTCTATTAGAGAGGGGACCTTTATTTTTCAGAGATTCCTCAAAATGAGCACTTTTTTGATTTTTCGGGACAAAAAATGCTTGTTTAGGCTTATTTTCACCTAAAAATTGGTTATTTTTACACCTAAAAATTGTTTATTTTTAAAATAATTTTTTGATAGGGGGTAGGGTCTAGGGGGTCATTATTGGAGAGGGGGCTTCTACTGGAGAGGGGGTGTGGCTAATAATGGGAAAAATACGGTAATCGTTTTTACCTTTCTGGCATTTTTCTTTTCAACGATCATCTTCTTCATTTCTTCCATTTCACGGCCTTTCTTTGCATTCTCTTCTTTCATTCCATTGAATTCTGTCTTCAATCTCTCAAATTCTTCCATGAAATTGGCCATTTTTTCCTTTAATTCCATATTTTCCTTCTTCATCTCTGCCATTTCATGGCCTTTTCCTACCAAATCTTCCTTCAATCCATCATTTTCCTTCCTCAAATCTTCTAATTCTTTCTCCATTTTGCCAAACTTTTCACCCATTGTCCAACCCATCATCATTCCGGCAGATTTATCTCCATCACCACCAGTTTTTGAGCCGTCCATCATTTTATTGACCTTATCCTGCATTTAATTTAAATTGAAATTAAACTTTAAATTATCAAAACTCACCTCCAATTTTTGAATTTTGTCGACCATTTCTTTGTTATCCATTTCATTTGATGAAATGGAAACAAGAGTCAAATCAGCAGTTGAAAGGGTCAAATCTATGGATTCAACCACAGATGATTCTTCAGCCATTGTGTAGTTGTTGGAATTCATTTCCATTTATAAGATGAAGAATTTTGAAAAATAATATTGAATGAAGAATGTATTTAAATTGCCTGTTTTAATAAAAAGAAAAAATTTAATAAAAATAAATTAGTTGATTATAAATAAATATTTGTGAAGAGCATTGTCCTAAATTTGTAGGCATTAAGAAATGGAATCTTATAAAAAGTCATTTTTCAGGGAATTAAACTCCATTCAATTAAAAATGCCATTAAGAAATTACAATTTTATTCCAAAACTATAAGTACTCTTTTAATACTCCATGAGGAAAATTATTTTTCAATCCCTCAAAAATTTGAAAAAATTTGCGGTCCTATGGGTATTGGGTTCTCAAAGTCGAATGTGGGGAATTATTAGAAGAGACTGGTGTATTAAAAGAGAATTTACGATAATATGGGAATGGAATAAAAATGATCTCCTTTTTTGGTATTCATTAGGTAAAATGGGAAAATAGATTGGAAGGGAGGTCAATATGATTGAATGCAAATATTATGAGCAATTTTGGGCAGAAATTGTGCAATTTTTTGAATAAATTTCATTTTTTAAATGTGAAAACTGAAAAGTATAGTGTACACAAATTTATAAAGCCATAGCTCATAGCCTCATCAATATTATAAAGATCCTCAATCACTCATCAAATGGGGATTGGGGAAAATCCTCGACATTTTTTGTGGGCAATAATTTCAAAAATTCCCAAATTCTATGTCATTTTTCCATCCTTCTTACTGCCCTTATTTAAAATTTATAATTTGCTGGGATTGGAGAAAATCCTCGGCATTTTGAGTAGTATTCTAAAAATATTTGCTGGAGGCAATTTTCCAAAAGTCAATTAAATCTTCAGCTCATCAATTAAAAAATAAAAATATTCTTAATTTACGGGGCGATTCTTGATATTCCCTTTTTAAAATTTATTATTTTTTGGGAATGGGATAAAATCTTCGGCATTTTGAATAATATTTATTTTCAATATTTACTGGAGGCAATTTACCAAATGTGTCAATTCCATCCATCCTTATCACAGCTTAAAAATATTCTTAATTTTGTGGGCATTTCTTTGTGTTTTTTTTTTGCTTTATAACAATAAATAATTAACATTACAAGGCTATTTTTGCATACTTTATTCTGGAATAGAAATGGTTTAGAAAACAATTGGATTGGCTTAAATATTTTTAATAAATTCAGTGAAATGGAATATCCACATAATCAAATTTTGTTAGCATTTTATAGCCAAACTCATAAGAAAAATTCTTCAAAAACACATTTTTTATTAAAGAAAATTATTTTGATAACAATTTTTCAATTCATTTTCTTTTTTAAATTTTTCAAAATGAACATCGTTGCCGGTAGTTGTTGACTTCATCATCACCTCTGTTTTTCTGGGAATCCACCAAAAGTGTCTTTGAAATGGATTCAATAATTGATCTACTCTACCTTTTATGAAAATTTTAATGAATGTGCACAGTTGAAAATAATACATGAAAAAATCTTTTTGTAGCATTTTTATTTAATTTTGATTGTTAAAAATTGTTTTTATTCTAAGAAGGAGAGTGCATATTTATTTATTTATTATTAAGTATTCAACTTTTCTTTTCTAATAAATCATCAATCAAAATTCATCGGCCGCAATTGAAGACTGGACAAAAAATGCTACGAGCATTTCCATCAATTCCCGCAAACCGCAACAATTTCTACCCATTTTGAGTGGGTGATAAAAGGCAAAAATATGGTTGAAAATATTTTATTAAAATTGATTTACCATATTTGAAAACAACAAAAAATTGAAGTTAAATGTTCGAATATTTTAAATAAACTATATTTCGGTGCACAAACATTCATTGATGATGCCACTTTTTTGGGCTTTTCCTCCCTCTCCTAAAATAATAGTTTTTTTTATCAAATCATTCGTTTGCCATGGAATTGAGTCGACATAATATGTGAAATCGAAATTAACTTTATTGAATTTTTTAAAAATTTTTCCAAATAACATAGTAGATGGTTAGCAAATCTCCTTAAGCAAATATTATCATCGAAATAATCCTCGGTTCCACTTTCCACATCCTCAGAATGGCGCAAGACCAGTCAAACGTTCGAAGCGTGGAAACGGTTCCTTTGTGCTATGGATCGCCTCACGCTTCCTTTTGTCTCCAAAGAAACAGCATCTATTGGTGAGATAACGAAATACAATACAATATTATATAATTTTTATTTATCTTTCTTTTCATAAAATATGTGAATATTATTTGCACATTAATACAAGAAAGGGAAATATTTAAAATGTAGAAAAAAAAAATTGAAAATGTCGAAAAGTTTATAACGGTTTAGTGGTTTACCCCTAATTCACAAACCATATACCATTGGATAGAGCTGGTCAAGACGCGTCGATTGGTATATAATTTGTCAGGGTTTAATTGGTTTTGAACCAAAACCCACAAAATGGTTTAAGTGGTTTAATACCTTTAATTTTGATCAAACCATGACAAATTATATAATACCAATAGACGCATCTTGACGAGATCTATCGATTGAGTATAGGGTGTGGGGGTCTAGGACAAACCACTAAACCGTTATAAACTTTTCGACATTTTCAATACTCTTTTCGACATTTTCAATGTTTTTTTCGACAAATTAAATACCATCTATACAAGAAATCCTTTAAATTAAAAATATTTTTTTTAATATATCTTTTTTTTTTATTTTTATTAAAATACTTGTGATTATTTGAATTCATTAGGAAAAAAAACCCACTGGATGTTACTGCCTCCGCCACAGTAACCGGGGGCCCAGAAGCCTGAGCAATGCTGGGAGGTGTATAGACAAGAGCCGGGACACCAGGCCTCAGTCTGCTTCCATTGGCAGCTAATCAGCAGGAATACAAGCAGGGGCAACACTAGTGGAACAGCAAATTTGAAAGAAGTCATATTGGAAGGAATTGAAAATTCTGATATTTTTGTTTGATGAGACAAATGAGTGGAATGGCCTTATTAGCCGATTGGCGAATTTATATTGGCAAATGGCAATGATACAAAAAAAAACAACTCATGACATGACATCATCTTTTACTAATATTAAAATTAGTAATGTTAATAGGAATTACTAATGCTTTTATAAATTAGTAATATGGAATGTTAAATAAAAATATAATATTACTAAGATTAGTAATATTCTGTAATTATATTTATTACAACAATAAATTTAAACAACTATTTCTTCTACACTTTTACTAATATTACTAATAAATTTTAGAATATAAAAAGAAAAATTTTTCATGAAAAAACCTAAATTTTTGTTAAAACGAAAAATACCCCAAATGAATTCTTTGGCAATCGAACTTCGCATTCTAATTATTCTGTTGGCTCTTGCATTGTTCTATCTCAACAATAATACTGTGCATGGTTGTGGAGCAGGATTTGGCCAGTGTGTAGACATCTCTCAGTGTGGCGGCATCCGCATCCAAGGACAATGCGGTGGCGGACATTATATACAGTGAGACTATTACGTATTACCTGCTGCTGATTAGTAAAGGCTATATTTATGTACTAATATTAAATAATAATAATATACAGAAACAATTCTTGAAAGATTAATTATTATATATTTTTCTTCATTGATAGTAAGCAAATTTTTTAATGCATAAGACTGGTTAAAACTTAAAAGTAAGTCTTCGGATTAAGCATAATCATACGAATGTCTTTCCCACATATGCCTTGATTATTTGCCTATCAATAATACAAAAACAAAACTTATTAGATGCTGCTTATTTGGACGAAGAAAACGAGATACAACCGCCCTCCAGCAACAAGTTGGGGAAGCTAATGGTAGTAGTAGACGTCCAGCGGCAGTAGCATCGCAAAACTCCATGGGGGAGATGGGACCATTAAGAGTCAAGCGATGGTGGCAAATTGCATTGCCTATCGCTGGATGGGGCGCCAAAAACTGGCATCCTCGAGGATATGGCTCGTGGAAGTCCATCTTTGGAGGCCGTTGAACAATGGAGAGAAAGAATAAATTGGGATGTTTTTATTGGTAATAAAAATGATGCTTTTTTATTATCAAAATTATGAGAATTTTTAAAAATTAATTCAATATAACAACAATAAATTTTTGTTTCATTTTACGCAAATATACATTTATCTATGAGAGTGACTTTAGAATGGAAATACTATATATGTATACATATAGATAGATATACAATACATCAACCAGCAGTGGATTTTATTTTTGGAAGGTGGTAAAATATTACATTCATTTTTCAATTCAGTCCATCAAATCAAAATGACTGAAATCATTATTTCTCAAAATTAGCTGATTATTGATTAATAAAATTTTAATAATGCAATAAAGAAAATTCATGGCATATAAATTGTAGTGTGCGATTTCTGCACCCGAATTTTGCACTTCTACTTACTTATTAATAAAACTTTTACAATTTTTACACCTTTGAGTTCATCACTAATATCTGGATTCTGGGGAGGTGGAGAGCATCTTGATAAATCTCCTCATTGTGGTGCTAGCAACAAATCTTATACCAATTTTTAGTCTCATACAGACCCTAATCCTAACTCTTCCCAAATTAAACCGGTTTGAAAACCCGAAATTTCAATTGGACATAACTTGTCTCAAATTTGTCAAATCGATTTAAATCTTATCGATAAAATCGACCCTCGTGAATCGATCGTTCAAGGCTGTATGAGGATTAATTCTCTATAAAGATTAATCGCTCAATTAGCTGCTGGTGGAATTGGATTCAGCTATGTTCCCAAACATTTCCCTGTTTTCCCTTTGTTGATTCATTTTGACTGATTTTTTGATTTACTAAAAATACTCTTTTTAAAATAAATATTAAAACCTTTCGATTTTTAAATCCATTTTAATCAACAACAATTAAACAAATTTAATTTTTGAAATGAATTTATAAAATCAATCAAATTCAAAAGAATGTTGAAAAATCCATTAAAAAATTATAAATGATCAAAAAAAAATGTGGAGTGGCAATAATAAATGAGGGAATCCAATTTCAATCCAATTTCTTTCGGATTTCAATAACGCGGAAATTCTTTGTCCACTTCCAATGCCCATCGTTCCAATCCGCCGGCCAAATCACGGACATTCGTGAATTTGGTGCCAAGGAGGCCGGCAGTGGCCAATCGATCGCGCAAATGCCTGGTTGCCAGCTGCGAGTCATTGCCTCGATGGCAGCATAAAAATACTGAAAAAAAAATGTGGGAGAATATAAATGGCTTTATATTTATAATATTTGGTGAAAATTGTGTCAAAAATAATTGAAATAATTAGGGATAAAAAAATATAGCCGAAAGCGGAAAATTTTTGATTTTTGAAGCAAAAAAATTTAAATTTTAAATTAAATATTGGATTCATGGATAAAATATGGAACAAAGACTAAAAAATGTGTGAGGAAAATTTTTTATACACTTTTAATTAATTAATTAATTAATTATATTGATAAATTAATTTTTTGCAAAATTAAACATTTTAAATTTTTGAATACTAAATTCATTTTTATTGCATAAATTTTTTGGATATTATAAATTTAATATTAATTTGATTTTTCACATTATTAATTATCCCATTTCGCCCTCTACCATTTATGCCCTCGCCATTCTCGTGCACTTTCTCTTTCTCCGCATTCAGCTGCTCGATGATGGACTCAATGTTGGTTTTCTTCAGCTCCTCCCAGGGTAAATCTATACAAAATATGGGAAAATTAGAAATGGATTAAAAATTATTTTTAAAATTAATTATTTATTATCTTATGAATGATAATTTTTCTTTCAAAATTTTTTTTTTACCGAAAATATTTGGACATCTAATTTTTAACTTAAATTTGATGGTACTTTCACCTTATGAGCCAGTCCTACTCCCCCTAACAAAAAAACTCTCCTCAGTTAGAGGAAAAATTTTAGGTACTAATTGTGCATCTGCTGATATCCTTTTCGTCATATCAAGCAATTTTTATGAAAATTTCAGAGGGAATGGAGGCCAAAATTTGGTAATAAGGGGCTCATAACGGAAAAGTACCATTTTAATAAAATAAATAAATTAAATTAGAAATAAATAATCCACTTAACAAAATTCTCCAAATTCAAATTTAATTCAACTTTAGCAATAGTTGAATTATATTTCCAAAAAAATGATGTTCCAAATTTGTTCATTGTTTATTAATTTTTCCTATAAGCAAAGAGGTTAGAGTGGACGGTGCTCACACATCACACTCACAAGTCAAGGAAAAAGAAATGTTAAGAGAGATATTGAAAGAAGTAGGAAGAGAAACAAAATATTTGAAGAAAGAATATTCGCCAAGCCTTCTTTTATTTTTCTCTGCCCGCTGCTTCCCATAAACATTTTTGCCAATTCCAATCAGGGCTGCCAGATGGTTTTTCACTTTGGGGGGCATTTTGGTATAAAAAAGGGGGCATTTGGGGGGCATTTTTAAAAAGTGCCAAAAATGCGAAAATTTTTGCCAATAATGGCCGCGCAGCGAAAAATTAGACCAAAAAATGGCCGCGCAGCGAAAAAATTGACCAAAAAATTGCCGCGCAGCGAAAAATTTTGAAGAAAAATGACCCATTTGGGGAAAATTTTAACAAAAAATCAAAAGGGGGCATTTGGGGGGAAACTCATCTCGGGGGGCACAAAAGGGGGCAAAATCCTAAAAAGGGGGCAAATGCCCCCCGTGGGTGGGTATTCTGGCAGCCCTGATTCCAATGGTAAATTCACCAAATTTTCTTTTCTAATTGGTTGGCATTTTATGGGATTGGCATTTTGAAATAAAAAACCAATTTTTGGAACAGGGGAGCTTTAGACCCCTTAAAATATGAATTTGAATGATTTTTTAACCCATTTTAATGTTTTTCTAAATTTTTTTACTCACTTTTTGCCTCAACCAAATGGCAAATTTCGAATTCATGCGGTGGCCGAACATCCAACAAAATTGTGCCCTTTGCGTGACGAAATTGTTTGGCGAATTCCGATGGATTGACACGATGTTCGACGGGCAAAATGTTGAGGGAACGAACCTTGAAAAATGGAAATTATAATTTTTTTTTATTTTTAATGAATTAAAAAGAATTTTTTAAATCAAAAAATCGACTATTTTTGTTCATAATAAAAATTTGAAAAATTGCAAAATAAAATTTATAAAATAAATTTTTCTGATGATTTTTCTTAATGGAATGACAATTGGTTTCAAAATTTTATGAAATATTTTTTAAATATTTTTCTTTTCCTAAAAATAATAATGAACTTTATCGGTTGGCCCCGATCCACAAAATTGTTCATAGTCTTGAAGTTCCGTAATTTCCGGTGTGGCACTGCAAATTTTGCATTTGGACATTTTTTCGCGTCTAAAATTTTGGCAAAACTAATCAAAAAAATGCGCATTTTATACAATGAGATCAGCTTGGTTTTGCCATCAAATCCGTCAAAAAGCCAGAGATTGCCAGCAAATGAAGCTAATAAAAAATGGAAATAATATATTTTAAAAATGATTTAAAAATATATATAATTTTAAATATTTATTATTATATTGGGAATTTCTCACATTTTCCAAGCACAGCAATTTTGATGATTTCCAATGCCTGCATACTTCCAATGACGCCAACCACTGGGCCAAGGACGCCACCCTCCGAACAACTTGTAACCATTTCAGGCTTTGGTGGCTCCGGAAAAATGCAACGATAGCAGGGACATTTCTGTGGATTAAATAAAAATGGATTTAAATTATTTTAAAATGATGACAAAATTTTAATAAAAATAAATTTATTTTCGAAAATAATAAAATTCTTTTAAATTAATTCAATAATAATTAAAAAATATATTTTTTTTTAAATTAATTTGAAATTAATTAAAATTTGCATTTATAAAAATATATTTTAAACTAATAACCGGTCCATTATTGTACACAGTGAGTTGACCTTCCCAGCCCAATGCGCTGCCCGAAACCAATGGTTTGCCGGCCAAAACACAAGCATCATTGACCAAATATCTTTAAAAAATGAAAAATTTATGAAAAAATCATTAATAAAAAATTTTAAATCATTGAAAAATTTTGGTAAAATATTTTATTTTAATAATAAAATATTTAGGAAAACGAAAAAATTATTTGCAAGCCGCAGGATTCGAACCTGCGCCCTCCGAAGAGGACTGCGACCTGAACGCAGCGCCTTAGACCGCTCGGCCAGACTTGCCATAGGTTGAGTCGTGAATAAATTCTCTTTGTCCTTCTTATTTTTATGGGTCTAATCGGCCGTTTTATTTGGGTTTCATTCAATAATAAAAAAAATTTATTTTTCACTAATCTTAAAATTTACTGAAATTCTTTCCTTATTAATTGTTTCATTTTGGCAAACGTAGAGAATTGTGGTCCCGCCGAATTGTTTTTTTTAAAATAAGGGAATCTCATTTTTAGGGGTAATCGATGGTGCTGAGCACGAATCTGAGCTCAGATTTTTGATTTGGCCAAGTCCTGCGCGACTTGGCCATAAAGTTTGGCCAAGTTTGAAGATTTCAGATTTTGGTAATTTAAATGTCAAATATGGGGTAATCGATGGTGCTGAGCACGAGTCTGAGCTCAGATTTTTGATATCTTGACATCTTGGTAAGATAATGTCAACTTTTACCACGATAAAGCATAGGGGGGACCAAGGGCATTTTTGATGAAAATTTTTATATGGCTAATATATAGCTCAATCAACTCAGCTCGATGAGAGGAATCGAATGGTACCACATTTATTTCATAATATTGAGTTATTGACAAGTTATGGCCAAAAGAAATATTTGTCTTGGTAAGGTATTTAGACCTTAACTTGTCAATAACTCAATATTATGAAATAAATGTGGTACCATTCGATTCCTCTCATCGAGCTGCGTTGATTGAGCTATATATTAGCCATATAAAAATTTTCACCAAAAATGCCCTTGGTCCCCCCTATGCTTTATCGTGGTAAAAGTTGACATTATCTTACCAAGATGGCAAGATATCAAGAATTGGAGCTCAGAATCGTGTACAGAGCATCAAATTACCCCTAAAAATGTGCTTCCCACATTTTTAAAATCAAAATCCTTAGGGACCACAATTCTCTACGTTTGCCTTCATTTTATTAGAATTTTCCCTATTTCCTCAAAAACCTTGTGGCCACATTGTCCGAACAATCGGCCACAACATCGTAGTCACAAAAAATTTGTAAAGCATTTTTGGAAGTCAACAACAAATTATGGGCGACAACATCCACTTTTTCATTGATCCTAAATGTGAGAGGAAATGACAATAATTAGTAAATTAGCATTAATTTTTGGGAGAGCTTAAATTTTTGACAAATTTGGAAAAATTAATGAAAGTTTTATTTTCAGCATAGATCAACTTGTGGAATTCAATTGCGTATTAAATCTTAGATTAACGTTTTATCTTTTTTGAATGAATTTACACAAATTATAATCTCAATTGCCTCCTCTCTTAAACCATAACGAATAAAATCAATAATGCTGGAAGTTTTAGGTCACAAATACCAATTAGAAAATCAATAGGATGTTAAATAAGTATCAAAAATTCGACCCATCAAATAAATGTAAGTGCTTTTCTCTTATTCAATTAAAAAGCTTGCACTTAATTCTCCAAACAAATTAATTTATTAAACCTGAGCAAAGATTGTCGCAATGATTCAACTTTTGATTGGCCCACACGCTCTTCGTCATGCGCAATTTGTCTATGGAGATTGTCAGAAGATACCATCTGAAAAAATGTTCAGAAAATTGAATGGATTTTAGGCTTTAAACAATTTAAATCAATTAAATAATTTTTAATTTTAGTCAAGCCTATTTAGTAAAAGTTTTTCCATTAAAAAATTTTGTGATAATTCTCGAAATTGCGGAAATTGCTAATTTGAGAATAGACGGATTTAGATCATTTTTGTAAATACAAAAAAATATAAAACAAACATCATGATCAACAATGCCAATTCGGCCAACCCCCGCCGCCGCCAAATACATTGCAACCGGACAGCCCAATCCGCCAGCTCCAATGATCAACACGCGCAAATCGCGTAGACGTTCTTGACCTTTAGAAAAAATTTATGTAAATTTGACTTTTTGAAGAAAAAAAATTAAATGGAAAGCAATTTTTTAACCCATCCCATTTTTTAATCCAAAAGTAGTTTTTGACTTCTAATATAAATCAGAAACCGATTTTAGACCGTACAAACCTTACACCAATTTGCAGATCTCATCGAGACGCATCGAAAGGTATATAATTTGTCATGGTTTGGTCTAAATTAAAGGGTATAAAACCAAGGTTTAACTCGCTCTTCTATTTAAACTATACGAAATATGTGTGTCAAAAGACGCGTCTTGATGAGATTTAAAAATTAGTATCAGGTTTGTATGGTCTAAAACCGGTTTATAATTAAATCAAAAATTACTTTTGGGACAAAAATGGGTGAAAAAGCTAATAATTTTAAATATGGAAAGAAAATAAAACCTGTTGGCCCAATTCCTTTGAGCATTAGCTGGCGACTGAATCGCGCAATCTCTTCCCGGCTTAGCGAATGTGGTACCATGATTGTACAGCGCGCAGATAACAATTCGTCAGCGAAATTATAATTAAAGTTGCCGGTGAAAATATACAAATTTGTGATTGATTTTGGTTCTGCTAAATTAGTTTTATATTGATTAATTATTTTTTAATTGCAAAAAGTAAATGATTAATTTTTGTTTACTTTTTTTAAAAACCGGGAACCTTGGGACTTTGGTAAAGATCAGTTAAATTAAAACCATTAATCAATAAAACAATAATATTACTTTCAAATTATTTAACCAAATGACGTAAATAAAAGTTAATCACAAAAATTAAGGCAAAAAAATCAATGATTTTCTGGTTCTCATTGTCAGCAGATAACAAATGTCATCATTAAATTCCTAATTAAGGCATGTTGCAGAAAATGGTTATAATTTTATTGAATTCGATAAAATGGATCAAATGTATTGGCTTCTAATAAATCAGATAACGGTTTTAGATCCTAAAAACCAAATATCATTCGATGCGTCTCGGAGATATCTACGAAATTGGTATTTGAGGTGAGGTCTAAAACCGGTCGGTCCCTAATTTAGTATTAGAGGTCGTCAATGAGACATTAGATCCATTTTATCGAATTCGATAAAACTAATCATTTTCAGCACCATGAATTAGGTAAAAAGAAAAAGATATAAATGAATTCGAGAAAAATAGGTAACAAATGAACAGCAGAAGAACAACTTTGAATTCATAAATCTTTTGCTGCCCTCTGCTGTAAGCAGGGTCAAATATTTATGGCCAAATAGAACTCAAAAAGGAATCGACGACCAACAAGGCCCTGTGTGTTTGTGTGTTATTTTTCAATTCATTCATTCATCTCAGCTCATTTTCTACATTCAAAAAACCGGAGGGGAGTGGGCACAAATGAGCAAAGCTCAGTCACCGAAGGCCGCTCCCACTCCCATCCTTTTTTTATTTTCCTTCTTATCCCTCACAGCAAACATGAGTCGCTTGATGGCGGGCGTCCAATCCTCCTTTTCCCTTCTTCCCCAAGGGCCAAAAAAGAGGTCTCACTCAGCGCCCCAAGCAGTGGTGTTTGTTGCCTTGCACTTTTTGTGTGTTGTTTTTTTGGTCCCATCTCTGCTGGCGTTTTCATTTTATTCACTCTCTAATTTTTCTCTGTCAACCATGACCATACTCTATAGATTGTTCCGAACATCTCCGCTCATTCAAATGGTCTTTGATCAAAAAATAATAAACATCAAAAAGCAAGTTTTGCTGCCACTTTTGTCATTCTCCTTTTATTAAAGCAAAACTTCCTCCAGTGCAAATGTGCAAGGATAAAGAAGAAAATGGCGAGGGAGAGTCTTAAAAATTAATATTGTTGTGATTGAGTTGTGGAATTTGTGAATTTGATAAAGGAACAGAAATTAATTAAAACGTTGCCTTAAAAGTTTAAATATAAACGAAATTAAATGTTTGGGAAACAGGCGGAATTAAATGTTTTGGAAACAGGCGGAATTAAATGTTTTGGAAACAGGCGGATTTAAATGTTTGGAAAACAGCGGAATTAAATGTTTGAGAAACAGGCGGAATTAAATGTTTAGGAAACAGACGGAATTAAATGTTTGGGAAACAGGCGGAATTAAATGTTTGAGAAACAGGCGGAATTAAATGTTTCGGAAACAGACGGAATTAAATATTTGGGAAACAGGCGGAATTAAATATTGGGAAAAGGCAGAATTAAATGTTTGGGAAACAGGCGGAATTAAATGTTTTGGAAACAGGCGGATTTAAATGTTTTGGAAACAGGCGAAATTAAATGTTTGGGAAACAGGCGAAATTAAATGTTTGGGAAACAGGCGAAATTAAATGTTTGGGAAACAGGCGGAATTAAATCAAAAAGACCTTACCTAAAGATCTACGATCCAAATGGTCTACAATCTTTTTTTCAGGAATTAAGTTTAGTTTATGTTAAGGCCTAGGGCTTAGGTAACGGATGATAGTAGCAAAAAGTGGAGCCAACAAATCCGGCATAGTTCTTCAGTATTTGATTCAATATTTGAATGATATAAATAATTATTATTATCAACTTTAGCATCTCAAATTATAAATTTAACTATACGAAATATATTTATGCAGCAATGAGGATATTGGCCCGCAATTTTAATATTTACAATTTTAAATGTTGCTATTTTCTTCAATTTCACCGTTCATCAATTCTTAGCAAAAACTCATGCCGTTCATTTTGCAAATTTATACTAGAAAATGGCAAAACCACAAATTTACAAATTCAACGGGATCAGCAGGTTTATATTTAAATATTAAATTTTATTCAAATTAAAAGATGCATTTTTCAGTTGGATCATTCCTCCTCGTTTTCAACATTCCATCGATTGAGCCAGACACCGCATAATGATGAATTGCTTAAACACAGAGGGGACGTTTCCATAGCAAAATTAAGGTTTAAAAATATATAAATAAATGTTGAAATTCCTCAAAATTCTATTTATAATTTCTAAAAAACGGGTAAAAAATGATAGAATTTAGAAATTTTCAGTCACAAACCTTTTAATAATTATAATCTTTAATTTAGCACAGCAAAAGAGCACTCCAATAAACAAATCACATTGGGAATTGAAACACTGAAATATATGGAAAAAAGGGAGCTAATTCTTTTGATGATTAAAATTCGTCATAACCATAACAAGAAGAATGAGAATAAATGGATCCATTTGTACAAAACGGTATGCTTTGCTTATTTCTCATTTCATTTTGTATTAATTTATTTAAATTATAAGGCTCACTATGTGAATTACGATTTTCCGACCATCGCAGTGAAAGATGCATATTTATTGGTCAAAGCGATGGATTTATTGATGAATAAACTTGGCGAACATGAACACAATGTTTGTATTTCCCATACGTTAAAAAATATCAATCAAAAAATCCGTAAAATTATTTCAACTATTCTGATAATTTCTCGATTTTAATTTAAGCATCCAACTATCAACAAAAGGATAAAGGGTTCTCTTTCTTACCACTATATATTGGAAATTAGTCAACATAAAAAATATGGCAATTTGGAATTTGTAATGGTAGCAATTGAAAAACAAACACAAAAATTGACGGCAATCTACTTTCCAATCGGATTGCTTTCTTCCTTGCGCGAACGAATGGCCAAATTGCTTGTGGAATTTGATGGAACAAATCAAATTGAACCACCTCCATCCACATTACCAAAATGGATGCTGGATGCAGGTTAGCATTTTCTTGATTTAATTTTACAAAAATTTACCAATTAAAAATAGTAAAATTTTTCATATCATCAATTTTCTATTAATAGTAAAATCGCTTTAATTCAGTTAATAAAATTGCTGAAGATGCAAATAAATTACAATATGCACTTCTTTATCGCGACACATTTCTTTATAAAGTTGATGAAAAACCGCAGAACAGGAAGATAATAATTGAATATAAAACAGGTTCAACTGGTACAGAATTCGTCAGAATTGTGCAGGTTAACCATTTTTAAAATTATTTTAATCATAAAGAAATTTTAGACATTTGATAAACTAATGGATATAGGAAATGGCCAAAACCTCTATTTTAATTTTGCAAAAATTCCCATCCAAGATATTCCTTTTTTATTGGACGCGATGCGAACAATGTCTAATGAATTATATAAACAGCCACAAATTTGCCAGAATAATAAAGTATATTCAAGACAATAAAATTATATATACATAATTCTTATTTAAGTCATCGATAATTTGTCATCCATTGGTTGAAGGCATTCATTACGATTATAAATTAGAAATTCATTCAACTGAAAACAAGCAAAAGGATTTTAGGATGCAAACATTAATCAATGCCGATAAAAAACATTTGCATGTACCGATTAAATTATATGGTCCAGTCCCAATGAACGTTTTCAATTGGTTGCAGGAACAAATGGCCGAAATATTAGTTAGATTTAATATCACATTATTATTTTATGCCAGTTAGATTATTTATTTTAATTTGAGGTGTTTTTAAAAATTGCCAAATTTACTATCCTGAATAATTTTTCCGATTGTTCTATTTATTTTCAGTTGGTCTCTTCTTCATCTTCTGCATCCAACAAATTAGGCCAACCACTTGATATAGTGGATGAGAAGCAAGGAACAGAATCCATATCGAATTCAGAGTAAAAATTTATTGATTTTTGGTAGTCGGCAAAATCTACATGGAATTACTAACATTTTTTAGGAATAAAATAAATGGTACTTATTCGTTTGGGTCCCATTTTTGAGATGAGAAAAAGTACGAAAGGTGAGCCCCCCCCCCATGGTGTTAACTGTTAAGGATAGGGTTTAAATAGGGATAAGTGGGGTCTGATTGGTGATTTTGCGCTATCCTATCCCTGAAGGGCGCTAACCCTAATCCTGGATAATCCGTAGAGGAACTCTACACTTTTTCTACACTTCCATCTCAATAAAAATGGGACCCAAATCAAACATTTGCCGAATAATCTATGTATAAATTTAAACAATTATAAAATTCCCATAAAAAACAATCTTCCAGATCTAATTATCAAGGCAAAGAAATACTGTGTGTCAAAAAACTGCCATTTATTAGATATTATAAGGGAAAACCCGTAACAATGTTTGTATATATTGAAATGCATCAGTCAAAACATTCAAGAAAATGGATATATTTGTACCAATGGGTAAAAAATATGAAATTTATATCTATAAAAATATTTTTAATTATAGTTACACTTCACTGAACATAAATTCGCACGTATTTTCGTATCCGATGATGCATATTTAGTAATCAAAGCTATGGATGAATTAATGAACAAAATTATTGAATTAGACAAGGTTATAAAAATTAGGAATACCCAACCAGCAATTAATATTTGCATTTTTTTAGCCTCCAAATTATGCCATATTCGTTAAAGATACAGAAGGCCTGAAATATAATTACAAATTCGGAATTCGTCCAAATCCAAAGCAAAATGGCCGTTTGGAATTTAGAATGGAATCAATCACAACTGTTGCAGATCCATCGCATAAACCGAAGAAATTGTTCGTACCTATTCGATTGCTTCCTTCATTGCGCGAGGAAATGGCCAAAATGTTGACAGAATTTGATGGAACCCAACAAATTGGACCATTACCATCAGCACTACCAAAATGGATGGAAAACGAGGGTATTTTCCCAGATCTAATAATTTAAATTATAGCTTAATTTCAGAAATAAATCCAAGTGATATGCCAGATTCAAATGCTAACGAAGATGACAATAGAAAATGGGAAATATTGCGAGCAGAACAATTAGACTTTAATATCTATGTCAATTCCAGTATTGGAAAGCAGGATAGGAAAATGATAATTCGGTTACAGCGAAATAAATGGGGTCAGGAATTCATTCAAATTGTGCAGGTCTGTCCTTTACAGAAATTATTTTATTAAAAAAAATAAGCAGAAGATATATTTTGTTTTTGTAATATGTTTTTGATCGTAAATGTGTTTTGGATTATAAATATGTTTTGGATTGTAAATGTGTTTTGGATTATAAATATGTTTTGGATTGTAAATGTATTTCCGATTGTAAATGTATTTTCGATTGTAAATTTGTTTTCGATTGTAAATGTGTTTTCGATTGTAAATGTGTTTTCGTTTGTAAATGTGTTTTCGATTGTAATTGTGTTTTGGATTATAAATATGTTTTGGATTGTAAATGTGTTTTGGATTATAAATATGTTTTGGATTGTAAATGTATTTCCGATTGTAAATGTATTTTCGATTGTAAATTTGTTTTCGATTGTAAATGTGTTTTCGATTGTAAATGTGTTTTCGTTTGTAAATGTGTTTTCAATTGTAAATGTGTTTTGGATTATAAATATGTTTTGGATTGTAAATGTGTTTTGGATTATAAATATGTTTTGGATTGTAAATGTATTTCCGATTGTAAATGTATTTTCGATTGTAAATGTATTTCCGATTGTAAATGTTTTTCGATTGTAAATGTTTTTTCGATTGTAAATGTTTTTTCGATTGTAAATGTTTTTTCGATTGTAAATTTGTTTTCGATTGTAAATGTGTTTTCGATTGTAAATGTGTTTTCGTTTGTAAATGTGTTTTCGATTGTAATTGTGTTTTCGTTTGTAAATGTGTTTTCGATTGTAATTGTGTTTTCGATTGTAATTGTTTTTTCAATTGTAAATATTTCCAACAGGCAGTAATTGTGAAAAGTGAAAACATAATAACTCAAACTGATAAAATTTGATGAGAAAAATCAAATTGATTTTCAGGAATTCGACAAACAATTGGAATCAACCAATTTTGGAGAAGACAAAAGCCTTTTCATTCATTTTCCACCTATTCCGGTGAAAATTGCTTATTATTTGCTCGAAGAAATGCACAAATTGTCCAATGATTCAGATAAAAAATGCACCGCCCTTAAAATTTCGGATGAGATCCTTGCTAAAACGGTAATTAATACGATTATTTAAGTAAATAAGAAATAAGTTACAGTTCACTAGAGCATAAGCTCGCTATTTCGTCGATGTAAACCCATACAGTCCTATCCTAAACCTAAACTTCTTAGTTTTTTACTTCTCTGATGAAAATATTTTTAGGTAGTCAACTTTAACACCGACATATATAAGTATAGTCCAATTTTCATCATATAACTTTAAAACAATAATCTCTGGTAAAATTTAATTCTTAATTATCTCTCACCAGATATTTTAACCTTAAAAAATGTTTTCATCATTTTACAATCAATTATTATAAATAAATAAGAAATATCAAAAAAATTTTCAAATTAAGTAAGAAATATTTAGCTAAATTTACATCCTATTTTTATGAAATAATTAATTGGGTCAAAATTTGTGCTCATTTTTTTGATTTTAGATCAAAAACAGAAAAATAATAATTTTGAAATCCTAATAGCGATATATTTTTAATAAAAAGGATCCAATAAATGTAAAGCATTTGGACATTTGTCAACGAAGAGTGAATGGCATTTATTATGATTACAAATTGTCAATCAATATTTCACATATAACCAAACAATTGGACTTTAAACTCGAAATAAAAACTAAAGCCGACCAATCGCATGATCCAAAGAAATTATATCAGCCAATTTCAATGCATGTATTCAAATGGTTAAAGGAGAAAATGGCCGAATTATTGAAAAGGTAAATGCTTTTAAATAACATTGTATTTGACACCTTAATGTTAATTAAAAGTTGTTTCAAAATTCATACGACAAAAACATAACTAAATATCTCAAAATCATATCCATAGACCAACAGTAATGATTTTAAAACTAAAATTCACCGATCATATTTAATTACTATTTCAGTTCTTCAAACCAACAAAAACAAAATAGACATCATATCGAACAATTGGAATATAATGAAAATGCAAATGATATTGGAAATGGACACACAAACACAAGTTGATGGAAAATTGCCGAGTGCTTGATCGAAATATTTGCTGATTATAATGAAATTGATATAATAAATGATGAAGTAAAAATTAAAAAAGATAAAACGGATCCTTTACCATTTACGCTTATTCATTCGATTGTTATTTTTTTATTATTATTTTGTTGAATAATTGTAATTTTTTAATAAAAATTAATTTTATTTTTCTGTTGAAATTAAAGTTGAATTATCACTTTAGTTTTTCACAATTTTCAATTTAATTGCGATCAACATTTTAATAAAATTTATTTTGTGGATTTTGATTGATAGTTGTAGTTGGGTACGACGATTAGTCTTTTCGGTCATTAACTTATACTACGTCCTTTGAGTTCTTAGAGATTAGACATTTTTATCATAATAATTTGGGATATTATCGGGCTGGGATGGGTGATGGGATTAGGAGGAGTTTAGACATTGAATTAATAAATTTATTATCATTAAATATTTCAATTAGCCAGCCCAAGAACATGACGATAGAAAGTATAAATAATTTTTTTCTAATCTATTTTAGCATATCAATTTAAATATTTTCAAGATGCAACTATTGAGGATACTAATGCGCAACTTTAATAAACATTGCTATTTTCTTCAATTTCACCGTTCATCAATTCTTAACAACAATTCATTTCGTCCATTTTGCATATTTTTACTAAAAAACAGCAAAACAACAAATTTGCTAATTCAACTGGAGCAGCAGGTTTACATTTCAAATATAAATGTTAAATTTTGTGCTAATTCGTATAAGATGGTATTTAATTTTGTGAAAAAAAAAACATTGAAAATGGCGAAAAGAGTATTTAAAATGTCGAAAAGATAACGATGTAACGGTTTGCCCTAGACGCTAGACCCCCAAACCTTATACCCATTCGATAGATCTCGTCGAGACATGTCAGTTGGTATATATTTTGTCATTGTTTGATCAAAATTAAAGGTATTAAACCACTTAAATCATCTATGGGAGTTTGGTTCAAAACCAATTAAATCATGACAAATTAAAATTATATACCATTCGATACGCCTTGACGAGCTCTATCCAATAGCAATAGCATATGATTAGTGAATTTGGACAAACCACTAAACAATTATAATCTTTTCGCCTTTTTAAATATTTCCCAAAATTTAAAAATTAATCCTCCGAATAAAAAATCTTTGTTTTTCAGTTGAATTATTCCTCCTCGTTTTCAACATTCCGTCGATTGAACCAAACACCTCATAATGATGAATTGCTTAAACGGAGAGCAAAGAGGAATTTTTTCATAAAGAAATTTAGGTAAATTAGTAATTAAAATTCTCAACATTGCAAAAAATTTATTGAAAAAAATTATTTATTTACTAAAAATTAACATAAAAATTGGTTTTAATTTTCGGGCAAAAAAAATGATTAAATTTATAAATAAAAAAATCAATAATTTAGCACAACCGGAAAAGAACACTCCGAAAAACATGAAAATGTGACATTTGGGATTGAAACTGTGGAATATGCATCCAAAAATGGTTCGGAACTTTTGATGATTAAAATGCGCCATAATGAGAATGGAGATAAATGGATCAATTTATGCCAAAAGGTTTGCTTATTTTCACAAATATTTCTAAATTATTTTATTAAATTGAAAGCTTCCTTTTGCGAATTTCGATTTTCCGAAAATTCCACTGCCAAAAGATGCCTATTTATGGGTGAAAGCGATGGATTCATTGATGTTAATGGCCAAAGTTGCCGACCAGGGAAAAAATGTTTGCCTTCCAAATTTTGTTTTAAAAATATTTTATTTAAATAGCATCCAAATTGTGGAATAGTGATAAAGGGCTCTCTTTCTTACGATTACAAAGTGGGAATTGGCGCAAGCAAAAAAGTTGGCCCATTGGAATTTACACTCGAAACAATTACAAAAAATTCACAAATAAAAGAATCAAAATTGTTTTTGCCTATTCAATTGCTTCCTTTGTTGCGCGATCGAATTGCCAAAATGCTTTTGGAATTTGATGGAACTCAGCAAATTGGACCATCTCAATCCTCACTGCCAAAATGGATGGAAGAAAAAGGTTGGTAATTTTTTTTTGATTTAATTTTACGAAAATTTATTAAAAATTTAAAAAATTTTGTAATAAAAAATTTGATTCCATTTAGATAAATCCGCCGTTGAAGATGCTAATAAATTACAACATTCACTTCTTTATCGCGACACATTGGACTATAAATTGGATGATGAACCGCAGAATAGGAAAATACAAATTGAATACTGGCGAGGCGAAAGTGACAAAGAACACATTCAAATTACACAGGTTATACCAATAAATGTGCTTTTCCTAAAAAAAATTTAAAATGTTGCGTTTAAATAATGTAAAAATTTTAATTTTTTTTTGAATTAAAATCTTTCCGAAACAACCGGAATCTGGAACCATTATAATTAAAAATTAAAATTTAACAGGACCGGAACAAAATTATAATCCTTCCGGAAAATAAAATCTAAAATCTAACCGGAACGATTAAATCTTTCCGGAACAACCGGAACGATTAAATCTTTCCGGAACAACCGGAACGATTACAATCTAACCATAGAACAATTACAATTTAACCGGAACAACTGGAACGATTACAATCTTTCCGGAAAACAATTAAAATTTTTTTTCCGGAAAATTTAATTAAAATATTTTCGGCATTCCCCTTCAATTTTAGGCACTTGATAAACGGATGGATATAGAGAATGCCAAATCCAACGACGAATACCTTAAATTTGCATATATTCCAATACAAGATGCCCAACCTTTACTGAACGCAATGGAAATAATGGCCAATGATTTACCGAAACAGCCACCAATTTACCAGAATCAAGTATTCGAGGAAATTAAATTAAATGAAAAATTTCCAATTTTAGTCGTCAATTATTTGCCATCAATTCGTCAAAGGCCTCGATTTCAATTATAAAATGGAAATTCATTCAACTGAAAACAAGCAAATGGATGTTAGGATAATTTTACTCAACACCGACAAATTAGATATGAATTTATCAAGCAAATTAGATGGCCCAGTCCCAATCGAAATATTCCATTGGTTGAAGAAACAAATTGCCGAAATATTGGTTAATATTTCATATTCAGTTTATTAAATTGGATTGTTTTTTAAAAATTGTCAAGTTTTACCAACCTGTGAATAATTTTTTTCAATTATATTCTATTTATTTTCAGTTGGTCTCTTCTTCATTTCCTGCTGCATCCAATAAATTAGCTCAACCGCTTAAGATAATTGATGAGAAGCAGGGAACAAAACCCAACTTAAGGTAAAAATTTTTATAGATGTTATATTATAATTAATTAATTAATAAAATAGTAATTTATTATTTTAAATAATTATAAATTTTCCAGATCCAATTATCGAGTAAAAGAAATAATACTGCATGTCGAAAAATTGCCATATATTGAATATTATGAGGAAAAAGAAAATACAATGTTTGTGTTCATTGAAATGCATCAGAATTGTAATGGGAAAAAATCTATATTTTTGTATAAATGGGTAAAAAAAATATTAAAAATCTATAAAAACATTTTTTTATATATAGTTACATTTCACCCCTCACAAATTCGTACATATTTATGTGCCCGAAGATGCATATTCAATGATAAAGGCAATGGATGAATTGATGCGCAAACTTAGGAATATGAACTTTTTTCATCCTCCAAATTCTCCCGTATTCGATAGAGTTAATGGCGGTCTCAAATATGACTATAGAATCGGAATTCGTCTAAATCCAAAGCTAAGTGGCCATTTGGAATTTATAATGGAAACAATAACAACTATTGCAAATCCAACGCATAAACCGAAAGAATTTTTTACGCCAGTTGGATTGCTTCCTTTGTTGCGCGATAGAATGGCCAAAATGCTTGTGAAATTTGATGGAACCAAACAAATTGGACCGTCTCCGTCACCACTTCCAAAATGGATAATGGAAGAAGGTAATTTTTCCATTAGAAATTTTTCATATTAATTTAGCTATTCATTCAGCATAAAAAATAAAAATTTATAAAAACCATTTTATTCAGATAATATATATCAAAATGTTGTGACACATTCCGGAGAAGCCGTTCGAGAGCAATGGGAAACAGTGCGACAAGAAACATTAAACTATAGTGCCATTGTGAATTTGCTTAATGAAAAGCAGGATAAGCAAATTAAAATTGAGTTGAAGAGAAATAAGCTAGGCGAAGAATTCATTCAAATTGTGGAGGTATCTTTTTAAAAAAAGTTATTGTATGAAAATTACTTAGTAACAGAATATCTGCTGTTTTTGTTTTTGTTTATGAATCTCTTTTCAATAATCATAAGCCTTTTTGATTGCAAATGTTTTGTAATTATAAATGTTTTAACAAATTATTTTGGGATTGCAAATGTTTTACAAATGTTTTGTAATTGTAAATGTTTTACAAATGTTTTGGCATTGTACATGTTTTTGTTTTTTAATTGTAAATGTTTTACAAATCTTTTTTAATTGTAAATGTTTACAAATGTTTTGGCATTGTACATGTTTTTGTTTTGGCATTGTAAATGTTTTACAAATGTTTTGCAATTATAAATGTTTTACAAATGTTTTGGGTTTGTAAATGTTTTACAAATGTTTTGCAATTATAAATGTTTTACAAATGTTTTGGGATTGTAAATGTTTTACAAATGTTTTGAGATTGTAAATGTTTTACAAATGTTTTGAGATTGTAAATGTTTTACAAATGTTTTGAGATTGTAAATGTTTTACAAATGTCTTGAGATTGTAAATGTTTTACAAATGTTTTGAGATTGTAAATGTTTTACAAATGTTTTGGAATTGTAAATGTTTTACAAATGTTTTAGCATTGTACATGTTTTTGTTTTTTAATTGTAAATGTTTTACTAATCTTTTTTAATTGTAAATGTTTACAAATGTTTTGGCATTGTACATGTTTTTGTTTTGGCATTGTAAATGTTTTACAAATGTTTTGCAATTATAAATGTTTTACAAATGTTTTGGGTTTGTAAATGTTTTACAAATGTTTTGCAATTATAAATGTTTTACAAATGTTTTGGGATTGTAAATGTTTTACAAATGTTTTGAGATTGTAAATGTTTTACAAATGTTTTGAGATTGTAAATGTTTTACAAATGTTTTGCAATTATAAATGTTTTACAAATGTTTTGAGATTGTAAATGTTTTACAAATGTCTTGAGATTGTAAATGTTTTACAAATGTTTTGAGATTGTAAATGTTTTACAAATGTTTTGGAATTGTAAATGTTTTACAAATGTTTTGGAATTGTAAATGTTTTACAAATGTTTTGGATTGTAAATGTTTTACAAATGTTTTGGAATTGTAAATGTTTTACAAATGTTTTGGAATTGTAAATGTTTTACAAATGTTTTGGAATTGTAAATGTTTTACAAATGTTTTTTAATTGTAAATGTTTTGCAAATGTTTTGCAATTATAAATGTTTTACAAATGTTTTGGGATTGTAAATGTTTTACAAATGTTTTGGGATTGTAAATGTTTTACAAATGTTTTGAGATTGTAAATGTTTTACAAATGTTTTGAGATTGTAAATGTTTTACAAATGTTTTGAGATTGTAAATGTTTTACAAATGTTTTGAGATTGTAAATGTTTTACAAATGTCTTGAGATTGTAAATGTTTTACAAATGTTTTGAGATTGTAAATGTTTTACAAATGTTTTGAGATTGTAAATGTTTTACAAATGTTTTGAGATTGTAAATGTTTTACAAATGTCTTGAGATTGTAAATGTTTTACAAATGTTTTGAGATTGTAAATGTTTTACAAATGTTTTGGAATTGTAAATGTTTTACAAATGTTTTGGATTGTAAATGTTTTACAAATGTTTTGCAATTATATATGTTTTACAAATGTTTTGGATTGTAAATGTTTTACAAATGTTTTGGAATTATAAATGTTTTACAAATGTTTTGGGATTGTTAATGTTTTACAAATGTTTTGAGATTGTAAATGTTTTACAAATGTTTTGGAATTGTAAATGTTTTACAAATGTTTTAGCATTGTACATGTTTTTGTTTTTTAATTGTAAATGTTTTACTAATCTTTTTTAATTGTAAATGTTTACAAATGTTTTGGCATTGTACATGTTTTTGTTTTGGCATTGTAAATGTTTTACAAATGTTTTGCAATTATAAATGTTTTACAAATGTTTTGGGATTGTTAATGTTTTACAAATGTTTTGGAATTGTAAATGTTTTACTGTAAATGTTTTACAAGTGTTTTTTAATTGTAAATGTTTTACAAATGTTTTTTAATTGTAAATGTTTTACAAATGTTTTGCAATTATAAATGTTTTACAAATGTTTTGGGATTGTTAATGTTTTACAAATGTTTTGGAATTGTAAATGTTTTACTGTAAATGTTTTACAAGTGTTTTTTAATTGTAAATGTTTTACAAATGTTTTTGGATTGTCAATGTTGCAAATTTCACATCACAACATGCTCCTGAAAGAAATATCTAAATAAATTTTCAGAAATTCAAACAATTGAAATCAACGAATATTGGAGAAGAAGAAGACAAAAGCCATTTCGTTTATTTTTTACCTATTCCTGTGAAAATAGCTTATCATCTGCTCGACGCAATGCACAAGCTCTCAAATGAATGGATGGAAAAATACGCCGCTTTTGAAATTCCGGTCGCAATATTTTTTAATTTTATATGCTAAAATTTTCATCACATACCTAATCTAATAAACTCTAATAAAAATTGCCATCACATATTTGTATAATAAAAATTTAATATTATTAGGATTTCGGATTTAAATTTCAAATTAAAACCTGGAAAACGATAATTTTGAAAATCTCTCAGAATATTTTGATTTTTTAATTAAATAGGATGAAACAAGATATATAAATGATTTGGCGATTTGTCAACAAAGAGTGAATGGCCTTGGCTATGATTACAAATTGGAAATCAAAATTTCATATATGTCCAAACAATTGGAGTTTAGACTCGTAACAATAACAACTTCCGATCTAAAGCATAAACAGAAGAAATTATATGGGCCAATTCCAATGAACGTATTCAAATTGTTGAAGGATAAAATGGCCGAATTATTGAAAAGGTAGGAAATTAATTAATGAGTGAATGAATAAAATATTTCCTATTTAAAAATAGGAATTGGGAGATTATATCCTTCCTATTCATAATTTATGTATCATTAAAACATTTCATATAAATAAACCTGAATATTTATTTCTTGATTTTCTCATAAAATTCTAAAAATTTCCTATAAAATACGTTCTGAGGTATTTATTATTCAACCCCAGATCCAACTCTGATCAAAATGTTCTTAATTAAATTAAAATATTCAAATTTTCAGTTCTTCAAATCAACAAGGACAAAATACAAATGATCTCGAAAAATTGGAATCTGTTGAAGATGGTAATCAAATATGAACATACAAAGATAAAATACCTTCTTAATTCCAGTTGACGGCAAAGATCCAATTATTTACAGAGAAGAAGAAATAGCCAACAAAGTATTTGAAGCGCCTATTCGATGCAAATTAAAAGAATATAGGTTGGATGATGATGATGATGATGAACCGCAGGACCCAATTGGTTACAAAGACGAAACCAATAAAGGAATACTAATTCGCTACGAATCAAAGGACTATATAGTGGACGTTGAACCGCAGAACAGACAAATTCGAATTAAACTTCAACAAGGCAAAAGTGGCAAAAAATTTATTGAAATTATTCAGGTGTATCATTTTGGTTAAACAATTTAAGCAATAAATTTCCAGAGACATATTGGGAAAGACAGCGTTCCTAATTCCTTCTATTTTCCAAATATTCCATTGCCAGAGGATGCATATCCCTTTCTCGTAGCAATGCGAACAATGTCCAAAGAGTTGGAGGAAAAGCGCACCGCCTTCTTAAATGGAGAGAATAAGGTGAGCGCCGAAATGCAAAAAAATTATTCAATCTATAAATTTTCAAATAAAATTTATACTAACAAAATTGAGAATTTTTCAAAAAAAAAACAAAGAATCATTTTTCCAATCCAAGATTTTACTTGAGTCGGAATTTTAAAATTTTTAAAAGATATTGCCAACATTTATTATGAAAATGCAAAATACCAAACCAAGGATGAATTTTGAATTTTTATTTTTTAAGACAAAATTATAGCTTACAATCTAATGAAGATATTTAAAAAATTATGAATTATTGGGTGATAAAAAAAATGAACATATTTTAATTCAATCCATTTAAGTCATCGATGATTTCCCAACAAATTGTCAAAGGCCTTAATTATGACTACAAATTGAAAATTCATTCATGCAAAAATCAGCAACTGAATTTTAGACTCAAAACAAAGCCAAACGAGGCTAACAAATTGTTTAAACCGAAGGAATTACGTGGACCAATTCCAATCCACATATTCAATTGGATGAAGGAGACAATAGCTGAAATTTTGACTAATTATGGTGAAATTGATAGAAATGAAGAAAAAAGATAGAACTGATTTTTTCCATTTTCTCATTTTATGCTCAATCACAATTTTATTATCATTATTCTGTTGAATAGTTGAATAAACCTAAAAAATTTTTACGAATATTTAATAGGAAGGCAATTTTTACCCCTTTTTTATTTGTTTTACCCCAATAGTAATTTATGTCTTCTAATAAATCAGAAATTGGGTTTTAGACCCTACAAACTTACCAATTTTTAAATCTGATCACACGTCTTTTTACATAACATAAACATTTCTTAGTTTAAACCAAAACTGAGCGAGTTAAACCGTTTAAACCATATTTCCATTTTTGGGTTTTAAACTCTTTAATTTATGGCTAAAACCTAACATTTTTATACACCATTCAATGCGTCTCGGTTAGTTCGACAAATTGGTATATGGTTTGTAGAATATAAAACCGGTTTATGATTTATTGGAAATAAAAAACTACTTTTGGGATAAAAATAAAATATGGGGTAAAAAATAAAAATATTTTAAAAAGATATTTTTCCATATTTAATATACCAAATTTATTTATTTTGTTGGATTTTTCCATTTATCGATCAACGTTTAATAAAATTATAACATAGTGGAATTATTGTAATTAGTGGATTTTCTTGATGTTAAAAAATTGGTTACATAAATCACAAATTTTGCCGAATACATTAATTAAAATATATTAAAAATTGATCAAATCATCTTTCCATCCGCATTTGAATTCATGGAATATTTTTGTTGATGAGCAGCCGGAAAATTCGTTGAGGGTTCATTGCCGTCAACCCGAATTGTTGGGTCGTAGAATGTTGGCTAAAATTAATATTTATTATTCAAAATAATTTAAAAATATTTTTTGATAAATTATTAAGCAGTGATTAAATTATCCATCTATTCTATTACCATTTTCTAAGCTATTTTCACACAAATGGATCCGACGCGTCGGAGTCAATAGGAGTAGGAATTTTGAGTACGTTCAAAAAAAAATTTTTTCTACTCAACCAAAAAAAAAAGTAATTTTTATATAAAAGGTGGAGGACACTTTTCTGCATCGGAAAGGCTAATTTTTAAAAATTTTCTGACAATTTTAAAAATTTTATAAGGCCGACGCCGATTCAAATTAGTCAGCCTCATCAGTCTTATAAAATTTTTCCTCATCAAAAAATTTTTTAAAACGATACTATCCGATGCAGAAAAGTGTCCTCTATCTTTTGGTATAAAAATTATTTTTTTTTGGTCCAGAGGAAAATTTTTTGAACGTACTCAAAATTTCTACTCATTTTGACCTCCGACGCATCGGATCCATTTGTGTGAACATAGCTTTATTAGAATAAATAAGAAATGAAAGAACATTTGTTAATAGGGTGAAAATATTATTTATTAATTTAATTTAAATATTTTTTTTGGCAATTTTTAAAAGAAATTATTAAAAAAGCAACAATAAAATTATCCACCTATGCCCTTTCTTTTTAGAATAAATAAAAAATGAAAGATGATTCTCTCATTGGGGCTGTAACTCAGTGGTAGAGTGCCTGCTTTGCATGCATGAAGTCGAGGGTTCGATTCCCCCCAGCTCCAGTTAATTTTTTCGAACTTTTTACAATTAAATAATTTGAAAATTAAATAATCCAAGTATCTCCGGCTCAAATAAATTTTTTAACATAACAAAAATAATTTAATTTTTAAAATTAACCTCTTCACCCAGTCCATTATTGTGTTCATCCAATTCCATTTCGGCATCCGAATCCGACGAATCGTTGGCATTGATGGGCGATGAGGGACGATGGCCTCCTTGGCCTAACGATGCTTGCGGATAGCGGCTGCCAGCAGTTTCACTTCCGTCCAGCCAAACCGACTCACTGGTCATGGCAGCGGCAACTGGCTTTGGGCTCATTCCTTGGCACAATTTATTGTAGCACTGGAAGGGGAAAATTAATAAAAAATTTTAGGAATAATTATTTAAAAATTATTTTCTCACGGTGTCACAAACGCGCACTGGCTTCTTGCTGATTCCTTCCAACACAAATGATTTTGATGAGCAACCTCCACAAACAACTGGGAATGAATAAATTTATTATTTGTGTGGGTTCTATTATCATTTTTATTTTACAAAACTCCTAAATTTAGATTTCTGTGCAGAAAACAGATATCAAACCCGCCGTTTATATTGGTCAAGATTATCAAAAAATTTTTATTGGAAAGAATTTCTTATAGAATGGTAACCGAAAGTTCAATACCGAAATTTCTAAAGGGGTTTTTAAAACAAACTCATGAGAACTACTATTCTATTTTATTAAGGTAAATTCTCTTTTAATTCCCCACTCTTTAATAATTTTCGACTTGAATAATTCTCGTAATAATTTAGTCCATAAAAAGAGGATTTTCAGACCTTAATTACTGGAGTAGTCCAATTGTTTTTAAGCCGTTTCGGTTTTAAAATTCGGTTTTCAGTTTTTGAAAAATGTCGGTTTTTCGATTTCGATTTCTCCCTATTTTCGGTTATTTTGAGCAAAATTTCCCAATTTCGGTTTTAAATTGCATCGATTTTCACAAATTGAAACCAAAATTACGGCTTAAATGTTAATAAATTTATCATTCGTTTCAGCGAATATCGCCAAACCCGTTTCCCTCAATATTGCCGAACCTTTTCCGCATGCCCGACAATGGTGACGACGCTGAATGACAGTGAAATGGCTGGTTTTGCAGCATTGGCATTTTACGGCCTCACGATCGGGCACCCAAAGTGCGGCATAGTCGGAAGGGGGTGTTCGACCCTCTTTGAGCAAATCTTGAATGCACCGTTCAATGTGCAACATCCATTCCCGTTTTTCCGTTGGCGTGGCCGCATACACCACAAAAGACTGTGTGGATTGGGAAATATATATAAAGAATTAAATAAATACTTTTAAAATAATAATTAAATTAAATTTTAATAAATTATGTATTTTTTTAATGGTACTTGAAAACTTTGTATATATGTTACGGCCAAAAGTGGAAATCGGCCAAAACTGGTTTTGGCCGGCCAAAACTGGTTTTGGCTGAAAATCGGCCAAAACTGGTTTTGGCTAGCCAAAACTGGTTTTGGCCGGGCAAAACTGGATTAAATGGATAATAACTTAAATAATGGATATAGGAGGATTAAGCACCGAAATGGAAGGGAAATGGCCCGGAAGGCCACTGGAAGGTCAGAGAAGGGTAAAAGAGGCCCGGAGGGTGCGCGGGATATATCCGGATATAGGGGGATTAAGATGGATAAAGTGGGATTAAGCCGGGTTAAGCATAGTTAGGGGCTAGGGATTAGGGATAGGGGTTCGGAGCATAGGAATATCGCGAAGCCGGAAGCAAAACAGCCAAACCAGGAAATTATTTCAGGGCTCAATCCTGCGTAATCCCCTTATATCCATTATCCACCTTATTCCCCCTATATCCGGATATATCCAGCCACTCATATGGCCTTCGGCCAACATTCTCGACCTTTCCTGGCTATTTCCCATCCATTTCGGGGCTTTAATCCCTATATCAACCTTATTCCCTTTATATCGACCTTAATCCTTATATATCCGGATATATCCCGCGCACTTTCTGTCACTTCTCTCTCCTTCCATTGCCCCTACAGGCTATTTTACATCTCTTTCAGGGCTTAATCCCACTTTATCCACCTTAATCCCCCTATATTCGGCTATATCCCGCGCACTCTCAGACATTTCCACGATCTTCCACTGGCCCTCCGGACCATTTCCCATCTAATTAGGGATTTAACCCGGCTTAATCCCTCTATATCCATCTTAATCCCCCTATATCCGGATATATCCCGCGCACTCTCCGGGCCTCTTTTACCCTTCTCTGACCTTCCAGTGGCCTTCCGGGCCATTTCCCTTCCATTGCCCCTACATACTATTTTACATCTCTTTCAGGGCTTAATCCCACTTTATCCACCTTAATCCCCCTATTTCCGGCTATATCCCGCGCACTCTCAGACATTTCCACGATCTTCCACTGGCCCTCCGGACCATTTCCCATCTAATTAGGTAATCCGGTTTAATCCCCCTATATCCACCTTAATCCCCCTATATCCGGATATAACCCGCGCACTCTCTGGGCCTCTTTTACCCTTCTCTGACCTTCCAGTGGCCTTCCGGGCCATTTCCCTTCCATTTCCCTTCCATTTCGGTGCTTAATCCTCCTATATCCATTATTTAAGTTATTATCCATTTAATCCAGTTTTGGCCGGCCAAAACCAGTTTTGCCCGGCCAAAACTAGTTTTGGCTAGCCAAAACCAGTTTTGGCCGTTTTTCAGCCAAAACCAGTTTTGGCCGGCCAAAACCAGTTTTGGCCGATTTCCACTTTTGGCCGTAACATATATATTCTTTTTGGTCGGTCAGCTGGATAAAAGTGAAGGGTCCCTTCTGCGGGTTATCAGGATTGAGATTAGAGTCATTTAGGGTAGGGATACTTATTAAGATGATATCCTACCCTCGAATGACTGTATATCATCATTATAATCCTAATGACTTCCTATGGATCAAAGGGACTTTTCACTTTTTCTTTCTCAAAATCGGCAACAAAGAAGATGCAAAGTGTA
Organism: Pratylenchus scribneri; assembly: GCA_030063045.1. Taxonomy (NCBI): domain Eukaryota; kingdom Metazoa; phylum Nematoda; class Chromadorea; order Rhabditida; family Pratylenchidae; genus Pratylenchus; species Pratylenchus scribneri. Next base: position 237,499 of record JAQSEB010000042.1, read on the forward strand.
TAAGCACTTTTTAATAACTTGAAAATAAATCTTAAGTGTATCGAAATCCGAAAAGATCATATTCGTGTCATATTCGTTTTTAGCATTTTAAGTTGGGATGGGCCAAACATGGCGCCAAGCCAAACTTAACACTGTCTATTAACTCATTAAGTTTTTTGTATGAATTTGGATTATTATCAAATTAAGGAGTAGATTCTTGGCTATTTTAGTGATTTTAATTTTATTTAATTTGGTTCAGAAATGATGGTTGTATGCGAAAAAGTTTATAAACATTTCGGTAATCCATATTGAATCGCTCTGAATCTGCTCTTTAAATTGATAACAAAAATAATCAAATCGAGTCAGAACATAAAGAGTTATAATTATTATAAACTGCCAAGTTAATTTAGCGCCTTGGTTCATAAAAATTTCAATCACATGAAATTTTTGGCATATTTAAATTAAAGGGGTATTCCTTAAAAATTCCCATATCCCTTTCTCCAATAAACCTTCGTTCTCGTTTTGATCAGCCATCCATTCCGGGCATCGCCTTCATCCTCCAAATTCTCCAATTTCACTTCCTCTACAATTTTTAATTTTATTTTTAATTATTATTTAATTTCATTTCCATACCCAATGGGATAATATGCTGTTTACTGTATCGCTTCTTGCTGATTATGATTGAGCCGTACACCAACAAATCATTGAACAAAAAGAATTGACGGGCTTTTGGCTTTTTTCTGTATAAAAATTTTGCTTATTTTAATGTTAATTTTTTAAATCCACAGTGAAATTCACTTTTGTACGCCTAATGATTAAGTACCTAATAAGAACCAGGCCATTCCTTTAGCAAAAGTTATCTATTTTGGGGTTTTAGGACCTATTTTTGGCAAATTTCACTAAAATACCTCTATAGGCAGCAGGCACCTATTTTGTGACCTAAAAATCCACTCTCTAGTGATTATTAGAGGAAGGTAAGATGATAACTAAGGATGATCCATGGGGGTAGGTTACCGTAATCTTTCACCAATTGACCTACTGCAAGCGGATAACCGATAATTTCCGATTAAAAGTTGCCCAAAAGTTTCTCAAAAATATAAGTCATTTGGTTGTTTTATCGGTACTTTTCAAGGATAGGAGGGACACATCACGTAAACCGTGTCTTTACTTTAACATCCATAAGGGGGTGGCCTTCACTTTCTCCCCTTTGAGGCAACCCAAAATGGGATAGAAACTTGATAAGTACCGGTCTTATCATCATATCCTGGGTTCATTATTTATTTAAAGTTCCTAGGAATGAGCTGAATTTAAGGCCACCCTTTGATGATATAAGGGTACTCTTTGATGGTGTTCATAATCTGCTGGATCCAAATAAATTCCAAAAATTTGAATGAATTGTAAATTTCAAAAAATTTTTTGGAAAAAAAGCCCAAATGAATTTTTGAAAATGTCAACGAGAGGAGAAACCTGCACATTTTGACGAGAACACCTTCGCCAACCAGCACTCGGCCCATTTCCAACAATGGCCGTTGGCCGGAACTGCCAAAACAATTTTCAACATTTTGGATTCGACGAGTGTTCGCCTCGCTGTTTCCTATATGTTTAATATAGTATAATGAATCAAGATGATTAATGTTGAATTAAATTTTAAATTCGATTGAATTAAAATTCTTTTCGGTACTTCTTGAGGGTTATCCGGGTGTAGATGGTTTTAAAATAAAGTGTCGCCGTTATGGGTGATTAGGGTTAGGGTACGGATAAGTGAAATGATAACCTTTCCTTAGATGACCCTAACCTTAGACCGAATGACCCATATTGGTTACCGTAACTTTCCCAGTAGACACCAAAAATCAGCACCAGGATATCCCCAAATGTACCCTATTTTCGTTTCATTTGAACTTTTTAGAGTGTGGGTTTTTTGCCGAGGGAGATGGGATTCGTTTGCCGAAAGCTCATAACTTTTTAATGCTTGATTAAAGACTATAAAGCTTTTACCATTCGAGAGCTCGGCAAGGTATGTGTCGATTAGACTATACTAGATTATTTTAGTTCATTATAAAAACAAAACAAAATTATAAACCAAAAACCATCCATAGATTATAGGGGTTTTGATGAAGTGTTATAAACGAAAAACCAACCTATTAAATATGGTTTAAACGCTTTAATACCGTGAATTTTGGTCAAACCCATGAAAATCTATACATCCAATCGACGCATTTCGTCGAGCTCTATCTATTGGTATAAGTATAAGATTTATAAGAGAATAAGATCAAGCATTAAAAAGGTATAAGCTTTCGGCAAAAAAAAAACATTTTTTGTGCTCGAAAAAAGTAATAAGGGTGAAAGGTTTGAACGAAAATTTGCATGTCAAAATGATATATTCCAAAATTTTTAAATTCATTTTTCAATTTTATTATCAATTTTTAAACCGTCAAAAATACGAACTCAATCGATCGACCATAATTAAACGGTGGTTTGTTGTTAAAATGAATTCGTTGTTTTTGATGAAAAAATAAATAAATTATTGGACTGGCCTCTCTCTGCTAACAAAATTAAAAAAAATCTTTTTTTTTATTAATTATTAAAGAACACTGAAGACTGAACACGAAAATAATTTTTTGACTTATTTGGTCAATAAGATGTTTTTCTTCTGGGCCATTTTTGGCCATAACTTATTTTTTAAGCTAAAAAGGCGGAAAAATGGGCCACATAATTTTAGGCAAATTTTCTTTGATTTTTTGTTATAAAAATGTCATTTAATATAGCCAAAAATATATTCGGCCCAATGCCAAAAATTTGGAAGTATGACTAAAATATATAAATCGCAGCTTTTAATATTTTTCTCCCAAAATTTGAGTGTACCAAAATTCGGTCGTCATCAAAAATTTGGGGCGGAATTGCCTTTTTAATAAAAAGCATTTTTATTATCGACGAGGCCAAATGAAAAGTGAATAATTCAATTCCGGAATGGTCGTCCCCCGTCGTTATTCCCGTAAAATGTGAAAATAATCTGCTATTCTCTCTGGGAAGGACGCATTTTTGTGTGGATCAATAAAATATATATTTATTTATGCGGGGCGATGGAGCCAATAGAGGCAAAAGGCAATGTAAATAGTATTATTGGATGGATGGGATGGTTGGATGACTAATCCCCCGATTCCCGAGTTGAACAGAGAGCAGTAGAAAATATGAATTGGAAGTATGAGTCAAATTCGAGAAACAAAACACATTATTTTGGGTACTTATTTGGTTTGGGTCCGATTTTTCTTCACTCAGGAAAAAGTGAAGATCTCCGGCTATGGGTCATCAGGATTAGTGTTAGGGTCATTCAGGGATAGATTAGGTTTACGGATATGATGGTGTAAAATCATCTCACTTATCCCCTAAACCTATCCCCAACACCTTAAGGGGGGTCCCTTCACTTTTCCTCACTATTTCCTGGTTGAAGAAAAAAGCGGACCCAAACCAAATAAGTACTTTATTTTGACATTTTTATGTTGAAAATTAACTTTAATAAATTTACATTTGAGATTATTGGTGAATTAATAAAATTACTAAATTTTATTATATATTAATTCTTAAAGAAAATTAAAGAAAAAATAATGCACAAATTTCGAAAAAGTAAAATATAATTTTAAACGAAAATAAATAAATTAATAAGTAGAAAAAATTAAAAATTAATTTAAAAATTATTTTAAATTTTTTTAAATTAAAAATAAAGCATTTTGAACATTTTTAATGCTTTTTAAAAATTTTGAAAAAAGAACTCCTCCGAGCCGGATTCGAACCAGCGACCTCAGGATAACTTCATAACTGCTACAGTCCCGCGCTCTTCCAACTGAGCTATCGGAGGCATGTGAATGCGCCCTTTTTCATTTCTCTTCAATCCACCGCCTTTGCTTTTTCCATTCATTTTCACTCCTCTATTGTTCCTTCTTGAAAGGTGAATTGGTTAACATTAACATTAAACAAACATAGGAAGCAGTTGTCATTCCATTTTCCTCATTGTTCAACAACAATTATTTTTAATTTTTGCGATCAAATAATATTCCAATAGTTCCAATAAAAAAACAAATAATTCCAATAAAAATAGAAATAATTCCTACAATATCCGGTAACCGGAAAATTGCCAAACCAAATTTTCTGCATTGGCCAATATTTCACCAATCTTTCAATTTTAAAATCCATATTCCATTCCATTCCATATCAATCACCTTTTTCTTTAATGATATTTAAAAAATGGAAGAATTGAAATATAAAACGTAATATTGATGGCAAAGCAATTTAATGAATTATCCAATTATTATAAAATTAATCATTAAAAATAATTATAAAAATATTGTTTTTTCATCAGAATTAGAATATCTCTCATTTTCCTTCTATTTTCTTTGTACCAAATGGTTTGGCAATGAAGCAAAATATAACCTGGAAAACAATTATTTAATATTAAAATTAAATTTTCAAATTTTAACCTGTCCCCAAATTAACACACTGGCCCCAAAACCTAAGCAGATTAGCCACTGGACAATTGTCAATGGTTTTGAGAAGAAAAAGAAGCGAATCAACGATTCTTGGCCATACAAATATGGAAGAATATAGAAGAGGAGGAGAAGGCCGATTAAATGCAGAAGAAATAGGCCAATCCAAACACTGAAGAACAAATGATTGGTGCGAATACCCTGTGGGAAAAATAATAATTATTTGACAATTTTAATTGTATTGTTGATTGATTGGTCTATGGAATGAATTTTGTTGATTAACATTTTTCTAATTGATGTTGGCTTAAAATTTAATAAAAATTAATATCATTTTATAACCCTGATTGTGATGAATTGAACAGATGAAAAAATTATTGGAGTTAATTGGAAATGCGCAAAAAAAGTTCTGACCAAAAAAGCGAAAAATTGCCCTAATCAAGCAGTTTTCCTTATTTGGCCATAACTTTCTTTGGACAAATTATATTTTTTAATCAATTATTTTGATATAAAAATGCCCTAAAAAAGAGCTTAATCGGTTCTAATTTGGTTTATATATCCCATTTTTTGTTGAGAAAGGGAATAATGAAGAGTCCCCTTATAAGTCTTCCGAATTAAGTTTAGGATCATTCAGGGACATATGACATGATATTCTCTCCCTAAATGACTGAATTACCCTAAACCTAATTTTGATGACCCATAGAAGGGAGAGGGGACCCATCGCTTTTCCCTAGTTGATTTATGGAATAGAAAGCAAATAAGTACCGATTAATTTTATGGTATATAAAAGTTTTATTAATTGGCTTAAATTGAATATTTGCCAATGCGCAAAATTCTTGAAGGGAAAATTTAGGGTCGCTTTCTTTTATTAATAATATTGTTTAAAAATTCACTTGGAAAATATTCCTGCCTTTGGTACCAATCATTCGGCAATTCATCATATTGAACAATGTCATCAATTCAAATGTGCAATAAACCAATGTGATGTGCCGGGTGGGCAATCGGGAATACACCGGGTCTCGGGCACTCAAAATCATTGGCACAAATTTATCCGCTAAAAGTGTGAATTTAATGATTTAATCATTTAATTTTTAAGAAATTTCGATATTTTTTTCCATAGGATTGAATATTACCAAAATGATGCAAATAATTGGCGATGATCATAGTTTGATTTTTAGGAAAATAGGTGGTTTTTCGGACTCAAAATTTTGTTGACTTTTTCCGAAAAATTTGCTATTGTTTTAAATCAAAAATTTTTCTGTAAAATCTGTCATCATTTGAAGAGTTTAATTAATCCCTAGGGGCAATTTTTCATAGCCTAAGGATAATTGCCCCTTCATAATTAAATTAAGTATAAATTGAATGAATGAATTGAGACAAGGGAATCGGTGTCTTTTGCCCAATTTTCCCTGCAGCATTATTAGAAAACATATTTTAGGGATTTGATTTTTATTAAAATTGGCATGTAAAATAATTTAAAATTTGATTCTGAATAATTTTACCTAAACATTCAAAAATTATTTTTTGGGTTTTTTATAAAATTTTTAAAGCTAATGCAAATTAGAAAATTTAAATATTTTCCTAAAATCTATAGAAATTAATTTATAAGAATTAAATTCCCCCACCAAAGAGCATTAGCAAAACCAAAATGGCAATTTGGTAGACGGCATGGCATAAAGCGCCTCTGAGCACAAAACGCATTCGGAGTAGACTAAAATCCCGGGACTCTGGCCGTTCATGGGAAAATGCCACCAATGAGGCCAAACCAATCACCACATTCGCCCAAAATAATTGAAACGGCTAAAAAGTTGGAATAAATTAATTAAAAATTGCAGAAATTTTTTTATTTTTTGAAAAATTAAAAATCTGGCCAGAAAATAATAATTTTCTAGTAAATTTTTTTGCCTCAAAATTCTCACCGAAAAAAGTGTCCGCCGGAAGAACAAATTGCCAATGAGGATCATCATCAATGTGACAAAGCAAATTGTCAGCTGGAATTGGCAATGCATTGCAAAACGAGCCAATTTTGATGGATCTTCTCTCTGCATGTAATTAATTCAAATTAATGAATTAAAAGATTTTAGATCGGTAATATTGAATTACTCAAATTTTTCCCTAGGGCAAATTCTTTACTAGCATTTCAAGCAATTAGTATTTTTATTAGATTAATCTCTTTGTATAAATAAAGCATTTTGTTATCAAAATGATCGATCAAAAATATAATCGGTCACAATTATGGTCAAAAAACGAAATTTGCCTGATTTTGACTTGTTTGACCCTCTTTTTTCATAATTTTTCGCTTATTTACAATCAAATTTCACTAATTTCTTAAATTTATTAATCATAAAACTAATAATATGTATTTGCAAAAAATTAACTCAAAATTCAAGTGCCTGTATTTGATATAATATAATGTAATAATCTAAATTTTTCTATAAATTATTTGAACATACAGCTTTGAGTAACAAACAAATGGCAACAATGAATGGCGATAATGTGAAGAGAAGTTCAAAGAAAAAATGGGCAAAATAGTGGAAAAAGACACCGCGATCGACGCGTTCAAAATGCCGATCGGGCAGAGGGCCCAACAAATATTTCCAAATTGCAAAACGAGCAATTACCAGAATTACTAAAAAATTATTTTAAAAAAAATAATATTTTTAATTATCGAAGGAAGACAAATCCGAGTATTCCCCTATGGCAAATTTGTAACTTTTCTTTTCCTTTATTCGAATTTTTTCTTTAAAACTGTATCCAAATATAGGTAGATTCTTTCAACAAAGTTCTAGAACAAAAATATTTTATTATAAAATATAAAAAAAGCTAAAGGATTATAGAAATTTTTGAAAGTTGTCCCATAAATTAGGATTCGGGAATTAATATTTCAGATATGAAATATTTCTACACCCAAAAGAGTTTTTAAAAATTTACCCAAAGGCATTGAACATTGGACATATCCTTCTGTAATACTACTTTATTTGGTATCGTATTTTTCCTTGAGTTATTAAATGAGCTAAAAATATTTTTCTTTTTTTTTTGACAATTTTTGATGCTTTCTATTTCTAGATAAAAATATTGAGCACTTTGGTTTTAATGAATTGGAAAATTGATTAAATTAAAAAATATTTGTAATAAATGCATATTTGGTTTTCTATTTTAATTTTTCAGCCTTTTTTATTTCAAAAAACTGACCAACAAGGAAGAGTACCGAAAATGACAAAAGAATTGCCAATCTATAGAGTCGTAAAATTGCCTGTTTCAATTTCTTTGGATCGACAATTTTTCCTTTTTCTTCGTCCAATTCGAAGCAGCCATTTCTGTTTCCAATTCGCAACGTCATTTTTTTTCTGAAATTTATATTTTTTTTAAATTTAAATTATTGAATATTTGTTAATTTATTAATGAATGATTTATGGAATCATGATAAATATAAAAATGTTTTAACAATTGTATTAAAAATAGTTAAAAGCATAAGAAAATTCAATTTTTTGAGGTCTTATAAAATAGGTGAATAATATACATATAATTCTGTTCACCTAACTTAAGTGATAAAAAAATTAAATTTTTTTTCTTGTAAAATTGATGATAATTGACCAATCTTTGTCCATCTAACTGAAACGAATACCTTAAGAACTCACTGCTAAGAATAAATTACAATTTTTCATTAAGGTAAATTTTATGACCAAAAAAATTGGCAAAATTTTGCAAAAATTGGATTTTAATTAATCCCAAAAAATAATTGTAGTGCTTTATCCAAAATTCCTAATAACATTATTTTATTATGACAATCGTTTTTGTGGTTTTTTTTTATAATTATTTAATTTTAATTTATTCATTAATTTTAAATTTAAAAAATAAAAAAAAAGAAATGAATTGGCTAGACAATAATTTTATTTATGAAATAAACAAAATTTAGGGAATCACATTTTTGTGGCTTTATTGGATCCCAATTAAATTTTGTGTAATAAAATTTATTTTTAACGGAAATATTTTCGCCAAATTAAAATTCGAACCGAAATGGATGATTTGGCCAAATTAACCAAAAAAAAAAGACAAATGAGAAAAATAACTTCCTCTGTTGATCTAAAAAAACCTGTTTTCTTCCATTTAAATGGAAAATTAAACCTCGAAGAAATTTTTTGCCTTTTTGCCCTTTTTTGACTTTGAAATATAAAAAAATTGGACATCGGCCGATTTAAATTGTTTTGTTTTTCAACCATCACAAATTGATGGTTGGCCCAGACAAATTTAAATTTATTTTTTTTTTAAACAAAATGCGCACTTTTTTTGGAGTCTATTTTGTGTGAACTTTGGCGGGTGCGGCGAACAAAACAAAAATTTTATTTTTAATTTGTCAAATTAAACAATTTATAATAGGGCATTAAATATGCACTTCTAATTTTTTTTTATTAAATGAATAATTTAAAAATATAATTTTTATTTTTTTGTACAAAATAATTTTTATTTCATTAAATAAATTTTAGAAATTTTAATTGAACTTTCAAAATGGATGAAAAGAGCAAAATGGAGGACAATTTTGCCGGCGAAATGCCCTCAAGTCATACTTCAACCCAGCGAAGGAATCAAGTCGACAAAATCGCAGATATCATTGTGCTCATATTGGCCATCATATTCGGTCAATTCCATTATTCATTATTAAGGGGAAAAATATATTATTTAAGAAATAGAAAATTATTTTATAAATTTATTAAAAAATTCATTTAAAAAAATGGAAATTAATTTTTTTTACCATTATAAATTAATTTTATTTTTTCAGCCATTCTTTTGTGTATTGTTTGGTTTACGGTGCCCTTCGATTCGGCCCTATATGCTGATCAACAGCTAATTGATGAATCCGAAGACCCATTGGCCGATTTTGGCCGGTACAGTTGCCCGGAGCAATATGGCAAAAATGAGCCATTCGCAGTGCCGGCCACATTTGCTTGGGCCTATGGGGGAAAACAACGCGGAAAAACGCCAATCATAAAGACAGCAGAAACGACGACTGTGACCGAATATTTCTTCGATTTTGTGCGTTTTTTTTTCAAGAAAATAATTTTATTAAATTAAAGCTTTGTTTTTGGGTTAATGTAATAGCCTTCCAATTTTATGGCCATAAAATTAATTTTTTAGTATTTTAGGCCAAAAGTAATTTTTAGTGAAATTAGATTGAAAATTGAACTAAAAGTCAGATTTTCAAATTGTCAAAAGTATCAATGGCCAAAAATTTTTGGATATTTTATTTTTGATTGTTTAAAAATGTCATTTTTTAGTTTGTCAGTGCATGCGAATTACAAAAGGCCCATTATAAGGAAATATTGCAAATGGAAGGGCGACGCCCTTTTTATATGGGACCAAATGAGACCGCATTTTGGCGTGACATTTTGGATGATGCATTCCAAAGGTGAAAATTTATTTAATTTAAATGCCTAATATAAATTATTTGATTTTATCCACCAAAAATGAATACTACTTGTTTTAATCATGAATTTGCCAAAAGAAATTAGCTCTATTATGAATTTGGAATGAATTTTTTTTTAAATTTTTGTTATGTAATCTGTAATTTTAAATATGTCCTTAAGCGTAAAAATGCTTTTATTTGAGAAAATAAATTACATTAATTATTAAAAAAATAATGCATAAAAATTGGCATCCGTATCTTTAATATGTACGTTCACTAACTTGACTAAAAGAAAGTATATAATTTTTAGAACTGATTGTAAGCTTTATTATTAGGTTTATTTATATTGGAGGATGGATGAATGTAATATTTGAAGATTTGAACATTTTTTTATTATTTTAAAAATATTTTTTTGTCAAAAAAAGAATTTTCGAAAATAAAGATTTCTAAATTCTTTTTTTTTTAAATTAAAAAATATCAGTAGAAAATATTATATTTCTTTTAATAAATTCATTTCTATTTCAAAGTGTTGGCGGCTTTCGTTTCAATGATATTGACGCTAATTTTGATTCATTAAATGCCACCGATCTTTGGTACACCGCTGGCCGTATACGACGATTATATGGCGCAGAGGATGCATTCGGCATCGCTGTTTCGGATGACAAATTGAGCCCAAATAAAATTTTGCACATTGGACCAGTGAAAAGCAAATTTCCTATTCATTTTCCATTCTTTCTTCTCTAGTTCTCTTTTCCCCTAATGAATGATGTCAAAAATATGTCGGAAGGTTCACCAGAAATGTTGGAAATAGAGCAAATTGTGCAACAAATATATGGCCCACAATTATATGGAATTATGCCAATTATGTTGGAAGGCACCGATGAGAATATCACATCGCCGAATGCGGCCAAATACATGGGTGGATTTTTACAGTTGGCTGGGGAATTTGAAATTGCCCAAATGCGAATGAGTGGATACCATCCGATTCACGTGGAGAAGAGAAAATGTAAATTTTATTTATTAATTAAATTTACACATAATGTAATTAAAGTCGAATTATAAAATATTTCGAGATCGTCTATTTTGTCTCCGTTTTTTAAATTTTTAATTTTATATTTCACTAAAAACGTGTATAGAGTTTTCGATGATGATGAATCCGAATAAAACTTTAAAACCGGTTTCGAAAAATTTTTAGAATTTTGGTTCACATTATATATCAATCGGCGTGGCTCGAAAAGCAGTCCGCTATCGGTTTTGTATATAAAACTTAAATATAAAAATTATGGCCTTTTAAAATTTTATAAAGCCTATATGACTAAAATGGTCATAACTTCTTTATTTTTGAGTTTTATGCTAAACAAATGGCAAATTCATGCTCTGTTCATCGAGGCGCGTCGATTGATGTATTATTAGAGCAAAATACCAAAGTTCCATTTTTCGAAACCGGTTTATGAACCGATAATAGTTTAAGAAATTAATTTAATTTTATACGAAATTAATAACAGTTTCATGCTCCGAATGATATATTTTATGACCCAAAATGGCAAAGTTCAATTTTTCGAAACTGGTTTTTGAACCGATTACAGTTCAGTAATACAGGTAATGAAAATAATGACCAATTCGGATTCTTCATCACCGAGACTCTTATATACACGGTTTTTAGAGTAAAATAAAACAAAAATATTTGGAAAAAAAGGGGAAGAGGACAAACTAGAATGTTATCTTTTTCCAGTCAGTGATGTCCAAAGCAAAATTGTGAAAGAGACCAAAGCCAAAATCTACACTCTTGGCCAATTAACAACCAAATTCCCTCACATTGGATGGCGTCCATTCTTGGAAGGCCTTTTGGACAATCCGAATCATCCATTGCTGAAAAATGTGGACTCAAAAATTAATATTCTAATACCGGAATTTCTTCCCAAATTGGATGCATATTTTGCCAAAGGAATGGCCAGTCTACAACGATTCCGTATCCATCAAATTATTGGACTCGTTGGGGTACGAAAATTGGGCCAAAATCATTTTTATAAAATTAATTTTCAAGGATGTTAGCCGAATGTTGCAGACCGAATGTGAGCCATTCATTACGGCAAAAATACCACATATGATTAGTGAGTGCTTTATTATTTTTTGGGGGAATTATTGACAATTAAATATAATATATTCAAAATAAACAATACCGGCGCAAAAAAACAGTTAAAATAAAATTAAATGTTATCCATCTATATTTAATGCAAAAATTACTCTATTATATTGCATTATGAGAAAACATTTTTTTGTCCACATCGTAATAACTTATTAGTGCTTGATCCTAGACCTATAAGCCTTATACCCAATCGATAGAGCTCATGGAGACGCGTCGATTGGTATATATTTTGTTGGGGTTTGGTTCAAAACTAAAAGAATTATAAACCAAAAACCCAAATAGATTTTAAACGGTTTAATACTTTGAATTTTGGTCAAACCCTAATAAACTATATATCAATCGGCGCTTCTCCATGAGCTCTATAAAATTGTATAATTTATGTGTTTAGGATCAAGCACTAAAAAGTTATCCAACAAAAACTGATTTGTGGAGTGTGGACAAAAGAAATGTTGATTTTGTGGTGGACAAAAAAATGGCACCCTTATAATATCCTTAATCAAAATCTATAATATTTTAATAAATATTAAAAATTTACACATTTTAAGGAGTGCAGAAAAATTAATTCCCGCCGGTTTCGAAAATTAAATACTTTTATCCTGAAAATAAATTTTATTAGGATTTAAAATAAGAAGGGAAATTTTATTGAAGGAAACGAGAAAGAAATCAATGGGTATTATTGGGTAATGGAGCTGCAGGGAAAATGATGAAAAGGGAAAAGTGGCAGCAAATTTAGGTATTTATATTTATCAATTTAGAATTTTTAAATCATTTTTAATTGAAAATAAATTAACAAAAAAATATAAAATGGATTTAAATTAAGAAATAATTTTTTACTGCAAAATTTGTAAAATTTAGAATTTTTTAAAAATCATTTTAAATAATTAATAAAAAATTAATTTTTCATTTTAGTGCTTTTCTCAAATTTTTAAGCGAATAAATTCTGAGTCATTGGGACTTGGGAGAAAGGAGAGAATGGAAGCAGCGGGAAGCGGGAAGAGAAATCAATGGGAAAAGAGGGAAAGGGCCGCAGGGAAAATGAAAAGAGAGAGAAAGTGGCAGGTGGCTGCAAGTGTCTGCCCTCTGCTCATCGCATCTTTTTCCATTCTCGATGTCTCACCATTCATTCCCGAATGCACTCTAGCATTCTAACAAAAGGAAATGACACTTTGCGTAGCATTCTATTTCCCTCAATCCCTTCCAGTCCAGCGAAAATTGCTACCCACGCGGAAAAATGTTTTCTATTTGAAATTTTTGATATCCGAGGCTATATAAGCCAGGATTTTCGAGGCTTAAGCATCGCTTCTCGGCCTTTTGGCTAAGATCAAAGTGTAGTATCTGTTCTTTATGGTTTAATCACCATAATAAGTCCTACCGGACTTAAATGTGATTATCCAATTTTTGGAAAAGCGTCAGGACTCCAGCTTGCTGGTTCCAGACGGCGCGTCGGCCCGGTATTGCACTCACCTCCGGGATCGGCGCTTAAAATTGAATTGGGTTTGGGAAAAAAGGGTTTAAAGAAGTTATGCGCAACTTTTTATGCAATTTGGTAAACAATGGAAATCGAAATTTGCAACAAAACAATGGATTATGCGCATACATTTTTCTCCCTCTCTCTCTTCTTATTGATTTAAAATTATTTATTAAATAATTCTACATTTTAAAATAAAGATATTTTTCAAAAAAAAAAAAAAATTAACAAAGCAGTTTTTAAATTTTTTTATTGTTTTAATTGGACAATAGGCAAAAAATTGAACAATGGAATTTTTTAAATGAATAGCTGGTTTATTATTAGTGGACCGTTCTGAATGAGTGATAGCTCATTCGAAAGCTCTCGATAAATTGAATCGAATAAGAGGAGGGAGAAATTGTTGCGAGTTGCGCTGCCATTTTTTACAAAATTGCAGAAAGTTGCCGCGCAACTTTGAATTTTATTTAGAAAATAAACCCGAGCGATATGCTGGGCTTGTTTAAGATTCCTAATTAAAAATTAATCGATATAAATAATTAAATGTTCAAACACTTTAAAATTCAAAATTGTAAAAGCCATAGCTTTGTAATTTTAAGCAGTGTCTTTGTTATTAGGTTTTCGATAATTATTTATTATAATAATTTTTTGGTTTAATTAAGTAAAAAATTCTTAAATTTGTTGGTCAATTTTTAATAAAATTTGGGCTACTCGAATTCACGACTTATAAATTATTTGAAACCAGGCATTTTCTTTTGAGTATAAATAAATCAGTATTTTATCTAACATTTTTTAATAACAATTTTATCCATTTTCTCCAAATTTTCAGGCTATTATTATCTGCAGAGATTTGCACCAGCCGAGGCGGAATACAAAGTCTATGCGGTCACACAAATGGTCAAAACAGTCATGGAGGAATACAAAGCGGCAATACGAGAGAGCGATTGGCTGACGGAGACTTCCAAAAATAATTTGGCTCAAAAATGTATTAAATTTTAAAATGAGCAAATGTAATTAAAAATTAGAATGTGAAATTTTTAATTTATCAATAATTCCAATTTTAATAATTAAAAAATTATTATTTTTCTCCCAGTGAAATCCATGGCCGTGAACGTTGGTTGGCCCGAATGGTACAAACCATTTGAGCCATTGCCGACTGATGCTCACAAATATGCACCAATTGATGAATACCATCGAGCTTGGTTCCAAGCAATTGGGGTAAATTTTAATTTGGCAAAAACATTAAAAATATTGACATAAAATGGTTGTAATTAAAACAGAAATTAACTCAAAATAACCAAAAATTTGAAAATTAAAATTTTTTTAAAGTAGAAAATTAGATTTTCAGAAAAATTCTATTTTAAAATATACTTTGAATTAACATGGGTAAATTTTCAAAGACTTATTAGAGACTGTGACTTCGAATTTATAATATAATTGGACATATATAAAAATATAATTTTAAAAATAATTGGCTTGGAAATAGAGGACTTGTAATTGGAATTTCTCGCCTTTACATTACATTCCATCCTACTGATTAATTTATTAGAAATTAATTAAATATTGAATAAGCGCCGTAAAAATAATGAAGGCCAACAAGCAAAGAAATAAAAGACTTTCAAAAAATCTTAAGGGCATATTCAAATAAAGGAATAAACCCTTAAATTCATAATACCCGGTGGGAATTTTTATGCCATTAAATGATTCAATTTACCTCCACAATTCCCTCTAGATGAATGGCCTTCCCTTCGATCAAATCCCTGAATACTTGCAAAGTTTGTTGCGAATGAATGATACAAAAGGGGTTGAAGAAAAGTTGGCATTGTATGACCACAATGTGGCCATTTACTATTGGATGATGATGGCCATAACCACGACCTCGTCCATTCGAGAATTGGAGGAAATTGGCAAAAAAGCGGATCGAAAAGAGGGAATGAATGCGGCCGAAATGAATGCCCAATATGTGCAAACGAGAAATTCGTTGAGCATTGCGTACAGATGGATTGACACTTATTTCAAGTGAATTTTTATTTTATTATTAAATTTTCATAGAAAAAATAAATATTTTATTGCAATTTTAACAATAATTCATCAAAAAAACGTGAAATTCCTAAGTAGAATAAAATTGCATATCCAAATTTTGTGAAAAATCAATTTTTTAGTGAAATTTAGCTTGTATTGGAAAATGTTTTACCATTTTATAGTTCTGCTACTTGGGATTTAGGCGAATTGAAAAAAAGAATTAAATTAACATAAGACAAAAAAGGGACAGGGCTAAAATTGGGCAGTAGTTTTTGTTTTATGGATGTTATATTCCGGCAATTATATTTTGATCAAATAGTAGGGATAGGGATATTAAAATTAAGAGATTAATTCAAAATAAAAGTTTTTTATTAGGTAAAATGGTTAGTTCACCAAATTTCTATGATCAAATTCTGTTTTATAAAATTTAACCCAAGAAATATTAATTTTTCCGATTATATTCAATTTTGATGAATAAAATACAATTTTTAGAGCAGAACAAATGGTTGAAAGCTACGGCAAAATTGGCCACACAATTGCCCATGAAATTGGCCATGGCTTCGATAGTAATGGTAACATTCCCTCCCATTTTGTATTTTTGATTAATTAAATTCAAAAAAAATAATTTTAATTTTATTAAAAATTATTTTAAAATGTAATCAAAAAATTCACTCAAAAATTCGAATTTAATATTTTAATAATTTCTGAAGGAATGCTTTATGGCCCAAACGGTGACATATCCGACAAATTATTGGACAAAAAATCGGCCCAACAATTCGACCAAATCCAAAAATGTGTTGTGAATTTATATGCAAAAGAATGTTGCACACATTTAAGTCCAATAATAAATGGGACAGTCGGGGAAAGAACAGAAATTTGCATTGATGGATATTACACACAAACAGAGAATTTTGCCGATATTTCAGGTGAAAATATAAATTAATAATTAATTTTATTGAAAATAAAATAATAATATTATGGCAATAATATAATTTTATGAAAAAATATAGAATAATATATTAAAATTATTAATAAGAATAAACGTTAAAACAATGGTTGCTTGACTAAAATTAAAAATGAAGATTTTTCTAGTGAATGTTGGGAATTTGAAAACATATCAAATTTTTCAGTAAATTAAAAATTTCGGAAAAATGGGTACTTACTACCTATTATATCTATTGCCAGATTTTCTTTACACCCAAAAATCTTATTAGGTTACCTTCAAGCCTCCAAAATTGGTCCATGATTTTAATCCTAAAATAGTATTTTTTTTCATAATTTTTACAATCAAATAAGAATAATAAAATGAGAAAATCAAAAAAAAATTTTTCGGCGAAGATAATAATGTAAGTACACAAAATGAACTATTTTTAGCCCTATGAAAATACTATCCATCTACGTTTTATAACCATAAAAAACTCATTTTTTGGGGCTTTGACCAAAGGGCCATTTTTTAATAGAATTGACCTAAAAAACAATTTTATAATCTTTATTATTGCTCAAAAATTTCTTAAAAAATTACTTTTAAAATTTTTATCGATTAAAAACATTTTTGACCAATTTCAAAGAGCTCTGAAACCCTATCAATATATGATAGAAAATAAATTGGCTATTTGGATAAATTTATCCAATTTAAAATGTGTAAATTATTTTTTTTTCAGGTCTCGTAATTGCCTATCGAGCATTCAAAAAGCGCAATGAATTGCTTCATGGAGGACATTTTGAGCTGTCCAAACGCAAATTTTGGGTTGGCTACAGTGGACTTTGGTGCTATCCACCGGTTCCTGGCAGGAATGAATTCTTGGTACCACCGGACCCACATCCCCCAAATGAATGCCGAATTCGGTTGGCCACCAAATCGGTGCCCCAATTCGCCTTTGATTTCAATGCCAAATCGCCGATGATCAACGATGGCCAACGATGCGCACTTTGGACAATTTAAAATGAATGAAAGATGAATTGAAAAAATATTATAGTCTATGATTTTGAATGAATTTAATATTTTTTTTTTTTGTAAAATTTTGATCATAAATTTTTACTTTTTAGCAAGAAATTTAAATAATGTTGGACTATTTTTGGTCAACATATCAGAGAAAACTGATAATTTGCGAGTAGGAAATCAATTTTAATAGATGAATTGTCCATTAATTTAAACTTATTATTATGCAAATAGCAAAAATTATGAATTGATGAATAAAAGATATAATTTGGATTTGCAAATTTTCAGGATTAAATCTTTAAAATGGATAAAGAATTAATTTGTGAGGGAAATGAATGGTGAAGAATGATTCAAATTGGTAAATATAAAGGAATTTAATCGAAATTTATGTAAATTAATTGCCAATTTAATATTTTATTGACCATTATTTATTCGGAATAAATGGGATTGATCATGATTTAAAATGAGAAAAAAAGATTTTTTTTAATTTTAATGGAGTTTTGATCGATTATTTTTAGTAAAACAACAGTTAAATAATAGCAAAACATTATATATACCTAATAAAAAATAAATTGATGAAGGAATTTAAATATTAAATGTAATGGCAACATTTTATTCTTGAATAAAACAAATTCATTTTTAATAAATGAAATAAATTAATTTACTAATTCACCAAAATTTGTATTGCATCCAATAATCAAAGATTCCGAGCTTTTGTTTGTAAATGTCAAAAAACCATTCAAATTTTCCCTCGAGCATTGCAATGTGAGAAGGCGAGAAATAGAGCATCAATTCTTAGATTGCCGAAAGCACATAATGAATTCGATAAAAATTCATTAATTCATCAAGGTCCAAATCAAATTCAAACAAATGATTATTACTTTTCTCCATAATTTGGCCATTAATAAATGGAAATCACCTCCTTTTCATGTTCCCATCGATGTTTTGTGCTAGATTTGGACTACCATGTATGTGCATATTGCATTGCACACTGCAGACTGCAGAGCACACATCCAACAAATCATTGAAGCCTGTGAAAAGTCAATAAAGATTTGGATTTTGGAATCAGTGAAAATATATTAGAGTCCGGTTTTTCAGATTTGTACACGGATTTTTGAAAAACCGGGTAACCCGGGAGCCCGGGATTGTTCAAAATGACCCGGGATCGGGGCCCGGCCCGGGTCTGGACTCAAACATACAGTATACCTATACCTACCATCTTATTAAAAGGCAAAGAACAATTTCAATCAGGGACGGGCGCCAAAGCCTAAGTCGTTGAACGCCAAACGCAAAACGCCAAAAAGGGCTAAAAATAACGCCAAAAACGCCAAACGCCAAACGCCATGGCGCCCGTCCCTGATTTCAATGTGCAAAACAGTTCTTGGCAAATTTTTGTGCAATTTATGGAATATAAATAATGAAAAATTTAAAATTATAAATACATAGCCGGATCCCGAAAATCATCCAGTACTTTTTTATTAAATTAGCATTTGCACAATTGTGGACATGAACACATTTGCTTGTATTGTCCTTTATTTATTGTGGAGATGATTCCGCCGGAAAGTTAAATAAAGTTTGAGCGAAATGATGGAAGGAACTTTTGAGTTTTAACGGATTGAAAACAATTCAATGGATTGTAGGAAGAAAGTGCAAAGAAAGACCCTGAAATGGAAAAATTAGAAAATGGTTGTTGAAAAATGTCGAAAATAAAGAAATGAATGGAGATCATTTTTTGCACCCGGGGGTTTTCGGGGATGATGATCACGATCAGAAAAATTTTTTTTTTGATTTACCAAGTACTGCGCGGTTTGGTCATGACAGAGATGAGTTTCGGGCCGACTTTTACCGGCCCGGTCCGGCCCGGGCCGGTCTCCCTTCGGCCCGGCCCGGCCCTTTTAGAGTAATAGGGCCCAAAATTTTCGGCCAGGTCCGGCCCGGGCTTTAGTTACAGTATTATTTCCTCAAAATTTTAAATTTTTTTTTTAACAATGAAAAATTTTAAAAAAAAATTTTTCAATTAAAAAATTTTAAATGAAGAAAAATAGTAAATATTATTTCCCTGCAAAAATATTAATTCATTTTTTAACAAAAATTATAGTCAAATTTATGTATTTTTCTCAAAAATCATATGCTTCGGGCCCGTCGGGCCGGCCCGGGCCAGTCGCGAATCGGCTCGGCCCGGCCCGTACAGTAACTGGGCCGAAAACGCCCGGGCTGAACTCATCTCTGGGTCATAATGCTATTGACAAGTTTGATGATTTTGCTTGTGGGAAAATTTATTCATTATGGAATAGATGGAATAGTGACAATGTTAATTGTCATTTTGTGGAGTGGAATTTTTGATGGAATATGATTGAAGATTAAAAACAAGTCCGGTAAAAAATTAAGATCATTTTCACGTCAATTTTATTCCCAAAAATCACAAAAAATATTTTCACGACCTTTTTATTCCTAAATTAATTACAAAAAAATGCTATTCCGACCTGATCCATTTAAAACAAGACAATGGATTTCATATGTAATATTATTGTGTGGAAACGTTTTTTTGGTGGCAACTTTTTTTTACATTGGCACGGAAGGAATGTAAGCAAAAATTAATGAAATTAATTTCATTTTAAATTTTTTGAAGTGACAAGCTTTCTCTCCATATATTTGGCCTAATGCTTGGATCACTTTTTGGAGAACAAATTACGGCATTTTTGGCTGTTTTCATTGAACACCATCTTGGCAAATCATTTCTTAAATTTTTTGGAAAAGCCGTCTGCCTTTTTGTGTTAATTGTTTTTATTCTCCCGGAGGTGAACACAAAATATTTGGATTTTTTCGAATGCTTATTCACTATGGTCAAAGTAGCTGGGGAATTTGCAAATGATCTATTAGTAAAAAAATTCTTAAAATTATAAATCATTATACTTTTTTTTCAGAACCCATCTGATGAGGTAAGCAGAAAATAAATCAATTAAATTTATTAAAATTAAATAAATCTATATATAATTTTAGAGAACCGATTCTGTATGTTACTCGCTTTTCTCGATGTGGTGTGGATGGATTGAGTTGATTTTTTGTATTCGGGGGTTTTCGGGGGTGCTGATCATGACCAGATAGTTAGTTTTTTGATTTGGCCAAGTCTCGCGCAGCTAGGCCATAAGTTATGGCCAAGTGTAGTGATTTTGGATTTAGGCAATGAAAATGTCTAATATAGGGTAATCGAGGGTGCTGAACATGATGGTGACATTGGTTTTGCAATTGGTTCAAGTCTCGCGCAGCTAGGCCATAAGTTATGGCCAAGTTTGGTGATGTTAGATTTTGATGATAGAAATGTCAAATATGGGGTAATCGAGGGTGCTGATTATGATGCTGACAATGGTTTTGCATTTGGTTCAAGTATCAAGCATCTAGGCCATAAGTCATGGCCAAGTTTGGTGATGTTGTATTTTGATGATGAAAATGTCAAGTATAGGGTAATCGACCATGCTAAAAATGATGGTGATAATGTTTTTGCATTTGGTTTAGGTTTTGTCCATGAAATATGCAAATTTTTGTTGATTTGGAATAGTCCAACAGAAGTTGGAATAGTCCAATTATCGATTTTTGCTCTATGTTATGATAATAAAGAAGAGTTGATTATTGCTTTGTTTAGTGGGTTGTATAGCGCAGGCGGTAGAGTGATAGAGTTTTGCGGTAAGGATGTAAGTTCGATTCCCTGTGCTGACAATTAATTTTTTTTTGATTTTTTTACTTTTTATCCTTCACAAATTAATTCTCTGAGCCCCGAAGGGGCGAAGATGATATAGGGAAACAATTGGCGGGCGAGCGAAGCGAGCTGAGCCCCGAAGGGGCGAAGAAGATAACAACAGTCACACTTCCCTAGCTCAGAAGAACGCCCGATAGGGCGTTCGACTGAGCTAGTAATATCAATTTTTAAGGAATTTGCGAATGGGATTTATGAGAAGTCCACCAATGAAATATCTTATTATTATTTGCGGATCCCCTCAAAATCGGTGGATATCGATGTGAAGAAATTTGATGATTGCACCGGAGTGGATGGAAATTTTGGAAGAAGAGGTTTTCGCATAACTTATCAAGTTAGAGGCTCAAGAGTGCAAAAAGATGTTCCCGTAACAAATTTCAATTATGATAGTGAAGGCTTATCTCATACATTCGAAAAACGAATTAACACACTTGTGGTAAAAATTCCAACCAAACTTTAAAAATATGTTTTTTGTTGCATACTTATTTAAAAAGTATAAAAAGAAACAATTGAATTTGTAAATTAATTTTCAATTGTTTAATCAAAATATTATTTTTTACAAACTTTATTTATATCACTCCCCAAATAAACTTGCCAATATCAATGACAATTCAGTTGTGATAATCCAAGCATCGATTATTTCCTCATCCAAAATCCACATCAATCTCCGTCGAGATTTTGACGAAATTAATTTATGTTTATTATTCGAAATAAATTATAAAATTGTTTCCATTTTTATTGATCAAAAATAAGTTAGGTATATAATATATGCATAATGCATTTAGATTTTTGAAGTTCGCAAATTCTAGGAGCAAATTTTATGTGTAAAATACGCAAAAATAAGATATGGATGGCCCGGGTTGGTTATAAACAGTTGGTTATTGGTTTCGAAAATAGCTTGAATATTTTTTAATCCAAATCCAAAAAGGAAAACTTGCATACTCTAAATTGGAATGCTAGTTATAAAATTGTAAGATGTGGAGATCGGTGCGCAGCGAAACATCAAATCCAAACATTTTTAAAAACTGAAATGTTCAGTGTTCAAAACACAACATTTACAAGCCATGTGATTAAAATTCAAAATAAACAAATACGTCAAAAGGGCTTAAAATGTTAGCTTCACATGAGGGACATGACATGATGATTAAGGAAGGAGGGGGGAAGTAAGTCTAGTATTTTCCTAACCACAAAAAGCACTCATTCAACAACGTTGCACTGCACAAACGCCTTGTACAAAAGTGAAAAGGAAGAGAGCACAAGAACATCACATATCACATAGCACATAGACAATGAGAAAATTCTCTGCTCTCATAGCAATACATCGGCGAAGAGGCCGAAGGATACATATACATCAGGGCTGGGCAAATATCGTTATCGTTTATCGTATTTTTAAGATTTTTCAAAATTTTGAAAAAAAGTATTTCAAAATTTTGAAAAAAAGTAAAGGGTCCCCCCTTTGAAATCGTGAAATATTTATCGCTATCGTTATCGTATATCGTGAAATATCGTGTTTTCTGAGATTTTGCCCAGCCCTGATATACATACATTCTAGTCAAGGGATGGACTTTTGACAAGTCAATCAATCCATCCACGTTCCCTCACTGATAAAATTATAAGAGTCAGACAGAGAGGAGAGATCTTGCTCAAAATTTTTTGGGATTCTTTCGAGATTTTTTGGAGATCTGACTTATGCGAGCATTAGTGCTTTGATGCAAGGTTGAAAAACCGATGACAATGCAGATTAGGCCTGTTTCCTGGCTTCACGTACGGCTGGCACGCACGACAAAGTAAAAATGTTTAAGTCCCTTGAATCGGGAGTGCGAAAGGCACCAGTGTTTGATTAAATTAGTTTGAATGAAATAAGCTCAAATCAAGGTCAAGTCATCAAAGTCTCAGTGAGGAATTATAGAGTAAAACGAGCAAACTAGCACACCTCATGGGGAAAAATTGCCTACCTCTAAGTCGTCCGGCCAAAGTGTCTCAATGGAAGCAGTTTAGGCTGAAGCATGGAAAAAATAGAGTGGGAATGGGAACTGGGAATTCCCTGTTGGGAATTACTCACTTCTGCTGCGGAAGAGGAAATCCGAGAAGCGAGAACTGGCTTGAAAGAAAGGCTGAAAATAAATGGTATCGAGAGAGAGAATTAGCCATCAGCAAATTACCAATGAAGTGGGAAATCATTCATCTTTGCAAATGAAGGGCGTCAATTTTCGGAACAATTTTTTGAAAAAAAAGATATTTTCAAGTTTCATGCAATAAATTTGAATCGACAAACGAATCTTTCATTTTGACAAAAAATTCTAGCCAATTCATTTTCTTTTATTTATTACAAAATTTTATTTTCATTTTATCATTAATTTTAAAAACTTAATTAGAATTAAAAATAAATTGTTAATAAATACATTCAGATTTTAATAAGAAAATAACGTTCATTCGGATATTCTTTTTGTTTCCATTCCAGCGAATTTTTCTTGTAATTCACAGGAAGTTTGATCAGCCGATGGAAAACTTTTCTCAATTCCCTAGTTGGATCTGAATTTAGAATGATATAAGATATTAGTTTGAAGCAGGATTGCCAGATTTTTTTCAGAAAAAAGTACAAAAGCCTTGAAAAAAAGATTTTGGTATCAAAAAAAAAGATTTTCATTTTAAGCTAATATAAATTGATTAAAATTTTTTAATTATGTTTTATTTTATCATAAATGAACAACGGGGATCATTTAGGACTAAGATCACGTGATTTTGAAAAGAAATTTTTATTTTCGAGCCGCAAACAAAAAATTCAGGTCAAAATGGCCGCGCAGCGAAAAATAAGCCAAAAATAGGCGCGAGCGAAAAAATAAGCCAAAAATGGCCGCGCAGCAAAAATTTTTGCGATTTTTTCATGATTTTGTGAAAAAAAAAGTACAAAAAGTACATCAAAGCCAAAAAAAGTACATCATTTAAAAAAGTACATTTTATTTTCAAAGATTTGACCCCTATCTTTTAAAAAAATACATCTGGCAACCCTGGTTTGAAGGGAGTTTGTGAATTCTATGAAATTTATATTTTTTACCTCCGAAAGGAAAATCTAATTTCTGCTCATCGCAAAAATGTAGCCCTTGCTCATTTACAAAAATATGTGGCTTCTTTGACAGATCAAAAATGGGAAAATGCATATGCAAAATGTAATTGCTTTCAGCAATATCCAAGTGGCATTGTGGTCTTAGAAACTGAAAAACATAACATTTTTTTATTTATTGCATTTTATTATTGCCTAGTAATAATACATTTTATTTAACAAATCATAATCACTCTATACACTTAATAATTCATTTTTATTATATCTAAAAATTTATAAACTACAAAATTTATAGGGGATGATGTATTGTTGATGGTGTTTGTTAAAGCTGATAATTAGGTCAATTTTTGTAATATTTTATTGAGAGTATAAAATTAGATAAAAATGATATCAAAATCAACGGGTATTGGTCTATGTTGTATATTTGAATATATTTATTTATATATATGTTATCCAATATAATTAAAATAAAATCACTATTTTCTATTATCACTTTGAAGCTTTTATACCAAATAAAATATTAAATAAATTAATTAACAGATTATTTATTATTAGTTTTAACCCCAATTTTCTAATCACTTCATTAACTAACTTATTTTATAGTACTATTTGGGGCTAGAGGGCTTAAAAAAGAATCTTATAATTTTGGATGGAATCACTTGAATTGTGAATTTGGAAGCTTATTAAATAGAGCCAATTTTTGTTATTTGTAAATTTGCTATTTTTTTCAAATACATAGTGAGAAAAACTAACAAAAGCATGATCATAATATTCCATGTCAGCTTTGTTCAGATTAATTGATGGGAAATTATCAAATTCCTTCAGCCAACCACGGTGAACAGGCCCCATTTCATTGGGGAAAGATTGCTGGTTTGTTTGTTGTGGCCAACAATGTTCCAATGGTCGCAGAATTTCAAGGGAAAAGCAGTCTTCAAATTTAAAAACGGCGTCATTTTCACTTGTATTACAACATTCAACTTTCCGGTCAGAATTGCTTTTCAGGCATAATTCTTTTGGTATTCTTAAAATGAATATAAAATTAATAAAAAAAACCATATTTTTATTTTTAAAAATTTTTTTTAAAATTTTTCAAAAATTTCTGCTGGGAAAAGATTTTATCTTTCCTTTAAAAATGGTCTTTTTACCTCTAATTAAGTGCTAAAAACCTCTCAAATAAAATTTATTTAGGGTTAGGATTAGGTTAAGGGCGGCATGGTTTCTATGGGCTAAAGGCTAGAGATATGTTGGATTAAAGGCTTGGCCATAAAATTGTGGAGTTATGGCCATTATTGTGCTAAATTAAATTGTTTTTTGACTTATAATTCTGTGGCCAATGAGCCAATTTAAGTGATGTTAACTTGCAAACTGCTGCTAATAGCAGCTTTTTGTATGGGCTATCGAGTATATAGATTTATGAAAGACAAAAATTTGGCCAAATTAATGTTAAAAAAAATATGAAAACACACAAATTAGAGGCTAAAACGACCCAAATTAGAGGTAAGAAAAAACCGCCCGTTTTCTGCTGTATTTTCCATCATTTTTTAACATTTATATCGGACTCCTGTTTTTTTCGATTTTTGTCTCTAAATTCAAATCCAGAGTCCAGACTTGGATTTTTTCAAAAAATATTTATAATAAAATTCATAGTAAAATTTTACAAATATCTAAAAGAATGATTTGTTTAAAAAAATGGACGAACTTTGTCGAAGTAATCCAACGTTGATATAAATCATTCTCCAAATGGCATTTAAAAACTATAGTATATCCTTTAATATATATCTTATGGGTTCCTCCCCACATTAATTGACCAGGAGTGACCAACAAGCGCTCTTCATATTGTCGGAGAACATTGTGATAGTTGCAAATTTCTATAAATATGAGAAATAAAACTTTAAAATATTTATTCAATTTAGAAAGTTTGGAATTGATAATGTACGAAGCACTTCCTTCTCTCTAATATGTCTAATTTTCAATCTATTATTTCCATTTTCGGGACTGAAATTGGAAAATAAATCTAGCAAATTTTCATTCCATTTTTAACTGTCTAAACCAAGGGGATTTTCGCAACATGCTGAACACAATTGGGCATTCATTTTTATTTTATTGGCCATAAGTATGCTCCAAAGTCCTCCAAACCTATTATTCAATTTGCTTAAAAATCTCGAATTTAATTTATATGAAATGGTAAAATTTAAATTGTCTGAATTAAATTTACTAAAGTTGAGTAAGATTAAACGTAAAACCAAAAATAACCATTAAATACAATAATAAAAAGTTTTTTGATTTGATTATTTTTGTCATTTATTTTTTACCTTTTCTCGGATCATTTCGATGAATCCACTTTCCTACAGTTGTCCATAAATTGTTCACAATTCGTGCCAAGCCATCCGAATTTGCCATCTTCTCCCCCTCTATCAATGGTTTATATTCGCATCCAACAATTATTGCATCGCCAATTCCCAATTTTCCTGCATTCACATTTTCCACTGCACGCACTATTGTACGGAGAAACAAATTTTGCCGACTCAACATTTTGATCAAATTGGTTCGGTAAAGGAATACGCGTTCTGCTGTAATCAACAAATCACCAGCAGATATCTTTGTTGAAAACATATTAGAAACTTATAGAGCGATTAGAAAAGCACGGCGATCTATCTGATATTATTGTCGATTGTGATAGAACGAATTCTGCATAAAATTGCTATAAAATATATAAAATAATATCAAAAATATTATTGGCTATGTCCAAAAACAAAAGATTTTTGGGTAATTCTATAGTTAGGTCCCCTTTTTGGGTCACCTTGGAAAAAAGTGAAGGATCCCCCTTTTGGATGTTAGGGTTTGAGTGGTGTCAGGTTTTGGGTTTAGGATACACGTGAGATGATTTTTAGCCCATCCCCATCCTATCCCTAACCTTTTCCAGAATGACCCCAACCCGAAACCTGATGACCCATAGGGGGACCCTTCACTTTTCAAAAAGGGGACCTAAACTATAGAAGTACCGATTTTTGATAATAATTCAGAAAATGTCCAATATTGACCAACGGTATTGGAATATTATTTTATAGCTAATTTTATGCACAATAAAGTGATATAAATTAATCTAGCGGCTCTAGTCTATCGATACAAATTATTACGTTCATACTCCATATCCATAGTCGAATTTTCATTTATAGTTCCGTCTATTTTTGCTAGAGATCGATTTGAATTTGTCGGCGGCCGGATATCCGGGTTTTTATTCAAAATTTTTACGAGCCTTTGGACAAACCCGGATTTCCCCAAAAATGGCAGGATCGGTCACCGGGCCCAGAAGAACCTTTTCCTGGGCTCGGTCCGGCGCCATACCCCTAATTCGATAAGATAAATTAAAATGTTTTCTATTCTACTATTTCTTCAGAACAATGTATTTAATTCCAAAAAAATTATGCCTAACTCTCAATAAGTCAACTAATTTGATTTGGCCGAGTATCTTAAAATATTTTTATCTATTGGCCAATTCAATTTTTTCCATTATTTATAAATTATTTTGTAATTATAATTGCACTTACAGCTTCTTCTTCAGTTCTCCATAGCTTTTTCATTCCATTTTCTATAGCAATGCAAATTTGATGGTTAATTAGTTTGAGTTTTTGTCGCTCCTCAAGATTGAGGAAATCGCCAATATCAATCCAAATATCCAAAGAAAAATTTGAACTCAGCTGTTGAGATGATTTTTTGGAGAAGATTTTTAAGAAAAATTTCTGCAGAATTTTTAGTGCTTGGCCCAAAAATGAAACAATAAATAATTGGAAAAAATTGATGCGATGCCACATTGAATTGAAAATCTGAAAAAATTAATTTTAAGTAATATATGATAATTTGACATTTTATATGGTATAAAAGAATCAGAGCTCTAAATCGGCATTTTTCTGCATTTTCTCCCTCTTGCCGTACTTTTCCGCTTTTTTGACTTTTTGCCATGACCATTTTTTTGTTAAAATTTTTCATTTCATAGTAATTTTTGGTTAAAATTTTTTCACTCCATGGCAATTTTTGCAAAAAAATCAGCAAAAATGTTTTTAATTGAATCATTATTGAATTTTAAGCATTTAAACAACCGCATTTTCGCCGCATTTTTAACATTTTTTGACTAGCTTTTGCCACATTTTAATGGTCCATATTGCAATTTTGGTTCAAAGTTTTCGACACAACGCTAATAAGAATAGAACAAATGTTTTGCCATCTATAAAAGCATAAAAGGAAAAACCTTTTGTGCCAAATGCTACAATGGGGAAGGTATTATTACTGTGTATGGATATGAAATATTAATGATGTAAGAAATTAATGAAAAATGTTCATAATTATTATTAATTTAGAAGACTTGTATAAATAAGATCGTTTATAAATCGGAATTTAATTTTTTCATTGTTGGATTCCTTTTAGGTATCATTATCAATATATATTAGGTTTGGGTTTTGGCTGGTTTTATATCTTAATATAAAAAAAAGAATTTTGCTTGCATGAGACTCAGCATAAGCCAAAACGGATCGATATGGGATAAATTTAGGCTATAAAGAAGTGTGCGTCTCTGTCTGCTGAAATAGTGAGGGCTACTCCGCCATAGCAAAACGACTAACTACTAATGGACAGAGAAAAATTTAAATTCATACATGGACAATTCATATGCCAATATCACACAAAAATTTTAAATGTTAAAAAGCCTTTGATGCTGCTTTTTTTTGTTCATCATCTAAAAAATGTCCACCAATTAATAAAAATATTTTTATTTTGTTGGGCAGCAGCGAGGAGAATGGAATTGGAAAATTGTCCTGTGGCAAATTGCCTCCAGCAAATTTTTGAAAATAAATATTGCCCAAATACATAACACACCAACAGCGGCAGAGAATTTTCCCCAATCTAAACCAATGAAGTGGAATTGGCTTGTAATTTGTGAAAAATGTTGCCTACAGGTTTGAAAATATTACCTACTTTTTAAGAAGGAATGAATATTAAGAGGAAAATCTTAAAATTGACATTTTCTTTATTATTTTTTTAACCTCGAATCAATAATAAGAGAATAATTTCGATCAAATTGCCTTTTTTGGTTAATAAATCCAATAGGCAAAAATTAATAATGAATTATTTTAAGCATCCCATGAAGGGATGCAGTCCAAAAATTAGGGTAAACCCATAAGCGTCCCCCTGCACGGAAATCTTTAGTAAAAGGCGAAAGATTTCTTCGTCCGAATACAAGGGGACCAGGGATGACAAGGGGAAGAAAAATTGGCTATTTAACCCCATCTTCCCTCTCAAAGTTTATGGAAAGCAGACAAGGCGATGAGCGAGAAGAATTTGTGTCTGACTTCTTTTCCAGTGGCAAAATGTGCGGCAAGGAAGGGGAGAGGAAGGCGTCTTTTGTTAAATTTCCTTTCTCTATTCCACAAGGGGAAAGGAGATCTCAACACGCTGCCTCTATTTTCTCTTCTTCCCTTTTCCTTCTCTCTCACTCGCTCTCATCGTTTTCCAGCTGCGAGATGGGAACTCCCTTCCCGTTAAACATTACCCTCTCACGAATATTGCTGCCCTCCAATGAAAATTGAACAAATAGAATTTTATTCCAATGAAGAGAGGAAAAGGGACGAATTCACTGGTTGAATTTGGGACTGTACTTCTCAGGATCATTTCTGTAGTAAGTCTTCCCGGTGGCTAGTCCACTTTGCTCACCACAGCACCCGCGATGATGAGCCATGGCGTCGTCCCCAGAGCGTGAAATTCGCTGTGGGGCTGATGCATGTTTTTGCTGTTCCCCCGGCCTTGAGGACCGTCGGCTGGCCCTTTTGGGTCGGCCATGGGGACGACGCTTGCTGAGCGGGTTAAAAGAAAATATCATTTGGAGAAAATGAATGATGACTAAATGTTTATTATATTTATTATTCATCCACAATTATTTTCACCCAAATTGATAATTGCAATGTAATACTTAATTGAAAATAAAAATAAATTGTAAATAAATTCATTCAGACTTTAATAAAAGAAAATAATAATCATTCGTCGGAAATTTCTTTTGTTCCCATCCCAACGAATTTTTTCTTTTAATTCACAGAAAATTTGATCAATCGATGGAACACTTTTCTCAATTCCTTAGTTGGATCTGAATTGGAAGATGGGAATTTGTGAATTCTTTGAAATTTATATTTACTTCCGAAATGGCAATATAATTCTGATCATTGCAAAAATGTTGCCCAAGTTCATTTTCAAAAATATGTGATTTGAAAAATTATTATAAATATGATTTTCAATGAAAATGTTCTGAATGTAGAATTTTGGCATTTTATAGACATAAAATTAGCTATAAAATGGCATCAAAAGCTTTGGACGGTTTTTTGACCATAACTCGGTGATAATTCAAAATTGGTCAAAGCTTTTGATATCATTTTGTAGCTAATTTCATGTCTAATAAAATGTAATAAACATTTCCAAGCTTTACCACTCAAACATTCTTCCATTCCACATTATTTAAAGATGTGTGTGTGTATAAAGTAAAGCCTCGATGTAATGTTACTTAAGCAAAAAAATCCTAGCAGATTAATACTTTTATAATAAAAAGCGATTAAAATAGAATTGTACCGTGGAAAAATGACTCCAGCAGCAAATTTTTGAAAATACATTGCCCATCAAAATAGCGAATATTTTCTCCAATTCCCAATTCTCATTGATGAATGATTTATGACCTTAAATAATGATGGAGGCTATGGGCTATTTAAATTTGTACAAAATCCTTATCAGTCTTCACAATCCATATATAAAAATTGAGATTTATTCAAAAATTGTATACTATCCAAAATTCCCCAACTAATTTGCATACAATCGCAATGGTCTCTCTTCCTTCCAATTTATTTTACTCATCTTTTTAAAATGAAAAGAATGCCAAAAAAAGGAATAATTTTCATTCCTTCCCATTTCCCATATTATGCACATGCCCTCTAAAAAATTCAACATCTCAATCTCAAGGATGGATTTTTTGAAAATAACATACTTATATTTTGGCTTCATTTTCATTTATTTCGATGACATTTTTATTTGGACGAGTCAAATTCCATGAAAAATGGACTTTTATTATATTCTATTTCTTAATGAATTCCAAAATTCAATGCAAAAACTGGACATTTTAATTTTACCGAATTAAAGCATTATAGTGAATAAATATATTTTAAATAGAGCCAGGCGCAGATTCATGGCAAATTTTTAGGCAATTTTCCTATCTTTAATTCGGTAAAATTAATTTCATCGAGTTCGCATTTTCTTCACTAAAATAATTTTAAAATATTCTATTAATTTAAATAAAATAATTCAGATAATCAAATTTCAAAAAATATTTTTAAATTTATTTTCTAAAATTTTTTTTGCAAAAATGGATTCAAACAACAGTTCTTCCCTGAATGAATCTTCTAATTTTACGCGTTTCTCAATTGGAACGGACTCTAAAGAAATGGCCGAAAAATTCCAAAAATTGGAAGTGAGTTTTGATAATATTAAAATTAAAGTTTAATTTCAATATAAAATATATATAGGATATGGTCAAAAAATTGATGGATGAAGATGGATCAAACAATGGAATTTTGATTGGCTGGAAAATTGGCGAAAAATTTGGAAAAATGAAGAAAGAAATGAATGAAATGAAGGATGGAATGGCCAAATTGTTGAAGGAATTTGATGGATTGAAGCAAGAGAATGGTGAATTAAAGGAAGAAATGGCCAAAATGAAGAAGAAAATGGAAGAAATGAAGGAAATTGTTGATGAATTGAAAGCGGCAAAGGATGAAGAAGAACGCAGAGTTGCCGAAATTCAAGAATATCACAAAAGGATGCAGGAAGAAGCGGAGGAGAATAACAGTGTGGGCGAAGTGGATCAAGTGAGTGAAATTTTATTTAACTAAAAGATAAAAATATATTGACTCGGGCTCAAAGAGAAATACAAAAATTTTTCACAACAGGAGGAGGAGGCTGTGGCGATGGAGCAGGATCAAAATGCTAAAAAAAAGGACATGAAGATTCAATTGAAGAAGGGTGCAAATAATTTTTCCAAAATTAAAAGACGTTGTCGTCGTCCTCCACTCAAATCTTACTATTGTGTCACGACTATTGATGGAAGTGAAAAGCTACAGGATGCATCAACAGGAGAACTGGTATCTTTTTCTGATGAAGATGAGGGACTCGATTAAATCAATAAGCGGGAATGGATGAATTGAGGGAAATGGATGATCAAATTGGCCAATTTGGATGAACAATGATTTGATGATGAAAATGATGGAAAAATCCCCCTTCATTCCCCCTCCATTTTGTTTCAATTTTTGTTGATGGCTAAATGTTCATTATATTTTTATTCATCCACAATTAAATTTTCATCCAAAATTTAATTGAAAATAAAAATAAATTTCAATAAATTAGTTCAGGGAAAAATGTTCATTCGGAAATTTCCTTTTGTTCCCATTCCAACGAATTTTTTTTAATTCACAGTAAATTTGATCAATCGATGGAAAACTTTTCTCAATTCCCTAGTTGGTTCTGAATTAGAATGAATGACAATAATTATAGAAATTAGAAAGGAGTTTTTTTATAACCTCCGAAGCGGCAATATAATTTCTGCTCATTGCAAAAAATGTGGCCAATTCTCCGTTTGAACTTTGGCAAATAAGAATGGCAATTCAAGGAATTTCAGTGTTCTTCATTGAGAAA
The DNA here is from genome assembly GCA_030063045.1 of Pratylenchus scribneri. Lineage (NCBI taxonomy): Eukaryota > Metazoa > Nematoda > Chromadorea > Rhabditida > Pratylenchidae > Pratylenchus > Pratylenchus scribneri. Next base: position 270,453 of record JAQSEB010000042.1, read on the forward strand.
ATATTGGAGATCATTCATTTAATTTATTTTTACTTAATTCTCAATTATATTTTTCAGTTTGTTGAACATTCGTCTAAATTCCATCTGCCTTTATTTTTTGACTACTTTATTTTGCATAAAATAATAAATCTTTGATTTGGAAATGAAATATTATTCCTTATCTAAATATACAGCTATGTAAATACAAAAATTAGTAGCCGCATAAATTATTAAAATTGAATGGATATGGTTTAAAAGAGTATCAGAGTTGGCATTTGTCAAATACAAAATTAATGAACAATTTATTGTTGAACTTGTAACTAAATATAAGATTTATTCCTATACTCTTAAAATTTCTAGAAATTTCATTTTAATATAAAGTTAAATGGTCAAATTATAGTCATTTAATTTTTCTTTTTTTATAAAATATAAATTATATTTTTATGTATAAAAATATTATTCCCTTAATTTTTCAACAAGTGAAATCGATTTAATTTTATTCTCTAAAAATTTTGATTTCAAATGAAAATTAAGAATTTGATGAATGAATGGATGGATGAATCATTTGCTTCACAAAATTTGGTATAAAATATTAGCGAAAATCATTCATAATATCATTCACTTTTATTAACAACCAAAAATTCAATAATTCCCTTTAAATTCGATTAAAATAAAAATTTTACACCATAAAATGACTTGGGCATTTTACAACAAACAATTGCCTGTACTGCTCATTTTGTGCCTTTTTCTCATTGAAACCGCTGGTTTGAAAAATATGAAATAATTAAATTATATTTTATATACTTTAAGGAATCAAATGCTATCAGCAGCCCGGGTATGATCGTGATTTGTATATAGGAAAAGTAATGACCGAAGAGGAAATTAAGCGTCTGTATGATGAAACTAAGGATAAGAAGATTGTGTTGGATTGCAGCATGGAGAAGTCTGATTGGACATATTGCTTTGAGGCGAATGGATGCAAAGTTGATGGTGCAAAGTTGATGGTAATCAATTTCTAATAATATAATATAATTGTTTATGATTTTAAAATGAGAAACTGAAATGATTTTCCCGTGAATTTGATCCTATGGGAAAAAATAATGAAAAAAGCCAGTAATTCCATCTAAAAAATAAAAGTAATCAATTACATTCTTTCTTCCTCATTACTGATACTGACACCTATTTCGCCCAAACTTAACTGTTGTAGCCGATTTGGAGATTTGGCCAACTCAGAGGTGGCTAGCAGAGCTGTGCTTTTCATAATTCTTAGCTCCAGCTCCGGGCTCCGACCTTTCAAATTTTTAGCTCCGGCTCCGACTCCGTCCCATAAAATTTTTAGCTCCAACTTAAGCTCCGGCTCCGCTCCGGCTAGACACAGCTCTGGTGGGCTAGCCAATTTGGAGAATTCTTAAAAACAGCTAGGCGATTTTGGCTCCAAATCGGCTAGCCGTCTCTGAGTCGGCTAAATCTCAAAATCGGCTACAAACATATATAAAATTTCCAAATCAGTAAATTTTTAATTTTTGTTATCATTAATAAAAAAATTTTACTAGAATAATGTAAATCGTGGTTGTGGAACTAAGGATGCTTGCTCTGTTCTTTTGTCCGATTTTGAATGCGAGAAATGCCGAATTTGTCAAGAACGGGATTTATGTAACTACGAATATGCTGACAATGGCGGAAATGTTATCATGTTCTCTTCAATGTTGATGCTTGCCGCCAGCCTTTTTATTACAATGCTGCCTACTATTTTTGGGCAAATTTTAATGAAGTGAAAAATGAGAGGAAAAATGTGGAGAAAGAAGATGAATTCATTATAAAATAAAGCCATTGAAATGATTTTTTTAATAATAAAAATGAAATTTTCGAGTTTAAAATTTTCAAAATCAGAACATTACAATTTTTATTCTAAAAATATATTTTAATTTTAGCGTATATTTCTTTCCTTTTATGATATATTCCATTAGCATTTTTTATAAAATAAATAAAGAGGTTACATTTTTTAAGTCGAAGAAAATTTGATAGATTTCTCAATTAATTAAAAAATCGAATTCAATTATTATATAAATTTGGATTTGAAAAAATGTCCGGCGTGGATTGCAAACAACCAGCACAATATAAATTATAAGTCTGGCACATCCGATAGAATATTTTAATTTTATAAAATCGGATTCAGCTTCAGCCTAGTGATCTAATCTCTGATGAACTTAATAAATTTTTCCTTATTCATATTTCGATGTAAGAAGGAGAATGCGAACGATGTCTATGTCTGCTGCCAATCCACAAAAACATAAAAGAAATCCCCGAATTCCCTATTTCATTTTTGTCTTAAGGAGCAATGTGGACTTCTGGCGCAATTACTGTTGTTTTTTTTGAAAGGCTGACCGCCCCACTTTTCCCTCCAGCCATTTTCATAATTTAAGAGTGCCTCTTCAAAGTAAGTGTTTGATTGTGGCTGAACGATGAAGGGTATTCCTGCTGCCGCCAGCACCGTACTTTTTGTGTGAATTTGTCATTTCGGGGAATCAGAAAATATTTAAAATTATCCATTTATAATTGTATGCCGCTGAGAATCATAAAAATGAGAGGAAAAATAAAGATTTTGAGCGTTGAATTAGTGAATTTAGATGAGGGCGAACATTTCCAAAATAAGTTTGCAAACATTTTACTAAATTTTTCCTTTGGCCATAATACTGTGAAATTTAAACCAATTAAATTATTTTCTATATCATTCTTAAACTGGTTTTCCATTCCAAATTAAAACTTTGTAAAAAACTTCGATTTGATATCGTTTATTTATATATTCATCAACCAAAAAATGCCCACCAATTATTAATAATATTTTTTAAAGGGGCAATGGCGAGAGGGATGGAATTGACTTAAGTGGAAAAATTGCCTCCAGCAAATAATTGAATTTGAAAAATATTACTCTACTAAATAACAGATGGATTGCTCATTTCTATAATATTTTTAAAATGGAAAATGAGGACCGATAAGAATGGAATTGTTTGGGAATTGGAAAAATTGCCTCCAGCAAATATTTGAAAATATTTCCCATTCAAAAATGGCGAGGATTTGACCCAATTCCCCTATTGATGAGTGATTGAGTACCTTTATTATAAAAATTTTTTTGAGTAAATATAACTCAAAATACCAGAAGGATTTTCCCCAAATTCCACCAAAAAATAATATTTTTAAAAGGGAATGCCGTGGACCACTGAGGATTTGAGTTGGCTTGGGATTTTGGAAAATTGTTGCCTCCGGCAAATATTTGAAAATATTGCCCAACGCCATCTTAAGATTCCGTAGATTTTCTCCAATCCCCCATTGATGACTTTTATTTTATAATGGCTGGAGTTTATGAGCAATTATAAATATGCACAGAATCCTCTCTTTAGTCCTCACATTTAAAATAAGATTTATTCAAAATTGCATAAATTAAAATTCATATTCTCCCTATCCAACTCCTCATACCATTTTCCAATTGCACCAGCCTCATACCCCAATTTATCTTCCCATTACCATATTTTTGAAAATGAACACAAAAATGGATAACCAATAACCATATTAACCATCCCCATTATAACAGTCTTGCTCCTTAAAAGGAAAAATAATTCAAATTGCTTTCTAAATTTAAATAATTTTTATTAATTTTAGAATATATTATAGCTTAAATTTATTCTTTTTTATTTATCACACAATTCAAAAAGTTAAATGTTCTCAAAATCCAAAAATTGTCCAGCCGAACGGAATACGGAGGTGAAAATTTCATAAAAATTATCAACAAAATAATTTCAAATTTCCCATAAGTAGACGTATCTTCGCATCAGAGATATGCCAAATGATTGCAATCCAGTTTTCTCTGAAAATGGACTTAGCGACACAATTCAGTTTAAAAAGGTAAAAATATATATAAATAAGCCAATAAATTGAATAAAATTTTTAAAGGATTCGACGTGCAATCATCAAAATAATAATCTTGGTTTGCTTTCGGCTCTCCCTTCAAATGGAATGGTAAAAATGGAAAAAAATGAAAATTATTAATTTAATTAAAAGGCGAAAAAGTTGGGCACCAATGAAAGTCAAAGTATGAATTTCACGTGCAATGGTATTTTTAATACAAATGATGGCCAAGAAATGGTATACAAGAAAGTGGCATCCCCAATAGTGCAAGATGTAATTTTATATTATTAATAAATTTTATTATTTCTCTTTTCCAAGGCATTAAAAGGTTTTAATGGTACAATTTTTGCCTATGGCCAAACTGGGTCAGGAAAAACGTACACAATGCAAGTGAGTTGTGCATTTTATATTATGATTGGTAAAATTAATTTTTAATTAGGGCACAATTGGGGACAAATTGGGGAAGGCATCATTTCCAGAGCAATTCGGGAAATTTTCCAACATTTCTCGAATCAGTCAAAGGTGAGAGGAATTTACTGTTCATTTGTCCAAATTAATATTATTTCGATTATTTGTTCAGGATCAGGAATCAGTGACAATTAAAATTTCATATTGTGAAATTTATAAAGAACAAATTTATGATTTACTCCGTAAAAATTCGAATGAAGAAGAGGCCTTCAAAGTAATGCCAAATGGCAGAATTTGTAGTACTCTGAATAAATCGAGAAGTTTAATGGAAAAATGCGTTGAAAATGTGGAAGATACTTTTGAATGGCTAAAAATCGGGAATTTGAAGCGAACTGTGGGATCAACCAGTAATAAGGAAATATTTTTTTAATAATAATTTGATTGAAAATTTGCAGAAATGAATGATGAATCTTCACGATCGCATGCAATATTCCAAATTCAAATTGAACAGGAAAATATTGAGAAAAGGACAAAATTAATTGGCAAACTTTTCCTGGTTGATTTGGCTGGCAGTGAAAGTGTAAAATATTTTAAAACATTTAAAATGATTTAATTTTTTTTAATTTTAGGCCAATTCTGGTGGGGATATGAAAGAAGCAGGTTCTATAAAACGGGGGTTGGTCACATTGGACAGAGTGATTAATGCATTACATGAGAAGGTAAATAAAATACATTTTCATTTTATTTTACTAAAATCCCCTTTAATTTCAATTGCAGATGAAAAATCCAATCAAAGATATTTATATTCCGCACAGTTCCTGCCAATTGACACTCTTTCTGAAGGAATCATTGGGAGGGAATTCGAGAACGGCATTTATCTTCTGCTGTTCGCCGGCTTCGTGTCATTCTCAGCAAACAAAATTCACTTTGAATTTTGGTGAACGGTAAAAAATGGTGCCCCTAAACTAATTATTTTAAATTTAGAGTGAAAAAAATAAAGAACCGAGTGGCAATAAATGAAGAAATGACAACAGAAAAATTGAAGGAAAGAATGGCATAATTGGAGGATATATTAAAGAGGAATAAAATGGGGATTAATGAAGGAGAAGAATTGGAAAAATTGCGGATGAAAGTGGATGAATTGGAAGCGAAAAATGCTGAATTAAAAATGGATTTAGAGGAAATGGTAATTTAAGTTAACTAATAATTTTATAATTGAAAAATAATATTAAGGTTGAAAATAATGAAAAATTGGCAGAAGAGAGATGCCAAATTGACGTGGAATTAAAGGTAAAAATACTTAGAAAATGATATTTAAAAATAAATTTTTAGGCCAAAGTTGCTTTGAAAGATGAGGAATTGGAGGAAGCAAAAAGTACAAAATATAAAAATATAAAATAATTTTTCACAGGACAAATTGAAGCCAAAAAAGAGGAATGCACCAAATTATTCGAGGAAAATGGTAGGAAATAGAAATAAATATTGAAATAAAATTAATATTAATTTTAATAAATATTTAATAAAATTTTATACTTTAGAATATCTTAAAATGGAAAATGATGTGAAAAAGGAAATTGAAATGGGAATGAAGGCCGAAAATGGAAAATTGCAAACAGAATGTGACAATCTAAGAGTTAGTTATGATTTATGAATATTTTAATTTTAAAAATAATTTAAAGATGCAGAATAGGAAATTAGAAAGCGAATTGGAAATGCAGCAGGAAAATGAAAAAGAGGGTGTAGAAGTGGAGGAGGAATCAGGGACGGATACAGATGAGAATGAGCAGGAAACGGAAAATGAAACTGGAGACAACCAGCAGCAGGAATCTTCTTATGAAATTGATGATGAAGATGAACAAGAAGAAGAAAAAGAAGATGAAGTGCATGAAGATGGTCAGGAAGATTCAGAATATAAAACGGATGGAGAAGACTATGAAGATGTTGGAAAGGAGTTAGAGCCGAAAGTGAATGGGCGAAAATTGGTGGGGAAGGCGGCAATGCAACAGCGGGATGGCATCAAATATCAAAAAATAAATAAGGTTACCATAATAAAAATATTGAGAAAAAATAAAAATGGGATTGTTTGTATCTATAAATTGAAAAGAATCATGTCTATGTATCTTGACGAAATAAATCGAATGGCATAAGATTTTTAAGACAATTAAAATTTGAAACTTGCAAAAATAATGTTATCAAAACATCAAATTATTTCATAAAAAATCATTCAAAAAAGTGAATAAAATTTCAAATTTATTTTATTATATTAATAGGGAATAGGGTGCGCCCAACTTAGCGCAGTCTCAATTTTGGCGCCTCTTAGGCTTAAAGATATTTAATATTTTGGTATAATAATTTTTCGAACTATAATAATTTAATAAAAAAAAATAAAATATAGTCTCTATCTCAAGGAGACGCACAAAATTTTCAAAATATTTTTTGACATTGATTTCCCCCTTATTTTCCTATGCTCTGATCCCTCCTAGCCCAAAATCTAAACATAAACCGTAATTAAAGATATCGTGAAAAAATAATGAAAATCCTTTCACGCCAAGTTGGACAGAGCCAAGTCTGCCGGCGCCAATTGGGCTGTTACCATATTAATATTTTATGAAATTATTATAATTTATAGATCTACAATTGCAAAAAATGTAAGAAGGATGTTTTTGGAAAACATCGCAACGAACACATCCTTCTATCGCATATTAATAAACTAATGTTTGAATGCCCCTTCGAGTTTTGCACATGTTCATCAAAATCATCTGAGAGATATGTGAAACGTCATATTCTTGATATTCATAATTCGCATGTAAGTTCAATTGGAGGGGGGGGGGTATTCATATTCAATTAATTTTTATTCATTTTAGAGAGAACCTGTCTCACATTTGGCCAAATATGCTGCAGAAATTGAAGAAAACCGAAAGGAATGTTTTCCGTTTATGCGCGCTTATAAACCGAGAACCAAAAAATTGGCTGATCAATGATGGATGGGCAGAAAGAATGGGCATGGACATTTTTGGATAATTTTAAATGGGTCAAAAATTTTTTGATTGATGAGAAAAAATTATAGGAATTCAATGTTTTTTTTAAAATTTTTACACTTGAATATACAATTAATTCATTTCGCTTCTTTAATTAATTTGTTCATCAATGAAAATATATAATTTCACCAAATTTATGTAATTTTTTATTTGCTTTATTTATTTATTAATTAATTTTGATATACATTTAATTCTTTTTGCTTCGTTCATTAATTTATTTCCATATATACAATTCCATTAAATTTGTACATATATTTCATTTGCATAAATTAAAGTTTATTTTCCCAATTTATTCTTAATAAACTTTGAAAGCTTATTGATAGCAAATTGCCCAACCAATTATATAAATCGATTTCCATTTATATTGGAATCTGTCAAGTAGATAGAGATAGTAGATCTTTACAATAAAATTAGTAAATGTATCAATTTTTCCATTCATTAAAATGAATTTTTAAATAAATATTTGAATTTAAAAAATTGCAAAAGATAATAAAATTTTAAATCGAATTAATCGGGAAGGTCAAACAACAAATCAATTTATCTGATTCCCCCCCCTCCCCCCATCAATCTGCCTTATTTTACTTTAAAAGAAATAATATTCAAATATTTTTGCCGAGGTAATTTCTAATTTCTCAATCATCTTAGCAATTTACATTTCCTCAATTTTATAATCTGTGGCATTGGCAATTGCCATTTGTTGATGTCTCCTTTTAAAATCCAAATAAAATTATTCCATTTTTACCCAATCCACAATCCCCCATCGAATATTTCCAATCCAAAATTTTAAAGCAGCGAACATTTTTATGGTAATAGGTTCTTCGTTTCTTATAAGCTAAAAGTAAAAATTAATTCCTAAACTTTAATTCTTGTATTTTATTTTTTTTTTTGAGATAAGAAAGAAAGATCCAACTTTTTCATAATAATTCAAAATATTTTAAAAATTTAGAAATGAGAAAATATTGGAGATCATTCATTTAATTATTCATGCTTAATTCCCAATTACAATTATATTTTTCAGTTTGTTGAACATTCGCCTAAATTCCATCTGTCTTTATTTTTTGACTACTTTATTTTGCAAAAAATAATAAATCTTCAATCTTACAATTTATTTTCTGATTATTCAAATTGCAAATTTGAAAATGAAATATTTCTTACCTACAGAGTATAAAAAAGTATGAAAAGATTGCCTAGAAATATTGTAAGTTTAAATTCTAAAAATTTATATGATTAAAAAATGGTATGATTTCCCCTATCTAAAATCCATGTTGGACAATGGACATAGAATAATTTAAGTAACAAAATTCCTATATTTTATGTGAAAAATTTATATAAAATTTAAAGTAAAGAAAGAATCATTCAATTAAGTTTGGAGAAGCTGGGAAAAATTAAATTATAATTTCAAAATTTGGTCACTGGAAAAGTAATTCCTCTAAATTCATTATTCCCAGCTAAGTTCAATTTTCCTCAAAACATAAAGCCTCATAAATTTTCATTCCATCCAACCCCTTTTAATTATTTCCCCCTTTCTTCTTGTCCCTTCCATCGAATACTATTCACAAATGTCGAAAATGAGAGGAGGAGTGCGCATCGCAATATTCGCATTAATTATTCTTTGTTTCCCCTTTCCCCATATTTCCCTCCACTTTTAGTCCAAGTCCAATCAGGCCCAAGCACCATAACGCAGCCAATGTTGCTTTCAGAGCCAGCGATGGAGGAAAAACGGAGGTAGAATTGGTTGGAGCGGGGATTGGTGAATTAGAAATGGCACAAAAACATTTTATTGCTAATAACAGGGCGAAGCATCCATAACCAAAAATGTTACTATTATTATATAATAAAATGAGGTGTTGGTGATTCATTTTGTCCTTTTTCATATTTTTTTAACCTTAAAAATATTGACTTGTAAAAATATTTAAAATGGTTAAGAGGATTAATTTGATCAATAGAATAAATTTAATTTGTTTAATAAATATTTTAATTAAATATTTAAACTATTCCTTAAATAAATATTTTGAAAATTAAAATTGAATAAAATGTAAATAAAAAATCCAAAAATTAAAAGTATTAAAATTAAATATCTTTTTTCCATGCAATTAAATGGAATTAAATAAATATTTGAATATAAAAAATTGCACAGAGATATTCGATTTTTAAAAACATTAATCTAGAAGAGCAAATAGGTAATATTTTTGGAAAAATGCCTCGTCCAAGAAAGATTCGATTCTTGCAGATTTAAATTAGGGGAATATAAATGCCTAAAATGGAAAGTGTTAATTAAATGAGTGTTCATTTTATTAATTTAATAAATATAATTTAATTTGGAATAGCCCAAAATGGTTTTTTCTCCTTTATCACAATTCTGCCTAACATATTTCCATATTAGCCATTAACCACTTTAATCTTCCAAATGTATTCAAATTTTCCCTAAATTTGTTCGATTGACTCAATCCCTCCAGTTTGGCTTTCTTGTCAATTCACCCTCACTTCCTCCCAAATCTTCGGGTCCAATCTTCATTTTGGCCCTTCTATTCCCATTTTTCTCAATTCCTCCACCCCCACCCATAAATCCATCCATAAAACCCTCATCCCCTTCCAATGGGCCATCCATTCGGCTCGTGTGCCAACAAAAAGTGATCCATCAAATTCACATTCCCATTCGACGGGGGTCGGTCCACCCATTCGGCCCCTCTGGCGTCGTCGTCGCAAAAGGCCAATATTGGTGGAGGTCCACCCTCACATTGGCTGATGCCTCTTCACATCATTTTCCCTTGCCTTCTTAAACCTCAATTTCCCACCCATCCAATAATATTTCATTTCAATTTTGGTGTTTGCCATTTTCCGTCACCCTCAATTTGCCTCAGGCAACAAATTTTTTGCTAGGATTTGTGACCTCGCCAGAGGGCTTTTCATTCATTCCTTCTGCCTTTGGGGTCTGTGGTGGTCTCTAGTCATTCCCTAATCCCTATGAGAATTTTTGAAGTATTTCATTTTTGAACTTTTTCCAACAATTTTGAGTTTTGTAGAAGAATCTCGAGTCTAGAAATAAGAATTCCCTTTCCTACATCCCTATCTCGAATATTTAATTCTCCTTTGCTGTATCCTTCAAAAGAATAATTCAAGAAGGCTTTTCATGGTTTGCCCCTTTTCTCTTCCCTTTATATGCTCTTTTTGAATGACTATATAACAGTGTTAATAGCCGAAATCGGTAATTCTACAATTTTGGAATTTTACGGCCCAAAATTTGCCAATTTTTAAAAAGCTAAAAAAGAATAATAAAAAATTAAATAAAAATATAAAAAATTCATTTTGGTTAATTGGAATTTTTATTTTTCGTGTGCCATTTTTCGAATTCTCTAATTTTCAATTTTGATTCAATCCCATTCCCATTGTCATTTATTATTAATAAAAATATTTTTTTGCCTTTTTTTCTTTCGCTTTGCTCCAATTCTAAACCCAAATCCAAATGACCACACCAACAGCCCGCAGCCGCACCAGCCGCTTGGGTAATCGGTCAAAATTCCCTTTTCTACATATAATTCATTCATCATCAAGAATGGGAGGAGGGTGGATTGTCTCTGAATCTGTCAAAATATTTGAATTTTGAATGAATGAGTCCGTCAGCTGGCTTTGTCAATTTCCAGTGGAAAAGAAAAAAAATTATTTTTCATTTCCATAAAATTTTCAAATAATTTTTTTTTACAAAATTTTCCATTTAAACTTAATCGAATTTTCTTTCAAAAATAATCAAAAATAAATTTCCTAAAATATAATTTATTTGCGCAATTTTTGCAGCGTTCCATTCAGTGCCATTTCCGTTGCCCATTTTTTAGTTGCGCAAGCCTTCTATTAAAGTAATTTATTTTCCCTTTACAATCCTTGGCCTTGGCCATTATCCATCCTATATTTAACTTTTTTATAAACCACGATGTAAAAGGAGCAATTAAACGTTATTATTTCCGTTCCTCGCTAAGCAATCCTAATTTTGCATTGGCCAAATTACAAAGCAATCTTACAAGCTATTTTAATAAAACGTTCTTATCAATAGTCAAAAAGTTATTTTTGAGAGATTTAATTTCAAAATGATTGATTAAAAATGTAATTTGCCAGAAATTCTGTCAAAAAACCAAAATTGCCTGATTTTAACATATTTTACCTTTTTTGTTCATAACTTTTTGCTAATTTCCAATTGAATCCACTAATTCTTTTTCTTATCAATTCAATTAAATCAGGGCTATATCAAATTTGCAAAATTTAAAAATATTATGCACTTGAAATTTTTTAATTTATTGCGCTTGTTCACCCCTTTCCCAATAGCAACACACTTCATCCTCCAGTAAAAATATTACTTTTAGAAATTTAATATAGACAAATTAAATCTTTCCCAATGGCATTTTTTTCCCATTCTCCCCGAAATATTCCGATATGAATTTATTTTAGTAAATAAATTCGATTCACAATTCACAATGACTTTCCCTTAAGAGTTGGTCCCCTTTACTCCCTCTTTCCTCAGTGTGCCTTTTGGATGCCGGAGGAATTGGCTGCCACTGGGCAAAACATAGTTGACAGGAAATGTTGGGGTAGAAGGGAGAAGGGAATGAGGCCAAAAAGTTGGGACGGATTAAATGTGTGTGGAGAAGGAAGCCAAAGGGAATAATTAATTGCCGAGAATAGCCAACCAAGGGAGCCAATGGGGGAATTTGCCAATTGTTGTGGTTCTACAGCTGAGAAGGCAAAGGCACCCATTGACTTTTGCTGGAAGGCACATTGGATGGGATATATAGGAGAAGGTAATGGCATGGTTGGATGGATGAGGTGGATGGAAGGGGGAATTAATTGGTGTGGATGAAAGCAGAATGTTTTATTTCTGGGTGGCTGTTAATTGTTGATGTGTGGCACACGCTTAATCTTGCCCATTAAAAATGTGAAATTTATTAGATGTGGTTTATTCTAGAAAAGAATTAGGGCAATATAATATGGCTTATTATCATTAGTCCAACTTAAAGATATAAATTTGCTACAAATTTCACTGTTAACATTGCCTTTAATTTAGATGACTAGAACAAAAAGAGAGATAATATTGCTTTTAAAATAGCTAAAATATTAACTTGGCCTCAAAATAATTTAAATTATTATAGATTTTTTTAAATAAAAGAACCAATATTTTTAAGGCCAAATAGTTTAAGCTTTTATTTTGAACAAAAGGCCAAATTTCCACATCTTATGGCTTTAAAATTTTAATTTTCTGAGATTAAATTTTGGGTAATTTAAAAATGTTCGAATACATTTTTTTTGTAAAAAATCAAAAAATTTCAATTGCACAAATATTAAATTTATTCCTCGCAAAAATCGTAAAAAAAACATCCCTCATCCTTTTTCGAGCCAATGACTCCTTTCTAAAGTGAAAAAGGCAAAATACCTGTCGGAGGACGGATTTGTTGAATTTGGCTATTTAAAAATTCAAAACCACTACCGGGCAAAAAAAATAGGCGGGTCGCCCTTCGATGCACTAAAACAATGAGAGTTCTCCGCCACATTCTCCCGTCCACATTTGCCCTCATAAAATATATTTTCCAATTTCCCCAAGTGCGGGGGATATTATTCAATTTCCCTCCTATAAATCCCAACTTTAAATTAGAAAAGCTAAAAATAATATTTTATTGAAGATTTTTTTTGATATAAAAATATTTTGGCTAAAATTAGCTGGTAAAAATCTAATTTCCGACCATTTTTCTTTTTTATTCTAAAACGCTTATAAATTTTAAATTAGGCAATGGCAAATTGGAATTTATTAAACTCTCTGAAAAAATTATTTTTGCCAAAATTTTCCATATAATTTTCTGTTAATTTATATTTTTTTTGGAATGATTCTGTACTGATTCCAATCAATATGGCGGCAATTGGCAAACCACACAATCTTTTGTTTACCTTGCCGATTTAATATAGTATCGATAAACCACTGTGTAGGGCCCTTTCCCCCTTGAAGTATTATCGCCCACCCACATAAATTTAGCATATTTGGCCGCGATAATCTGTTGAGAAAAGAAGAAAGCGGCCAAAATTTTTATAAGCGCCTTTATTTGGCCACTTCACTCCTCTCATTTCCCACAAAAATATTTTAACATTTCCATTAACGAATGTATATGTTACGGCCAAAAGTGGAAATCGGCCAAAACTGGTTTTGGCCGGCCAAAACTGGTTTTGGCTGAAAATCGGCCAAAACTGGTTTTGGCTAGCCAAAACTGGTTTTGGCCGGGCAAAACTGGTTTTGGCTAGCCAAAACTGGTTTTGGCCGGGCAAAACTGGTTTTGGCTAGCCAAAACTGGTTTTGGCTAGCCAAAACTGGATTAAATGGATAATAACTTAAATAATGGATATAGGAGGATTAAGCACCGAAATGGAAGGGAAATGGCCCGGAAGGCCACTGGAAGGTCAGAGAAGGGTAAAAGAGGCCCGGAAGGTGCGCGGGATATATCCGGATATAGGGGGATTAAGATGGATAAAGTGGGATTAAGCCGGGTTAAGCATAGTTAGGGGCTAGGGATTAGGGATAGGGGTTCGGAGCATAGGAATATCGCGAAGCCGGAAGCAAAACAGCCAAACCAGGAAATTATTTCAGGGCTCAATCCTGCGTAATCCCCTTATATCCATTATCCACCTTATTCCCTCTATATCCGGATATATCCAGCCACTCATATGGCCTTCGGCCAACATTCTCGACCTTTCCTGGCTATTTCCCATCCATTTCGGGGCTTTAATCCCTATATCAACCTTATTCCCTTTATATCGACCTTAATCCTTATATATCCGGATATATCCCGCGCACTTTCTGTCACTTCTCTCTCCTTCCATTGCCCCTACAGGCTATTTTACATCTCTTTCAGGGCTTAATCCCACTTTATCCACCTTAATCCCCCTATATCCGGCTATATCCCGCGCACTCTCAGACATTTCCACGATCTTCCACTGGCCCTCCGGACCATTTCCCATCTAATTAGGGATTTAACCCGGCTTAATCCCTCTATATCCATCTTAATCCCCCTATATCCGGATATATCCCGCGCACTCTCCGGGCCTCTTTTACCCTTCTCTGACCTTCCAGTGGCCTTCCGGGCCATTTCCCTTCCATTGCCCCTACATACTATTTTACATCTCTTTCAGGGCTTAATCCCACTTTCCACCTTAATCCCCCTATTTCCGGCTATATCCCGCGCACTCTCAGACATTTCCACGATCTTCCACTGGCCCTCCGGACCATTTCCCATCTAATTAGGTAATCCGGTTTAATCCCCCTATATCCACCTTAATCCCCCTATATCCGGATATAACCCGCGCACTCTCTGGGCCTCTTTTACCCTTCTCTGACCTTCCAGTGGCCTTCCGGGCCATTTCCCTTCCATTTCCCTTCCATTTCGGTGCTTAATCCTCCTATATCCATTATTTAAGTTATTATCCATTTAATCCAGTTTTGGCCGGCCAAAACCAGTTTTGGCCGATTTCCACTTTTGGCCGTAACATATATAAAATTTCTGTAAATTTTAAATCAAAAAATTAAAAATATCTAACTTAAATTTTTGACGATTTTTCTGTAAATATTAAATTATAAAAATAAATAAAAATTTCTATTTAAAAATGATGTAAACTTTACTCTTGAAAATCAGAAATTTCAACCATCCAAAAACAAAAAAAAATGAAATTAACTTAACTTATCAAATTTTTACTATTAATTTCTTATTTTTAATACATTTCTTCTAATTCAGATTACAGTAAAAAATGGAAATGAAAATTTCCAGCGAAATGATGGCAAAACAACGGCATCAAAATCGATGGCAATTTTCAATGCCTTTCCCCATTTCCCTTATTTTGATGCTATTTTTTGCCATTTTTGCATTCAAAACTGATGCAATGCTCGATGTCTCTTGGTGGTGGGTGAAAATAAATTATATATCTCTTATAGATTTAATTTTAATAAATATTTTAAAATTAATTATTTACAATTTTATAGGTCATCTGTGGCCCAATTGAGCAGTCAACTGAATTTACAGCAACAATATGATGATTTGAAGCAGCAACAAGCGGACATGGCCCATTTGAAGATGAGAAGCCAATTTATGGTTCGTATTTTAATTATAATTTTTATAAAAAAATAAAAAATTTTCTAAGACCATTTTCTTCTATTTTATAAATTTTATGAATTTTTAGTTATTAAAATTTTTCACATTTTTATTAATATTTTTTTTTCAATTTAGCCACCTTCTCCAAGCCCAGTTTGCACAGAATTGAAGGGACTTTCCCTGGGACAAAAGCGCATTTGTAAGTTTTTTGCCTCATTTTAAATTTATAATTTATTTAATTATATTTCAATTTAATAATTTAAATAATTTATTAAATAGGCGAATTGTTCAAGGACCATATGCCGGCTGTTGGAAACGGTGCTAAACAGGCCATTTCGGTGGGTTTTAAATTAATTTTACGGAAATATTTAAAAATGATTATTAATTAAATTTCAAGATCCAAAGGCTTCCATTTTATTTAGAGAAT
The DNA here is from genome assembly GCA_030063045.1 of Pratylenchus scribneri. NCBI lineage: Eukaryota > Metazoa > Nematoda > Chromadorea > Rhabditida > Pratylenchidae > Pratylenchus > Pratylenchus scribneri. The sequence continues at coordinate 286,319 of JAQSEB010000042.1, forward strand.
TTTCCAAATTTATTTTTACCTGCTAGGAATATTCAAAACTTACTAAATCCTTTCACTTTTCTCATTAAAATCAAACATTGCCTTCAGGAATGTGAATTTCAATTCCGTAACCATCGATGGAATTGTTCTAAACCAAGGGAATTGAAGGAGCACATTGGACCCATCCATAAACGCGGTGAGTCCTTTTAATGCGGCAAAATAAAATGAAAAATTTTTGTTTGGAGAAAAATATGCCTGGGAAAATGCCATGGGCAAAATTTAGTAGGCAATAGGGAATTTTAGGATTTTTTTCTCTATTAATTAAATTGGATTACTGTAGGGCATCTTAATACCAAAATGATTAAAAAAAACATAATTGGCCAGAAAATTATTGTCAAAAAATGAAAACTGCACATTTTTGGCCTATTTTTCCATTTTTTGAACAAATTTTTTTGCCAGTTTCCAACCAAATTCATAAATACTTTCTAAAATCTCTTCCAAATATCCACTGGAAAAATTGATTTTGGAACCAAGATTTCAGTGCTTAAATTTTGCTCCACTTTTACATAAAATGAAAATATTTTTTAAAAAAAATTTTAAAAATTTTAAATCATTTTTATTCAAGGCACCCGCGAGGCTGCCTTTACCTATGCAATTTTATCGGCCGGCGTTACCCATGAAATTGGGCGTCGATGCCGACTTGGCCAATTGACCAGTTGCGGATGTTCGGAGTCGGAAAAGCCAAAACAAGTGAAGGATGAATGGACATGGGGCGGTTGTGGAGACAACATCGAATATGGCTATCGATTTTCCAGGTCCAAAAATATCACATAAATGCAATTTTTAATTAAATATTAAAAATATTAATTTACAAAATTTATTTTCTCGTCAATTTTTCTTTCCAAATTTTTCCATCTTTTCTAAATAATTCTAAAATTTTTATGGTAATTTCGGATTAATTTAATTTCTATAGGATAAATATTTAGACAATAAAAAGAATAAAAGTCTCCACCAAATCATATGCAATAAAAACAAAAGAACCAAAATATTGCAAAGAAAAGGATCAATATCTTTATCTGCCTTTGCGCTACTAAAATCCTCCATTGGATTAAACATTAAATCAATCACTTTTTGGGTCAATTATCCATCAAATTAGACGCAATTAAAAAAAGAAGCACCTAAATGTGAAAACATAAAAAGAAGAATAAACACTCCCTTCCCCATGGCTCAATGGTCTAGTGGTATGATTCTTGCTTTGGGTGCAAGAGGTCCCGTGTTCGATCCACGGTTGAGCCCAATATTTTTAAAAAATTTTTTCTTTATTTTTTAATGATATTTATTAAAAAATAAAATTAAACAAATATTTTTACATTTAAAATTGAATTTTTTACCACATAAAAGCAGACAAATTCCTATTTTCCCCCATTTAAAATTTTAATTTTTTTTTTATCATTTTTCATTTATTAAAAATTAATATTCCATTTTAATTAATTTTTTAATCTTTTCCCCAGGGATTTCATTGATGTTCGTGAAAAGGAGGAAAGCATCAAAAGAGATGCCGAAGGCCATGGACGATCGTTGATGAACAGATGGAATAATGAAGTTGGACGAAGGGTAAAAATGCACCATTTTAAGAAGATTAAAACGAAGCTTTTTCAAAGATTCTAAAACGGCATACAAAGCCAAAATGCAAATGCCATGGTGTCAGTGGTTCATGCAATTTGAAGACATGTTGGATGCAATTGGTTCATTTTAATTTTATTAGAATTTTATGAAACAAAACAAAAGTTTACCTAAATTTTTCGAGTTAGTCTAATATCACACAATAATCCTTCGATAATTTTTAATTAACTCAGATTATTTAATGAAAGGTCACCTATAGGTGATTAGGATTAGGGTAAAGGATATCGGATACTTGAGATGATAATATATCCCCTAAAAATACCCTAACTCTATACCGGATGACCCATGGAATTTATCGTTACGTGTCCCCATGATCCAAAACAATCTGTCAAAATTTCATCACATAAATAAATAAGAAATAAAAAATTAATTTAAATATTTTAAATATTTCAGCCTCCAATCCATCAAATTGGCAACATTCTTCAGGTGCCCTTTTTTAATTTTCCCTATGCAAAATTATTTTTTTACAATTTTCTAGGCAAAATATCGTTCGGCCCGAAGCATCCAAATCAACAGTCGAGGCAATATGCAATTCGATGATTCGCCCAGCCAACCAAAAACTCAAGTTAACCAACAACATCGACGGGCGGTTGAGAAACGGCGAAGAGAGAGGGCAAAAACTGATTTGGTCTTTTTGGTTAGTTTCAACTTTCAAATTCAAACCAAAAAGGTTGGCCGACACTTGCGGAAATCCATTGAACTTATTCTCAGCTCAACTCAATCCAAATTTATAAAAATTCTATAAATTTCACAAAATTAAATCTGCTAAAATCGCAAATGAAAAAAAAAGTTCAAAAATTACAAAAAAATCAAATTCAGGAACCCTCACCGGATTACTGTAGAATTGATCGGAATGATGGGACAATTGGAACACAGGGGAGAATATGCTCGTAAGAAAATTTTCAAAAAATTAAAACAATAAATTATAGCATTGATCCGAGTGCAGCAAATTCATGCGATGTCCTTTGCTGTGGTCGAGGCCATCAAAGTCACATTGAGGAAGTCAGCGAATTTTTTAATTTAATTTTTAAATAAGAAAAATAATGACTAAAAAATTTTTTCCTTTATTTTTAAATTTTAAAAATTTGAAATAAAATTAATGAAAATTACTCTTTTTATTTTAACTAATTTTTTTATTTTTTACCCCAATTTTTTTAGCCCAGAGTAGTTCTTTCTAGTACATCATAAACCGGTTTTAGACACTACAAATCTTATACTAATTTGTTGATTTCAACGAGACCCATCGATTGGTATATATAATTTGTTATGGTTTGGCCAAAATAAAAGAGTTAAACCGTTTAAACCATATTTCCGGTTTTTTGTTTTAAACTCTTTAATTTTGGGCTTAAACCTGACATTTTATATAACATTCGATACGTCACGAAGAGATCTACAAATTGGTATAAGGTTTATAGAGTCCAAAACCGGTTTCTGATTTATTAGAGATCAAAAACTAAGCTTTGGGTAAAAAAATAATTTGGGATAAAAATGGATTATAAAAATATTTTTCTATTTTAAATAAATACCCCAAAAACCGTGTGACATTTCTTTTTATATTATATATAATTAAAATTTAATTTAAAATTTTAAAGGTGATCAGCAAATGCAATTGCAAATTCCAATGGTGTTGCCAAGTTGTGTGCGAAACTTGCCGAAATCGGACAGAAATATTCACATGCAAATAGAATAAAAGAATAAAATAAAAATATTAACAAACAGATATTCAACCCAAAAATAAATTCCAAACAAAATAAAATTGACTATAAATTCCACTCTCAATTAATTAAAATTTTTTTGCCCTGCCAATTATTCTTTTTGTCACCATTATGTAAAGTTGATCTCGTCCAAATATTTTTTTGAAATTTAATAAAGCTTAAAAATGCATTTGGATGTAAAATTTGCAATTATAAGTCAATTTATGCCAATGCCACAGAATTATATATTCGAAAGTTTTAATTTTTTTTTAAATAAATTGCATTAAAATTAAATTATCGAATCTAAAACTATTCAAATTACGATTGTCAAAAATTAGGGTAATTATTAAGTGCAGAGTTTAATTTAATTACCAGCAATTATATATGAGTACCAGGGATGGCCATTGTATCGTAGAGCAAAATTTATTGAACACACTCCAATTTTTAGCTACAAATGAATTTATTCAAATCAGCATAATTTTTTTGAAACTAAAGATGTCAATTTCAATTTATTTAATCCAAATAAAGGGTGAATCAGCTCTTTTCAAAATACTAAAAAAAATGAAAATTGTATGTATATGGTTTCAATTGAAAAAAAAATAAATTGGATCTGCTGGTTTTAATTGATAATAAGTAATAAAATAAATTAGAACAAGGAAAATGAAAATGTGAAAATAAATTTTATAATTCTAACTGATTGATAAACATATATGTAAACAATTGAATATGGTTATGGAGTAAATTCACGCATATATCCAAATCTTTGTGTTCCATGATCGCATTAATTCTTCTTCCCATTCAATTCTTGGTGTATTGTCGCCGTCTTTTTTGTAGCGAATCAGCGCTCGATACCAGAATCGCACTTGATTCCAATCCAGCCGACTGTACTTGTACAATGCGAGTATTTCCCCCGTTGTTTCATTCTCAATTTTGAAAATCTCTTTTTCTACTTCTTTAGCAGGGTAGATTGGTATGTAATGCATCCGAATGATGAAATTGGCCGGTTCTATTGCATTTGGAAATTCCTTAAACAAAAATAATATATAATTTGATATAGATTTTTGGAATAAATAAATAAATCTGTAGATCTTCCAAATTTCTACAATTAGTAATTCCGAAAATTTAAATGATTCGGCAATCTTAACTTATTATTAATCCCCCGGTACGCTATAACTATAATAACTGGGCGGCGAACTACACCCAACTGTTTGTGAGCGCCGTAGCTTTTAGCTCACTCAGTAAGAAATAAATGATATAGATGCTTCTGATGTCAAATTAAAGAGCTCTTTGCTGGCTATCGATTGATATAAGATTTATTTGATTTGGTTAAGATTTGATGGAATTGTGTTCAAATAGTCTTGAAAAATTAGCAAATTTTTAATAAGTTTTTTTATTACTACAACTCTGCTAATTCTGAACCAAACCAAATAAACCTTATATCAATCGATAGCCAGAAGTGCCCGCTTTAATTTGCTCTAAAATCATCTACATCCATTTCGTCTTTAATGAGTTACAAGCGACGGCGCCCAGCAGTTGATAAATCGCCCAGTTAAACGGGTCCGAATAATCCTGCTGCATTTGTTCTGCAAAAACACCATTGCTGCTTACCTCCTTGACACGATCAACTAGGTATATAGCCGTTGTGTCGAAATTAATGTGGAGCACTTTTGGTTTGCCATCTTTTCTTGGTGTTGACGCGGTCAACCATTTCATTATAAAATCCAAATCAAAATTGTCTCTATCAGGCGTTGATAGTGTTTGATAAAGACGCATTGATTGAATGCCATCAACAAAATTGGGGAATAAATGGTTGAAATTTTCTACATCAGCAGGGCTCTCTCCCCAAAAATCCAATTCCTTGGTTTTTGGTGGGGCCAACAATTCCATCATGCGGCTAATTGGGCTATTATTTTGACAAATTCTACCAATTTGAGGAGCTATTGCGATATCTTCCTTGAGCAATGGCAAAATTCTATGCATGAATTGCAATATTTCGTTGTTAATAAATCCAAAAAGGGTAAAATTATTTTTGATATTAATTATAAATTTACTTGAAACTAATTGTCTCGAATCCAATGATGTATTCCGGTGGATTTATGTCCGCAATTGGAATAAATTCCCAGAAATTTTTTCTCAGAATAGCTCGTTCGTTGCCTTTCTCATCCGGCTTACGTGAAAATTCCAAAGGCTTTACTGTGCGCGGTTTTACTTTCCCATGCAATTTTGGCCAACAATATCGATTTAATGTATAACAGGAAGTGCTTAATGCGGTTTGGGCCAATTCTGGTCGTTTGAACCAATCCAAAGTATCCGGCAACCAACCACCGAATTTGATTCTGTTCGAAAATTTGAAGCATAAAAATTATTTTTGGCATTTTTAATCGATATTAAATAGGAACTAGCTCAGTCGAACGCCCTATCGGGCGTTCTTCTGAGCTAGGGAGTGTGACTGTTGTTATCTTCTTCGCCCCTTCGGGGCTCAGCTCGCTTCGCTCGACCGTCGATTATTTCCCTATATCATCTTCGCCCCTTCTGGGCTCAGAGAATTAATTTGTGAAGGATAAAAAGTAAAAAATGATAAAAAAAATTATCTGCCACCAAAGGGAATCGAACTTTCATCCTTACCGCAAAACTCTATCACTCTACCGTCTGCGCTAAGCAATCCACTAAACAAAGCAACAATTAACTTTACTCATAACATAGAGCAAAAATCGATAATTGGACTATTCCTACTTCTGTTGGACTATTCTACATCAACTAAAATTTGCATATTTCATGGCCAAAACCTAAATCAATTGCAAAATGATTATCATCTTCATATTCAGCACCCTCTATTACCCTACTTTTGACATTTCTATCATCAAAATCCAAAATTCCAAAACTTGGCCATAACTTATGGCCTAGCTGCGCGAGACTTGATCCAAATGCAAAACCATTATCACCATCATCTTTAGCATGGTCGATTACCCTATATTTGACATTTTCATCATCAAAAACTATCATTACCAAATTTGGCCATAGCGCTATGGCCAAGCTGCGCGAGACTTGGCCAAATCAAAAAACTAACTATCTGGTCATGATCAGCACCCCCGAAAACCCCTGAGTACAAAAATTCAGCTCAATCCATCCACACATCTCCGAGAAAATCGGGGGACAAAACAGACACGTCTAAAATTATATATAGGATACTGAATTATAAAATCGAGTAGTATTGTGAATTATTTGAAAATTGGAGGATTTTTTATCTAATAGTATGTTTTTTATACATCTCGTTATTCGATTAAGCTTTATCTCTTAAGCTAATATCTAATATAATATTGACTTAATTAATTTGAATTTTTAAATTAGTTCTATTTTAAATAAAAAGCTCTAATCAAAAACAAAAAATTCTCAAAAAGTTGAAGCATATCCCGATCCCGAATTCACTTATTCATCTCATAATTAAAATTATTTTATTCCCTCTTTATATTTTATTCTTTAAACCTTTTCTTAGCATTTGGCTCTTTATTTCCAATTTCATCATCTGCAGATGAATTTTTGCTCATCGAAGAAGAAGTCTATTAAATTGATTAAATCAAATGTATCGAAATAAAAAATAATAAACCATTTCATCCTTTTCCAATTGCACATTTTCATTTTTGATTTCACCAATTTCCTCGGCACAATTTTCCTCAATTTCAATTTTTTGTTCAGTGTGTTCCATTTACTAATTAATTGAGAATTTAATGTTTTTAAATCTAAATTCAGTTAAATTTATAAGCAAATATTGCTTCCCAACGCGTTTTGCGCATTTAGCGTAAAAGGTCGTTCAAAACATTCAAATCATGTTTTTGCTGGTTTAACAATTAAATTCATTAAATTATGGGGGTATTTATCTAATTTGGTTCCCATCTTTTAGTCAATTGGGAAAACGTGATGGATTCCCCCTTTTGATCATCATTCATAATTATTAAGTATTAGGGTCATTAGGTCATTGAGGGATATGATATATAATTTATGGTTATGGTAACCAATAATGACCCTTATTCTAGAATTATGTTTTTAAATGGATTTGAAGAGTTCAGACTAAATCAAAAAATATCATAATTTTTTGGTTTAATAATCCCTATAAATAGTCAAAAACTGGTTTGGATAAAATGTTTTAAACGCATTTTGTGAAACGTACTAGCCAATCAAAAAGAATCCGAGAATCAGCTCACAAAATAATTTTGAAAATTAATTTCAGAATATATAATGCATTCCATTTCAGTATATATTTTCAGTATTTTCTATATGAGATTTAGTGCCATTTTAAAAATATTTTCTCAATTTCATCAAATTTTGAAAATATTTTATGACAAGTTTTTTTGGTAGACTCTTGAATGATCTATCGAATTTAGCATATTAGAAAACCCTTAAAACCAGTTCCATAATTTAACAAATGTCAAACTAATAAAAACATGACTTTGATTGAAATATTTAAATTTTTGCTGAATTGTGCATTCACGAAAAATTATTAATTAGGTGAAAATGGAGGCAAATATTTATATGAATTTTCTAACTTGTAATAATTAATAAAACATTTTCATCAATGATTACTTAAGTAGTATTTATTCTATTAGAAGCCCAGTATCTAGTTGAAGCCCAATCTTCTAATAGTAGCCCACTCTCTAATATAAGAGTACTCCATCAAAAACTCATGTCAAAATTGACCAATTTTTAGGTGAAATTAAGCCGAAATAAGCATTTTTTATGTTAAAAATTCAGAAAATCCCGATCAAGAGGGTCTACGAAATAAAATATATTAGCCCAGTCTCTAATAGCACACCTTAGAGCCTCGGAAATTTATAAGCCCATAGGCTTCTAATTTCTAAAAGAATAAATACGACATTTTAATTTCAGAAATCAACATATATTGTGCTCTAGTTCATTTTTCTGCCAATAAAATTATTTTTACTCAATTGAAATTGACAAAAATGTCTTATGAATTTTTCCAATTGCGCAACGAGAACATCGAGTTGAAGAAAATTGTTGGAAAATTGGAAGCAAAAAATGCGGAATTGACTGAGAAAAACGACAAATCGGAAGGAAAGAATGAGGAATTGATTGAGAAAAATGGCAAATTGGAAAAGGAAATGGAATTATTGAAAGCGGAAAATTTGAAGGTTTTTCGATAGATTTACATTATGAAAATACCAATTGAATTTCTAAATTTTTGTAGCTAAAAAACATGACCGAAACTGAATCAACATTTGCGAGTCAAACTTCCCAGCCAATTGAAGGAGAAAAACCCATACCCAAAAGGTCAAAAACTCAAATAATTTCCATTTTGTCTAAATAATGTTAATTTAGATTTTTCAAAAATTGGCTATTGTTCGATACGTTGCCATGGATTAATCGAAAAGAATTGGCCAATTCTTCAATGAGCACCGCAAGTGAAACATTCCGACAACTTTGTTGGCCAAAACTCCATGGAAATGTGAAACCTCATGAAATTCCAGAACTAAGAATTTCTCGAGCTCACTATGAATTGGGAAATTTTCGAGCAATAGTACATTTACGAACCGGCATGGGTTGGAGAAGAGAAGATATTATTGTCCCAATGGCTTCGATTCCACCATTAGATTATATTTTGGGCATCGGAGAGATTGAAATAAAGTTTCATATTCAATTCAAACATAAATTTAATAAAATATTTTAGCTTTGTGAATGACGAAGTTGTGAATTTCCTCAAAAACATTGAAAATTTACTCCAAAATTGCAAACTCGAAATGAAGATTTTGAACAAAAAGCATATTGCTTCTTCAATGCGTAACTTGATGGATTTTTTTACCAATAAAATATACCTCTTGGATCTTGGATGGCAGCCTCTCCTCTTGAATAATTTGATTAAATCTTGCCCAGGATTTATCAACAATATTCAGTTTATTACATTTAACGCCTTTCCGAACAGTGATGAAATTGATACAATTTTGAATTGGCTGACAAAACAATCAAATGATGGAAAACAAAAACTTATTCAGTTCATCCATGGTCACGATGAAAATTTTAAGTCAACCTTTATTAATCGCATCAATGAGGTTAATTGAAGATAATAATTTTTTACTGATTATTTTAGGAATTTTCCAATTCAAATTCATCATCCATTTTTCTTATTGATTTTGCGTACAACCAAAATTTTGAAGAATTTACGCTGGAGAATATTCGAAACAATGAAATTTTGTCACTTTACGGCAAATGGGGATGGTGCCAACGTTATAATTACTACCTTGCTCGCTATCCAAAAGGAGAAGAACATTGGAAAGAAGAAGGGAAGAAAAAAATTCAAGAATATCGAGGAATGGAGTATTCTTCTACATCCATCTCAATAAATATTGGCTCTACCCCGAAACATCCAAAAGACGAAACATCCAAAGGACGAAACATCCAAAAAGGGAAAATGAGACGAAACATCCAAAGGACGAAACATCCAAAAGACGAAACATCCAAACGTCCAAAATGTCCCGAAACATCCATTTTATTTTTTTTTATTTTAATAATAAAATGTTTAAAAAATACATTTCAGGGGTAATTTGGGGTGCTGATCACGATTTTGATGTCCATTTTGCTGTATTTTTTAATCCAAAAATTTTTTTGAAAAATCCCACTAAATACCTTGGTCCCCCCTATGCTTTTCATCCGAAATTTCAAAATGACTTCCAAATGGCATGTTCTATATAGCATTGGATAGAGCTCGTCAAGCTGATTGGTAATACGAAAAGATTTTTCGAATTGGTCCACAAATAAAGAAGTTATAGCCACCAGAAAATCCGAAATATGCAAATTTCCAGCGCAGCTAACTCAGCAATTTACCAGCCAAATTCAATGTTGTATAGCTCATTTGAAAGAGGAGAAAAAGGGCTACAAAATTTCCTAGAAGCATTTTATTCCGTTGATCTCAGCCGAAAATTTGACTGGGCATATTTCAGTTTTTCCCACTATGGCATCCTGATTCAAATGGTTGCCATCTCTGCTTGTTCGTTGCAACAATTGATAGATCTCGACGAACTGATTACGAAAATATTTTAAATTTCATGAATTGATCAAGAAATAAAAAAGTTATGAGCTTTGAAAAATTAAAAAAATTGAGAATACCATATTTATTATTTTTGCTAATTAATTTTTTTAAATAAATCTTTAGAAGCTTGATTTGGCCAAATTCTGATGCAGCTCATCGAGACGAATCGATTAACCTATCATTTGAATATGTTCAAATCAATTTTTATTGTCAAATAAAATTTTGGATGTTTCGGGACATTTTGGGCGTTTGGATGTTTCGTCCATTGGATGTTTCGGAATTTTTTCTCCTTTGGATGTTTCGTCCAATTTTCCACTTTTGGATGTTTCGTCTTTTGGATGTTTCGTCCAATTTTCCACTTTTGGATGTTTCGTCCTTTGGATGTTTCGTCTTTTGGATGTTTCGTCCATTGGATGTTTCGGGGTGTAGCGTAAATATTGACGCATAAACACAGATGATGAATATATTTTTTTATCTTAAATTGCCTTTATAAGATTGATTTATACACTCATTTTTATTTATGTTTGAATGAGGCCTTGATAATTTTTATTTTTATTGCTATCCTTGAAAATTTGTCTCGCTTCTTCGCTCATATTTCATTTTTTCTAACGATAATGCTGTTGATTAAAAACATCCATAATTCTCACTCTTTTACATTGTTTTATTAATTAATAAAGTTTAAAAGCTTTTTGTTTTGAAAATGTTAATTTCTAAAACTTGTAAATCATCAATTATTACTTAAATATTTTTATTCTAGAAAACAATTATCTATTGTCCTCCAAGTTCTATCGACAAAAATTATTTTTAAACTCAATTTTATTTAACAAAAATGTCTGATGAAATTTTCGAATTGCGCCAAGAGATTATTGCATTGAAGGAAATTGTTGGAAAATTGGAAGGAAAAAATGCGGAATTGAGCGAGAAAAATGGCAAATTGAAAAAGGAAAATGAATCATTGAAGGCAGAAAATTCGCAGGTTTTTTGCTAGATTTATTTTATGAAAATAATCAAATGAATTTCTAAATTTATGCAGTTGAAAAATTCGTCTGAATCAAATGTTGCCATTCAAACTTCCAAGCCAGTGGAAGGATCAAGTGAATCTCCGATCATTGAAAAACTCAAAGCAAGGTAAAAACAAATTATATGGGACAGGGTCACTGGGCGGCGCAGCTTATAGCCCATAAGGACGAAACGGATGAAAATGATTTTGATATCAAATTAAAGAGCGCACTGTTGGCTATAGATATGTACAAAATTTATTTGGTTTGGTTTAGTTTTGGTGGAATTGTGTTCAAAAAACCGAGGGAAAATATATTTTTGCTTCTTTTGTCGACAAATCATTTTTTGAATATAACTTTTGTGCTTGATCCTAGGTCCCAAACCTTATATCCATTTTACAGATCTCATCGAGTCGCGTCGATTGATTTATTGTTTGTTAGGATTTGGCCAAAATTCAAAGTATTAAACTGTTTAAACCCTATTTTGGTTTATAACTCTTTTATTTTTGAACCAAACCCTGACAAACCATATGTCATTTGACGAGTCTCGATGAGCTCTGTAATGTGGGTATAAGGTTTAAGAATCTAAGATTAAGCACTAACAAATTATTAAGTTTTCGACAAAATATGTTCACCCATTTATAATATAGTCTTAATTAAGGTTTTTTTAGTACAACTCTGCAAATTCTGAACCAAACCAAATAAATCTTATATCAATCGATAGCCAGAAGTGAGCTCTTAATATAGCAAAATCGTCTAATCGGTTTAGTAATTAAATTAACTACAAGCGACGACATCGTACCGAATTATATATACATTTTGTCTAAATAATGTTAATTTAGATTTTTCAAAAATTGGCTGTTGTTCGATACATTGCCCTGGATTGATCGCAAAGAATTGGCCAATTCTTCTTTGAGCACCGCAAGCGAAACATTCCGACAACTTTGTTGGCCAAAACTTCACGGAAATGTGAAACCGCATAAAATTTCATATATGCGGATTTCTGGAGCCCGCTATGAATTGGGAAAATTTCGAGCCCTAGTTCATATACGAACTGGCAATGGTTGGAGTTGGGGAAGAGAAGAGGTTATTCCAATTGCTTCGATTCCACCATTGGATTATATTTTGGGCATTGAAATGATTGAAATAAAGTTAGATTAAAAATTTAATTCAACATTTTTTTAAATTAAATTTTTAGCTTTTTGAATGACGAAGTTATGAATTTCCTCAAAAACATTGAAGATTTGATTCAAAATTGCAAACTTGAAATGTCAATTTTGAACAAAAAACACATTGCTTCTTCAGTGCGAATTTTGATGGATTTTTTGGCCAATAAAATATTTCTCTTACATTTTGGATGGCGAACTAATCAGCTCCGATTGAATGATTTTAATAAATTTTTCCCTGGATTTATTGACAATATTCAATTTATTCGATTTTCCGCTATTCCGAACATTGATGAAATTGATGTAATTCTGAATTGGCTAACAAAAGTAAAGAATGGAAAACAAAAGCTTTTTCAGTTCATCCATGGTCGTGATGAAAAATTTATGCCAATCTTTAACAGTCGCATTAATGAGGTTATTCTATTCACAAATATTAATGTTTACTGATTATTTTAGGAATTTGCCAATTCAAATTCACCATCCACCTTTCTAATTAATTTTTGGACCTACCAAAATTTTGATGAATTTACACTGGAGAATGTGCGAACCAACGAAATTTTGGCATTATACTTCAAAGGAATGGTCCAAGGCTATGGATGGGATGATGATTACTATAATTACTACATTGTGCGTTATTCGAAAGGAGAAGAACATTGGAAGGAAGATGGGGAAAATAAAATTCGAGAACATCAAATAGCAGAGAATTTTACATCCATTTCAATAAATATCGCATAAAAACACTGATGATGTTTCAATATTTTAAATTGCCTTTACAAGATCGATTTTACGCATGAAAAATTTGTATTTTTTGTCAATGTTTAAATGAATTATTGGATTGGCTATTTTTGCCTTATCAATGTTTAAAAATTTTTATCATCATTTAAATATTCTAATTAATGATTTCTAAAGCATTTTAATTCAAGAAATCAACAACATCTGTTGCCCTAATTCTATTTTCATTAATTATTTTTAAACTCAACTGAAATTAACAAAATGTCTGAAGAATTGCGCAGCGAAAACACCGAGTTGAAGGAAATTGTTGGAAAATTGGAAGGAAAAAATGCGGAATTGACGGAGGAAAATGACAAAATGAAAGGGAATAATGCGGAATTAATTGAGAAAATAGAAAAATTGAAAGAAGAAAATGACTCATTGAAGGCTGAAAATTCGCAGGTTTTTTGCAGATATATATTATCAAAATCCGAATGAATTTCTAAATTTATGCAGCTGAAAAACTCGTCAGAATCTAATGTTACCATTCAAACTTAACAGCCGGTGGAAGGATCAAACGATCTAGCTCCAATAATCGAAAAACCCAAACTCAAAGAAAGGTAAAAATTCAAATAATAAGGAACAGGGTCAATGGACGACGTCACTTTTATCTAATTAAGAGCTTAACCGATAATCCTGATTTTAGTATCAAATTAAAGAGCGCACTGTTGGCTATCGATTGATATAAAATTTATTTGGATTGTTTGAGATTTGGTAGAATTATGTTCAAAAAACCATGAAAAATTCGAAAATTTAGAATCTAGTCTTATTTAATGGTTTTTTTTAAATACAACTTTGCTAATTCTGAACAAAATAAAATGAATCATAGATCTATCAATAGCCAGAGAGCTCTTTAATTTGATAGCAAAATCGTCTACACTCTACATCGGATTCGTAATTAATGAGCTACAAGCGACGGCGCCCATTTGGGATCGCCCGTTTAGCATACCGAATTATATAAACATTTTGTCTAAATAATGTTAATTTAGATATTTCAAAAATTGGCTATTATTCGAAACATTGCCATGGATTGATCGAAAGGAATTGGCTAATTCTACAATGAGCATCGCAAGCGAAACATTCCGGCAACTTTGTTGGCCAAAACTTCACGGAAATGTCAAACCTCATAAAATTCGATCTCTACGAATTTCTCGAGCCCGCTATGAATTAGGAAATTTTCGAGTTTTAGTACATATAAACACTGGCGTTGGTTTTGGAAGAGAAGAGATTATTCCGATTGCTTCAATTCCGCCACTGGATTATATTTTGGGCATCGGAAAAATTGAAATAAGGTTATAAATTAAATATTTAAATCAAATATTGATTAAATTATTTAGCTTTGTGAATGATGAAGTTATGAATTTCCTCAAAAGCATTGAAAACTTACTCCAAAATTGCAAACTTGCAATGACTTTCAACAAAAAACACATTGCTTCAATGCGAATTTTGATGGATTTTTTGGCTAATAAAATATATCTCTTGCTACTTGGTTGGCGAACTAACGAGCTCCGTTTGGATGATTTCAATAAATTTTTTCCTGGGTTTATTGACAATATTCAATTTATTCGAACGTGGAGCACCGTTCCGAACACCGATGAAATTGATGCAATTCTGAGTTGGCTGACAAAACAATCAAATGGTGGGAAACAAAAGATTTTGGAATTTGGATATCCTGATGAAAAATTTATTAGTCGCATCAATGAGGTTAATCAATAATTTTTACTAATAATTATAATTATTTTAGGAATTTTCCAATTCAAATTCACCATCCAACTTTATGATTAATTTTTGGACCAGCCAAAATCTT
Source organism: Pratylenchus scribneri (assembly GCA_030063045.1). Lineage (NCBI taxonomy): Eukaryota > Metazoa > Nematoda > Chromadorea > Rhabditida > Pratylenchidae > Pratylenchus > Pratylenchus scribneri. The sequence goes on from JAQSEB010000042.1 coordinate 301,453, forward strand.
GAAGAATTTACCCAGGAGAATGTGCGAACCAATGAAATTTTGACATTATACCGCAAAGATGGGCGATATGGATTTGTTGGCATGGACTTTAAATATTACTTGACTCGCTATCCAAAAGGAGAAGAACATTGGAAACTAGAAGGGGAGAATAAAATTCGAGAATATCAAACGGAGAATTCTTCTACATCCATCTCAATAAATATCGCATAAAAACAAAATTATGATTGATGATGATTTGAATATATATTGTTAAATTCACTTTATAAAATCGATTTTACGGATGAAAAATTTGTATTTTTGACAAAGTTTTAATGAATTATTGAATTGGCTAATTTTGCCATATCAAATATTTGAAATATCATTTTGTCATTTCTCTTAAATATTTTAATTAATGATTTCTAAAGCATTTTAATTCAAAAATTCAACAACATCTGTTACCCACTCTCTCTATCGACAAAAAATATTTTTAAACAGCTAAAATTGACAAAAATGTCTGATGAACTTTTTGAATTGAAGAAAATGGTTAGAAAATTGCAAGTAAAAAATGCGGAATTGATTGAGAAAATCGACAAAATGAAAGAGGAAAATGAATCATTGAAGTCGGGAAAATTCAAAGGTTTTTTACTAGATTTATATTAATTTGTAAACTTATGCAGCTGAAAAACTTGCAAGAATCAACATTTGTCATCCAAACTTCCCATCCAATGCAAGAAAAACCCAAACCCAAAAGGTAGGTACAAATATAAATTTCATCTAAAAATATATTTTTTAAGATTTGTTTCAAATTGGTTAGTCGACACATTGCCTTGGGTTGGTCGCAAAGAATTGGCCAATTCTTCACTGAGCACATCGTGTGAGACATTCCGACAACTTTGTTGGCCAAAACTTCATCAAAATGTGAAACCGCACAAAATTCAATATCTGCGAATTTCTCGAGCACATTTAGAATTGGGAAAATTTCGAGCCCAAGTCCACCTAGGCATTGACTGTTGGGGAAGAAAAGAGGCTATTCCAATTGCTTCGATTCCACCACTGGATTATATTTTGGGCATCGAGCAGATTGAAATAAAGTTAGAATAAATATTTAAATCAAAAACTAAATTTAGCTTTGTGAATGACGAAGTTGTAAATTTCTTCAAAAGCATTGAAAACCTGCTCGAAAATTGCAAATTTGAAATAACAATTTTTAACAAAAAGCATATATCTTTCTCAATGCACGCTTTAATGGATTATCTGGCCCAAAAAATATTCCTATTGCAATTTGGATGGCGGCGTAATGACCTCCATTTGAATGATTTCAATAAAATTTTTCCCGGGTTTATCGACAATATTCAATTTATGCTAATTCGCACCTATCCGAACATTGATGAAATTGAAATAATTCTTAATTGGTTGGCAAAACAAGCAAATAATGGAAAATAAAAGCTGCTCAAAATCGAAGAAATATTTGGTTCAGAATTTATGGAAACCTTTATCATTCGCATCCAAGAGGTTAATTGAAAATAAAATATTCATTCATTTATAATTATTTTAGGAATTTTCAAATTCAAATTCACCATCCATTTTTCTTATTCATTTTGCGGCCAATCTAAATAAGGAATTTACATTGGAGAATGTGCAAACCAACGAAATTTTGACATTTAACCGCAAAGAAATGTTCTATGATGGCAATGGCTTGGACGATGATTACTATAATTATTACATTGCTCGCTATCCAAAAGGAGAAGAACAATGGAAGGAACACGGGGAAAATAAAAAAATTCGAGAATATCGAAGAGCAGGGAATTTTACAACCATCTCAATAAAAATGGAAAAATAAAAACACATTGATGATGAATAAATTTTTTATTGTTAAATTTCCTTTACAAATTCGATTTTACTCATGAAAAATTAGTATTTTTTTGTCAATGTTTAAATGAGTTATTTGATTGGTTAATTTTGCCATATACATTCTTGAAAATTTATCATCGTCTTATTTCTCTTAAATATTCTAATTAATGATTTCTAAAGCATTTTAATTCAAGAAATCAACAACAACATTTGTTACCCTCTCTATCTCTATCGACATAATTATTTTTAAACTCAATTGAAATTGACAAAAAAATGTCTGATGAAATTTTCGAATTGCGCAGCGAGAACAACGCATTGAAGGAAATTGTTGGAAAATTGGAAGAAAAAAATGCGGAATTGACTGAGAAAAATGGCAATTTGGAAGAGCAAATTGAATTATTGAAGGCTGAAAATTCCGAATAAATTTCTAAATTTATGTAGCTGAAAAACTTGACCGAATCAAACGTTGTCATTCAAACTTCGCCACCAATGGATGAAGCAAGGATTTTGCTCCAACCAATAATAAACCAAAACTCAAAGCAAAGTAAAAACTCAAATTATATGGGACAGGAGGGTCAACTGAGTACCACTGTGCGGCGTCGCTTGTAGCTAATTAAGAGCTAAACCGATATTGATGATTTTAATATCAAATTAAAGAGCACACTGTTGGCTATCGATAGATATAAAATCTAATACAAAGTTGATCTGATTTTAAATAAAATTGTTCAATACATAAATAAATTTTCTATAAATTTATTTCTAATTTATTGTCAGTAATATAGTAAAGAGAAACAATGTGGGAACTGGGAGAGGGCCATTTTTGCTTAAAATGAAGTAATTAAATTGGTAAATTCATTAATTTTTAATAAGAATTAAGCCAGTGATTAACTATTAAAAGGCTAAATTTTGCCATCTAATAACTGAATTGAAATTTGTTAGTCATAGACGAAGTAAAAGAAAAATATTAATAAACAAAAGTATTCAACAAAAAAATAAATTGCAAAAAATTAAATAGCCTAAAAATTAAATAGCCTAAAATCACATGTTCAGATAAAATTTTGGTTTAAAATTCAGCATTTTTTAAATTTTTATTTTTCATAATTAGGTAGAATTAGGTCACCAATTGTATATTATTTCTAATCACCCGTTCTAATTTTTAATTAATTTTTGAATATCATTTAACTAATATTCCCTCTGAATTCCCAATTTCAATGCACCCTTCTTTTATTGTATTTCTCCAATTCCGCTTCAATTTTGTTTAATTTTTTGTTGCTTTTGTCCGCAATTTTTCATTCAATATTCGATTTAAATTTTCCATTTTGGCCAATCCAATCTTAAAATTTTTTGCATTTTTCATTCAAATTTATGGTATTTTTGTTTTCCCACCTGTAAATTTGCATTTTCAACGTGTGCTAAGGCCAATTCCCTTGAGAATGAATCCTCATTTTTCTTTTTCTCCGCTTTAATTTTGTCAATTTCCTGAAGCAATTTTTGATTTATTTCCTCATTTTTTTGTAATCCTTTTTCGAAAGCATTAAATAAAATATTATTCTTCTCTTTCTCGTGATTTTTCTTAATTTGGTCCATTTCCTTAAAAAAATTATTCAAAATTTGTTTATTAAGTTTAATTTTTTGTGTATTCAGAAAATTTTGTCATTTTTTTATTAAAAAATTAAAGAAAATTTATAAAATTTTTTTAATTCCAGGATAGTCTAATAGTAAAACAATTTTTTTGATTTTCAAAGCTTAATTTTTTTTCACAAAATTGTATAAGTTTTTAATTTTTTGAATTAATTTTAAATTTTTTTTAAAAAAAGAGATAAAAAATTTTAAAAATCTTTTGTCATCTCACGGATAATACAAAAATCGAAATTAAAAACAAAACCAAGGAATCCAAGGAAAGAATTTTTAACAACAAATAAACGATAAAACTTTCCAGACAATCAATATTTTTAATTCCAAAAAAATTTGTTTCACCTCATTTTTGGCCACTAATTCTATTTCAAGTTGTGCGCATTGATTTGCTTGATTCTTCAATTTTTCCCTTTCTTCCAATAATTTTTTCTCTGTTTGTTGTTTCATTATCTCCATTTCCCCAACAATTTTCTGAAAAAATATGTGACAGTTAATTCCGGGAATTAGCTAATCCCGGGATTAGCTCTTCTAGCTAATTTCGGGAACCTCTGTTTCTAGGCGTCGTACAGGCTACTAGAGAGTAGGCACATTCGACACAGCATGGTTGATTTGCTATGTGAAATTTCAATTTCAGACGATTATGAGCTTCTACCTTAAATTCCTAGTCCCTAAACCCTAGCCCTTATCCCTTAATCCAATCGAACCCTTACCCTAACTCTAGCCCATAAACCGATCTGAAATTGAAATTTCATAAAGTAAATCGATCAAGCAGAATCGAATGAGCCTACTCTCAAATCTGTACGATGCCTACAAGCCGAGATTCCCGAAATTATCAAGCTAGCTAATCCTGGGGATAGCTAATTCGCAGAAATATCTATTATATGGCTGAAATTGAAAATATAAAATACAATTTATTCATTTAATTGTGATTAGATTACCCTAATTTTTCGCAATACAAATATATCAATCTTTCAACTTATTAATAAATATCATTTATCTAGGCTTTTACTACAGAGAACATTTTGTCATCAGAATATTCATCAAAAAATCTAATTGGCAAAAATGATAAGGAAAAAAAATAAAAATTGCCAAATTTTGGCGTATTAATTTTATTAATTGGCCACATTTTTTGGAAAATTTTTTACTTACTAGCCTAAAATTTATATAAATTAAACTTACCATATTCCGGTTTTTCAATTCGTTAATATGTTTCTCTTGTGAATTCGCCCTAGATGATAATACTGACATTTGAAGACGCATTTGGGTGAGTTTTGCTTCCATTTCGGAACGACACTAAAAATGTGCGAAATTATTTCAACAAATACCGTATTTCTTCTATTATAAAACTTCTCACTATTAGAGGCCCCCTCTCTAATAAGAAGCCCACTATCGAAAAATGTATATCAAAAATAACCAAATTTTAGGTGAAATTAAAAAGAAATAAACATTTTTTTCTCATAAAATCAGAAAATCTCCATCTTTAAGGTCTCAGAAATTTATAGTCCCCCCACACCATTTCTAATAGAAGAAGAAATTTATAAGCCCCGGAGCTTCAGATGGAAGAAATACAGTAATTCCATTGGAAAAATTACCTGCCAAATTGCATCTTCCTTTTCCTCGTTGAATTTTTTCTCCCGGGCATTCAACTTTTCTTCCCATTTTCTCAAATCATTCATCCTTTTTATCTTAAAAGGTTTTTTTGTTAATGAGAAATTCAAAATATTAAAATCCTATATTCAAAAAAGGTCAAATAATTCTTATATATTCCTTTTTAAGATAATTTTTGCTTACTGATTCATCATGATACAAAGGCAATGACTGCTCAAATTCGATTGGATCCATTTGAGTCATTTTCTCCTCCATTTTTCTTTCTTTCTTTTCAATTTTAGCCAAAAATTCATCCAATTCGGCAGTCTTCTTCTCTAACTGAAAATTCATTTAAGCTTAAAAATAAGGCGTTTTTCATTTGCGGTCATTCTTTCTCAACAGTATTTTTGGACATTCATAATTTATTAGCAGCTAATGAACAAATTTGAATTTGCAATATAAATATTGTTTTGGCAGAATCAATCTAAAATCTCCTTGGGTTTTAATGAGCTCCAAAAAGCAATTTCAACTCCAGAATAGACACTGAAAAACAGTCTAATATTTGAAAAGATTGGTTTAATACCATTTTTGGCATCTTATCCCTCCCCTTCATTGGCAACTTCGAACCAAATTAGCACAAAAAAGGCAATATAAAAATGTATTCATTCCATAAAATGGCCTACTCTGGATTTTTTACCTTTATTTTCATTTCATTTTCGCCTTTTTCTGATGCTCCAAGCTTTGACCGTAATTCATTCAGTTGTCCCTCCAAGTTGTTCTTCTCTCTTTAAAAAAATTACAGGTAAATATATCTTTTATTTTTTGGTTTTTAATTTCATTTATTTGAGGGCATAGGAATCCAATTCTATCATTTTGCTTTCTTGGCAAGATAATGTCAATATTTACTAGAATTGGACAGAGTCGGTTCCTTTCGATTCTAAAACCCAGTTTTCGATTCTTGAAAAAATGTCGGTTCTCAATTCCTCCTATTTTCGGTTCAAAAAGGAAAAATTCACAATTTCGGTTCTAAAATGCATCGATTTTTTGAAACCGAAACCAATTTTGACCTACTCTAATATTTACCATGAAAATGTAAAGGAGGCTTATGAGCTAGAACAATTATAAAATTTAAAATAGGTCATAAGCTAAATCTATTTAAATTAGTTGGTAAAATTGCTTTTTTACTTTGTACTTTCGTTTAAAAGCCGCAGCAACTTTTGACTCGACCAATCATTATCACTTTGCTGTTGCCATCCAATAATTTGTGGTCGATTTTGCTGCTGATGGTGATGTTGCCTGAAAGAAATGGTTAAAATCATTTTCATTTCAGCCATTTCCGTCTTAGCAATTTTGACGAACCATAGATTATCAGCCAAATAATCAATAAAAATGATCTAAAATTCAAATTATAGCCCAAGTATTAGCGATCTATTGATATATTGATCATCCAAAACTGTAATGTTTTGGCCAAGATATGGCCGTAAATACAAAAATAAAGCCGTTTTTTCAAATTTTTGGCCAAAACTTGGCCAAAACTTTACATTTTTGGATAATCAATATACCAATGGATAGCCAATAATTAGGGCTATTAAATGCATTTTAGATCATTTAAATTGCTTAATTGGCTAATAAGCTATGGCTCGTCAAAATCGCTGAGACGGAAGTGGCCAGACGGAAATGACCCTGGCCGGAAAGAAAAGGAGGGCGGAGCAAATTGTCCAAGATAATTGGGATGAGGATGGTGTTGTTGTTGTTGATGATAAGGATGCCACCGTAATCGTTGTGCCCGTGGCGGAATCAAATTCGAATGTAGAGGAGGATGGGGAGGATATTGTGGGGAATTATTGGAAATATTCATTAAATAAAATATTAATTTTATTTTTACTCTAAAATTTGCATTTTTTCTTATGCTTTTTTTAATAATAATTTAATAAAATAAAAAAATTCTTTTCCTTAAATTATAATTTTTTTTTAATTTTTCAAAAATAGGAAAAAAAATTATTAATTTAAATATAAAATTGTTAAATTTTGTTTATTACCCATCATAAATTTAGGAATTTATAATATTTATAGGATTTTTCCGAATGAATATTTATTTTATGAATACGAATACTATTAAATTTTTAAAAGGGACCAAATAGTGGGGGATTTTTTAATATACCTATTTATTTTAAAATTGAATAAATAATGGAATATTAAATTTATTTTCATTTATAGAATATTTAAAATTCAATAAAAGAATATTAAAAGTCGATGAAGATTCGAATTCTGAATTGTGGATTTGTTAGAGGATTCATTAAAAATGTTTTTGGGTTTGGGGCATAGTGTCGATGTTACCCATAGCCATGTTAAAATGTTGTTGATGATGATTCATTGATAATGGACAAAAACCAATATTTGAATCGAATCGATGTCATTGTTAATTGTATTGATGGCGGAGGGCAATTGTCATTGATTGTGAGGACGATTCTGGTAAATGTTTTTTTGTATATTTATATTAGCAGATGGATTAGAATTGATCATTTCAATATTTAATCATTTTTAAAATTAATGATTTTTTAACGAATTGGCTTCTTTTGTCGCATTTGCTTTTTAAAGAATTGTGTGTCTTTTGTTCATAGACGAAAAGTAACAAAGGGACAAAAGAAGCAGATTTAAGAGCGAAATATTTCACATTGCAACAAAAAGAAAGAACCATACAATTCCTATTATTTAAAAGAAAAAAAAACATTCATCTCTTCTGAAAGTTGAACGGTTTTGGGAATGATTGGGAGTTTGGGCTGCTTTTTGCCCTCTTCAAAAAATGCTTTTCCATGATTCAGAAGAAAAAAAAGGGAAAAAACGTATTTGGAATTGGATTTGCCCCACCAAAAAGATTTTTATTGCCTTCTTGGTTTGGATTAAAAAAGAGGGAAAATTCTATTTGTTCATATTTTTACTCTTCGTTTCATTAGGCAAAAATGAGAGGGAAACGAAAATGAAAAATGTGAATCGGCTGACAGCAATTTTTTATTTTCGGACTGCGCAAATAAATGAGTATATTTTTGTCATTTCCATTCCCCATAAAGATTAACCAAATTTTCCATTTCAGTGTGGAATGAAGATTTGCGGGTAAACTAGTTTTCGGCTATTTTTGTGGCTGGCTCCCTTTATTTAACCAATTTCGTTGCTCAAACAAAAAATTGCTCCCAGCCCATTCAGATTTTGTGTTTGGTTTCCTATCTATAATTTTTACCCGACCATCATAATTGTTAAGATAATAATGAGATTGAAGATGTGCAAACAAACCGACCACACGCATTTTTATTTTTCTAATTGAGATTACTTCAATTCCTCACACTTCAAAATAAATAAATATAATTACAAATTTTGATCTGATTAAATTGTTCTATACATTAAAATTTAGTGAGCGATGAAGCGAAATTTATTTTTTCCCACTATTTACAATAAATAATAAATGATATAATGTTTTCCATGTGATGTTTAGTTGAATTTCACTTAATATTCTTCTCAAAATTATAATTTCTCCTTGTCATTTTTCATTTGCATTTTTCTTCACATTGAATAATTTGACGTGGATCAAAGTCCCAATCTTCACTGCCAAAATTGAGTTGAATGGAATTACCCTCATGGCCGAATAAAGCAACAACAGGAAAAAGGATACTAATTTTTTTGCATGAAAATAATATTTTTTTGCATGAAAAAATAATTTTTTTGCATGAAACTTATTTGCATATTTTTTTTGCATGAAAAAATAATTTTTTTGCATGAAAACGATATTATTGAAACGAAAATAATCTTTTTACATAAAATTAATTAAAATTATCCTTTTTAGCTAAAATTGTCCATTTTGCCTAATATTAAGAGAAAAAGCCTATAAACTGCTAATAAATAAGGAAATAAAAATCGAATTTTAATATTGAAAATTTTATTTATCGAAATATGCAAAAATGGAATGAAAATAAAAGACAAATGAAAAAATGTGAGCACGAATAATGGAAAATTTAATCACTGGTGAAATATAAAATATAACTGGAAATTTGAGCACGATTAATGGCAAAATTTGAGCAGATTAATGGAAAATTTGATCACTGGTGAAAATAAATATCATTTAATTTCGTTTTAATGCCTCTCCGCCTCTTGCCTTCTTCGGACGTCCCGGCTTCCGCTTTTTCTCAATTAATTCGGCTGTGACTTCTGGGGGATATTCGACGAGACCATTGCGCACCATCAACATGACGCTGTGCTTGCAGGCCTTTCCGCGACATCCAATGAAACAATTGCATTTGAGAAATCCTGAATATTCAATTTACTAAATCTATTAAATAATTTAATTTAACCTGGCCAAGCAGTTGATGGTGTGATGACATGGAATTCCATTTTGAGCTGCTTATACGAATTCCAATCGGCATATTCGACATCCTCCGGGTCGTTGTTGATTCCCATATTGAGCAAATGAAATTTGGCGGCCAATTCTTCCTCGGTCAATTGCCTTGCGCTATGGATTCCTGAGGCAATGATTGAAATTTCGCCTCGATTTATGATCATCCGGCCTTCTTTTTGCAGTTCATAGGCAGCTTTGAAAACATCCATGGGGATGGTTGGGATCATTGCTGGGTGCTATATTTATTTTTTTAAAGAAAATTCCTATTTAAAAAACCTGAAAATCTGGATTTATGCACCATTTTTGCAGTGCATTTTCAGCCACCAAGAAGAAATCGCGCACCGGAAGTCGCCTGCGAAAAGTTTCGCGATCCTTGAATATCCGGTTGGCGCATTCGAGAGCGTTATTGGTGGAAGCATATTCGGAGAAGCCGGCGAACCAAGTGAAATTGTGGTCGTGGAGCAGGTACACTTTGGCAAATGAGTGGAGCGCCTCCAAAGCGGCATTGTTGGCATTGTATCGGTTCATCCATTCTTTTGAGAGAACATGTTGGGCCGCCATAAATTCTTCTTCACTTTGTGACTATAAAATTTTAATTATAAATTTATTAATTATTAAATAACCTGCTGCAAAATTCCAATATCCTCAATGATTTGGTCGAGAATTGGCGAAAGTTGGCGGCATTTGAAGCGTTCCTTCAAATTTTTGGCAACGTGAAAATAACAATTTGCACGTTTGGTGTTCGGCAAAATGTTGATTCGTGCTAAATAATTATGAATTGATAAAAATTTTTGGATTTAACCTTTCGTGATGGCCGCCGCTGAATCTGCCAAAATGATATCGGGTTCATAGCCAATCGCCTGGAAGAATTGCTCATATGCCCAGGTGTCCTCAGTTGATGCCAGCCCGATGAATGAAGGGAAGAACTTCCCGTTTGCATCAGTGAAACCGGCCATCTGCAATTAATTTTTTATTAATTTTTCTAGATAAAAATAAAATACCAGCATGGGAAAACCATAGCTGGTTATTTTGTAGGTGGCATCGACATGCAAATTGGGCTGTTGTTGTTGGCGAATGTGCAATTTGTTTGTTGTCCAAACGATGCAGAACTGTTTTCCGTTGTTGATTTCGGCATGGATGATGTAGGCCTTTCGATCATCATTTGGGACCATGGCAGCTTTGTTGACTAATTGGCGCAGCTCCTCAACTGTCAATATTTCGGTTACGCCAGTCTTCTTTTTTTCTCGCCCAATAAAATTTTGTATTTGCCTGAGTTTGGGCGCACTTCCATTTTGAATCTTTATTTTTAATTTGTTTTGATGGCAAAAATAAAATCAAACCAGCATTTCATCCTGTATTTGACCAGCGGTGAAACGGCTTTCGATTTTGGATTGCATAATTGCTTTTTCTTCTCGCGTGAAACCTGTTGTTTTCTCCACTGGATGATCATGTTCTCCGTGCTTTTCCACCCGAACTTCGCCTGTTTGCTTGTTGCATTTGATCCTCATCAACACCGGGCATTTGTTTTCTTGTCGGCGAGCATAACGGCAATAAAAATGTTCGGTGTCGAATCGAAGTCCAATATGCATAGCATTTCTATACTCAAATTAATTAAGTTATACAATTTTTAATTTACTTTGTCCACTCTTCCAAATTAATTTCGGCATCAAACCATTCTTTGAAAGCGGCTGCTTGTTGGAATTGTGCAATTAATTGATAATTTTTCATATTTAAATCTCTAGAAAATAATAACAATTTTATTTAATCATTTTATTTTTCGATTTTATTTATAAATATAAAATCAATATGTTTTTATACATTTTTATTTATTTTCATGTAAAAATACTATTTTCGTTGCAATATATTTATTTTCATGCAAAAAAAATATGCAAATAAGTTTCATGCAAAAAAATTATTTTTTCATGCAAAAAAATATTATTTTCATGCAAAAAAACTATTACTCCAGGAAAAATTGGGACATCAAAGAAGTTTGCGGGCAATATGACAGATCCTCAAAATAAAATACATTTTCTTTGCAGTTGATTTTTTTAAATTTTTTTACCCAATAATTTGCGATTGCAAATGGCAAAACATTTGATGGATGCATTTTTTGGTTCATAAATTAGTCCAAGGCCAATTTTATCACCGAATTTGAAAGGGTCGTAAACTTCATGGAATTGGGTAAATCCTCCGCAATTATCCATGGAATTTTTGCGCCATAATCCAATCGAATTTTTTTGTTTCCCAATATAATTGCCTTCAAGTGGAAATTGTAATGAACAAAATCCAATTCCAACTTGGTCCCTATATAATTAATTATAATAAAATTTTGTAAATATAAAATTTAATTTTATCCCTTATTATTGAACTTATTTAGTTTTTTTACAATTGTAATTCATTCTATAAAAATAAAAAAAAGCAAATATGGTGTTTGGAACGGATTAAAATTGGAGATTAATTAAAATTGTTAAAAACTTTTCGAATTTTAAAATCAGTATTTAAATAATTATTTGGTATCATTTTTTGATTATAATTATTTTAATAAATTACCCATAATAATTTTTCTTGATATGTCCTTCAAAATAGAAGACAATATAAGCTTTCTTTGCATTTCGTTTAATTTCATTCTTCAATTTTCCAAGTTCTATGCTCACCATTCTCAAAAGTTTTTAAAGTAATTTAATAGCCGGATAAAAGTAAAACTCGAAATTTAATCTTATAGAACTCTGAAAAATAATTTTTAAATAATTCATTGGACTGATAGTTATTATTAAATTATAATAAAATAAATTTAATCCAAAATCCCTAAAGACTTAAAAGGATTGAATTGGGGCTAATTATTTTTACCATTTTATACTATCAAAAATGCCAAGAAATATATCCAAAATCTAAAAAATAAATTAATAATAAATTTTTTGGCTCAAGGATCAAGGTTAATTTTAATTTTTAACCTTTGATTAAATTATTAATTTCTGATATTCATTTTTTATATTTACCATCTTGATTAGGTAGATTTTAGCTACCATATTTTAGCGTAATATAATTTTTTCCAAGAATTCTATTCAGTCTATTACTTAAACATCAATATAGTACTTATTTGGACATTTTGGGAAAGGTCCATTCTTTAAGCCTTTATTCTAACTAGCTCAGGAGTTCGCCCTACGGGCGAACTCCTAAGCTAGGCACAATAATCAAAAACAATCATGCTTAATTCTGATTTTGTTCTGAATTCTGATTTTTTCTTATTTTTAAATTCTGATTTTACATTCCCTTTTTTTTGGGGGGGGGGGGCAGGAAGATTATCAGCAAGGGGCAAGACCTAGAATATATAATATGATGATTAAGAAGATGATGATGGCCTTCTTCATATAATTTTCATCGTCATCTTCATCATCAGCATCCTTATCTTCATCATCCCCTTCTTCATCATCATCCCCATCTCATCTTCATCATCCTCATTCTACATCTTCATTATTATTTAATTTTCATCTTCATTCATCCTCTCATTCTCATCATCGTTATAAATTTTCATTCTCGTCTTCATCATCATCCCCTTCACCACCTCATTATTTTAATCATCTTCATCATCATCTTCATCTTCATCATCATCCTCATCTTCATTATCCTCTCATTCTCATATTCATCCTTTCATTCTCATCATAATTCTCATTTTCATTCTCGTCTTCATCATCATCTTCATCATCCCATTCACCATTATCATATTCTTCATCATCATCATCATCTTCATCATCATCCGCATCATCCCATACACAATCCTCATCATCTTCCTCATCTTCATCATCATCCTCATCTTCATTATCCTCTCATTCTCATCTTCATCCTTTCATTCTCATGATCATTCTCATTTTAATTCTCGTCTTCATCATCATCATCATCATCCCATTCACCATTATCATATTCTTCATCATCCTCATCATCTTCATCATCATCCGCATCATCCCCTACACAATCCTCATCATCTTCCTCATCTTCATCATCACATCTTCATCATTATCCGTATCTACTTCATCATCTTCATCATTATCCTTATCTTCATCATCATCATTATCCTTATCTTCATCATCATCCTCATCTTCATTATCCTCTCATTTTCATCATCATCATCTACATCATCTTCATCCTCATTTTCATCATCATCCCCTTCACCATCTTCCTCATCTTCCTTCATCATCATCTTCATCATTATCCTTATATTCATCATCTTCTTCATCATCATCTTTATCCTCATCTTCATCATCCTCCTCATCTACATTATCCTCTCATTCTCATCTTCTCATTCTCATCTTCATTCTCATCTTCATTCTCTTCTTCATCATCATCTTCATCATCATCATCCTTATATTCATCATCCCCTTCTTCATCATCATCCTCATCATTACCTTCTTCATCTTCATCATCATTATCCACATCTTCATCATCATCTTCATCATCCTTTCATCTTCATCATCCTCTCATTCTCACCTTCATCCTCATCATTAACCTCATCTTCATCATCATTTTCAATATCATCTTCTTCATCTCCATCATCAGCATCATCCTCATCTTCATCATCATCATTAACCTCATCTTCATTATCATTATTATCCTCATCTTCTTCATCTCCATCATCATCATCATAATCATATCTCCTTCTTCATCCTCATCATCTTCAATATCATCATCATTATCCACTTCTTCATCTTCATCATCATACTCATCTTCATTAGCATCATCAGCATCATCCTCATCATCATTCTCATCTTCATTCTCTTCTTCATCATCATTTTCAACATCATCTTCTTCATCTCCATCATCTTCTGCATCTTCATCATCATATTCATATCCCCTTCTTCAATTTCATCATCCTCATCTTCATCACCATCCTCATCATCTTCCTCATCTTCATCATCATCATCATTATCCTCATCTTCATCATCATCCTCATCTTCATCATTCTCATTATCCTCTCATTCTCATCCCCATCCTCCTATTCTCATCTTCGTCATCATCTTCACTCTCATCATCTTCATCTCACAATCTCCTTCACCATCCTAATAATCTTCCTCATCTTCCTCATCTTCATTATCATCTTCATCATTCCTATCTTCATCATTCTTATCTTCATCCTCCTATCTCAACTTCATTCTCATCTTCATCATCATCTTCATCCTCATCATCCCCTTCATCATCTTCATCATCCTCATCATCTTCTTAATCCCTTTCACCATCCTCATCATCTTCCTCATCATCATCATTATCCTCATATTCATCATCATCTTCATCATCCTCATCATCTTCTTCATCATCTACAGCATTATCTTCCTATTTCCTAATCAGCCTATTATATATTATAGTACTTGTTGCCCCCACCCCAAAAAAGGAAAGAACCTTGATTTTATTCTTATTCTGATTTTGTTCTGTATTCTGAGAATTATTTAATCTTTTGAATTATTCCATACATTAATTCATCTGAAAACTCAATTCAATTTCTTCGAGACCGTGAAATCCTTTGAACCCAGCCATTATTTTGCTAAACATGCGGCCGTCGTGTATTTTTAATTACAATTCATTTAATATTGCTTATAATCCATTTTTATCTCGATATTCTTTCCAAAATTAAAAAAAAGTTGATTGATTTCATGCTGTATTGCTTTGCTTTATTGCTAATTTATTTGTAAAATGTTTTATTTAACTTTTATTCACAAATAATATTAGTGATTTTTGCTTATTCTCTTAATATTGTAAATTTTTTTGGAAAAAATCAAAAATTTTTGAAAATCATAGATTAGATGATGTCTAATCAAAAATCTAATGTCAGATTCGTGATCAGCGTCCCAAATTACCCTTAGAAAGTTGCATCCCGGAAAATAATTAAAAAACAAAACGCTTAAATAAGATGAAAATTTAACTGTCCCTTATTGGCTTATTAGTGTCGGTCGGTGTCGGTCGGGTAACGCGAAAATTTAAATGTCCATTTTGTTTGGTGTCGGTCGACATGGAAAATTATATATAGGATTTTATAAATAATTCATATTATATAAAGCAGAAATAAATATAGGAATGATTAATTTATAATTATAATTTCAAGCTATTATTTTCACATATTTAATCATGAAAATTCACCTAAATGATGCTATTATTAATTCACCAAATTCCACATTAACAACACAATCAACACAGAATGCACTGAAATCAATTCTATTAATTGTACTCTTTTTTGGCACATTCCTTGCCGCAACCAGTTCATTCCTCCTTCGCCGTTTTGTTTTGGGCCAACAACAAAGTGGCCATCCACCAAATTCTTCGCCAACATTTAAGCTGGCATTTTCGCTGCTTTCTTGTTTTGGTGCCGGCGTCTTTTTGGCCACATGTTTGTTGGATTTGTTGCCGGATTCAATGGATTATATAAAACAAGCGGAAAAGAGGATGGGCACTGAAATTCAATTTCCATTGCCTTCATTTTGTGTGGCATTCGGCTTTTTGCTAGTTTTGTTACTTGAACAGGTTTCCACTCAAAAATTGGCTATCCGAATTTTGCGCATTTTGTTCAACATTGTCCTTACAATATTTCACAAATTTATTAATGGAATTTATGGAGTAAAAGGGAAAATGAGGATGGGGACAATTTCCATCTGTCAATCAAATTGTCAATCGTCGGTAGATTAGAACATTTCGGTGCCAATTTTGACGAGTTACAATCACAACTCAACAAAGAATGAAACGGTTTGATGGATCTTGATATCATTTTATAGAGCTAATCAAGCTATATTGGATATTATTTTCGGGATCTATGAAAAGGTCGATCATCTTAATTACAAGCTTATAATAATAATAAATGATGAAAAATGATTTTCATTCATTTTTCATAATTTAAATCACTTAAATTTAGATTAATTAGAGAAGTTTTATTCACAATTTAATAGAACGCAAATAGCTCTATTTAGTGATACTAAGATGGTTTCAAACTTTCTTCATTATTGAGTTAAGACTCATCAAAATGACTGGCATGGCATCGGAACATATCACATAGCATTGGCGGAGGAAAACCGGTTAAAATTAGCAAAAATTAAAATTTTTAAATTTTTTTGTCCATAGAAATATATCAAACAATGAATTTCGATGAACTAAAGCTAAACATTAAAATCAAAAAAAAAGTTAAGCTGTAAAAATAAAAATAAATAACGATCGCCCGGAGCAGAATTTTTATGACCCTTCTGCTGGTCTCTTATCAACCTCCATCAATGATTGACAATTTGATTGACAGATTTCATTGTCCATTCTCCATATATTACTTTCCCTTGAGTCTCCCTCCCAACTCCATCATTTTGATGTCAAAATGATTATCAAAAACAATAATTGGCCAGCAGAATGTTTGGCCAAAAAGAAAAACTCCATTTTGGCCTATTTTACCCTTTTTTGGTCAGAATTTTTGCCAATTTCCAATCAACTCTACTGAATAAGGGCTATAAAAAGTACATCTAATTTACTAGATTTAATCTTAGATAGATTGAAAAATTTAAGTTGATGCATAAAATTCGGGTACAACAAATTAATTTCCTTGCAAATATTATTGTTTTTAATTTTCTTCAGACTATCCTTTATGCACATAAATGTGGTTGGATCGGTAATAGTCGGATGGAACAACTCCTCGCGCATCAAGAAGATTCGGGTCTGCTAACATCAACAAGAAGGCATCATTCTCATGAAAACAATGACGAAAGTGGTTTTGCCCCAATTGATGGCGAGGAGGAGGATGCACATTTCGATCCAAAAACGCATTCAACTTTTCGTGTTCTTCTATTGGTTTTTGCCCTCTCTTTACATGCAATGTTCGAAGGTCTTTCCATAGGCATGGTTTCGGATGTGCCAATTCTATTACAGGTTAATATAAACTAATCGAAACGAGTGAGCTCATCAATTTTGTTGCCATTCCAATTTTCTAGCACTACAATTTATCAAAGACCGATATTGATGGTTTTGTTTTGATAGCAAATTATAGAACAAGTTAATGGCTATCCAATGATATTACATTTAATTTGTTCCGAATTGTTGGAATTGTGACCAAAAACAATTTAAAATGTTACATTATATATTAACGATATTTTTAGTGGTTTTTGAAAACTTTGAACACAATTCAATCATTGCTGAACCAGTTAATAAAATTAATATTATAGGATTAACAACAAATTTTTTTAAAATTTGGTAACAGAAACCATTGATATCAGGTTCGATCCAGATAAGTCAAAAATGCTTGCAAATGGCTGGATCGGTGACAAATTGGGGCTTATCGTTAGGCAGGATATACATAAAATGCGAAATTTTCATAAAAATTGAAATTTGCTAAATTTTAAATCAAAAAAATCATTTTTCAGTGATAAGCAAGAATAAATGGGAACAGGACTATTTGTGGCCGGCCGGTTTGTCGCGGCCAGTTTGTCGTGGCAAGTTTGTCGCCAAGCCGTTATGTCGCCGCCCAATTTGTCGCCGGCCGATTTGTCGCCGTTTAATAACTCACAAATATGGAAACCAATTTGAATGTTTTTGGTATCAAATTAAAGAGCAGACTCTTGGTTATTAAATGATATTAATTTTATTTAGATTGGTTCAAAATAGATGGAGTTATGGCCAAAAAACCTTTCAAAATGACCTTTTCTATGGATTTGCGAAATTTTCAGAAGTTTTTTGGCCATAACTCCATCTATTTTGAACCAATCTAAATAAAATTAATATCATTTAATAACCAAGAGTCTGCTCTTTAATTTGATACCAAAAACATTCAAATTGGTTTCCATATTTGTGAGTTATTAAACGGCGACAAATCGGCCGGCGACAAATTGGGCGGCGGCATAATGGCTTGGCGACAAACTGGCCACAACAAACTGGCCGCGACAAACCGGCCGGCGACAAAAAGGGGCGTACCCAGAATAAATATTTAAATATGAATCTGCCTATCGTTTATGAGTTAGCAAATCTATGGTTATCATGGAGAGGTCATATTACATATTAATGTCAGCAATTGGGGTTACATAAATGTTCAAATATAACTAAAATAAGGTTACATTTATGTTTAAGTCACAATCACAAAATTACATCAGAAAGACATATAATTTTGCATAAAATTGATTGTTTTGTTAAATTTTTTGCTCGTTTAAATTGCTTAAAAAACATAATGTATTAAATTCCAATAACCCATTATTCATTTACTATTTTTTATAGATCTTCTTTGCCTTGATTATCCATAAAACGGTTGTTGGCTTCAGTCTTGGAGTTCGTCTTGTGCAATCAAAATTGAATTCAACAAAAATTGTTTTATCATGTGCCTTATTTTCTGGACAAATATTGTTGGGCGGTTTCCTTGGTTTGGCAATTATGGACATTCTCAATGGAAGTTCTTCCATATTTCTCATTTCCGGAATACTTCAGGTTTTTATTTGGTTGAACAAAAATTGTGCAATTCCGAATTTTGCTCTATAAAAAATTAATTAGAGAAAAGAATTAGTGGATTTGATTGGAAAATGAAAAGCAGCAAAATGGGCCACTCGGCCAGTTTCGGTTTTTTCGTCATAACTTTCTGTCCAATTATGTTTTCGTTCAATCAATTTGATACAAATGCTCTAGAAAAAGAGTTAACCCAATAGTAAAAAAATTTTCGATTATCCTGGGTCCAGATTTGAAACATTTTTTGAAATACTTACTCATAATTTGATTGTATAACGATGAAAACATGATTTTAGGTGATATTAGGGCCATCAATTTTGGGGGTAGCTAAGGTAATTTGGGGGAAAAATCGGACCCAGATAACCGAAAAATACAAAAATTTGGGCACTTAATGTTTGGATCTATATTCGATAGGATATAATCGGGATTAGGGTTAGGATCGCCCTTAGGGATAGGATATCATTTCACGTATCCCTAACCCTAATCCTATTCATCCACTAATCTGGCTCAAATGGGGACCCGTCATTTCCCCATCTCTACAAAAAGGGAATCCAAAAACATATAAGTAAAGTGCCAAAATTTGTTGCTGTAAAAATATTGTCAGATAGTGGCTAATTCGCAAATTCGGATGCGCTTTTTTCCTTATTTTATTTTATTTTAGTATGATTTAATTTTAATTGTGATATTAAATTAAAGGCAATTGCTTGTGGAACATTTTTATATGTGACTGCATTTGAAATTCTGCCGCATGAATTGGACAACGATACAAATATTCCATTGAAAATGTTTTCTTTATTAATTGGATTTGGAATGATCACTGGCTTTATTGCATTATTTCCTGAATGATGAGGAAAATTAACGAAAATTTTTTCGAATTTTGTGCCATTGCCACATTCCATTTTTTGTCATTTTTTGTATATTTATTCTTTTAAAAATTAATTCGCATTTTTGATTTCAATTAAAATTTGTGCAATGAAATAGTTTAAAAATTATTTTTGTATGTAAAAATGTACTGATTAAACAAACGAAATTATTTTTTTAATTTTCATAAAATTTTAATATAATATCATTGTTTAAGGATATAAAGTGAGAAACAATGGAAATGGAGTTGATCAATCTCATTTCCGTTTTGTCATTTTTGACCCGTCGTCAACTCCTTAAATTCATGCAGGCAAACCAATATACTTACAATGTCATAAGGGAATATTTTGGCAGAAAACCACGCATTTATGCACATATTTCATTGCAAAAAGATTATTTGAATCAAATGGATATCTGGAACTTCAGGTTTTATAAACATAAATGCAGTATTCTTAAAAATTGTCAAATTGGACCTAGTATAGCAGCTCCTCACCCACAAAATTTACTAGTTAACTAGTCCCAATCAATTTATTATCGCCTCATATGAACGAATTAGGCATCGCGTAAAGTGCAGAAGTTTTACACATAAAAATGCAAAATAAAAAAGTTGCATTGCGCAAGGGAAATACGGATTGGAACTGCTCCGGTGAGCATTTCAAAGTGAACTCCTAGGTGTGCTCCGCCTTGGTTCCTTACGACTCGCTTTGCTCGCCGCTGGGGATCATTCTCGGTCTGCTGTTGTCGCTTCGGCTAAGCCACTCCGGAGCCCCCTCTTACATTACATCCAACTCCCCAGTTCCAACACATTCCAGCGAGACAAAAATGGGCATAACTAGAGTGAGAACAAGTCAGGTCAGTTTTTGCAAGTGTCAAGATATTTCCTATCTATGATTAAAATCTATCCCAATCCGTTCATTCGAGGCAATAAGAGATCGATTGAAAGAAACCGGTATAGTCTAAAAAATTTTGTTGGTGATCATCTAATGCTATAGCCGACAAATTAAAATTTTAAATTCAAGTTTTGTTTTATCAAATTCATTAAAATTGGCAAACATTTCATAATATTGTTTATTTTTAATATATTGAAGTGATGACTCAATACATCCTGAATTTCTTGTTCATTTAACTGCTCTAAACTGTGATTGTGAGCAACAACTTTCCATCAATTCCAACAATATACACCTACAAATCCATCAAGGAAAGAAAATTGGAAGAATTTGAATTAAATTATCATAAAAATTGCCCTGAATGGACCAAAATGTATAATCCAAGATATGAGGTATATAAAAATATTGAGAAAATAGCATAAATAATATTAATTTATTGAAAAAATGTTAAATGTTTGTAAAAATAATTATCATTTTAATAATTGTTGATTAAATATAAAATTATTTTTATTTAAACATTGTCAAAATTCAAAAAGGCAATATCTTAAAAAATATTTAGCTTATTATTTAATGAATTTTTATTAAAGATTCCTCCCTTCCGGAATGAGAACACCATATTGGCTTCATATCTATTTGAATATAATAGATATGAATATGATAATGATGATGACTATTATTCCATTTGGAAACATCCAATGCACTCTGATGATACATTGGGCATTAAATGGATTTGCGATGAATTCAAATTTGCACATAGGAAGCCAACATATCAAGGTAGTCCATATACAAAATAGGGCAATCCCGGAGAATTATGGTCCCTCCAAAAAAATTTTTTAAGAATTTGAAAATCACATTTCTAGGGGTAATCGGGGGCCTAGAACACGAATCTGACATGCATTTTGTCATATCTCACCATCTTGGTAAGATATTGCCGACTTTTACCAAGATAGGCAAAGGGGGGACCAAGGGCATTTTTGGGGAAAATTTTTGTATAGGCAAATTATAGCTCAATCGACGCAGCTCGACGAGACGTATCTAATGGAATCATTTTCATTGAATAATATTCAATTATTGGCAAGTTATGGCCAAAACAAATATTTATATTGCTAAGATGTTTAGACCTCTAACTTGTCACAATAACTGAATATTATTCAATGAAAATGATACCATTAGATACGTCTCGTCGAGCTGCGTCGATTGAGCTATTATTTACCTATACAAAAAATTTTCACCAAAAATGCCCTTGGTCCCCCCTTTGCCTATCTTGGTAAAAGTCGGCAATATCTTACCAAGATGGTGAGATATGACAAAATGCATGTCAGATTCGTGTTCTAGGCCCCCGTTTACCCCTAGAAAAGTGGTTTTCGTACTTCTAAAAAATTTTTTTGGAAGGACCATAATTCTCCGGGATTGCCCAAAATAGGGTAGGCCAGAGTCGGTTAACCGAAAACGAAGCGGAGGATTTTGACCCAAAAACCGAAAACGAGCTTCGAAAATCACTAAAAAA
Organism: Pratylenchus scribneri; assembly: GCA_030063045.1. Lineage (NCBI taxonomy): Eukaryota > Metazoa > Nematoda > Chromadorea > Rhabditida > Pratylenchidae > Pratylenchus > Pratylenchus scribneri. Next base: position 323,582 of record JAQSEB010000042.1, read on the forward strand.
ACCGAGTGAGCTATTTAGTCGTTCCCCTTAAGAATGCTGTATTTTGTATGTTTTTGACTTAAAATTTTACATTATGAGGCTATTTTCGTTTAAATTCTAACCTTTGAGGCTAATTTTGTCTCTAGTTAAATATGTAGATGCAATTTTTGGCTATTATGGATTATTTTTTAGTTAAAATTTGTCCCTGCATGAAAAAAAGATTTAGAATTTAAGAAGTAGAAAATAAAATAATGTTGGAAGATATTAAATTATTTTGTTTAATTTTTTCGACATATTATGAGAAATTCAAATTTTAATTTTTTTTATCCTTTTTCAAAAACTGAGAAACCGAAACAGTGAATTTTTCAAAAACCGAAACAGTGGATTTTTCAAAAGCTGAAATAGTAGATTTTTCAAAAACCCAAATAGAAGAACTCGGTTTAAAACCGACTATGTCTATGTCTCTGTCTTATGATAGTTCAGCTATATATTACTCTTTAATATAATTACTTTATTTACTCATCATGGGGAGAGCGATGAGTTTTAAAATAATGAATAAAAAATTTTTTATAATTAATATATTTAAATTATTGAAGGACGTTATCCATGTCCTGGACTGGAATTGCGATCTACTGACATTTCTCATATCATCAGCCATTTAGAGGTATATTATCCTGGTCTTGAATGCAAGTGTTAATAATTTTTTAAAGGCAGATTACATTGAAATCTACAAACTCAATTTTGGACCATACACAGGATATGGGCCATATTCGGAAAATCCTCTTCAACATTTTCATTGGAAAACAAAAGAAAATGAATTTATGATACAAGAATTTGAAAAGGTACATTTTCTTAGTTATTCTTATTTTTATAGAATTGATTTAATTTAATAAATAAAATTGTTTAAATAATTCACTAAATTTTTTTTAAATATTTTAGTACTACAAAATGCTATGTTGGATTGTCGAAAATCAAAAAATAACAACAAATACAGTAGTGGAAATAGACCTCAATTTTTTGTCCATTCTTTTTTCCCGGCTTGAAATTGAAATTGGACAGCAAAAATTTTTGCTTAATTCCATTGCCAAATGTGGCCAAATTCAAATTCGCAATTTTGTTGATAATCTAAGTGAAGCTGAAAGAGGTTTGTTTTTATTCTGAAAAATCTAATGTAAATTTAATTGGATAATTGGCAATTATGATAAATCAGAGTGTTGGCATTTTTACAAATATAATAGAAAACTTTAAATTTTAATTGCATAAGCAATGTTTAATTATTTAAACTAGCTCAGGAGTTCGCCCTTAGGCAAAATAATCAACAACAATCATGTTAAATATGCAAAAATTTTAGGGCGAACTCCTGAGCTAGGCAAAATAATCAACAACAATCATGTTAAATATGCAAAAATTTTATTTTTAATTCTGATTTTATTCTTATTCTGATTTTTATTTCTGATTTTATTTTGATTTTAATTCTGATTTTTAATTCTAATTTTATTCTGATTTTTAAATTCTGATTTTGTTACTTTCCTGTTTTTTGGGTGTGGGGCAAGAAAATTGTCACTTATCAGAGCCCGTAGTAAAAGACCGGGGAAAAAGAAGGTTCCCCCGATTTTGGGGGAAAATTCCATAATTTGATAGTAAAAGAAGTTCCCTTGATTTCAAGGGAAGATTCCCTCAATTTTTCCCCCGATTTCGAGGGAAAGAGGGCGGGATTCCCTTAATTTCTTTTACTACCATTTTTCCCTTGAAAATGAGGGAAAACTCCCCTGAAATTTTCCCAGGGAAATTTCCCCGGAAATCTGCCCCGGTCTTTTACTACGGGCTCTCAGGAGGCAAGACTTATAATATTTAATAGGATGATTAAAAAGATGATGATGATCTTCTTCATATCATTTTCATCGCCATCTTCATCATTTTTATCCTCATCATCCTCATTCTGCATCATCATCTTCATCATCCCCTTCACCACCATCATTATCCTCATCTTCAGCATCCTCATTCTGCATCATCATCTTTATCTTCATCATCCCCTTCATCATCATCATCCTCATTATCATCCTCATCTCATCTTCATCAGCCTCATCATCATCTCATCTTCATCATCATCATCTTCATCTTCATCATCTTCATCATTCTCTCATCCTCATCTTCATTATCTCCTTTATCGTCATCTCCATCATCATCTTCATCATTGTCCTCATGTTCATCCTCATCATCATAATCCTCATCTTCATCTCATCTTCATCATCAACATACTCATAATCACATCTTCATCATCATCCCCATCTTCAACATCATTTGCAATTATTATCATTATCCTCATCTTCTAATCATTTTCATCTTCATCATCCTCTCATCCTCATCATCTCACTCATTATTATCATCATCTTCAACATTATCCTCATCGTCTTCATCATCATCTTTATCATCATCATCTCACTCATCTTTATCATCATCTTCAACATTATCCTCATCGTCTTCATCATCATCTTTATCATCATCATCTCACTCATCTTTATCATCATCTTCAACATTATCCTCATCGTCTTCATCATCATCTTTATCATCATCCTCATCTTCATCATCATCCTCATCTCATCTTCATCATCATCCCTTTCTTCATCATCATCCTCATCTTCATCATCATCCTCATCTCATCTTCATCATCATCCCTTTCTTCATCATCATCCTTATCTTCATCATCATCATCATCCTCATTTCCATCATCCTATCATTCTCATCTTCATCATAATCTTCATCATTATCCTCATCTTCATCGTCATCATCATCTCATCTTCATATTTCTAGTCATCCTATTTTATATTATAGGTCTTGTCGCCACCGCCACAAAAAAAATGGTTAAATGGAAAGATCAAATGAAGCATCGAAAATAATTATTAAGATTGAGTGAATGTGTGAAGAAGAAGGAATTAAAAATTATTGTTTTCTGTCATTTAAATTTAGTTAAGATAAAAATGATGCATTTTATTCTTTTAAATTATTCCATTTTTTGTTTTTTTAATGTTCCGAATTGACTCTGCTGTTTCAGAAAAATAAAAAGAAAATAAATCTATTTAATTAATTTTAAAGAAACTTTCCAAGGTGCTTTTACCCAGGGTCACAAAAAAAATACAGAGCAAATTATTTTGAGGATTTCATCAAATTATGAAAATAATTTAAAAATAATGTAATTTGTAAAATATATCGAAAATAAAAGAATTCTGAAAAGCATTATTAAATGTTCATCATTTTGGAATCTATTTTTAGACCAATTTTGAAAATGATTCAAAAAATAATATGAAAATAAATTCTCAAAATGTTATAAATTTCAGAATATTTTTGTAATATCTTTATTTTAAAAATAGGCTAAGAATACTCGAAATCTTGGAATATGCTGTGAGTTAAGCTATTTTTACAATTATTTTCATACACATTTTCAGAATTATTTTTAAAATCAAAATAAAAATGCTTTTTAAAATGGAAGAAATCTCAGAATATATTTAGAATAGTAAGATTTTCACCATTTATTTTCTACTCATTTTCAGAATTAATTTTGAAAATTTATGATAAAATATTCTTAAAATTGGAACTGATTTTCAGAATATTTTCTAATTTGTTCTTTTTTTACAATGGTAAAATGCGTACTATTTCTGTTAGACGATCAGAGATGGCTCCTATCTATTTCCTCCTATCGTGTGCTTCTCATAAAATTTTTTTAGCCTTCAGCCCATATAGCACCCAGATTTATAAGGGGAAAACATGGCTGCTGCCCCTTTGGGGCATGCTTCCGGTGTATTAGCCGTTGTGATTGGACTCGCGCGAGGTCCTAAGACGCCCGAGTGCGCGGGAGCTTGGGATTCTCGAGATCCGGATGCGCGAGATCCTGGGATTCCCGAGTGCGCGGGATCCTGGGATTCTCGAAATCCGGGTGCGCGGGAACTTTGTTGAGTTTTGGAAAAAATTTTTGGCCTATTTTGGCACTAAATAATGAAAATTTTGTCTCGGAATATTCTTAAAATATTTTGAAAATGGTGCCATTTTTAAAATACATTTTTTGCCCATTTTTTAGAATACATGCTGAAAATAAGATGAAAATGGATTTTGAGAATTATGGCATTTTGAAGATCATTTTTTGATCAATTTTGAGAATGCATACTGAAAATAAGGCTGAAAATGGATTTTGAAATGAATTTTATTTTTAAAATATTTCCAAAATTCCAAATATTTTGACTATTCATTTTTTCGTTCATTTTTAACGTATATTCTGAGAATGGAAATGAGTTATATTTTTAGAATCATTCTCAAAATTCTGTTATCTTAATTATATTTCCAGAATTTTCGTATTTCCATTTTGGTTATAACTCTGAAATCCCACACATGTCAACATCATTCTCAGAATTTCGACCAAAAAATGCGACCCTGGGTATTCTTTGGGAAATTTCACAATAGTTGCGGGCAGTAGAAGTAAATAAAAATAAATAACTGAAAACAATTTTCATAATCAAACATTAGTTGCAGCCTGGATTATTAGAAATAAAAATTAATAAAGAACTGAAAAAGAACATGCATATTTTTTAAATCTTTATCCTAATTTTTCTTTTTCCTTTTTTTTATGTCTAAAAAATGTTTTTCTCTATTTCTTCTGAAAAAAAAAAACAAAACGCCAAGTTCAAAAATATTTTTTATATCAAACCAACAGAAAATTATATATAGGAGGATTTCAACAATAATATTAGTGGCAATAATTTCATTGACCGAAAAAACATTTTTCAGATGAATACTTTATCATCTATCCGGAGGCTAATTTATTTTCCATCGTGAATATCTGCGAAAATAATAAATTTTTAAAAAATCCATTAATGGTCCAGTTCACTGTGAGAGTGAAGCCAGAAAATGTATGTCTATTCTATACTATAATATAATGTTGTACTATTAAATTCCTTAAATTATGGATAATATTTTCTGATATAATATTTACTTTTTCAATGATATTACTTAAAATTTCGACATTTTGCTGGGAAATTATCAACCATTTAATGCTAGTTTTAATGAATTGTAGTCACCTTAAAAAATTAGACCTTAAATCAAATTAAAATTTTTTTATCTTTTTTAGATTTTGCAACTTTTAAAATGCTATACGGATTCGATTATCTCAAATGAAAAGCCTTATCGACTGTTTATTTATGAAAAGTTTGGTCAAAATATTTGTGCATTCTTAATAGAGGTAATCAAAGGATATTTCCATGAAGTGCTAAATGATAAAAAATTAGATTAAATTAAATTTGGAAATAAAAATAGACACATATTTTTCAATTTATGTTAGATTTTGATAATTTTACATATAAAATATTGGAAATTGACTAATCCAGAGTTGGCAAATTTCTGATCTTGAATTTTAAGCAATTTAGAGACTTGAGAATAGACTCTTTAAATTCTGGTTTCAGACCCACATGAGCTTGGTTTAAAATTTAATCCGTTTTAGACTCGAAACTTTTGTTTTAATAATGTTTGCCAATTTTAAAAATAGGCTTTATCTTTAGAATATATAGTAGAGAGCCAAGTACCTCGGTTAGGTTTTCAGGTCGGGTTTTCCGAATAAAAAATCCAACCCGAAACCCAAACTTTCCTATCTCTAATAGATAGATTATACAGACTATATCAACTGAAATGAGAAATAACCTAATCTCTGGATTTCTTCAAATCCGCCAAAAATTAGCTCATTCGTTAGCCTAGTTTCTAGCGACCAATTTCCATCTGAATTAATTATAATTTTTTAAAATACAACAAGGAAAATAAAGACTATCGAATTTCAGGAAATTAAAAAATCTCAAGAGCCATCTCCTTATTTTGTATTAGTGCCTGGAAATTTGAAAATAGGAGAACATTCTACAATATATTATAATCAAATTACGAAGGAATGTCTCCGAATTAATGCGCATGAAAAGAAGTCTGTTCTTTTGCCGAAAAATTACATTCTTTTTTCGACAAATCAATTTTTTAAGTATAACTTTTTGTGATGGATCCTAGACACCCAAATCTTATACCTATTTTGTAGAGCTCATCGAGACGCGTCGATTGTTGTATAGTTTGTCAGGGTTTGGTCAAAATTTAAAGAATTATAAACACAAAACCAAAATAGGGTTTAAACGGTTGGTACTTATGTATTTTAGAGGATGGAAGAGAAAATGGATTGGAGGGAAAATGACAAGTCCCTTCAATCAAATTGCCCATCACTGATGGAGGAAGCGAGTAAGGGAGTCAACGATGGAGGAAGGAATTCTTTCCTCACACGGTGCAAATTTTAATTTATTTAAACTAGATGGTATTTGATTTACCGAATAAACGGATATAGGGGATTAGGTTGGATATAGGGGGATTAAGCAGGATTAAGCCCCGAAATAATTCCTGTTTTGGCTTTTTTGCTTCCGGCTTCGCAAGATTCCTATGCTCCGAACCCTAACCCTAAGCCCCTAATCCCATGCCGATTGCCGACCATAACCATAACCCTAATCCCTAGACCCTAACAAGGCTTATCCGGTTTAATCCCCCTATATCCGGCTTAATCCCCCTCTATCCACCTTAATCCCCCTATATACACCTTAATCCCGCGCACTCTCAGACACTTCCCCTTTCTTCCAGTGGCCTTCCACGTCATTTCTATTCCATTTAGGCGCTTATTCCGGCTTAATCCCCCTATATCCGTCTATTCGGTAAATCAAATACCATCTAGTTTAAATAAATTAAAATTTGCACCGTGTGAGGAAAGAATTCCTTCCTCCATCGTTGACTCCCTTACTCCCTTCCTCCATCTCACAGTGATGGGCAATTTGGTTGAAGGGACTTGCATTTTCCCTCCAATCAATTTTCTCTTCCATCCTCTAAAATACATAAGTACCAAACGGTTTAATACTTTGAATTTTGGCCAAACCCATACAAACTATACATCAATCGATGCGGTTTGATGAGTTCTATAAAAAGAGTACAAGGTTTGAGGGTATCAATATCAATCAGTAAAAAGTTATACTCAATAAACTGATTTTTCGGCAAAAAAGTTTTATCTTTTTAATTTAGGCGGATATTTACATTTTATTAAAAATATTCAGGCTTTTTTCCGGTAAAACCCGTCCTAGGATGTTCTACTATATGGCTCGTTATCAAATGCAAAATTCTGAAGCAGAGATCAAATATAAATCATTTTTTGATCATCTAGAAATGAATGCATATTATTACCTACTAAAAATATTATCATTCGATTCAGCTCGTCGAGCTTTGTTGATTGAGCTATAAAATGTCTATACAAAAAAATTTTCGAAAATTACTCTTGCTCCTCCCATTGCTTTTTCATGGTAAAAGTTGGTGTTATCTTGACAAGATGATGAAATATGACAAAATATATATTTGATTCTTATTCTACGCCCTCGATTACCCCCTAGAAAAGTGGGTTCCGAATTTCTAAAACAATTTTTTAGGAGAAACCATAATTCTCCGGGATAGTTTCTAATTGATTTTATGAGTTAATTAAATAAACTCTTTTATATAATTTACCTTGACACATTTGCTTTCTATGGACAAATCTGTATTCATCGCAAATCCATTTAATGCCCAATGTATCATCGGAGTGCATTGGATGCTTCCAAATGGAATAATCGTCAATTTCCATTCCCATAGATGGATTTGATTTATAGGGATGTTGATATGACATGAGTAAGGCGTTATTACGTCGAAAGGGGGGAATCTTATATAAAAATTTATTGGTCCTTTTCTGCAATATTTATAAACCTCCGATGGATTCTCCATTTTGATCCATTCAGGACAATTTTTATGGTAATTTATTTCAAGTTCTTCGTAATTGAAATCAAATACTCTCAAATTTCTTCCTTTGACAGACTTCTTGTAAGTGTAAAAATTGTTTGGATTGATGGAAAGTTGCTGCTCACAATCACAGTTCAGAGCAGTCATATGGATAAGTAATTTTGATGGTATTGAGCGACTGCAATATATTTAAAAGTAATACTATGAAATTGTTGAATTTTGCAAGTTTTTGCAAAAATTTTAATTTAATTATTTTTAAGACAGCTCTTAAATTTTGGTCATATAAACCTTGCGAAACTGTTGATGGGATCCATATAATCTTTTCTCAATGAAATATGAGTATAAATGGTTGGTTTTTTGCCAAAATATTGCGTTATTACATTGTAAGTATATTGGTTTGCCTGCATGAATTTAAGTAGTTGACGGCGGGTCAAAAATGACAAAATGGAAATGAGATTGATCAAATCCATTTCCATTTTTGTTAATATCCTTAAAAACAGTGAAATTATATTAAATTTTTTTAATAAATAGAAAATATTGCTTTAGTTTCGCCAGACAATTTTACATATAAAATAATTTTTTAAGCCATTTTATTATTCATTGCGCAAATTTAAAAATTAAAATCAAAAATGAGAATCAATTTTAAAAATAATAAATACTAGCTCAGGAGTTCGCCCGTAGGGCGAACTCCTAAGCTAGGCACAATAATCAAAAACAATCATGCTAAATATGCAAAACGTTTATTTTTAATTCTGATTTTGTTCTGAATTCTGATTTTTCTTATTTTTAAATTCTGATTTTGTTTCATTCCTTTTGGGGGGGGGGGGGGGCAGGAAGATTATCAGCAAGGGGCAAAACCTAGAATATATAATAGGATGATTAAGAAGATGATGATGGCCTTCTTCATATAATTTTCATCGTCATCTTCATCATCATCATCTTTATCTTCATCATCCCCTTCTTCATCATCATCTTCTTCATCTCCATCATCACTATTATCATCATCTTCTTCATCTCCATCATCACTATTATCATCATCTTCTTCATCTCCATCATCTTCATAATCATATCCCCCTTCTTCAACCTCATCATTATCCCCTTCTTCATCTTCATCATCATACTAACCTTCATCAGCATCATCAGCATCATCCTCATCATCATCCTCACCTTCATCATCCTCAACTTCATCATCCTCTCATTCTCATCTTCATCCTCATCATTAACCTCATCTTCATCATCATTTTCAATATCATCTTCTTCATCTCCATGATCTTCATCATCAGCATCATCCTCATCTTCATCATCATCATTAACCTCATCTTCATAATCATATCCCCCTTCTTCATCCTCATCATTATCCCCTTCTTCATCTTCATCATCATACTCATCTTCATCAGCATCATCTTCATCATCAGCATCATCCTCATCATCATCCTCACCTTCATCATCCTCTCATTATCATCTTCATTATTATTTCATTTTCATCTTCATCCTCTCATTCTCATCATTACCTTCTTCATCTTCATCATCATCCTCACCTTCATCATCCTCTCATCCTCATCTTCATTCTCGTCTTCATCATCATCTTCATTCTCGTCTTCATCATCATCTTCACAATCATATTCATCATTATCCTTATCTTCATCATCATCTTTATCCTCATCTTCATCATCATCCTCATCTTCATTATCCTCTCATTCTCATCTTCTCATTCTCATCTTCATTCTCTTCATCATCATCATCATCATCCTTATCTTTATCATCCCCTTCTTCATCATCATCCTCATCATTACCTTCTTCATCATCATCCTCATCTTCATCTTCATCATCATTATCCACATTTTCATCATCATCTTCATCATCCTTTCATCTTCATCATCCTCTCATTCTCATCTTCATCCTCATCATTAACCTCATCTTCATCATCATTTTCAATATCATCTTCTTCATCTCCATGATCTTCATCATCAGCATCATCCTCATCTTCATCATCATCATTAACCTCATCTTCATCATCATTATTATCCTCATTTCTTCACCTCCATCATCTTCATAATCATATCCCCTTCTTCATCCTCATCATTATCCCCTTCTTCATCTTCATCATCATACTCATCTTCATCAGCATCATCTTCATCATCCTCATCATCATTCTCATCTTCATTCTCCTCTTCATCATCATTTTCAACATCATCTTCTTCATCTCCATCATCTTCTGCATCTTCATCATCTTCTGCATCTTCATCATCATATTCATATCCCCTTCTTCAATTTCATCATCCTCATCTTCATCACCATCCTCATCATCTTCCTCATCTTCATCATCATCAACATCATCATTATCCTCATATTAATCATCATCATTATCCTCATCTTCATCATCATCCTCATCTTCATCATTCTCATTATCCTCTCATTCTCATCTCCATCCTCTTGTTCTCATCTTCGTCATCATCTTCACTCTCATCATCTTCATCCTCATAATCTCCTTCACCATCCTCATCATCTTCCTCATCTTCATTATCATCTTCATCATTCCTATCTTCATCATTCTCATCTTCATCCTCCTATCTCAACTTCATTCTCATCTTCATCATCATCTTCATCCTCATCATCCCCTTCATCATCTTCATAATCCCTTTCACAATCCTTATCATTTTCCTCATCATCATCATTATCCTCATCTTCATCATCATCTTCATCATTCCCATCTTCTCTCTTTTATTTCAACTTCATTCTTATCTTCATCCTCATCTTCATCATCCTCATCATATTCTTCATCATCTGCAGCATTATCTTCCTAATCAGCCTATTATATATTATAGTTTTTGTTGCCCCCACCCCAAAAAAAAGGAAAGAACCTTGATTTTATTTGTATTCTGATTTTGTTCTGTATTCTGAGAATTATTTAATATTATGAATTATTCCCTACATTAATTCATCTGAAAACTCAATTCAATTTCTTCTAGACCGTGAAATCCTTTGAACCCAGCAATTATTTTGTCAAACATGCGGCCGTCGTGCATTTTTAATTACAATTCATTTAATATTGCTTATGTAACATTTTTATCCATTTTTATCTCAATATTCTTTCCAATATTAAGAAAAGTTGATTGATTTCATGCTGTATTGCTTTGCTTTATTGCTAATTTATTTGTAAAATGTTTTATTTAACTTTTATTCACAAATAATATTAGTGATTTTTGCTTATTCTCTTAATATTGTAAATTTTTTTTGGAAAAAATCAAAAATTTTTGAAAATCATAGATTAGATGATGTCTAATCAAAAATCTAATGTCAGATTCGTGATCAGCGTCTCAAATTACCCTTAGAAAGTTGCATCCCGGAAAATAACTAAAAACAAAACGCTTAAATAAGATGAAAATTTAACTGTCCCTTATTGGCTTATTAGTGTCGGTCGGTGTCGGTCGGGTAACACGAAAATTTAACTGTCCATTTTGTTTGGTGTCGGTCGACATGGAAAATTATATATAGGATAAAAAAATGATAATAAAAATGGAATGTAAAAAATTAGGGTCGTGTTTTATTTTGGAAATGAAAAAATAATAGAAAAAAAAAGTTGTCCATAATAATATTAATATTGAATTGATATTTTTAATAGAATTGATATAATAACATTATTATGGGGGTAAAATTGATTGGTAGTGTTTGGAAAAAATTGATGGATTGATAGGACATCTATTTTCTCCATTGAATAATTCCCCATTCCGGCCAAAATCATCCGGGAAAAAATGTGCATAGAATGACGAAAATGAATATAAGAATTGAGGCGGTGGTTGTTCTTCGTAATTGCGCAATGTTGCCTCGCGATTTTCCTTAAATTTTGTGTAAAAATGGTAAAATAAAATATATAATATTATCATTTCTGATTTCTATATTTTTTCTATAGTAATTTTATATTTTATCTTCTCTCCAGTCACGAATAAATTTGCATATAGAAAATGAGTTAATAAGTGCAATTTTGGTATTTAATGGAATTTGGGCTCATAAAAGAGGAAAAAAGATGGTAGGGAGGCGAATTAATCTGTCAATCAAATTGTCAATTGTGGGCGACGGAAATTATTTCTTTTTTTCTTAGAAGAGAACCATCATCATTTCATATAAAATAAACATCAAATTGAACAATTACTTAATCTTGCTATGCAAAAATTTTTTGAAAAATTTAGCAGGCGAATTCGTCAATTGGCTTAGTGAGTTTGAAGTAAATAAATTATTTTCCTTTAGATTGGACCAGGGGTCGCAGATGTACTTTTTTAAAAGTTTTGTTTTTTAAATTAAATTTTTCAATTTGTGGACTTTTTTAATTAAATTTTTCGCCTGCGTTTCGAAAAATTGTAAAAATTTCTTCTCAAAAAAAATATAATCTTATTCCTAGTTGATCCATGGTCGGTTGTTCATTTATGATAAAATAAAACATAATTAAAAAATTTTAATCAATTTATATATGCTTAAACGAAAATCTTTTTTTGACACCAAAATCATTTTTTAAATTCCAATGTACTTTTTTTGAAAAAAATCTGTGAGCCCTGTATTGCGACTGAGTCCTCCTTCTCCCACTATTGACAATTTGATTGACATTGAAATTTAATTTGCCACTACCCACAACCCAACCACCCCCCCCCCCCAATCCCCGTTGTGGGGGCCAAATTCCATTAGTACCTTAAATTGATAAATTTTAATTCAAAATTTTTGTATTCAAACCCGATTGAAAATATAAAAGTTTTTTTTGATTTTTTTTTTAAATTTTAAATATCAAATTTTATTTCTTACATTATATAAACGGCTCTCTTCTTCACATCGAATTCTAACTTTTTTCCCGAGCCTAAATACTATAAAATTAAAATTTTATAGATTAAATCGACCCTGCTGAATCCTATGAGCCCATACTTGCGTTTGTACTATATCTAGAAGCCGAAATTTCCAAAATGTACTAACCCAACATCTAGTAAATTCCGAAATTTACCCATTTCCAATATTTACATTTTATATTGACCCTTTTTATTCAATGTTATTGAATTTTTAAGGTTATAAAGCGAAGGAGGCGATGCCAATGTTGGTGGAAAAATATTTGGATGGAAAATTGATGTTGGAGGAATTCATTAGTTGGCGATATTCATTGGAGGAAATCAACAAAGGCATTGAGCATTTATTAAAAAGTGAAGGGTTAGTTTGTGGTCCAAAAAGATGGCAACATTAATTGGTTATTCATTTATTCAATTTTAGTATTAGATCGGTCATCAAAATGGCAAATGAATAAATGAAAAAAAGAAATGTGCAGAAGAATAATGAAAGAAGTTTGAATATTCAATGGAATTCAAAATAGATATATGGAATTTAAATTTAATCATTTTGTAAATCATTATTATAAAATTTTATTACATCAAAGAACTAAATTGCTTTGAATTTTGTTTTAAATTTTATTCGCTTAAGGGTTTAGAAATAAATAATATATATTTGTATTTTTTTGCAAAGATTTTAAATTAGTCTTCAATAATATTATATATTTAAAAAATTTTTCTTAATTCTAATTTAATTTATTAATTGTGAATTTATTCAATTTTTAATACTTTAAAAGGGACACTATTTTTTACCCAGAAAGTAGTTTTGACTTCTAATAAATCAGAAACCGGTTTGGAGACCCAACAAACCTTATAACATTTTGTAGATTTCATTGAGACGCATTAATGGTATATGAAATGTAAAGTTTTGGCAAAAAAATAAAGCGTTTAAAACCAAAAATTGGAAATATAGCTTAAACGATTTAACTCGCTAATTTTCGATTTAAACTAAAAAATGAATATGTCAAAAAATGCGTCTCGATGAAATCTACAAATTGATAAGATTAAAGGGTCTAAAACCGATTTCTGACTTATTCAATGTCAAAAACTACTTTTTGGGTAAAAAAATATTATTTATGAAAAAAATAATTTGCTTTAAAAGGGGCATAATTTTTGTAAAAAATAAAGTAAATATCGCATTCTGACTGTCCAGTCGGAATGCGATATTTATTATTTGAATTTGTGTGAAGGCGTATATATAGAATATAGATGAGGGAAATCAACCCTGAGAAAAACGTCGTGGTGCAAAAAAGGTAAGGGAGAGGGAATATTCAGCAGCGATGTCCACCCAATTCCAGCACTATTTCTCAATTTTTTCGTTTCTTTTCCATTTACTATTTTGTATTGTTGTGTTGCCAATAATATAAGGAAGCACTTAACCAAGCGTGGACAAATTTTTTGTGATTTGTTCCAGGAAGTGATTTTTAGAGATAATGAGGGATCACGAATTCAGCAATAATTTTATCAAATCAAACAGTTTTATCAAAGATTTGTCAACTTTTATCAAGAATTGTTAATAAAAAATAATTCGTCAAATTTCAATGGTTTTTTTATGCTTGTTTAACAAATTTAATTCTGTGCTGAATTGTATTTGATTGGCCCAATCAGAGACTCATCCACACATCTTCTTCGACTTCCATCCACTCTTCTTCAACATCATCCTCATCCTCATCTTCCTCTTCTTCTCCATCCTCATCATCTTCTTCTCCTTCTTCCTCATAAACACAAACCCCATATGGACGGATGGCGTCGGCATTTGGGAGGATCCAATATTCGGCATGGTTAGGATCATTGTCGCCGGTTTTCACAATCTTCAGCTTTGATGGGTCCACTCGCGTTTGGATGATCACACGGTAGGATTTTCCCTGAAAATAATGGGAGAGGATAGTTTGATTCAATTAATTTGTAATTTTTATTCAGAAAAAGTGAATAATTTACTTAAAAAAGTCAACTTCCAAAACCCATTAAAAGGAATAAAACTAAAAAGTCTACATATTTCTTTTTCAATAAAAGCAAAAAAAAATTTCAAAATTAAAAAAGAAAATTTCATGGAATGAATTATAAATACTTACTTAGTAGTACTTACTTAAAACGCAATCAATAAAGAGCGGATTTATATTTCAATATTTTTTGTTTGCGAACTTTTAAAATAACTTGAAACCTATGTAAAACATTTTTAAAAATGTTTTTGTTGATTTTATGAAATTTTTATCAATATTCATCAATATTTTGCCATTTTCTTTTTTATTAAATTTTATAGTTTTTTGAAAAAATTGATTTTTGATAATTTTTTGAAAAAAAAATATCAAAAATTTCATTTTTTATGACTTTTTAAAATTTTTTAAATAAAAAATAAAAATGTTAAATGATTTATTATTGAAAATAATGATAATTTTTAAAAATCTAAAATTTATCCTTCAGGATTTTTCGCCAATATATAAGCCCGCTCTCTAGCAATTAATTAAAAAGCCCACCTTATGTTCGAAATGGGTTGCATAGTCGAGTGCTGCCTTCGGATTTGGTGTGCAGTAAATGCCCTTGCCATACAAAAATCGGACACCTTTCGCCAGATCGAAACCATCACGAGCAATTTCCTGTGCGTTCTTTTCCAGAGTGCCATGGTAAGCAACGGGCCATTCCTTTTCATCGGTTCCGGTGCGATCGCCTGGTACGCCAAGCCAATCATTGCTCTCATATTTGTCGAATACCTGTGGAAATTTTAGCAATTTATTTAAAATTTATTTTTAAAAAAAATTCGAAAAATGTCTGTTTTCTTTTAATACATCTAATTTTTTTGCAATAATTTCAAAATCAATTTTTACATTTTTTTAAAAAAATGGCAAAATTTTTCAGAAAATTTCCAAAATTTTATTAAAAAATTTTCATTTTTTTCAAAATACTATAAAATTCAGTAAAAATTACAAAAAATTGCAAAAATATTTTATCAATATTGAGGA
Source organism: Pratylenchus scribneri (assembly GCA_030063045.1). NCBI lineage: Eukaryota > Metazoa > Nematoda > Chromadorea > Rhabditida > Pratylenchidae > Pratylenchus > Pratylenchus scribneri. The sequence continues at coordinate 339,192 of JAQSEB010000042.1, forward strand.
CCAAAAAATGGCAAAATATTTATGGATATTGACAAAAAACATCATCAAAATTAATAACAAAGTTTTACATTGGTTTTAAGCTATTTTTAAGTTTGCAAACAAAATATTGTTATCAATAAAAATCCCGGCCTTACTCAATAATAAGGTATTATTCCCAATTTTTTGAAATTTTTTATAATATTTTAAGCAATTAAAAGGACAAATATTAACAACCTTAATGGCATAACGCATCGAGCCCAGCGGGCGATGATAGACAAATTTGTGGCGCATATAAATTTCGGCATCATCCTATGAATGTGCAAATTATTAATTATTTTATCAACAAAAAATTGCCTCAATCTGGGTAAAATCGTAATCCCATTCTTTGTCGAAGTATCGATGGTCAATGAAATAGATTGTCTCATGGCCACCGCCTCGAAGTCGAAGGACCAAATGCAAAATGTTTTCGGCGCCAACTTTATAATCACCCAGAGTGCGTCCTTCTTCCAATTGCTTCTGAAAAGATAATTTATTAAATTAAATGAAAATTTTGAGAAAACCGCAGCAAAAATGAGCCGTTGTTGATCCGGCGGAATGCCCTCTTTGTCCTGGATCTTGCTTTTCACTTCTTCAATTGTATCGAATTTGTTGACTTTAAGCTCGATTGTCTTGCCAGTCAATGTTTTCACATAAATTGGATAACATCTAATAAATATAAAATAAAATGGGAATATTTTTACCAGAAAAAGATTTTTCGACTTTTAATTAATCAGAAATCGGTTTTAGACCCAAAAACCTTATACCATTTTGTAGATCTCATCGAATGGTATATAATTTGTTATGGTTTAGCCCAAAATTAAAGTGATTAAAACCAAAAAAATTGAAAATGGTTTAAACGGTTTAATACCCTTTCATTTTGACCAAACCATAACAAATTATATACCACTAAATGCATCTCGATAAGATCTACAAATTGGTATAAGGTTTGTTGGTTCTAAAGCCGGTTTATAATTTAATAGAATTCAAAAACTGTTGTTGTTTTTTAAAGAAGCACTTACTTCTCCGGAATTTCCACTTTTTTTGACTGCTGCTGATGATGATCATTGGCTTTGGACAGCCGTTCCTTCTCCACAGTGATTCGTTGGTAAAATTGAGTAAAAATGGTGTTAATGTCCAGCGACTCGCATGGGTATCCTTCTCCGCGTTTTGCCTCGACTTTTGCCTAAATATTAAAAAAATAAATCAAATCAAATTATTAATTTGGTAAATGTTTACTCCTTTTTTGCCACCAAAACATTTTTGACTTCTAATAAATCAAAAAAAAAAGGTTTAGACCCTAGAAATTATATCATTTTATAGAACTCATCGAGATGCATCGATTGGTATATAATTTGTCATAGTTTGGCCAAAATTAAAGGGTATTAAACCGCTTAAGCCATTTTCCAGTTTTTGGTTTTAAACCCTTTAATTTTGGGCCAAACCATGACAAATTACATACCAATCGATGCGTCTCGATGAGATTTATAAATTGGTATAAGGTTTGTAGGGTCTAAACGCGGTTTCTGATTTATTACAAATTAAAAACTGTTTTAGTTTCCCTTGTAAATTATAAAAAATATTTTAATAATTAATCTGACAAACATTTGGAATAAATCGCTTGGAATTGAGAGCATTTTTGCCATTGATTGGCCCATAAATGCCATTCAGTGCTTCAACCAGCGCAGCATCAAGTGTTTCAGAGTTCATTTGGATGCTTTTTTTCAGATGATTCGAAAATTTAGAATAATTAATAGCTGAAAATGAATTTGAATTGGATTTGTTTGATGATTAAATATGTTTTAAAATTGGATTAATTCTATAAAACCGAAACTTATATAAAATTTTTTTGAGAATAATTTTGATATAAATAATCAATATTTTTTAAAATTGAATTTTATTAATATGCAAAAAATTCATTTAAGAATGTCCATTTTTCAACATTGAAAAATATTTGAATTTTGAGTGAATGGTTGGTAAGAAAATGAACAAAAGTTCACCAAGCATTTCTTCTTTATTATTTTCCCTTGCTAATATTTCCGAATGGCGTCGGAAAATCGCGCCGCGGACGAAGGGTAAACCAACAAGCTGCTGAAAATTGAATGTAAGAATGGAATAAATAAATCAGACAGGGATTAAATTTTCATAGTCATAGCTCATAGTCAAGTCAGTCAGAAAGAATTTGAAAAAGGAAATGAAAGAACATTTGGATTGGATGGGCAAAAACGGCGCACATAGGGCACAGCAGCAGCAGCAGCAGTGCAGAGGTGTGAAAAAGTCGCTTCCTTCCCTTGACCGCCATCCACTATGACATTTTTTAAAATGTTCATCATCATTCATCATCAATTTTTATGTTGTGTTATTTAAAAATCGATTATTGATTATTCAATGAAATGCATACTACTTATTTATTTCTTTGCCAATATTAGGAAATATTTACATAATTTATCGGATAAAATAATTGAAAATGCATAAAAACCTATTCAGTAAATTAAATACTTCAATATTAAAAATTGGAATTTTATTTATTTTCGCATCTGTGTATCAATAAATAGGCAAATTTTCTGGAAGTCTTAAAAAACAAAAATTCACTTTTAATTTTCTCAAAATTAGTATGTATAAGTATACCATTTTTCTATTTTGTATTTTTTATTAAATTTATAAAGCACTAAGTTTCTTTATAGAGTTCTACAAATGGAGTGAATTTTAATATTTCTATAAAAAAAATCTTGCAATAATTAATGAGTGATTTTGAAAACAAATTTAATTCAATCCATGAAAAGAAAGAATTCAAATTAAGATAATACACTAACGATCTCTATGTTCTATCAGGAATTTTTAAAGAATGGTCATTAAAAATTAAAATATAAAAAATTATTTAATAAATAATAAACAAAATTAAATGAATTGATAAAATGAAGAAAAATAAATAAATTATTGATAATATCTAATAGCTTTTTCCATTTTATTCTAATATTGTCAATTTTAACAGTCAGCTGTAGCAGGTAGCAGCCTAAATTTATTGAGAGGATATTAAAAGAAAAATGAACTACAAAATTAGCAGACATAAATCAAAACATATAAATTCAATTTTAATTATTTTGGGCTGTTTATTAAATCAAATGCTTTAAATTGTTTTGTTTTTAATGAATTATTAAACTTAAAAGACGATGTTAATTAAATTAATGAGTCGGTTCGCAACTTTTGTGGTTTTCATTTTCACTTTCACGGTTCATTACCACAAAGAAAGCGATCGTAATTGGAAGAGGAAAAGGAAGGAAATGATCCATTTTCTCTTATGCTGTAATTTATATTTTATAAACTCCTCTGCTGTTGGTGTAATTTTTCCAAGAATTAGTTTCTCAGAAAATATTATTTCCTTCACCATAAATTTTCGATTTTTTGGCGGCTTTCCAAAAAAATATTTTTTAGATAATTTTTTTAATTTCAAAATAAATTTTTTAAAACTCATTTTTGATAAAAAAAAATTTATTGACCTTTTTTCCATTAGCTTCTTTTTTCCCTGCAAATTTATTAAGAACAAATTCCAAAAATGTTCATTAATTAATTATTCCTCCTTTTATTTCCATAAATTCGCTTTTCACATTTCCTTTCATTCATTTTCAGCCTTTTGGGAATTCATCAAAAAATATTCCTTCATTATTTTTTACATTTTTCCAGAATCTTTGGCCCTTTTCAAAGAACTGAAAAGGGACTTAAATTTGTATTAAAAATTCAAAAAAAACATTTAAAAAAATTTTAAAAAATTATCAAAAAATTTTAATAAACAACAAAAACAGTATTAGATTTTATTTAAAAAATTGTTAAAAAAACTAGCAGCAGAAAGTAGTTTATTTAATAAGAAAAAATTGTTTAAATTGACCATATTAAAAATAAGGAAATTTTTTGAATTTTTTCCAATTCTGTACTAGAAATGAATTAAAATGGCACCAAAAAAATTAGTACAATATTTTCCTGAGGGAAATTTGACAATTCCTAGTCTGCCTTTAGCCGAAGGGTCTAACCGACTTAATTCATTTAATCCCCCATTCTATTTGGCATTCATCATTTTGTGCCCCCATTTTGAATGGGAAATGCACAATTAGAAATGGCTGCTGGACAAAAAACAGAGAGAATATTTTTGCTGAACGGCGGGGACCGTTTTTTACGATTCCTTTGTCTCTGCTATGGCTAAAAATGGGATGGGCTTAAATTGGTTGCAAAGGGGTGGCTAAATTTGGTAACATACTATATAAATTATTTTATTAAGATGGGGAATTGAAACAGAGTTCATTCTTCAGTCCTATCAAATTAGTATATTTTATCAGAATTAAATGAAAGATTATTTCCATATGAAATTAAATATTTAATTTATTTATTAATAAATTTTATTTTTATTGCTATTATTTACAAGTAGAAATAATTCTTTTAAAATTATTATAATTAAATTTACTATAAAAATTATTTTGAAATCTTTACGATTTTATTTTTTTTTAATTTAGAAAATCTGGCATTTTGAATATAATAAAGAGTTTTCCTTCTCCAATTTTTCCTGCAAAATTGCCCCCGTCCTCATCACATTTCTACAAATATATTGTATTGAGTTGATGAGAAGGATAACGGCATTTCCATTCCCGCTCCCGCAAACATCATCCCACATTGATGATGCACACAAATAAACACATTAATAATTTGCATAAAACAGCAGCAGGAGGGTTGGATGTTCATTTGAGCAAATTTATGTGTGAGTGTGGGCAATGCGGGAAGTCGGCTGTGATAAACCCCGATCACAGCGGCGGGACATGGGTCGAGACTCGAGATTCGAGAGAGAATCATAGAACATAGAATAAGAAGGAGGGTCTATTTTGAATATTTTATGGGCAAATTATCCCCTCTTGACCGTCTACTTTCTCCCCAAGGGGAGGGTGGGAATGGGGTAGGAACACCGGTAGAATGGAGATTCATCTTCAGAGCCGCTCCATTGGACGGAGAGGGGATCATCGCGTGTGTTTGGGGGAACCCGCCGTGAGACATAAATGAGAATTGGAGGAAGGAAGTACATTGCGGGCAAATATAAACATTTCATCTTTAAAGTATTGTAGCGCAAATAACGGAAGGAAATGTTTGATGGCACTTCCGCAATACCTTTTTCAAATATTTTCTTGCTAAAAATGGAAATCTGCGCGATTATTTTAAGTTATCGAGATAAATCCATTCTCATCAAGGATTTCGTTTTGGAGAATTTATTCTAGTTAAATTTGAATTTAATCCACTCCAATCCAAACTGTGATAATTTTATTTTTAATTATTTCACTTTCCCTTCTTTTATTTATCTAATTTTTAGAACATATTGGATGCTAGTCTATGTATTCAAAATTTTAATTTTAAAAATAATTTCGTAAATTAAACAATAGATAGAATTTAAATTAGTCGAAATCACTCTTCTATGATTTAATTGAACATTTTTTTGGCATAGCTGTATTAAATTATTCTGTATTGTTATTCCCCAATAAAATAAATGATTTCAAGTTTGAACATTTTTAAAAGCAAAAAAAATTATTTAAAATAATTTTTAATGAATATTTTTATAAATAATTCAATTAATAATTTTTAGTTCATAATTAATTAATTTTTTATTAATACAATTTAATTTATTCCGCTAAAAATTCCAAATTTCCATCATATTTCTACCCTTCTATTTTCCCAATCTTTGCGCAAAATTTCCCTATTTTTGCACAAAAAATCTTCACAAATGTGGCATTTCCCTCTAAAAATATAAACTGCGACTCAAATTTGAGCAGCTGCTTCCCGAATATAAAAATCCGCTTTATTTGCGCTGATTATGAGAATGGATGTGGATGGTCATTCGTGCCAGCCTCCTCTGCCCCTGACGATCCAAACACAGGTGTTTTTTTTTTGATTTGAACCAGTCAGAGCTATATATTTCCCTTTCGTCCATTTATGTGCCTTTGCCCATTTTATAATCGACCATCCATTTCCCCTTTTACCCCCTTCGGCGAGCTTTCAATTCCCATCCGCCGCCGTTTAGCGCGCACCAAAAAAATGTGGTTAACGGGCAAAAATGAGAGGGAAAATAAATGTACGGATGTGCAAATGGGCGACCCGTTCAATTTTGCGTTTTTGGCAGCCACATAATTTTTACATCGGCCAATTCCTCTTCCTCCGATGACAGAGATGATTTAATATAGTACCACCGATTGAATGGTTGGGTCATTTTTGGCCCAGACCAACAAGGGAACAACCAATTCGGGAATGGAATATGCTGCTATTTTAAAGCTCCTATAGTCCTCTAAAAATTAATTTTAATAATTTTTTTTATAAACTACAACAATTTCTGAAACATATTTTTCCTCAAAAATTCGGGTTCATTAAACTCAAAAAGCCTAAATTTCATCAAATTAAAAAAATCCGAATTGTAAAGGACACTTTAGGCTTTCCATTTTTCTCTCTTTTTTGCATTTTTCACTTTTAAAAAAATAAAGATTAATTAAAGTAAAAATTAGAAATAATTGATGCAGAAAACTACCACCAAAAATATTTTAAACATATTCTAATTATCCCAATTCACAATGAATGACCCCCAAGCAAAAATTAGACCTTCCCCAGGCAAATGACCCCTTTTTATCATTTTCATAGCCGCCTCTTTTATATGGAAATGGAAATTAGAACAAAAAGTGAAAGGGTGAATATTTTTGACCCAAGCCAAAAATGCGCATATCTATTCATCCATTTTTTGAGGTTGGAATTGGGAATCGGAATTCCCTTTCAAAAATGGAATTATGTTAACCCATCATCCATTCAATTCAATTCACAAGTCACATCACAAGCCAAAGTTAGCCGGAACAAATTGATGCGCGATTATTTTGTTAATTTTCCCATCATGTGAATTTTTTTATAAATCATTTTTCCTTTTTATTTGACCAAATTTTGAATATCATCATATAATTTTTTTGTCAATTTTTTTCACTTAAATTAGGCCTCCATTTTGTTATCAACTAAACAGCAGAATGTGTCTCAATTCTCAAATAAGGCGATAATACATTTTAATAAGTTTTATCAATTAACAATTACAATTTCCCTAGAGCAAAGATTGATTCAATAATTGGGAAAAGATAAAAATGAATTGATGACCCAGCAATTCCTCTGTATCAAAGGAGGGAAATAAGAATAAGCAAAATTTTTGCATTGAATTAGGAATTGCACTCATTTCTTTCGGAAATACACGAAAAATTCACCTCAAAAATTGAGAATTTTAAGGGAAATCCAAGCGAAGGATTTTTGTGGACTTTAATAATTTGGAGATCCTTTGGGGCTCTGAATGAATTTTCAGGAAGTCTTGGGGCATAAATCAAAGGCGCACAAATTTTCTAAAATCTAAATTACCCAATTTTAAGCCGTTTATCAAAATTTTTGTTTCAATAAAATCAATAAAAATTATAATTAAATTTTTATTATTTTTATTCACATCAAAATTTCCATTTTGAATGAATTTGCAAATTTCCATTAATTTTCCAATATTTCTTAAGCTGTCCATTTCCCCCATATTCAAAATGTGCGCGAACATTTTCCGCCCAATTTGTTTCCCACACACAATGAATGCCGTCCATTTCCATTATTCGGTCCATTATCGCGCGGCCATCCTCATCAGCAAAATTTTGTGGCGATGACCCTCAAAACACCCCAAAATGGACTTTCACAAGGCATCCACGGATTATCCCCCCCCCCAACCCATTTAAGCCCCTTTATTCCCAGCAAAACCCCATCATTCATTTTCATTTGTATTTTCTTTTTGTTTGTCCATTTTTCTAATGCGCACCACCATTGGACCATTTCTTTCCCAAAAATTTAGTGCCATTTTTCCGTGGAATATTCCCACGGCCAATTAGGATTATCCTCAAAAAATAATAAAAAATATAAATAAATATTTTAAATAATTATTCTTAAATATTTTTATTTATTAATTAATAATTATTAATTAATTTATTTTTATTGATTTTAAAGTAAATTAAAATCAATTAATTAATTTATAAATAATTAATTTAAAAATTAATTCTATTTTTTCCTATATCTTTATTTAATTAAAATTCAAAAATATAATATTTTTAAATTATTTGGCAGATTTTATTTTGATACATTTTTGATTTTTTCCAATTATTTTCAAATTTAAAATTTTTTTTTAATTAAAATAATTTAAAGCTTAAATTTATCCTCTTAAAATATCAATTTTTAAACTTTAATCTCTTTTATCCTATTTTTTCGGCCATTGACCAAATTTCTTTTCTATTCTTTTTCGGATAGACCTCACAATGAAATTAGGCCAATTTACCGAATGGCCAAATTCCATTCTGTCTGCCTCAAGGAATGGACCCATCCTACCCTCTTTTTTTATTAAATTTTTTAAAAGAATTTTCCGAAAATGAACAAAAATTGGTCAACATTTTTTCGAACCCATAAGATATTTTTAGCTGTAACATTTTTGCCTAGATTTAATGAAATCTACTCACCCGAATTTTAATTTTACCCAATTCAATTTTTTAAATTAAAGAATATTTTTCTAGTCTGATAAATTAAGAATTAGTAAGGTTAATTGGAAAATGTCAAAAAATATATTACCGAAAAAGCGGTAATATAAGTCAAATTAAGGCAGTTTTCATTTTTTGGCCAGAATTTTTCTGGCCCATTATTTTTTGATGGATCAATTATTTTAACAGCAAATTGTCTAAGAACTCGAAATTCAATAAACAAAATTTGGATTTCTTCTAATATATTTCAGTTTTAAAAATCACCCATAATTTTTCTCTTTTTTCCTCCCTCTAAAATCTCATTCGATCATCAATCTATTCCTCACATGCACATTATATTCAATGCTGGGCCAACACAATGCACATACACGAGGTTTTGGAAAAAGCGGACATTTGTTAAAGCTTAAAGTGGACTCTGCTCGGCTTTTCCTTCCTCCTTTCTTCCCCATCCAAACAAAAAGTAGCCATTGGCTGGCTTTTCCCCCTCAATTTTATCTCTTCAAAAGCACAAATTACCCCGTCCAACATTTTCTTCGGCGGATTACTTCCTCCCTTCGTCTTGGCCATTTTCACCGTCCATTTTTCATTTTGATCCACTTTTCGCCTTCCAATTTTCCAATCATCGTCAATTTTCTAGGCTTTTCCTCGTCCTTCACCATTTTTTTGCCCATTCCCCTTTGGAGTTTGGACTTATCGGTCTTTCCTCCTTCTGCTCTGTTGAAAGGGGCAGCAGACAAGGCTAATCGAACAAAAAAAAGCACAGCTCAATTTGTTCAATGTGCGGACCTTTAATCATTGGCTTTTTGTTGGGGTTGCCTATTGGCCAACAATCAATTTGTTTCGCACATTTCCTTCCCCTTTTATCCGCCAATCGACCGAATTGAATATTTTTTCTGTTACAAAGTGCATTTCCTCCTACATTTCTTCCACTTGCAAAAAATTGTTGCGAATTTTTTCGCGCACTTTTTTATTATTTAATATGTTAAATTTTATTATTATTGATTTAAAATAATCAAAAGAATTTAAAATAATTTCATTTTTAATTCGCTTAATTCTTTTATGCATTCATAAAATTTCAAATAAAATTCAGCTTTTGTTTTAAAACCTTTTCATTTTGGCCAGGATATTTGGCTTTTAAAATTTCTTATAAATTTTTTCCCTATATGAATTATATAATTTAATTTGAATCTAATTTGCGCGCACGCCTTTTTCGATTTGCATAAATTATTTTAAAAAATAGAAGCAGCAAAACTTTTGTCCTTCAAATGCGCGGAATTATAATAAAATGCATCAAACAATGATCAAAATTTCTAATTTTAGTAGCCATAAATTTATACCATTTTTACTATTTTCATTCATGGTTGAAGAATAAATTTTAAATTCCCTTTTGCTAATAAAATTTAATAATTTCTTTTTAATTAAAAGAATTATTGATTATTTCTCGTACCTGATAATAATCCAAATTTTGGTCAAAAAATTTACTAAAATTTAAAAAATTATATTTTTCATCCTTTCTCTTAAAAATCAATATCTATTATAAATCAATAAAAATAGTTTGAAGGCAACATTTATCTAAACCCTCCTAAACCCTCTTTTATTTCCAATTTGAATTTGAATTCAGATTCCGCTTCCAGTATCAATATGCCCCTAAAAGGGTCTTCATTCTCCAATAGTACAATAATTCTCCCAAAGCCACAAACCAATCACAATTTTCCCTGAAGCAATATTTCCCATAATATTCCTACTTTAATATTCCCCCATTCGAAAGAGTGGTTTTGGTTACATATTATAAATTCCTCCCAACCAATCCGCCGTTCCTCATCCTCAATCATCGTAAACCCCGTTTTTCCCTCCCCTTTTCCTTCCAATTAATAATAAACCCTCAAGCAATTTCATTCTCCCAATAATTTTTAGCCCAAAAATTGCCAGCAGCCAAAAAGGACAAATTATTTCTTTCTCCAAGATATTTTCTTCCAAACATATTTGTTGCTGTTCACAGCTGGAAGGCTTAAAAAAAATTTTGCTGCTTGATCAGAAACAACAATAATTTCTAAATGTTCAATCAAAATCTTCAGTCAAAAACAATTCATTTTTGCATTTTTCCAAGTCCAGGATAAAAGGCGATCAGCAACGAAATTATTTTGTGAGTTAAATTAAAAAGTAAATGATTTTAATTTCAATGAAATACATTTTATTTTTTTGACAAATGATTTAAATTTTAAAATAAAAATTTCGCCAAATTTTCAAACCATTACTTGGACCGTTTTTAAAATTTTTAAAATATTTTTTTTTAATTTTTAAAATTTTAAAATACATTTTCAAAAATTTTTAAAATAATTTTCAAAAATTTTTTAATTTTTTTATTTTTATAAAATTTTAAAATAATTTTTCAAAAATTTTTAAAATTATTTTTTAGTTTTTTAAATTAATTTATTCCATTTTCATTTTTGACCTAATCATTAATCAGTTCGGCAAATATTTTACCCATTTTGCCACCCAAAAATGATCTATGAAGTCTGCAACTTTCCCATTGTTCAAAAAATACTTCTAGACAAAAAGCCTCAATATTTCCCGAATGACTAATTTTTTTTTTAAGAAAGCCCAATTTTCAATTCGACCCAAAAGCCCGCCCAATTCACACATTCACACACACATTTCATTTCCATTCATTCATTCATTTGGCCCATTCAAAAAAGCGCTTCCATCCCCAAAATTTGGCCCATCGATATGGCCACTTTTTTTTGAGCTGTGCGAATCAAAAAATAAAAGCCGGGCCCACTCACAACGGTGGAGGGCTGTGAATTGAATGAGCTGAATGGATGGATGGTGTGGACTGTGGAGTGAATATGTATTTTTTGGGGGTGGCCTTCGTTCCCATCAGCCACCCAATATTTTCCCGTCTCGCCCTTTTTGCATTTCTCTTCGGCCGATAAGCTTAATGCCCTTTTCCGCTTTCTTTACATTTTTATGAGACCGATTATTTTTGATTGAGTTCAAATGGAATTGGACAAAAAATGTTATATTTTTAATTGAAATTTTTTACATTTTGATAAAATATTTAAGAATTTTCTATTAAATAAAAAAATGAGAAAATATTAAAAATATTTCATTTTCCCAAAATATTTTGTGTCAAAAAATAAATATTTATTAGAAAAAATATAATTAAACCTTTATAAAATTTTAGTAGTTAAATTCTTTTTCCCTTGATCACATTTTATGGCCCAAAAAATTTGATTTTTTGACATTAAAATTTGAGTACAATTTGTAAATGAATAATCAGAAATAAAATGAAAATAAATTACCATACCATCTAAAAATTTCCTCTGAATTTTAGAATCAAAATTTTCCATGAATTTTTAAAAGAATAATTAATTAATTTTAATTTTTTATAAATTTTAGTAAATGTGGTTATCGGCTGCCAATGGCACTGATGAACAGCCGAGCACATCCGCCCAAGAAAATGACAACAAAATTGAACAATGGTATCGCCGACAAAGGCAAATGCCCACTTCAATGCCAACATCCATGGGCAATGTTGGAAATGGGCAACAAGGAGAAGACAAAGGAATTCGACGATCCCTTTACCAATCATTGCCACTCTATTGGCAAAAAGGTAAATAATGGGAATTGTAAAAAATTTTTGAAATTTTTTTATTTTTTTTAAATTTTTTTAAATTTAGAAATTGCAAATTTTTTAAATTTTATTTTTTTGCAGGTTGGCGAACCCATGGCGGCCCCCTTTCTTCTTCTACCGGCAATGATGACCAACAAAATGTAGGGAAGGCGGCGGCAGCCAACTCAAAGGCAAAAAGCAGCGAACATCCAAAACTACATTAATTACCAAGTAAATTAAAATTTTTAAAATTTCAGAATTATAAAAATAAATATAAGAATTATTAAATTATTTAAAATTTAAATTATGATAATATTTTAAATTTAATTAACAATTTTAGGCAAATTTTAAATTATTAAATAATTTTTAGGCCATTAAACCAGAAGAAGAGAAGAAGGCAACGTCAACCTTCGACTTCCTCTTCATCATCGGCAGCCTCCAATATTCCAGCAACTACCGATTTGGGCCATCGTCGACCACTTTTGTTTGGTCAACAATGCTCGGAGACACCACAGAAATCTCATCAAAAATACATTCCACCAAGGAGAACTGGCAAAAAATCCGATCGAAGGGTGAGTGAAATTTTTTAATTTTTAATTTAATAAAAATAAATTCTTGATATATCCAAAATTTTTAATATATTTTGATATATTAAATTTTTAAATTTTTAAAAAATTTTAATGAAAAATTTTTACAAATTAATTAGATTTTTGCAAATTTTTTTAAGTGAAAAATTTTTAAAATTTAATTAAATTTTTCAATTTATTAATATTAAAAATTTTTCTCCTTTAAATTAAATAATTTTTTAAAAAATATTATTAAGGAAATTTTTGTTATATTATTTTAAAATGTAAATTTTTTCTCCATTAAAATATAATTTAAATAAATTTTTTAATTCAAATTTTCTTATTTTTAACATTTTTAGTTCTCCAATAGCGTCGAAGGTCCTTGGCCAAAGCACCAAATTCGGCATGGCCGCCTCATTTTATTGGCATTGATCTCGGGCAGCATTCTGCTCCTTCTCATCTCCCTTTTCCTAATCATTGGCCCAGAATTCCTTTTTCCCAATCCAAATATTCGGCCCAGAATTATTGAAGAATTTGGCGAAAATTCAGGCGGAAATTCTCAACAACATTTCTTCCAAAGACTCAAAACCGCTTATTCTGGTGGGCAGTAAAATATTTTAAAAAATTAATATTCCAAAAAATGATTTTTTTAATTTTTATTATTTTTTTAATTTTAAATTTTTAGTTTATTGAAATTTATTTTTCGTCAAAAATTCTTTTAAATCTTTTTTTTGCATTTATCATTTTTCAATTAATCTCGATTGAGATCAATATTCTAAATAACATTTCATTCAACCACTCAAAACCGCCTATTCTTTTCGGAATCAAAAATTTTTAAAAATTAATATTTTTTTTTATTTTTCGTTTTTTAAATCCATTTTTCCATCTTTTTAAATGTTCTTTTTTTATATTTCCTCTTTTGTCTTTTCCATTTAACTTCCGGTCAAAATCAATAGATCGGCCCTTATAATTCAAGAAAATACTGCAAAAAAGATTGGGCGAATAGGACGATCGATTCGAAGGAAATTTTAGACAAAATATTTGATCAAAAATTATTTACTTAAGTTAATCCCCTTGAAATTTTGGTCGGTAGTGAGAAATTGATCCAGTCTGTTGGGATAATCGACCCAGTCGAATGGACAAATGGTCAAGAAAAGAACCGAGCGAAAAAGAAAAATGGCAACATTCATTTCATAGTAAACTTTGTCTCGCTTCCGCACAGAATAAGCCCAAAAGTAAAAACACAAACACTTTCGATCAATCTCCTTTCCCCGCGGGCGGTCATTCTCCCTAATCGCCTTTGGGCAGTGAGGTGGAAAATGATCCACTTAACTAGGCTTTTTACTCTTTCCTTGGCCTAATGGTCAAGAAAAGCATTGAGAGATATCTTTTCAAGTGTGGAGGGAAATCGGTAAAAGCGGATGGCAGGAAATGGGCGAAAAAATGATTGAGAAAGAGGGAAGCCGGAAGGGAGGAGAGGATGGTGGTTGGTGGGAATGGGTGGATGGAAATCGCAACATTTTTTTAGCTTAAGCACCCGGCTTTTCGGACCCTTTCGACTTGCTAAAAGATGGCCGTGCCTGGCAATTGGCCAGAATTATTAGTCAACAAAAAATTAAAAAAAAATATAAGCGTTGTTTGTGTAAAAATAAAGAAGGGAAAATATTGGGATTGAGAATTGAAAATTTAAAAGATTATTCCGAGGGGTCATTATTCTTTTTTTATGAGTGAATTAATTAATATTGCTTTACTGCTTTGCAAAAAATTTATTTTATTATGATTCGAAAACGTTGAAGGAAAATATTTAAACTTTGGGTTTAGGGCTCACTTTTTTGATTGCTTAACAAAAAATTCACCATGGTTTTATAGGTACTTTTGTTTGAAAATGGTCGAAAAATTAAATTAAATTAATTATTTAATATTTAATTTTAAAGCATTTTAAGTTAGAAATAATAAATAATAATCAAATAAAATTTTTATTAATTTTATTTCTATTTTTAATAATTCTTAATGCAATTCCATATTTAATATTTTTAATTTAATATCATTTTATTATTTCCCCATTCTTTAGACATATTTTTTCTTTTTTTATTCATTTAAGTTTTTTTCTCCCTTTGTTTATAAAAATAGTTTATTAGTTAATGAGCCATAAATAAATGACTTATTTTTTACACCTCTTCACGGCAATTGTCCATCTCAATTCTTGACGGACAAATTTGATTTATATGAGAAATTTAAAGGAAAAAAATAGGTGCTAGAATGGTTGATTGACCACTTGGCAAATAGCCAATGGCCAATTTGGAATGATTGAAAAGAGATTAAAAATAAGGGAAAATGTTGCAAAAAATATGCGTGGGAGGAAAATGAAGGGAAAAATGAAAGGAAAATTATATGGAATTATTGACAATTTGTGGAAAATATTGCAAAAAAAGAACAATAAAGAAAAAAGGAAAATTAAAATAAATATTTTTAAAATTATTTTTCAAAAAAAATTAAAATAAATTTTCTGATAAAAATATTATAAAAAATAAATTTTTCCGGAAAAAATAATAAATCTTAAATAAAAAATAAATTTAAAAAAATTAGATTTAAAAAAGGGAAAATTAAAAAACATATTTTAAAACTACTTAAAAAATTAAAAAAATTTTCCAATAAAAAAAATAAAATAATATATAAAAAAATAATAAAATGTTAAATTTCAAAAAATACATTTTAAAATTAAATTTCTCAAATAAAAAATAAAAATTAATTTTTCCCATATTTTTTAAGAAGTTCATCCTTTGGAAGAGGAGCAAATTTGGTTGTTGAACACAAATGAATTTGTTCGCCGCCAAAAGCGTCAAGCCGTGATTTTGCCAAAATCCGCCTCTTTCCGAGATCCATTTTTGTTTGGATTGGCACGACTTTGTGGTTTAAGTTGTTCGGTTCAATTGAAACATGGAATTGGAAAACAAAATGATGGAACAATGGGAAGGGGTGAAATGTTGCGCATTAAATTGAGCAGATGGAAAACGGAGGAATATTTGAATGGAAATAAGGAGCAGCAGAGGAGGAGAAGAAGGTTGGTTAATTCAAAATTTCATTAAATTTGTTTCATGGTATTTCATTTTTACTAGAAGACAGACCAATCAGTTTTTTCATTTTATTTAATGAATAATTTATAATAAATAAAATTAAGTAAATTTTGAAATGAAGGAATGTATAAATAGAATTAAGCTAACCAACTGCATTTTTAAAATGCATTTAGCTTTAAATTTAATAAATTTTAAATAATTTTATAACCCTTATGAATTGATTAGTGAAATAATTAATGGATTTGATTTTAAATTGCTATGACCAAAAAGACGGCCAAATAGGCTAAAATCGGGTAGTTATAGCTTTTGGCCATAACTTTGTTTAAATAACAAAATACTCTACTACAGAAAAAGTTTAACACAATTTTTTCTTAAAATATTTTATTTAATTGAAAGATCACTAAAATATTAGGAATTAATAAAATTTGGTACAAAATAAGTATTATTTTTTCCTCAATTTTGTAATTTTCGTATTTTTTAGTTTGCTGGAACCCAAATCTACTTCCTATCAAAAACTTCCCAATTCATTCATTCCACTAATCCAAACAATGGATTCGGCCAATCAAACACAAATTCGACGAGCGAACATTTCCCCTTCCTGTTTCTATTTTGCAAAAGTTGGAGAAGGCGTAGAGCAAAGTGTCGTCAATCTATGCGATCGAAATGGGGGATTGGTATGCTTTTATGCCTTCTGGCGTCAAAATTTAAAAATATAAAATGTTTCAAAAGTAAAAAAATCAGAAGTTTTTAAAATTTATCACTCATCATTTTTTACCGTAAAAATCGACACCAAAATTTCTTCTCAAAAATCAGCATTTTGAATTCATAAAACATCATTGATCATCATTTAAATAAAACATATTCTAGTACAAAATTAAACCTAACTAAGTTATTTATGAGCATTATATGACAGCAAAATTAAAAAGTTTAACAATATTTTTTACAATATTACATACAAGGATTTGACCTATTTTCATTCATAATTGGCCATCTTAATAAGAATATGCCAAATATAAAAATATGGGGCTTATCCAGGTGATATTCTTGCATTTATAAAAATTAGCATAAAATGGACAAAATGGAGTCAAAAATCATGCTTTCATAGCCCTAAAATTTTTTTCTAATTAATCAAAATTTGGAGAGAATCTTTCAAAAATTCAAATTTTATAAACTATCAAAACGAATTTTAATATTCATATTCATCTCAGTTCGGCACACTTGCATTGCCAAATGGAGCTTTCTTAATTGAACCATTAGTCGACGAGAATGGCATGGAAAATGGAAATCAACCAAGGAGAAGACAAAGACGATTCGCTGGCGGTGGCACCCAACTTCGAGCCCATTTAATTTATCCTGTCAGGACACAACATTTTGGCGATGATCAGCAAGATGGACTAAAAAAGGCAACATCAAACAATGGACGGCCTTCTGAATCCGAGGAATTGGCTGTGGAAGAAAGAAGATTTTGGATGGAAAGAAAAAAGGAAGGAAAAAATGGCAACCAAAATGGAAGTGAATGGGAACAAATGAAAGAAGGTGGGGTGCATTGAATTAAAAAAAATTAGTTAATATAAATTTTAATTAAGTAATTTAAAATAAAAAATATTTAATTAATTTGCTTAGATTTTTAGGTATTAAAAATTTTTAATTTTTCAATTATCGGATTTTAATTTCATTTTTTAAATATAATTTACTCTCAAAAATTTGATTAAAAAAATTAGTTAACTAGAAATATAACATGTTAAAAAATTTAAAAATTTATGTTCTTTGAGATACCAAATTGAATTCATGCATAAATATTGTTTAAAAATCAAAAATTCTGCTCAATGGATTTCCAATTCATGTTCAATATTTTCTTTATTTTTTGAACTTTTTTTTAATATAATATAAATATTTTTTTTTTGAATTCAGATGTCCCATTTCGTCGTTCCCGCCGATCAAATGGTGCTGCAAATTCTTGGGACCATTACGTCGAAGTGTTGGCCGTTGCCGATTATCGAATGCTGCTTTATCATCAACAAAATTTGGAAAATTATGTGCTCACATTATTCTCAACAGTCTCTTCGATTTATAGGTAGGTTAATATTTTAATTTTACCATTTAATATAAATTTAATAAAAATAATCAAATCTAAAAATATGAAAGATTTTTTAAAAAATAATTAGGAAAAAATTTAAAGGAGAAAAGAACCAAAAAAAATATTCGGGGACAAAAATGTTTTCAATGAATTTTTGTGGCCTTTAATTTGAGCTAATAAAAAGTTATAGTTTAAGCTTAGTATAATTTGGCCACATTTTAAATTCAAAAGAATATCAACATATTTTTTGACTAAAATATAATTAATAAAATGCTTTAAGAAATTTTCAAAAAAAAAAATAAATAAAATTTCAAAATAATTCTCTAATAATTATCTAAAATATAAACAAATTATTTTCTATAATTTAGGCATCCATCTTTGGGCGTTTCCGTCAATATAATTGTTGTTCGACTGGTCATTTTGAAGAATGAGCAGGCGGGTCCACTAATCTCAAATCGGGCACAAGAAACATTGCAACAATTTTGCCAATGGCAACAATTGTACAATGATCGAAATGATGAGTCGCTTAACCATCACGGTTAGTGGAGTGCCATAAATTGGGCAAATATTAAATTTGAATAATTAATTTACCCGTAAAATCAAAGAAGGTACCCAAAAATTTTCTTGCCGTAGCTTTTTTAGGCCATATAATTTGGCCATGATGAAATTTTAAAGCTTAAAATTAGCCTATGATTGAATTTGGCCAAAAATTTATTTTTAAGTAATTTCAATTTATTCAAATCCTTTTATAGATGTGGCCATCCTCCTGACACGACATGACATTTGTCGAGCTACAAACAAATGCGATACACTTGGATTGGCCGAATTGGGCACAATGTGCGATGCCAAAAGGAGTTGTGCAATTATTGAGGATAATGGTGAGTGGAAATTTATTAATTATCAACCAAAAATACATAAATAAAAATTAATATATTTTCGATTAAGAATTAAACCAAATGAGGAATCGAATTTACAATTCAAATCAATTTTTCAAATGATATTATATTTTAAGTAAATTTGTTACCATTTTACAGCGCAGAAATTGAGATGAATTAATTAGAGAATAAGTTAATGGATTTAATTTGAATTAAAAAAAAAGTAATTAGCAAACTATATATTCTCGATTAAGAAAGCCAAAGAGGGAGCGATCAATTTTTCAAATGAATACGTTTTTTAGTAAATTTGATACCAACAGAAACAGACCAAAAATTGTAATGAATTAACTAGAAAAATTAATTTGATAGAAATTGTCAAAAAAAAATAGCCGAAAAGGCGGTAAAATTTGAAAAAATCATATATTTTTTGGCCATAACTTTCTGGCCAAATTATTTTTTGACCCATATATTTTTTTTTGGTCATAACATTCTGGCCAAACTGTTTTTTTGACCAATTTTTGATATTAAAATATTCCCAAGAAAGAAATATCCAATAGTATAAAGATTTTTTAATTAGCTTAAATGATTATTAAAATATATTCGACTCATTAAAGGTCTGTCCGCCGCATTCACAATTGCCCATGAATTGGGCCACATTTTCAACATCCCCCATGATGATGAACGAAAATGTGGAGAGCATATGCCATTGAACAAAGCCAATTATCATATAATGGCCCCAACATTGGAATATAACACAAATCCATGGTCATGGTCCGCCTGCTCCTCGGCAATGCTAATTCGATTTTTGGACACTCGACGGGGTCAAACCCAATGCATTTTGGACCAACCCGTTGAGAGACGATTCTATGAGAAAATGTTTGAGACACCGGCGCCTGGGGCAATGTTTGTCTAATTAAATTTTAAATTAAATTTTTTATTATTTTTAATTTATTTTAATTTTAATTATAATAATTTAATTTTATATAATTCAATTTTTGTAGCTATTCCGTTTCGCAACAATGCAAATTTGTTTTTGGTGCCAGTGCCGAAATTTGTCCATACATGCCAAGTTGTCGTCGACTTTGGTGTTCCGTTTCATATGGTAAAAAAATTAATCAAAAATTAAAATAAAAATAACATCAAATTCAATTTTTTTAAAAATTTCTTCACAAAAATGAATTTTTAAAAATATTTTTAAAAAAATTTATTTGAATTTTATCATCGAATTTTAATTGCTTAATTTGCAAATAAAAATAATGAACAGTCGAAAAACGGCTAGAAAACGGCATTTTGATTCTGAAAGACTAAAATTTTGAACAAAATAATAAATCATTAAAAATATTTTCCAGGCTACCAACTCGGCTGCCGCACCCAACATATGCCATGGGCGGACGGCACGGAATGTGGCCAACAAATGTGGTGCTATCGAGGCCAATGCGTGGGCATGTCCCCACAACAAAGGCAGCCATTGGATGGAGGATGGGGCGAATGGAAGGAATGGATGGATTGCTCCAGGACATGCGGAGGAGGTTTTTCTCAATTGGGTTGAATTAATTAATTATATATTTTTTGAGAAAATAAAATTAATTAATTTAATAATTATTATATTAATTTAAAGGTGTACAAAAAGCCTATCGTGATTGTGATTCGCCTCGACCCGAAAATGGTGGCAAATATTGCACCGGACAAAGGGTCCGCTATCGACCATGCAATATTCAGGTAAATATATAAAAATAAAATAAAATTGATTTTGAATAGACCATTTAAAAATACAAATATTAATTTTAAATTTAATTTTATTATTATAAATTTTTAATTTTTTTAATCATTAAAAAATTAATTTTGAATTTTTAAAGAATCAATTTCATAATTTTAAATTAATAATTAAAAAAATTTAAAAATATAATAAAATAATGATTTGAATTTTTTGATGAATTATTTAAAATTTAATTGCCGAATAAAATTTTAAAATTTTTTAATAATATTTTTCAGAAAATTTATTTATATTTTTAGCAAATTTTTTAAATTTAAGCATAAAATTTTTATTTTATTTTAATAATTAATTATTTACTCCTTTCCAAGGATTGTCCCTGGGATATGCCCGGTTTCCGTGAGCAGCAATGCTCCGAATTCGACGGGAAGGACATTGGCATTCATGGAGTGCCCAGTGTTGGCACTCGATGGGTGCCAAAATACACTGGGGTTGCGGAGAATGAACGATGCAAATTGCAATGCCGTGCCGCCGATTCGGCCGCATTTTATTTGCTTAAGGAGAAAGTGGTGGATGGAACACCGTGTGATAGGCATGGCGACGATATTTGCATTGATGGAGCATGCCATAAGGTAGGATTAAAATAAATTTATACAATATGGAAAATTGTAAATATTTTAGACATTAATATAATTAAATTTTTGGTACCTGGCTAGGTATTTTCCAGGTGCAGATTTGAAATTTTTTTCTTATTTTATTAATCTTATTCTAAAAACTATTTTAGGGTTTATCTTATCACCAATTTTACTGGTAACAAACTTAAATTTTGGGATTGAAAAAATCTGCACCAGATAATACATAAGTACAGATTTTTGTATCAATTATAGAGCATTTTATATCAAAATGATTGAATAAAATCATAATTGGCCAAAATATTATTGCTAAAAAAGAAAACTGCTAGATTTTGTCCTATTTTTACCGTTTTTTGTCATAATTTTTTGGCAAATTTTCAATCAAATCCGCTAATTCTTTCTTTAATTAATTCATTTCAATTCAAATAGCTATAAAAATGGTAGCTATTTTTTAATTTTATTTCATCTAAATATATTAAATTTAAATTTAAAATTTTACCTAAGGCCGGCTGCGATCATCGTCTTGGCTCGGACATGAAACGTGACATTTGCGGAGTATGTGGAGGTGATGGAGGAAGTTGCCGGGAATTTAAAGGAATTTACAATGATCGAGGAACATTCGGTAAATTATTGAAAAAATTCAATAAAAATTTAAAAATTTTTCGATAATTTGAAAAAAAAATATTAGAAATTAATTCTAAAATTTTTTTCTAAATTTTGTTAATTATTTTATTTTGCCTTTAGGCTATAATGAAGTGCTTCGAATTCCGGCCGGCGCCGCCAACATTGATATTAGCCAACAGGCACACAATGGACAAACTGAGGATGACAATTATTTGGCATTGCGATTGGCAAATGGAGAATGGCTTCTGAATGGTCAATATCAAGTCTCAGTTTTTCGTCAACAAATTCCAATTCTCGATGCTGTCCTTGAGGTAGGATTAAAAAGGGGAAAAATATTTAGAGTTAATTTTTGAAAAATATTCACATTAAACAATTTTTCAGTCGAAACTATTAGGGTTTTAAATAATATAATCTTAAAATTATTCAGAATATTTTTCCGAAGTAATTTTGAAAGCTTATTAGAGTAGGGTAGTTCGAAGGCGATTTTAAATAAACTGGGGCATTCGGTTTCGATTTTTCCCGGTTTTGGATCTGGGTTTTAGTTTGGTTAACTTATTTTGAATTGAACTATTATTTAAAAGCTAGATATGTATATGTCCCTTATCCCTATCTTATTTGGCCTCTTGAAAAAATATGTCAAGATTTACAAGTGAACTTATTCATAAATCATAATATGCTTATTAATTAAATTAAAAAGGCATAATTTCAGCCGAAATTTTTATAGATGTTTTTTTATTTTATTCGGAACTATTTGCAGGGCAAATTTATTTTGGGCCGCTGCCTTTTTGTTATTTATTAGAGAATAACGATAATTGAAAAAAGAATAGAAATATTTTGACTAGAAAAAATATATTATAATTTGATTGAAAAATCCTCAGGCAAAATAATTTGTCCAGTAAATTTCGGAAAAATTATATTCTAATTACTAAAATTAAATTCCTCATAATCTAGCCAATATTAATTTTAGTATTCCGGAAGTGAAACAACACTTGAACGGATCAATGGCACTGGTCCATTACGATCGGATGTGTATTTGCATGTTTTGAGTGTTGGCCAATTGAATCCACCAAATATTCACTATCGCTTCATGGATCCTATTATGCCACAAGAGCAAAGGGCGGCGGCAATCGCCACCACCCATCAATTGATGCAGGCACCCGGCAGCTTTTATTGGCGTCAAATTGATCAGTGGAGTGAGGTGAACAAAATTTATTTATCTATTTTTTTCCCAATTTTTGTAGGTGATACAAAAATTTATCTTAGGGTATAGACATTTGTAAAAAAACACTCCATTTAAAAAAAAATGATAAAATTCGAGTTATATTCAAAAAAAAATATGTAATTTTATTAAAGCTAGAATTCGCAAATTTTAAAAAGACCAAATTCTAGTGGACTTATTAAAGCTTTGGCACAGAGTTTTCCAAAATTTTCTATTATCTCATTAACTATATGCCAAAAGAATGGCCCTTGAGTCACACTTCACATTCACAGTTCACACCCTTCCCTCTCTCCCAAAAAAATATTCAGAAAAAATTAAAAAATTTGGTTTTTGAATTTTTTAGTAAATTTTTAAAAAATTAATTAAATAAAACTATCCAATAATTCCCTCTATGGCAGTGTTCATTGAAATGCCAAGGCCAACAAAGTCAACATTTAATTTGCACGGATGCACTCAATAATCGTCAAACCAACTATTCAAATTGTGCACATTTGAGAAGGCCGGATTTGCAGCAAAGAATGTGCAATGTTGATTGTTTCTATAAATGGCAACAAAGGTGTGGGAAAAGAGAATTTTGACCAAATGAATTCAGGAATTGAAATCATTCTATCAAGAAAAATTTACTAAAATTTAATCGCATCTAAAATAAGCGTTTGAATTTGCATAAAAATTTTTGAATTCTTTTCAATATTAAAAATACAAGATTAGAAATTTTCAAAATAAAATTTTTGATTAACTCAAAAAAATTTTTTTTGTAATTACTCCGAGTCCAGTTGTAGAATTGACCGAATTCTTTCCAAAAATCCCGGCATTTTTTGACGAATCCGACGGAACTCTAATTAGTATTTTTTTTAACATGAATATGAAACAATGCTTAAATTTATTGTAAAAACTATTAACCTTGTTTTGCCTAAAAAACTATAAAAAATTTTGATTGTTTTTTTCTGGAATTTTCGTTCATAATAATCTGTAAAAATATCAATTTAATGAGCATTATTCATTAAATATTATAGTACATTAAATCTCTGGTTCATAATTTTAATAATAATTTTATAAAATGGTTACAAAAAAATTTTTGACAATTTAATTTAAATTTAACTAGCTCAGGGACGCGCGCTATCGCGCGCGCCCCTTAGCTAGTTACTTTTGAATTGAACCAATATTTGAAATAATTAAATATAATAAAAAAATTTAATAATAAATGAATAATTTTATGCAAAAAAATATAAAAAAATTCTAACTAAATACATTAATTCATCCCTCATCAACTTCAATAATTCCTTATTCCCTAACTCATAACTCATCATCATCTTCATTCATCCCTTAACATTTTTTTACTATAATTTCCTTTCCTTTATTCTTTTTAATTATTTATCTTCTCTTCCATTCTTTTCATGCTTCAAACTTTCCTTCAGCTTTTATCTTCTATTTATCTCTTCAAATTTTTCCATTCATTCTTTTTCATCTTCCCATTCATCTTTTTTTCATCTTTCCATCATCCTTTTTCATCCTCCCATTCATCCTTTGTCATCCTCTCATTCATCTCTTCTCATCGTCCCATTTATCCTTCTTTTCCTCCATTCAACCCTCTCATCCTCCATTAACCCACTCTCTTCCTCTGATCCTCCCATTTTCTCATCCTCCTATCCACCTCTTCTGATCCTCCATTCATCCCTCTCATCCTCCATTCATTACTTTCACCCCCTCCCTTTCATCATCCCATTCATCTCTTCTCATCTTCTCATTCATCCTTCTAATCCTCCCATTCATCTCTCCTCATCCTCCCATACATCCTTCAATTAATCACTTCTCTTCCTCTATTCATCCCTCTCAACATACCATTCATCTCTTCCCATTCTCCCATTCATCCTCTCATTCATCTCTTGATTTTTCTTTAGACTTCATCTATTTGAATTTCAAAAATCTATGTTTTTTCAATTTTTTTCCCAAAATTATGCCGACTAATCTTAATGTAAAATTTGGCATTACGACATTTGCGGATAGGCTAGTTGCGGACGTGACTTTTACTGACGACATTTGAGGACGACATTTGCGGATACGACAATTGCGGACGATAGTTGCGGACGCGATATTTGCGGATTATTTTTTTGACAAAAACAACCAAGTTATATTGAAAATTTTTAAAATTCCTATCGAATTGTAACCTTAATCTAAGCTATGACCCTAGCCTTAATACGAAAAAATGGCCAAAACTTTTTTATTTTTGTGTTTTCTGCAAAATAAATGTTAGATAAATACTCAGATTATCGAAAAGAATTGCAGAACTCAGTTATAATACACTCTTAAAGCATTTAATTCACTTATTTTTATCAAAATGTCCGCAAATATAGCATCTGCAATCGTCGTCCGCAATTGTCGCATCCGCAAATGTCGTTACACGTAAAATTTAGCTGATTATATTTTAAAATGGATCAATCATTAATTTAATCTTTTTGAACTTATTCCAGAGATTAATTCTTCTGAAAACTCTATTCAATTTCTTCGAGATCGCGGAATTCTTTGATCCCAGACATCAATTTGTCCAACATGCGGCCGTCGTGCATTTTTATCACAATTCATTTTATATTGCTTTTGTAACATTTTCATTTTCATGCACTTTTGCCTCAATTTTCTTTCTTTTTTGCATAAATAAATCATTTTCAAAAATTAAGAAAAGTTGATTGATTTGATGCTATATTTCTTTGCTTGAATGCTAATTTATTTTTAATATGTTTTATTTAACTTTATTCACAAATAATATTAGTGCTTTTTGCTTATTCTTAATATAGTAAATTTTTGGAATAATCATAGATTTTTGAAAATCATAGATTAGATGATGTCTAATCAAAAATCTAATATCAGATTCGTGATCAGCGCCCCAAATTACCCTTAGAAAGTTGTATCAATTTTTATTTGCTTATTTTTTGCTCTAACATATATTTTTATTTATTTGGATATTTTGTCATTTATGCCAATGACAAATTCAAAAAGCAATTTTTGCGCAAATACTTCCAAAATTATATATAAGATTCTATAATTAATTTAATATTTCTCTTAGATTGAATGCGGATTCATCGGGTCGTCGTTGGTATCAGAATATTTGCGTTCGTTCCTTCACAAATGGCCGTGAGGAACAAGCAAATGAGGATGAATGCCTGCAGGCCGGAGTGAATGGTCCAATTGGAAGGCAAAATGGGCCACATCAAGTGGATCATGTGCCGGCTGGCAGCACAGAACAACAACAACAATCTGCCGAAAATAATAATAAACAACAGCAATCACCGCATATTCCTACCGATCGAAAATGGGCATATTCCGAATGGAGTCAGGTAGAATAGAGGGGGAAAATGACCAAAAATTTTATTATTAAATATTTTTCTATAACATTAAAAAAATTTGTTAATTATTTTTTTAATAGAGTATAAAAAATATGCCTAGAATTTTAAAATATTTTTAATATAATAATTTTATTTTCTAATAATTGACCAAAAATTTCACTTGACAAAAGCATGTAAAATGCTCAGAAAATAATTCGAATTGGGAAAATTTTGTGGCGTTTTTGTCATTGTATTTGATCATAGTTGTTACTTGTTATAGATAATAGTTAGTGAGAAATTATGACCAAAAATATTCCTAATTTACCAATTTTAAATATTTTCAATACTAGCTTTCTTTTTAAACAATTCAAAAATTTATATAGCTAGAGACTCCAGATTCCACATACGATATATTAAACTATGATAATTATAAGTTTATTTTAATATAAATTTCGCCATATTCTGTGAGCTGAACGATGAAAAAGCTCTTAAAATTTATTAATATTTAATTTAATTATTTTTGCTATCCCAAATTAAATAATTGATCTTTAGTCATTCAACATTACTTTGAAATTGAATTAATTTCATATAATTATTTTTTAATAATTACAAAATAAATAAATACACTCTTTATTGTTAGTGTTCTGAATCCTGTGGAACTGGTGGAATCCGTCAACGAAGTCTCCACTGCATTGATATCCGAAATGGTCGCAAACTTGACAATCGCTTCTGCGATGGAATTGCACATGAACCGGCCCAAACTGAGTGCAATCGGACACCATGCCCCAGATGGGCTCATGGCCAATGGGGTGAATGCTCACGATCCTGCGGGGGTGGCATTCGGTTTGTTTTATAATTGTTGTAGAAAT
This sequence comes from Pratylenchus scribneri, assembly GCA_030063045.1. Classification (NCBI taxonomy): domain Eukaryota; kingdom Metazoa; phylum Nematoda; class Chromadorea; order Rhabditida; family Pratylenchidae; genus Pratylenchus; species Pratylenchus scribneri. The sequence goes on from JAQSEB010000042.1 coordinate 366,327, forward strand.
TTATTAAAAAATGGAAAATTAAATGAACAAAAATTTATTTATTAAAAATTTTTAAAAATACATAAATTGTGGCCAAATAGTCTACCAATAAGTTGGATATTTTTTATAATTTTTAAAATATTTTTTGAATTATTAAATTCAGGAAAATTAGTTTTATTTTATTTATTCATATTAATTTTTATTTTATTTTTTTATTTAAAATTTTTGTCCTCTCATAAAATAGGCCCATATCTTTTCTATCTAATTTTCTATAAAAATATTCTCTGCAAATAATGTTTAAAGACACTGGAACGATGAATATTTTTTCTTTTAATAGGGTAAGGAAACATTCAAAAATTAAATCCCTAAAAATTCAATAAAAATATATAATTTTAAAATGAAAATTTTGTAAAATTATTTATTTGATACATTCAAAAAATAAATTATCACTTCTTCTAGATAAAATTAAAAATGCAAAATAAAATCAAACTGAATTCAATTAAAATTAATTCCATTCACAGATTGAGGCATGTTGCCTGTCAAGATGCCTCTGGCCGTGAAGTGAATCCGTCAATGTGTTCAGCCCAAAGCAAAATTGCTGACTCGGAAAAATGCAATGAACAAGAATGCACAGAATGGCGATTCGGTATCTGGAGCCAATGTTCCGTTAGGTAAATATTTTTAAATCTTTTCATATCCTCATCAGCTATTTTTTCAATCTGTCTATTTTTGTATTAATTTACATATAAATTCAATGAATTTGCTCAAAATTTTGTGAAGGCCATAAAAACGCGGCCAAATCTGACACAATTGTTTACTCTAGGCCTCTTAATAAGTCCTAGTCTATTAAAATAAAATCTAAGCCCCGAAATTTCGCTAAAACTAGTTAGATTATAGCTCTAATGTCCATTTTTCCCACTCTACAAATTTCGTCTAAATTCAATGATTTATAGGCAAAATTTCCTTGCATTAAAACAATACCTTACCTATCCTTACCTTATTCTCTATACAAAAAATCTAAAATTTTATTATTTTAAGCTGTGGCCAAGGTGTACAACGACGTGAAGCCAGTTGCGTGAATACCGCCGATGGACGCCCAATCGAGGAAAGCGAATGCGATCCAAGGCAAAAAATTGTAGAAAAACAATGCGAATTGGCCGGATGCCCTCAATGGAAATTGGGGTCATGGAGGTAAAAAGGAATTAAAAATTAAATTATATTTTATTATAAATTATTATAAAATATTGAAATTTTCAATTAAAATCAATCTAAATTTTTTGCCAATTTAAAAATAAATATTGGTAAAAATTAATAATAAAATAGATTTAAAATACTATTAACAAATTTTTATAATTTAAAAAATTCAAAAATTTTAAAAAATATTTCAAAAATTCTAAAAGTTAAATTTTTACATTTTTAAATAATTTTTCACCAATTTTTCTAGTCAATGTTCGGTCAGTTGTGGGGCGGATGGCTTCCAAACTCGTTTGGTCCAATGCGTCGATTCGGCCGATCGAAAATTGCCTGATCAACTTTGCTTACAAAAAAGCCAAGGAGGAAATGGAAGGGAAAAGAATAACGGTGTAGAATTGCGTCCACAAAGCCACAAAGTTTGTGCGCCAGGCCCATGCCCATATTGGTATATTGAGAATTTTTTATATGAAATTTTTGTTATATAAATATCAAAAAAATATTTCAATATAATAATTTAAATTTAAAACTTAAATTATTTTTTTAAAAATAATAAAATTATTTTTATTTCAAAATTAGAATTTATAAATTTTTGAAAAATTTTTTTATTTTTAATTATTTTTTGCATTTTTTAAAATTTTTATAATTTAAATATTTTATTTTCTGGAAATTATTAAATTTCAAATATATTTCTAATTTTGTTATTTTTTAGGAGGATAAGCGATTGGGGCCAATGCTCAGTGAGTTGTGGCCAAGGAATGCGAGAGAGGCGTGTGGAATGTGTCCATCGAGACCAACCAGTGGATGATTCCGTTTGTTCGGATGTAACGCGGCCGCCTAAACAAAATCGATGCGTCCTCTTAGCTTGCGCATTTTGGAACACTGAACCATGGGGACAGGTTGAACTAATTAAAAAAGAAAATATTTTATTAAAATAATTTAAAATTAAATAAAATTTTTTGGCAATTTTAAAATTAAATAAAATTTTTAGAAATTTAAAAAATTTAAAAATATATGAAAATTTTAAAAAAATTTGAAAATTTTTAAAATTTGAAAATTTTTAAAAATTTGAAAAAATTTAAAAAAATTCAGTGTTCGGCCACATGTGGTTGGGGCATGCAGCGAAGGGTGGTGAATTGTGTACGGCAAATGATGGGAGGCCAATTTATCAATAGCATCACAAATAATAACACAAATCGTTCAATTGTGGTCCATGATCGGGAATGTTCGGTAAGGGAAAAAAGAATAAATTTAACACCAATGTAAATATTCGAGCTTAAAATTATTTTACTTTTTACAATAAAAAGCCCTAAGAATTTCTAAGCTATAATTAATTTAGTTGAACAACAAAGCTTGGCATCTCTATCTTTTTTAGAAAAGTTGTGGCCTAATTATATGGCCCTAAAAATGCTTTAAGAATTTTTTTAATAATTTTAATGTGCAAATTAAATAATTTTCTCCCTTTCGCCATAATTTTTTCAATATTTTTATATGGCCTAATAATATTATAAAATAAAAAATGGATATTAGTATTAAAAATAAAATTAATATTCCTTTATTTCTTTTTGAAAAAATTTTCTCTAAAATCCATTCCAAATATTTTTACAAATAATAATTTTTTTATATTAAGATTTAATTTTGAAAAAAAATTCCAAATTTATAGACTCAAAAGCCAAAGACGGAACGAAGTTGTGAACGATTGTCATGCCCGGCAGCCATATTGAATGGCGGTGCGCATTGGGAGACAAGTCCATGGGGACAATGTGGTCAAAAAGGGGAATGCAAAAATGCGGAGAATGGAACACAAAAGAGGACGGTGGAATGCCGAAATGCACAACGACTGCTTCCCGGTGAATAAATATGGCAAAATAATATTAATATTTTAATTTTTTAATAATTTTTTAATTAGAAATTAATTTTTAATTTTGATTCTACGAAATTTTTTGTCTTTTTTGTCTAAATTTTACTCCTAAAATCAATTTCATATGTTAGCGTTAAATTTTTAATTAATTTATTAAAAGCCAATAGTCATGATTCGGCTGAGTTGATTAAAAACAAAGAAAGCGGCAAAATAATCCACAAAATTGGGCAGTTTTCGTTTTTTCGACATAACTTTCTGGCCAAATATATTTTTAATCAATCATTCTGATATCAAAATGTTCTACAGAAAGAGGTTAATCCAATAGAAAATTAATAGCCTGTGAAATATTGCTGAAATAATGGTAGTGCCATTCGGGTAGCCACTTCAAATTAAATTTATTACACCATTTCCTTAATTATTTATAGTAACTATATTCTTCATCAATCATTTTCATATTAAAATGCTCTACGGAAAAAATCAAATTAAATCGTATATTAAAAGGTTGAAAAATTGCAGAAATATTGGGAATGGCATTCAAATAGCCATCTAAAAAATGAAATTTCTTAATAGGTCCATTTTGTTCCCATTTGGAACGACCAAAAGACAGTCAGCCATGTGAATGTCCCAGGCAACAAATGCCCATGATTTTGGCAAGAGATGATGCAAATGGGAATGGACAAAATGATGGTGGCAAAAATTCAACAAAAACGAATGATAATCAAAAAATGATAATGGATGTTGCCAAATGGGAGACCGGTGAATGGTCACAGGTCTGAAAATTATTTTAAAAAAAAATAATTTAAATTAGAATTAAATAATAAATTCAAAAACAAATTTCTATTAAGAATAATCCTTCAATTTTATTTAAATTTAATTTTAAAAAAATAATAATTTAATTTTTAGTGCTCCGTTTCATGCGGCATCGGTGGATGGCGTCGTCGATCGGTGTTTTGTGCCATCCAAAATTCGACATCATCCGCGGTGGCAAATCCAATATTAAATAATTTATTGCGATGCCCGGAGGCGGAAAAACCCTCACAATTTGAGCAATGCAATGGCAACAAAAAATGTCCAAAAGCTGATGAACAAAATGGCCAATTAAATAGGTGTGTTTATTTGATAATAAAATTTTCATGAAAATAATTTATTTATACGGGAAAAATATTATCAAAAATTCTACTAAATGGCGATTTATAAAATGTTATTATTAATGGTATTTTATGGAATTTCGTTAAAAATGGATCAACCTTTTTAAGGCCATAAAACTTTGCCAATTCAGCCTTCTTTTTTAATCCTATTCTGCCCTAATCCCTGGGCTAACCAAAACATAAAAACCGAGCCTGAAATGAGCAAATTAAATTGCTTAAATTTTTAAAAAATTATTATTAAAATTAGTCGAATATTATAAATCTTATAAAAATTAATTCGATGCCTATTACTAGGGGGCGGATTTATATTGATATAGAATTCCGAAATATAGGCATAAAATATTGACATAAAATTGTCAAAATATTGATATAATTTGCAAAAATAGGCAAAATATTGATGAAATATTGATGAAAATTTTTTTAAAAAATCGCTATATTTTATAAAAAATTCGAAAAAAAATATTTTTCATTATCCCCAATCATAATTCATATTTCAGGTTTTTATTCAAAAAATTTCAAAATCCATTTCCTAAAAATTTTACACACATCAATAATTTTTAAAAAAATTTTCCAAAATCAATTTTTTATTTATTATTTTCAAAAAATCACAAAATGAACTTTTTCCTTAAATTTTTTAAGAAATTCTCAAAATTTTTCTAAAAATTTTCAAAATTAAAAAAAAAAAATTTTTCGATTTTTTTCAAAAAATTTCAATTTTTTTCTAAAATCTTCAAAATATTGATAAAAATGGCCAAAAATTGTCAAAAAATGCCGAAATATTGATATCAATATTGACGGCCAAAAAATGGCAAAATATTGATGAATATTGACATAAAAGTTCATGCAAATCAACTAAAACCTTGATAAAAACGTGTTTTATGTTGGTTTAAAGCTATTTTAAGTTCGCAAGAAAAATATTGATATCAATAAAAATCCGCCCCCTACCTATTACATAATATTCACCCACTGTTATCTTCAAGAAATATTTTAATTCCATTTTAATTAGAAAAGAAATTTTGATATCAGAAAATCCAACATCGCCAAAAAAAAATCTGCAGCAAAAATTTTTTATTCTTTTCCCTTTTCCTCTATAAATGCAGAGGGCGGATAGGTGAGAGAAAGTGGAAGAGAGAATGGAGAGAGCATTGATTTCCCCATAATATTCCCAACCATTATATTGCCCTTTCATTTGCTTCCCATTCAAAATATTTCAGCTCATTTTTATATAAAATTAAGCGAAAATGAGGCAAGCATTCTTGGGAGCCAGGAAATAAAACTTCGTTTATTACTACTGAAATTTTTGGAACGGGGGGATATCCGGTGCCCCCCTTAAATAATCCATTTAATTAATTTTTAAATGTATATTAAAATAATTTAAAGGGGTTCTTATCTTTTAAACAGAATGGAACAATATTTATTTTTTGAATATTATTTTATTTTTTGGTTATTTTTAAAGACTTAACTACGTTAAGAGAAATGACAAAATAATTTAAAACTGTAATAATTGCATAGTTTTAATTAAATCTCTTATTTATTTAAGCGTAAATACCACTAAAAAAATCCAGAAGCAAAACAGTTTCGATAGACTACGCTTTATTTATTCTTTTCCTAGAACAATAATGCAGGAAAAAGAGTGAGAAAATGGAAGAAAGAATGAATAGAGTTAGAGCTTAGAGGACATTGAATCTCCCATCATTTCCCCAACACATCTATTGCCTTTCATTTGCTTCCCATTCAAAATATTTCAGCTCAATTCCATTTATATTGAATGAAGAATAAGAATGCACCAAGCTGCGTGGCAGCACAATACTACTTAAAATTTTTGGAACGGGGGGAATATCCGGAGTCCCCCCTTTAAAATAACTTATTAATGAATATTTATTTAAAAGATAATATAAATCATGCTTTGTCCGCTTCCAGTTTTTTTTATCAAACTCGATTAGTTTGATACAATTTTCCTAATAATTAAGGCTTTATTAATCCAATTAATTGTGATATAGTTGCTTCTTAATAAGTTGGAACAAGTTAATCAAAAATAGATAAGTAGGAATTTAGAATGTCGAGAATACTAATTTGAAGAGATTTTGGAATGCTCAGCTATCAAGAAAATTGGCAATATGAAAGGGAAAATTTACTAAACCTTTTTTATGACCGCTTTTATTCTCTCTCTTTTCCTCTACAAGTGCAGAGCAGTGCAGGAATAAAGTGAAAAGAGAATGGAAGAAAAAGAATTGAGAGAACATTGAATCCTCCACCATTTCCCCCAACCATTCTGTTGCCCTTTCATTTGCTTCCCATTCAAAATATTTCAGCTCAGTTCCATTTAAACTTTTAAGTGAAAATGGTGGATTGAGATTTTCGGGAGCCGTGAGCTCAATACCTTTACTACTTATAATTTTTGGAGCGGGGGGATATCCGGAGTCCCCCTTAAAATATTTAAATAATTTTTTTAATTAATTATACATTTAAAAATAATATAATTTGAATGACTTAAATGTACGGAGATAAATGGTATAATAATTAATTTTTAAAAGGAAATTGTAAAAAATCGGTGTTTTTTTAATCGGATCCTACCATAGTGCTAGTCCTAAATAATTTTAACCGAAAAACTAACATTTCATCATGGTCATGAAAAATGGCCTAAACATTTCTAAAGATGAATTTTTTTTATCACTTTATTTGTCAAAATTTTAATTCTTTAAAAATTAATTTTGTGAAATGACCCTCTTTTTCACCTAATTTTACGTTTTACCACAAAAAGGCATAAGCAATTAAATTTGATTTTTGATTATGGCCAAATTTGTTCAACAAATATTTAACTAGCCAACACTGAGCAAATTTTCGCTTTTTCTACGCTTTATTTTCTTCTTTTTCCTTTAGCTATTATGCAGGAAAAAGAATGAGAGAAAATGGAAGAGAGAACGTTGAATTCTCCACCATTTTCCCAACCATTTTTTGCACTTTCATTTGCTTCCCATTCAAAATATTTCAGCTCAATTCTATATAAAATTAAGTGAAAGAGTATTGCCGTCCACGAGTCCGCCTCGTTTATCACTACTATTAATTTTTGGGACGGGGGAATATCCGGAGTTCCCCTTAAAATATTTATTGAATGCTTTAAATATTTATTTAAAAAATATAGAAATGTTTACGATTTTACGGTTCCGTGTATTAAAAATATTTAATATTTGCCGTTATTTTAAGCTTAACATAACCAGCCAAAGCCAATATAATTTTAAGGTTTCATAGTTAAATATTTAATATTCACCATTTTTATAGTTGGTTATATTTACCTATTTTATTTATTTATTAGGCCCAACAGCCAACACAGTCTCTGCTAAACTAGACTTATTTATTCTCTTCCCTTTTTCCTCTAATAATAATAATGCACAGAAAAATAGACTGAGAGAAAATGAAAAGAGAGAACATTGAATCTTCCTTTATTCCCCCAACCATTCTGTTGCTCTTTCATTTGCTTCCCATTCAAAATATTTCAGCCCTATTCAATATAAATTTAAGTAAAAAGTGTTTTTATTTATCTCGAGACCATGGTCTTGGCAAGACACTTATAATTTTTGGAACGGGGGGATATCCGGAGTCCCCCTTTAAAAAATAGATACAGCAGTTAAATATTTTTTTTTATTAATTATTTTTTTAAATAATATAAATAACTTGAATGAAAATTAAGTGAAATTTTAATATAATGAGATTGATAATAATTTTAAAAAATGTCATAAAATGTGTGTGTGTGTTGGAACACCATAAAATTTAGCCAAATCGTGCTTCATTTTAAACCACATAACTAAACCAAAATTAAGACCTAAAATTTCCCATGATAGATGACCTAAAAAATTTTTCAAAATTAATTTTTGTAAATTTATGTCACTTTATTTTTTTAAAGTTTTAATTCTTTAAATATTCTATGACTCTCTCTGTAGTAATTCTACCATTAAAAACGAATAAGCAATTGAATTTGTTTTGGATTATGACCAAATTAAGCCAAAATATTTTTTATTAAAATAAAAAAATAATAATAGAAATGTTTACATTCTACGGTTTCATTTATTAAAAATATTTTTCTCCATTAATTGGTTTTATTTTATTTATTTGTTAGATCCAAAAGCCAACACAGTCAAAGTTTCCCTTTCTTCTAGAAATGTAGCAGGAAAAATAAAACGAAATAGTGGAAGAGAAAGAATAGAGAGAACATTGAATCCTCCATTATTCCACCAACCATTCTGTCGCCCTTTCATTTCCCATTCAAAATATTTCAGCTCAATTCCTTTTAAAATTGAGTGGAAGAGTTTTGTTTAGCACGAGACCCCGGTCTTGGTATGACTACTTATAATTTTTGGAACGGGGGAATATCCGGAATCCCCCTTTAAAATACTTTAATAATAATAAATATTTTTAATATTTATTTAAAAAATGAATAATAGAAATAAATGTTTAAACTTCTATATTTGAATATTTAATATTTTTTCACCATTAATAATAATTGGTTCTATTTAATTTTTTATGCTCAAACCCAACAGCAGCCAACAGAGTCAAAGCCAGCGTAAAACATTTTTGCTAAACTAGACTTATTTATCCTCTTCCTTTTTTCTCTAATAATAATGCACAGAAAAATAAAGTGAAAGAGAATGAGAAGAGAGAATGCAGAGAACATTAAATTCTCCACCTTTTTTCCAGCTATTCAGTCGCCCTTTCATTTGCTTCCCATTCAAAATATTTCAGCTCAATTCTATATAAATTAAGTGAAAGAGTCTTGCTTAACACGAGACCCCGGGTCTAAATGACTACTTATAATTTTTGGAACGGGGGGATATCCGGAGTCCCCCTTAAAATATATTTTATTTATTTATTGTTTATGAATTCATTCTTGATTTTAGTTTAATAATTAATTAATTCAATAGCTAATTAATATATTAATGCGGATCATTCTTTTTATTTCATTTTTCCAATTGACGTTGAATTTTTTATAATATCAATTTATATGTGAAATATTGAATAATTAATGTATTAATATTTACATTATTTTCCCACGATTAGCAAACAATTTTTTTTCAGTAAAAAGCAAATTTTGAGATTTAACGATTGACCTCCTTTCATACTAACTATGTGGTTAACCGAAATTTACTATCCTGCAGAATTCCGTGGCCATTATCAAAAACCAATATCCATTCTCCGAATTCTGAAGCCTAGCATAAATCCTAAGATTCATCCATCGAATCCTTTTTTAAAACTTAATCTTGGCCTTAATTTATATTTGTTATGGTTTTAGAGGTCGCAAATTTCCCCACACGCTAGCTATAAGGAAAAAAAAAGAGGGAAAAGAAATGAGAAAATGTGAAGAGAGAGAATGATGGACGCGTCGTCTATTGGATGCCTCTGTTTGCTTCCCATTCCATTTATTCCTACTTGAATTATAATAGATGGGAATAAATTGAAAGTAACTCAATAGGCGTCGGCTGGCGGACTAAAACGTCCCCTCTAAAATAAAATTTTTGGAACGGGGAGGAATCCGGAGCCTCCCTTAAAATTCTTTTATGAGTATAAAATTCGCAAAGGCCTAAAATTGCGGTTCATTTCTTGCCATTTATCAATTTTATAACGGTCAATTAATGTGAAGATTATATAAATTCATATTTTTCTCACACTTTTAGCCAGCAATTTTCCCAGCTAAAACAAATTCCAAAATTCAACCATTGACCGGAGACCGGACCCTTTCAACTGGAAACGGATTTAGATGATTTTGATGTCAAATTAAAGCACTTCTGGCTATCGATAGATATAAGATTCATTTGGTTTATTTCAAATTAGCAACGTTATACTTTAAAAAAAAAACCTTAAAAAAGAATATTTACGAATTTTAATGGTTTTTTGAATACAATTACCAAATCTTAACTAAAATATTATAAATCTTTATCTATCGAAGGCCAGCAATGAGCTCTTTATAAATTTGACACCAAAATTATCTATATCGGTTTATTAAATTCATTAATGAGCTAGGCGTCCCGTGTACCAGAGTATCACACCCGCGAATGACTGCCTCCATTCCTCCTTTCTTCATTCAAAGATTCAAACTAATAAGAGAAAGAGGGAAAAGTAGTGAGAAAATGTGAAGAGAGAGAATGATGGGCGCGTCCGCCAATTGAATGCCTCTGTTTGCTTCCCATACATTCCTTTTCCCATTAAAGTGGTATAGACGGGAATAATATTTGAAGATTCAAAAGTAGCCCAATACCTATTGGCTTTGGACCAAAAAGTCCTAAAGTAATTTTTGGAACGGGGAGGAATCCGGAGCCTCCCTTAAAATAACTTTTATACGATTATCAAATTCGTCGAACGAATGCCTAAAAATTGTGGTTCATTTCTTCCATTGCCAATTTTGTAACGGTCAATTAATTCGAATGCTTTTATAAATTATTTTTTTTTTGCATTTTTTTCTCGCAATTTAAATCCAATTTTCCCTACAAAGACCGAGATTTAATGATTACTACCTCCTTCATATTCATAGCTAGGGAAAAGAAGTGAGAAAATGTGAAGAGAGATAATGATGGACAGAGGACAGGTCGCCAATTGGATGCCTCTGTTTGCTTCCCATACATTCCTTTTCCCATTGAAATTGTATAGATGAGAATTAAATTATTAAATTCAGTAATTCTAGTGTCCGCTTAGGTTTGTGCTTAGGACAAAAAGTCCGAAAATAATTTTTGGAACGGGGAGGAATTCCGGAGCCTCCCCAAAAATGCAGCATGAAATGCAAGAGTGCTCTTACCACTAAAAAAATTTTTTAAAGATACCCAAAAATTTTGTCCCCTTGTGAGCTGACGAATTTTTTCATTTTATGTAAATTCATTCAGCTTTAAAATGGGTATTATCAATTATTGCCATTGTAAATTTTATAACGGTTTATTGATGTGAAAGCTTATATTATATAAATTCATTTTTAATGTAATTTTTTTCTCATGATCACGATTAGCCTACAATTTTCACAGTTAAAAGTTAAAACTAAAACCGAGATTTAATGATGGGAGCCAATTATTTTGCCGAAAGATTTAAATGATTTTGCCGAAAAAATGCATTATTTTGCCGAAACTAAATAAAAATTAGTTATTCAATAGAAAATGGTTTGTAATATGGAATTATGGATAAATTAGGTTTAATTAAGGCCAAAACGGGCCAAAAGGAGGTGCGCGGGATATATCCGGATATAGTGGGATTAAGCCGAATTAAGCCCCGGAATTGATGGGAAATGGTCCGGAAAGCCACTGGAAGGTCGAGAAAGTGCCTGAGAGTGCGCGGGATATAGCCGGATATAGGGGGATTAAGGTGGATTAAAGGGGATTAAGGTGGATTAACGAGGATTAAGCCCCGAAATTGATGGGAAATGGTCTGGAGGGCCAGTGGAAGGTCGGGGATGTGTGCCGAAGTCTCTAGGAGTGCCCGGGATTAAGCCGGATCTAGGGGGATTAAAGAGGATTAAAGGGGATTAAGCCCCGAAATGGATACGGAATGCCCCGGAAGTCCATGGGAATGTAGGGGAAGTGTAACAGAGGCCTGGAGACTTCGCGGGATTAAGCCGGATATAAGGGGATATACGTGGATTAAGGGGGATTAAGCCGGATTAAGCCACGAAATGGATAGGCGTGAGTCTTGGTTTGGCTGTTTGCTTCCAGCTTCGCGAGAACCCTATGCTCAGAACCCATAACCCTTATCCCTAGCCCCTAACTAAGCTTAATCCGGCTTAATCCCCCTATATCCACCTTAATCCCCCTATATCTGGCTATATCCCGCATGCTCCGAACCCCTAGCCCCTAGATCCCATGCCGCCCCTAACCATAACCCTAGTCCCTAGCCCCTAACTAAGCTTAATCCGGCTTAATCCACGTATATCCTCCTATATCCGAGGCTTAATCCCGCGTAGTCTCCGGGCCTCTGTTACACTTCCCCGACGCTCCCGTGGCCTTCCGGACCATTTCCCATCAATTTCGGGGCTTAATCCCCGTTAATCCACCTTAATCCCCGTTAATCCACCTTAATCCCCTTTAATCCACCTATCCCGCGCACTCTCAGGAACTTTCTTGACCTTCCAGTGGCTTTCCGGACCATTTCCCATCAATTCCGGGGCTTAATTCGGCTTAATCCCACTATATCCGGATATATCCCGTGCACCTCCTTTTGGCCCGTTTTGGCCTTAATTAAACCTAATTTATCCATAATTCCATATTACAAACCATTTTCTATTGAATAACTAATTTTTATTTAGTTTCGGCAAAATAATGCATTTTTTCGGCAAAATCATTTAAATCTTTCGGCAAAATAATGTTATTATTTAGTTTCGGCAAAATAATGCATTCTTTCGGCAAAACCATTTAAATCTTTCGGCAAAATAATATTTTCTCTTTAATGATTGACTGCCTAATTTCATACAAGGGAAATAAAGAAGGAAAAGAAGTGAGAAAATGGGAAGAGAGAGAATGATGGAGACGCCGCCAATTGTATGCCTCTATTTGCTTCCCATACATTCCTTTCCCACTAAAGTGGTATAGACGAGAATAATAATTGAAGAAATTCAAAACTAAGCCTTTACCTATTCGCTTTGGACAAAAAGTCCTAAAATAATTTTTGGAACGGGGAGGAATTCCGGAGCCTCCCTTAAAAGCATTTTTAATTATCGAGTTTTAAGGATTGAATTGAACTCCTTTCATGCTAATTATTATAAGGAAAAAAGATAAATGAATTAAATTCAGGAAGGCCTAAAATTGCGGTTTTCATTTCTTGCCATTGTTTAATTTTATAACGCTCAATTAATGTGAAGGATTATATAAAATTTATATTTTTTGCATAATTTTTCTCATTATTAGCCAACAATTTTTCTAAGTTTTTGACTGCCTACTTTCATACCAAACCAAAGGAAAGTGGGAAAGAAGCGAGAAAATATAGAAGAGAGAGAATGATGGACGCGTCCGTCAATTTGATACTTCTATTTGCTTCCCATACATTCCTTTTCCCATTATGATATAGAAGAGAATAAATTGAATAAACTCGCTCAAGGAAGCGCTTAGCTATTCGTTTAAATAATTTTTGGAACGAGGAGGAATCCGGAGCCTCCCTTAAAATGCTTCTATAATTTATAAAAATTTAATTTATTTACTTAATTAAATTATATAATTTAATTAAAGGAAATATTTAAAATTGCGAAAAAAATTGAAAATTGCGAGAAAAAAAAATTGAAAATTGCGAAAAAAAATTGAAAATTGCGAGAAAAAAAAATTGAAAATTGCGAAAAAAAAATTGAAAATTGCGAAAAAAAATTGAAAATGGCGAAAAGTTTATAACGGTTTAGTTGTTTGTCCAAAATTCATATACCATTGGATAGAGCTCGTCAAGACGTATCGAATGATATATAATTTGTCATGGTTTAATTGGTTTTGAACCAAAACCCATTGATGGTTTAAGTGGTTTAAAACCTTAATTTTTGATCAAACCACGGCAAAATATATACCAATCGACGCGTCTTGAAGAGATCTATTGATTGGGTATAAGGTTTGGGGGTCTAAGACAAACTGTTATAATCTTTTCGCAATTTTCAATGTTTTTTTTTGCAATTTTCAATGTTTTTTTTGCAATTTTCAATGTTTTTTCGCAAATTTAAATACCATCCATTTAATAAATAACTTCAAATTATTTTTTAAAGTTCATCATTTTCCATTCCAACTGTGAGAAATGCCACCTCAAATTCATCGTCTGCATCGATTCCGAATGAAAAATCACTTATTGGAATTTCAACAAATGCCACCAAATCCATTAAATCTGACTCATTTCTGCCTGATAATGTCGAAAATACCGCTGGCATGGAATTGAGCCATCCTCGCTGGGAAAGTGGGCCTTGGAGTGCGGTGAGTTTTTTTCGAAAAAATTTAATGTTTTTTTAAAATAAAATTTTTAAAATTAAATTAAAATTAATATAATAATTTTATTTGATAGAATTAATATAAATTAATAAAAAAATATTTAAAATTATTATCAAACTATAAATAAAATATTAAAAATATTAATAAAAAAATATTAAATTTAAAAAAAAAATATAAAATTAATTTAAAATTATTATAAAAATATTAAATATTTTTTTTTAAAAATAATAATTTAAAACAACTAAATTTAAAAAATTAAAAATTGTTTAAAAAAATATCACAAAAAATTTCCCATTAAATTCTCTCTATTAATTTAGTGCCCCCGTAATTGTGCTTCCAACAATCAATCGATGAACCGGACTCGCCGAATTCGTTGCATTGATTCCATGTCGGGTCAGGAATTGGACCCAACCAAATGCCCGGCAAATTCACGGCCATCCAGCGAACATCGATGCCATCGCCAAACAAATTGCCCAAAATGGCATAAAGGCGAATGGGAATTGGTAAAATTTTAATATTGGAAATTATATAGATAAAAAATTTTTTATTAATAATTTAAATTTTTTATTTTTCCATAATTATTTATTAATTATTTTATTTCAGTGTTCATCAAGCTGCGGTCCAGGAATCACTCGACGCGATGTTTTCTGCACGAAAGGCCGAACAATTCAATCTTCAATGATGCAAAAAGTGCCAGATGCGGAATGCATGGCATTGGAGCCAAAGCCATTTGAAACGCGCAAATGTGAACTGAGCAAATGTCCAAAATATGGATGGCGCGTTGGACCATGGTCAAAGGTGAGAAGGCGATAAAATTTAAACGAAAAAATAATTTAATTAAAATTAAAGTGGAATTAATTATTTTTTTTTTAAAAAGTTCGGTGAAGGAGTATGTTGTGTATGAATATGCATTTTCTTTTTTGTGCGAAGGAATTTATAAAAAATAAGCGAAACAAATTTTATGGAAAGTAGGCAGCCCGAAGAAAAAGGGAATGGGGTAGTGTGGAATTGTATCATTTATTCCTTTTATTTTTTTCTTTTGCTTTTCTCCACAGTCCACACCCAATGACTCAAATCCAATCCGCATTTCTCTAATATTTTCTTGCCTAAAAATAACTATAAAAGAAGGGATAAATGGAAGTCGATCATTTTTATAATTATTAGTGTTAAAAACTACCACAAAGTAGAAATTTTTATTCCTTTGATTGAATAACCCTATAAATTACAAATAAAAAATTTATTAGAAATTTTTTAAAAATTTTTGCCTTCTCTTTATTTTAAAAATTTAAAGTGGAATTTTTCAATCCCACACTCCAAAAATTACTGAATCCAATTCTGACATTAGCTTTTCTGTTTCACATTTTTCACACAGGAGCATTTCTCTAAAATAAAAATAGTCAATGAAAATTTTATGGAAAGCAGGCAGCTCCGAGCAAAAGGGTATAGGGAATAGAGAGTGTGAGACTCAACTGCATTCTCTCTCTATTCCTTTAATTTTTTCTTTTCCTTCCCTTTTCTCATTCTCCTCACAATTCTGCTCTTTTAGTAAATAAAGGAAAGAATAAATGAAAGGAAATAATTTTTGTTTATATTTTTAATCGCCAAATTAGAAATTTTATATTTTAAAAATTTTAAAATATAATTAAAAGATTTATTGAGGAGTTGATTTTTAGGTTTTGATTTTGGCCAATTTTTATATGCATCAAATTTGATTAGAAAAACATGAACATGTTTTGAACCATTATTTCATTTTTTTGATGTAATCTAATTTTATAACATATTTTACCGATTTTGGCATTTTTTCGAGAAAATTACATTAGAATGGCGAATTTAAAAAATATAAGAATTTATTTTGTGATTTTGCAACCTAAAAATTTATTATTAATTAATTAGAAATTTTCTACAATATTAATAGAATTATTAAAATTTTAAGTGGAATCACATTGGATTCCACGTCCCAAAAAATTGCTGATCACGATTCTGATATCTCGCACCTAACTTAAATCAGGGGTTTTCGAGGTAAAGAAAACAACATAAATGGGGGAATTTCTTTAGAATATGGGAGGAGAATTGAATGAGAAGCAGGCAGCCCAAGCAACAAAAGAGAGGCCCATTACATTCTATTTCCTTTATTTTCTGTCTTCTTTTTCTTTCCTTTCTCTTTCCCTTCTCTTTCCCTGCTGCCCCTGCCCATTCTCACCAAGCCACATTCCGGGCTTTTAAATAAAGAAGGGAAAATAGTTCACTCTTGCTGGACAGAGATTAAAAGTACTTCACTGGAAGTGGAAGCAGAGAATAAAATTTGTCATAAATGGCATTAAGATTGGAAATTAATGTGGAAAGAAAGCAAAGGGATAAGAGGAAACGGAGGGCATATTTGTGGAAATTGGTCGATTTTTTGTTTCTCATATAATTATTTGCCCCATTCGATTTGATATTTTGCTTCAATTTTATCATTATTAAGTTTTATCCTTTTTCAAACCGAACCGGTTTCTGAAATTTTTGCTTAAAAATTAAAATTTTAAAAAAATTAAAAAAAATTTTTTTTAGATTATTAATAAAAATATTAATATTTTTAGTGCGCCGATCCATGCAAACCAAGCGAACAGAAAAGACGTGTCTATTGCATGAGGTAAATTGTGAATATTCACAAAATAATATATTTTACATAAATAATTAAACAAGAAATTTTTAATAAAAAATAATAGGTAATAAAATATATGTTACGGCCAAAAGTGGAAATCGGCCAAAACTGGTTTTGGCCGGCCAAAACTGGTTTTGGCTGAAAAACGGCCAAAACTGGTTTTGGCTAGCCAAAACTAGTTTTGGCCGGGCAAAACTGGTTTTGGCTAGCCAAAACTGGATTAAATGGATAATAACTTAAATAATGGATATAGGAGGATTAAGCACCGAAATGGAAGGGAAATGGCCCGGAAGGCCACTGGAAGGTCAGAGAAGGGTAAAAGAGGCCCAGAGAGTGCGCGGGTTATATCCGGATATAGGGGGATTAAGGTGGATATAGGGGGATTAAACCGGATTACCTAATTAGATGGGAAATGGTCCGGAGGGCCAGTGGAAGATCGTGGAAATGTCTGAGAGTGCGCGGGATATAGCCGGAAATAGGGGGATTAAGGTGGATAAAGTGGGATTAAGCCCTGAAAGAGATGTAAAATAGTATGTAGGGGCAATGGAAGGGAAATGGCCCGGAAGGCCACTGGAAGGTCAGAGAAGGGTAAAAGAGGCCCGGAGAGTGCGCGGGATATATCCGGATATAGGGGGATTAAGATGGATATAGAGGGATTAAGCCGGGTTAAATCCCTAATTAGATGGGAAATGGTCCGGAGGGCCAGTGGAAGATCGTGGAAATGTCTGAGAGTGCGCGGGATATAGCCGGATATAGGGGGATTAAGGTGGATAAAGTGGGATTAAGCCCTGAAAGAGATGTAAAATAGCCTGTAGGGGCAATGGAAGGAGAGAGAAGTGACAGAAAGTGCGCGGGATATATCCGGATATATAAGGATTAAGGTCGATATAAAGGGAATAAGGTTGATATAGGGATTAAAGCCCCGAAATGGATGGGAAATAGCCAGGAAAGGTCGAGAATGTTGGCCGAAGGCCATATGAGTGGCTGGATATATCCGGATATAGGGGGAATAAGGTGGATAATGGATATAAGGGGATTACGCAGGATTGAGCCCTGAAATAATTTCCTGGTTTGGCTGTTTTGCTTCCGGCTTCGCGATATTCCTATGCTCCGAACCCCTATCCCTAATCCCTAGCCCCTAACTATGCTTAACCCGGCTTAATCCCACTTTATCCATCTTAATCCCCCTATATCCGGATATATCCCGCGCACCCTCCGGGCCTCTTTTACCCTTCTCTGACCTTCCAGTGGCCTTCCGGGCCATTTCCCTTCCATTTCGGTGCTTAATCCTCCTATATCCATTATTTAAGTTATTATCCATT
Source organism: Pratylenchus scribneri (assembly GCA_030063045.1). NCBI lineage: Eukaryota > Metazoa > Nematoda > Chromadorea > Rhabditida > Pratylenchidae > Pratylenchus > Pratylenchus scribneri. Next base: position 384,392 of record JAQSEB010000042.1, read on the forward strand.
TAATCCAGTTTTGGCTAGCCAAAACCAGTTTTGGCTAGCCAAAACCAGTTTTGCCCGGCCAAAACCAGTTTTGGCTAGCCAAAACCAGTTTTGCCCGGCCAAAACCAGTTTTGGCTAGCCAAAACCAGTTTTGGCCGATTTTCAGCCAAAACCAGTTTTGGCCGGCCAAAACCAGTTTTGGCCGATTTCCACTTTTGGCCGTAACATATATATATTTTAGTGATCAAGGGAAGCGGGCGGCCACAAAAATGTGCCAGAATGAAACGAAATTTAGCAGCGATAACGATGTTCAACCGCGGGAAACACGCAAATGCCCAACGGATAAATGCGTAATTTATATTTATTTTAAATAGAAAAAATCGAAATTAAATTTTAAATTTATGTTTTTATTAAATTGATGAATTTTGATTAATTTTCTAATATATTTTTCCATTTTCATTTTTAGCCTTACCATTGGGTGGCAGGCCCTTGGAGCACTTGCTCGAGGACATGCGGTTCTGGCTTCCATTTCCGTCGTTTGGAATGCCGTGTTCGGAGGGAAAACGTGGGCAAATAAAAATAAAAATTCAATAAAAAATTAAATTATAGAAATTAAATAAATTAATTAAATTCAAATTTATTTAAATTTAAATAATTTTATAAATTTTTCCAGCCCAAAAATACATCAAATTCTTCAATTCAACCCAATTCTGAATCGACTGAAAATGTTTCCTCTACTGTTGGTTCTATTGATGAACCAACTGTCCTTTCACGAATGTGCATGGCATTGGATAAACCAATTGTAAGGAAATCAATTAATTTTAAAATGGGAATTTTCGTAAACAAATTTTATGCATTAAAAAATTTTAATTTTAGCATTTAATTTAACAAATTTGATATCATTACTAATAAGAGAGATGAATTAATTTGAGGAAGAATTAATGAGTTTGATTGAAAATTGGCAAAAAGTAATGACAAAAAAAAGGCGGCGAAATAGTCAAAACAGGGACGGTTTTCTTTTTTTTTTGCTAATAACTTTTTAGCCATTTTTATTTTGATCACATTTTGATATTAAAATGCTCTATAGAATATTAGATGAAATATTTAAGATATTAGCTATTGTGCATAATTTAGCTAGCCTCATCGAGATTAATAATTTATTAAAAATTTATTATTAAATTAAAAAATGTTAAAATTTTTTCCAGGTCACCAAACAATGTCAAATGAATCCATGTAATGCGGAATTTCATTGGAATGTTGGTCCATGGTCGCAGGTAAAAAATTCCAAATTAATTTTTAAAATTCCATTAAAAATTTCGAAACTAATTTTTAAAATTTTCACTAAAAATTCTAAAAATTTAATTTTTAAAATTTTTATTATACAAAAATTTATTTTTAATTTCCATTAAAAATTCTAAATTTCTTAGTGTTCCAAAAGTTGTGGCCACGGCTTTCGCCGTCGAAAAGTCCGCTGTTTGGACCGATCAAATGGAAGGGCAGCCCGAGAAAAATGCGATGAAAAAAATCGACCAAGACGACGTGAAGGATGCTTCCTACGAAATTGTTTGCCCGGCGATTGTGCCGAATTGAAGGCACAACAAGAGAAGCATGGACGAGGAATTGGTGAAATGTTGGATGGAAATTATACGGTAAACATTTTTAAAAAATATATTTTTAAAATTAAAAAAATAAATTTAAATTTGTCAGGTTCTTGTCACAGGATATCGTGTTGAAGTGTATTGCCATCGAATGAATGAGACAATCCCAAAAACATTTTTGAATGTTCAATCACAAAGCAATTTTGCTGAATTTTATGGGAAAAGGTCCTCACAAAATTAATTCTATATTTTAATAATTTTTAATTAATTTTAAAATTAAAAAATTATTTTTATGTTTTTTTTACTAAATTTTCAATATATTTTTGACTTATTATTTAATTTTTTTTTCAATTTTTATTAAATTTTTCTTCATTTATTAATAATTTTTTATAAATAATTTTTAAAATATTAAAATTAAAAAATTAAGAATTTTTGATAAATTTAATTTATTTTTCATTAATTTTATTTTTTCCCTCCTCTATAGATTGGTCTATCCATATTCGTGCCCGCATGATGGTCGTCGAAATGATTCATGCGCATGCACAAATGATGGCCATGTGGGCCAGGGTCGAACAAAATTCCAAAAAATTCGCGTCGATTTGCACAATATGAAAATCAATCGTAGGAATTTTTCATATCTATATATTAAATTTTATATTAATTATTTTTTTATTTTTGCAGCCAATGACCATACATTTTCCACCACTGATTATGGCAGCCCGGTGGCCTATGGGACAGCCGGCGATTGCTATTCAATGAGTGATTGTCCACAAGTGGGTTTTATTAGGCCATAATAATGATTTTTAAATTATTTTAAAATTCACAAAAAAAATTGAAAATAATTTTTAGACTTTTTTTGATATAATTTCAAACAAAGAGATGTAAATTTCTTCCCAAAATTGACTTTTTATATTGATTTAATTCATTAGCAATTTTATAATTAATTTTTTTAATTAATAACTTTTTAATTTTAAACAAAAAAAAAATAAATAAATTATTATTTTCTGATATATTTTTAATTCGATTTTTTCCACTAAATTCAAAGAAAATAACAAAATTTGAAAAAAAATTTTAATTAATTTTGGATTTTAATTTTTCAAATTAATTAAAATAAATAATTATTTTTTAAAATATTTAATTTAATATTTTTCTACCCAATTTACAGGGCCATTTTTCAATTGATTTGCGTGACACTGGTCTTCGCCTCGTCGACGATTTACAATGGACCGACCAAGGCCATCGGACCAGTTCGAGGATTGAACGTTCAGAGGTAGGCCAAATTAAAAAAAAAATATAAAAAAATGTTTAAAAATATTTTTAATTCAGAACAATGCTTTGGTTCAAGGATTTTGTGGCGGCTATTGTGGAGAATGTGCGCCCGATCGATTTAAGGGATTGGTTTTGGAGGTGGACCAAAGACAAAGGTTGAAAAAATTAATTTTAATGAAATTATTAATTTATTTAAAAAAATTAAAATTAATCCAAAAATAAATAAAAAAAAATATTACAAAAATAAAAATATTAAATAAATAAATAAATAATAATTCTTTGCGAATTTTTATCAATTAAAAAATATTAATTAAAATTAAGAATCAATAAAATTACTTTTTTAATTAAACTAATAAAAATTTTTAAAAAAATATTACAAAAATTAATTTATTAAAATTCAAAATTTATTAATTAAATTAAAAATTATCAAAAATTAAATTTAAAAAATTTAAAAAAAAAAATTAATTTAAAAAATTTAATTAAATATTACATTTTTTTCAGCCCACACATTGGCATTGGCTGATTTTTCCAATGGCATTTGCCCTCAACAAATTCATTTTTTAAATTTCAATTTTATTTTGAAATTGTTATATTCTTCATGAAAAGACCAAAAAATTTTCCTGCCACCAAATTTTAATTTAATTTTTGTTTTGTTTGTTTATTTGCTGCTTCATTCCACCCTTTCCACATCCCCCACACAATTATTAAAGAGCTTTCATGCTTTTTTAAACAATGGATATTTAATGGAAATTAATTTTTAAAAAATTGGGCTTAAATATTTAGAACATCTAAACTTAAATTGGGAAAAAATTTTTAAAATTTCACAGAAAATAATTTTATATATTCTTATACAGCCTAAATTACCTTTTTAGAGGTCGCGGATTCAGTTTTGGAAAAATTAAAATTTCATTTTGATTAAAATTTATCGAAAATAGGAGAAACAAAAAACCGAATTTTAGAAAAAATTATTACCAGCAATTTAAATCCGACCAAAAAATTGAAAATCATAATTCCCCCATAAAAAAACATTATTTTTGATTGTTCTCTTTTCCATTTCATTCTCCTGCCATTCAATTTCATTTTATGATTATTATTATTCGAATTTATTATTCATTCAAATAAAGAAGCTTTTCCGACTCTTCCAAAGTCATATCCTCCAATTTTTTTGCACATTTCTTTTGTATTTTTTGGACAATCAAATTTTAGTCAATCCATCAATTAAATTCGCTGTCTTTCTGCTAATAAAATTTTTTTATCAATTTTTTATTAAATTCATTTGAAAAGGTCAAATAAAGAAAAAAAGCTAAAATAATTTCAATTTCCAAAAATTTGGCCAATTTTCACTATTACACTTGACCTAAAAAATAAAGTAGCAATAAATTTTTAGCTGTGAGGATTTTTTTCGCTTTCTTCGTCAAATTATTCAAAATTAAATTATTTAATAATTTTATTTTATTAAATTAATTTGGAAAGGTCAATAAAGGAAAAATGAAAAAAATAGTAATTTTATCTCAAAAAATTTGCCAATTTTGGGTCCAACGATTAAAAGCAAATAAAATTTGAAAATTAATTTTTTATAATTTAAATATGCAAATTTTCTTCGCATTCTTCATCAAATTGCTCAAATTCATTTCGGCGTACCACCCACTTTGCCAAGAGCAGCAAGTTTCTCTTCAATTTTCTTCGGATCACCATTTATGCCTTTGAATGGAAGGCCACCACCCATAACTTTTTCGCCAAGAATATATCCAAGTGATTTGAGCATTTCGGCGCCTTTGTCCTCTTCTTGACATTCCACGCGGTGAATCAAAATTAAATTGATTAGAAGGACAAGGCTGATTGCAATAAAAAGTAGGCATTTAAGAGCCATTTTATTGGGAGAATTTTTGGATATTTTCCAATGTAATTATTTTAATTAATAAAGGGGGAAATTTTATCCAAAACTTTTGTGAATTCATCAATTTTTTATCGGCTTAAATATGCATGGCGAAGTGGGTGGCATGAAATGAAAGTTGACCACCCAGAATCAGCGAGAGAATCCATTTATTTATTCAATTTGCTTGAGGGAAATTCAACAGCAGCTGTCCAAATTAAAAAATGAAATTGAGGATTATTACAAATGAAATATTCATTTTCATATTAACAAAGAATAAATTATAGAGAGAATAATTGGTCGATACTATAATTTTTTTTATTATATTGTTAAGATTTGTAGATTGGGATTGGGGATGTCCGATTGGTCAGGGTAATGTTTCCCGTCCATTTTAAAGAAACTACTGAAGTAATTTAAAAATTTTACAATAAAAATTATACCATATTGAAGAAATATTCATATAAATATACATATTGTAAAACCTATTGTAAATTTTGTCAATCCTAACTGTAAGTAGGATATAATTATTAGATTAGAAAATAGAGAATTAATAGGGAAAAAGATGGGGGAATTAAAATAGTTTTTAAATATATTCCATTAATGGATTGGTGTCCAAAACTTGGTAATTGAACTTTAGAGACCATTTTTTAATCATTTTTTTTTTAATTTTTAGCCTTATTAGTTCACTGAATTTTAAAGCGATCGGTGTGAATTCTGCAACATTCGATAAGTATTTTATCTGCTTCTATCCGTAATTACAATATCGATCATTGTAGAAAGCATCAAAAAAAAAAATATTTAATAGAAAAGAATCTTATTATAAATTTTTATTAATTTAATTAAGAAAAATTTTCCTTCTAATTTAAAATTTACATCAAAATTTTTATTGAAACTATTACTAATCAAAGTTGAGTATTTTTAATCTTCACGATAAAAAATAAATTAGCAACATTTTTAACATAATTTAGAAAGGGAGGATTTGAATAGTTAATTCTATTTTTATTTCGATTATTTTTTATTCAATAAAATTTTATCATATGCAAAAAAATATCATATTTGTTTATAAATTCAAATTGTAATATGTTTTTGATTTCGTCAAATTCCTCGCCAAATTGATCAAATTCTTGTTACATTTCTTTCAAATAATTAAGCGCCACCACCGCCGCCCCCGCCACCGACGGGTCCTCCAAAAATATTCTGTGCGCCTGAAAATAGCCCGCTAACTGCATTGCCACCGGTCCCCTGGCCTCCTTGGAGAAATGAGCCAAGTCCAAAAAGCAAATCCTGGCTTTGACTTTCCACACGGTGATACCAAATAGCGTTGATTAGGAAAACCAGGCTGAGGGCCAGGAAAAGCAGACATTTATTTGCCATTGGATGAAGGAATTTTTAGGATTTTTTTAAATAAATTGGATTTTAGGGATTTTTCTAGATTTAATTTCTTGAATCATCTACGGCTTAAATATCCAATCCCAATTGTATGGGTGGCATTGGATTTGAGCGATTTTTGGCCACACAGAATCAGTCAAAGTGTTAGGTTATTTGTTTGAACAGTTGAAGGCCTTAACGACAAAAAAAAACATTCCAATTTCCAAACAAAATGCTCCAATGAGTTAGTTATTTTAACAAATTTTAGAATTTTTAATTCATTGTTTGCTGGCATAATCTGGGTGGCCTCGAAGGATAATTTTTTTCAACAAAATCACAAATTTATTTGATCAGTTTCAAAAGACTTTTTCAAATTAAATTCAGAAAAAGTTTAAAAAATGAAAGAAAATGGGTAAAAAAAGATATTATTATATCGATGAATATTTTCAGCCAAAAATTCAATACGGTTGATTGCCTTGTTGTACAAAAAAAATTCCCCCCTCCACACTTGCATAAATCATCATCATAATCCCAAATGATGAAGTGGAATAGCATCCATCAATTGATGATAATTCAGATTTGCCGAAGGGAAATATTATTTAAATTTATTCTTTACAATATTTAATTTTTATTCAATAAATAAAAACATAATATTCATAGCGAAATAAATAAATAAATTATTATTAATGCTCATTGGCTTAATCATGGAGCTTCTTCCTCTTTTTTGCGCAAACATTGTCCGGGCAATCAAAAAGTTGTTCGGAATTGATTTGTTGTAGAATGCATGAATAAATAATTAAAATTGTAATTATAATCATTTTACAATGATTTCTGAAAAATCATTTTCTATTAATATTGTTATAAATAAAAGGTACAAAAATATGTAAAATTCTCACATCCGAATTTTCTGCATTATATCAATTTTTGATGTGAATATTATAAACAAATGCTTCATTTAAGGCAAGGTCATTTATTTTGTAAAAATTTCATATTTATTGATTATTTTTGACCTTCTTATTCTATTCTACTATTCTGATGATTCTTTCGTCCACTCCCTCTGGGGTCATTGGCCACTCTTTCGTCCTTTCCATTTCTTTCGGCGTGAGTGGTCATCGGCCATTCTTTTCGCCGGTCATCCCGGTGTCCAAAGTCCATTCCATCTTGCCAAGGGGGAATAGCGAAGGAGAATGTGCGCAGAATAATGTGGCGAGGTCAATGGTCAATCGAAAAGAGAAAGTCCTTTTTGTCCGCAAAACCAAAATTAGCAACACCGAAATTGAGTACAAAATTGGTGGATATTTGGTCATTATCATTGCATATTATTTGAAAAACAAGATCGATTCAATAAAGAATAAACTTGGGCACTTTATTTCGGAAATATTTTTAAACGATTCAAAGGATTAGTTCATAGACCCAACCTTAAATACACAACGATAGATCTCGACAAAATGCATTGTTTGACTATGATTCTGCATAGGTTCAACCAATTCTAACTTATTAGTTTTGAACCAAAACGGAAATCGGTCATGATTTAATAAAAGAATACAAAAAATGATAAAAATTCATTTTCCATTTAATTTTAAAATTAAAACAACAAAAATAATTTGCTAAAATAACAATATCAAGTGCGAATGTATAGATGAGAAGAAAAGAATCCGCTTTATCTGTTTACTTCATTTCTACTATCATTTCCCTCATAATCAGGCGTGTTCCCCGGTTCAATGTCCACCCTAGAGTCCTTTTGTTCGATTCGAATTAATCTTTCATGCATTCCATTATTGGCTTCTTCTTCGTAAATAATTGGATGTTTTCCATCAACTGGAATTAGGGAGGGGCATTTTTGAGTATTCCCATTTCGATACCATATCCATTTTCATCAGATTCCAATTGTTCGATATGATGTCTATTTTGTTGGTTTGAAGTTGAATAACTGAAAATATTAAAATTATAATTTAATTTAGATCATTTGAATATGGGTTACCGCGGATTATGTTTTCGATTTAGGTGTATTAAAAAATTTTCAGATTTTTATAAAATGGTTGACAGCCTAGCGGTTCGGGTAGTGTCAATCAGTAGAAAACTCTATTGAGATAGATTTCAACTTTCAATTATATTTTATGATAGATATTTTAAAGAAATTTTAAATACTTTAAATATACCATAGAAAATGAGAAAATTTAGAAATATCAGAGATGAAATAAGAAGTTTTATAAATTCTCCCATTTTAAAACATCTAAATATTCATTTATTCCTACCTTTTCAATAATTCGGCCATTTGCTCCATTAACATATTGAACATGTTGATTGAAATCGGCCCATATAATTTCCTCGTTTTTTGTAATGGGTGGACTTCAATTGTTATTGTTTGAAGTCTGAACACCAATTGTTTGGATATATGTGAAATGTTGAACCACAATTTGTAATCACAACGATTGCCACTCACAATTTGTTGACAATTCTCCAATTTTTTCTCCAATTTATTCAGATTTCTTCGATCCTATTTTAGAATTTTTTATTATCATTTAACAATTGTACTTTACTTACTAATTTCGCAAGGATCTCATCCGAAATTTGAAGGCCAGTGCATCTTTTCTCCAAATCATTGGACAATGTGCGCATTGCCTTGAGCAAGTGAGAAGCTATTTTCACTGGAATAGGTGGAAAAGGAACGATTATGCTTTTGTCTTCTTCAATATTCGTTGATTCCAATTGTTTGTCGAATTTCTAAAAATTATTATAAATAATATTAGATTCATTTCATCAATATATTGAAGATTGATGATACGATCTCAAAACATTTATAATTTCAAAACATTTGTAAAACATTTACAATCCCAAAACATTTGTAAAACATTTACAATCCCAAAACATTTGTAAAACATTTACAATCCCAAAACATTTGTAAAACATTTACAATCCCAAAACATTTGTAAAACATTTACAATCCCAAAACATTTGTAAAACATTTACAATCCCAAAACATTTGTAAAACATTTACAATCCCAAAACATTTGTAAAACATTTACAATCCAAAACATTTGTAAAACATTTACAATCCCAAAACATTTGTAAAACATTTACAATCCCAAAACATTTGTAAAACATTTACAATCCCAAAACATTTGTAAAACATTTACAATCCCAAAACATTTGTAAAACATTTACAATCCCAAAACATTTGTAAAACATTTACAATCCCAAAACATTTGTAAAACATTTACAATCCCAAAACATTTGTAAAACATTTACAATCCCAAAACATTTGTAAAACATTTACAATCCCAAAACATTTGTAAAACATTTACAATCCCAAAACATTTGTAAAACATTTACAATCCAAAACATTTGTAAAACATTTACAATCCCAAAACATTTGTAAAACATTTACAATCCAAAACATTTGTAAAACATTTACAATCCAAAACATTTGTAAAACATTTACAATCCCAAAACATTTGTAAAACATTTACAATCCCAAAACATTTGTAAAACATTTACAATCCCAAAACATTTGTAAAACATTTACAATCCAAAACATTTGTAAAACATTTACAATCCCAAAACATTTGTAAAACATTTACAATCCCAAAACATTTGTAAAACATTTACAATCCAAAACATTTGTAAAACATTTACAATCCCAAAACATTTGTAAAACATTTACAATCCCAAAACATTTGTAAAACATTTACAATCCCAAAACATTTGTAAAACATTTACAATCCCAAAACATTTGTAAAACATTTACAATCCCAAAACATTTGTAAAACATTTACAATCCCAAAACATTTGTAAAACATTTACAATCCCAAAACATTTGTAAAACATTTACAATCCCAAAACATTTGTAAAACATTTACAATCCAAAACATTTGTAAAACATTTACAATCCCAAAACATTTGTAAAACATTTACAATCCAAAACATTTGTAAAACATTTACAATCCAAAACATTTGTAAAACATTTACAATCCAAAACATTTGTAAAACATTTACAATCCAAAACATTTGTAAAACATTTACAATCCCAAAACATTTGTAAAACATTTACAATCCCAAAACATTTGTAAAACATTTACAATCCAAAACATTTGTAAAACATTTACAATCCCAAAACATTTGTAAAACATTTACAATCCCAAAACATTTGTAAAACATTTACAATCCCAAAACATTTGTAAAACATTTACAATTACAAAACATTTACAATCCAAAACATTTGTAAAACATTTACAATCCAAAACATTTGTAAAACATTTACAATCCCAAAACATTTGTAAAACATTTACAATCCCAAAACATTTGTAAAACATTTACAATCTCAAAACATTTGTAAAACATTTACAATCCCAAAACATTTGTAAAACATTTACAATCCAAAACATTTGTAAAACATTTACAATCCAAATTACAATTCAATAAATTTACAATAAAAAACAAAATAATAATCTTAAACACTTGTTATATTTATAATAATCAAGTAGCAATAACTTTTAATTTTGTATAAAATACACACCTCCACAATTCGAATGAAATATTCGCCACGTTTGTTTGGCTCCAGCCGAATTATGATTTGATTATTTTGATTTCCAATAATGGTATTGAAATTGACATTATTATTTAATGTTTCTTTTGGCAATATTTCCGATTTTTCTTTATTTTCTTCTTTGGCATTTGCCATATTATTTGAATTTATTTCTGAAAAGAATTAAATTAATTTAAAAATAAATTCTCCAAAGATACCCTCTTCTTCTGGCATCCATTTTGGGAGTGTTGATGGAGATGTTTCAATTTGCTGAGTTCCATCAAATTCCGTCAACATTTTGGCTATTCCATCGCGCAATAATGGAAGCATGCGAATCGGCCAGAAAAGAAACTTCGGTTTATGTGATGGATTTTTTTCAACTGTGATTGATTCCATTGTAAATTCCAAATGGCCATATTCATTTGGACGAATTCCAATTCGATAATCATATTTGAGACCTTCTCTATCTTTAGCGAATATGGGGCTATTTGGAGGCTGGAAAAAATGTTCAAATAATAAATATTTTGGACAAATCAATGAAACCTTGTCAAGTTCAATAATTTTACTCATCAATTCATCCATTGCTTTTATCAGTGAATATGCATCTTCTGGTACAAAAATTCGTGCGAATTTGTGAGGAGTGAAGTGTAACTAGTAAATTTTAAAATTGTTTTTAAAAATTTTCTATTTTTACCCATTGGTATAAATAGATGGATTTCGATTTTTTCGCATCCTTGGACTGATGCATTTCAATGCATACAAACATTGTATTAAATTTTCCCTGATGGCGTTTTAGATATTGTAATTTTTTAACATCCAGAATTTCATTGTTTTGATAATTGGATTCAGCAGATGATGAAGAAGAAGAAGAGACCAACTGAAAACAATAAAGAAATTATATTCGAGTTAGCCTATTGAAAGAAAATTGGTATTTTTTTGCCTTTTTCATAAAAATAAATTACGTAAAAGGATTTAATTTTTAATTAATAATATAATTTAAAACTAAACCAATATTTCGGCCATTTGTTCCCGCAACCAATGGAACACATCAATTGGGACTGGACCACGTAATTCAATCAGTTTCTGGGTATCTAATTTTTCGTCATCATCATCGGGAAATGCTTTCATCCGAAAATCCATCTGCTTGTTTTCAGTTGAATGAATTTCCATTTTATAATTAAAATCAATGCCTTTGACCAATTGATGGCAAATCAACGATGACTTAAATGTTTGATTTTAATAATTTTGTAGCCAAATGTATACTTGATTTTGGTCAATTTGCGGCTGTTTTTGTAAATCATTGGCCATTATTTCCATTGAATTCAGCAAACGAGGGACAATATGGATGGGAATATTTGTAAAATAAAAGTATTCATATTTATCACCCGCATCATTTTTTATTTCCAATTTCTTTTCATATCTCTAAAATTTTTATATTTATGATTAAAAGCCTATAAAAATGGATTAAAACCTGAAGAATTTGAATGAATTCTCTGCCACTTGCCCCACGTTGATATTGAATTTTTATTTTCCTATACATTGGTTCATCGTCAACTTTATAGTCGGATGTGTCGCGATAAAATGATTCCTCATTTAATTTATCGGCATTTTCTGCATTTTTAATAGTAACTGATAAAATGATTAAATTGATATTTAAATCATTTTTGTAATTGTAATTTGTTAAATACAAATACGGTACCTTCTTCCGACATCCAGTTTGGGATTTGAGTTGAGGACGGTGTAATTTTTTGAGTTCCATCAAATTCCGTCAACATTTTGGCCATCCGATCGCGCACCAAAGGAAGTAATTGAATAGGCAAAGACATTTCTGCCACCCTTTTTTGTGTATTTTTTGCGATTGTTTTCATTGTAAATGTCAATTTGCCATCCTTTTTATTCGGGCCAATTTCGAATTTGTATTCATAAGAATGACCACCCTTTATTAATGCTTCGCAAATTGGATGCTAAATAAAATAATTAATTTTTTAATTAAAATTCGGAACCTTGTCTTCATAGTCAGCAAGCCTTTTTATTAATGAGTCCATTCCTTTGATCCATAAATATGCATCTTTTGGTAGTGGAATGTTTGGAAAGTCGTTATTCGCAAAAGGAAACTTAAAAGAATTTTTAAATAAATAATATATAAATAAGCATACCTTTTGACTTAAATGGATCCATTTGTTCCCATTTTCCCTGTCATGTCGCATTCTAATCACCAAAACAATCATTTGCGTTTTTCCCACATATCCCAGCGTTTCAATCCCTAATGTTATGGGTTTATCGGAGTGTTCTTTTCCTGAGCTGAATTAAGAAGAGAAAATTTGTATAAAAATTTAAAATTTTTAGAAAAAATTTTGAAATAAAAATGTGGAATTTTGTGAATTTATACCTAAATTTTGCTATCGAAAAATTCCTTTTTGTTCTCTGCTTAAGCAATTCTTCAATATGCGGTGTTTGGTTCAGTCGACGAAATGTTGAAAAAGCGGAGGAATAATTCAACTGAAAATTGAGTAGTTTAATTTGGAGGAATTTTATTTAAATCCAAAAATAATATTAAAATATTTTTTGAAGATTTTTTTTTAAATTTATATTTAAATGTAAACCTGCTGTTCCAGTTGAATTTGCAAATTTTTAGTTTTGCCATTTTCTAGTAAAAATATGCAAAATTGACGGCATGAGTTGTTGTTAAGAATTGATGAACGGTGAAATTGAAGAAAATAGCAGTGTTTATTAAGGTTGCGCATTAAAAATATCCTCATTGCATCAATATATGCCGAAATGACTGATCTTTGCAACCAAATTATGAAAATTCACAATAAATTTTATTAAATGTTGATTGAATACATAAATTGGCAATTCAATTTCCTCTAGAATTTAAAAAAAATAAGATTATTTTTTTTATCAAAAATTACAATTATTCAACAGTAATGAAATGATAATAAAATAACAATCGAATGAATAGTGAATATGCGTAAATGGGAAAAGAAACCATTTTATATCTTATTCATTCATTTATTATATCAATTTCATTAAAATCAGTCAATATTTCAATTAAATTAAATAGTCGGCTCTTTTCCATCAACTTGTGTGGTTCACATTTCCAATATCATTTTCATTAGATTCCAATTGTTCGATACGATGTCTATTTTGTCTTTGTTGGTTTGAGGTTGAATAACTAAAAAAGTTATTATTATTAGTGGTGAATTTTTTAGGATGAATAGTGGTCTAGTAATGAATTTGGATATTAAATTGCCTATTTGTCGTATGAATGTTGAAACAATTTTTAACATAGAAAAGGTGCAGACTGCAGAATATGATGTGATGTTATTTTAAAAGCATTTACCTTTTCAATAGTTCGGCCATTTGCGCTTTCAACCAATTGAATAGATCTAATGGAATTGGATCATATAATAAATTTGTTAAAAAATACAAAAATTCGGGAAAATTTATATGATTTACACTTTTCATCTTCATAAATAATTTTTTCCCTATCCAAATAAATTAATTTTTATATCATTGAAAAGAGCAGAGTTTTTTACATAGGGTAGGATCGATTTGAAAATGTTCAAAAATTTTTAAATATTTTAAAAATATTTTTAAAAAAGTCAACCCTAGTATTTTTGGGGGGAACCCGCTCGGCGGGTTGCGGGTAAAATCAAATAATTTGATTCGGCTGCGTTTTCCCGGTGCGGGAAAACGCAGCGGGAAAACTCTTCACTGTGAACAGGTGGGCGATTTTTGGCGATTGCGGGAACCCGCTGAGCGTTTTCCCGCTCTGATTTACCCGCTGAGGTGTTCACAATCAAAAATCCGCCGAGCGTGTTGCGTTTTCCCGCTGCGGGAACCCGCGGCGGGAACCCGCTGGAGACTGTTCACAACCAAAACCCGCTGGCGGGTTGCGTTTTCCCGCTGAGCGTTTTCCCGCTCCATTTTTCCCGCTTCACTGTGAAAACACCTTTTACAACCCGCGGCGGGAAAAAGCTCCATTGTGATTCCAGGGTGATGGGTTGGCTTTAGTTTTTATTGTTTCGAGTCTAAACTCCAATTGTTTGAATATCGGTGAAATATTGATCTCCAATTTATAATCATAGCGAAGGCCACTTCTAACCGTTCGATGACATATCTCCAAATCCTTTATATTTCTTCGATCCTATTTAATAAAAAATATTAATCTTCTCAATTTTATATAGTAAATTTTTTGAAAAGATTTTCAAAATTATCATTTCTAACTTTTGATTATATAATCTAAATCCTAATTAATTTCATGAAAAATTTTTAGATATTTTATTTCACAAAAATATTGAATGGAAATTTCTAGAAAAAACTATATTCTTTTATGGTTATACGATGAAAATTGGAGCTTATTTACTTAAAAAAAACAATGGTGCTTACTAATTTCGCAAGAATCTCATCCGAAATTTGACGTTCGGCGCATTTTTTCTCCAAATCATTGGACAACGTATGCATTGCCTTGAGCAAGTGAGAAGCTATTTCCACTGGAATAGGTGGAAAATAAATGAAAAGACTTTTGTCTTCTTCTTCTCCAATATTCAATGATTTCAATTGTTTGTCGAATTCCTGAAAATTATTTGATATCAAATTGGGAATTGGAGATGATGCAAATTTTTTTTTTCAAAATTGGCGCTTTTAAATTTAAGCTCATATTTGCAATTGAAAACACATTTACAATCAAAAACACATTTACAATCAAAAACACATTTACAATCAAAAACACATTTCAATCGAAAACACATTTACAATCAAAAACACATTTATAATTGAAAACACATTTACAATCGAAAACACATTTACAATTGAAAACACTTTTACAATCAAAAACACATTTCAATCAAAAACACATTCCAATCGAAAACACATTTACAATCAAAAACACATTTATAATTGAAAACACATTTACAATCGAAAACACATTTACAATCGAAAACACATTTGCAATCGAAAACACATTTACAATCAAAAACACATTTACAATTGAAAACACATTCCAATCGAAAACACATTTACAATTGAAAACACTTTTACAATCAAAAACACATTTCAATCAAAAACACATTCCAATCGAAAACACATTTACAATCAAAAACACATTTATAATTGAAAACACATTTACAATCGAAAACACATTTACAATCGAAAACACATTTGCAATCGAAAACACATTTACAATCGAAAACACATTTACAATCAAAAACACATTTACAATTGAAAACACATTCCAATCGAAAACACATTTAGAATCAAAAACACATTTACAATTGCAAACACATTTACAATCAAAGACACATTTACAATTGAAAACACTTTTACAATCAAAAACACAATTACAATTGAAAACACATTTATAATCGAAAACACATTTATAATCGAAAACACATTTACAATCGAAAACACATTTACAATTCAAAATACATTTAATTGCATATTTTTTAAGTACTTTTTATAAAATAATTTCTATAAATAACAAACCTGAACAATTTGAATGAAATCTTCGCCCCCATTTATTTCGTTGTAACCGAATTATCATTTTCCTATCCTGCTTTCCAATAATTGTATTGACAAAGACATTAAAGCCAAATTGTTCTTGTCGTAAAATTTCCCATTTTTCTTTATTTGCTTCTTTGACATTTACATTTATCATATCATTTGGATTCATTTCTAAAAAGCCGTGATTTAAAATAAATTGTGGAAAAATACCCTCTTCTTCCATCCATTTTGGGAGTGATGAAAGAGTTGGTCCAATTTCCTCGGTCCTATCAAATTCCTTCAGCATTTTGGCCATTTCTTCACGAACCAATGGTAGCAATCGAACTGGTACGATCAATCGCTTTGGCTCATGCGTTGAATTTTTTGCAATTGTGATTGATTCCATTATAAATTCCAAATGGCCATATTTATTTGGACGAATTCCGACTTTGTAATTATAGATGAGACCTTCTCTATCTCTAACGAATAAAGGAGAATTTGGAGGCTGAAATATGTGGGGCATATCATTGACACTTGATTATTGATATATTTGTGAACCTTTTCTATGTCAGTAAGCTTGCTCATTAATTCATCCATTGCCTTGACTATTGAATATGCTTCTGCGGATATAAAAATGCGTACGAATTTGTGGGCGGTGAAGTGTAACTAAATTTAAGAATAAGAATTTTTATTTATTTTATACTTTCTACCCATTGATATAAATTAATCGATTTTCTTTCATTTTTTGACTGTTGCATTTCAATGAACACAAACATTGTATTTCGTTTTCCCTCATTATAATTAATATATGGAAGTTTTTCGAAATGAAGTATTTCTTTTTCTCGATAATTAAACCTTGAACATTATTATTATATTTATAGGAATTTAATAATTAACTCCAAGTTTGATGTGAGTTCTGCTCCCTGCTTCTCATGATTTATATCAATTATTTGACCTAATGATGCAGAAGAGACCAACTGAAAACAATAAATTAATTGAAGAAAATATTCAGGCTAGTGCTGTTGAATGAATAATTCTACTAGTCAAATTATATAAATTGTTTATGATTTTAAATTTAACCAATATTTCGTTCATTTGTTCCCGCAACCAGTGGAATACGCGTATTGGGACTTGGCCATATAATTTTTTGGGTACATGCAAATGATATTTTTCGGTATTGATTAATGTTTGGAGTACAAAATCCAGTTGCCCGTTTGGGCATGAATTGATTTCTATTTTATAGTCGTACCAAAGACCTTGGACAAATTTCATCGATGACTTAATTTAAATGAAAATTTATTTAATTTAAATGTCTCAAAAACTTGGTTCTGGTTAATTGGTGGCTTTTTTTGTAAACCAATGGAAATTATTTCCATTGCATTCAGCAAAGGCTGGGCATCTTGGATGGGAATTTTTGCAAAATCAAAGTATGGGTTTTTGACATTCCCAATATCCGTTCGTCGTTTATCAAATGCCTAAAATTTTATTTTTTATGTATAAAACTTATTTAAATGCCGAACCTGTGCAATTTCAATATATTTTATACCTCTTGCACCTCGGATATATCCAATTTGTATTTTCCTGTCCTTTGGTTTATCATTAACTTTATAGTCCAATGTGTCGCGATATAATATTGCTTCTTGTAATTTATTGACATTTTCTACAATAATTTTGTTATCGATTAATGCAATTAATTTGAATATTTTTAGAATTATTAAAAATAATATTATAAATAAGTATTGCATTTATATACAATAAATAATACCACTATTTTCCGAGATCCATTTTGGTAGAGGGGATGGAGGTGGTTTAATTTGTTGGGTTCCATCAAATTCTTTCAAAATTTTGGTCATTCCATCACGCATAAAAGGAAGTAACCGAATTGGGAAGAACAGTAGCACCTTCTTTTGTGATTTTTTCTCAATTGTTACCATTACAAATTGCAAGGTGCCATTTTTCTTATTTGGACTGATTTTCAATCCGTAATCGTGAAAAAGAGAACCATTTATCGATTCTTTGCAAATTGGATGCTGCAAAAAGTTATATTCCTTTTAACAAAAAAAGGTTGAAAAATAGAAACATTGTTTTCATGTTCGCCAAGTCTGCTCATCAATGAATCCATTGCTCGAATAAATAAATATGTATCTTTAATTGCAATTGTCGGTAAGTCATAATTATAATAAGGAATCTTAAAAATATTATTATAAAATATTTGTGTAAATAAATATACCCTATTGCTCAAATGAATCCATTTGTTCCCATATTTCTTGTCATGTCGAAATCTAATCACCACAATATCTCTAAACTTGTTGAACGCATAATCAAATGTTACAATTCCCAATGTGATAGGTTTTTCGGAATGTTCTTTTCTGGTGCTAAATTAAGGATTATTAAAAGGATTTTAAAATTATGGCAATAATGTTAATTTTTGACTAAGAAATTTTTTAATAAGATTTTGGAATTTATCCATTTGCTTTACCTAAATTTTGCTCTCGAAAAATTCCATTTTGTTCTCTGCTTAAGCAATTCTTCAATAAGCGGTGTTTGGCTTTGGCTCAATCGATGGAATGTTGAAAACGAGGAGGATGATTCAACTGAAAAATACATATAAAAAATTGTTTTATTCAGAGGAAAATTTATTTAAATCCAAATTTTTTACGAGGATTTTTTGAAGATTCTCTTTTTAATTTGATTTAAAATTTAAATATAAACCTGCTGGTTCCGTTGACTTTTCAAATTTGTCAAATTTGTGATTTTGCAATTTTCTAGTAGTAAAAATTTGCAAAGTGGACGGCAGGAATTGTTGTTGAGAAATGATGAGAAGCAGAATCGATGAAAATAGCAACATTTAAAATTGTGAACATTGTAAATATAAAAAATGCGGGCCAATATCCTCATCGTATTAATTAAATATTGGAATAATTAATTTAATTAATTGATATGCTGAAAGAAATGGATTATTAAAATTCAATGAAATTAAAATTAAAAAAGAATAAAAAACTAAAATCCAATCCTAACGGAGAAAAATTCCAGACTTAACTAAAGATAAAATATTTTTATAGGTTCCGGTTCGCGAGTATAGAGAATGAAGGGGGGAAGGAACAAGGAAGGGAAGTCAATCAAAAAGCTAAAAATTTTCTCTGATTTTTCTATAGAGATTTGGGTGCGTATGGATTTTGGGTATAGATATTTTAGGTAAATACCAAATTCAAAAGGTCAATGTCGAAATTTACTGATGTGATCAGGGGTGGGGTCGAAATTTCGATTTTCGATTTCGATCGTCGAAATTTCGATGTTTTAGTTTCGATTCGATTTCGATTTCGAAAAGTGTCGAATTTCGAAAAAATTTCGAAAAAGGCAAAGGGGGGACCCTTTGCTAGTTTCAATCAAAAATTTGGTATATTTTTTGAAACGAATTCCTTTTTTACTTAAAATTTCCTTATTTTTGCTCAAAATATTTAGTTTTTTAATTTATTTTTCAATTATTAAATCATCAAAATATGTTTTATAATTGTTTTAGGAATAAAAAATGAAAAGTTCAAGACTTTAATAATATTATTTTGATGGAAATGACCAAACAATAATGTAACATGTAAAGAACCGCACCTAAAATAATCATTGAAAAGAATCTAACAATTAATTTGTCATTTAAAAAATATCAAATAAAACCTTATGAAAAAAAAACCAAAAATTTCCTAAAATAAAAGCTAAATTCGGTTGGGTTTTGGGTATTGGTTTCATTGTCAACTATTTTGCCAATAACAAAAACAAGAAAATTTGAAAAAGCTTCTTTTATTTCATCAAAATGCTAAAGTCTATAATTTTATTTTTTAAATATCATTGATTATTATTTTTTGGATAAAAAATTTCACTTTTTTGTATTTTTAGAATTTTTTTTCAATTTTTAAAGGATTTGAAAATTTTTTTGAAAAATTTCGATTTTCGATTTCGATTGTCGAAATTTCGATGTTTTAGTTTCGTTTCGATTTCGATTTCGATTTGGAAGTGAGTTTCGATTTCAAGCAAATTTCGATTTCGATTTTTTTGAGTTTCGACCCCAGCCCTGGATGTGATGTCTGATGATGAATTGGTAAATGTAAAATTTTTCATATTATTTTCAGTTAAAATCCTAAAGTTTTAAAATTGTTATACGAAGAAGAGTGAATAATTAATTTTATAAATTTTCTACATAAATTTTTGAAAATGATCCAACAATATCAAATTGAACTTCACAATTTGCCTTCCGAAATTTTGGTAAAATTTTAATAAGGAATTTTTCAAATCGCCCTTCTCTCCGCAGATTCGCATTTTCCATTTGTTGAGTTTTCGGCAACGAATTCGATTGGAACGAGTTTGTCGAATTTGGCGTCAAATGGCACTGGCATTTGCTTGGATAGAGGTTCGAATATTGAAAGTGACGGATCGGGTCAAAAATCCACAATGCTCAAGACAATCCCGAAGTGTACGGTTTTTTCCGAAATTGACCAATCATTTTTCCTATTAAAATGTTAAACAGTTGGGCAAATTAAGTGCCATTTTGCGTCGTTGTGGTCCAAATTTGGAGGAACTTCATTTTGGCCCAGGCATCGGTGTGCACACCCGTTTTGGACGTTATTTTCGTCATTTGGCCAACTATCAAAAATTGGTACATTTGCGCATTGAAGACGGCCTGGATGCTTGGCATTTGCGACAAATTGCCCAGCATTTGGCCCCACAACTCATTTCATTGTCCTTAAATTTATGCCCGATAAGTAGAAGGCGAAAAATAATTGCAAAACAAAAATCGGCCATAAATCAAGCATGGATCGATTTGTTAGCGAATTGTCAAAAGGTTTGAATTTACTACTAGAAATAAAGGAAATTTTGGGAATTTATTAAAGAATTAATCTTAAAAAATTTTAAAAATTAGCAGAAAGCCAATCAATATATGAATTTTTCCAGCTAGAATGTTTGCGAATTAATGGACTGGATGATTTATTCAGGGAGGATGAGCAGGGCCAATTAATAGTTTTACTGCCAAAAAGTGTTAAATATTTACAAATCTGGCATGAAGATCGTTGGAGCTGGGAGGCGAACAATGAAAGAAACAAAGTAAAATTCCTCACCCTGTTGGATGAAGAAATGTTTCCGAAATTGCGTTTTTTCCTAAACAATTCTTATTTTGAATTGGACGAAATACTCGGTTCGAATAAAACAAAAATGTACGACAGATTTTATAGGTAAAATTAGCATATTTAAATAATTATTAAACCAATTATTTTCAGCCTTCAATGGCCAATGTTGTATGCCCAAAATCATTCATTTTTGCAATTGAACTTGCCCAATTTTCGGCATCTTCAAGCTCTTCAGTTAAATTTCGATATTGATTATGTATGTTTGGGGATTTATAATATTTTCCATCCATACAATTACTATTCATAATTCCGCCTGTTCTGATTTTAATAATTCCGCCTGTTCTGATTTTAATAATTCCGCCTGTTCTGATTTTAATAATTCCGCCTATTCTGATTGAAATAATTCCGCCTGTTCTGATTTTAATAATTCCGCCTGTTCTGATTTTAATAATTCCGCCTGTTCTGATTTTAATAATTCCGCCTGTTCTGATTTTAATAATTCCGCCTGTTCTGATTTTAATAATTCCGCATGTTCTGATTTTAATAATTCCGCCTGTTCTGATTTTAATAATTCCGCCTGTTCTGATTTTAATAATTCCGCATGTTCTGATTTTAATAATTCCGCCTGTTCTGATTTTAATAATTCCGCCTGTTCTGATTTTAATAATTCCGCATGTTCTGATTTTAATAATTCCGCCTGTTCTGATTTTAATAATTCCGCCTGTTCTGATTTTAATAATTCCGCCTGTTCTGATTTTAATAATTCCGCCTGTTCTGATTTTAATAATTCCGCCTGTTCTGATTTTAATAATTCCGCATGTTCTGATTTTAATAATTCCGCATGTTCTGATTTTAATAATTCCGCCTGTTCTGATTTTAATAATTCCGCCTGTTCTGATTTTAATAATTCCGCATGTTCTGATTTTAATAATTCCGCCTGTTCTGATTTTAATAATTCCGCCTGTTCTGATTTTAATAATTCCGCCTGTTCTGATTTTAATAATTCCGCCTGTTCTGATTTTAATAATTCCGCCTATTCTGATTGAAATAATTCCGCCTGTTCTGATTTTAATAATTCCGCCTGTTCTGATTTTAATAATTCCGCCTGTTCTGATTTTAATAATTCCGCCTGTTCTGATTTTAATAATTCCGCCTGTTCTGATTTTAATAATTCCGCCTGTTCTGATTTTAATAATTCCGCCTGTTCTGATTTTAATAATTCCGCCTGTTCTGATTTTAATAATTCCGCCTGTTCTGATTTTAATAATTCCGCATGTTCTGATTTTAATAATTCCGCCTGTTCTGATTTTAATAATTCCGCCTGTTCTGATTTTAATAATTCCGCCTGTTCTGATTTTAATAATTCCGCATGTTCTGATTTTAATAATTCCGCATGTTCTGATTTTAATAATTCCGCCTGTTCTGATTTTAATAATTCCGCATGTTCTGATTTTAATAATTCCGCCTGTTCTGATTTTAATAATTCCGCCTGTTCTGATTTTAATAATTCCGCCTGTTCTGATTTTAATAATTCCGCCTGTTCTGATTTTAATAATTCCGCCTGTTCTGATTTTAATAATTCCGCCTGTTCTGATTTTAATAATTCCGCATGTTCTGATTTTAATAATTCCGCCTGTTCTGATTTTAATAATTCCGCCTGTTCTGATTTTAATAATTCCGCCTGTTCTGATTTTAATAATTCCGCCTGTTCTGATTTTAATAATTCCGCCTGTTCTGATTTTAATAATTCCGCCTGTTCTGATTTTAATAATTCCGCCTGTTCTGATTTTAATAATTCCGCCTGTTCTGATTTTAATAATTCCGCCTGTTCTGATTTTAATAATTCCGCCTGTTCTGATTTTAATAATTCCGCATGTTCTGATTTTAATAATTCCGCCTGTTCTGATTTTAATAATTCCGCATGTTCTGATTTTAATAATTCCGCCTGTTCTGATTTTAATAATTCTGCATGTTCTGATTTTAATAATTCCGCCTGTTCTGATTTTAATAATTCCGCCTGTTCTGATTTTAATAATTCCGCATGTTCTGATTTTAATAATTCCGCCTGTTCTGATTTTAATAATTCCGCCTGTTCTGATTTTAATAATTCCGCATGTTCTGATTTTAATAATTCCGCATGTTCTGATTTTAATAATTCCGCCTGTTCTGATTTTAATAATTCCGCATGTTCTGATTTTAATAATTCCGCCTGTTCTGATTTTAATAATTCCGCCTGTTCTGATTTTAATAATTCCGCCTGTTCTGATTTTAATAATTCCGCCTGTTCTGATTTTAATAATTCCGCCTGTTCTGATTTTAATAATTCCGCCTGTTCTGATTTTAATAATTCCGCATGTTCTGATTTTAATAATTCCGCCTGTTCTGATTTTAATAATTCCGCCTGTTCTGATTTTAATAATTCCGCCTGTTCTGATTTTAATAATTCCGCCTGTTCTGATTTTAATAATTCCGCCTGTTCTGATTTTAATAATTCCGCATGTTCTGATTTTAATAATTCCGCATGTTCTGATTTTAATAATTCCGCCTGTTCTGATTTTAATAATTCCGCATGTTCTGATTTTAATAATTCCGCCTGTTCTGATTTTAATAATTCCGCCTGTTCTGATTTTAATAATTCCGCCTGTTCTGATTTTAATAATTCCGCCTATTCTGATTGAAATAATTCCGCCTGTTCTGATTTTAATAATTCCGCCTGTTCTGATTTTATTAATTCCGCCTGTTCTGATTTTAATAATTCCGCCTGTTCTGATTTTAATAATTCCGCCTGTTCTGATTTTAATAATTCCGCCTGTTCTGATTTTAATAATTCCGCCTGTTCTGATTTTAATAATTCCGCCTGTTCTGATTTTAATAATTCCGCATGTTCTGATTTTAATAATTCCGCCTGTTCTGATTTTAATAATTCCGCCTGTTCTGATTTTAATAATTCCGCCTGTTCTGATTTTAATAATTCCGCCTGTTCTGATTTTAATAATTCCGCATGTTCTGATTTTAATAATTCCGCCTGTTCTAATTTTAATAATTCCGCCTGTTCTGATTTTAATAATTCCGCCTGTTCTGATTTTAATACCCTTTTTTTAAGTATTTCTATGGTTAATTTTTTTATTTTAGGTTAATTAATTCATATTGTTAAGAATATTCTCAAAAAACAATACTATTAATACCTTAATTACCGTTTGTGTGGTCTATTCCTATTATTATTATTATTAATGAATAATTTTATTTTATCCATTATTTTCAGTTAGGCTTAATCCAATTGGCCGAATTTTGTCCCCAATTAGAACATTTGGATTTCAATGCAAGTTATGCCGCCGGATGGGGTGAAGATGCACCATTGCGGGAATTAGAGGGGCTTTATGCGTTCCATCGACTTTCCTCACTTGCTATTGCAATTGAATTAAGACATTTTGAGGATTTTGATAAGGTTTTTGGATTTTTTATTTTTTTTGTAATTAAATATTTTCAGTTAAAATGCACAACTGGTGAATTTGCAGATCATGTTTTAATGGAAATAATCATAAAATTGGACCAAATTCATCCGCTTCGGGTTTAAATTAATGAAAATTCCTATTTAATCCTAATTTTCAGAGTTTGGATTTTAAAGCCGCTTGTCGCAATCGTTGTTATTACCCAAATTTTCGTGAGGAATTCGTTTTGGAAATGTTGGAAAAATTGAGCGTAAATTTTAAATAAAAATTTATAAAAATAAAATTTAAATTATTTTTAGAATTTGGAAACATTTTCATGCGCAATTGAGCCACATATTTGCTATTTTTGGTAAATAAATTCAAAAATTAATTTCATTTATTTTTAAGCCTACCATTTAATTTTCCAATAAATCCATTCCATCCGGAAAATACTTGTTGGAGAAATAGAAATGAACCTTTTCGAATTGATTTGGATGAATTCTTTTCAAAATTGCAAAATATTTTGGATGAACAACAAATGGAAAGAGGAGGAATAAAACGAAGAAAAACATTTAAATTCACGGTAATTAATTAATTAAATTATAATAATTTTAAAAATGAAATAATAATAATTTACCCATAAAAAGTGAATTAAATCAAAAACATTTTTAAGGAAAATCAGCACTTTTTATGAATTTGGCCATTAGCTTAGATTTAGACCTAGACCGTGATTTTGAATGACCACCTTTTATGGCCTCAAAAAAAACTATTTTTTTAAACAAAAATGTTGATTAAATTTAGCTAAATTAAACTTCCTTCAAAATTTCAGTTGTTGGAATATCAAAGTCATGGGGTACCTAAAAGTAGAATAACGGCAAAATGGAATCCAAATGCAAGGAAAATTACGTGGAAAATTGTTCCAGTTATTCGAAATTTTGATTATCAAATATATCCGGCATATTCCATTGTTTTGGATGAATTGCTTGATAAAGTCATTGACCAGAGAATAAGGTAAGGTGGAATAATAAATATTTTGGCCAAATATATATTTATTTTCCCATTTATTAGGCGATTTTTCTTTGAATTAATTCAATGAAGAAAAACAATATGGAAGAAAGAAGAAACTGTTATATTTGCTTATGAAATGCCTTTTCATATGAATTAAAATAAAGGATTTTTCAATTCAAATATTAAATAATATTTATTAAAATTTTAAATAGTTAAATTTTAAATAGTTATATCAAAAATGAATATTTTATATGAATTTATGGCCAAATAATAGTTTCCCTGGAAAAGAGTCGGCCCATAAAAACACATAGCCTTTGGAATTTTCCCTATCAAGATTATCATTCAATTTCTGAATGGTTTAGAGTCATTAGATTGGAGTCAACTAATTTCCGGACTAATTTAATTTTCTTTAAATTTTCTTAAAAATTTATTAAATACATTTTTGCCGATTTTTTCAATATTTTAATTTTTTAATCAATCATATAATATTGGATAATTCATTTAATTATTCATAAATAAAATAAATTTAATATTCAATTGAAAATAAATCTTTAAAGAAAATAAAGTTAAATTTACCATCAATTTTATATTTTTCAATTAAAACAACAAAATAAAATAACAACCGAATAAATAAAAATCTCTATCTATTTTTTTCATTTCCATTTGATTTATCATAATCTTCTAATATTTCGGCCATTTTATCCTTCAACCAAATGAATATGTCAAATGGAATTGGTCCATAAAGAATCTTTGGTTTATGTGGCCTTTCAGAATTTATTTTTCCCATAGTTTCGAATCGAAAATGTAGTTTCTGGTTTTTGTTTTTGTGAATTTCCAATTTGTAGTCATAATTAAAGCCACTGACAATTTGTTGGCAAAGCATCGATGACTTAAATGGATTGGATTAAAATTTTAATTTAAAATAAAATGACAATCAATTTGTTATCATCCAATAATTCAGCTTTTTTAATATCTTTATTATTGGTTTTAATAGCCATTTCTAAAAGTTATAATTTTGTCATAAAAATTTATCCTTGGCTTTTGCTTTTTCATGGTAAATATTGACAATATTTCGCTTATCAAAATTTTAAAATTCCGATTCAAATAAAGAAGTCCTAGAAAAATGAAAATATCATTTTTCAATTGTGATTCGACAAATTTATGGGATCAAATGATATCTTATATGAAATAATTTTTTCGCATTTCGGTGCTCACCTTATTCTCTCCATTTAAAAAAGCAGTGCGCTTTTCCTTCAACTCAATGGACATTGTTCGCATTGCATCAAGCAGGCAAAATGCATCCTCTGGTATCAAAATTTTTGGAAAATTGAGGAAATGAGGAACGCCGTCTTTTCCAATATATCTCTGCGGAAAATTATTTTTATTTCGAAATAATTTTATCAACTTTTTAATTAAGATTTAGAGATTTGGATTATAAGATTCAATTTTTTCTCATTCCATTCCAATGCACATTAATTTCCATGCTTAATTTCTTTAACCAAAATGGCACACCTGCACAATCAAGATAAATTTTTTGCCACTTTTGCCTTGTTGATGTTTAATTTGGATTTGTCTGTCCTGCGGTTCAATGTCCATCATATAGTCCTTTGATTCATAACGAATTAATCTTTCATGCATTCCATTATTGGCTTCTTCTTTGCAAGCAATTGGCATTTTTGCATCAACTGAAATGAATTATGGATTTTTGTATGTTCACATTTACAATACCATTTTCATCAAATTCAAATTGTTCGACACGGTGTGTATTTTGTTCTTGTTGATTTGAAGAACTGAAAAAACGATTAATTTAATTAGATGAATGGTTAATTTTATATTTATGATGATAATTGTCTATTAAATGAATTTTGATATTTGGTTGTGCATTTTACGTATAAATATTTGGGACAACTTTATAATCATTAAAGGTGCCAATATGTTATTATTTAAAAGTTTTTATTTACCTTTTCAATAATTCGACCATTTTCTCCTTCAACCAATTGAATACATTCATTGGAATTGGCCCATATAATTTCCTTGGTTCATGCAATGGGTCGGCTTTTGTTTTTGTTGTTAAGAGGTTAAAGTCCAATTGTTTTGTTAGCGGTGAAATTTGGATTTCTAATTGGTAATCATAATGAATGCCACTCACTCTTTGTTGACAAATCACCAATTTATTTATATTTCTTTGATCCTATTCAATAAAAAAATGTTCATTATAATTTTTTGATCTAAAAATCCAATTTTGAATCAATTTTATTAAAATCTTAATCCTCATTAAATTTATTTCATAAAGTATGGGATGGAAATTTCTAGCTCGATTAGTTAAATGATGAAAATAGGAGAACATTTAATTGAAAAACAATCGGACTTACCCTTTTCGCAAGGATCTCATCCGAAATTTGAAGGGCGGCGCATTTTTTATCTGAATCATTTGACAGTTTGTACATTGCATCGAGTAAGTGATAAGCTATTTTCACTGGAATAGGTGGAAAATAAACAAAATAACTTTTGTCTTCTGCAATATTCAATGATTCCAATTGCTTGTCGAATTCCTGGAAATTAATTTGATTTTTCATATCAAATCGATTAATTGAGGATGATGCAGAAAACCAAGTAAATCGAAAACACATTTACAATCGAAAACACATTTACAATCGAAAACACATTTACAATAGAAAACACATTTACAATCGAAAACACATTTACAATCAAAAACACATTTACAATAGAAAACACATTTACAATCGAAAACACATTTACAATCGAAAACACATTTACAATCGAAAACACATTTACAATCGAAAACACATTTACAATCGAAAACACATTTACAATAGAAAACACATTTACAATCGAAAACACATTTACAATTGAAAACACTTTTACAATCAAAAACACATTTACAATAGAAAACACATTTACAATCAAAAATACATTTACAATCAAAACACATTTACAATCAAAAACACAATTACAATCAAAAACACAATTACAATCAAAAACACAATTACAATCGAAAACACATTTACAATCAAAAATACATTATCTCATCACTGTTCATTTTTAATAAAATAATTTCTGTAAAGAACACACCTGCACAATTTGAATGAATTCCTGGCCCCATTTATTTCGTTGTAACCGAATTATCATTTTCCTATCCTGCTTTCCAATAATGGTATTGACATAAACACTAAAGTCAAATGTTTCTTGTCGCAAAATTTCCCATTTTTCTTTGTCTTTATTAACCCCGTAGGCATTTGACATATCATTTATAGTTTCTTAAATAATTAAACTAATTTGAAAATAAATCAGCATTAAAAATACCCTCTTTTTCCAACACCCATTTTGGGAGCGGTGAAGGAGTAGGTCCAATTTCCTCGGTCTCATCAAATTCCTTCAGCATTTTGGCTATTCGATCGCGCAGTAAAGGAATCAATCGAATTGGCACGAAAAATTCCTTTGATTGATGATTTGGATTTATACCAGTTGTGATTGATTCTATTATAAATTGCAAATCGCCATTTTTCTTTGGATTTGGACGAATTCCTAATTTGTAATTATAGACCAGACCTTCTCTATCTCTAACGAATATGGCACAATTTGGAGGCTGAAAGTTTAAATAGCCAATATCAAGAGAAATGGGTATTCTAATTAGTTTGCGAACCTTTTCTTGATCAATAAGTTTGCTCATCAATTCATCCATCGCTCTGACCATTGAATATGCATCTTGGGGTACAAAAATACGTGCGAATTTGTGAGTGATGAAATGCAACTATATTTTTTTTATTTAATAACTTTTTATTTGTTATACCCATTTGTACAAATAGATCGATTTTCTTTTATTTTTTGACTGATGCATTTCAATGAACACAAACATTGTATTGCGTTCGCCCTCATAATAATCAATATATGGCAATTTTTCGAAATGCAGTATTTCTTTTTCTAGATAATTGAATCTGGAACAATATATTATATTTGTAGTAATTTTATAATTTTTTAAATTTATATGTAGATATATTTTAATTATTAATAACTGGTAACTGCACCCAGTAGATTTGCTAATTATTAAAAATTTAAAAAAAAAATACTCTAAATTTGATGTGGGTTCTGCTCCTTGGTTCTCATCAGCAGTTGTATTAAATGACTGGCCAAATTTATTGGATGCATTAGAAGAGACCAACTGTAAAATAATATAAATTGAATTTGATTTAAAATTCAACCAATATTTCAGCCATTTGTTCCCGCAACCAATGGAATACTTCGATCGGGACTGGGCCATATAATTTAATCGGTACATGCATTTGGAATTTGTCGGTATTGAGTAATGTTTGCCATCTAAAATCCAGTTGATTATTTGGGCTTGAATGAATTTCCAATTTGTAGTCAAATTTAAGGCCTTCAATCAATTGATAGCAAATAATTGACGACTAAAATTGTGATTTTTCATTTATTTAATTGTCTTGAATACTTTATTATTCTGGCCAATTTGTGGCAAGTCATTGGAAATTATTTCCATTGCGCACAGCAAGGGTTTGGCATCTTGGATTGGAATATTTGCAAAATGAAAGTATAGGTTTTTGACATTCCCAATATCCATTCGTTTATTAAATGCCTAAAATTTTATTTATTTTTTTATTTATGTTTAATAGTAATGGCTAACCTGTGAAATTGCAATGTATTCTTTCCCACTTGCCCCTCGCCTATATTCAATTAGTATTTTTCTATCCCGCGGTTTATCTTCAACTTTATAGTCCAATGTGTCGCGATAAAGGTCTGCTTGTCGTAATTTATTGACATTTTCGGCAGTTTTATTTTTATCTGAGTGGAACGGACAATATTTTAATGATTATATGATGAAATTTTGTTATTTTTGAGTTGTAATATAAGTTTTTTACTAATTGTAATAATTAAATTGAGCAACCATCTTCAGTAATCCATTTTGGGAGTGGTGTTGGTGGCAGTCCAATTATCTCGGTCCCATCAAATTCCACAAGCAATTTAGCCATTCGATCGCGTATCAAAGGAAGCAATCGAATTGGGAAGATTCTAAGCACTTTCTTTTGTGTTTGCTTTCCAATTGATTCCATTGTAAATTTCAAATGGCCATTTTTGTTTGGATTGATATTTAATTTGTAATCGTAATAAAGACCATTATTTATGAATTCTTCGCAAGTTGGATGCTATTAAAATATTATTATTTTAGAAGATTTATGCAAAATATAAACGTTGTTTTCATGTTCGGCAAGTTTATTCATCAATGAATCCATCGCCTCAATCAACAAATATGCTTCTTTAATTGCAATGTTCGGAAGAGAATAATTGTTGAAGGGAATCTTATTATAATTAATTAAAAAAAAATTTAAAAATAAATAAGTATACTTTATGGCAGAGGCGAATCCATTTGTCCCCATTCTTCTTGTTATGCCGAATTTTGATTTCTAAAATATTTATTTTCCTTCCCATTAGATAATCCTTTGTTTCAATTCCCAATGTGATAGGTTTTTCGGAATGTTCTTTTCTTGTGCTGAATTAAGGATTTATTCAATATTTTAAAAATTTTGAATTTTGTGAATTTATACCTAAATTTTGCTATCGAAAAATTCCATTTTGCTTCCTGCTTAAGCAATTCATCATTAAGTGGTGTTTGGCTCAATCGACGGAATGTTGAAAAAGTGGAAGAATAATCCAACTGAAAAAGACATGAAGAAAAGAATCATTTTAGGAATTTTATTTAAATCCGATCATAAATAATATATAATTTTAATATTTAAATATAAACCTGTTGCTCCCGTTGAATTTGTAAATTTGTTGTTTTGCCATTTTCTTGTAAAAATTTGCAAAATGAACGGCATGAATTGTTGTTAAGAATTGACGAGCAATGGAATCGATGAAAATTGCAAAGTTTAAAATTGTGCACATTGTAAATATAAAAAATGCGGGCCAATATCCTCATTGCATCAATATAAATTTGAAATAATTAATTAAACTAAATTGGTATGCTGAAATTGATTTAAATAAAATTAAAGGAATAAAAATTAAAATTCGCAGATTAAATATTTAAGTATGATTTAATTTAATAGGTTTCAATTTCAAAGCTTTAAGAATGGAGCGGAGCGGGAAGTCAAAAATTCTATGATTTTTATGTTTTATTAGAGATTTATGGCCTATTTATATTTATTTAGGTACCTAATATCTAAATTTATTGAATGGGTTACAAAGCGCCAGCAGGAGAAAAACATTTTGCGAACATTTTCCGGAAAGGGAAAAACATTATTTGGCGAACATTTTCCGGAAAGAGAAAAACATTGTTTGGCGAACATTTTCCGAAAAGGGAAAAAACATTTTGGCGAACATTTTCCGGAAAGAGAAAAACATTGTTTGGCGAACATTTTCCGGAAAGAGAAAAACATTGTTTGGCGAACATTTTCCGGAAAGGGAAAAAACATTTTGGCGAACATTTTCCGGAAAGGGAAAAACATTATTTGGCGAACATTTTCCGGAAAGAGAAAAACATTGTTTGGCGAACATTTTCCGAAAAGGGAAAAAACATTTTGGCGAACATTTTCCGGAAAGAGAAAAACATTGTTTGGCGAACATTTTCCGGAAAGAGAAAAACATTGTTTGGCGAACATTTTCCGGAAAGAGAAAAACATTGTTTGGCGAACATTTTCCGGAAAAGAAAAAACATTTTGGCGAACATTTTCCGGAAAGAATAAAAAACATTTTGGCGAACATTTTCCGGAAAGGGAAAAACATTGTTTGGCGAACATTTTCCGGAAAGGGAAAAAACATTTTGGCGAACATTTTCCGGAAAGAGAAAAACATTGTTTGGCGAACATTTTCCGGAAAGAGAAAAACATTGTTTGGCGAACATTTTCCGGAAAGAGAAAAACATTGTTTGGCGAACATTTTCCGGAAAAGGAAAAACATTTTTTGGCGAACATTTTCCGGAAAGGGCAAAAACATTTTGGCGAACATTTTCCGGAAAGGGAAAAAAAATTTTGGCGAACATTTTCCGGAAAGAAAAAAACACATTTTGGGGAACATTTTCCGGAAAGAAAAAAACACATTTTGGCGAACATTTTCCGGAAAAGGAAAAGCATTTTTTGGCGAACATTTTCCGGAAAGGGCAAAAACATTTTGGCGAACATTTTCCGGAAAGGGAAAAAAACATTTTTCGAACATTTTCCGGAAAGAGTAAAATATTTAATTGAAATAAACATTTCTTGTACACTGAATTGATTTGAAGGTTTATCCAAAAATATTTTTAATATATGAAAGATCGTGTGAAATTTAAGAGTTTAGAAAAGTTTGAAAAATTGGAACAGGTTATAAAATGATCGATCATCGTTTGTGAATGTGTTAATTTAATGTTATTCATATTCTTATTTTATTCATTTTCTTCTCTTCTTTTTATCATCTTTAGTTTTGGCCCATTTTCGATGTGGATGGTGAATTGGAACGGAATGATGGTGTTGAATTGGCCAACATTTGTTGATTGCGTCGTTGTCGGCTCATTCCAAATCCTCCGACCAATTGTGATGGTTGCGAATTGTCCGAACCTGTAAGAAATAAAACAATAATATAAAATTAGTATTATGTATTATCCATTGAAGTCAGTGGTTTTATAACTCAATTTTATGCAAAAAATTAGAATTTTCTTAAGACCGAAAAATGGTCAAAAATTCTTTTTAACCTTTGATTCTTACTAACTTCTGCCTAAAGCAACCTATGCTAAAACTTTGTCGAGCAAATGGCCTCAAAAATTGTGATTTTTAAAACAAATGTTCGAGTAAATTTCCCTATATAATTCCCAATTTCTATCCAATGAATTCCCATTATTTCCTCACTTTTGTTGGCTTCATTTTGTGCTGATCCTTCAGCGGAAGTTGAATTAGGCTGAACATTTTGCTGACCATTGATGATGTTACCATTTAAGCTGGTCATTGAAGTGCCATTAATTGGAGTCGATGATCGACTAGACTTTACAGAGCCAAAAATGTTTCCAACAGCCGAAATTGGTGGAGGACGCGAACTGGCGGCAGTGGTGGTGGAAATGGGCGTAAATGAACGATGATCGGGCTTAAAAATATATAAAAATCAGTTCAATCTATATAAAAAATCACGACTAACCAAAATACCTATACCAAAAAATCTTTAGAAGAAAAATTTGTTAATTTCCCCTCTTTTCCCTATGCTTCCACACAATTGAGCCCTATCCGTAACCTAAAAGCCTGAACCTAATTTTCTCTGCAGAGATTATGAAGATTTTGGATGTAGAGATTTTTGGTTGACCCTGACAAAATGCCTCAGTCAATAAAGTTATCACCAACCATTTGCGATGTGCCATCCTTATTAGAGCAATTCGAATTAGTCTCCTTGTTTATTGCGCTAATTTCCTCTTCTGTTTCAGATTCCTCATAGGATGAATCGGTAAATGATGAATCTTCATTTTTTGTAGTCCAGTTTGATTTAGCCACTGCATCTTTTAATTCGTCCTTTGTCACAACAATTGGCGTTGATTTAGCCACTGGAATTGTATTAGCGCCTGTTTCCCGATTTGTTGAATTAGCCACCGGAATAGTATTAGCTCCTGTTGCCCATTTTGACGAATTAACCATGGCATCTTTGACTTCTTCTTTCTTCATACCAATTGGCGCTGTATTAGCTCCTGTTGCCCATTTTGATGAATTAAACGCCGGAACAGTATTAGCTCCTGTTGCCCTTGAATTAGCCACCGGAACAGTATTAGCCCCTGTTGCTCTTGAATTAGCCACTGGAACTGTATTAGCACCTGTTGTCCGTTTTGACGAATTAACCATGGCATCTTTGATTTCTTCTTTCTTCACAACAATTGGCATTTCAATGCGATCATTGGCATTTGGGTAACAGTGGAAGCAAATCTTAGGCCACCAAGGTCCTTCTTTACTCTCCGTTTTAGCAGATTGTATGTGCTGTTCCGTCCCATGCCAAACATTCATATACTTTGGACTCATATTAAACTGAAAATATTGTTGATTTAAATTTTTCAAAAAAGATTTTACAACAGGATATGTGAGATAATAGACTATCCCCAAATGACCCTAACACTGATGACATATGGGGGTTACCTTTACATTGGTGATTAAAAATCTGTATCCAGACCAGTGTTGCACAAAACGTCCTCGTCTTCGTCCGTCCTCTCGTCTCGTCCTTAGTAAAGACGGGCGAACGAAAATTTGAAAAAGCAGGACGGACGAGAGGACGGACGAGCGAAAATTGAAAAAGAGGGGACGGACGAGAGGACGGACGAGCGACAAAAGAAAGGACGAGACGATAGAAAAAGGCAAAAAAGGCAGGCAATAGGCAAAAGAAAATCAATAAAAAAATAAATAAATCTATTATTTGTATTAGTTTTATTATATTATTGCCCTATATTTAGCTATTTCAATTTCCAAATTAGTTTGAATAAATTTTATTGTCTTTTTTTTTATATATTTTTGAAATTTTAAAAATTTATTGAAAGACGAGAAAGGACGAGAACGGGACGAGCGGACGGACGAGAGAAAATGAAAAAATAAAGGACAGACGAGCGGACGGACGATAGAAAATGAAAAAATAGGGGACGGACGAAAGAAAATGAAAAAATAAAGGACAGACGAGCGGACGGACGATAGAAAATTGTGGTGAACGATCTTGGCAAGAAAATAATACTCCCGATCCACCCCCAATTCCCTCATTAGTTCCGCCCATATTGTGCCTTATTTAATGAACCCAATTTCCCCATTAGGCATTCATTCTATTCATTTGATTCACTTTTATTCCTTATTCCCTAAATAATTCCCCAACTCATTTGCTGACCAAAATATTCTTATCAACGTTCATTTATTTAATATCGTCTCAATAAAGAATTTGGCCTTTCTTATATTTGGAAAGAGTAATTGGAATATATTTGGAAAGAAATAAAAGAAGAGTCTAAAGGGGTACCACAAAAATGAAAAAATAGGGGACGGACGAAAGAAAATGAAAAAATAAGGGACGGACGAGAGGACGGACGAGAGAAAAATTGAAAAATAGGGGCGGACGAGAGGACGGACGTCTCGAATTTTGTGCAACATTGATCCAGACCCAGTCAACCGATAAGTATTCTCATCCCCATTCCCCCCAAATGTTCATCCATCATAAATTAGCAAATAGAAAAAAATGAAGGCTAGATTCTTGTTTTACTAATTATCCCCTTTCCCTTTTAAGAAAAACCCTTTTTAAATTAATCATTTTTTGGCAGTGTATTAAGTTCAGCAATATTTTTACCTGTGCCATGCCATATTTTACACGTGTTTGCACAGGAGGATTGAATAACTCCTCCAATGATATATCTTTAATTCGATATCCCTTTTGAAGAACAATATTCGATCTGTATTTCATCCAATACCAATGACCAATCACCGGATTACCAACAATCCTATAAAATAAACAATAAATTAATAATTTTGTTTAAATTAATTACTTTTCTGGCCGATCAGAATAAATCTGGTTATCGAATTTTTTCTCGGATTCATTGTAAAGTAGGAAAACTGCGTCGCCACATTCTTTCCTAACAGTGAATAATACAGCCAAAACAGTTTTAAACCCGCCAGTGGATTTCGGATTTGCCGATTGCTTTTGTATAATTGGAATATGTTGTCCAATGAAATCCTTCTCTAAAGATGGCATCTTCTTGATTGAAGCAGAAGTTCCTTCCTCTAAGGCATAAGCTTGGTGCATTCTCTTGGCCAAATCCTCATCCTCAAGTGAGCCTTTCCCCTCTTTCTCATCTCGTAAAGATGGGTAACATTTTCGGCAGAGCCAAGGCCACCATCCTTTGTCCAGAACAAAGTTATCTATATTCGCCAAAGTCACATCACATGGATAAGTTGTATGCCAAACATTCGAATAGGAGTGCAAAACTTTAAAATGTATAAAATTATTAAAAATTTAAGCAATTCACCACAACCTGAGCACATTTTCCATCCCGAATACGCGTAACAGCACATTCCTTTGTTTTCTTGCAACCAAATACGGTGATTTGATAATCTTTGTGCGGTAATTCCAAATATTCCAACTCAAACCATTTGCCTAGTAAGTCATCAACGTTGAATTTTAAGCTATAAAAATGTTGTTTTCATCAAGCAATTTTCTATTCACCCACCTTTTATGGAATTGTGCATAGCATTTTCGGTTGAATTTTTCCGATTTAGTGTCCCAGAAAAGGAATACCCCAACATCATCATCATTGCCATCAAAACCAACTCGATTAATCATATAAACGGCAATGGCGAATTTTTTTGGTGCAATGGAATTTGGAGTAGAGATGTTCAAATTGCTAAAAATTATGTGTAAGCAATTTAGAGTAGAGAGCTTCAGATAGTTTAAGCAGTTGGATTTTATAGCCCAAACTGATGGCTGGATATTGAACATATGAAACTTAAAGTTTCGGCTAATTATATTCAAATAACTTAAAAATGGCTTAAGGCCATATTAATCAAAAACCAAAGACAAATGTTCAAAATACCATTATAATATAAATTAAATGTCAAATTTGGAATTATTAATTGCATTTCATCATTTTTATTGGTTTATTTTACCCAAAAATGGTGAGAATGGAAATAGCCAAACGCCAAACCACAAGACCCTTGAAAAGATTAATACTTTACCTGGATGATGCTAACAACTTTTTATCCATTCTAGGTTCTTCCAATTCCTTTACATTGCTTTTATCCTCCATTCCACTATTCAATAAATCATTGCCGTCCATTTTAGGAGTGCTGCCTTGATCCTTCTAAATTCAATTAAAATATTATAAATTTGTGTTCCTCACAATTCCAACGACCACCCATGCTACACTTCTCTTCTCCAAACTGAAAACCATTGTGGCCTGCATTGTTGTGAATGTTTTGTTCTTTACCTTTAAAATAAGGATGTTTATTAAATTGTACAAAATAGAAAAAGAGAAAATCTAATAGGCAAAATAATTTTAATGGTTCATATTAAGGTACTAAACCGATTTTGGTAGGATAAAAACTTTAGCCGATTTTGGCTATAGGTTCAAAACTTAAACCGATTTGATTTTAGGTTCAAAACTTAAATCGATTTTGGTTTTAGGTTCAAAACTTAAACCGATTTGATTTTAGGTTCAAAACTTAAACTGATTTGATTTTAGGTTCAAAATTTAAATCGATTTTGGTTTTAGGTTCAAAACTTAAACCGATTTGATTTTAGGTTCAAAACTTAAACTGATTTGATTTTAGGTTCAAAACTTAAACTGATTTGATTTTAGGTTCAAAACTTAAACCGATTTGATTTTAGGTTCAAAACTTAAACTGATTTGATTTTAGGTTCAAAACTTAAACTGATTTGCTTTTAGTTTCAAAACTTAAACTGATTTGATTTTAGGTTCAAAACTTAAACTGATTTGATTTTAGGTTCAAAACTTAAACTGATTTGATTTTAGGTTCAAAACTTAAACTGATTTGCTTTTAGTTTCAAAACTTAAACCGATTTTGGTCTTAGGTTAAAAACTTAAACCTGTTTTAAAACTTAAATCGATTTTCATTTTAGTTTCAAAACTTAAACCGATTTTGGTCTTAGGTTAAAAACTTAAACCTGTTTTAAAACTTAAATCGATTTTCATTTTAGATTCAAAACTTAAACCATTTTAAATATTTTTTTATAAATTAATTCTAAATCTCCAAGTAATTTCCATCCACTCACTTGGGCATCAAGTAAATAATGAAATTGATCCGTAACACAATCAAGCCATGGAAAATCCGCCAAATTCTCCACTCCAATTTCTTCTCCAGTGTAAACAATTTCAAATTGTAACTAAAATAACACTTTAAATTTTATAAATTTTTAATTATTTTACATTTGTACTCGGCAATTTCCGAACAATTAAATCATTATTCGAATTTTGCTTGCTTTGTTGCGGACAGTCCAATGCAATAATCATAGGCGGTTCATAAATGCCAAGTGGACTAAAAAAATTTAAAATTTAATGTGAAAAACCCGAAAAACGAACATTGGCCAATATTCCCGAAATTCACTTCCTTTCGTCCTATCACCACCACAAATTGCAATGGCCAATTTCGCTTGCTTATTCAGCATAAAACAAATTTTTGGCGAATTCCTCACACCATTGCTCGCCGGACAAATTCCTTCCAATAAGAGGCCTTCTTCGCGCGATTCCATGCAAAGTTGTTTTACAATTCCATACTTAAAATTGATAAATATTAATATTGGAATTTTGGCAAATTCCTGAATTTACTAAAGATGCTGGGCTGGTAAATTTTGGAAATCTCGGCTTCTTGTAAACCCAGAGATTCGAGAATAGGCTCATTCGACTCAGAATGGTCGATTTAGCCTATGAATTTTCAATTTCGAACTGATATGACCTTGTTTTGAAAAATTGAACCGTTGTTTAAATCTAAACTGGTTTTGGTTTACTAACTTTTGCCAAAGTTTTATTTCGGGTCTTAAATTGAAATTTCGTAGACTAAATCGACCATGCTGATTCGAATGAGCCTATTTTCGAGTCTCTGGGTTACCATGAAGCCGAAATTTTCAAAATTTACCGGTTAAAACATCTTGTAAATTCAGCAATTTATTCATTTCCCATAGGAGATTAAATAATTATTTTCTAATGGTTTTATTAACCTCCTCATAATCCCATGGCTTCAATTGACTCGAATTCAAATGTGTCCATTGCGGTGATGACCCAATTGTGTAAGATCTTAAAATACCAAAAATATATTAATGCTAAATTATTATAAAAATTTTTACAAATTAATTTTGAGGGCATAAAGCTGGTCCGAATACATGCAAATTTGTTCTTTATCCCAACTGACAGCCGGAAGATACTTAAAATATTTGTTTATATTTGTATCGAAATTTAGAATTTAAAAACCTCCACATTTTCTGGTCCAAAAAGCGGGCATATCGGAATGGACAAAGCATTTCGATTTTGTAAAACTGGGGCTTGGCCAAATTGCTTTAAGCTTGACAAATCCGGCGGGAAGAACACTGGCAGTATTAACTATATTTATTAAATAAATTTTGAAGGCGATGGAAATTTTCGTCTCAGCCATTTCCATTATCTACTTAAGCCTATTAAATGCATTTTAGATCATTTAATTTGGTTATTTGGATGGCGAGCTGCAACTCATCAAAATCACTGATGAGACGGAAGTGGCCCAAATCGAATTTTATTTGGAATATTTTGCAAACCTCAAGAATTGTTTCCTGCGAATTGCCCATCAAATACATCTTTTGAATAACCGTTGTCCGCACAATATCATCAATTTGCTCGTACTTCTTCGATTTGTTCGCTTTGTACCATTTTCCGGTGGTGAATTCTTCGCCGGTTTGCCATGGTCGAGTTATCAAATTGATCGGATCTTTTAGCCGAAATAAATGCGCAACTCCACGTTCGGCAGCCTTTCCTACACCAAGACATAGCACAAAGTCGTTGCTTTCCAATAACATCGAATGGTGATTTGTTAATAAATTAGTAGGTAAATGTAAATGTGCTAGATCTTTTTATGCACTATATCCAAGGTTTTGATCTGAATTGTTTTAAAATTTTTAATTTATGATGAATTTTTATTGAATGGTTTTGAAGATGAATGAAATTTTGGGGATTGGGATTTATTTTACATTTACCTATCCTATCTATAATTTACATCAAACATCACTATTTGGGATTTTTTTGGATGATTGAGGTTGGAAATGAGACGAGATTAAGAACGAAATGATAGCTTGATTGACTCGCAAGTGATTTTGAGTGAAGGAAATTCTAAAAAATAGATTGCTGTACTACTTACTCATCAGCGTATTTTGTTTTATTAGCTAAATGGGAGTGCTGAATGTCGGCCATTTTCGCCTAACAATGGCTCCAAACCTAGTTCCATTTTCCGCATTTAATAATGACTTAAAAGTTTGAAAAATGATGACGAATCGAATAAAAACGTGCGCGTGCTATGTTAGTCCTTTCCCTTTCCAGAGTTTTCAGTTTTCACCGAAACGATACGAAAAAGGAAAAAGTCTACATTTAAGACATTTTATCCAAACCGGTTTTCATTTTCAGTTTTCACTTTTCATCAATTTTCAAGGATATTAAACCAAAAAAAAACCAAAATACTTTGCTTTTTGATTTAGCATATTTGAAAACTCAAAATATGATTTTAACAAATGTTAAATTAGAAAAAATATACCTAGTTGATTGAAATGGTTTATATGAATTTTCTAACTTGTAAATCATTCTCATCGACCAATTATTTTAAATAATTCCAGAAATCAACAAACATTTATTGCCGCCCTCACCTAGCCTGGTTCTATCGAAAAAAATTATTTTTAAATTCAACTGAAATTAATAAAAATGTCTGATGAACTTTTTGAATTGAAGGAAATGGTTAGAAAATTGGAAGCAAAAAATGCGGAATTGGTGGAGAAAAATGACAAATTGGAAGGAAAAAATGCGGAATTAATGGAGAAAATAGACAAAATGAAAGAGGAAAATGAATCGCTGAAGGCGGAAAATTCTCAGGTTTTTTGCTTAAATTCAAAATAAATACAAAATATTAAATGAATCTTAATTTGTGCAGCTAAAAAACCCGACCAAAACCGAAGCAACAGTTGCGGTTCAAACTTCACAGCAGCAAGTGGAAGGAGAAAAGCTCAAATCCAAAAGGTAAAAAACCCAAATAATATCCATATTTCTAAGTAATATTTATATTTAGATTTTTCAAAAATTGGCTATTATTCGAAACATTGCCGTGGATTAATCGAAAAGAATTGGCCAATTCGTCAATGAGCACCGCAAGCGAAACATTCCGACAATTTTGTTGGCCAAAACTTCACGGAAATGTGAAACCGCATAAAATTGAATCGCTGAAAATTTCTGCAGCCCACTTAGAATTGGGAAATTTTCGAGCAATGGTTCATCTACACACTGGCATGGGTTGGAGAAGGGAAGAGATTATTGTTCCAATCGCTTCAATTCCGCCACTGGATTATATTTTGGGCATCGAACGAATTGAAATAAAGTTATATTAAATAATCACGGATATAAATTTGAATAATTTATTAGCTTTGTGAATGACGAAGTTGTGAATTTCTTCAAAAGCATTGAAAACTTACTCCAAAATTGCAAACTTCAAATGGCAATTTTGAACAAAAAACGCAATGCTTCTACTTCTTCTATGCGAGCTTTGATGGATTGTTTGGGCAATAAAATATACCTATTGCGAATTGAAAGGCGGCCTAATGAGCTCCGTTTGAATGATTTCAATAAACATTTTCCTGGATTTATCGACAATATTCAATTCATTCAAAATTGGAGCAGCAATTCGAACATTGATGAAATTGATACAATTTTGAAATGGCTGACGAAACAATCAAATGATGGAAAACAAAAACTTCTTGAGTTCAGGCGCCATTATGATGAAAAATTTATGTCATTCTTTATCAGTCGCATCAATGAGGTTAATTGAAATTATTATTATTTTTTACTAATTATAACTATAATTATTTTTTTAGGAATTTTCCATTTCGAATTCACCTTCCAACTTTCTAATTGCTATTGAATGCAACGAAAATTATGAAGTATTTACTCATCAAGAGAATGTGCGAACCAACGAAATTTTGACAATATACCGCAAAAATAGGGACAATGGATGGGGCGAATATTCTAATTACTACATTATTGAGCGCTATCCAAAAGGAGAAGAACATTGGAAAGAAGACTGGGAGAATAAAATTCGAGAATATTTCAGAGCACAGAATACATCCATCTCAATAAATATTGACGCATAAAAACATTGATTGATGATTGATTAAATAATTTTTTTTGTTGTTTTCCATATTATGAGAGCTAGATGAATTTAAATTAAACTTATTTGAAAGCTCGTTGATCAATTGCGATGATCGGAACTCGGAAGAGTGAACAAAGATAAAACACTTCAGAAGTAGAGATTCTTCGGAATTCTCCTCCCGGATGTTCGAATTATTACTGTGAAAGACCAAAAGTCAAAATCACATTGATAGCGGACTTATCTATCAATTTCCTCCATTCGTTGTTAATATAAAACTCAATGTGAAAGCAAAAAATTAGACCAAATAAATGTTGCTGATTGAGATAATATGCTTATGCTCCCTTTCCCTTTTATCAATTAATTGTTTAAAAATGAATGACGGGCAAATAAATAATAAGAAGATTGTGCATTGGACAAATTTGGGTGATATGGGAATGGGAAATTGAAGGGTTTAATAATGGTGAAAATATTGAATGTTTGGAAGCGCAGATCGATAAGGAAACTTTGGATGGTTTTGGGCAGAGAAGAACAATTTTACAGCCTCAAATGGGGCGAAAAATCGAAGCAATTTATTATTAATTTTGCTGCTGATAATGTAAAAAGTCCAATCCATAAATTCCTTTTTGGCCAAACCTCTCCTCCCTTTATTCTTCATTTTTTAAACCAAAAAAGATCCTTTTATCATTATTCCGGAATTCAAATTACCAATTTGCGTGTTCGTCTTCCAATATAAATCAAATCCAGTATAAAAATTAACTTTGTAAGATTGTAATTAAAATCGACATTGGACTATTCTACAACCAAACATAATTTATTGATATTAGCAATAAAATCTTATCCAGTCTCTCTAGGCCCATAGCCTTTTTCTTGACCTATCATAATCCTATTCCCGACCAATCATTACCGTTAAAAATTTTTACCAATCCAATTTTTATCAAGATTTATGCCCCATTTTTGATTAATAAAATTTTCAGCTTGGACCATCCAATCAAATGGGCACCCCATTCACTGCTGAGGACCAATTGGTGAAACGGTCATTGTTTTCCTCAATTTTGGGCGTTGCGAATCGACTTCGAACCACTTCAAAAGAAAATGGTACCGGAAATTCCGGCAATGAACAAACCCAAGAGCAATTTGGTCATCAAAATTTTGGTAATATTTTTAATTCATTTTAGTGCGTAGACTTGGACTAGTTTTTAGGAAGGCAGAATTACGGTATCCTTTCTGGAGAAAAGGCGAAATTGTACTTAAGGAGATTATAATTTCCCATAGGGCAGATCATTAATGGAAAAAGTGCAAATTAATTCTTTCCGGAAAAAGTGCAAATTAATTCTTTCCGCAAAAGTGCAAATTAATTCTTTCCGGAAAAAGTGCAAATTAATTCTTTCCGGAAAAAGTGCAAATTAATTCTTTCCGGAAAAAAGTGCAAATTAATTCTTTCCGCAAAAGTGCAAATTAATTCTTTCCGGAAAAAGTGCAAATTAATTCTTTCCGGAAAAAGTGCAAATTAATTCTTTCCGGAAAAAGTGCAAATTAATTCTTTCCGCAAAAGTGCAAATTAATTCTTTCCGGAAAAAGTGCAAATTAATTCTTTCCGGAAAAAGTGCAAATTAATTCTTTCCTGAAAAAAGTGCAAATTAATTCTTTCCGGAAAAAAGTGCAAATTAATTCTTTCCGCAAAAGTGCAAATTAATTCTTTCCGCAAAAGTGCAAATTAATTCTTTCCTGAAAAAAGTGCAAATTAATTCTTTCCTGAAAAAAGTGCAAATTAATTCTTTCCGCAAAAGTGCAAATTAATTCTTTCCGCAAAAGTGCAAATTAATTCTTTCCGGAAAAAGTGCAAATTAATTCTTTCCGCAAAAGTGCAAATTAATTCTTTCCGGAAAAAGTGCAAATTAATTCTTTCCGGAAAAAGTGCAAATTAATTCTTTCCTGAAAAAAGTGCAAATTAATTCTTTCCTGAAAAAAGTGCAAATTAATTCTTTCCTGAAAAAAGTGCAAATTAATTCTTTCCGCAAAAGTGCAAATTAATTCTTTCCTGAAAAAAGTGCAAATTAATTCTTTCCTGAAAAAAGTGCAAATTAATTCTTTCCTGAAAAAAGTGCAAATTAATTCTTTCCGCAAAAGTGCAAATTAATTCTTTCCGCAAAAGTGCAAATTAATTCTTTCCGGAAAAAGTGCAAATTAATTCTTTCCGCAAAAGTGCAAATTAATTCTTTCCGGAAAAAGTGCAAATTAATTCTTTCCGGAAAAAGTGCAAATT
Organism: Pratylenchus scribneri; assembly: GCA_030063045.1. Classification (NCBI taxonomy): domain Eukaryota; kingdom Metazoa; phylum Nematoda; class Chromadorea; order Rhabditida; family Pratylenchidae; genus Pratylenchus; species Pratylenchus scribneri. Next base: position 429,127 of record JAQSEB010000042.1, read on the forward strand.
AATTCTTTCCGGAAAAAAGTGCAAATTAATTCTTTCCGCAAAAGTGCAAATTAATTCTTTCCGGAAAAAGTGCAAATTAATTCTTTCCGGAAAAAGTGCAAATTAATTCTTTCCGGAAAAAGTGCAAATTAATTCTTTCCGCAAAAGTGCAAATTAATTCTTTCCGGAAAAAGTGCAAATTAATTCTTTCCGGAAAAAGTGCAAATTAATTCTTTCCTGAAAAAAGTGCAAATTAATTCTTTCCGGAAAAAAGTGCAAATTAATTCTTTCCGCAAAAGTGCAAATTAATTCTTTCCGCAAAAGTGCAAATTAATTCTTTCCTGAAAAAAGTGCAAATTAATTCTTTCCTGAAAAAAGTGCAAATTAATTCTTTCCGGAAAAAGTGCAAATTATTCTTTCCGCAAAAGTGCAAATTAATTCTTTCCTGAAAAAAGGCAAAATTATTTCTTGATTATAAGTTCTACGGAGGATTAGAGGAGCAAAAATTATTAACTTATTTTTTTGTCAATTTTTTTGATGAATTTTAAATTAATTTTAAAAATTTTACATTTATTTTGCCCCAAGCAGAACATCAACAACCTTGTTGTTCAAGCCAACTTTTCGCTCAAAATGTTCATCAACAATCACAACAACAAATGCCACCAATTTCATTCGAACACGTAGACAATTTATTCGAATAAGTTAAAGAAAATAATAATTAATTTATTAGGTAACATTTAATTTTTTACATTATTGCGTCCATAAATTTTTAATTTTTTTTTCCAAAATTTATAAAACTTAAATTCAGCCTCAACAACATTTATCGTTACCTACGGCTCCAATAATTTCTCCTTCAACAAACAAATTCCATACAAATTCTTCACCCTCGGGCCAATCTTCACCGACCATTGCATTGGGTCATCAATTCGGCAGACAATTGGATTTAAATGAATTTTTCCTGCAACCAGCAGATCATCCTGCAGTCGAAGTAGCTAAACATTTTGATGTTTGCTTCGGGCATTCATTAAATTAGATTTTCCTCTTTCTGGAAAATTCCCTCTTTTACAATACCGTATTTTTCCTAAAATGAGCTCCATAGATGACTTTAAATTTCAGAGACCATCCAAAGGAGGGGCTTCAAACAAATGGAGAGGGGATTAATAAATTTCAGAGACACTCTAAAGGGGACTTCTACATAATAGGAAAAATATGGTATATTTAATTTAGGCGTCATTTTTAAATATTGGCAAAATTTATTTTCAATATTAAATTCTACAGGTTGGAGAGCAAGAACCACAACAATTTGTTCTATCACCTCAAAGTCAGCATGAGATTTATAGGGAAATTGTGCGCGAATGTCAGGCTTTTGAACAAAATGAACAAAAAAGTGGCGGTGAAAGGCAGGCTCATCAACAAATTGTACAAATGGAAGAGGTGAAATATTTGGGGTAAAAATAAATTTGATCAATGATCAAAAATAATCATTATTTTAATATTACACAAAATAATTTTTTGGTCAAAATTCTTTGATTCCGAAAATAGAATGGCCTTTAAAATCATAATAAAATGAATTAAATTTTTTAGGTGCTTATTTTTAAATGATAAATATTTTAACAAATGATGTAATTTACCTCAATTTTCGTTTCATTTCTTTGATTTATAAAATTCGGCCAAATTATTTCCGCCCTAAATCATCTCCAAAAAATTAATTACCCAATGTCTAGTAATGTTTAATTTATGCTGACGAAATTCTCAAGGACAATGATGCAATCTAATCGAACATAAATTAAATAGAAACCCAATATAAAATACCCATATGATTTTTTTTATCAGTTCCACTCTATAAAGCTCAGATTACGTTAGATTTTATTTTTCAAAAGTATTTTATTTTTTATATTTCGGATAGTATTTGTCTTTCCATGAAATTTTTTTCCAAAATTTTTTTAATATTAGAGAAAATTTTAAAAAATTTAAACAAAATTTTTTAACTCTTTAAAAATTATTAAATTTAAGAAAAAATTTAATTTCCAAAATGGATTTATTGGATTTAATAAAGGAAGAGCATCGAATTGTGTCTGCCGCATTGGAAGCATTGCCTGCAGCTTTGGCCGCAAATTCGCCATTGGCAAATTCCCTCAATATTAATTCAAATGAATTCCAGCCGGAACAAGAGCAAAGGGTGATAATACTTTTTTAAATAATTATTTTTAATTTATATTTTTTAGCTCCAAATCAATCTTCATTCTATGGCACCGTCTCCTCCATTGTCAATTCCTTCCAATGTCCAATGGCTTGGGGGTGCAATCAATGGTGCGGGTGGCGGCCTTTCCCTTGAACATTTGGTTAAAATTGTTGTGGCCACCGTGCGCGAAGTGACTGGATCCGGGCAACAAAAGTGAGTGAAAATGTGATTTCTGATTTTAATAATTTAACCAGTCCCTTCGGGACTGCTTTAGCGGTTAGACTGGGCGAAATGTAATAAATTATTTTTGAAAGCGCGGGGCGCTTTAAGGACCCCTAGTTGATTTGTAGAATTCGGAAAAATTATGACATTCTGTGTTTTTTCCGCAAGGCTCGCTCCGCTCGCCCATTATTATATAGTAGTACTCGCTTTGCGTGCCTTGTTTATTTACCACTTTCGCTCCCCAAAAGTGTTGTGTTCAATTGGGGTTAGCCTCTTCAACCTGGCTCACAACAGCCACTGTTTTTAGGCGAAGAGTTACCGGCGTACGGCCGCGAGGAGGCCTGCGAGGTGTGGAAACCTTGTACGCCAACAGGCCGGTGGAATCACATTATCATTTCGTTTGATGCAATGGCAATCAAATCCAATGCATCGCAAGGCGGACTGGTGGACAATCCTCTGGGTCTTTTTCTAAACCCACATCCAACCATCGACCTCGCCTTCACCGACCTGCCCCCATCCTATTTTATTCTTTCGAATGCAGTCAACGGTTAAATTGACCGACCCAACGGTTCAGCCCATTCAACTATGCTCCGGTAAAGTAAAACCATCCTTGCATAGGAATGGGTGGCCAATCCAACCGGGACAGGGTATTATCAAATTTAATTTTTGACTGCATTTGTTCTGCTGTGGATTTCAACTGCGAGGATTGCAGCTATTCATTCAAGAAATCCAATCCTTCAGCAACAATATTTTTTACATAAATACTGCCCGTTTTGGGGTTAGTTGGAGCATTTGGTGCATAAATGCGATAACCTGTCTCTCTTGTTACTCGAGACATAGCACTGTACAAATTCCCATGGGCAAAGACTTCTTGGGACAAATCAAGACCCATTTGATTGACCGATTGGCCTTGTGCTTTCATAATGGTCATTGCGAATGCAAGACGCACTGGGAATTGGAAACGACGGAATTTAATTCCATCTATGCGACCTTTTTCTTCATAATCGCACCAACATCTATTAAGGCAAACTTGCTTTCCGGTGCCTGCATTGGTACCGGTAATCACCTCTGCCATGATGATGTTATCATGCAAGCTCTTAATGACCATTCGTGTGCCATTGACAAGTCCTCGAGCAACAGCAAGATTTTTCAAGAGGACTATAATTGCTCCTTCTTTGAGCTTCAATTCATGCAAAGGCAAGCCGGAAGGATTAAATTTATTCAACGCTTCTTCCTCGTCATCGGCTGCATTAATATCGAATGGTCGTTCGATTAATGATTCATCTGTTGAAAGATAAATCTTTTCCTTGGTCTTTAGCATTCCAAGAACTCGGCTATTAATGCCATCAACAGTGACATTATGTGGCGCCAACATCAGTCTCTTTAAGAGCTGTTGTGGAATAAAAAAATAAAAATATATATATATAAGCAAAAATAACAAATAAAAAGCATTAACTAAAAAGCCATAAACATTTATTAAAATAAAACAAAAACAAAAAACGAATAAATGTATAATAATAATAAATTACAATTGTTTGCCATTTAATTTCTTCCTCTCAAGATGGATCGGCTTCCTTTTCTCATTACTTAAAAAAAAATAAAAATATAGAAAAATTAAAAAATTATAAATGTAACCTATCACATATTGATATAAATTGTTTTTGAGGTGCATTGGCCTCCATTTCCGCTTCCTCCGCCGCCGCCTCCCTTCTTTTTTGGACAATTGCGCGCAAAATGTCCATACCCATTGCCTGTAAATATCAAAATAGAGTGAAATAAAATTATAAATATACAGTTATAGCATTTGCGGTCACCACCACGGTCATCGCGATCACCACGACCTCCACCTTTGCGATTGTGCCCGCGATTGGCTCCTCCTCGCTATAAAATTATTGATAAAAATAAATGAATATAAAAAATACCTTTTTCATTCCACCTCCTCCACCGCCATTCTTCTCTTTTCCATCTTCCTTCTTCTTTTCCTTCTGAGTGCCATTCTTCTTCTTCTCGCCTTTCTCCGCATTTTCATTGCCATTGTTATTTCGGCCATCCTCTTCAACAATTGTTGGCGGTGTTTTTTCCTTCTCATTATTTTCCGACATTTTTTGTTGTTTTTTTGGAATTGAATAGGTTTGATTAAGTTTTAACAAAATCGAATCTAAAATATCCATTCTAGGTTAAAAATATTTTTTGGCGGAATAAAAGAATAAAATCAATTGAAGAATTCGAATGCGCATGCGCCAGCAACAAAAATCTCGATGTTTTTCTTGCTAGCTATTTTTTTATTTTCAAATGACACATTATCCCAAAATATTAAATATTTTATATTTTTAAACCGGTTTAAGCTCATATCTCGAAACCGTTATGGTTTCACAACTTGCGCAATATACCATTGGATTCGTCTTGTCGAGCTCTACAACTTTGCTCTTTACCGCGCACTTCTATCTCAACTCGCAAAAAAGTTATAATGAAATTGCAAAAATTTTCAAAAAATTGACCCCCTATCGTCAATTTTTTAGCCTTCCCTGTCCACCGTAGACCCCCCAACCTATATATCAAAAGATAGCACTGACTCAGGAGACGGGTCGCATCAAACATTTATTTCAATATACGTTCAAGGAAAAAAGTTTTACCTGGACAAACCGGTTTTTAAACCGGTTTCGGCCCAAACCCAAACACCTATCAAAAAACGCGTATTTTTCCTGGATGCGCACTGAAAAGTTACCCCTAGAATGTGCAAGTTTCAAAACCCAAAAATCCCTAGAAAAGCTCAAATTTGATTTAATGTGAAAAATGTAAAAGCATCTTTCTAGTATATAAATTATTTAATTTTAAATTTTTGAAAAATAAAATTTTCCAAAATTTTTTCAGAAAATCGAAATCCGAGGAAAATGATAAACAAAAAGAAGAAGAGCAACAACAAAATACAAAGGGAAAAAGGGCGAATATTGTCGAAGAATCAGCCGAATTGATTTTGGAAAGGCGAAGACAACAGGTGAAAAAGAAAATATTAAATTGAAATTTTACCCTAAATCCGTCTAATCTATAATACCCTTTAATATGTTGTCATTGTCAATCTTTTTTTTTATCAAATTAATTTAAAACTAACTATTTTAAAATCCCATTAGGATTAGGAGGACCCATAGCTCATAGCAGGGTTAACTTTAAAAAATTTTAATGCATTTTAATAAGTTCCTAAAGCACTACTAATTAAAAATGTCAATAGTTATACCCCAAATTTACCAATTTTTGAGAGGTTGAAAAATAATTTCCCACGAGATTTTAAAATAGTTTATACAGTATAAAATTAAAAAAAAACTATTTATTAAAGTATTTTGCAGAACAATGCGGCCGCCGCTCGATACCGAAAGCGACAACGCCAAGTGGAAAGTGGCCTCACAGAAGAATTGGCCCAATTAGAAAGAAGGAATTGGGAATTACGAGCGGAAGTGGCAAAATGCCAGGCCAACATTGAGGAGACCAATGCCCTATTAAAAAGAAATAAGATACAAAAAAATGAATAAAAATATGTAAATTATTTATTAAATATTTTTGAAAGTGCCATAAAATTTCATTTTTATATTAGTAGTATATTTATTTTTTATTTATAAATATATAAAAATATCATAAAAATGGGTCAATATGATTTGATAGAAAATAGATATGCCATCGATGTTTAAGTTTTTTAAACAGGGGTGGGGCATGGGGGCATAAATATATAAAAATAATTTAAAATTCCAACGGGTGTGATTTTTCAATAATACAAAAATCCTTGTTCTCCCTAATTAAGCCAAAAACATTGTTATTAAAGAAAAGAAAATTAATTTAATTTTATTGGAACAAGGAAGAAGGAAGATGTCAACAAATTCTTTTCTCTATCACCCTTTTCATTTTTCTGTAGAAATGAGAATTTGAAATTTTTGAAGAATTTTATTCTAGCAAATATTTAGAATTAAATTATTTAAATTACCCTCCTCCTAATTATATTATTCATAACAATTTTCCTTTCAATCGAAATCAATGTATTATTTCCTTTTTTACACTAAAAATTTACCATCTACTATTACTACAAAAGAGTTTCGCAGATAGAATATTAGCACATTTTGTTCATTTTATTGGACCATTTTTTATATTAAAATAATTTTATAATTATTCAATGATCAACGATCAAAAACATTAAAAATGGAATTTTCCCAGGAAAATTTCTATTATCCTCAATGAGGCATATTTGTTTGGCTACCTAATACCTCGCCTACATAAAAACTGCAAAATTTCATTGCAGTTTCTGCAAATGCAGTTTCTGCAAATTTTATGTAGGCACCCAAATTTGCAGAAAAACTGCATGCAGCAAATGCCCTCCTCTTTTTGCATTATCTTTTTTGCTGCAAAAGTTTTGCAGTTTTTATGTAGGCGAGGTATAAGCCACAATTGGGGATTGGATCTTTCTGCCCCAACAATATTGCCGTGGATTGCGCCCGCTTTTCTGTTCTTTAATGGAATTGTGCCGAGTGCTACCAATTTGATGAAAAATGGAGGGAATAGATAAATGGAAGAATTGGAAGATAGATTAGAAATGATGAGGATTAAAATTGAAAAAAAAAGGAATATAAAAATGGGAATAATTTTAATATTTTATATTGTCCATTTGCTTTTACTTTGCTCCAACATTTTTGAATTCGCTTAATAAAATAAAATTTAATTAAATTCTCAGATCGAAATCAATATAATTTTATTACCCCAATTCTATCGACAATAATTATTTGCAAATTCAATTGAAATTAACAAAAATGTCTGATGAACTTTTTGAATTGAAAGAAATGGTTAAAAAATTAGAAGCAAAAAATGCAGAATTAATTGACAAAAATGACAAATTGGAAGAGGAAATTGAATCATTGAAATTGGAAATTTCGCAAGTATTTTTGTAGATTTATTTTATTCAAAATATTAAATAAATTTTTAAATTTATGCAGCAAAAAAACTCGACAGAATCAAATATTGCCATTCAAACATCGCAATCGCAACCAATGGAAAAATTGAGCAATCCTGTTCCGACAATAGAAAAACCCAAACCTAAAAGGTATAAAACCCAAATAATATTCGTTTCGTCAAAAAATGTTAATTTAGGTTTTTCAAAAATTGGTTGTTATTCGAAACATTGCCGTGGATTAATCGCAAAAAATTGGCCAATTCGTCAATGAGCACCGCAAGCGAAACATTCCGACAATTTTGTTGGCCAAAACTTCACGGAAATGTGAAATCGCATAAAATTCCAGAAATAAGAATTTCTGGAATTCGCTTAGAATTGGGAAAATTTCGAGCCTTACTACATCTGTGTACTCGCACTGTCGCTTGTGCGGACTGGGCAATCGAAGAAATGATAAGCGAAGAGATTGTTCCAATTGCTTCAATCCCTCCACTGGATTATATTTTGGGCATCGAACGGATTGAATTAAAGTTTGATTAAATTATTCATTTTGAATATAAATTAGATTAAATTTAGCTTTGTGAATGACGAAGTTTTGAATTTCTTCAAAAGCATTGCTAACTTGCTACAAAATTGCAAACTCGAAATGCCGGTTATGAACAAAAAACACATTGCTTCAGTGCGCACTTTGATGGATTTTTTGGCCAATAAAAATATTCTATTAGAATGGCGGTTTAATCAGCTACATTTGAATGATTTTAATAAATTTTTCCCTGGATTTATTGACAATATTCAATTTATTCAATTTTACACCGTTCCGAACATGGATGAAATCGATATAATTCTGAATTGGCTGACAAAAGAATCAAAGAATGGAAAACAAAAAATTATCGATATCAGCGGAATTTTTGTGTCATCAAAATTTCTGGCAACCTTTATCAGTCGAATCAATGAGGTTAACTGAAAATATACCATTTTTAATTAATTAATTTAGGAATTTTCCAATTCAAATTCGTCATCCAACTTTTTTATTGCTTTTGGGCAAATTTTTGAAGAATATACATTGGAGAATTTGCGAACCAATGAAATTTTGACATTATATCGCAAAAATGTGCGATTTGGATGGGGCGAATATTATAATTACTACCTTGCTCGCTATCCGAAAGGAGAAGAACATTGGAAAGAAGAAGGAGAGAATAAAATTCGAGAATATTGCAGTGCAGAGAATACATCCATTTCAATAAATATCGCATAAAAAATGATGATGTGATGATCGATTGATTAATAAAATTTTTTGTTTTTTTCCATCTATGAACAAAACATTGGCTAATTTTATAAAACGCATCCATCTTTGAATATTTTGTCATTTCGATCACCTTTTTAATTTTTAAATGTTCTGTTAAGGTCGGTCGATAAACCATAATTTTCAATCACTCTGTCTATGTCTCTAAACATACATTTTATTTTTTACATTCAAGATTAATTTATTTGTTGATGAGAATAAAATCCATAATTTTCATCCTTTTAACTTTTATCTCATCAGCAGAATTAATAAAAATATAAATCACATTTATTTGTCGACAAATAAATATTATCTGAATTCTTTTTGGTGCTGAATGCTGATAATGGCCGAAAAAGAGATTGGAAAGAATGAAAAAATTATATAAAAAATTATTTAATTTGGTCAAAAATATGTTTGTTTTTTATTCTTCTACAATGAATTATTCGGTCAAAGCTTTTGGATAAAATGAGATTGCCTTGGGGAAACATTCTGATGTATTCACTCTTTAATTTAATGCAAAATAAATATGTAAATACTATCAATTTTCTCTCAGAAATTTTTTTACAGAAAATTTTCCACTCCAAAAATTTTTTCCGATAATTTTTTCTGAAAACTTTTTATTCACAAATTGCGAAAATTCCTTAAAATAATGACAAAAATTGCCAAAATTTTCTTAAGAAAAAAGAATTTTATTCTTCATCTATTTTCATTAGCAAAAGAGTAGAAAAAATAAAAATTCCCTCTTTAATATAATAAGCTATTTGAATAATTTCCACTTTTTAAACCAATCCACTTCCTTTGTTATACAAAATTGACCAAAATTTTTCAAAATCATTTTTATTAAACACTAATTGAAAAAATAATTATGATTGCTCAGAAATTGGTATTATGTTTCCGTTTTTTATTATTGTGTGTTTTCATCATCTCCTTCCTATTTGAATATTCTCATCTCATCAATTTTATTCATTCAATTGCCACTTTTGGTGCCAAATATGTTGTTCAGCTGATTATTAACTCTGGAAAATATAAAATATTTAAAACGAATATTTAATTTTAGGGTAAATTCCAGTTGTTTTAATATACTATTTTTTTCCCGAAAATAAAAATAAATTTAATTTAATAAATAATTTTTGATAAATAAAAATGTCAAAAAAATCATTGTTCAAAAATTAAAAATATTTTTAGAAATTTATGTATTTAAAAAACCAAATGTTCCGTAAAAGGTTTTTAATTTTTTAAAAAAAACAAACTGACCGAATAAAATTCACATGTTTATGCAGGTCGGCCAATTCAAAACTGCCAGTGTAAGTGCATGTCGATCGAAGGCCACCCAACAAATCTTGAATTGTGTCGTTGATGGAGCCACTAAATTAATATAAAATTATTAATTAGAGAGTGGATTTTAAGGTTTTTGGCTATTTTTGTATTTATCATTTGATGAATGAAAGCACATAAAAATGTTTTTGTGAGCATTTCAATGATTTTGATGTATTTTTTGAAATAATTTTACCTATTTTGCCAATTTTTCGAAAAAAAATTGATTAGAAAAATGCATATAAAATTTTGAGATTTCGAAAAGCTATTTTTTAACAATTTTCTAAAGCTAAATGGGCATTTATTTTGAATATGGGATTTTCGTAAAAAAAATCCTTTCATTTTCTATCTAATTTTATAAGTATTTATTTTTTTTCTAAACAAAATTCCAAATTGAAATACTGAAAAAGTGAAGGAAAACTTACCGACACGGTACCATGACACTCTTGCCCTCCGATGCTCTATATTCAGCAAGCCCTCCGTGGTGTTTTTCCTGTGCAGTTTTGCTGGCCATCCCATAAAATTGTTTGAATTGTTTTCCACTCTCATCCGTAATCACATCGCCCGGTGATTCCAAATGGCCGGCAAACATTCCGCCAAGCATGCAAAAATCCGCGCCCGCACCAAAAGCCTAGAAATCATTTTTATATAATTAATTAATTTTATAAATAGAAAAATTAGCATTTTTAAATCGTAAACTGGACAAATTGAAGCTCAAAAAATTTTTCTACCAGATAATTTTTTTGCATTTTTTGGAAAATAATTTTTTATTTTCTAATTTTTCAATTTCTTAATATTTTTTTGTAGTTTTCTAATAAACTTTTAAAATACAATTTGAAATTTTTTGCATTTTAAATTTTTGAATATTTTTTTTTGGATTTTCTAATTTTTTTTGAACTTTTCAATTCTCTAATTTTTTGAATTTTCTAAAATTTGTAATTAAAAATTTTTTGGACCTTTGCCACATCGCCTGCGCAAGTGCATCCTCCGTCGCTACAAATGAGTCCGTCAAATCGATGTGCCGCCTCCTCGCATTCCAAAATGCAACTGTGGAGAAAATGAGAAGGATTAAATTATTTAAAAATTAAATTTTTATTTTTTTTTCAAATGAATCTCACAATATTTTAGTTTAAAATAATTTTTTGATAAAAAATGTTAAATAAATTTGAGAAAAAAGTTCTAAATTCATATAATTTATGAGTAAACAATGACCATGAAAATTAAAAGTATAAACAAATTGGATATTACCTCAATTGCGGATAGCCAATGCCAGTCTGAAATAATAAAATTAAAAATAGATTGATAATATATTATGAATGAGATTTTAATTGAACAAAAAATTATTATTTTCTATGATTCATGTGGAACGAAAAAATTTCCCACTGATTTTCTATTTTTTCATGTGAATATTAGCATTAAATTTAGCAAATTTGTTATATGATGAATTAATTAGAAGAAAGAATTAGTGGATTTGATTGGAAAATGGCAAAAAGTTATGACTAAAAAAAACTGCTGGCCTTTTATATTTTTGATTAATCATTTTTATATAAAAATGTTTTACATAAAAACTAAATCCTCTGATAAAAATTTTATTAATTATTTGAAAATTGAAATATTGACCAATGCATGTAATTTGGTTTTTTAATTTTTTTAATCTCTCATTTACCTTCATTCGAGTCAAACACACACTGCCCGGCCCAATGCCAATTTTCACAATGTCCGCGCCGGCCGTCAGCAAATCCTCAACCATATCGCCGGTGACCACATTGCCGGCTAATTAAAAATATTAATTATAATTATACAGAAAATATTGCAAATTAAATTCCGAAATTAATTAGATATTGGACCTATAAATTTTTGAAATCTCAGTTTCTAAATTTCCGAAAATAGGCTCTTTTGACTCGGCGTTGTCGACTTATTTTATGAAATTCAATTTCAAACAAGTTGAGTTATAAATGTTAGGTTTTGTCACAAAATTAAAGTGTTTTAAACCAGAAACCGGAAATATGGCTGGTTTAAACATAAACAGTTTAACTCGCTAATTTTCGATTTAAACTAAGAAATGAATATGTCAAAAGACGGTCTCGATGAGATCTACAAATTGGTATAGGGTTTGTAGGGTCTAAAGTAAAACGATTTTCGGATTTATATTAGGAGTCATAAACTACTTTTGAGCTTAAAAATAAAAAATACCTTAAAAAATTTTTAAAAAGGGGTTAAAAAGATATATTTTTCCATTTGCTAATTTCCTAAATTTTCTTTAAAATATTCTTAAATTTGAAATTGAAACCAACCCATAATAATTTTCTCCGGGAATTCATCGCGCAGTCGTTGAACTGTATCGACGAAGAATGTAGAGTATCCATTGGCGACATCCACACATATCATTCTCATAAACTGTCCTATCTCAGAGTTGCAAATTTCTCTGACTTTGGCCAAATCGTCGGCCGAAGTGCCCGAAGTGATTGCCAAATGTTTGAGAATTTGTTCCTTTACAAAAATAAAATTAAAATGGTGAAAAATTTTATAATCGTTAAATGGTTTTAAAATTAAATATATCCAATCGATTAATCCCTTCAAGACGCACTTTTTGATAATGATCTGACATTAAGAAGTTTTCAATTTCAACCAATAATCTAAAGATGGTCAGGTTCAAACGGTTTAATATACCCTTAATTTTTTGACTTCAAAAATTATATAATTTTTGTTTAAAAATGATATAATTTAAATACTGAAATTAACATTTATTTTTATTTTTCTCAAAATAATCGAAAATAGGAGACAGCTTTTTTGAAAAATCGAATTTAGGATTTTAGTGTTAAAACCGAATTTAATCTATTTGAAGAGATCTATCGATTAGATATATAGGTTAGTTTGTGGTTTAAGAAATTCCAAACTTATAATCTTTTTAACCATTTTCAATACTTTTTGTCATTTTTAGTTTTTTTTTCTGGCAATTATTATTTTAATTAAATACATTGTTTTCGGCAGGAGCTGAACCATATCGAGCCATCCAATCACTGGGCCTAATTTTTAAATAAATAATTATTATGAGGAAAATATTCGGCAACAAACTTAAAATGTTTGGGCACAGCAGACATAATCTGAAATGAAATAAAAACTTAATTCTTTAAAATATTTTGACAATTTTTTTGTGAATGTTTCATAATTTTCAAAATTTTTAATACCAAAAAATTTTAAATTTCAGATATTTTTTAAAATTTTTATTTAATTTAAAACCCAAAAAATACTTTGTTTTTGGCCAGAATCTCCGCAACATCAAAATTGACAACGGAATCCATATTCGAGGCAATGATTGGAATAACGCCGTCCAAAGCATTGCGTGCATGTTTGAATGTGAAGCTGTGGAAAAGTGGAAAGAATAAAGAAGGAATTTTAAATAAATAAATTTAATTTTTTTAACAAAATCAATTTGATAGATTTGTGCTTTCTCTGCTAGAAAATTCGTCGATGTTTTTTTTGTATTATTTTCAGTAAATATTGAAAAATAATTAGTAATCCAAAATAAGCTATGAGCTCAAAAATGGATTTAGAGAAGCTGTAAATTTAGTGAGATTTTGTCATATTTATAAATAAAATTGTAATAAATTTATTATTAACTTTTCGATGTGTTTGCGCTTTTAATAGAAAGTCTTTTAACATCATCCAATCAAACCAATTTTTGTAAACTTGACGGCAAACGTTTATAAATTCTTATTTTGAAACTGGTTTTAAAGGTTTTCCATTTTAATCAGTGTATGTTTGAAAACTAATCTGGATAAAATATTTTAGATGAAATTTTTAGGTGAAAAGCCCTGCATTACTTTTTAATTTTATAGCAAAAATTTTCAAAATTTTTACCCAAAAAATTTCCTTCATTTTAATTTTTCAGCTAATCCTGTATATATTTTAATCAAAAAGAAATAAACCTTCTTGTCAACTGGACTTCGCTACGAGATGCAAGTTTACTTCGACGCGGCACTATCAGCACATCGCTGAAATCCAATTTGATGTCGTTCGAAACTTTTGTTGCCATCTCGCACAATGATTTATTATTGTTTTGTCAGTACTTTCTGAAAAATTAGAAATATAAATTTGCAAAAAATTTTTAAATAATTTGTTTTCGTTCTTTTTTTTCAGTCGAATTTATGAAAGAATAGAAAAAAAGCGTTTCTATTTATTTAAAGAAGGCTTTGAATTTTATTAAATTTGATGAGATAAATGTAGAATGGAAGGATGTTATGGCTTTATATCATCTACATCTTTATTAGCAAAATAATTAAATTAATCCTGAGTGTAAAAAATAAAATGTAAGAGCGAAAATTATGGGATTTAGCGACCTCAACAGAATATTAAAGAAATAATGACAAATATTCAAAGATGGATCTGGTAAAATTAGCCGATTTGTCATTCATAAATATGGAAATAATAAAACAAATTTATTAAAATGATAATCAATCATCATCATTATCATTATTATGCGTCAATATTTATTAAAATGGATGTATTCTCTGCTTTGAAATATTCTCGAATTTTATTCTCCCCGTCTTGTTTCCAATGTTCTTCTCCTTTCGGATAGCGAGCAATGCAGTAATTATGATAACCGCCCCATTCAGTGTCCATATTTTTGCGGTATAATGTCAAATTTTCATTGGTTCGCACATTTTCTTGAGTAAATTCCTCAACATTTTTGTATGTCTCAAAATTAATCATAAAGATGGATGGCGAATTCGAATTGGAAAATTCCTAAATTAATTAGTAAAAATGGATTATTGTTTTAAATTTAACCTCATTGATGCGACTCATAAAGGTTTCTATAAATTCTGACCCTCCGACTTCAATAATCTTTTGTTTTCCATTCACTGATTGTTTTGCCAGCCAATTCAAAATTGTATCAATTTCATCAATATTCGGAACAGTGCGAAGTTGAATAAATTGAATATTGTCAATAAATCCAGGGAAAAATTTATTGAAATCATTCAAATGGAGCTCATTTTGCTGCCATCCAAAATGTAATAGGAATATTTTGTTGGCCAAAAAATCCATCAAAGTGCGCACTGAAGCAATGTGTTTTTTGCGCATCATTATGTTCAAGAGTTGGCAATTTTGGAGCAAGTTTTGAATATTTTTGAAGAAATTCAAAATTTCGTCATTAACAAAGCTAAATTTAATCAAATTTATATTTTAATTGTATATTTAATCGAACCTTATTTCAATCACTCCGATGCCCAAAATATAATCCAATGGTGGAATCGAAGCAATTGGAATAATAATTTCGTCTCTTCCACAATTTGCATCAGCAGTACGTAGATTCACTTGGGCTCGAAATTTTCCCAATTCTAAGTGGGCTGCAGAAATTCGCAGATATTTAATTTTATGCGGTTTCACATTTCCGTGAAGTTTTGGCCAACAAAGTTGTCGGAATGATTCGTTTGCAGTGCTCATTGAGGAATTGGCCAATTCTTTGCAATTAATCCACGGCAAAGTATCGAACAGAAGCCAATTTTTAAAAAATCTAAATTAACATTATATCTAGATAAAATTGATATTATTTGGGTTCTTGACCTTTTGGGTTTGGGTTTTTCAATGATCGGAGCAAAATCGTTTGATCCCTCCATTGGTTGCGAAGTTTGAATGGCAACTGTTGATTCTGACGAGTTTTTCTGCTGCATTTAAAAATATTTTGCATAAAACGAATCTCCAATCTAGCAAAAAACCTTCGAATTTCCAGCCTTCAATGATTCATTTTCCTTTTCCAATTTGTCATTTTTCTCTGTCAATTCCGCATTTTTTGCTACCAATTTTCTAACCATTTCCTTCAATTCAAAAAGTTCATCAGACATTTTTGTTAATTTCGGTTGAATTTGCAAATAATTATTGTCGATAGAAATTGGAATTGATTTCTGGAATTAAACTACTTAAGTAATCATTGGTGATTACAAGTTAAAAAAAATTCATATAGCTAGGTAACCTCTTTTTCACCTAATATTAAGTTTTTCATGATTCATGAATTTTAAATTCAGCGAAAATTAAAAATTTCAATCAAAATATTTTTTGCAAATTTAAATTTAGCATTTGTAAAATCATGAAACTGGTTTAAGAGTTTTCCTAATACGCTAAATCCGAAAAATCTCATTAATTTTTTGGGTTTTATTTAATGCTTGAAAAAAAACCGGTTTGGATAAAATGTCTTGAAGATGTAGACTTTTTTTCCAAAATGTCTTAGATGTTAGATCTTAATATAAAAGTAGACCTTATTTTGATGACTGAAACGTGCGCGGCGCGGTGCATGCTAGCCTAGCCTCCTCACTTAATGTTTTTTTTTGTTTTGATTTGAGTTATAGCATATAGGTAAATGTAAAAATATTAGGACACTTTTATTAGGATTTCACTGGTACCAGGATTTTGACCGGAACCGGAACTCATTTTTCCAACTGGAACCGGAACTCAATTTTCAATCCGGAACCGGAACCCCAAAAAGGCCGGAACTTCCGGCCACCGGAACCGGAACTTCCGGCGAAACCCTAACTTTTATACATTCCATGCCAATTCCCACAATTTCATTCATCTTCATAAATCAATCAATAAAATTCTAATTTAATATTTTTTAAATCAATTGCAATTCAGAACTTTGGAGGAAGGTGCATAAAAAGATCTGCACATTTATCTACTAATTAAACATTCGGAGTGAATATGCTATTAGAAATTAACGACTTTGTACTATGTCTTGGTGTAGGAAAAGCTGCCGAAAATGGTGCTTCGATTGCTCATTTATTTTGGCCAAAAAATCCAAACAATTTCATAACTCGTACTTTGAAAACCGGCGAGAAATTCAGCACGGGAAAATGGTACAAAGCGAACAAATCGAAGAAGTACGAACAAATTGATGATATTGTGCGGACAACGGTTATCCAAAAGATGGATTTGATGGGCAATTCGCAGGAAACAATGCTCGAGGTTTGCAAATTATTTGATAAAATTTAATTTAATAAATTTAGTTGGAATTGCCGGTGTTCTTTCCACCGGATTTGTCAAGCTTAAAGCAATTTGGCCAAGTCCCAGTTTTACAAAATCGAAGTGCTTTGTCCGTTCCAATATGCCCGCTCTTTGGTCCAGAAAATGTCGAGGTTTCAAACTCAATATCATCACAAATAAATAAAAATATTTTAAGTATCTTTCGCCTGTCAGATGGGATCAAGAACAAATTGGGATATATTCGGACCAACTTTATGGCCTTAAAATTAATTTGTAAAATAACATTTTATATTTTGAATATATATTTTGGTATTTTTAGATCCTACACAATTGGTTCTTCACCGCAATGGACACATTTGAATTCGAGTCAGCTAAAGCCTTGGGATTATGAGGAGGTTAACAATCAAAAATCAATTAATAATTATTTATTATGGTTATTATTGGAAATCTCGGCTTCTTGGTAACCCGGTGACTTAAAAATATCGATTTAGTCTATGAATGTTCAATTTCAGAAAAAAAAAATAACCAAAACCGGTTTGGGTTTAAATAAACAATGGTTCAGCTTTACAAATCAAAGAAACCGATCAGAAATTAAAATTTCATATACTAAATCGACCATGATGAGTCGAATAATGAACCTATTCTCGCGCCTATCTGAAATCTAGAAAACGAGATTTCCAATCATAATAAATTCCAAAATTTACCAATTTTCAATATTTTCCATTCCATAAAATTAATTTTTAAGTATCGAATTGTAAAACAACTTTGTATGGAATCGCGCGAAGAAGGCCTCTTATTGGATGGAATTTGTCCGGTGTACTTTATGAAAAATTCACCAACAATTTGTTTTATGCTGAATAAACAAGCCGAATTGGCCATTGCAATTTGTTCTGATACTGTCAAAAAGAAAGGAAGTGAATTTCGGGAATTTTGGCCAATGTTCGTGTTTTGGGTTTTTGGGTTTTCGCATTTATATTTTAAATTTTTTAGTCCACTTGGCATTTATGAACCACCGATTATTATTGCATTGGACTGTCCACAAAGCACTAAAAGCTTTAAAAATGACCTAATTGTCCGAAAATTGGCCAGCACTAATGTAAATAATTTAAAAAAAACATTAGATGTAAATTTTCAGTTACAATTCGAAATTATTTACACTGGAGAAGAAATTGGGGTGGAGAATTTGACAAATTTTCCATTTGTTGGCAATATTACGGATCAATTTGCCTATTTGTTAGATGCCCAAGTAAGTAGATGGACATTAATTTTTTTAGAAATATTTAAAATATGGGGAAATTTTAAGAATGTCAAAAAAAAGTTATAAAAATAATATTTTATCCTAGACCATTAAGCAATATATTCATCAATTCCCAATCAATAATTTTCGAAAGATTCATCATTTAATAATAAAACTTACCCAAAACCAAAATGGGTGTTTTATAGCCTTTAATTGTTAACTAAATCATAAAAAATTTTTTTGCCATTTTTTATGCATCTTCACTGATCGATCTCTTTGGCTATCCAATTCCAATTTCCAAATAACCCAAATTGTTTGCATGTAGAAAAAACCTTTATTAAAGCCTTAAGCCATTATATTAGTACTAATTTGAGGAACTTTTTTTTTCGTAAATTTCAACTTTTCAGATTTTTAATACTTTTTTTTCTACAAATTAAATACAATAATTAATTTTTAAATTTAAAAGGTGAAGAACGAAACATTCACAACAATGCAGGCAACATTGAATTTCAGTTTGGAGAAGAAAAGTGTGGCCTGGGTGGTCGTTGGAATTGTGAGGAAAACACTTAATTGGGGAAATAATTTAATATTAATAAAATTTAGAAAGATCAAAGTACTCGCAAAATGGAGAGCAATGATTTATTGAATGTTGGAATGGAGGATAAAAGCAATTTATTGCAAAATATGAAGGAATTGGAAGAACCTAGAATGGATAAAAAGTTGGTGGCATCATCCAGCAGGTAGAATATTTTGGGTATTGAATTAATCGGTTTCAAAGGCCTTGTGCATACTTAAAAACTTTCATGAAAGTTTCTCCTTAAAACTTTCTTGAAAGTTTCTTTCATGAAAGTTTGACGAAACTGTGCATACTTCTTTGATGAAAGTTTCCACTTTCATAAAAGTTTTCTTTAATGAAAGGAACTTTCATGGATAACAGTGCATACTAACTTTCATGAAAGTTCACAGTCAAATCTTTTAAGGATACTTTTAATTCGATTTGCACAAGTCACCCATAGCGCTGTTGGTAAATACATGGGTTTTATGGAGGGCATGAGTTCGAACCCCAGTGACGGCGGATGATTTATGATGATAGAGATAGTAGAGGGCGGCCCGGATTCCGGATCCGTACGGATTCATACGGATCCGTAGTCCGGAATCCGTATATTTTTAAAATCCGGAAGGACTAATCCGTACGGAATCCGGTCCGGTCCGTACGGATCCGTACGTTTTCCCAATCCGTAGTCCGTAATCCGGTCCGGACGATTTTCAATTCGCCGGCCTCTAATAGAGATAGAGTAAATGAAAAATACTGTGATGAAGCAAAAACTTTCAACTTTTACCAAATTTTGGTAAAAGAAAAATTTCATGAAAGATGAAAGTTTTCTTTCGGAAAAGTATACATGAACGTTAAAGTTGTTTCATGAAAGAAAACTTTCAGAAAGAAACTTTCATCGAAAAGTATGCACAAGGCCAAAGGGGTCAATTTTGGATGTAATCATTTTCATCTGAAAATATTGGTTAAAATAAACCAAAAAATGATCTAAAATGCTTTTAATGGTTCCAACATTTATTTTATTAATATTTTTGATATTTATCTTTTTTTTTCCAAATATTGCCTTAATAATTTTTTTAACCCTAATTGCCCGAGATGATAGAGTGAGTTGTTTCATATGTTCAATATTCCCCAACAGTAATCATTTTGGGCTATTAAAATTAGAGTCCCTTGGCCCGACCCGGATTTTACCCGGGCCCAGGCCCGGAATCCGGGTCATTTGGGACAATCCCGAGGCCCGGGAAAACCTGGGTTCCTGGGCCCCATCCGGAAAATTTCAATAAAGACCCGGGCCCGGTAAATCTAAAAAAATGCACTATGGTTTATGTTTTTTCTTACTTAAACTATCATCTAAGGAGGACTCACCAAAATTGCTGACTTTTCTTAAGATGCGTTTTTTATTTACAAAAATTTTTTTTAGTAGTAATTTGAACATCGCTGCTCCAAATCACAAATTTGCCATTGCCGTTTATATGACTAATCGAATCCATGGAGACGATGTCTTCCTTTTCTGGAATCCTAAAGCAAAATTATTCTACGAAATGTGCTACGCAAAGTTCCATAACAAGTGAGGGGAATATGAAATTATTTTGTTTTAATTATTTATAATTTTTATTTTTTAGCCTAAAATTCAATGAGAAGTTTGGCAAATGGTTCGTGTTGGAATATTTGAAACAGCCGTATCCGCACCATATTATTGTATTAGACTTCAAGGAAACAAAGGAATATGTCGTTTCACGTGTACGGGATGGATTATGTGCTCAGGTGAGAATTCACAATTACCTTAGTAAAAAATATTTTTACCCAATTTTTTTTTCTCAAAACTTAGTTTTTTGATTTTTAATAGATCAGAAACTGGTTTTAGACCCCAAAAATCTTATACTAATTTGTAGATCTCTTCGAGATGCATCGAATGTTATATAGTTTGTCATATTTGGTCAAAATTAAAGGTTTCTAAATCGTTTAAACCATATTTCCAGTTTTCGATTTTAAACATTTTAATTTTGGCCAAAAGCTAACATATTATATGACAGAAGATGCCTCTCGTTGAGATCTAAAAATGCTATAAGGTTGTAGAGTCTGAAACCAATTTCTAATTTATTAGAAGCCTACTTACATCAATTTTCTGACGCTATATGCAATTAGGTACTTTTTGAATTTTTTTTAATTGCATATAGTGCCAATTTTCTTTTGACATTATTTTTCTTTAAAGTTTCGCATTCCGAAGCGCCATGTGCCCGTTTGGCATAGAATTTATCGATGCGATGTGACAGTGATGAATAATAATAATTTTGTTGCGGACAATGGATGGTGGCCTTGGCTATGCCGAAAATGCTATCCATCTTTACGAGAAGAGAAAGAAGAGCAAAAAGTGGAGGAGGATTCGAAAAATTTTCTTGAGGATATGGCCAAAAGAATGCACAAATCATTAGCTTTAGAGGAAGGAACTTCCGCTTCAATCAAGAAGAAACCATCGGAATCAATCACCGGCGGAAACGAAATGCCCAAAAAGGATATATTCCAATACAAAAGGAATCAATGTCTGTAGATAGACTTACTACTACAACAGTTTTGGCAGTGTTATTCTCTGTTCGAGACACAAATGGGGATGCAGTTTTCTTTATTTATGATGAATATAAGAATGCATTTACCCATCGGATTTATGGAGAGCCACCGGAAAAGTAATTTTCATTTCGGAAATTAATTAAATTATATTAAAACTTCGAATTGGAAAAAACAAAAACATAAAATGTTTGGGAAAACAAAAACATAAAATGTTTGGGAAAACAAAAAGATCAAAATGTTTGGGAAAACAAAAACATCAAAATGTTTGGGAAAACAAAAACATAAAATGTTTGGGAAAACAAAAACATAAAATGTTTGGGAAAACAAAAACATCAAAATGTTTGGGAAAACAAAAACATAAAATGTTTGGGAAAACAAAAACATCAAAATGTTTGGGAAAACAAAAACATAAAATATTTGGGAAAACATATTATGTTTCTAAAACAAATTGGAATATTTCAAATTTAAAAATTTTATGTACACCATCGCGGAACTACTTAAATACTCTTATAAATCATAGCTCGGCAAGGGGGGGGACCGTCCCCCCCCCCCCCCCCCCCCCCACAACGCAGCACTCAGGGGATTTACCGGGCGGGAACCCACGCACTAAGCAGGGGGTGGAAGGGAAAAAATGAAAAATTTTTCGAAAAAATTGGAAAATTTTTCGCTGCGCGGCCATTTTTAGGTCAAATTTTGCCCTGCGGGGTTGTTTTTTGCTCTAAATTTTCGCCTGCGGCGCAAAAAATCCGAAATAGGGACTACGCATGAAAGATTAGGGTGGAACTACCTCACAACCAACCACGCAGCCACCCATGATGTCCCCCCCCCCCCTTGCCGAGCTATGTTATAAATTTGTAAACTATTATATATCTAAAAAATGGCCTTTACATAAAATTTAAATAATATATTTCTCTGTAAAATACAGGATTGCTGGTAATCCCTCGATTGGTTGTTGGTATTGGCTAAAAATCAAATCGAATGTTGCTTTTCAAGATGGCCTTAAATTTAATATTATAGAAGTGCAAAATTTAATTGGCAAACCTCCTGTCCAAACGCGAGTTAAATATGATGGCATAGCGCAGGTAAAAATATTCAATAGACTTTTATTGACAATTAGTTCCGCCTAAATAATTTTTCATTTTTTGGTATAATTTAATTATGCATGAAATTAATTATTCTTTCTTTTTATCCTATTTATTAAGGTTGTCCAAAGTCCATTAAGGGTTAACCGAACCGAAACCGAGGATTTTTGGCCACAAAACCGAAATCAAGAAATTTTCAAAACCGAAATTTCAAATTTCAAAACCATTTTTAATGTTTATATCACAAAATTACCATGGAAAAACATTATTTAAAAATTATAAGAAATTTTGTCGAACATGGCACTACCATCTACCACATAAGTTCATTATTCTTTTCAGTTTAATTCGAATCAATTTTATATCATAACTTGGCATGGGGCAAAACTGCACGATAGGCCAATCAAGTCGATCATCGACTCCAATTAATGGCACTTCAATGACCAACTTAAATGGTAAAAACATCAATAATGGTCAGCAAAATGTTCAGCCGAATTCTACTGCTGAAGGATCAACACAAAATGAAGCCAACAAAAGTGAGGAAATAAGAGAAATTAAGCGGATGAGGAATGAGGATGTGAATTTTATTAAGAAAATAATAACAATTTACCTTACCAATTAAATCACTGCATTTTAACCTATTTTTTTTGTTACAAAGAAAATTTTAAGGCCATAAAACTTGGCCTTAACGAAAATTTGTGTTTAGGTTTAAGGTAGAATTGAATTTAAAATAAATCCAAATTTGGCAACTTTTTGGTCATAAAAAATCTTATTTTTTGATAAAAATTGAGATAAATTCAATGACTTAATGGATAAATTATTTCATCCAAAGCAATTATATTGATTTATTTACAGGTTCGGACAATTCGCAATCATCACAATTTACTGGAGGATTTGGAATGAGCCGCCAACGACGCAATCAACAAATGTTGGCCAATTCAACACCATTCCGTTCCAATTCACCATCCACATCGAAAAAGGGCCAAAACTAAAGATGCTAAAGAAAAAGAGAAGAAATGAAGATATGAAGAATAGAATAAAATAAGAATATGAAAAACATTAAATTAAAACATTCAAACGATGATCGATCATTTTATTATTTTTTCCAATTTTTCAAACTTTTCTAAATTCAAAAATTTCACACGATCGTTCATATATTAAAAATATTTTTGGATAAACTTTCAAATCAATTCAGTGTACAAAGAAATGTTTATTTCAATTAAATATTTTTTCTCTTCCGGAAAATGTTCGCCAAAATGTTTTTCCCTTTCCGGAAAATGTTCGCCAAAATGTTTTCCCTTTTCCGGAAAATGTTCGCCAAAATATTAAAGTGTTCGCCAAAATGTTTTTCCCTTTCCGGAAAATGTTCGCCAAAATTTTAAAATGTTCGCCAAAATGTTTTTTCCCTTTCCGGAAAATGTTCGCCAAAATTTTAAAATGTTCGCCAAAATGTTTTTTCCCTTTCTGGAAAATGTTCGCCAAAATGTTTTTTCCCTTTCCGGGAAATGTTCGCCAAAATTTTAAAATGTTCGCCAAAATGTTTTTTCCCTTTCCGGGAAATGTTCGTCAAAATGTTTTTCCCTTTCCGGAAAATGTTCGCCAAAATGTTTTTCCCTTTCCGGAAAATGTTCGCCAAAATGTTTTTCCCTTTCCGGAAAATGTTCGCCAAAATGTTTTTCCCTTTCCTAAAAATGTTCGCCAAAGTGTTTTTCCCTTTTCGGAAAATGTTCGCCAAAATGTTTTTCCCTTTCCTAAAAATGTTCGCCAAAATGTTTTTCCCTTTTCGGAAAATGTTCGCCTTGTTGATTGTTGATACCACCCACCTTATTAGTTTTTTCGATATTTATTTGAGATGTAGTTTGTAGAATAATTAAAATTTAAAAATTTTAATAAACCTTTTACAGTTACAAATAGACAAATACATCCCAATCCCCATTATTTCATTCATCTTCGTAATTAATCAATAAAATTCAACATAAATTAATATTTTTAAATCAATTAAGGACTTTGGACGGTGTGCATAAAAAGATCTGTGCACATTTATCTACTTAATTAAATATTTGAAATGAATACATTGTTAGAAATTAATGATTTTGTATTATGTCTTGGTGTAGGAAAGGCTTCCGGAGTTTTAAATGCGCATTTATTTCGGCTAAAGGATCCAATCAATTTGATAACTCGACAATGGCAAACCGGCGAAGAATTCAGCACGGGAAAATGGTACAAAGCGAACAAATCGAAGAAGTACGAGCAAATTAATGATATTGTGTGGACGATGGTTATTCTAAAAATGGATTTGATGGGCAATTCACAGGAAACAATGCTTGAGGTTTTACTAATTATTCCATAAAATTTGATTATTAAATAAATAAAAAATATTGCTGAAAAAACATTGAAAATGCCGAAAAGCTTGAACGGTTCACCGGTTTCTCTTAGAGTTCTAAAACCTATACCCAATCGATAGATTTCGACAAGGAGCATCATTTGATTTTGTTTTGGCTTGTGTTTAACCCTATCTAACTTAGTTTGAACCAAAAAAGGTTTAAACGGTTTAATACCCTTTAAATTTGATCAAACCATGACAAATTGCATACCATTCGACGCGCCTTGATGAGATCTATCGATTTTGTTTGCGGTTTGGGGGTCTAGGAAAAACGTTGAACCGTTATAAAAGCTTTTCGGAATTTTTTTTTTGATAAATTCAATGTTTTTTTCAGCAAGTAGCATATAGAATACAATCCGTTTAAAAATTTAGTTAATACTGCCAGTGTTCTTTCCGCCGGATTTATCAAGCTTAAAGCAATATGGCCAAGTCCCAGTTTTGCCAAATCGAAATGCTTTGTCCATTCCAATATGCCCGCTCTTTGGTCCAGAAAATGTCGAGGTTTTAAACTCAATATCATCATAAATAAATAAAAATATTTTAAGTATCTTCCGCCTGTCAATTCGAATCAAATTAGGATGTATTCGGACCAACTTTATGGCCTTAAAATTGATTTGTAAAAACTTTACATTTTATATTAATAAATTGGTATTTTTAGATCCTACACAATTGGGTCATCACCGCAATGGACACATTTAAATTCGATTCAGCTGAAACCTTGGGATTATGAGGAGGTTAATAAAATCATTATTAATAAATTATTTCATTTTTTCACATTATATATTAGAAATTGTTAAACTTTTGCTGAATTTATCAAATGTTAGTCTAGAAAATTTTGTAAAATTCGGTTTCAAGACTATGTATAGATTCAAAAATAGGTTCATTCGACTCGGCATTGTCGATTTAGTTTATGAAACTTCACTTTTAGACCCGAAATAAGAGCTAGAAAAAGTTGGTAAACCAAAACCGGTTGGATTTAATAAACAACGGTTGAGTTCAAAACAAGTTCTAACTAGATTGAAGTGGAAATTTCGTAGACTAAATCGATCATGCTGAGTTGAATGAACATATTCTCGAACCTCTGGATTACATAGAACCCGAGATTTCCAAAATTGGTTATTCCAGCATCTGACAAATTCCAGTGCCAATTTATATCCATTCCATCCCATAAAAAAATTATTTTTAAGTATCGAATTGTAAAACAACTTTGTATGGAATCTCGTGAAGAAGGCCTCTTATTGGATGGAATTTGTCCGGCGAGCAATTGTGTGAAGAATTCACCAACAATTTGTTTTATGCTGAATAAGCAGGCGGAATTGGCCATCGCAATTTGTTCTGATACTGCCAAAAAGAAAGGAAGTGAATTTCGAGAATATTGGCCAATGTTTGTTTTTCGGGTTTTTTTAAATTATAAAATTTTTCTTATTTTTATTTTTTTTCCCAAAAACTTAGTTTTCGACTTCTAATAAATCAGAAACCAGTTTTAGACCAAATAAACCTTCTACCAATTTGTAGATCTCATTGAGACGCGTCGAAAGGTATATAAAATGTCTGGTTTTGGCCCAAAATTAAAGTTGTTTAAAACCAAATAGTGGGAATGGTAAATGGTTTAAACGGTTAAACTAGCACAAATTCGATTTTAAACCAAAAATTATATATGCCAAAAGGCGCGCGTCTCGATGAGATCTACAAATTGGTATAAAGTTTGTAGAGTCTAAAATCGTTTTCTGATTTATTAGAAATTAAAAACTACTTCTGGGTAAAAAATTGCCTTCATTTTTAAAATAAATTTGATTTTTTAGTAGACTTCCCATTTATGAACCGCCAATTATTATTGCATTGGATTGTCCACAAAGCAAACAAAGCTTTAAAAATGACCTAATTGTCCGAAAATTGGCCAGCACAAATGTAAAATAATTTTAAAAAAAATTTTGAGATGTAAATTTTCAGTTGCAATTCGAAATTGTTTACAATGGGAAGGAAAATCTGCTAGAAAATTTGACGAATTTTCCATTCCTTGGCAATATTACGGATCAATTTGCCTATTTGTTAGATGCTCAAGTGAGTGATGAATTGAAAATATTTTTTTAAATATTTAAAGTAGTTTTAAAAAACATTGAAAATGTCGAAAAATTATAAATAAATATGGATAAACGTGCAATTATTTATCCTAGACATAGATTACCATTCGATGATTGGGTTTGCGAATATAGGATAAATCTTTAACCGTTAAAATTATATTGAGCGTTATTAAAATTAAAAGTTACATTTTTTGGTACTTATTACTTATCAATTATCTACCTGCAGATTTGAAAAAAAATTTTGAGATTTTTATTTTATTATTCTTTTTTGATCGATGAAAAAACATGATTTTAGGATTGACAATTTTTTGGCTAACATAAGGTAATTTAGTAGGAAAAAATCTGCGTAATATAGATAACCCGATAAGCACCTTTTTTTTCGCAAATTTCACTATTTTTTTTTGCAATTTTCTATGTTTTTTCGAAAAGTTTAATCTAATTAATTTTTACATTAAAAGGTAAAAAATGAAACATTCACAACAATGCAGGCCACAATGGTTTTCAGTTTGGAGAAGAGAAGTGTGGCCTGGGTGGTCGTTGGAATTGTGAGGAGAATTGATTAAGGGAAATAATCTCAAATTTAATTGAATTTAGAAGGATCAAGGCATTTCCAAATTAAATGACAATTTATTGAATGATGGAATGGAGGATAAATGGCATTTATTGAAGAATATTAGGGAATTGGAAGAAACTAGAAATGATAAAAAGTTGCTAGCATCCTCCAGGTAATATTTTGATAATGAGTATTTTAAATGGTTAGAAAAGTGATTTTTCGTTTGGTCATTTCCATCTTAGCATTTTGAGTAAAATGAATCAATGAAAGTGACCAAAAATGCATTTAATAGTCCCATGTGTATCGGCTTTCTAATTAATAATAATAGTGAATATTTATCTTCTAGAATACCTTATTAACATTTAAAATTATGAAAGTCTAAATCATTTGTCAATAAAATTTTTGCAAATTTTGTTTTCAGTGTTTTTTGATAATATGACCAAAACTTGTTCTATAATATTAAATATGCCATTAAATAGCCATTTTGACTATATAAAGGATCCTGTGAAAAAAAAAATATTGAAAAAATACCAAAAATATATTTAATTTGTCATAAAGATTTAACGGACCAATGGTTTGTCTTAGATCCTCAAACCCTATACTCATTCAAAAGATCGTCAAGACGCATTGAATGGTAAATTAATTGTTTGGCATTATTAAACCATTTGAACCACCTATTTTCGTTTTTAGTTGAAAACTGTTTCAATATATTAGCTTTAAATTTTAAGCCAAATCATATCAAACAATGCTTCTTGACGAGATTTATCGATTGTAACTACATATATGGTTTGAGTCTAGTACAAACCACTGTACCGTTAAAATTAAAATTTGGTCGCCATTTCAATATTTATTAATTATTTTTAGCAATTTGAACATCGTTGCTCCAAATTCCAATGCAACCAGCAGAAAAGTTGTCATTGCCGTTTATATGACAAATCGAAGCGATGGAGATGCGGTCTTCCTTTTCTGGAATCCGAATGCAAAATTATTCAACCAAATATGGTACGCAAAGTTCCATAACAGGTGAGAAGAGGAGAATATAAAATTATTTATAATTTTTTTAGCCTAAAATTCAATGAGAAGTTTGGCAAATGGTTTGAGCTGGAATATTTGGAACATCCGTATATTTCGCACCAAATTATTGTATTTTCCTTCAAAGAAACAAAGGAATATGTCGTTTCACGTATTCGGGATGGATTATGTGCTCAGGTGAAAATTCACAATTACCTCATTGATAAAAATAACTTTTTACCCACCCCGAAAAATAGTTTTTGACTTTTAATAAATCAGAAATCGGTTTTAGATCCTAAAAACTTTATGCCAATTTGTAGATCTCATCGAGACGCGTCTTTTGAGATGTAAATTTCTTAGTTTAAATCGAAACTGAGCGAGTTAAACTGTTTAAACCATTTTCCAGTTTTTGGTTTAAACTCTTATAGCCAAATAAATTTTATATACCAATCGATGCATCTCGATGAGATCTACAAATTCCGCAAAGGTTTGTAGATTGCAGGGTATAAAACCGGTTTCTGATCAAAAACTATTTTTGGGATAAAAAAAATGCAGTAAAAACTCTCTTGTTTACACCATTTCTTTTGACATTATTTTCTCTTAAGTTTCGCTTTCCTATACGCCTTATTTCTGGTTGGCATAGAATTTATCAATGTGAAGTGACTGCGGTAAATAAAATTAATTTTGTTGTGGACAATGGATGGTGGCCTTGGCTCTGCCGGAAATGTTTATCCATCTTTACAAGAAGAGAAAGAAGAGCAAAAAGTGGAGGAGGATTCGAAAAATTTTCTTGAGGATATGGCCAAAAGAATGCGCCAATCATTTGCTTTAGAGGAAGGAACTTCTGCTTCAACCAAGGAGAAATCATCGGAATCAATCACCGAAAATGGAATGGCCAAAAAGGAACATATTCCAATACAAAAGCAATCAATGTCTGTAGATGGGCTTACGACTACAACAGTTTTGGCAGTGTTATTCTCTGTTCGAGACACAAATGGGGATGCAGTTTTCTTCATTTATGACGAATATAAGAATGCATTTACCCATCGGATTTATGGAGAGCCACCGGAAAAGTAATTTTCATTTCGGGATTAATTAAATTATATTAAAACATCGAATTGGAAAAAATAAAAACAAAAATGTTTGGGGAAACAAAAATATAAAATGTTTGGGAAAATAAAAACAATGTTTGAGAAAACAAAAATATAAAATGTTTGGGAAAACAAAAATAAAATGTTTGGGAAAACAAAAATAAAATGTTTGGGAAAACAAAAATATAAAATGTTTGGGAAAATAAAAACAATGTTTGGGAAAACAAAAATAAAATGTTTGGGAAAACAAAAATATAAAATGTTTGGAAAAACAGAAACATCAAAATATTTGGGAAAACAAAAACATCAAAATGTTTGGAAAACAAAAATAAAATGTTTGGGAAAACAAAAAAAATGTTTGGAAAACAAAAACAATGTTTGGGAAAACAAAAACAATGTTTGGGAAAACAAAAACAATGTTTGGGAAAACTAAAATAATGTTTGGGAAAATAAAAACAATGTTTGAGAAAGCAAAAACAATGTTTGGGAAAACAAAAACAATGTTTGGGAAAACTAAAATAATGTTTGGGAAAATAAAAACAATGTTTGGGAAAACAAAAACAATGTTTGGGAAAACAAAAACAATGTTTGGGAAAACAAAACAATGTTTGGGAAAACAAAAACAATGTTTGGGAAAACAAAAACAATGTTTGGGAAAACAAAAACAATGTTTGGGAAAACAAAAACAATGTTTGGGAAAACTAAAATAATGTTTGGGAAAATAAAAACAATGTTTGGGAAAACTAAAATAATGTTTGGGAAAATAAAAACAATGTTTGGGAAAACTAAAATAATGTTTGGGAAAATAAAAACAATGTTTGGGAAAACTAAAATAATGTTTGGGAAAATAAAAACAATGTTTGGGAAAACTAAAATAATGTTTGGGAAAATAAAAACAATGTTTTGGAAAACTAAAATAATGTTTGGGAAAATAAAAACAATGTTTGGGAAAACAAAAACAATGTTTGGGAAAACAAAAACAATGTTTGGGAAAACAAAACAATGTTTGGGAAAACAAAAACAATGTTTGGGAAAGCAAAACAATGTTTGGGAAAACAAAACAATGTTTGGGAAAATAAAAACAATGTTTGGGAAAACACAAAATGTTTGGGTTTGGGAAAACAAAAACAAAAAATGTTTGGGAAGACAAAAACAATGTTTGGGAAAATAAAAACAAAATGTTTGGAAAACAAAAATAAAATGTTTGGAAAAACAAAAACAATGTTTGAGAAAGCAAAAACAATGTTTGGGAAAACAAAAAAATGTTTGGGCAAACAAAAACGTTTGGGAAAACATATTATGTTTCTAAAACATATTGGAAAATTTCAATTTAAAAAATTTTATGTGCACCATTGCTGAATCTATTTAACACCCTTATAAACTTGTAAACTATTATATATCTAAAAATGGCTTTTACCTAAAGTTTAAATAATAATATTTCTTTTTTAAAATACAGGATTGTTGGAAATCCCTCGATTGGTTGTTGGTATTGGCTGAAATTCGAATCGAATATTGCTTTTCAAGATGGCTTTAAAATTAATATTATAGAAGTGCAAAATTTAATTGGCAAACCTCCTGTCCAAACGCGAGTTAAATATGATGGCATAGCACAGGTAAAAATATTCAATAACTTAATGACAATTACTTCCACCTAAATAATTTTATTCATTTTTTGGCATAATTTAATTATATCTGAAATTAATTATTATTTCATTTTATCCTATTTATTAGGGTTGTCCGAAATTGGTTAACCGAACCGAAACCGAGGATTTTTTGCCTTAAAACCGAAATCAAGAAATTTTCAAAAAGCGATACCGAAATTTCAAAACCATTTTTAATGTTTAATATCACAAAATTACCCTGGAAAATAAAACATTATTTAAAAATTATAAGAAATTTTGGCGAACATAGCACTATCACATAAGTTCATTATTTTTTTTCAGTTTAATTCGAGGCAATTTTATATTTTAACTTGGCATGGGACAAAACTGCACGACAGATCTATCGCCAAAGTGAGCTCAGATGCACCATGGTGGCCTAATATTTGCTTCTACTGTTATTCAAATGTCAATGAAATGCCAAATGTTGTGAAGAAAGAAGAAGCCAAAAATGCCGTGGTTAATTCGGCAAAATGGGCAACAGGGGCTAATTCAATTCCAGTGGCTAATAAATCAACGAAAAAAGAAGAGAAGAAATGAATAAAATATGAATATTAATTTAATATTGATTATTAAAACATTCAAACGGTGATCATTGATCAATCATTTTATAATTTATTTTCCAATTTTTCAATCTTTTCTAAATTCTCAAATTTCATACAAATTAAATTTATATTAAAAATATTTTTGAATAAATTTTCAAATCACTTCAGTGCAAGAAATGTTTTATTTCAACTAAAGGTTTTAATTTACCTTATTTAATTTTTATTTCTTTAATTTCCTATTAATATTAATTAATTAATTTCAGCATATCAATTTAGCTTAATTAATTATTTCAAATTTATATTGGAATGCAATGAGGATATTGGCTCGCATTTTTCATGTTTACAATGTTCACAATTTTAATTGCAATTTTCTTCAATTCCATTGCTTATCAATTCTTAGCAACAACTCATGCCGTCCATTTTGCAAATTTTTACTAGAAAATGGCAAAACCGAAAATTTGCAAATTCATCGGGAGCAACTGGTTTACATAACTATTAAAATTAAATATTATTTAATGTTCGAATTTAAATAAAATTTCTCCGAATTAACTAAACTTCAGTTGAATCATTCCTCCGCGTTTTCATCATTCCATCGATTGAGCCAAACATCACATATTAATGAATTGTTCAGGCAGAGAAGAAAAGGGAAATTTTCAATAGCAAAGTTTAGGTATAAATTCACAAAATTCAAAATTTTTAAACTATTGAATAAATCCTTCATTCAGCACAAGAAAAGAACATTCCGAAAAACCAGTCACTTTGGGAATTGAAACAAAGGATTATCCAATGGGAAGACAAATAAATGTTTTAGAAATTAAAATTCGGCATAACAAGAAGAATGGGGACAAATGGATTCGCATTTGCAATAAAGTATGCTATATGCTTATGCTTATTTATTTTTGAATATTATTTTTTATTATAACTTATAAGATCCCCTTTGGCAATTATGACCTCCCGAACATTCCAATGAAAAATGCATATTTGTTGATCAGAGCGATGGACTCTTTGATGAACAAACTTGGTGAACATGAAAACAATGTATGCATATGTTGGAACGAAAACGGAAATTACACACAATTTCGCAGAAGAATCAAAACACGAGCCAAACTCTAAACTTTAGCCCTTATACCCTTAAAACCCATGTCCTCCCAGCCCTAACCCTTGCCCTAAACAGTTTTTCGATATCTCAATATTTCTCTGCTATCTGCTTCTCTGACTAAAATAGTTTGTAATTTCCGGTTTTCGCGCGTCGCGCCCAACGCCCATATATACTCAATTTTGATTAAAAAAACAATTTTTAAGTAAATAATATTCCCATTCCCAATTTAATATAGCATTCATTTTGCAAAGAATTGATAAATGACGGCCTTTTTTACAACTACAAATTGAAGACTAGCCCAAATAAAAAGGAAGGCAACTTGAAATTTGTAATGGTAGCAATTGAAAAACAATCAGCAGGAAAAGAGGTGCCAATTTCATTACCAATTCGATCGCTTCCCTTGGTTCGCGATCGAATGGCTAAATTGCTGACAGATTTTGATGGAACAGAACAAATTAGACCGCCTCCATCACAACTTCCAAAATGGATCTTAGAAAATGGTTGGCATTCTTAATTTAATTTTATTGGAATATACAAATTAAAAATAACAAAAATTTTTAAATTTTCTTTATTAAGTTATTAAATTAATATTAAAACTGCAGAAAATGCCAATAAATTACAAGAAGCAATATTTTATCGAGATACATTGGAATATAAAGTGGATGATAAACCGCGGGATAGGAAAATACAAATTGAATTTGTGCGAGGCACAAGTGGCAAAGAATTCATTACAATTAACCAGGTTAACCATTCATAAAAAATTTTGTATCCATAAAAATTTTAAATTCAGAGATTTGATAAAAATCCGGAAATAAAGAACGATGAAGATGATAAATATCAATATGAATATTTAGCAAACATTCCCATCCAAGATACCCCTCCTTTGCTGGATGCAATTCGAATAATATCAAATAATTTAAAGAAACAGCCGTCAATTGATCAAAATCAAGTGTTTTTGAAAAATTAAATGAAAATTCAGATTTCTTTTAAGTCATCAATTATTTGCCATCAATTTGTTGAAGGCCTTTATTTCGACTACAAATTAGAACTCAATTTATGCCCAAACAAGCGACTGAATTTTAACATGCAAACAATACACAATACCGACAAAAAACATTTGCATATACCGACTAAATTATATGGCCCAGTCCCGATGCGCGTATTCTATTGGTTACAGCAACAAATGAACGAAATATTGGTTCGATCTGAAATTTAAATTACAAAAATTCTGCTGCCAATTTTAATTCAATGGAAAATTAATTTAAATTAATATTTTCAGTTGGTTTCTTCATCGTCTTCTGCTCCATCAAAAAAAATAATCCAACCAGGAGTTGAACACTTATTGAACTTAAAGTAAAAGATTTTATTTGATTGTCATAAATTTATTTCAGATCCAATTATCCAGAAAAAGAAATGCTGCATAAAGAAAAATTGCCATATATTGGTTTTTATGATGGAAAATACCATACAATGTTTGTGTTCATTGAAATGAATCAGTCGAAAAACAAGCGAAAATGGATAAATTTATATCAATGGGTAAAAAATATTATTAAATTTTTATATGCTAAAATACATATAATATAATAGTTACACTTCACTGCCCACAAATTCGTACGCATACCTGCCACGGATGCGTATTCATTGGTCAAAGCTATGGATGAATTGATGAACAAACTTGTTGACCTAGACAAGGTTCACAAACTTAGGAATATTCGCTGATATTCCAAAAAAATATATTTGTACTTTTCAGGCTCCAAATTCTCCCATATTCGTTAGAGATAGAGAAGGTCTCATCTATAATTACAAAGTCAGAATTCATCCATATGAAGATGGCCGTTTGGAATTTATAATGGATTCAATCACAACTGCTGCATGTCCATGGCATAAACCGAAACAATTTTATGGGCCAGTTGGAATACTTCCTTCATTGCGAGATAAAATGGTCAAAATGCTTGTGGAATTTGATGGAACCAAACAAATTGGACCGCCTCCATCCTCACTCCCAAAATGGATGGAAGAAGATAGTATTTTTCTAGAATTTATTTTAAATTAGTTAAAATACTCTTCAGAAATAAAACATATGTTAAAAGCCAACGAAATGAATAAAGAAAAATGGGAAATTTTGCGACAAGAAACATTAGATTTTAATGTTAATGTCGTTATTGGAAAGCAGGATAGAAAAATGATAATACGATTGCAGCAAAATAAACTGGGCGAAGAATTCATTCAAATTGTGCAGGTTTGTCTTTAGAATATTTAATAAGTGAACTAATTGAGTGGTGAGATAAATGGAAATAAGAAATTACTAATCTAAAAATATGCAATTTATTTATAAAATGTGTTTTCGATTGTAAATGTGTTTTCAATAATGTATTTTCGATTGTAAATGTGTTTTCGATTGTAATTGTGTTTTTGATTGTAAATGTGTTTTCGATAATGTATTTTCGATTGTAAATGTGTTTTCGATTGTAATTGTGTTTTTGATTGTAAATGTGTTTTCGATTGTAAATGTGTTTTTGATTGTAATTGTGTTTTTGATTGTAAATGTGTTTTTGATTGTAAATGTGTTTTTGATTGTAATTGTGTTTTTGATTGTAAATGTGTTTTTGATTGTAAATGTGTTTTTGATTGTAAATGTGTTTTTGATTGTAAATGTGTTTTTGATTGTAAATATGTTTTTGATTGTAAATGTGTTTTTGATTATAATTGTGTTTTCGATTGTAATTGTGTTTTTGATTGTAAATGTGTTTTTGATTGTAAATGTGTTTTCGATTGTAAATGTGTTTTTGATTGTAAATGTTTTTTCGATTGTAAGTGTTTTCGATTGTAAATGTTTTTTTTCGATTGGAATCATTCAATTATGTAGTTATTAGTTTAGTTTCAATTTCGCTTCATCTCTATCTCTAATTTACCTGGAAAAAACAAATTAATTTCCAGGAATTCGATAAGCAACTGGAATCAACGGATATTGAAGAAGACAATAGCCTTATCGTTCCTTTTCCACCTATTCCTTTGAAAATAGCTTATCCTCTGCTCGACGCAATGCACACATTATCTACTGATATGGAGAAGAAATCCGCGGTACTTCAAATTTCAAATGAGATCATTGCGAAAGAAGTAAG
Organism: Pratylenchus scribneri; assembly: GCA_030063045.1. NCBI lineage: Eukaryota > Metazoa > Nematoda > Chromadorea > Rhabditida > Pratylenchidae > Pratylenchus > Pratylenchus scribneri. The sequence continues at coordinate 464,982 of JAQSEB010000042.1, forward strand.
TTCAATATTTAAGTGTTCTCATTTGTTCAGAAATGATATGATAATTTTATTTTGAAATACTATTAAAAATTTTTATAATTAGGATCAAAGAAATGAAAGTGTTTTGGAGATTTGTCAACAAAGAGTGAATGGCCTTCGCTGTGATTACAAAATGGAAATCTTCATTTCACATATATCCAAACAATTGGAGTTTAGACTTCAAACAATGACAATGGAAGCAGACAGATTACATAAACCAAGGAAATTATATGGGCCAATTCCAATATACGTATTCGATTGGCTAAAGGCGCAATTGGGTGAATTGTTGAAAAGGTAAGAATGAATGAAATATTTTGCTAAAAAGTTCAGTCTATGATCATTAATCACTCTAAAACTATTTTAATCATTTAAACTAATAAATTATCCATATTTTAGTTCTTCAAATCAACAAGAACAAAATTCTTGCCAAATCGAACCATTGGAATTTAAAGAGGGTATGATAGATTTTAACTATATGAAAAATGACTGCCATTAATAATTTCAGTTAACGAAAATGAGCCAATTGCTTACAAAGAAAAGGACAATAAAATCGATGAAAGACTTATTCGACTTGAAATAGAGCATTACAGGGTGGAGGGTGAATCGCAGAGCAGAATAATGAAAATTGAATTTTACCAAGGCAAAAGTGGAAAAAAATTTATAGAAATTGTACAGGTGTGTAATATCAGTTTTAACAGCTAGAATTAAGTGCATAATATAAAGAAATTTACTTAAAATATAATATTTTTTTCCAGAGATTTATTAAGAAAGACGGCATTCCTGATTACTTAAATTTTCCAAAAATTCTGGTGCCAAAGGATATATATCGCCTTCTAGATGCAATGCGTGCAATGTCCAGTGAACTGCAGGAAAAACGCCTCACACTCTTAACTGGAGAAAATAAGGTGGGTGGGCAGCGAAATGGAATAAATTTATTTTACAAAATACTTAGGATCTCTTTGATCTCATAATTTTTCTAATCATCACATAGAAAAAAGGCCAATAAGTTGAATGAGAGCTAATTTTTCATAGAGCTCGGCGAAATTGCATATGTATATTTAAAGAATTTCTGCTGAAACATAAAGGAAAAAGTTATGATATGATGAAAAAGTTGAGTCCCCTCCCCCTATAATTGGGATGGAAAACGAAAAAATTTACAAATTTTCTACTACTTTCTGCCAGAAAAAGATGTATTAAAAATAAGAATTATTGAATAAAAACAAATGAGCTGATTTTTTAAAATTAGCAAATCAAACCATTTTTAGGCATCGATGATTTGTCAACAAATGGTCAAAGGCCTTTTCTACGATTATAAAATGGAAATTCATTCATGCAAAAATCAGAAATTGAATTTTCGACTCAAAACAATGCCAAACAAGGCCAACAAAAGGCAAAAATCAAAGGAATTACTTGGACCAATTCCAATCAGCATGTTCAATTGGATGAAGGAAAAAATGACCGAAATGTTAGATGATTATGAAAAATTGAATGGAAATGAAGAAAAATGATTTTGTCCGACCATTCCCAATCGATTGTTATTTTTTTTATTTTAGCATATTTTTTGTTGATTAATTTTCCGTTTAATAATTTTCCAAGTTTCTAAAAAATATTAAACTTATTTTTTTCAAATACCCGGTATAATTTTGGAAATCAAAGAGTAAATATTGGAAATTTCACATTGTTTTTTGACTTGTTTGGCAACCTACCAATCCTCACTAAAGCCTAGACCGTAATAACATTTAAGGAATTTGAGGTAAATTCCTTTTTTTTTAAATTTTATTGGGTGATTGCAAATTTATTAAATGGTATTTCTAACTTGAGGCAATATTTCCAGACATTTTTTACCAACAAAACAGGTTTTTGACTTTTTACAAATCAGAAACCGATTTTAGACCATACAAATCTTATACAAATTTATAGATCCCATCAATACGCATCGAATGATGTATGTAATGTCAGGTTTGGCAAAAATTAAAGACTTAAACAGTTTAAACCACAGTTTCCTGCTATAGCTTTAATCTCTTAAATTTTGGGCCAAAACTTGATATTTTATATACCATTCGATGCGTCTTGATGCGATCTACATATTGGTATAAGATTTGTATGGTCTATAATTGGTTTCTGATAAGTTAGAAGTCAAAAACCTATTTTGTTGGTAATAAAAGCATTTTTGTTAGTAAAAAGAGTAATTTTATTGTTAAAAAATATTTTTCTTTTGATGTGAATAAATAAATATATTCTATAATCGTTAAATGTTTTCAATAGAAAAATCTGAATAGGTAAAATTTTTCATAAATTATAATTCTTTAACATTATATGCAATGTACAATACTTTTATTATTATTACAATATTATTCCATCCATAAACAGAAAAATTTTTCATTAATACAATATCTTCATCATAATTCATCAATCAAATCAAACCCGCGCTTCACTGGGACTGGGGAGCAAAAAATAGGAAATAAATGGGATCTGAAAATGGAACAGGAAAATATGACTAATAAAAATATAATTTAACGGATGGTAATATTATCCATAAAAATCATTTAATTACATAAAAAAATAGTAGAGAAAAATATAGCATTTTTGAAACCAATAAATGTGACTAAATTAGGCTCATTTTAAATTTTTGCTTATTCTCATAAAAAATTTTGGATAAAGTCCATGGTTTTATGATTTAATAATTAAAAAAATTAATTTTAATAAATATTTAATAGTAATTAAATAATTTGCCTCAAAGTTGTTGATCGCCTTCATCATCCTCCTCCTCCTCTTCATCACTTCCCATTTGGATCATTGCCGTCGAATCATCAAATTCTTCATTTTTTGACGATGCAAAAAGTGATTCCAACTGAGATTGCCTCTTATTATTATTATCGCATTGTTGCTTTTGGCAATCATAATTCATTGACACTTTCCCGCATTCATTTCTATTTGGAATTATTGCCATTTTTGAGTCCTCATTTTTGGTATTGTTTTGGGTAATTATGTTGCTGAAACTGTTCCTCAATTGAAGCGTGCTGTTATTGCTGTTGCCGAAAATTGTTCTAAAATTTTAATATTTTAAAATTATTTTTTAAAATTATTTTAATTTGTGTAAAAAATATTTTAAAATTTTTTCTCAAAATCAAAATACCTATTAAATTCCTCTTTGCTTCCCATTGATTTCCTCTTCATCGCATTCGCAATGGTCATATGCCCATTTGGGGCTCCCGAATGTGTCCAATGGTTAAGCAATGTTTGTTGATGATGATGAGGGCCTAAAAATATTACAAATTTATAGAATTTTTTACCCAATAATTTTCAAAATTATTTTATATTTTAAAAATTTTTTTTGCCAAACATGAATATGACCTAGCCAAATTTGGCCAGAATAAATTTATTGTCAGTATTTTTGATAATTTTATAATGAAAAATGAGAATTAAAAATTTTTCGTTTTATTCAAATTTAAATTTTTTATTAAAATTTTTTTCCTTTTCCTATATTATATAGTATTAATTCTATTAGAAATAGCCTCTCTATTTGAAACTCCTTTAGAGAATCTCTGAAATTTAATAAGCCCTGCGGCTTCTAAAAATACGGTAATTTATAAATTCACCTCCTCCAATTGTGCCATTCCCATTTGCCTTTAGCATTGTTGAATTATCATCGGGCTGAATGTTCGTTGTCAATGTTGTTGTGGTTGGCTCATGTTGCCGCATTTGAAGTTGGGTGTTCAACAAACTGTATTCAATGTATTAATTAAATAATTTGAAATATTCGAATTAACCCATAAAGAATCCAATTTGTGGCTGAGCCCAAATAAGGAAGTAAATGGACACAATAAATGATGAAAAGCAACAAATCGGAGGTGGATTCCGACCGGCCATCGTCTGCAAAAACACTCATCCAAATGGCATAAAGGACTGAGCACCTTTAAAAAATTGGAAAAATAATTAATAAATATTTAAATATAGTTTGATAAAATTTGCAAAAAAAATAATTTTGAAATTATCTAATAAAAATTTTGCCATTTCCTAACCAATATGGTGTCCAGCAAATAAAATAGAGGACAGCAATCAGAATTGTGTAAATTGTTATTCGGCGCAGTGGAATTCCGCTTCGTAATTGTCTGCAAAAATAATTAAAAATATAATGTAAATTAATTTTAAATTAAAAATAAATAATTTAAATAATTACTTTGTATGTCTGTACAATTTTCGAATGAGTCGAGAATTAAAATAGACGATCAAAACCAGTGGGACCAAATAACCAAGAAAAAATGTGCTGGATGTGAACCTGTAAAAAATAATTTAAATAATTTATTTTTATTTAATATACCTATTTATTAAATTTATTTAAAAATAATTAATTAATAAATGATGAAAAATTTACCAATAAAATACAAGAGGTGGTAGCATGTCAGAACATCTGAAATTAAAATAATAATAAAATAAAATTTAAAAAATATCATTAATAATTTAGTAAAGAACTAAAATAATTGGCCAGAAAATTAAGACCAAAAGAACTCACTTGTAGACTCGAACCCTTGTAATGTTGACGATGCCCAATTTTTGATCAAGCTGTCGCAATTGATGAAGCTGAATTTGATATAAAATTCATTTTAATTAATAATTAATTAAATTTCTGACCAAAATTTCATTCGCCCTTGCATAGGTAAGCATTGGCAACAGTAAGAGAAAAGCCAATGTCCAAAGGGCTGAACAATTTCAAAAATTAATATTTTTCAATTTTTTTGCCAATTTTATATATTTAAGAAACTAAAATTTCTCAAAATTTTATTTTAAATAATTATTTATATAAATATTTTTACTCACCCAAAATTGTGCAGAGAACAAATTTTCGTGAACGGAATTTGCGCTTATATGGATGACAAACGGCCACCCAACGATCGAATGACATTGCAGTGATCAAAAAAGTGGACACAATTCGACCAACAGAACCGCAAATATGATGCCTTTTGAATAAATTAAATTATACAGAAATATTTAATTATTTATTACTTACAATTTACAAATTGGCGTTCCAAACATCCAAAAGCCGATTATGCTATCCTGAAAATTTTTATTTTTTATCTGCTGATTTTTTTTACAAATATAATTTATACTTTTAATATAATATAATTATTTAATTTTTATTTCAAAAATGATTTATATTAAATTTAATTATTTTAAATTTTTATATTTTTCCTGTAATTTTTCACCCACCAGAATTGCTGGAGGCAATGACAATGACATGAGAAAATCGACGACACAAAGGGCCTAAAGAAATAAAAAACGGTAAATAAAAAACAAAAATATTTATAAAATTGGTTGATTAAAAATTAATTAAAAGTTTAAAAAATTTATTCAAAATTCAAAAAATTTAATTAAATATTATGAAATACTGCTTACAGCAATATAAAGAATTGTATTATCCGTGCTCCTTTGCACATTTGGAAGACGAGAGGCAGTTGAAGATGGTTGACTGCCCTTAACAATTCCGTAGATCAATGTGAGAACAGAGGCTAAAAAATATATATAATTATTTTAAAATTAAAATTTTCTAATTTTTTTGAGTGATTAATAAAATTAAATAAAAATTAATTAAAAAATCAACAGTAAAGCATAATATTGCTTTATTTGTTATTGTCGTTTATTTCCTATTATTGGAAGGTGAATTTAGTTGGAAATCTTGATTAGATGATTTTTACAACTAAAACGAGCGCAAATTCAAAGGATTGAATATAAAAAATTTCCTGGTATTTAAATCAGAAATGAATTAAATAAAAAGGCTGACATTAATTATCTTGATGAGAAATCAAAAAGATCGATCTCCTAATTAAAAATAGAATTTGGCTTATTTATTTTTAAAATAAATTAGTTAGTAATCCATATTTTATCGCTTAAAACGCTCTCAAATCGAAAAAATAGTAATATTTTTCGGGTATTCTTTTCTAATCAATCAGCAATAGATTAATTGCTGATTATTCCACATTCATTTCTTCTTCCTTTTTATCATTTTGCGCAGTGCGCTTCATTTTCTCGCAACATCTAATAAATTTCCCCTTTATAAATCCAAAGGAGAATAAAGTTCCCTTGCTTTTATTTTATTCTTTGTGAGTGGTTTCCAGCGGCTCAGTGGTCTAGTGGTATGATTCTTGCTTAGGGTGCAAGAGGTCCCGTGTTCGATCCACGGCTGAGCCCAATTATTTTTTTGAATTTAAATTTGTATGAAATTAATTTAATAAATATTTTATACTTATATTAATAATATTTTTATTTTTTTTAAAATATATTAAAATATAATTTTATTATTAAAATTTCCATTAAAAATTTATGACTATTTAAATTAATTGATATTTTAAAAATAAAAATATGAATAAAAAATTAAATTTAAAAATATTTTTAAAAAATAAAAAAAATTATATAAATTAAAATATTGTTTTTTTAAATTGTATCAACCGTTGCCACAAACGCCAACAATTAAGCAAAGTGTGAAAATGATGACAACAGCGAGAACCCGAGGTTGAAGTTCCTTTAAAAATGAATAATAAAAATTTAAATAATTTTTAAATTTTGTTTTCCCCCACCTGAATTGGTGGATAAACATTCCGGATAAAATATTCATCGCCGCCAGGGCATAATTGCGTTCCACGGGTGGTCAATGTACATGCGGTCCAGTCCATATTTTATAAATAATATTGGAATTATTTGCAAGGAATAAAAATGGGAGAATGCAAATTTATTTCTTCTGGAAATTAATTTTTAAAATATTTATCATTGTACAAAAATGGATAAATTAATATGAATGGAATTAAATGGTAATAAAATTAATTTATAAATTTTACGACTCAATTAAAGGGATAATTAAATTTCATAAAAATGATGAAATATTATTGTTTGGACGTTTCCTAATTTGGCTTTTTTTGGTAAGAGGAATTGGATGGAAGGAGAAGTTCAGCAATGGCCTTTTGGCTTTTTCCATTCAAAATATGTCTTATTGGGTACAATGAGTTCATCTGAACCAAAACCTCCTAAAAGAATGAAGAATGGAAGAGGAAGGGTCCAATGAAATGGCAAAGGGAAAAATAGTGCCAAATATGCCTTTTGCCTCCTTCACTTTATTAAATTAGCCATTTGGGGGTTGGCACACGACATTGCCAAAAATAAGATTTTTTGGGGAGAGGAGGTGAATTGTTTTAGGTGGTGTTAATTTTTTTTCGCTCTTTGACTTTTCTCTGTTTATAAAAACTTTTTTGTTTTTCCTCGAGGGATTTGTGACGGAATTGTGTCATATATTAATCTAAATTTAATTTTTTGAATGGAAAAAATCAAAAATTAATAAAATTACTTTTAATCAATTAATAAAATAATCTAAAATATCTAAAATAAAATTATTAACAAAAAATAAAAATTTAAAAAATCAAAAATAAATAATTAAGGTTTTAAAAATATTAAAAAATAATAAATTAAAAATATTATTAAAAAATTAAATATTTTATTTCTGTGCTTTCTAATTATGCTCTCTAAATAAGAAAATTAAAATAATTGATCAAACGTAAATTTTTTTATATATTGTTTCACGAATTCCCAAAAAGAATTATTAAAATGCAAAAATAAAGCTTTTCTCACGCTAATACTGGCTAAATTCGCGCAAATATATTTATTTCCTTCTTTGTTTGGCTTTGCATGGAATGCGCAATTTTATTTCCCAATTCCTGGTAAAGCCAATTATATTTTGTTGTTGCAATATTTTCGGAGAAAAATGTAGAAAAAATTATAATTAAAATTTAAAAAAATTTTTGAATATTTTTAAGGGAATTTTCATGAATAAAATGCCTTCATTATATAGTTTTTACTGCTACTTTTCCCTTTTTTTTTTGGCCAAAAAATATGCGCCGGAAACATATTGCGTGATTTATTTGAAAAATCCAAAAAAGGGAAAAATGAAAAATGGACAAAAATGATGCTAAAAATAGTATTTATTAAGCATTTTTTGAATTAATGGAATATTGACTATCTATTTAGGCTACAAATTAATTTTTATTGAAATTTTTGTAAATTTTTTTTAATAATTGTCTGATTCTTTTTTTTTCATAATTGAAATTTTTTGGTATTTTAAGAATTAAGAAACGGCATTAAAATTGGATAAAAATGGAAAAAAAGTCTGCAAAATTTCTAAAAATTGCCAATTATAAATAGAAGGGAATGCCAATTTTGATGAGGCATCAATTTTAATTTTGCCCCAAATTTGGAAATATGAGAAATGGACAGAAATGATGCCAAAAAGAGAATTTAATAAGCATTTGGAATTATGCGAATATTAAAAGGCTAAAATTTATTTCATACTGAAAATTTTTTTAAATAATTATTAATTATCCAATTTATTTTTTCATTATTAAGGAAAAATGGTATTTTTGAAGATCTATGGAATTTAATTAAAGTTGGATAAAAATGGGATAAAATTTATAAAATTGACAATTATCTTTTTTTAATAGAATAGTTGGAATGTCAATTTTGGTGGGTCATCATAATCGATTCTACAATTTTAAGTTGTTCTTCAAATTCCAAAAAAGAGTTTTGATGAGGAGAAAGTTTACTTTGCCTCCGTAGACCAACAAGAAAAAAAATATAATTGTTGGCTTAACGCCCCATATCCCGCCTCCCCTTCCCTCCTCCGGTACACACATATATTTATTTCATTATTGGCGCCTTCCAAAAAATGGACCCAAAATTGGAAATTTGGAATATTTGAGTGAATTTGAGAGTTTGGGATGGGCTTCCCTTGGAGAAGTGAAAACGAATTTTGACGAAGAAAAATTATAGAAACTTATTGATGGATTTTTGGTTACGAAAAATGTTTATGGAATAATTTGGCTTAGGAAAATTTTAGGACCTCAGTTTTAGGATAAAAGCTAAATTTACGATCTAAATGGGAAAAATTTAATTGGTACCAAATTTGACTAATTTGGCTCAAAAAACGCTGATTTTCGACCAAAATTTCGAGAAAATTCTATTTTTTGATGTCGAAAATTGGTAATAAATATTTGTTGCCATAAAATTTGGGCAAAAAAAAGTTTTAAGTCATTAGGATTAGATTTAAAATTAGATCTAAGACATCCGATTTCCGGGGATAAAGTTTAAAATAGTGCCTAATTTGGCCAAATTATATGCACTCAATTCTAAAAATGTGGCTATTTTTGATTTGACGCAAAAATTTAGTGATAATTCAATAATTTTGGGGGTAAATTAATTATTATCCAAATATTAATAATAAGCAGGAATAAATTAAGTGGGAAAGGCAATATAAGAAGGAGAAGAGGGAAAGGTACAAATGCCAACTATGGTAAAATTTTACGGTGTCTCAAAAAATGTATTTCATTTTATTAATTTTATTTCTGCAAATAAACTGGGAAATTAATTAGCAGGAAAAAGTGATTGATGGAGGAATTGAATGGCGTGAGGGTAAATTGTTGCCAGAAAAACACAATTAAATGCCATTTTTATTGGAATTTTAATTAAATTCAAATTTTTTCTTATTTGTTTGTGCCGTCAATCAAGAAGTATTTTGTGCAAATGTCAATATAAAAATAGACAAAAGAATTCCCTTCAAAAGTGCAAATTGTATTTGGTTGATATTTTTTAAAATATTAAAATTTCTTGGGATTAAATTACGAATATTTTTGCATATTTAAATTAAATTAAAAGCCCCAAAAAATATTAAAATATTTGAAAATTTTATTTTTTAACAATTAAAAAAGAATTAAATTATTAAAAAAATAATTTGAAAAATTTAATTTTTTAAAAATTAAAAAGAATTAAATTAATTAAAAAAATTAAAAATATGAAAATTTTAATTTTAAAAATTCAAAAGAAAAATTGAAAAAAAAACAAAAACCCAATTTAAAATAGAGCCTAAAAATGGAGGACTAAAAGCGAAAAGAAAAGGATGCGCCTGACGCCTGAGGCAAAAAATTCCTCAATTTTCTTTTTGGAGTTTAGCAGCAGAAATCGCGGTAAAACAAATAAATAAAATGCGAGGAAAATGGATGGTTCCCGGAGGAATGGGGCAATGAAATTGGAATTTGGAAGTAAAATTAATGCCCCATGGACATGGAGGAGAGAGGGTTGGTGTCTGTGGGAGAATTTGAGGCACGGCACATTTCTGTCTTCAAAAAGTCGTTTTCATGGTAAAAGTAGTGCAAAATGCAAATGCAATGGCATTATTATAATTAAAGTGCAAATTTTTAGGCTTTGATTTGACCTATTTTGTAAATGTAATTTTATGATAAAAGCAGATATGGTAATTAATTGAAGAACATTTATTTTCTCCTTTTTGCATATTTATTCTTGAAATCACCGTCGTCTCTAATTTTAAAGATTTTGATAGTAAAAAATTGCGTCCACAAAAATTATATAATTTATTCTCCAAGGACTCGTCTAAAATAAATTTTAATTTTGCTGAATTCGAATGGCGAATTCCATTCCATTCCATTAAAAAACAACGGCACCCCAAAATCCCATAAAATGGGAATCCATCAAAGAACTCCAACAAAAAACATTCATTTCGCCGCCAGGGGATTAATTAAACCCCTTCCGCTTTTTCTACCCATCAAAAGGATGGGCACTAATAAAAACCTTCTCTAGGGTTTTTGGCCAAGAAAATGGAACGGTGGCATCATTAGATTGCTTATAGGGCCCATTTTTGTGAATTCAACAAAAGGGCATTAAGAATTAAATTTTGTGTCTTTTTGTCTAACATCTAAATAATTCTAGAATTTTAAAAATGTTAAATGGAAAATTAATATTTTAACATGAAAAAAGAATAAAATAACCACCTTTCTGTGGCCATAAATTTTCGATGAATGACAGAATTAATTGGATTTTAGATAGAAATTATGCATAATTCCTAATTTATTTTTATGTGTAAATTCATGTTTTTTTTAAATATTCAATATTTATGAATAAATTGAATATTAAAGATTTCAGAATATTTGGAGAATTTTAAGATAAATTTATTTAATAGGAGTCTATTAATTTACATTAAAAATGACTGAATTTACATAAATTCTTTCGTTCGAAAAATATTATATTTTTGAGGCCATATTAACTTGACCAAATCACACTTATTTAAAATTCCCTAAACCCTAGTCCTAGCATTTAATCCCATCCTGCCTGAACATAGTACCTAATGATGGGTGATGGCTGATGGGCAAGATATATGGCATCAAAATATAATATTTTTCGACACGAAAGAATTTATGAAAATTCAGTCATTTTTTATGTAAATTAATATTATCTCTTTATTTAATTTACATTTTTTTTTTTAATTTTTGGTAAAAATTATAAAGTGGCAAAACAATAATAATGAAAATATTTATGAATTTGGTAATTTTTTTCAAAAATATGCAATTTAAACTATGAAAATTTTGAAAATGTTATCATTGAAGGGAATGAATGTTATTGTTGAAAATGACAAAAGAATTTAGTTAAAAAGTTGTTTGGACTTTTCCCTTTGATAAAGCATTTTTTGAGGTCCAACTGTGAATACAACGCAAATTGGGCTTTTTTAAAAGATGGATGTACTGAATGGCATCAAGGCACTTTTGAGGGAATTGAATGGGAACAATTATTTTATTTCTTAAAATTTTGTAATCCCTGAATTGTGGACCTTGGACCCATAATTTGTGTTTTTTGGGATGTAAAATTTTGCACCAGAAAATGTTCAAAAAAGACAAAAACCCAAATTATTCCTTTTTCGTATTTATTGTCAAAATAATTATTTATTTGGAGGAATAAATGTATTAGAAATTATTTGGAAAAATATTTACAATTTTTTTTACTAAACCATATTAAATTTTTCGCGAACTAAAAATAAATTTAAATCATAAAGCAGAATTATTTGTGAAGTATTTTAATTAAAAGATAAAATAATAACTTTTTAGAATTATTTCTGGCAGAAAAGAATTGAAAAAAATTGGTGGAAAAAATTAAATTTTTAATAAATATTTTTAAAATTTTATGTCTGGAAATCAAATACAAATAAGAAGGTATTAGGCAACTTTCATACAAAGAACTTTTCCTATATTTTTTTTGACTTTCGTTCCAAGTAATTATGCCTTTTGGCTGGAAATGGATATAAAAATATTGCAGATAGTCACGCAAATTATCCTTTAAAGCTAAAAGGTAATTAATTAGTCATTTTCTGGCATATTTTTGTGACTTTATCCCAAAAGAATTTCAACCAAATTCTTCTAATTAATAATAAAATTAGCATTAAGATTTTCCCAATTTTTGGGGATAAATTTAATTTTTAATTCAATGCACTTTTTGAAAAAAATCGAATGTTTATTTTTTGGCCGGCTTCCGCTTATATAAAAGAAGGAAGGAAAAAAGTGCCAAAAATGAAGAAGAGCAAATTGTGAAAAAGAATAAGACGGAATTGGCTGGAATTTTTTGAAATGAACTGAGAAGGAAGGGATTGCGTGCCAAAAGGGCCTCAATTAACTTTTTGGCCACATTTTGGAAAATATTTGTGTAATTTTTGGTAAAAAAAATGCTTCAGGCGTAGGAAGCCACAGGCCATAGCCACCATTCGGCGTTAAAATAAAATTAAACGAGGATCTTCCTTCTTCCAGCGAAATAATCTTTCGTTTAGAAAATTTATGGAAAAATGGAAGAAACAAGAAACAGCTGCTTTTCTGCTTTTTGAACAAACCAAAAGTTGAATGAGGAACGGATGACAGCCGGCAGTTGGGAATGAATAAAAAATAGAGTTTAAAAAACAATGGATTTTTTGGTTAAGAAGAGATGTGGGATAAAAATTATTCCTGCTGGAATATCCATTTAATTATAATTGAGTTCAAAAATTTAATAATTTTATTTTTGACATCAACTAGACCATCCAAAATTTAAATTCTCTTTAAATATAATTTCCAAGAATTCATTAAGAGATAATATTAAATGGATGGTATTTAATTTGGCGAAAAAAAACTTGAAAATGACGAAAAGATTATAGCGGTTTAACGGTTTATCCTAAACCCCTAAAACCTATATGTATTCGATAGATCTCGTCAAGACGCGTCGATTCGTATATATTTAGTCATAGTTTGATCAAAAATTAAGGGTTTTAAACCACTTAAACCATCTATGGGGTTTGGTTCAAAACCAATTAAACCATGACAAATTACTATATACCAATCGATGCGTCTTGACGAGCTCTATCCAGTATATTGTTTGCCGATTTTGGACAAACCTTAAAGACTTTTCGCCATTTTCAATTTTTTTTGCCATTTTAAATATTTCCCCTTTTCAATCATCATTTGTGTTTTTGTAATAAATTCTCGAAATATATCAACCGTTTAGAGATAAAAACAATTCAAATCTTTCTTACAATCATTTTTTATACTTATTATCAATTATAGAATGAAGTTGCGGGAATATCCTTCCTTTTTTAAATCACCAACAAAAATGATGGCTTGCCCCAAAATTTTATCAGAATAAAAATGGAAAAAAATATTGATTATCAAAAATGGCAATAACTTAAACGAATAAGAAAAATTACAAAAGTTTATTAAAGGAGATTTCTATAAATAAAAAGACAATATGAAATTTTCCCATCAGCAATTATTTTGCTCGAACTTCAATTCCGGTCATTTTTCGTAAGGTCAATGCGCTTTCCGGAATGGGTGTTGGATCGGTTTCCTCTTCATATATATAGGTGGATGCGATGGCCAACATATCTCCATCGGGTGAAAAAGATAAGCTGACAATTGATGTGGGAAATCTTAAAAAATGATGATTTAATAAGAAAAATATTTTTACCGGGAAAATTTCTTTTTAAATCGCAAAATAATTTTTGACTTCTAGTTAAACAGAAACCGGTTTTAAACCCTACAAACCATATACCACTTTGTTTTTCTCAACGAGATGCGTCGATTGGTATATAAAATGTCAAATTTTGACCCAAAATTAAAGAGTTTAAAACTAAAAAACTGGAAATATGGTTTAAACGGTTTAATACCTTTTAATTTTAATCAAACCATTACAAATTATATACCATTCGACGCGTCTCGATGAGATCTACAAAATGGTATACGATTTGTAGGTTCTAAAACCGGTTTCTTATTTTATTAGAAATCAAAAACTATTTTCGGCTAAAAAATATTAAACAATATTTAAATGGAATACACACTGACTTTCTGAATTGGCACAGTCTTTTGCGATTCACTGGGTCCCACATATTTACTATGGCATCACTGCCGCCGGTGGCAAATGTTCTATGCTGGGGATGAAAAGCGATGGCATTAACTGAATAAATGAGCTCGCCCATCTCATTTTTTTCTCGATGACATTTGAATGAATACTGTGAATAATAAATATATTTTAATGAACGAATTTATTATTCGTAATTATTAGGGCTGGAATTTATATTGATATCAATATTTTGTTTGCAATCCTAAAATAGCTTGAAAAAACCCATATAAGACATATTTTTATCACTGTTTTTGCAGATTTAAATAAATTTTATGTCAATGTTCATATTTTGGTATATTAATATTTCGGCATTTTTGACCATTTTTGTCAATATTTTGAAGATTTTTGAAGAAATTTAATAAAATTTTATATTTTTAAATTGAATTTTTATGAAAAATTTTGGAAATTTTACGAAAAAATTTTACAAATTTCTTGAAAAGTTTCAGAGAAAAATTTCATTTTCTAATTTTTAAAAAAATATATAAAAAAATGATTTAAAATTTTTAAAAAATTTATTTTAAAATTTTTGAATTTATTGATGTCTATAAAAATTTTTTAGAAATGGATTTTATAATTATATGAATAAAAACTACGAAATAATAATTTATGATTGGAGGAAAAAATTTTTCGAATATTTTTTAAAAAAATTTTAATCAATATTTCACCAATATTTAACTTATTTTTTTTCAATTTATATCAATCAATATATTTTACTAGTTTTATTGCCAATATTTTATGACTATATTTCTCGATTTTATATCAATAGAAATCCCAGCTATATAATTATTATTTATAATTAATTGTCAGAGAACCTTTCCCTTTTGTATTTCCGGGTTCGTGTCAAAATATTCTACGGCCACTCGACCCTCAATTGAGGCAAGAATGAATGCCTCACCGGACGGAAAGCATTTGATTGAGCGAGTTTGAAACTGAATTACAAAAAAAAATATTAAATCGATCTTTTTAGTGACAAAAAAAGGTACTTAAACGGTTTAAGTCCGCTTTTTCGGAAAGTGCTTAGTCATGGTCCCCCCTTTGGTTTTAGGGTTTGGGTTTGGGTTTGGGATACACGTAATATGCTTCTTACCCCACCCTATCCCTAACCCAACCCTGATTGACCCTAACCCGAAATATGATAAACCATTGGGGGGCCCAAGCACTTTCCAAAAAAGCGGACTTAAACCGTATAAGTACCCAAAAAATCAAATATTTAGAATATATTATGTTTGGATAAATATTATTTCTAATACCTTCAATGGTGATTCACGCATTTGGAGGGGTACTTTCATGCTTCTCAAATCCCATACCAACACCCGTTTGTCTTTTGTGCCTACCACCGCTCTATTGTGAATAATAAAATTTCATTAACAATTCCACATCAACTTTGCCGCCAGCGGCACCAAACCATTTCGTCCGCAAAAAGACGAGTCCGAAAAAGCGTGTTACGATATATAAATATGATAAATATGCTGTATATAGATATTTCTAAAATTATGATATAATAAAGTTTCAATTCAATTTTAAAATATTTATATTTAAAAAATTTTGACGAAAATTTTCTTTTTATTATTTTAGAAAGTTATTAATATCATGATTTGAAGTAGTATGATTGAAATAAAATATTTTTAAATAATGGAATAGTAACATGAATCATCAAAATGATAAATAATGAAACATTGATATAAAAGATCAATATGGCTTCATATTAAATTAGAAATAAATTATAAATGAAATGTATTTTTATTTAGATTTTATTTTGCAATATTAATGCACCGCAAAAAAAAGTTGTTTTAATTACAAAAATTATTTGCATTTCTATATTAATATTTAATATAATATCTTAATTATATTTGTATATAATATTTATTTAATTTAGATTGGTTTTATGCCAGATGAATGATTTTTTTCCAAAACTTGACGACAAAATTTTTTCAAATTATGAAATACATGCTTTTTCAAATCATGGCATTGTCATAAATATTTCTACAATGATTTGCTACATTCTAATGTGGTTTCTGATTAGAAGTATGTGCTAGAAGTTTTCTTCATATTTCATAAAATTTTTTATTTTTAGTTGGCTATAATAATTCTAATTCGATTGCCATTATGCGATCCCTGTCCATAATCACATTGGCCAATTTTTTCTGTTGGCTAATTCCTATGTTTTTTCCAATATTCATCATTGCGCCGCTTAAAATTCCAATATTTCAAGCAATAATCATTGCCAATTTTGTTGGACTCACCATACGCCTTTCTGGCGTTTTGAATGGGCCAATTTTGTTTATTTGCAGCAAGTTAGAGAATTAAATATATTTTTATAATTATTTTTTTTATTAATGCAGATCAGAATATAGACCAATTATGAAAACGGAATTGAAGCGTTTTTACAACAATTTTATGGCCAGATTTCAGCATGGACATCAACAACAAGGTGGCAATAATAGTGTTGCCATTGTCCAAGTTTTGCCAGCTTCAATTCCCCAAATGAATCCATCACTAAGGGCGTCAATTATTCGGGAGAGAATTAGTGGAAAATAATAATCAATAAATTATGTATCAGACTACCTAATTTGATAAAATTCTCTTTATTGTGAAATTAATTGTAATTCAGAATTCAGTTTAATTTTCTAATGATTAATCCATTTTTAAAATTAATTAATTTTTGTTAATTATTTTTTTCAAATTATCATGACAATTATTATTTAAGATTTATTAAAAATGGGAAATAATAATAAATTTTAATTAAAAAATTACTGACCAAAGATTCGGTATTTTTAAGTAGGGTTGGAGGCGGTCGGTCAACCGAACCGAAACCGAACCGAACCGAGGCGATTTTTGGCAAAAAAACCGAACCGAAAACCGAGGTCCGAAAACCGGGAAAACCGAAAACCGAGGGTCCAAACCGACCGGTTTTTCGGTTTTTCCCTTTTTTACCCCTAAGAGAATTTTTTTAGGAAATTTTGAAAATAAATTAAGTTTAGGCAATTGGTATTTCGTTTTTCTCATTCATTCTCCCTAAAATCCATCATTATTTTATTTGTGTATTATTTTCATGATAAAACAAAGATGATATTTGTATTCCAATCTTATTTCATATTTTATAATAAGGTTCGTTTTATAAGCTTATTGAATAATATTTTCATTAAATTTAGGCTGAATTAGGTCTTTTTCGCAATAATTTGACCATTAATCGCCCACTTCGAATTGATGATGTTTTTTCTTGGTGGCGAAAAAATCAAGAAAATTTCCCACAATTGGCAATCGCTGCAAAATGTCTTCTCTCAGTGCCAGCAACTTCAGTTTGCAGTGAGCGCACCTTCTCTATGGCCGGTCTTCTCTATTCAAATTCATTGCGCAACAGGCAATTATATTTTATTTATTTTTACAATTGAATTTTTCATAGACTTGGCGACAAAATGGCCGAAATGCTCATATTAATAAAAGCGCACTTAAAAAAGTTGCAACTTGGGCCAGCAATTGAAGAAGAAGACAAAGAAGAAGATATAGAAATCGAGGAAGATGAAGAATAAAATATTGAAGATCGATATTTAAATTATTTTGTTCGATTTTTTTCTTTATTATATGAAAAATTAAATTTTTAAAAATTTTATGACCATTTTTCAAAAAAACGAAAAACCGGAAAACCGAACCGAAAACCGAGGATTTTTTTCAAACCGAACCGAAAACCGAGGTCGGCAAACCGGGCCAACCGAAAACCGAAGACCCCGGTTTAAAACCGACTCTCTCCAACCCTATTTTTAAGCCTTAATAACCTATTTTCGGTACTAATGCAGATTGGCCCCTACGTGGGAAAGAGGATTATGATGATGATGAAGAATAAGATGAAGTTAAGGAAGATAATGATGAGGATGATGATGAGGATGATTAAGAAGATAATTAAGAAGAATATCTAAGCCTCATCTTCTTCTTCTTCATTCATCATCATCATCCTCATCCTTTCCCACGTAGGGGCAATATACATTAGTACCCTAGTTTCTTATAATATTTGTTCTTTTAATTCATTTTTAATTAAATAAGCAAATAGGAATATATTACAATTGTTTAAGAATAAATGAAAAGTTCAAGATTATTAAGAGTTTTTTAATAGAATTATTCAAACAGTAAAAGTAACATGGAAAGAACCGCACTCAATGGCCAATAAAGAAATAATTGAATTTAAAAAAATTTGATTGAATGACAATGGTTGTTTCAAAACCAGCAAAAGCCACAATTTTAAAATGCTTCTTTTCATTCAGCAGAATACTAATCCCTATATTTTTTAAATATCATAGAAGAGTATAGCTTCTCCAGCTTATTTATTGTAATCATTTTCCATTCACCAATTATTGTTGCATTTTTTTCTTATTATACAGGGCGTAAATAAAACGCCATACATCGTCCTTGATCTCAATTTCCAAGTGCGGATTAATTTAAAAATTTAATAATGATGATATGAGCAAAGAAATAGATTGAAAATTGCCTAAGGCAATAAGTGAAAATTTTTTTCCTTTATCATCAAAATTTTGTGAAAGTAATAAGTAATGTTGCAATTTGATGGACAGTCCATCAAGGTTTTGAGAGACAGCAAAAGGCAAATATAAATTGATTTTTTTGAATAGCTCTGGGAAATTCCACTAAAAAGGATGAAACAATTTTACATTTTTCATCGCTGAAAAATTATTTTGTTGATTTCTGAGTATTCAGAAAAATAAAATATTCAATTTTTAAAGTAATTTTTCCAATTTTAGAAAATGATTGCATTAAATTTTCGGCGATCTCATCAGCAATTATCCATTGCAATATGCAGCCCATTGCCCAATGCTTTCCACAACAATTTGCGAAATAATTCATCCAATCCATTGCCGATGATGACCAGAAGGAAGGCATTGAGAACATTAAATGTTCCAGGATCAACAAAATGGACCGTACATGGCCCAGAATCAAAAAAATGGACCGATACGGATAAAATTATATCTGCGTTGTTGTTTTTTAAGCACTCGAATAATAAGAAATATTACCGGATCGTCGACATTCCAAGTGCACCAAATTGGCAAATTTTTAGCCTCATGTCATATCGCCAAAAATTTGAAACAAAAAAACAGCAATCATTTCCTCATGAGGAAGCAAAGGTGAACCATTTTTTTTTCTTACAACATTTGAGAAAGTTAGGCGAAAAAAACGGCTAGATCCAATATAATTTATAAATTAAAAAATCAATAAATTTTTGTTATATTTTGTTTAAAAATATAACATAAATGCATTTTGTTAAAGATTTTGTAATTAACAAATAAAATAGTTATAAATTAATCCAGCAATTTTACCAAAATGACCTAAAACTATTCCAATTTCCATAATATAATTAAATATCTATTCATTTTTTCAACAGTTATTTGCCATAAATGAAAATTTAAATAAAATGTATTGTGAATGGCAATTCAAAAAAGGTGATTTTGACAAAAAACCGGAAGTGAAAATGTTGCTGAAGGACATGAATCTATGTGAATTTTTGAATTATTTTTAAAAATATCTTTTAAATATTATAAAACCGTCCGGGGTCAATTCCACAATAGATAAAAGACAGGGCCAATATAATCAATTCCATAATAGGGTCATGGGCGTTTTCGACTTATAATAAATCAGAAACCGGTTTTATACCCTACAAACCTTATATCATTTTGTAGATTTCATCGAGACGCATCGAATGGTATATAATTTGTCATGGTTTGATCCAAATTAAAGGAAGGGTATTAAACCGTTTAAACCATATTTTTCAGTTTTTAGTTTTAAACTCTTTAATTTTGGCCCAAACCAAGACAAATTATATACCAATCGATGCGTTTTGATGAGTTCTACAAAATGGTATAAGGTTTGTAGGGTCTAAAACCGATTTCTGATTTATTATAAGTCGAAAACGCATACATTGGCCCTATGTGGAATTGACCACATTGACCCTATTGTGGAATTGACATAGCACCTTATAAAACAACATAATTTTTACATAATTTTTTAATCACTGAATTTTTAATTATATTATTTAAATAAGTATTTGAATTCGACTCTTATTATTCAATCTAAGTGAAAATTAAGTATAGAGACAGTTAGAAATATTACAGGTTAACACTATATTCCTATTTATTTATTTGGTGCTATTTTTATCTATATACTAGTTTCAACAATGAATTATATCCAAACAATATACCATTTAAAAGCCCAAAATGCTCTCTATCTTTCACTTTTTTTTTAAATTTTTTTTAATCTAATTTTTAAACGGAAAGCAAAATTAATCTACCAATAAAATTATTGAATTTACTCAAAATTTTCATATTGACAAGTAATCATATTTGATGAGGCCATAATATTATAATATGATTGTCATCAAAAAAGCTTAGACTTAGATTAGATTTAGATTAGGACTATGGCTAATTTTTGCCTCAAAAATATTGATTTTTCAAAAAAATTAAAATTCAATTGAAATTATTAAAAAGTTGACCCACATTTTTGGGGCGTCTCTCCACTCTAATGGTAATATCAGCTTTCAATTGATTGTTTCTTTGTTGAACTTAGCCAAAAGATTAGGCAAAATAGACTATTCTCTTGAAAGTAAAAGATTTCGATTAAAATTAGCTTTTTAACAATTGAATTTTCATTACAATTAAATTATTTTCAGTACGTTTCCGTGATTCATTGTTGCAGGCAATCTTTAAAATGAACAAATTGAAAGATAATTACGAAAAATTCCTTGAAGGAAAAACAGATAATGAAGAAATAGAAATTTACTTGAAAAATCAAATATTGGATGATAAAAAGAAAGGGGTAAATTTTAATATAATTAAAATAAATCTTTAAATTATTTAAAAAATTCTTTAAAACAATTTCACATTTTCTAATCTCTTTGTTTCTCATTTTAGGCGATGCGTTGTTTCAATTATTTACTCCTTGATTCGCGGTTTATTAAGAATAAATTCAATGAGAAATGTTCGCCCAAAGATTGCACTTTTGAAAATTTTATCAAATCCATTTTTTACATTGGAAAGGGCTCACAGGAACGGCCAATGAACCATCTTGGGAAAGCTGCCAAAGCTGAAAAAAATTCAGATAATCGATTTGTAAGTCATTTAGCTGACGAAAAATCCTTGCCTGAATTTAGGCTTAAGGTAGGCTAGGTTTAGAGAGACTTTAGAGGGAGGCTCTCTAGGTTTTATTTAAAAATTGAAAATTTTACTTTTACAAAATTTAGGTCAAGAGGTTGCGAATGCAAAAAACGCCCTCAGTCATGGAAATTATTTTTCATAATTTTATCATTTTCATTCATTCTCCATTACTTTTTCAGACAAAATAAATTCGAGCAAAAAAAATTGCCAAAAGTACTTACTATAATGTTACCTAATTTGGCATCAATTAAAAAAGAAATCACTTTAATATAAATTTTTCAAATCTGATCCATTTTTATATTGGTTTTAAAACTTATATTTTTGGGTTCTAATCCTTTAAAGATTCGTCCATTTCAATTAGAGTTGGTCAAAGTCGATTTTTAGACCATTTTCAGTTTTAGAACCCTGTTTTGATTTTTGTAAAAATATCGGTTTTCTTTTACAATTTCTCCTATTTTCAATTCTTTTTAGCAAAATTTATTCGGTTTGAAATTTTATCGACTTTCTCAAACCGACACTGATTTTGACCAACTCTAATATTTATTTACCTAAATTTAGATAGGTGAGCTTTTATTAATCGAATTCTCTTTTATTGTTATTTAATTTTAATTTTAGGATTACTGCTATAAAACAGAGCGGATTCGCGAAATTTGGGAAAGTGGAGAAGAAGAAGAAGGTGTAATCATTTTGCGATGTTTTGAGTGGCGATTTGAACAAGAAGCAAAGATACGGGAGGCTTGCATGCTCCAAGCACGTTTAATTTATAATTGGGAGGAACCATCCAGAATGGACGGGGAAACAAAACAAATGAATAGTACGTTCATGATTAATATAATTTCTAATGATTTTTTTGTAAAAATGATTAAAAGGAAAAGTTATGGGTAAGGAGGTATTTGAAACGATGTTTGCAAAAAATTCAACTTTTTCTAATGATTATTAGCTTTGAATTTTGATATCATTTTAGCTCTATAATGATAATAATTCGGTTGGTACGTACCTCTTTTGGAAAAAAAAATTTATTTATTTTTGGTTTAAAATCCATGTTTTAGGGGTTTTCGAGGTAAGAGAATCCAAATTTGGCATCCATTTTGAATTCGGATCACTCTAAATCTGAATGGTTCATAAATCGGTTTAAAAAATTATTTTGATGATAGAATTGTATTGGCTTTGGCAGCATTAAAAAAATTTTATGCCGGTTTTTGAAACATTCATAGTCGAATGAGAATTTCGGATTCTCCGGTCTCGAAAAACCCTTAAATATAAATCTTAAGGAAAATAAAAATTTCAATTTTGTTCCAAAGAAGGAGTGACAGGGTATACCAAATTAAAGCTTTCTTTAATTGTACATAATTATTTTTTCAGTACCAAGTTGCTATGATTTGGTCAATTTAAAGGATGAGAAAGTCAATGGATTAAAAACTGCCGAGGAAATTGGCACAAATTTATTGGTCCGGGCCTATGCCATATTTCGAATTGAGCAAAGCAAACCAATTAACGAAAGGAATTCGGGCTCGGACTACAGCTACAAAGTAATAACAATTTTTCATTTTTTTGTCATTAGGTCCAAAAATGATGAAATTTTAATATTAGAAATTTATCATTTTACTAATCGAAAAATCTATAATTTATGAAAATCAAAAAATTTTTATTAGTAATTTAATTAGTGAATTTGATGATTTTTGATTTTAGAAAATATTTACAATATTTTAAAAATATTTTTATTTTTTTGGTTAGGAATTTTTAAATTTTTACTAGCCTCTTCAAAATAAAGATATTATATTTAAAAAATTAATTAACATGGTTCAAAATTTTTTTCTCAAATCTATAAACCATCATTAAATCATGGTCTAAAAAAATAAAAAAAATATTAAGCATTTTATTTTAAACCGATTTTTTCCTCGAAATTACCTTATCATTAGGTTAAAACCCATATATGCCAATTATAATTAAATAATTCATTTTGGTAAGGTCTAGATTGGTTATATTATTTATGGGAATATAATAAACTTCATATTTTAAAGCATTTTATCAGCTTTTTTAAATAGCATAGCCTTTTTAATATTTTATTTTATTTGTTAAATTTAATAATTCTCCTAAAAATGCTTTAAATTTAAGGATATTATTAATAACAAGAAAGAGGACGAAGCCAAACCGAAAGATGAAGCAAATGCCAAAATGAAAGAGGAAGAGAATGAAGAAGATTATAGTCCTTTAAGATTGAATATTTTATCGAACTATGATAGAAGAAATCGCATACCGTGGATTATTAAGAACAGGGTAGATGAAGCTAATGTCAATGGGGAAGAGGAAGAGAACGATGAAGATGACAGACAGAAAGAGGCTATTGATAAAACCACTGATGAGGGAGAGAAAAAGAACGGTGAAGATGGCAAGCCGAAAATTCAATTAAGGATAAGTGCCGAAGAATTCTTGAAGGATTATCTCTGTAAAAAGAATTAAAATGGGTACCTTATTTTGTTTGATATTCATAGGAATTCATTCATTTTCATTAAATTGGACAATTATTTCAACACTGATTTTTATTTGCTTTCAATATTTACCTCACAAATTTGCCTATTATGTCTTGTGGGTCAGAATATTCTCAAAATTTGAATGCATTTCCAATATATTTTGTGAATGTACTATTTTAACAATATTTTAACTTAAAATTTCAAAATGATTCTGAAAATGAGTGTAAAAATAAATTTTGAGAATTCTTTTATTTTAAGAAGCATTTTAGTTAAATTTTTAAAATGATTCTGAAAATGAATGTAAAAAATAAATTTTGAGAATAAATCCATTTTGAGATTATTATAAAAATTGAACTATTTTTAGCATATTTTTAAAATAAAGATATTACATAAATATTCTGAAATTTATAACATTTTGAAAATTTATTTTCATATTATTTTTTGAATCATTTTCAAAATTCGTCTAAAAATTGATTTCAAAATGGTGAACATTTTATAATGCTTTTCAGAATTCTTCTATTCTCAAGATATTTTACAAATTACATTATTTTTATAATATTTCCAAAATTTAATGAAATTCTCAAAATTATTTGCTCTGTATTTTTTTTGCGACCCTGGGTTAAACGGAATTATGAAAAACCAACCAATATGAATCGAAGGAATTAAGAAGAAAAGTGTGAAATTCCATCCAAATTGTAATATTAATGAAAGCATTGGGCAAAATTGTTTTAGTTTTTGATAAATATGTAAATGGATGGATTTCTCAAAATGGAATGAGGATTTTACTCGAATTTGAGCAATTTTAAATCAATACAAAATTTGCAAATCACCGAATCGATTGGATTTCACTGCAGCAGCAATTGGTAATGTAGTGTGTTTGAATTGAGTGCGAGGATGCTAAAAATATTTACTTCCTTTCATTTTTGTTAATAATAATTTTTCTATTTTTAGTGCAGAATTGAAAATAAATGAGGAATTTTCACTCCAAGAGAAGGGACGGTGCTTTAAAAATCGGAAAATACCGGTTATTATCGGGAACGGTCATGACTTTCGGGTAAAAATTTCACACTATTGGATTGGATATTCCCTAAATTGAGGAAGGACGAAGGAGGCAATTCACAGGATCAAAAAACGCCCGCATCCTCCAGAAATCAATAAAAGGATGTTTTCGGCTCTTTCCACTTTATTGATTATGGCCGTAAAAATCCAGCAAATAATTTCTGCCCGTCTGCAATTTTCATCTGGGACTGGGAGTGTTTCTATTTTTGGTAGGGAGATTCGATTTCGGGTTGTAGTTTATAGATTTGTCTCTGTAAAATTATATATTAAACCGCGGTTTAATCAAAAAACAGATTGAAATTAGAATAGAAAAATTAATTATGAATGGACGCTTTCATTTCTCTAGTATTGATATAAAATTCAGTTTTTAATGCAAATAAATTTTTGTAATTGATTTTATGAAATTTTATCATTAAATTAATTTTATTTTGAGATTACTCAAGTGGTCTTATGGTGTAGTGGTTAGCACTCGAGACTCTGAATCTCGTGACCCCGGTTCGAATCCGGGTAAGACCTGAACATTTTATTTTTGAATAAATATTAATTTTTTAAAGAGTAATTTCTACTAATTTAAAAAAAAATAAATATTCAATTATATTAATAAATTTTTACACAAAAGTAACTAAATTCAATGATTTTATATGAGTAAATTAATTTTCATACTCTTTTTCAATGATTTATCTTCAATACATTTAAGATTTAATTAATTAAAGAATGAAATAATAATTATTATTTGGTATGGTATTGACTCTTAAATAATCCAAGCTTATAGTGGGTTTAATTGAATTATTAAAATCAGAACAGGCGGAATTATTAAAATCAGAACAGGCGGAATTATTAAAATCAGAACAGGCGGAATTATTAAAATCGGAACAGGCGGAATTATTAAAATCAGAACAGGCGGAATTATTAAAATCGGAACAGGCGGAATTATTAAAATCAGAACAGGCGGAATTATTAAAATCGGAACAGGCGGAATTATTAAAATCAGAACAGGCGGAATTATTAAAATCGGAACAGGTGGAATTATTAGAATCAGAACAGGCGGAATTATTAAAATCAGAACAGGCGGAATTATTAAAATCAGAACAGGCGGAATTATTAAAATCAGAACAGGCGGAATTATTAAAATCAGAACAGGCGGAATTATTAAAATCAGAACAGGCGGAATTATTAAAATCAGAACAGGCGGAATTATTAAAATCCGAACAGGCGGAATTATTAAAAAATCAAAACAGGCGAAATTATTAAAATCAGAACAGGCGGAATTATTAAAATCAGAACAGGCGGAATTATTAAAATCAGAACAGGCGGAATTATTAAAATCAGAACAGGCGGAATTATTAAAATCAGAACAGGCGGAATTATTAAAATCAGAACAGGCGGAATTATTAAAATCGGAACAGGCGGAATTATTAAAATCAGAACAGGCGGAATTATTAAAATCGGAACAGGCGGAATTATTAAAATCAGAACAGGCGGAATTATTAGAATCAGAACAGGCGGAATTATTAAAATCAGAACAGGCGGAATTATTAAAATCAGAACAGGCGGAATTATTAAAATCAGAACAGGCGGAATTATTAAAATCAGAACAGGCGGAATTATTAAAATCAGAACAGGCGGAATTATTAAAATCAGAACAGGCGGAATTATTAAAATCAGAACAGGCGGAATTATTAAAATCAGAACAGGCGGAATTATTTAAATCAGAACAGGCGGAATTATTAAAATCAGAACAGGCGGAATTATTAAAATCAGAACAGGCGGAATTATTAAAATCAGAACAGGCGGAATTATTAAAATCAGAACAGGCGGAATTATTAAAATCAGAACAGGCGGAATTATTAAAATCAGAACAGGCGGAATTATTAAAATCAGAACAGGCGGAATTATTAAAATCAGAACATGCGGAATTATTAAAATCAGAACAGGCGGAATTATTAAAATCAGAACAGGCGGAATTATTAAAATCAGAACAGGCGGAATTATTAAAATCAGAACAGGCGGAATTATTAAAATCAGAACAGGCGGAATTATTAAAATCAGAACAGGCGGAATTAATAAAATCAGAACAGGCGGAATTATTAAAATCAGAACAGGCGGAATTATTTCAATCAGAACAGGCGGAATTATTAAAATCAGAACAGGCGGAATTATTAAAATCAGAACAGGCGGAATTATTAAAATCAGAACAGGCGGAATTATTAAAATCAGAACAGGCGGAATTATTAAAATCAGAACAGGCGGAATTATTAAAATCAGAACAGGCGGAATTATTAAAATCAAAACAGGCGGAATTATTAAAATCAGAACAGGCGGAATTATTAAAATCAGAACAGGCGGAATTATTAAAATCAGAACAGGCGGAATTATTAAAATCAGAACAGGCGGAATTATTAAAATCAGAACAGGCGGAATTATTAAAATCCGAACAGGCGGAATTATTAAAATCCGAACAGGCGGAATTATTAAAAAATCAAAACAGGCGAAATTTGAGGGCAAATCGGCGGAATTAATTTGGGGCAAAAAAGCTCTTCTCTTCATATAGTGCCCATTACTTTTCCTTCCTTATAATCTATAATTTGAAAATAATTAAATCAACAATAATTAATTTATCAAAATTTATTTGGGCAAAAAAGAAAAGAAAAACATTAAAATTGATTGATGATGGAGAGAATGATTCAATTTTTGATTGACTTTACATAACCGAAAAAAAAACAATAATTTGGCTTGATTTAATATTTTATTCATCCATTATTCTTCCATCCTTTCTTGCTTCTTCCTCGTCTTTAGATTGGCTGCTGGTGAATTCCTCCTGCCACTTCAACCTGGACCTGTTCCGGAACTCCTTCTCCCATATATGCTTGGCCTTGCTGTTCCTTCATGAATTTGTATGCGCGATAAACGACCGAATAGAACCAGCCATTCAGGGCAATACTCACTGCAATGACCAAAACGGTGAGCCCAGTGACGAGACGGAAGTCTGGAAAGTGAAAAAAGTGCAATTATAAAATTCATTTAAATATTATTTTAATTTTATTTTTTTCTGATTTATAATTAAATTATTTTTCATTTTGAATTCTAGCTGTTCCCATAATTAATAAATAGTTTTAATTGTTACATGCTAATCTTGCGGCTTCGAAATCGGCCGGGCCATTGTATTTGTTCATTTCCATCTTCATCATCATCTCCGGATCGCGAATGAAGAAGTTATAAATCGCCAATTTTGGTGCAGCAATGATGAAGACCAAAGAGATGAGACAAAACGCAACACCGAGAACCAAGCTATTTCCCTGAATGAAAAATTTTAAACAATTTATTTATATATTGAGTCGAAGAAATTGTAATCCATAACCTTTTTGTAATCTCAAGGTTTTCGATTTAGATTTTAGACTTTAACTTTGGCTATTCTGACTAATTAATAAGCATACTCACTATCACTAATATATTCTATAATTTAGAATTTACTAAAGATTGGACAGATCGGGTTTCTGGTCGGGTTTGATTCGTGTAACTCAGACCGAAGAATTTTTCTGAATTTTCTGTTCAAACTCGGGTTTTTTTGGGTTCGTGACATCAAGGTTCGAAATGTTGATTTTTTAATCACTAATTCTCAAAAAATAAGCTTATGAGTACCAATCGATTAGAATGTTGCTCATTTAAATTATTTTTACCAAACTTTGTCTACTTTCCCTTTTTCCACTGTTTTTGAAAACCACAAACCCGACTCGAAACCCGAGATTTTTCATTCGGGTTTTCAGGTTAGGGTCTTTTCGGGTAACCCGCCCGACATAATTGGCCGATCTCCAGTATTTACTATTTAGTTTCAGCTTTTTAAGATTATAATTTAATAGCTATTATATGTCCCAAGTTTTTACATCAAAAACCTTGAGATTAAGATTATATGATTGTCATCGCCCTCTAATAAGTAAGTTATTTGAACTTACCACGACGATCAAATAGGGCAAATAATAGGACGGGTCACGTTTAAGCTGGGCCACAATGATCGACACATGCACGAGAGCAACGGATACATAAACCTGAATAATTGAATTGAAAAATAATCAATTAATTTTTGAAGATGTACCATTCCATAATTGGGGTTGGACCAAACAACGCAAGAAGATGCCATGGCGAGGTTGATGGCAGCACCGAGAATGGCGAACACGAAGGCACCCTGAAAATGTTTGTTTAGAATTTATTAATAAATTGATGTAAACCTTTTGAACATGAGTATGGAGTGGACCAAAGCAAAAGGTAAAGCGCGATTCCATTTGTTGATTGGACATTTTTGTTGTTGTTGAAATCGAATTTATTTTTGTGTTTTGATTGACAAAATTTGATATCTAAAAAACAAAAATTTGGTTCAATGAAATTTTGATTTAAGATTATGATATTCTATGATTTGATTGGCATTGTACTCGAGGAATCTATTTTTAATTGGTAAAAGAAAGCGGGGTGGGATGCTGCTACTATTACTACTATTACCAAGTATGAGACTGAAAATTAGCTTATTAAGCTCGTGGAGCCAATTTCTTGCGAACGAAAACTATGAGCTGAATTTGCTTCAATTTAGGTTGACTCTTTGCGAGAATGTTAAAATAATTTTGGCTTCTAGCTTCTAGTATTCATGTAGCGCCTCGGCCTCGCCTGCACCTAATTTATTTTGAAACTTATTTGTTTTTAATTATTGGTGGATTGAATTGAATTTGGATATTGAATTACTAATTTAATCGATATGGTGTTTGTCTGTTGCGCTTTTGAAGTTGAATGGCTGAGGCTGATGAATGAATTGAAAAATGAAAATGTGAAATCGTTATTGTCTAATTTCTACTTTGTATAATCTCTAATGCTATGTTATGCTTGTGAAGAAGTGAAGTGAATGAATGCGTCAATCAATCGATAATTGGATAAACAATCGCTTTGAAATTTTTTTCAATAAATTGTTTAAAACCAATAAATACTGTACGCTTTACTTTAGGTTTAACGTTTAAAAACAACTTTTTGAATGTTTGGTTCAGGATGAATGCTGTTTGCGTAATTTTTATTACGTCAAGCTCTATATTTAGCCTTCAGTAGAGAGGAAACTATTATAATTTTATCAGTGTTTATTGGTTTAGACTTTAACCTTAAACCAGCGATCATAATTTTAATTTCATTCCTTTTGTATTAATTTGTTTCACATTTATTTAGATATATACGTTTGTTACAAATCTTTTGAACCAGCAGCAGTATAGCTTTACAAACCGGTTTCAAAAAAAATGAATTTTGGTATTTGGGTCAAATACATCATTGGAGATTGGACTCGTCTACCATTTGTTTCGCATAAAACTCAAAATTACTAAAATAGCCATAACTTCTTTTGAGTTTTATGCGAAACTAATTTCATATTCCACTGCTCTTTCATCGATGCGCGTCGATCGATGTATAATATGAACCAAAAAACCAACGAATTTTTCGAAACCGGTAACTGTTCAGGAAATTTAATTATTGAAAAAGTAATGCTAAATTCGGATTTTCCATCAAGCGAAAAATTTCAAAATAAAATGTGGGGAACATTACACCATTACCAAAATTCCATTAATAATTAATTAAATTCTTTATTCAAAGCTAATAAATCATTAAAACAAACAAAAAAATTCCAATTTACTTGATAACAAAATCCAAATATAATTAAATAACACTAATGATTTATCATTTGAAAAAATCTCATCAATTCATCAATGTTTAACGATAACGACGCGGGTCTCCGCCGCCGCCTCCGAAGTTTCCACCATAACGGTCCTGCTGTTGGCCTCCTCCACCAAATCCACCATCGCCACCGCCGCCAAAGTAGTCGCCAGCGGCCATTTGGCGCAATGCATCCGGCACAATTTGTTTTGACTTCTCCATTACCTTTTTAAATTAAATTTATTTAAATAAAATTTATTTTTAATTTTATTACTTTAATCAGGTCTTTGGCCAATCTTGGTCCATCGGATGGGGTGAAGAATGTGTAACTGGTTCCCTAAAAAAGATTGAAATATGAGTAAATTGTATGAATTGTAATTTTATAACATTTCCGCCTTAAAAAGTTGGAAAAGTGACCAAGAAAAAAATCGATTTTGTGCCATTTTGTAATTTTTTTCGTTATAGATTTTTGCTAATTTTTAATTTTAATTAAATTCACTTATTTTTTTCAAAACAATTATCCAAATTAAAAAATATTTTTTGTGAAATAAATAGCACTTTTAGCGATAATAATTTTAATTTATTATTTTTAAAATGATACTTTTTTAGTTTTAAATTTTTAATAAAAAAATATTTAGCCATTAAAATTGAAGTATAATTAAAATTATTCTCTAATAATTATTAAATTAAAATTTGAACCTTCTTCTCATGACGCGCAGTGCGGCCAATTCGATGAACATAATCCTCCGCATTGTTGGGAAAATCATAGTTGATCACGTATTTAATATCGTTCACATCTGTGTGTGAATTAATATTAAATAAATTAATATTAATTAAATTTGTATTAATTACTATGTTTTATTTTTAGGGATTAAAAATAACAAAATCCGGAGGTATTTGTATTTGGGTCAAAATTTTTAATAGTGGCCAATATAATTAATTTCTCTCATTTTGAAATTAACTAATATTTTTAACATTTAATTGATTCGTTTTTTGTTCTTTAAAATAACATAAATGAAAATTTAGGTTTTTGATTGTTTAAATGGCCCAAAAATTTGAGATTATAGGAGTAGGAGTTGGAATTACCCTTCCAATCCATAATTTTATTTCAAATTTTTTAAAATTTTTTCCTTTTTAGTGATAAAAAAAAGGGATTCATGAGTTTTCAAATTTAATTTAATTAAAATGGCATACCTAATCCTCTGGCTGCAATATCAGTTGCAATAACGATGGGTGCCTTTCCATTGCGGAATTCTGTAAAATAAAAATATTTGAATTATTCTGAACATAAAAAAATACCTCCCAAAACCCATTCTCGCTCCGCTTGCGATTTGTCACCATGGATGCAGAGTGCAGATAAACCTAAAATTTTTAAATGGAATTTAGTAAATTATTATTTTTTTAAAAATCTATTTTTGGCTCCATATAACTTGACAATTAAAAAAATGTCAGTACTTTTATATTATGTTTTAAGTAGATTATGGTTTAAATAGAGCCAAATTTGACCTCAAAATTCGGCGGATTTTTTATTTTTTTTTGTAATTTGAATACAAAAAAAGCAAACCATTTTGGCGTAATCGACGGGTAATTTCGTCAGCTTTGCGCTTCATTTGAACAAAGATGAGTGTCTTGCATTCGGGCTAAAATAAATTAATTAATTAAAATTGGATAAATTGTTTTTGGGAATTGTTTTTAAATTTTTATAGTCAAATTTTAATCTAAAGCTAATAAGACTGGATTTTTTAATGTAATTAGGCCTTTCAAAATTCTTTCAATGTTTAAGGCAAATTGAGTATTAGGGCAGCATTAAAATAGACTAAATTAGCAATTTCTTTGATGTTATGAATAAGTTTTTGGCCAATAGCTTAGTTATAAGCTACAGCTTTAGTAAATTAATTATTAAACCGTGAAAGAAGCATGCCGTTCGAAAGCTTTAAAAATTAGCTAAAAGTTGGATTTTTCTCAACAAATCAGATTAGCATACGTCGGCATGGGGTGGAACTGTCCCGGGGGAGGAGCGCGCGCAAAATGGGGGGTTTTGGGGTAGGGGGGCGCAAAAACGGGGGGAGAAAGAGGAAAAGAGAGAGAATTTACACTAAAAAACCAAAAAAAATTTTGCGCTCGCGCCTATCGACGCTCGCATTAGTTTTTGACTATTTTTTTCTAGAAAACCTCATAATTTTTCAAAATTTTCGGTCTTTAGGCCTAAAAATTGATACAAAAATTTCGCTCGCGCCTTTCGGCGCTCGCAATGACCATTTTTTATTAAATTTTTGCGCTGCGCGGCAATTTAGCGCAAAATTTTGGTTGTCCCACCCGCCTTGCCGATGTATGCAGATTAGTGGTCACTTGTTTGCATAATTTAGTATTTTTATCGCTAATTGGTCAAAAAATCCAAGCTATGATTGAACCAAAAGTACCAATCATTTTTTCCCTAGCCCCCCAAAAATAAACCTGTTGCATAATTTCGCTGAGTAATTGTTGTAAACGTCCCAATTTGGCATATTCATCGACGATTTCCACATTTTGTTGAATGTTGCGATTTGCAGCCAATTCCAACGAGCCAACTTGCAAATGCACCGGATTTTGTTGAAAATCGGCGGCCAATTCGCGAACATCTTTTGGCCATGTGGCCGAAAACATCAAAGTTTGGCGATCCGGCTAAAAAATGAAGGATTTAAGTCCATTTAAAAATGTATAAAATTTTACCCGAATTTGGCTGACAATTTTGCGAATTTGCGGCTCAAAACCCATATCCAACATTCGGTCCGCCTCGTCCAAAACAAGGAAAGTGCATCGACGCATATTGGTTTGACCACCTTCAAGAAAGTCGAGAATACGGCCGGGAGTGGCCAAAATGATGTCAACACCTTCAAAATTTTGTTAATATATTAGACGTTGAGTTTTAGAAAAATATTAATTAAAGAATCTAGGGTAGAGGTCGGTTTAACTGGTCAGTGGTTTCAAAAAAAACTTAATTGAACCGAACAGACCGGGTAGAATGATAGCTTATTCGAGAGGTCGACAAGATGAGTAGGCCAATTTTATTTTAAATGAATGGCTTCTTATGGCTAGATTTTTTGGGCCTAAAATTCGGATTTAGGGTGGGAGAGCATAGGAATCTTAAAGCAGTCCATTATTTAAGTATAATTTTGTCAAAAAATTCTATATTGCGCGAACAGAATTCGCAATCTTGTAGAGGCTGCCGAGCAACTCGGAGCAACTTCACCCACTCTTAGATTGGTTCACTTTTTCGAGCTCTTTCGAAATGAGAGCTATCATTCAAAAAGATCGATCCAACTTATGGCCTTTTTAAGGTACCAGTTAAAATGACTTCAACCAAATGTTTAGGTATTAGGTTTATTTTAGATTGGAGGATGAAGTAAACGAAAGTGGCAAACCTCTTTGCAAATCCATTGCCTGTTTTTGCCTTTGTGTACCACCATAGCAGCAGGTCACGGCCAGTCCCATCTTTTGACAAAATTGGCGGGCAACTTGTTCCACTTGACAGGCCAATTCACGGGTTGGAAGCATCACAAGCACGGAGGGACCTTCGCCTCGCTGACGTTGCGGCTGGTTCAGTGTATGGATGATGGCAGGCAAAATGAAGCCGAGGGTTTTGCCACTGCCCGTCTTGCCAATGGAAACCAAGTCTTGTCCGGTTAATGCCACTGGCCAAGTGATGGATTGGATCACGGTTGGACGTTCAAAATTTGCGTAGAGATGATCAATGATTGGTTCTAAAAATAATCAATAAAAACGTCATAAAAACCTTAAATGTTTTTACGTGGAAATCCACTCTCGCCAAATTCCAAAATTGGACGCGGAATGTTGTTCCCATCAAGTGTGCATTCACCCTCATTCAACCATTGATGAATTTCGGCCTCATCCCGTTCAGCGATGGCTGGATGTTCGGCGTATAAATTCTTTGCAATTTCTGGCAAGTTCATTCGGCCCCAATCGATTCGTTGAAGTCCTGCGCCGGCTTGACCAAAACGATCCATACGACGTGGTCCGCCACCAAAACCGCCGCGACCACCGCCATAACCTCCGCCACGATTTACACCATAAGCTCCTAAATAATTAGTGATTTATAATTATAGTTTAAAACAAGAAGAAAACCTGAGACTCCATAATTAAACCGGATTGGTTGTTTCAATGATTTAACGATGGCAGGCAAAACAATTTTTGAAATGGAAAACATGTTGTTAATAAAGATCAATTGAATTATTGGTTCTTTTAAATAAGTTTTGAACACGGAATAATCTGAAATAATTAATGAAGGAATGTTAGCAAAAAAACAGAATGTTAAGTATTGATATTGACTATTGAGTGTTGACTGATATTAATTTTTAGCCCAGTTCAGTAGGGGTTTACTTAACAAAGCTCCATATTTTAAATAATGCTTATAGATATAATTGAGTCTCGACTCTTGGACACACACTGATCTTGGCTAATTATAATTAAGATGCCAAATATGTACATCACATCACATCAGCATCACATTACATCAATTCATGGCCGACCGCTTTAGATATTTGCCATAGGCAGGGTAGTGTATGTAGTAGCTACTAGCTATTTATGTAAAATATCTACATATAAACCCACAAAGCCATGCATGCTATAGATAAAAAATGACTAGAGAACACACAATACTTAAAAAATTAAAGAAACAGAGAATTATATGGCCTATCCCTTCCCTGCTTTCCATTTCCAATTTCCATCCAATTTTGGTGGAAGTTTTGGCCATAGCCATAGTCAAATTTGGCGTCGTTTAGGTTTACCAAGCTAAAAATCCTTTCCTTTATAAAACCGTGATGATTTAAGCTTACTTAGCCCATGCTTTGATCATTGAATGATTGATTTATAATATGCTAATTTTATTAAGCCATAATCATTTGCAGATTATCATTTCATTATCATTCAAATTAATTTTAAAATGGATGAAGAAAAGCAAACGGTTGCGCAAAAAATAATGTTCAATCGATTGTGTGAAGTATTTACGGAAATGAAAAATAAACAAAAGGATGGGAAACGATTTATATTCGATAGATTTCTCCGGAAATGGCGAGAGGCGATGGTCACTGAACATTCGGATGGATTTGTTGAACACAGAACGGATGACACATTTTTTCCGGCCATGCGTCTATTCGTTCCCAGCAAGGACCAAAGTCGGAATTTCCAAATTAGAGAGGTTTTACAAACTAAAACTTATTAATAATTTGTTAAATATTCTCAGGCTAAACTCAATGTATTGGTTGCTGGCGCTTTGAATGTTCAAAAGTTGGACAAGAAATATGAGGATCGAAAAGAAGTGCTCATTGATAAATTGGTGACAAAATCGAGTGAATATTTTCACGTGGAAACGCCAAAATTGTCCATTGCTGAAGTGAATGAATGTTTGGACCGCATTAAACCGGACATTAAGAAACCGGACCGTAAGCTATTTTAGCAGTGAACAATATCAATTCAAAAATTGTAGAAGAAAAAGCAATGAACAAACTTTGTCGCCATTGCACCACAAAAGAATTACATTGGATATTCCACATCATCCTCGGGGACATTGAACGGGAGCTGGGCAATTTGAGCGCTCATACATTGATGGAATGGTTCCATCCCGGGTCCGACTCACTTTGGAAGGTTTTACAACTTTTAATTAAAAAAATTTTATTGATTGAATTGAAGGAAGGAAATAGCCTATTGCAAATTTGTGAACAATTTTCAACGGAAGAGGAGGAGGGAGGCGCTGGCGGTGTCCGTCGAGATTTAACCGGCAATCTCCTTTGTAAACCATTTCGACCAATGCTGCTTAAACGACTCGATTACAACAAGTCTTGCATACCAAAGGTTTTTTGTTCAAATTTAATTATAGTTTTGGTCGCTTCGCTCCGCAAAATTCACTCCGTTCAATCCTATCCTTGACCCTAACCCTAAACCTAACCATACTGGAGACAGTTCAATTTGTCAAAAATTCCATTTCCGTTCGAGCGCTGCTCTTCTCATACTTTTTATTTGAATTATAATGTCAATTCTAGGAAAATGAGGAGATGTCGCCTTCGCTTTTATATATATTCCATCACCGGTCCCCCGACCGGTAAAATGTTAAATATATATCGGTTTGAGGTGGTTGAACCAGGGATTCTCTTTTCATTCGAGCGCTGCTCTTTTAAAATCTATAATGTCAATTCAAGACCTGAGACCGAGACTGAAGAATGTAGTCTTTATATATAATTCCATCACCAGTCCGACCGGTCTTACCGATAGAATTTTAATTTTTTTTTTAAATTTTGAATTTTATGCAAAACCAATAGCAGAAACATGCTTTGTCCTCTGCCCGTCGAGATGAGTCGATTAGTATTTCATTTCATGACTTTGAAATAAAATTTTTAAAAAGGGCGCCTTCTTTCATATAGTGCCCATTTTGTTTTGTGAAGATCATCAATTGCTGCAAACGTCCATTCTATGTGGAAGTCAAATATGACGGTGAACATTTGTTGGTGCACAAATACGGTGGCATCAATTACAAATATTACACTCGAAATGGCAACGATTACACCCACAAAATGGGCGCAACAAATGAAACATTGCTCTCCAAACGCATTCATCCATTTTTTCGACCTGAAGTGAAGGATTGTGTCCTCGACTGCGAATTGTTGATTTGGGATAGGAAAAAGCAGGAATTTGGTAGGTGTAAAATTGATACTAATGGAGTTTGACCCCTACGAGGGAAAGGATGAAATGGGGATGAAGAAGAGGATCACTTCACAGTTCTTCCTCTTCATCATCATCTTCTTCTTCCTCATCATTATCTTCCTCATCTTCTATCTTCCCTTTCATCATCTTCTTTTTCTTCATCATCATCCTTTCCCATATAAGGGGACAAACGACAAACTCCATTAGTACCGGAAAATCAATAATCATAATAAATAATATTGAAAATTTTAGTTGGAAAGAATAAACGTGCATCGGATGGGAACATTTATGATCCAAAACATTTGGACGAGGATTTCTTCGAAAATCACACACAATTTGATCGGAGTTTAGGTTTTAATTTCTGTCTGAATATTTTTAATCCACTTTAAAATTTAGCCGTTTTTGATGTTCTCTATTTCAATGGTCATTGCTTACTGAAAGCAAATCTACCACTCAAAGACCGGCTGGAGATTTTGGGAAAAATTTTTAAAGAAGAAGATCGCTCAATTATTTTTGTTTCGCCCAAACTTTCCATCAAAAATGCGTAAGAATTTCACATTTGAATTCCAAAAAACTCAAATTTTAGACAAGATTTTGTCAATTTCTACACAAAATCAATGCGAGAAGGCGAAGAGGGCATTGTGGTGAAAGGACAAAATTCATTCTATCGACCCGGTGCCAGGGCAGAAAAAAATGGCTGGTTCAAAATTAAACCGGACTATGGGGCTCAATCCACGTTGGATTTAGCCGTAAGTTTTCGTAAAAATTAAGAGAAAAATTAAATCAATTTTTAAAGGTAGTCGGCGTCCGCTTTGAGAATGCCCAACTCAACCATATCAAATCATTTTTGGTTGCTGCTCTACAAAATGGCCGAGGCGATCAGCTCCGTTTTCGAATTGTAGCCGGAATCACCTCCAAACTGAAAGCGCTGGACTATCAACGGCTGAGAGCGGCGCTGGGCGAAAAGGAAGATTTGTTGGAAGAAAGGCCCGAATGGTTGGACAAAAGAATGGAAATCCAACAACAAACAAATGGAAATGATGGGGGTGGTGGTGGTGGAGGGCCAGGCTCAAGAGGAGGAGGACCCGGGAAATTCGATCGATTTGTGCCAAAAGAGAATATTAAGGTTTTAAAGGAGGGATCAGGGAAAGGATGAAATAGGCAAAAAAACATTGAAAATGGTTGCGAAAAAGTTTTAATGGTTTGTCCTAAAAACCAAAATCTTAAGCCCAAACGATAGATCTCAACAAGACGCATCGATTGCCGATTGGTCTATAATTAGTAATGGTTTGATCAAAAATTAAGCGTTTTGAACTGTTTAAACCATTTCATGGTTTTGGTTCAAAACCAGCTAAAAATTGGTCAAACATAAACCAAATCATTATCAAGCGATGAGCCTCGACTAGATCTATCGGTTGGGTATATGGTCTGGGGGATTAGCACAAACCACTAAATCGCTTTAAACCACTAAAATTTTTTCGCATTTTCATTTTTTTTGCCATTTTAAATATTTCTCTTAAAATTAAAAGAATATCCAAATTTAAAATAATTTTCAATTTCAAGATTGTTGAGGTGCGCGCTTCCGGTGTTCGCAATGGTCTGCTCCAATTCCCTTCAATTGTTTCAGTGCGAAATGATAAATCGGTTTTAAATAAATATTATTGAATGAATTTATATGATTAAATTTTAAGATCGATGAGATTGACTCACTCAAGGATGTTTATCAATTTGATGAAGTAAATTTATTTTAAATTAATTTAATATTAAATTAAATTTTTAGCGTCTCCGCTCTCGTCCAATAATTGCGAATGAATCGGATCCACACGAAGCGAATATTTTGTTGAATCGGAAGAAAAGGCTTAATCTGAAATTGAAGAAGGAATATGAATTGGTTAAAACGAACACAACGGAGGTTGGCCGTTTTGGACGTCATTTGGAAGGGAAAAAAGTTTGCGTGCTGAATGCAAATGGCGGAGTGAGTACGCAGGATTTGCAGAAAATTCTCATCCAATTTGGGGCCACACCAATTGCATTACCAAGTAGGTGATTGTGAATGTAATTGCGATTTTAATTGTAAAATTGTATTTGCGATTGTAATTGTAATTGCGATTGTAATTGTAATTGCGATTGTAATTGTAATTGCGATTGTAATTGAATTGCGATTGTAATTGTAATTGCGATTGTAATTGTAATTGCGATTGTAATTGTAATTGCGATTGTAATTGAATTGCGATTGTAATTGTAATTGCGATTGTAATTGTAATTGCGATTGTAATTGTAAAATTGTAATTGCGATTGTAATTGTAATTGCGATTGTAATTGTAATTGCGATTGTAATTGTAATTGCGATTGTAATTGAATTGCGATTGTAATTGTAAAATTGTAATTGCGATTGTAATTGTAATTGCGATTGTAATTGTAATTGCGATTGTAATTGTAATTGCGATTGTAATTGCGATTGTAATTGTAAAATTGTAATTGCGATTGTAATTGTAATTGCGATTGTAATTGTAATTGCGATTGTAATTGTAAAATTGTAATTGCGATTGTAATTGTAATTGCGATTGTAATTGTAATTGCGATTGTAATTGAATTGCGATTGTAATTGTAATTGCGATTGTAATTGTAATTGCGATTGTAATTGTAAAATTGTAATTGCGATTGTAATTGTAAAATTGTAATTGCGATTGTAATTGTAATTGCGATTGTAATTGTAATTGCGATTGTAATTGTAATTGCGATTGTAATTGTAAAATTGTAATTACGATTGTAATTGTAAAATTGTAATTGCGATTGTAATTGTAATTGCGATTGTAATTGCGATTGTAATTGTAATTGCGATTGTAATTGTAATTGCGATTGTAATTGAATTGCGATTGTAATTGTAATTGCGATTGTAATTGTAATTGCGATTGTAATTGTAAAATTGTAATTGCGATTGTAATTGTAATTGCGATTGTAATTGTAATTGCGATTGTAATTGAATTGCGATTGTAATTGTAATTGCGATTGTAATTGAATTGCGATTGTAATTGTAAAATTGTAATTGCGATTGTAATTGTAATTGCGATTGTAATTGTAATTGCGATTGTAATTGCGATTGTAATTGTAAAATTGTAATTGCGATTGTAATTGTAATTGCGATTGTAATTGTAAAATTGTAATTGCGATTGTAATTGTAATTGCGATTGTAATTGTAATTGCGATTGTAATTGTAAAATTGTAATTGCGATTGTAATTGTAATTGCGATTGTAATTGTAATTGCGATTGTAATTGTAAAATTGTAATTACGATTGTAATTGTAAAATTGTAATTGCGATTTTAATTGTAAAATTGTAATTGCGATTGTAATTGTAATTGCGATTGTAATTGTAATTGCGATTGTAATTGTATTGCGATTGTAATTGAATTGCGATTGTAATTGTAATTGCGATTGTAATTGTAATTGCGATTGTAATTGAATTGCGATTGTAATTTAATTACGATTTGCATTCATTTCTTACATCTTTAATTATTTAGATTCTGAAATGGCTTTTGCCATTGCAATGGACCCCAAAAAGATGACTTGCGGTTCCCAAATTAAAGCAAATCGAGTGCACATTGTAAAGGGGGAATGGTTGTTGCGATGCAAAGAGGAAAAGAAACTTTTGCCATGGTAAAAATTGGATAAAATATTTTTTTTAAATTATTTTAATTGAAGGAAAGAGGAGGATATGATCCACACCAGTCCGGCTGCCCCATTCCAACTTTTCACAATTCCAACTCAAAATGAAGAAGAACTTAACCGGGATGAAAATACGGAAGAAGAAATGACTTCAATGGAAGAAGATGAAGAAGAAGGGGGGTCATCTACAGCAGCGGAAATTAGACCTACTGAAGAAGGAATGGAGGCGGAAGATGGACCAGCCGGAAATGAAAATGGAAGAGCAAATGAGGGGGAGAATGGATCAGACACGGACACAATGGCCCAATTGGCGGAAGAAGCGGAACAAGAGGCGGAAAAGGTACAGCAGAGAAGAGAGAATTTTTTCATTAACAAATTTAACAAAATTTTCAGGTCTTCAATGAATTGTCCGCATTGAATTTGAACGAATTGGATTGTGAACCGGTGGAGGCCGGCAACTTGTTCGCCGATTTCATTTTCCATTTGCATGAATCAATCGATGGGAACGGAGCAGCAGGACGTAATTCACTTCGCCGCAAAATTGAAAAACAAAATGGACGGATCAGCGATGAATTGACAGCCGAAGTTACACATGTTGTCGTTGGAAAAATGTGAGAATGGGAATGGATTAATATGGATATGGGCCAAAATTCAATAAGGAAAATAAAAAATATAAGAGTTTATAACGAACGGTTCAGACGTTTATCCTAGACCATTAAATCATATACCAAATCAATAGATCTCATTGAGGCGCGTCTTTTGATATTGGTTTGGCTTAGGTTTAGCAAACCAATTTTGAATTAGTTTTGAAACAAAAACTGAATAAATTAGAGAAATCTATCGATTAGGTTTGGGGGTCTAGGACAAACCATTAACCGCTATTGTCTTTTTACCATTTATAATTTTGTTCGACAAATTAAATTGTATCCAATTCAATAATAATATTTATTATTCCTCATTTTTCAGGCGTTCTGGCCAAGAGCAGCCTCTTTTCGAATGGAATGAATGGCAAAAGCAATTTAATGGGCAATTTGTGGGCGCAAATTGGGTGGACAAGGCAATCGAGGAAGAGGACCGTTACCGTTTGCCGGATCGAATTCACGAATTTATTGAATATTGATTTGACTGACATATTGGAAGAAGCCCGAATTTATTATCGACATATTTCTCATCTAATTTATTATTTTTTCAAAATTTCGATCTTCGTAAATAAATATTGACAATCTATTTTTAAAATCTTTTTTATTTTTAACATATTTTAGAATTAGAATAGAATAATAAATCAAATGGATTCATGGAAAAATAGATAGCCACAATTAATCGATCTGTAATTTCATAAATATAATATTCCAAAAAGGGAAATTTTCCGGTATAATTGTTTGGCCGTTGGCCCACAATTTCTCAACAATTTGCTAAAATTTTCAGCATCTCAGGAATCAATTTTTCAGTCTTTCTTTAATATAACTGGAAATTCTAGCTGCTGAGAAGCGGTCATTGGCATTTTTTCTGAAGATTCCCTGAAATTTTCAAGCAATCAAATTTTAAAAAATTTTCCCAATTCTAACCTTTAGAACATCAAAAAGAATTGCAGATTCATTTTTAATCTTTTCCAAAATTTTCCAACTAATGCTGTTATATCCCACATTTCCTTGCAAATTTAAGTAGGAAAATGCATTGACAATGTATTCATATGGCTTCTTTTCATGTTTTTTACCGCTACTCTTTTTGATTATTCCGTCCAAAAATGTAGAATTTATGAAAATGAATATTTCGCAGAATGCTACGCCCAGCGACCAAACATCCGATTTTGTGCACAATTTCGGTGTTACAATATTATTCAAAAACTTCCAAAACCCATTATTTTCATTTCTATTGGCGGTACGGCAGAATTCTCTCATTTCTGGGCTGGCTGAACGCAGTGAACGAGCCTCATGTTATCGAGCTCCAGATCGGCATATGAATTTTCTTTTTATTGGGAAAATTATATTTTTTAATACTGTTGGTTTCAATGCCTAATAAGGGCCTTACCCTTTTTACTACTGTACCCACACTTTTGTCTAATCGCCCTGCCCCGTCATCCGTCACCCATCAATCAAATTTTGCCCCAATCCTAATCTGCCTTTCAAAATGAGCCCCTTTCTCCTTCTATTCGTCTTTCTCCTGCTACATATTTGATAAATAATAATATCATAATATTATAAATAATTATCTAATAAATTTCCCCTTATAATTATCCCGTTCATTGAGCCATTATATTAGGCCTCCGATGAATGCCAAAGGTGAGAGCCCTAGGCCCAGCACTGAATTCAACCATTTTAGCCCTAGTTAAAGACTATTTTGAAAAAATAAATTTATCAAAATATTGGAAGAATTATCATCCATGTAATTTTCATTTAATTTGTTTCAATTATCAAAAGTTAATTACCTATATTCTAGTGGATTTTTGACCACTCCATCTTCGGATTTAACCGGGATCGCGGTTTGCAAGTCAATCAATTTTAAATTCAATTCAGAGGATGCATTTTCATTTTTAATGACCACCCAATTTGCTGGTTTCAAAGCATTGTGAATGGCAACTTTGATGAAAATTTAAAGAATATTTTAGGGAATTCAATATTCCATTATACTTTTATGAAATTGGGCCAATCGGCTTGCCATTACCGAAAATAGTTTAAGCAAATCAATTATCGTTATTTCTTCCCTTTTCTGCTCCAAATATTTGCCCAAATCCATTTCGCCCAATTCCAACATCATAAATACCGCATTCCTCAAAGAATGACTGAAAATAGAATAATTAATTATTGGATTAATAAAAAAATTTCTTTTATTAGTCACAAAATTCTTTAAATTTTTTAATTTTGCCTATTATTCCCGAATATTATTACTGGATAGGAGGCTTTCAGCAATCGAATTTTCCCAGTTACTAATTTATAACATAGCTATTAATGAAGATTTTAGGCCATTTGAGGGTCAGTTCTTTCTATTAATCATTTTGAAATTAAAATGATTCATTCAAATAAAATTGGCCTGAAAGTTATGGCGAATGCCATATTTTGACCTATAATTTTTAGTCATAATAACTTTTTGCCTATTTCCAATCAAATTCGCACTAAATTCTTTCTTTAAAAAATGCATTCCAAATTTAATATTTTATTAAAATTGTTACAAAAGCTACAGAACAAATTTCCATTCAATTTATAAAATAAAGCAAAATTAACGAAATAATATTTAGTATAATGTATATTTTTAACCAAAAATAAAACTTCTTAATGGAAGACCTCCACCAAAAAATCCAATATCAAAAATTTATTCCCCTCCAATTTTTCCATCTTTCCTCTTCCCAACCAAAACTAACCCGTCAAGCAATTCTACAACTGCATCAATTTTTTCTTTCTTGGCCAACTCCAACATTTCCAACTCATGTTCAACATAGTCACGCGGTTTTCGCTCCACCAGATGGTCGAATTTGATAATTTTTATGGCCACACATTTCTGCTCTTTACCATTGTT
This sequence comes from Pratylenchus scribneri, assembly GCA_030063045.1. Lineage (NCBI taxonomy): Eukaryota > Metazoa > Nematoda > Chromadorea > Rhabditida > Pratylenchidae > Pratylenchus > Pratylenchus scribneri. The sequence goes on from JAQSEB010000042.1 coordinate 509,460, forward strand.
TTCATCAATTGGTGCAGCATGATAAATCTGTTTTAGAAATTGGATTTTTTGTTTTATTTAAATATTTAAATTAATCTTTAATAAATCAATAAATATTAATGAAAATTAATTAATAATACAGTATATACTCTTTTAATTTCCCACTCTCCAATAATTCCCCATCTCAAAATTTTGAGGACCTATAGCTTCTAGCAGGGTGAACCTAAAAATTTGTTTATTCCTTGTTCTTAGTTTCCTAAAGCTATATAAAATCCGCTATAATTTGTTTAAAAATGTCCATAAATTTAGAAAACCCAATTTTCCAATTTTTGAGGTGTTGAAAAATATTCCCAATGGGAAAATAAAATAGCTTATATGGTATATTTGCCTACCACATTCCCATCCGAACGCAACATTTCCCATGTATTTGCCTTTAGCAATAACAAAAAATCCGAAGGTAATTTTTCCGATTCCGTTGGATTTTCCTTTTCCACCAATTCAAATTCTTTTTCTTCTCCACTTATCATTTTGTACAATTCTACTGCTATTGGTTTTTTATAAAATTCAATTAATTTGCCTTCATTTTCCTCCTTCCTTTTGCCGCAAAAGCATTTTATATTATTATTTGTGCGTTCATCTTATGAAGTAAAAAAATAAATATTATGTTTTTTACGCCAAAAATTGGCATTAAATTCAAATCCACATAATTCGTAAAATAAAAAGTTGGAAAATGTAATAACCTGATTCGGTTTTTTCCTCAAATGATGAAATAATTGATGGGACCAAAAGAATGGCCAAAACAATGGACAAGAATTTATTTGAAGGCATATTGGCAATGATTAAAATTAACAAAATTGTATGATGAAATCACTTAAAAAGTGCGCGACAATAAAATGATTGAATTTAAAGGAGAAAATTGAGCAAAGAAGATTAATTTTTTCGAATTTTTTATTTTATCAGATTCCCAACAGTGTATTTGTAAATATTGGAATGGAATTTTTCGGTTGAAGAAATTTTTGTTGAGAATTGAAAACCTCGGCCCAAATGGGAAAAGTCTGGGTTTTGAGAAATTGGATTGGGAAAAATGGAATGAGGCAAATCCAATGAATCCAGGCGCCTGGGAGGGGAGTTTGACTGGAAAAACGGGTTTGGGAGATGGCGAAGCGAATGAAGGGATGGCCAAAAAAGGCCAGCAGGAGAAACTATGATTGGAATGAAGATTTTGGTGAAACGGACAGGCGAAATAGAAAGAAAGCCTAGGGATACGAGCGCGCAAACCTTGCTATGGCTAAGGTGCCCAAGAAGCCCAAGGAGACGACCAAGAAATGACTAGGTCAGCAGATGGGCCAAAATGCCTCTTGAGAGGCGGCGCGGCCATCTATGGATAGATGATGGTTGCAGAATGCAAAATGGCCGAGAAGCCAAAGAGAGGCGACCAAAAAATGCATGACTGATCAGACAGAGTGGCTGGCAAAAAGTGCAGAGCTAATCAATTGAAGGGGGGGGGGGGGGGGTCGGCATATCGGAGCGGGACGTTTTGTGGCGCGGCCGGTTTGTGGCGAAAGCTAATAGCTCAGCGCCTAATAAATGTTTTCGTATGTTTTTTATATCATTGAATAGAGCAAAAAATTCTCTATCAGTCCATATAAAAATCAAATTATAAAACATATTTTTGCATTTTTAAAAATTCAAAAACCTTCAAAATTGACACCATTTTGCCCACTTTTATTCAATAGCTCATAACTTTCTTTATTTTGAATAATATAAAATGATTTTTATATCATTCGATAGATAATACATTGCTCTATCAAATGAATATAAAAACATTCCAAAACGGTTCAGATTAAGATGAGTTATAAAGCAAAAACTAGTTCGCCACAAACCGGCCCGCCACAAACCGTCGCATACCCTCGGCATATTGTGGCCGAAAATATTGATGTGGGCAAAAAATAGGCACGCCGATCAAATGAGAGCACCAAAATGCGCACGCGCCTTCATTGTGATTAAATGGCCATCTATATGGGCGACCGAATTTCAAATGCTGACTTGAATCTGCTGTTGGAGGCACCAGTGGATAGAGAATTTGGCACCGGACAATTGGAAAATGGAAAACCAATCGAATTTGGAAAATTGGGCACAAGGGAATAAATGGGCACCGGTCAAAATCGGTCTATTTGGCACTGTATATTCCGGACAATTGGGCCCCAAATTAAAAAAAATAAAATCCAAAAATTTCAAAAGAATAATTGACCAATTAAAATTCTTCGTTGGGTGTGCAAATCGCTAATAGATTTATATTTTGAAATATTTTGTTTTTTTTTCTCTTATTTTATGCCATTTTCATTTAACAAATGTTCATTCAAAATGTGAATTCTCGAAATGCAATAATTTGTAACAATTAGAGGCAAAAAAAGATCCGAATTAATAGAGAGACAAAAAATACCAATTAAATAAGAATATAGAAAATAAGTTTTCCCGAAATTTAAAAATTACAACAATATGTATATGAATCTGAATCTGTGAAATAATCCTATAAGTATAAACATAATTTATAAAAACTAAAAAGCCACCATCAACTTCTGGTTTTAATTAATGTAATTAATGTATAAAAAATAGAATAATTAGATTTTTAGAAAAAACTTTTATAATAGAATAGTTTTTTAACAGATTAAAACAAAACATCAAAACAACTTCTTTAACATTAAAATATTTGCTTTTATTTTATCATTCAACTCATAATCATAATCAGCGGCGAATCATTTCAATATTTTTTTTTGCCTCAGCAGACTCAAAGTCCATTTGTTGTGCAATTTTAAAATTTTAATTTGATCATTAAAATATTTTGCAATTATTGTGGCTGATGGTCGTTCCTTGGCATTTTTTTTTGAAAATTGTCTGAAATTATTAAAATAATAAATATATAAATGAATGAAAATAAATAAAATTCACCATAAAAATATTTGTTTGGGAGAAGAATATGTTGATATTTGAAAAAAAATCAAATTTGATCAAATTTCCAAAACCTAATATGAGGATGTCAATGGCAATATTGCCTAAGGGAAGGGCCTTCATATTTTCCTACTGTACCCCCACTTTTTGCCTAACCAACCTGTCAAACTATATCAATCAAATACTGCCCAAATCTGTCTTTTTAATCCCACTCATTTCCCCACTAAATGTACTCTTTTTTCATCAATTTTGCCGCCGCCTAATGTTATCACATTTACCCACACAACAAATAAATAATAATTTATAGTTGATTCGCCTATTCATTATCCCAATCATTGGGCAATTGAGGGCTTATTAGGCCCTTCGCGAAGGCCAAGGGCGAGAGTCTAGGCCCAATTCTCGCCCCAAACAAGTTTGTGCAAAAACAATGACATATTCAGACTCTTCTCATCGAGATGAGTCGATTGATGTAATAAAAAATCCACAAGTTCAGGTTTTCTATGTTTCGTCCATTCGATGTTTCATCTTTTAGAGATTTCGTAATAGAACCGTTTTACCAATACGGACTTTGTATTTGCACTTTGGACTGCTTCCTTTAAATTTCTTTTTGTAAAGCCAAATTTTGCCACCTCTTCTCAATCCAAAATCCATTACCCATTTCCAAATTCCTTTTACACATTTTAAGTTCAAAAACCAATTTTTCCATCAATTTCTTTATTATTTCATTATCTGCTTTTATTTGACGATGATGAATTATAAAATAAAGTGAATGGATGGATGTGGATGACCTTTTTGCTTTTTCTCACCTTCAATCACTTCAAAGCCAGTCATTCACATCTTAAATATTTCTCTTATCGATGATTATGATGGGCAAAATTGATAATAATAATATGGGAGGATGACACTCGATCGGTGCATTTGCTGTTTTTATCTTTCCACTTTTGGTCCTAATAAGACCCAACTTTCCATCCATTTTTCCCCTTCAAATGTTCATTCAGCAAAGCTCCTTTACCCATTCGCCCATTCGTACATTACATACCGTATTCTATTAATATCCCAGACTCTATTGAAAGCTTCACCCCTCTATTAGAAGCCCACCCCAAGTCTCTTAAATTTAATATCCCCCACCGCTCTATTTGAAGCCACTCCTCTATTAGTAGCCCACGTCCTTCGTCTTTGAAAAAAAATATCCCCCACTCTATTAGAAGCTCCTCTCTAGTCATTGAAATTTTTTTTTAATATCCCCCTTCCTCTCTTTGAAGCCCCCCTCTATTTATACCCATTAGCCATTACCCACCCCCATCGAAAAATTCATGTCAAAAATAGCCAATTTTTAGCTGAGATTAAGCCGAAATAAGCATTTTTGTCTCAAAAAATTCAGAAAAAGTTCCCACCTTGGAGTATTTTGAAATTTAATATCCCAGCGATATTTGATAGTTTACGGTAATAAAAATATTGAGTTGGCTTTCTTCCTCTAAGAAGGCCAAATAAAATTTGCCCGGGGCCATATGGGAGGATGACACTCGATCGGTGGTCCATTTGCCGTTTTATTTTCACTTTTTGTCCCAATTCCCCCAACTTTCCATCCATTTTTCCCTACAAATGTTCAGTCAGCAAAGCTCCTTTACCCATTCGTATAATAAAAATACCTTTTGGCTTGGCTTACTTCCCCTAGGCCAAATGCCAATAGGCAATCAATGGACAAAGCCAAAGCACAAAAAATGTCAATTTGCTTCTATCGGGGAAAACAACATTTGGTGGCGGCGGTTGGGGCGGGGAAGGGCGGTCAACGCGACTGCTGTCATTTTTCTACATTTACTATATTTTCAATCTGCTGACTAATAAACTCATCAATTCATTTTCCCATCCAAATTCTCCCATTTTTTATTCGTTAAAAATATTTATGAATATAGCGATGATTTCATTTTTATTCCATAATTCTATTTAAAATTAAAGCAATCTTAAAGTATATGGAATTTTCTAGGGTAAAAAAGGATTTTGTATTCGATTCCAACATTCATTTTACAGTTTCATGAAACCTAATCCTACACTACCCTAAACCCAGCCGGGTTAACCCTATTCCTAGATTCCTACCCTAAAATAGGGTAGCGAGATGCTGGATTGAGTCTAGGGTAGTTTAGGATTAGAGTACGGTAAATCAAGGTCCGGATGGGTTTAGGGTAGTTGCTGGATAAAAAGGTTGTTCATGAATTGTGAAATGGATGTCAGATTCGAATTCATCTTAACCTTTTTCTAATAGAAAATATGTTTTTAAAAATTTTAGATTATTTTCCAAGATTCTTTACTTAAATTTTTAGATAATTTCCTAGAAAATCAAAAATGAAATATTTGATTCCTGCTGTTCTTTTCTTCGTGTTTGCCATGGCAAATTGCCGTTTGGCATTGAATAAGACACCGAAAACTGAAATTGGATGGGGCGACACCTGCGGTGAATGCCAAACCGTAATATTCAAATATTAATTAATATATTTTCACCATATTTTTTCATTAGATTATAAAGCGCATTGTGGAAGTGGCCAAAGATCCGGTGAAGGTTGCCGAGCTGAAGATGCTCCTCTCTGCTTTGTGCCGTGAAACCCACTATGTAAGATTATGAGGCTTAATAAATATGCTAATTTGGCAAAAAAAAAATCAAAAATTAATGTTCCGAGAACATAAAATTTGGGCAATTTTTAAGTCCTATCCTATGCTAAGCTCCAGTCAAAAGAGCACAAATAATAAACCAGAAAAAGACAAACCCTAATATTTACTTTATGGCCCAATATCCAAGTTTTGGCATTAAAATCATTTCAGTGAAATTAACTTATTTTCCGCCTATTTTAGTGTCTTATTTATTGCTCTAAACAAATATTTTTATTTTTTAAATAGTGCATATTTCCCAATAAATCGCCTTTCGAAATGGAGAATATTTTTCAAATTTTAATATTCCCCTAATAATTTTTATTGGCGGATATGATATAAAAAATTCTAGCTCACAGTCAAAGATCAAAATTTCGCCATATAGAAAAATGAGTACTTTTGGGTTAGTTACCTTATCTACCTCCAGGGTCTAGCAGATGGTTATAAAATAAAGGGCCTCCTAATGATTGATTACGATAGGTTACGGTACGAGAGATGATAACCTATCGCTGAATGACCATAACCCTTTACCGGATGAACTATTGGGGTTACGTTATCTTTTCCCAGTTGAGAGTTGACCCAAAAAAAACTATAGTTAGATAATCCAAAAGTACCAAAAAAAATGAATAAAATTTATCCTAAGGGCACATCAATGACCCACCTAATTTCTTTTTATTTTATAGCAAGAAGAATGCCGTCTTTTTGTCAGCAAAATCGACCTTTTCCTTGACCGCCTTCTTCCATATTTGGTGAGGGGGAATTTTTGTGAATTATAAAATTTAAAAAAATAATATTTTTAGAAAGACGCCCATCATGTTTGCCAAGAATTGCGAATGTGCTCAAATCGTCGTTTGGAGCAATTCCATCGGGTTGGACTTTTCTATGCCCGCAACAAATTGCGCGGAACAACAGAGGCAAAGGTACGAAAATAGCTCATTTAATATTCAAAATAATTTTTTAAAAATTTTTTAGAACTCCCTGATGTGCGAAGAATGCAAATTTGCTGCCCATGAACTTCGCGTAAAATCCTATTTAATTTAATTTTAAATATTTATTATTTTTTTAGTCTTTGGTTGAGGATCCAAATGTTCAGGTGGAATAAAAAATGAAATAAAAATTACAATAAAATTATATTTAATTTTAGCAAGATGTCCAAGACTTCGTTCAAGAGAATGTTTGCGCCCATATGGGCAGCTACAAGGATATGGTAATTCTTTTAAAAAATTATTTAAAAATATTCCATAACATTCAGTGTGACCAATATTTGGAGGAAGTTCTTCCGGAATTCTTCCAAGAATTGGACAACATGCTGGCCGATGCGAATAAGGTTAATTTTATATTGGATAGTATTTAATTTGCCAAAAAAACATTAAAATTTGCCAAAAAATTGAAAATACCCGAAAAGATTTTATCGGTTCATTGGTTTCTGCTTTGTCCTAGGCCAAAAACCATATTCCCAATCGATAAATCTCGTCAAGGCGTATTGTTTAATATATATTTTTCATGGTTTAATCAAAAATAAAAGGTATTTAACCGTTTAAACCCATAACGGTTTTTGGTTCAAAACCGATTAAACCAATGAAAAATTATATACCATTCGATCCGTCTTGACTAGATCTATCGATTGGGTATTGATTTTGGGGGTCTAGGATAAACCGGTAAACCGTTTAAACTTTGGGCATTTTCTATGTTTTTTTCGGCAAATTAAATATTTCCCATTTAAATTGAAAGAAATAATTTATTTTTTGTAGTTCTGCGAAGAAATCGATTTATGCCCCGCAAATTTTGCTTCTTCCACTCCGCAGAATGAGAAGAAGGTCAGTGGACGTTTGCTGGGAATGTTGGGAAATTGATGGGCAAAAGAAAGAAAATTGAAGAAATAAAATGAAAAGGAGATGGTTTGATGAGCAAGATAATAAATAAATAAATTGCGTTGATGATCGAATTTTTTAAATATTATTTTTTAATCGAATAAATAAATGATAAACAAAAAATCAAGAAATTGGGTTTGCTTGGCCAAGAGGAAATTTATTAATTTGCACAAGAAAAATTAAAGAGAAAATTGGGTGTCGAAAATTTAGCCACGAATTTCAGTTAGAACAGATTTTATCCAGACGGATTTCTGCTACAAAAAATACTATTCCTAATTTGTTTTTCCCAATTTTTTGTTGAGACCAATCTTGTTAAGTCTCAATTACTCTTGGGGGCCAGTTTTATGGCCTCAAATTTATTTCTCTAAATTCAATGTTTTTTCTAGGGTTGTTTAACAGATTTTTTCCTTAATCGTTTAAATACAAAATTTAAACCTTTCAAAATTTTTGTTTTAAAATTAATAAAAAAGACTAAAATTAATTAAAAAAAAGCAGACGCATTCGAAAGTTTTTTTTTGTCAGAAACTTTATTCCCGGGGGAAAATCACTTAAAAATATTTCCCTGGAATAACAATATCAATAGATAAATACTATGTATACCAGCAAAAATTAACCTATCATATTTTCAGTTGTTTTCTACTCTAAAAAATTTTTTTCAAAATGGACCACCAGCAGCAGTAATCCAAACATTGAATGAAGGTACAAAATTGAATAATGGTAAAGGATGTTTGTATTGCGAAGAAATTCTCAAATTAATTCACGACAATTTAATTAGCAATTCTACAATTGTAAGTTTTTTTTATTTAAATTCATATATTTATTTGCAAAACTTTATCTACTATCCTTAAATCCATTTTTTCATTATCGATGACTTTCCTCTAATGCATAGAGCATATTAGAAATTATTTCATTAGTGCAAAATATCCCGATTACTTATTCATTTGCGTAGCAATTTCATTGAAAAGGGTAATTAAATAGTAAATTTTAGACAAACAGATTTTTCTCAAACACGTATTAAGCCGACAAAGATATTATCTTTTTTCGATTTTACGAAAACTACTCCCAAAAAAGAAAAGATGTTTTTTTTTATTTTCGTTGAACAGACTCAAAAATCTTATATAAATGCAGCATTAAAAAATATTATACTATATTTTAAACCACTACTAAAATAGTGAAAAATAAAATTTAAAAAATAATTATGAAAAAGAATTGCGTCGTCCGGGAATCGAACCCGGTCCTATTGCTTGGAAGGCAACAATCCTACCAATGGACCAACGACGCTATGTAAAAGCGTCTCGAGAAAATATAAAAGAGCTGAAAGATTTCTTTGCGCACAGTCGGCTTTTTTGGTTAATAGCTGCGATATGAATCAGCAGACAAAAAGGAAAACAGGAAATTTTTGGTGGAAATAGCAGCTTTCATTCAACAAATAGCTCTCGGGAATGACGAATCAATTGATCATATTCTATAAGAGATCAATAATTAATCAGTAATGCAAGAGAAAAAGAATTAACTGCGAATTACGATTAATTTTAAGAGAATTTATTCATGAAGAATTAAAAATTAGAATTAGAACAATTAAATTGAAACAGCAGGACAATTTATCATTGTCAGTTGTCACTCAAAATTAGATTTATTTCCAGCTATTAAGCAAATAAAATAACTCCCAAATGGTTGTTTTTTTGGTATCCGTAATTTCTTTATGGGAATAATTTTTCAATTTCCCTTGTTGAATGGGAATAATTAGAGGAGTTTATCTAATAATTTTCATCCTAGAAAGATTAATGAAATAAAGATTGATGGAAAAATTGAATTTCAGGAACGTTTAAAAATTCCTCAGCGGCTTCTAAGAATATGTTATCTTGTTGTGCCAAAACAGATACGCGCGGATTGCATTGATTTTATGCAACGATATTCCATGGCATTCTATTTTGCGGCTGTAGATGTATTGTATGGCCCAAAAACATGCAAACAAATTGGCTTTTGTGGAAGTTAGAAAAAATAAATATTTAAAGCATAGATAAACAAAATTAACCATTTTAATATTAGTAATAAAGGAATAAATTGTCATAAATTACAATTAAATCGGCTAGGGACATTTCCGTTTCGCCAATTCTGTCTCAGTCAGTCACCCTATTAACCATTTTAAATGATCTATTAAAGTACATTTAATAGTCTTAATTATTGGTTCTATCCAATGTATATTGATCATCCAAAAATGTAAAATTTTGTGAAAAAATCGCCTTTATTTTTGTATTTCGGCCATATCTTGGCCAAAGCATTACAGTTTTAGATGATCAATATACCAATATATAGCTAATACTTAGGGCCATAAGATGCATTTCTGATCATATTGATTGGTTATTTTTCTGATTAGCTATGGTTCGTCAAAATCACTGAGACGAATCGGCCGAGATGGAAATGACCCCAACCTCAATTAAATATATTGCCGAAAAAAAATTTGAAAAAATCAAAAATGCAATAGAAATAGAAAAGGAATTTATTTTATAAAAATTCGAAAATAATTCAAAATTAAATCGAAAATAAATTTACATTATTTGTCTTGCCCACCATTAAACTTGCGTATAAATCAAAATAATTATTTTAAATTATTTAATAATTATTTAAATTTTAATTAAAGATTCGACTCAATTGACAATGAAGCAACAGACATTTAAGGGGATAAAATGCAATTCATGCCTGGCATTAAATGAAATCCTACAAATGGAATTGAGCAGTCAAAAAGTGCAAAAAGAATTTGTTGAAACAATTGAACTTTTGTGCAATCGAATGCCAATTGGTTCGCGGCCAATTTGCCGAAATATTGTTGAAAGTTTTGTTCCCGTTGCCATTACGGAAATTATTCGAGAATTGCAAAACGGGAAAATATGCAATGTAAAAATCACAAAAAAATGGAAATTATTTATAAAGATTTTTGGTCTCAAAAATTCAAAAAAAAATTTTTTTTAATTTTTTATTGAAAAAAGATTTTTTGGCAGATCCGGTGCCCACAAAATTATGAAATTTTCACTAAAATTTTTAGGCAATCCATGCTTGCCAAAATGCATGAATGAACGAAAACATTGGATTTGTAATCAAATTGAATGATGAAGGATGAATTTAATTATGATATTTTTACATTTATAATTTTTTTTTCGATTTTTCTATCATTAATTTTGATTAATGAATGCGTTGTATTTGAGAAATCAAATTTAATGATGAAGGATTAATTTAATATGATATTTTAACTCTAATAATTTTTTCAAATTTGTCCATCATTTATTTTGATGATATGTTATTATATTTAATAGTCAATGCTAAAATCAGATTGGTAGAATTCGAAGGCAACATCATTTATTGGGCAATATTGCCAATTTAATTTATCCTTTCCATTCTATCCTTGAAAATAAAAAAATGTTGGTAGAATACTAAACGATTGTTGATTTTTCTTGCGAAATTTCTGATATTTAAGCGAATAATTTAGCTTCCTTCCCTTCAGCAGTTGTAATTGGAGAAAATATGGCGGAAAATTGAACACTTTCATTCAAAGCAAAATAAACAATGCAATGCTTTTTATTCAATGTTCAGTTTGGATTTGGAGTTTAAATCCACCAATTGCCTACAATTCCTTTTTCAGTCGTTTAGAACTACCAGTCACAATTTTATCGCACGGGTTACATCACAAATAAACAATGCTACATATTTTTTTATAATTAATATTCATTTAGTAATAAAAAAATGGCCAAAGGCTGGAAATTGAATGTCATTCCCTTAATTGTTGATTTAATTTTTTATCTTCTCAGTGGAATTTTTGTGCGAAAATGGTGGTTTCCAATGGTTTATCATTTTGTGAGTTTGAGCTTTAATTAATACATTTTTTTATTCAAAGATGAATCATTATTGCGTAAAAATATAAAAATATTCAGAATTCCTAACTCAACAAAATAAAAACAATCTTAAATTAATTTTATATTTACAGCTTACAATTTTCTTGTTATTGGTCACAATTGCGGCAATGCTTTATCTTCTCTATCAAATTTATGTCAGCAAAGGCAAATTCGAATCCAGGCAAAACATTCATATCTCATTCACAATGTATGCATGTTGCATTGTGCTGGGCTGCGTTGTCATCATTGGATTTTGTATTTATTTACCGGTTATACTTTAATTTTATGCTATAAAATTGAACCAAATAAAGGTGTACAATTTCGCTCTGTATGGATGCGATATGGACCCGACGAATATGCCCAGCATTTTTCATTTAATTATGAATAATGTCCTCTATTTTTGCATTGGTCTATTTGCATTAATTGCAATCATTTATATCACACAAAGGTTGATTTTTTGAATATTCAATAAAAATTAACATTTATCAAATTTTTGATGACTTTTCATTGTAAAGAAGAGGGATAATATAAAGCGAATATACCGTAAATTTTCTATTAGTGCCCTCCATCCCACTCTACAGTATTAGAATCATCCTCAAGAAGGTCTCAGAAGTTTACTGGTGGACGGGCAATTGGGCACCGGCTAAATTAGGAAAATTTATACAAGCAGACATTTGACGAGAACAATAAAATAGTTTCTCTCATTTGATTATGGAATAAGGCGCTGCTTTAACATCTCCGTTGTTTCCCTATACTCCAAGCCCTTAATTAAACCTTAAACCATACTGTAAATCTGAGCGCTTTGCGGTTGCCAATTCTCCGAATTCAGTCGGTGCCCAATTGTTTGGTAATCTGCTATTAGTAAGTACCCTTCCCTCTTTATTAGCAGCCATCTCTAGTGGGTCTACAAAATTTAGTTGTCCCATAGCTATTAATACTGAATATACGGTATCTGAAATTTCTACCTTATATGCCGATTTAGATGATACTTCAAAAATTTTAACGGATTTAGGTTAGGGCCATTATGAGAATAGGATTAAATTTTTGTGGAATTGTTAAATCATAAAAAAATCTATTTTTAACGCACAATCTATTTTCTGCTACAGAGCTCATTACAAATGTGAGGATACCCCACTGGGTGATATTGTCTACATTCTGGTCACCATTGTGCTAGGCTTACTTTTTATGCGCTTCATCATATACTAGGGGAAATTCATCATCGAGGTGTTTATTTACTTTTAATTAAAGGAAAACACTCATTTATTTATCACATTTTTTTAGCAACAATGCAAAAGGATGATCCATGTTTTGCAACCACATTCAATTATATACAATTATTTTTGTCCAGATGTGTTGAGTCGTTTTACGTAATAAATTAATGTTTTATCTCAATCTTTTAATTTTGAAGCATTCATGATTACGTTTGCAATACCACAAAATTGATGGAGGAACAGCACATTTGGTACATGTTACACAATGGCCTTCTGAAATCAATTCTCACAACATGCACCGTGGAATTGATGCCAGTTATGATGGCTTTGCATTGGTAGATTAAAAAAACTTTTTTGACAATATTTTCAACATTTTTTAAGCTTTGGAATATTAAAATTATTATTAAATAGTGAATTTATTAAATATTTATATTTAAACAAATTAACAGGTTCACTTCCGGAAAATCCTTAACAGTTTTGCCAATTGCAAAATGGTGCACTTCTTCTCCCTTCTACAATATAATAATGGCATTGGGAAAATGGATGGGAACAATGTTTGCGGAAATTAGAAATAGAATGTTTCCTAAAGAACAACCATTATCAAAGGCAATAATGGGGATGGGGAAGGAATAAAAAATATTTTTTGAAAATGCGAATTTAGCAGAATAGTATCAGCTATGGTTCTACCAACAATGTTCAACAGCAGCAGATTGACAATAACGAGGTGCAACAACTGGAGCAAATTCCAAATTCGAATGGTCAATATTTCTCTTATGAAAAAATATAAATCTGATAATAATTTAATTAAAAAAGAACATTTACAGGGGATAAATGAATTGAAGTTATTATATTGGTTTTAAAGGAAATATTGCTATTCTTAAGTAACTATATCTAAAAAAGAAGAATTGAAGTTTGGACTTTAATAAATATATCAGACTTTAGTGGATTAAGTATTCGTAAAAAGACATCAGATGGTGCCACCTTGATCAGATATGTTAATTAATCGTATAATAAATACAAATTTTTTCAAATAATTCGCCCAATTTTCGACATAAATTCTATGTCATTAAGAATAATTCATATAAATTTTTAAATAATTAAATTTTTAATTTAAAATTTAAAAATTGCACAGAAGTTGCCGAAGATTTGCCAATGATGAATGCTATTCCATTGCGTATTACCCGATTTATTGCCTATGCCCTCATTGTCCTATGTGTGCCATTTTTCATGTTAGTTTATTACAACTACGGCCACATCCTTTTTTGCCATTTCCCATTCTGCCTTGGGCGGAGCTGGAGGTGCGGTGGCCTGTGGGGTGGCCGCCAATTGAGTTAAGGCCAAGGTGAGTCCTTTGTTTTGGGCCTCCAGTTCCGCCTTTTGGGCCTCCAGTTCCGCCATCCGAGCAAGGCGTTCCTTCAGCATTTGGTTTTCCGCCATTAATTCGCCGGATTTGGCCATTGACTTGTCCACCGAAGATCCATCCACCTTGATCACAACGCTCCGAATCTGTTTGGCATTGGGATTGGCATGGTCATTGGCAATGGGCAAATCCACCTTTGATGAAGAGCATCCCTCCTGCGGTTTTGTCGATGATTGAACGGTGGGATTGGCCAAAGTTGGGGCATTTTGCTGCTGTCCTCCCTCTCCTTCCTCCGTTTCGCTTTCCTCTCCTTCCTCCTCGTCCCCACTGCTCTCAATATAAAAATGTCCTTGCTTCTTCGCCTCCTCATGTCGCATTTTCCGGGCCTCTCTTTCCTGCGCTTCTTCCTCCTTTTGCCTTCTTTTCGCCTCCTTGTAGATTGCATATTTGGGGCATTGAGCCCAACTGGCGTTGTGCCCCATGTTTTGGCAAGTCCCGCAGATTATGCCCGGCATCCTGAGCTCGTAGCCCTCTGGGTCTCTTTGCCACTCGGCTTGTGAAACTGATCCCATCTTTCGGTTCAAATCGCTTGCCATTTTGGGCAATCTGCAAAAGGCAAAAATGAATTGTGTGGAATCCGAGAAGGCAATTGAAATGAAGAAATGTGGAGTGGCAAATTGGCTTATAAAGCCTTGGCCAACGAGGAAGTTGGGTGTCAATGCTGCCGTCAATCCATTTTTTGACTGTGATGAATGTACAAAATTGGGCAATTTGTTAGGAGATTGGAGCATAGAAGCGTGATTCACCCAAATTCTCGAATTGAGAAGGAAAGGTCGGCGGTCCAAAATTCCAAAAACGGCCCACATGAATGATGAATTGGCCAAAATGGAAGGTCGATCATTGGCCAAAATTTGCAAAAAAGATTGAATGGCCAAAATTGGGCAAAATGGCAAATTTTGCAGCCGGAATTGATCCGGATGCGAGTAGTTAACGGGCCACCCTTGATCCGGGGCCATTTGTGAGTGGTTAATTGGCCATCCTTGATCCAAATCCGATTGTGAGTAGTTAAGGGGCCATCCGTGATCCAAAGTATTTTGTGTGCCATTTTGGAGGGAAAATTGCATGGTCGATTCCGCATTGGTGAAGAGATTGAATAAGGCCAAAAGCAGTAGGGCAAATTTGACCACCTTTGTGCCCGAATTCCGGTAGGTGACAGCAATCTCGGCCTCAGCCGTAACTCCACGGCCCAATTGACTGATTATGGGGCCAAGCTCGCGACAAGCGATCCGGCGAATGCGACCGGTCATTCCACCGCCCCAAATGCGGTCAGTTGCCGCTGGCCAAACTCCAGCTGCTCTCTTTCTTCTTTGAATGCCAAAGTCGCCTTCCACATTCAGTCCCTGCATTTGCCTTCCCAACACTTCCACTCTTTGTTCCGGTTGGGGTGGAGGATTGTGGCGAGCTCCGGTTGGAGGGGGATGGATGCGAGGGGCCTTCCTCCGGCGACGAAGCACTTCCTTGGCCGCATTTGAACGCCTTTTGGCGTCGCCTCCATCGTATCCATAGACCACTCGCCCTCCTAAAGTCCGCATATTGCGTTTCACCAGTCGCCCTTCACTTCCACTTGGCGCATCACCCAATTCCGATTGCTGTTCCGCCTCCTCTCTTCCCCTTTGATTAAGGATTCGATCCTTAATGGCTCGAGTTGGGAAACATGCATCGATCAGCTCCAAAGGGAAGAATGCGTTGGCTTGAGTCTCCTCCAAACACGGGGCAAAAGGGTGGCGGAGCTCGATTTGATGCCGACTCCGGTAATGCTCCACCACTGTCACAGCCACCCTTCCATTGTGGTATGCCGTCAAAGTATGCGCCGATCCAGGCGAAACGCGAATTGGGCCAAGCGGTTTCTCCTTTGGTAAGTGGCTCGTCACCAGCTGAACTCCATCGCTTTGTATGAGTTGCTCCATTCGCTGGGACAGCCATCTTCATCCTTCCACGGTGCTCATCCAGTCCGAGGCCTCCGATTCCGTTTTGTCGAGGAGGATGCTCAACACTTTGAGAAGATTGGTCCGTGTTTGCATGTCGATGATTGCAGAGGGTTGAATGTTGGGAATTGTTCGATTGGAAGGAAATGGTGAATGGAGTGAGATTAGGTGGGCTTTTATATGGCCCAAAGGCCCTTCAGCCCCTTCCCCTTGACATTCCCTCGAATTCCATTTGCCCTTTCCAAATTCTCTCGCCCCCATAGTGCCATTTCGATTTATGCTTGGCCAATTTGTGCCATTTGACTTTTTCTCATTCCAAATCATTCCTTTTGACATTCCAATTGGCCAATCCAATTCGAATGACATTCCTTGAGGCCAATTGGTGCCATTTTGATTCCTCAATGGCCCTCCCCCGGCAAATTCAACTCCGCCATTTTCCTGAATCATCAAGCAGATGATGAATGCCATTCGGACTGCTATTCGCCAAACACGAAGCCAAGGGTTACAGCGAATGCAGGCTAATGTCAAAATGACTGCTCCAATGATGACTAGGCCAGAGATCAGAATGTTTGGAAATCCAAAGAAGAATTTGGCCACATCAGAAAGGTCAATCCCAGTCATGAAGCAAGTCCAGCATCCAGATGAGTCAGCCTCCAATCGTTCTGAATGGCGAAGTCCAAGAGCTTGTTCGAAGCGAGGTTCGACATAATGGAGATGGCCTTTCATCCGGAATGAGGTCCGACCGCCACTGCAGGTGACGGTACAGTTTGTGTCGATTTCAGCCTCGTCAAAGGACAGTGTGATGGATGAATTGATCGACTGTGGCTGGCATTGAGCAGTGAATAGTGAGCCATCCTCACAGCTGATTTCAGCCAGCACTGTTCCAAAGTCTGTTGAGCAATCCAGCGTCAAGCGAGCTCCAGTCTGGCAGCGGTAACATCCTCGCAGTTCCTTCGCTTCCGCCTTGCATATGCTTCGATCCTGTTCCAAGGCGAGTCTCAAACCATCGAATTGAATGGCTAATTGGATAGGCGAGTAGGATGTTTCCATGAATATGTCCCTTCCATCGTTCTGAAGCGTCATTTTCGGCAATTCCAATGGAAGGCGAGTTTGTGGGTCCTCAAAGTACCGCTCCAAAGGCAAATCTCGGCAATGGCAATTCACGGTGCTCGCCTCGTTGTCCACTGAGCAATGTGGGCATGCTTCTTCGCTCAGCGTGCAGTCCAACTCTTCTGCCGCCTTCCGACTCGAGCAAAGCAAGTCCGAATGAATTCCTTCGACCAAAGCCATGTCCCTTTCTCTGCTGAGGAATTTTCCCCGTAAAACGGGAGAAGGTGGATGCGAAATTCCAATCGGCGTGATGCTTATGTTCTGCCAGTGGAAGGTGATGCCTGGAGTGAGCAAAGCGCTTTGTTCCTTTGTCTCATTGCCTCCAAGCTCCAATTTGAGTCCGACTCGTATTCGATATTCCCATGTTGGGCAGCTAATCAACTCATAAATGGAGTTCGATTGAGGCACAGCGTGTGGACGATAGAAGAAGCAGCTATTTCCAGCTGACCAACATTTACATGGCCAAAAGCCGCAGCCTTCCAAGCAGCGCGTGTAGCCTGGCATAGAATAGGCATTGCCTTGGATTTCGTCAATCTTCTCGTCCAATTCTCCTCGATTGAGCTTGCTGCATCGTTCCTCAAAGCAGTTTCCCATTCCTGGACAGCTTTTTCTGGCGGGAACATTCACTCGATAAGAACGAAGGAATTGTTCCGATTTGGGGATGCAGCCAATGACAAGCGAGTCCGTATGGAGCTCCAGTGCGCCCATCAGCTTCTCTCCGGTCCCACGGAGCAGCATTCGATTCTGTTGACCAGCAGGAAGGAGGGTCACCACCGTTGAGCTGTGAATGCGACAATCGAGTCGGGCAGCTGATCTCCAACAATTTTCGGCTGAAGCCGAAATGGAGACGACGTCAGCAGTAGCCTCCGCTTTGAATGATACAAGCAGGATTCCGATCAATGCCATCAGCAATGGAATTCTCAAGCTGCTTGATCGACGATTCCGGCCTGAGTACCGGATTCGAGTCCT
Organism: Pratylenchus scribneri; assembly: GCA_030063045.1. Classification (NCBI taxonomy): domain Eukaryota; kingdom Metazoa; phylum Nematoda; class Chromadorea; order Rhabditida; family Pratylenchidae; genus Pratylenchus; species Pratylenchus scribneri. The sequence continues at coordinate 527,421 of JAQSEB010000042.1, forward strand.
TGTCGCCTTCTCGTTTCCTTGTCCTTTGCTCCTTCGGCAAAATCTGTAGCATAGCCAACGGGGAATGTAGAGGAATATTCGTGTGATCCAAATGATGTTGGTCACAATCTGCTGCCTTGACATCGCAATGAGCCAACAGATGCCCAGGACTGTTCCAGAGACGATGAATCCAATCATTCCAAATGACAGTGTGGGGCGACATTCAGGTTCGGCTATTCGCTCCCAACAAAGCCAACATTGAATGAGTTCACAAACGTCCTTTGGCTGACAATCCACGCTTTTGGCGAGTTCCTTTCCGTCCCTTGTCCAGAATTTAGCCTCACAGCTGTAGTCGATTAGCAGAAGCTCCTTTGCTAGCTCGAAGGTCAATTCCGCCGTGTATTGATGGGTAAGGCAACTATGTGTTGAGCCACAGCAAACTTCAAATTTGGCAATCCTCTTTGGGAGCTTCACTGCTACACCGAGCGTGGCACATTCGAGTCTGCAATCCATGCATTGGCCGATACTGTTCCGATGCGCATCCATCGTCCATGTACTTTGGTTCCGCCCTTTCAGTTCTGAAGCTAAGAATTCCAATTCCGATTCCAGGGTTTCGTTTACAGGTGTCTTCCCCAATCGAGGGGTCGTTGTTGTTGAACCCAATCCAATCGAAGTCAGAATACAGATCAACGCGAGGCTAACTCGAGCCATCGCTCTCGTCTTTGAACGAGTGATCATTGAATGCCCTTTGGTGGCTTCCAAAGCCCGTGCCTCTACCGGCGCGACTTCCGGGACTGCTTCGACCGTCCCCTCGTTTACTGACCCGTGTGTGGTTGCCTTCCTGACTTCAAGTGGATACAGTCGATTGATGGGGCGTGAAAGTACTTTGCCTGAGGCCATCTTTAGTTTGGCATTCCTAGCTTCTCCTGGCGGTCCTTGTAATTCCACGATTCGTGCCATCGGCCATGCATTTCGAGGACGGAGCTCTTCTTTGACCAACACCACTTCGCCTACTTCCGGTTCGGCTTCGATTTGGCTTTTTGGTCCTTTGTGCTTCCAATGCGCCCTCTCCCTTAGTGCTAGCAGGTATTCCTTTGACCATCGTTCCCAGAATTCCTCCAGTACTGCGAGTGTAGCCTTCCAGCGACCTTGTAGCCTCTGCAATTGATTCGGTGGGGCCAATGAGAAGTCCTCGTCTTCATCCTTGTCCCTTCCTTCCCCAGCCTTCGGCTCGATCACCAACATTGCCTGAGGCATCAAAAAGTCCACTGGGCGAAGTGGGGCGAATCCATCTGGTCCTTGGTCCACGTGACATATTGGCCTTTGATTGAGTGATCCTTCCACTTCAGCCACGAATGTTTCCAGCTCGTTCCAGCGCAGCATTGTGCGGCCCAGCACCTTCTTGAAGACTGACTTGACTAAGGCCACTAATCTCTCGTACACTCCGCCTTGCCACGGACTAAGCTGAGGAATGAATCGCCATCGAATGCATTCCTTGGCCATGAATTCGTCCAGTGGGGTTGAAGGTTTCCTTCCTGCTTCCAATGCGGCAGCCACTTTGGCTGAAAGGACGAACTGCGTGCCATTATCCGTCAGAATTGAAGCTGGAACTCTCCTTCGGCTGCAGAACCGTCGTAGAACGAGTAGGAAGGCGCTGGCGCTCACATCCGGTACTGGCTCCAAATACACTGCGCGGGTACAAAGGCAGGTTATTAGAACGATCCACGCTTTGACCACTCTTCCCTCCTTGCTCGCCTCCCTTGCATGCGTGGGTCCAAGATAGTCGACGCCGATGTTTTCGAAAGGCGCACTCCTCTTGACCCGACTTTCCGGGAGTTGGGGCATGGTAGGTAAGGCATAAGCTGGTCCTTTGACTCGAGTACATCGTAGGCATCTGTCCAACACCCATTTGATGGAGCTATTCATTCGTGGCATCCAATATTGGCCACTGACCGCAGCCATCGTCGTTTGGAGTCCAAAATGCCCGGCATCGTGATGTATGCGCTGAATTAGCAGTCGAGCGATAGGAGATTTTCCATTGAGTACAATTGGGTGTGTGAAAGCCTTTGGCGCATCGCTGTTACCCAGCCTCGTGCCTAAACAGATGAGGCCATCTTCATCTTTGACTAGTTTTAGTCCTTGTTGATCCTTTGTCTTCAGAGGCCAACATTCCTGTGCCATTTTGAGAACGACGAGTTTGGCGGCACTCATATCCTCTGCTCTCAGTGGTCCGGTCCTGGATACTGCTCGAAGCCATGGAGAAGTAGGTTCCTTCTCGAGTCTGCCTTTTAATAGCTTGCTAGCAGCTCGAAGCATGAGGGCTACCAGTCGTAGAAGCAATATCCAGTCGCTCACTCTAGTGGCGTCAATCCAGGGTTGCTTCGCTTCTTCCTCTGGTCCTTGAACGGTTATTGCCATAATGGCAGCTTCCCCATTCTCATCCTCGGCTTCATCAGATGGTGGCTTGACTTCATAGGTGATGGGCCAACTTCCCTCGTCTTGAGTGAGCCAAGGAGGGCCATGCCACCATAACGGATGGTCATGCAGCTCTTCAGCTGAACAGCCACGGCTTCCAACATCGGCTGGATTCTCCGCTGTATTGACGTAGAGGAATCTCGCATTTTGGCCTATCTGCCTGATCTCCCGTAGCCGATTCTCCACAAACCGGCACTGTGGCTCCTTTGATGCGATCCAAGCGAGCACTGGTTTCGAATCCCCCCATATGAAACGTCCTTCAATGGGTAATTTCAGCTGCTTCTCCGTGAAGGCAAGCAATCGAGCGCCAATCAGCATAGCCATCAGCTCCATCCGTGGAATTGAAAGCTCGGAATCCTTTGATTTCACTTCTGGATTGGTCATATTCATGGGTTTGACTCGATTTTTGCTGAAGAGCAAATTGGCGGATACTTGACCATCCCATTCGCATCGTAGGTAGATGGCCGCCGCATAAGCTTCCTTACTTGCATCCACGAATGCGTGAAGCTCCATGCGTCCTTGATCATCCAAAACAGCCCTTCGTGGCAGTTTGATTTGCTTTCCATCCCAGAGGCGAGTCAATTCGTGCCATTCGGCCTCCTTTTCGGGTTCAAGCGGATGATCCCAGCCCAAAGGATTGTCCCACAGCTTCTGGAAGAACAGTTTGGCTGGAAGCAAGATGGGAGAGATGAGTCCAAGCGGATCGAACACGGAAGCGAGCTGTCTGAGCACAGTACGTCGGGTGGCAACAGCCAAGTCCGGTTTGGGAAGCTCAAATCACAACTCGTCGGTCATTGTGTCCCATGGAATGCCCAGAATTTTGGGTTTCAGCTTGCCTAATCGATCCTCTTCCGGAATCTGCTCCATCACTGCACTTGAATTGCAGATATATTCGCGCAGATTCATTTGACAGGAGCGAAAAAGTGCCTTTCCTTCCGCATATTTCTCCAAGGCTTCCTCCTCTGTTCGGCAAGAAGTGTGCAGATTATCCACGTAGGAATTCTCTCCATATTCTCGAGCCAATTGACTTCCATTGTTCGCTGCCTGTTCCAGAAGCTTTTGCAGTGTTGCTGCTAGAACGAATGGCGCAGCAATCACACCGAATAGAATGCGTTTCCATCGGAAAATTTCCAGATTGGCAGGGCAAAGCGGCTTGTTGATGTCCTTGAGCCACAGGAATTTGCAAAATTCCCTGTCCTGATTATTGAGGCCAATGGTATTGAATGCCTTTTCCACGTCGGCCCACATTGAAATTCTTGGCAATCGAGAACGTGCCAAAATTCCAGCTAAATCAGGCATCATCACGGGGCCACGGTACATGCAGTCATTGAGCGAATTGGACCCTTTGGTATGTGCTCCAGCATCGAAAACTGTGCGATCCTTGTGAGTGACGACCAAATGATGAGGCAGGTAGTGCTCCGGCTCTCCTTTCCTTCTTTGAGCTGGTTCGATCATTCCGTTGCGCAATTGTTCCTTGAAGGTGGCGTCGTACCGTGCCATGCGTTCCGGATCTGCAGCCAACTTCCTAGCCAATGCACCCAGTCTGGAGTAGGCCATATCGAAATTAGAAGGCAAGTCCGGTGGGAATTCCTTCCATGGCCATCCAGCTGAGTAGCGTCCATCGGCTGATCTACTCACCGACATGTTGAAGAGCTCCATTGCTCGATCATCATCGTTTTCCTTTGGATCGTCCCGGATTCCCAGCAGTTCCAGATCCCAAAATCGCTGAACTCGCTCTGGTTCCGTTTCCATAATGCTCAAGGGCATAATAATCGGCCTTCCGTCACCCATCCATTGGTGTGATGCCTCTTGGCCGCAAATGATTCGTCCGACCGTTGTTTCAATGCTGAACATTCCGGAGTTCAGCTCTTCCTTCCTCAGGAAGAAGGTCCAGAAAACAGGCATTCCCAGCAGAACATCTGGCTCTTTCCTCTTTGCCATGAGTGTTCCGGACTTCATATCCGCGTATTGAATCGAATTGACGATGCGGTCGGTCACGAAGGCCACAATGATTTGTGTTCGCCCATCCTTGAGGCCAACTGAGAAGGCCACTGCCTTTGCATGCATTCTGATTGGCCTCCTTGCTCTGTATGGGTACAATTCCAACGATTGATAGCCAATTGGTTTGAGGCGAAGTTGGCGCGCAATGTCCTTCGTGATTAGATTCACTTGCGAGCCTCCATCGAAGAAGAGAGTAGCCTCACGCTGAATCTCTGGATTCTGTTCCGCAAATATTGGTGCTTGCGTAGCCATCAGCCAGACTGATGCTGGGCCATCCATGGCTGCAACGGCGGTGACTGCAGTCACTGCCTTCCCTTTGTCGGCTCCCTTGGACCCATTTTGACGACGGCCTTTTCCTCGTTGGTTGGAGCCATTTGACTGGTTTTGGCCTGAACTGCTTGATTTGCCATTCTGCGGACAAAGTGCTCTGTGATGACGTCCTCCACAGTCCGTGCATCCCTTCTTGTTGCTTCTGCATTCGGCAACCGTATGGCCTTTCCTTAAGCAGTTGAAACATCGTTGCTGTTCGGCCAGAATCTGCTTCCTTCAGCCAATGTCCGGGAATTTAGGGCATTCTGATACCCAATGGTCACCCTCGCAGCATAAGCATGCAGGCTTCTTCCTATCCCGCTTGTTTCCTTGTTGAGCGGCGACAGCGAAGACACCCCGGGCTTGTCCCGATTTCCTGTTTCTCTGCCTGTCTTGTTGATTCCTGTCTTGCTGTTGTGGCAATCCGAACATCTGTGTGCTTCGAGCTCTTTGCAACGCTTCACGCAAAGACACGATTCCAGCCAATTCACGTCTCCAATCGGCTACGCACCACTCTGTGAAGGATTCACTCTCCTTTTCCAACAGCTTCATCAATACGGAATCAGGCAGCTTGTTTTTGATCACTTGTGCCACCAGCGGACTCTCCTCTGTTTGTCCGAGTGCTTCGAGCTGGCGGCAGACACGTTCCAGCGTTTCTACCATCCGCTGGAGGCTCTCAACTGACTCGTTGGCATTTGGTAGATTGATGAGTTCAGCTTGCAGAGCTTCGATTATTACCCGTCGATTTCCGAACAACCGTTCCAACGTTTGGACCACGGCATCGTAGTTGACTCCTCCTCGATATCCTTGAACAGCTTTGGCCGCCTTCCCACTCAAACATCCCAGCAGGTAGTTGAGTTTATCCACTTGCTCTAAGTGAGGTTGCCCGTCCACAGCGCTTTCGAACCGAGCCCAGAAGGCGGGCCATTCCAGCGGATTTCCATCGAAAGTCGGCATGCTCAAAGGAGGAAGTTGTGTGTTGTTCCGTCTTCCCGCATTATTAAATGGTGCGACGGGAATTGCCCCAGCTGCTGCGCCAGGGAGTATGCCGGCAGCTGCTCCGGCGTTTGGGTTTGCCCCGGCGGCTGCACCGGCGACAATTGGCACTGCCCCGGCGGCTGCACCGGCGACAGGAATTGCGGGAATATTGGGCTCATTAACCGCTCCATCGGCTAATCCCATTGCTCCTCCGGCGTTTGGATTGGCCGCTGCGGCCCCTCCCCCGGCAGGATTTAGCCCCTCCACGACGACGGCCGCCGGATTGGCCATTCCAGCTCCTTCGTTCGCATTGGGCTGAGCAGCGTTGGCAGCATGATTGGCCAAACCATTCACCTCGGCTGCTTGCTCGGCATCAGGATTCGATTGCAGTTCCTGATCCAAATCGTCAGCTAACTCCGCAGTTAGCTCATCGACCACTTCTTCTGCTTCAGCAATCCACTCGAAGAGTTGACGTTCCTGTGGGTTGAACCCAGCCATCACTTGTTCCTCGGCTTCCCGTGCTTGTCCCTCTAATCCGTTGATGAGAACCCGCCAGCGGTTGACTTCGGTTCGGATCCGGCGTAAATGGCGGCGCAGATGGAAGCGCTCCTGCTCCAGAGTCCGGTTGTCCTCGTCCTCTCGTTCCAAAGCCTCCCTCGCAGTCGTAATCCGTGTTCGTAATCTTCCAACGGCCGGTCCTAGCACCATTCGTATTTGTTGAGACATCGCACAGCTCCTTTGTTCGTTTTTTGTAGCGGCACCACTTGTCGATACAGCTCAGTCAAATTCCCTAGACTCGAAATTCCCCAAAGGCAAATCAAAGTCCAGCAATTAACAGTTTTATTTCGGCAAGAAAATGAGTGGATGGAAAATGTGAATGCAATTAAAATCAAAATTAAATCAATTCAATTTGGTAAAAAGGTGGAAAAAGTGGTGAAGAAAGCGGGGCTCACAGGCCCTTAAATAATGAATCATTGCATCATGCTTATTCAAAATTGCATCACATTTGGCCTTTCCATCCTTTTCCCTCATTTCCAATTTTCTTTGCCCAATCATCGGCGATTGCCGGCTGGTCGACTTTTTGCCCTTTGACCAAAATTCACGTCGGCATTGGCCGATGCCGACAGCTTCTTGACATGGAACATTTATATAAGATTACTAAATATTATTTTAAAAAATGATAAGTATGGAATATAATGGAAAATCATTACTCTCTTTAACTTTTGAGAGACTAATTTGTTAGAGAATTTGCTAATTCTTTAATATAAGAATTACTGGAATTTAATTGTTAAGAATCAATAAAAAGAACACTATGCTTATTAGGCACAATTTGTTTAGTGCCTACAAAAATGGTAACAAATATAAAGACTAATAGACAATTTATGGTCAAAAATATCTTTAAGTATATCTTATAAAACTTATAATATATTCAATATATTTGATATCATTTACTATAGTTAATTTTATGCCCTATATATTAATTCTCTGCCAGATTGCCATAATATAGTTGTCGAAAATCCTTATTTGAATTAAAAATTATGGTCAAAATTAATGTTTTTAATGTCAAAAATATTTCAAAATTTTAGTATCGTCTGCTGGTTCCCAATGTCGCATTAGCAGGGATGTTTTTCAATATGGCCATGTTTTGGATTGTTTATTTCTTTATGGACATGCAAAAGCATAAAATCATGGATTTTATTGAATATTTCTCCGTCAATTCATATTTGATAATGTGGCAGGAATTATGCCGTTGTGCTTATCATATTTGCCTGAATTTATTCTTCTTTTCTTCCATGCTATGCTGGATTGAATTGTTGATGCGATTTCATGAGAAGAAATTTTTCATTTTGGGATATCATGAAAACGCAAAAGCAAAGGGTTGGTGGAATTCCAATAACCAATATCATAATTAATTCAAAAATCTATATAAATTTTTTAAAAATAAAATTTATATGAAATTTGAAAATTTTTTGACAAGTTAAACTGGAATAAATATTGATAAAATTTTTGAATTAAAAAATAGTAAATATTTCGTTTCAGCAGAAAATACTCATCAAAATATTGAGCATAATCCTTTGGCAAATGATCAAAACACATCAATGCCAACTTCTTCAAATATTTCTGATCAACAGGTATATTTTAAAAGACAGAGAAATAAATGAAATTTAGGATCAAATATTTTTTAGAAAAAATTTTTTGAGATCATTAGTATAATAAAAATAATTTATTTCAAAGAAAATTTATTAAGGAAAATTTTAAATTATTATTTTATTAATTTATTATTTTCGTGATTAAAAATTGTGTAAAATCCTAAAATTGAATCAAAAAGGAAAAAGGGAATTTTTACATTTTTTCATAAAAATTTTATTTAAAATTCAATAGAATTTAAAACCACATTTCTTTTCAGAACTATGCAGAGATTTAATGAATATGCCCCAAGCCATTCAGCCTCGGGCATCCAATGATGGAAATTGAAAATTGAAAATTATTTTAAATTATGCTTATTCAATTTATTTTTAATTTTTAAATAATTTGTATAACAAAAAATTTAGTTAATATTTCAATTTAATTCAATTAATTCATATTTACTGTTTACATTTTTATGGATATAAATTTTATTCATTCAAAATTTTATGATAAAGATTATAAGTAAAGCTTCATAAAAACATTAATTGCCGAAGAATACCTTTTTTAGGTTTCAAAAAACATTTTTTAATTTGTCTGTTTCGTTTCTTCTGTCAAATCCATTATGTTAAAAGTCTCCTAAATTAGATTCCGATTTAACTTTATGCTTTTTAAAATTTAAATTTTTTGATAAATTTTGTATATTTCACATTTGTATTTGTATTCTTCTTTTGCTAGACAAAAATACAAATAAACAATAAATTCATTTTGTCGTCCTACAATTATTGAGAACCACAAATATTGGTTTTGAACACGCTCCATTGTAAATTAATTAAATTCATCGTTGTTGATTAAATTATTGTTTTTGATTAATTTTTGTTCACAAAGCCCCAGGGCAGGGAATACAAAAAATAAATTTGTCGATACCAAACACGGAAGGAAAAAAATTGGGATCAGCCATTCATCAAAATTTGCTTCTAAACAACAATTAAATTCATTTTTCAAGATTAATTTCCCAAAAATGGAAAAAAGGCCAAAATTTAATAGCAGTTTTCTTTGTTATAAATGAATATAAAATCTACAGAAGGAGATTAACCAAATGTTGTATTATTATTGAAAACTGCAAGAATATTAGCCAAAATAATAGGCTAATTGCTAATTACTAATGCTAATATTGGTATTGGGTACCTAATTTCGTTTTTCTATTAATTATTCGTAAATTCATAAATTCTTTTCTTTTTGAACATTCTTTTTTTTATAAATAAAAAACAATTATTTGCCATTTAAAATGCAATGGAATGAAAATGAATTTTTTTTTTATAATTTTTAAAACATTTTAAAGTTTTATTTTGAACAAAAATATATTGTAAAAATGACTGCTGGTGATGGATATTATAATTTTATTATGAACAATTGGACATTTTCGGCAAATGTTTTCATCACTTCGCTGGCAATTCTTTTCTTCATCAATACTCTTCGTAAAATTTCCAAATCTAGAAGGGCATTGATGTTGATGTTTAGCAAGGTCGAAAACATTTTTAACCGATTTAATTAAAATTAATTTTATATTGGTTCAATCTTTAGATAATTTTTGAACTGGTTTAAAAAATTAATTTCAAACCGGTTATTTGGATGCTCAATTTTGGGAATAGAGTCTAACCACGAACTATGATATTTGAAATATTTAATAGAATCTACCATAGATATTAATTTACAATTTCATTTTTTAATTAATTAAAAATATTTAAAAGATTGTATAAAGAATCATAAATGATATAATAATTAATCTATTCATAAAATATTGAATCATTTAATTTACCAAAAATTTTTGTCGAAAAATGTGCATTTATTGGGGCCATTAAATAATGTGGCCAAATCTGGCTCCCTAATAAAAAAATATTATTTCTCTCATTTTAATTATGGCCAAGTTATGTGGCCATAAACCAGTAATGTAATAACCTTTAAGGAGGATCCTTCATTTCTAAAACATCTGCTGAGTCCCAATAATATGTAAGTAAAGTACCTAATTTAGCTTGAAATGAAATCTTTTATTCAACATAATTGGATCAAATTTTAAATTTCGAAAATATTATTTATGTAATATAACATAGTTTATCAAATTGGAATTGCATTTTCAACTTCATCGTTTCATATTTTGATGACATCATTCTACTTAAATTCGATAGATGATTAGCGAATAGTGTGCGCCAGCGGTCACAAATTCTTCTGGCGCATTCATCGGCAGTAATTGATCGTTTGCCTTAATATTGGCCGAATCCACAACGTAACGGGAACCCTTAAATTATTAATGGATTGCAATTTAAGTACTTATAATGGAGAAATTTTCAAAATTTTATGGCATTAATTTAATCATTTGAGCATTTTGATATCAAAATGGCGGCTTAAATAATAACTGGCCAACAAAGTTATGTCCAAATAACTAAAATTGTCCAATTTTGACCTATCTCACTATTCATAACTTTTAGTCAACTATCTATTTCAATTTCAATTCAATTAATCCTCTCACAGGGACATTTGGACATTGTTTAATGTTTACCAAAATTATTTATTATATTAGGTAAATATCGTCTTTGCTTATAATGGGCATAAATGTTTAGCAAAATTGATAAATATAGTATAAAAAATTGTAGCCGAATTCCTGCCTATCTATTATACCAATTGAAAATTATTTTGGAAATTAAATTAATTTATATTTTTATTAAAATGTATAAATTAATAATTTCTTCATAAAGCATTTATTTATTATTATTTAATTATATTACTAACCGGCTGCAAACGAAGTGTTTCCTCCACCACAATTTGTCCCAAATCTGCCACAAGCAAGTCTTCCTCAACTTTGATAGAAACATCGCGGCCTTTGAATTTCCAATAATTTGTTCCAATCTCATCAATTTGGCCGGCATCATTACGGCTGGGACGGTCAAAAAACAGTTCAAAATCAACGCTAACATGAAGAATGTTCTCATCATTCTGCTATTAATAAAATATTTTATGTATTTATTATTCAATTTAAAATTTAATGGAAAGCTAATCAAAAAATTATTCTATTCTATAGGCAATTTTTAGCCCTTTATTTATATATAGTATTTTTCTTTTTATTCACTTGCTTTCTCGATTTGATCAAAAAATTCGATGGGCTGATTAATTTAGTTTTTAATTCTTTAATGATATTTTCTATGAATTGATATCTTGTTTATTCACTAATTAATTGATATGAATAACCTTTTGAGCTTCCGGTGGTGGCATATTCATACTATTGACCGGATCAATGGAAGGGTGTTTGCGCATTTCTTCAGAAGTATCAGTGGAAGATGGTGATGTTTTTTCCGACATGATAAGAATATCTCTGATTGTAAATGTCTTATAATCTAAATCTTAAAATCAAAATGTTTCAAATATATAAGTGAATTTTCATGCAGTCTTTGTTTAATTTACACTAATTTTGCATACTCTAATTATTCATATCGGCCAATTTAGCTTAGGTCATAAGATGAACTATTAGAGCATTTTGATACAAAAATGATCAATTCAAATAAAATTAGCCTAAAAGTTTTGATAAAAAAAATACTAATAATCAATTTTCTGAAGTGTAACTGAAAAATTGGATTGGGGATAAATTCGGATGTGCAAATTTCTATTCATTCTTTCTCTAAACGATTAATGGCAATATGCTTTGCTTCGTGATATTTTTATTTACTATGGGAATTGCTAATGGTAATGCAATGACAACAACAACTTTAGGTAGTAGTAGTAGGTAGTTGACCCAATTGCTTTGGAGAATAAAAAATTCTCATCAATAATGGAAAAATGGGAAAGAAGAAAATGGAAGGTAAAATTGAAAATAGCAAATAAAAAAGTACATTTAAACTATTTTTTATGACTCATCAGTAGCTTTCTGTTTTCTACTGCCGATTTTGAAGTTATGGATAATAAGTAAAATCAATATTATATTACCAAAAACACATAAAATCATTTATTTTATTCTCATTCATTAATGATAGAAAAAACTAAAAAATTCGTGGTTTTCATGCATAAAAATTGTAGGCATTTAATGACCAAAAAATTTGGTAATATCAAAGAAAATGGTCAATGTTTTTCCATCCGCTGATTCCAACTCCATTTTGTCATAATATTTGCCATCTTCGCCGGACATCAATGCCTGCATTTTGGTCTTGTATTCGGGAAAATGTTGAGCCAAATACTAAAAATAAAAATTTTAAATTTTTATTATCTTCAAATTAAATTGAATTTAAAATTAATTCTCATATTTTTATGATTTTTAAAAAATATTCAAAAATATCAAAAAATAGCTAAATTAATTCATTCAACAATAATAACGTACCATATATTCGGCCTGAATTCCTCGCATTTCGGTGTCCAAATTGACGATGACAGCGGTTTCCATTGTGCGGCCATCGCCTCCCGAAAAAATGGGCACATTTGCGCCATTCAATTGTTGGATGTATTGAATGGAGAAGAGAATTGCCAAGATTGCAGCAATTTTATTCATTTTTATGAAATTTATAAGGATTATTTAATTGTTTTCTTAAAAATAAATAAATTTAATCATGACTTATGTTGGGTGCAATGTAATTTGGGATCAGCAGAATTGCGAGAAATTGTAGTGAATATTTTTTTTATTAAAATCAATTTAAAGGGCTAAGTTGATTAAAAAATATTAGAGAATTTGATTGGAAAATGGCAAAAATTTAGGAACAAAAAAAGGCAAAATGGGCCATAATTAAGAAGTTTTCTCATTTATTTGGTCTATTATATTTTTTACTAATCAATTGTGATATGGCCGAAAATTACGAGCAAAAATGACATTTGAAAAAATACTGAAAAATCAAAAATTGGAAGAATCAGTTGAAATTCATCACATTTGTCAATTTGCAAAAAATGGGTCCAAAACTCTAAAAAATTGGTTGCTTTTTCCCTCAACATATGGCAATTTTAATTTAAATCTGCTTCCATGCATTCAATTTTTAGTCGATGTTCATTGTTCAATATTTGTAAAAAATAGAAAAAGACGGAAGATTAAAAAACAATTGGCCTTCTTAATAACTAGAGTCAAGATTTTATTTTGAACAAAACTTAAAAGTGAATGAAATTGATTTTCCGCATGATTAATGTTTTTTGTTTATAATTGGAAATTGGGATACGGAGTCCAATTTTTTTAGTAAATTTTACTGGTTGGGGGAATGTGGTGTTCTATTTAGTAAATTTATTGTTAACTGAATATTGGAAGGAATTAAATGAAGAAGAATAATTTTTGGTTTGTGGACCATTTTTCTCTTAACCACTCATTCATATGTCAACAAAAATTTCTGACTCAGACAAACCAAAACCACAACAGCAGCGGAGAAGAAATAAGGGGAATCGCGCCACTTGGCTTGGCTTCATTTTTGAATATCTTCTATTCGATAATAAATAATAAGGCATATTTGAATTGAAGAATACATTTTAAGAGCAAAAAATTGAATGAATTATTTTTAATATTTTGCAATCTTCTTAATTTGGTTGTTTACATTTTATTGGTAATTTAATTTTGTCATCTACCCTAAATTTAACCCAATCTGCCTTATAATAACCCGCATGCAATAATAATTGTCCACGAATTTTAATTCGATTTTATAGTCATTTAATTAGTCCCATCTTAAAATAATAAGAATGGCCAAAATGTATAGCAAATAATCTGGTTGGTTGATGAATAGATGAATGAAACATTAAATTTTGGCAGAATCACAACGATAAAGATCACATATTCTTTGCCATTTTAAGCACCCCTAGAAGGGATGCAGTCCAAAAATTAGGGTAAACCCATAAGCGTCCCCCTGCACGGAAATCTTTAGTAAAAGGCGAAAGATTTCTTCGTCCGAATACAAGGGGACCAGGGATGAAAATAAGAAGGAAAATTGCCAATTTATTTATTTTTCCCATCCAATTGTTTATGGAAAGCAGTCAAGATGGGAAAGAAGGAATGGAGGAATAGGCTCATTCTCTGCCCTCTTCTTCTTTCCCTTTCTCCTTTGTTCTCTTCTCTTCACCTCAACATTATATTTCTACACAACCTGTTCTCACTCTTTCCCTACTCTTTGCTGATCTGTGCTCATCCACTGCGAAGAGGCAGTGCATTATTTCTTCCATTTGATTCGCTCACCCGAATATTGCTGCCCCTAAAAGAAATCAATCCCATTCCAATTTTCTATTAATAAGATGGGAAAAGGGCACATTTCGTCGGGCCATCAACTTACCTGGCTGGGATGTTCCTGCGATCACGAAGGCAGGACATCTGTGGCGAGACTCCCTCATTGCACTTTCGAGTGGGGTTGACCCGCAGGGCAATCCCGAACTGGGATGGGCTCACAGCTAAATTTTTGAGTGCGGGGGATGGCGTTCGCGCTTCCCCCTTAAAATTTTTCTTTGAATGAAATTTGGAAATTGAATGTCGTACTTTTTAAAGCAAAAGCTTTTGTGTGGCATATCGCTTGATATTTTGGGACACCAATATTACTGCTGAGCCTTTTTTGTCATAGCTCAATTAGAAAGTAACACTCTTTCTCAATTTATTCTTGTATTTGCTGATTAGTTTATGGCTGACTTTTTACATTCGGCATGGACCGGTCTACTACAATCTCTCTCGTTTATTTTCTATTGATAAAGAAAATATGGAAAATTTTTTTAAATTAATTAGGACAAAATTTCTAAAAATTTGCTTAACTTTTATCATGGATAATAATCCTTTTAAAATAGATAAACTCTTTTTAAAAATAATAAAAAAAAATTATGAAAATAAAAAAATAATTTTTTATAAAGTATTCTATCATATCACATGTCTCACATCATTTTCTAAATATTATCGGAATCAAAAAGATAAAATGTTCATAATAGTCATATTTGGAATTTCCTCAATTCATTCATTCATCCAGCCAACAAATTAATTTTTTGTTCAATCAATACCAAAGTTCGGGCCACATGAAAAGAACACTGAAAAAATATAGATTTTTAATTAATTTATTTTTAGCTCACAGATTCAAAGCCAAAATGCCCAAATAGAAGTAGAGGGAACAATGCTCAAGTCGATTGATCACTCTCTCCCAATAGGCAGGCAAATGCCCTTTGGTGCGCAATTCACGTCGAATCTTTTTAGGGGAATTTTCCAATTAAAAATTATATCAACGATAATTCAAATGAGAATTTGATTGAAATTTTCAAAAAATTAAAATTAACTTCCCTAGAATAATGAATCCTAAACAAAATTTTTTTTTGAAATATAAGATCTATAAAATATTACATTTTTTAATTTTCCAAATTTAATAATCAAAATTCGTTGCAAAATCTGACTAAAAACAAATTTATGAATATAAAATATTCCTGAAAAAAAAAGAATTTTCACAATTAAATTATTTAAAAATATATTTTATGGTTCGAAATTAGGGAGAAATTTTATAAATAAATATTTAATTATTTTTTAAATTTTTTTCCAAACCTCAAGCAATTCTCGCAACAATGAAATCAACAAATCCAATTTACAGTCAAGCTTTTGTGCCTCTAGGCCAGTGGCAGCTATAAAAATATTTTAAATATTTTTAAATAGTTTTAATTGGATCAAGTAATAAAAATTAATTTTATAAAAGTTTTACAGAAAAATTCAGAAAATAATTAATTAAAATCAAATTTTTATTGAATAAAAATGTAATTTTTTGTGGCCATAAAATTTATAAATATTTATAAAAAAATTTCAAAAAATAATTAATTTAAATTTTTATTTTAAATTAAAAATGTTAATAAAATTGCCTACAGCTTGACATTCCACCGCCGGCACTTGTTCCTCCGCCTTGGAGTAATGGTGCCGTCGATGTGGAACTGATCATCATCATTGGCTCCATTGAAAGATCAGCTGTTGCTTTTGTCTCCTTCTTTTGGTAGTCATTGAAATTCAACTTGAACATTAAATTTATTTTATTTTAAAATATTTATTTGAATATTAATTCTTACCTCTGTGGGCACCATTGTGCTGAAATCCATGGAAGTCGATTGAAAATGATTGCATCGAATATTCTAAAGGAAAAAGATTAAATAGAGTAATTATTTAATTTTATTTATTATAATTTAAAAAATTTAATTTATTTTTTATTTTCTTTTTAAAATTAGTTATTAAATTAAAATAATTTTTATTCCTAATTAAAAATAAATTTATAAAATTGACTTTATTTCGCTTGAATTCGTCCCCTTTGTTGAGCCGGACCCGTCTTGGCGCATAACAACAAAAAACATTTTCTGCCGACAAAAAACGCAGGCATTTTGGAATCGACTGAAAAAAATAAATATTTTAGATTATTTTATAATTTATTAAATTTACCCCAAAGCTGGGATTACGAAGTGCATATTTTTCGAGGTGAACAAAAACGGATGAGGTCCATGTGGCAATGGATATGGTCAAAATTAGGGACATGTAATAAATGCCTGTAAAAATGCGAAAAATAAATAATTCAATTAGGAGAATATTTTTCGGAAATAAATATAACATAATTATATAAGATAGAATAGAATAAAAATTTACAGTTTTCCTAATTTAGATTTTATTAATATTCTTAATTTTAAAGATTTTAAATTTTGAATTAGAATTGGATCCCAATGATGTGACAATGGTCGAAAATGTTTTAAAAAGGATACACAAAATATAAAGAGAAATTTTTCAATAGAATGTGGATTCGAAATATTCTGAAAATATTAGAGGATATTTGGCATTTTGAAGAAATTCTCGGGGATTTTTCCTATTAAAATTTATTAAATTCCCCTAATTTTTATCTTTTACATATTTTTTGGCACTAAAATTTCGCAGACCTATCAAAGGGACATCCGAGAATGATCCACGTTGGCCGGGAATGGATTCCAGAGCAAATTTCATTTCATCCACCAACATCAACAACATTACGGACAAACTAAGCAGTGTCATCACGCCAAGACGAAATTTGCTTTCTCTTCGCCCGGTTGCATTTATTGGCGCATGGAATCCGATGACGGCCACAAGGGAGACCTACGGAAAAATATAAAAATTATTTGAATTAATTCCCAAAAATTTGCCTACCAAAGTTGTAGGGAAAACCAAATTGAAAACATAATATGAGCCAATCTGTGCAGAAAAAAAAAATTAATTTTTTAATATTTTATTTAATTTCAAGAATTTTTTTAAAATTATATTTTTTAAATTTTCCCATTAATTTAATTTTTTATTAATTTAAATAAAAATTTAAATAAAATCCAAAAAATTTTTCTATTTTTCCTTTCAAAATTTTGCTTTCCATTTCTTTCATTTTCCTTCAATCCACAATCCAGACACTCAATTTTATTGGGAGGCCAGCCACCTGCCAAAATTGCCGGTTTCCGCGGGGTGCCGACTGGCACAAAATTCAATGGAGAAAGGTGGAATTTTTGTGGGTACATTTTCCCTACCCTTTCTTTGTGGTCCATTTCCGACTACTTGGCACAATTTGGCCATAAATGGCCTTTCCATATAAAATCGAGACCCTTTAAAACAAATCGAGTGGAAAATTTTTGGTAAATGGGTGGGCATTTGAGGAAGGAAAAATCCTTGAATATGTGTTTTTAAGGGAATTGGAGCAAAAATAATGGACCAAAGTAACCAAAAATCAGTACTAAAACTCAGCATTTGGGAAAAAATTTTACGGTCTAAACTCGCAAATTTTGGGATATTTTATTTAATTAATTTTAATCAATTTTATTTCATTTTTAATTATTTTTTAAATAAATTAATTTAAAAATAATGATTGAATTTATATTTTAAATTATTTTATTAATTTTTTTTCATTTAAAAATTTATATTTATTAAAAAATAAATTAATTATTTTATTTATTTAGTAAATAAAAATGAATCCTTTAATAATTTTCTCCATATTTCTATTATTTCTTTTGGCAAAATTTGTCTCTACACAAATTCCCATTGGAACGGTTATTGTTGCCCAACAGCAGCGGGAAACCACACCAATTTTACCAATTACCACTAATAATAATAATGGAGGGGCAAATGAATTAGTGGATCAAGTAAAGAATATTTTTTTTGTAAAATATTTTAATAAAAATAAATTACAATTTTAAGATTAATTTAACTAGATTAGGTTTTTAGGTTCAAAATTCTATGATTACAAATAATTTATTTTTAAAAAATATTATGAAAATAATAAAAATAATAAAGGAAAGTATTTTGTACAATTTTAAGATTGAATCCATCGATGTTTCAGCCACCCAATTGATTATAACCACATCGAGGCAAGGACCACCGGATATGGCCAGAGTAGCGGTGATTAATTTAATTTATTATAAAAAGAATTTTTGAAAATTTTAATTTTTAAGATACAAGTGGTCGACATTGTTAGTGGCGAAGAATTGCCTCATCAAAATTTGACAGGCATTTTACTTGTGTTGACTCGAGGCAAAACAATTAGAATATTTGGCTATAACTATTTTTAATTCTTTTTAAGGACGATATACGGTCAATTGGCTTCGCCCTAATCGATGGTACGGTGTTCTTTTTCGCGCGGAACAACAGTAAATTTTTAAAAATATTTAAAAGGGAATTATAATCAGTGTAATAAAATTTATGCACCCGAATTATTTTAAATCAAATCAATTTTGAATACTTAAAGTTTAAGAAATTTAGTAATATTTTATAGATTATTTTGAAGATAAGTTAATTAGAAAAATTAGTGTATTTGATTGGTAATTTTGAAAAATTTAGATAAAAAAAAGCAATAAAATAGGCCAAAATCGGAGCTAATAGAAAAATGATATAAAAATAAAGATATATTTGAATAATTTTTTAATTTAGTTATTCTGGTGGCAGTGCAATTTATGCAAATGAGGAGGCACATTTGGTGAAAACGCATCGAGTGGATGGCTCAAATGAGGACAATAAACCCATTTTGAGTGTTCGGTAAAAATAATTATTTTAATTTATTTTATTTAATTAAAAAATTTTAGAGCACAGAGATATGGGGATGGCGGAAGATCGCTAGAAAATTTGGTGCTTACTATTCGATGGGAACAGCATCCGGATGAAAGGTGGAATACAAAATATAAAAAATAATTATATTCATTTTTAGGACAAATTTGGACGCCGTTGCCAATATCACATTATTTTGTAATGATCAAATCAAATATAGACATCTTCGATTGCGCCACAACGAAATTGATAAATCCGTCGAGATTCGGGTAGAAAAATTAATTTTATATATTTTTTATATTTAATAAATTTATTTTACAGTTGGATAATCATTTCGAAGTGATGGAACAAAAGAATGGAAGTGCCCGACAAATGACGGCTTCAATTCGGCCGAAAAATTGTCCAAGGTTGAATGAAGAAATAAAAATTAAGTAAATAAATTTTGTTAAAGGATTTGTTGGAATGCGGAATTAATTGCGGAAATGAGTGGAGGAAGGACATTTCGGCGTGCAGCGGCGCACAATTGCCAGGAAATTGAAGCAGTGAGCCAAAAAAATTGACCAATAAATTTTTATTTTTTATTTATTAAATAAAATTAAATAATATTTTAGTTTTGGCAAAACCAATATGTTTTTTTTTTCAGAAAAATTAATTCTTTTTATTTCCTCTAAAACACTATTTTTAAAAAAATTTAGTTAAAAATGTCAAAAATAATTTAATTTTTATTATTTTTAAAGATTACCGCAACAGCAATTTTGCGTAATTATTTGGGCTATAAATTGGCACCGAACAATGATTTAATCATTTTCACGGATTATAGTGAATCACAAGGAAGTAAATTATTTTTAAATTATTTAAAAATAAAAATATCATCACAAAAATAAAAGATGAAACGAGCAGCAGTGAAGCATCCAAAGAGGAAGCGAATGTCAATGAAAATGATGCCTATGTTCAATTGACGGCTATCGTAGTGCCGGAACCAAAAATGGCGGATAATTTGACAATTCGATATAAAACATTCAAGTGAGGAAGGAAAAAATTAGAAAAAAGAATTTTTATATTTTATTTATTTGGGTAAATGAATTAAATTTTTCTAAAAATTTTAAAAATTAATTTAAAATGAAATAATCTTATTTTTGGACAAATTTAATAATTATAAAATATTTTCCTAAATTCTCTGAGAGAAATATTTTTACAATTTTAAAGGCAAAAAAATTAAAAATTAAATAATTTTTTTTTTTTGGAAATTTCGAAGCACTAATTAAATAAAATAAAAATGATAAAAAATGACATTCTTAAATTTAGAAATTATTTAAAAATTCTCATAGATAATATTTTCCATTTTTTTATCAATAAAACCATTCAATATTAATTTAATTGAAATATTTTCAGCACAAATAAACATGGCGAAGAATTTGTTTTGGATAAATTGGAAAAAGGTCGACTATATGCCGTCCAATATTCGGTAAATTCAAAAATTTCCAAATAAAAAATTTTTCAAAAATTAGTATGGAAAGCAATCGCCGTTTGCCTATGAAGAGTCGAGGCGTTTTTTGGTAGACACCGGTTCACCCATTCAACCAATTCATTTTGAATTCAATTTGACTGGGGAAAATGGACTTCAACCCGGGGTAATTTTATTTTAATATTTGGGCTTTTATTTTTTAAAATTTTCATTGAAAAGATTTCCAAATTAAAATTTCACCGATAAAAAAATAAAAATTATTTTTAAATATTTTTATTAAGATTATTGGAATTGCTCGACTAGACCCTGCCTTCAAACAATATGAAATGGGCGTTGATATGGAACCATTATGCGAAAGAAGTGAACCGGTAACAATTATTAGAAAAAATATTTTAAAAAATAAATAATTTATGGAAAAAATTTTGTAAAAATTTTTGAATATTTTAGAAAATTTTAAAAATATTTTTAATTAAAAAAAGGCAAAATTTCCTCATTAAGGCGATCCATTTTTGGCTGGACAAGGACCGAAAAATGCGAGAATTGCGGGAATTGCGTGTGCTTGATGCTCTTTGTACGGCATCCCCAGGGCATAGTGTTTGCCGGGTGCCGGGCACAGCGGCCACAATAAGGGGATGTGGAATGCGCGAGGGAAAATTATGCTGGACAACAAATATTGTTGTCCATGAGAAGGTGAGTATATGAAGGAAAATAAGGAAAATGAAGAAAAAGTTGGGCAAAAATTTGCATGGAAAAATAAATAATTTTAAAAAATTAAAAAAATTTTAAGATAAATTATATTTTTTTTAAATAAAAATTTTAAAAATTAATCTGAAAGATAATTTAAAATATTTTTTTAATTTTCAGTTGTTTTCCGCTGAACCAAAATGCCACAAATTGGCCGATTCCATCCCACAATTAATGATGACGACGACTGCAAAGAGCATTGGCACAACATTGTTGGGGGCAAATGGGCAACAACAAAGTAGTGAATAAAGATTGAATTGGATTGTGTATAATGGATATAAACTTTTTGGAATATTAATTTCAATGAAAAAATTGAGCAATCGATAATAAAATTTAGTCTTGATATTTTTATTTAATCAATTGTTTTTTTTTTTGAAATTACTGTTAAGAAAATTATTTTATTAATTTTTTTAAATTGTAAGCTTTAATTAAAATTATATTTTTCTAAAATTTAGGTGTAAAATTTCTCTTATAAAAAATTTTAATTTATTCAAATTTCAGATGCAAATATTTTGAATGGAACAAATCCGATTGGCAACAATTCTTCCAATTTATCTAAAAACAATGCAAACCACCTTTGTAACAATATAATCCCAATTTTATTAATTCAAATTTTTTCCATTTATTTTTACGCCCATTTTTCATTTTGTTATTATTCACAATAATTTTTATTAAATATTATTTATATTTTTCATTTTTTGTAATTTTATAAATTAAATTATGGCCCACCAAAAATGTGCAATTTTGTGTGTCATAGGGAAAATATTTCACTAAAAAATAAAATTAAAATAAATAAATTTTTGAAAAGTGCCACACCATTGATGGGGCAAAGTGCCCGAGAAGTGATCGGCACAAAAAGTCGAACCATCCCATCATTTCGCACTTCAACCATTGCACTTGGATCATAGTCAGGTGTTTTGCCTTGGATGCTTTAAAAATTGAAAAATGATATAAAAATAATATATTTTTTATTTTACATTTTATTTAAATTCAAAAAATAATATTTTCGTTGAAATATATATATTTTTTGTTAGCATGAAAACATGAATATTAAATAGTGAGCTTCATTTTTAGAGATGGGCCATATTTAAAAATGTCAGCATTTTTTAAGATAGCCTCTGGACAAATATGATGAAAATAAGGATAGTGTATATGGTATACAGAAATGCTATTCTCCATCGGAAATTATTTTTCAAATCTTTAATTTATGAACATTTTTAAATAAATTATAGCTAAATTAAAATACAATAAAACATATTAAAATTCACCCTCACTGGAGCTATGGGTCCAAAAAGTCGGGTGGGGATGGGGAATTAAAATTCCATTTAAAGTATATATTTGCATACAAAATTACTAAAATAGAATATTTAACATATTTTATTAAATTGAATTTCTCTAAATTTTGTACATTTAAACCAAATTTAAATAAATAATAAAATAATCGACCTATGATAGAGATAAAATTCAGGCCGCCAAATCTGAAAAAATTATAATATATTTTTAAATAAATTTTGTATTTGACCCATCGCAATGGGATGAATGTAAATGTGATGCCTTCAAAATCGCTGCTATTCCAGGGCAAAAATGCATCAGTCCAATGGACGTCAAAATATGCCGAAAGTGTGGCCAAATTATTTCGTTGATCCTGTAAATATTTAAAATATTTTTTCATTTAATTAAAAATTATTTATTTTTAATTATATTTTTATTTAATTTTAATTTAAAATAAATTTATAATTTCACAATTTTTTGGCACATACCAAATCCACAATCTGATATAGACTTGAGCGAACATGCACTTCAATTGTGTCATTGGAATGTTTGACAGGCCGCCGATATGGTCGAGTTAATCTTCTGTAAAAATTTTACAAAAATTAATTTAATTAGAAAAATATAATAAATTTTTTCAATTAAAAAAATTCAATTTTTTTACCTGATTCTCTCCATCAATCTGCTGTTTGGATCATCCGCGGCCAAATATCCATCCAATTCTCGGTCATCCCCATCCTCAATTTGTTGCGCATTTCGACCAAAGTCCAGGCCATTCAATGCATCCGCCGCTGTCTTCTTTTGTTGACTTTTCTTTCGGCCCGAAGTAAAAGCTGTGCAAAAATATTTATATATTCTTTCTAATTTTAGACATAATTATTTACCATTAACTTGGGTAGTGTGAAGCCATAAAATTGCATTCAAAATGAGCATTATTTCGGGAAATATTTTAAACAGCATTTTATTGGGCAAAATTGACTCTTTGACGATAAAGCAATTCGATTTTAATTAACTGAAAAAAATTTTTTAATATTTTAAAATAAAATGGTTTAAAAAAGCTAAATAAAATTAAAATAAATTAAAATATAAAAATATAAAATATTTTTGCATGTTTTAAGATATTTAAAATATAAAAAGAATAAAAATTTATTTTTCAACGATCCGAAAAAATTTTTCTGGAATATTTAAAAGAACTAAACGAAAATTTTTTGAACCAATGGTTTCCATTTTCCAATAATTTTAAAAGAAAATTCATTTTAAAAATTCACTCACATTTTCAACATGGTTTGAGCGTCATTCTGTAAAAAAAGATTCCTAGGTGGCCAATTTCCTTCCTTTCTTTTATTCCTTCATTTTTACGTAGTTCCTTCTCTTTGGTTTCTATGGACGATTGTCTTCCAAAAATTGGTTTGGGAAAAATTTTTTCTTGATACTTTTGTTTAATGAGAATTTGGCAAAAGGACAAAAAATGTTGATGGGAATTTGAAATGTTGTGTACTTGGAAATATTCAGTGAAAATTAGCAGCAAAAATGAAGTCAAAATTATTCATTGTTGAAATTTAATATTCTGACAAATTCCAAATTTTGACAAATTTGAGCAATTTTCTATGTGTTTGTAAAAAAATGGGAAAATTTAAAATATAGAAAATTAAATTTAAATATCGAAGAAATTTTAAATTTTTAGCATTTTATTATATAAAAAATTAATTTTAGAATTTTAAATAAAATTAAAAATGAATAAAAATTGTTCTAATATTTTTTGATTAGTAAAAAATATGTTGAAAAAATTATTCATTTTCAGTGATTATTTTGAAGATTCTTTAATAATTGAGGCTATTTGATTATCTTTTTATGGATCTAATTCAAAATATTAACTTTCATAAATTATTTAAAAATGATGTCAAAAATTGTAAAATTAAAAAATTTAGAAGATCAAAAAAATATAAACCCTCTTTTAAAACTTGGTAACAAATTTAGAAATTTATTACCCCATTCCAAAATAATTTTCTTTTCATAAATTAATTAAATGATGTCAGAGAAAAATCCACCAAATTTAAAAAGACAAAAAATTAAAATAAAACCCCTTCTTCAAATATTTGTAACAAATTTAGAAATTTATTGAGAAGGATTTGAATGAAATTGAAATAAAAATTGGAAGAATTCCCATGGGCCGGTATGAGAGTAAGGATATTGGGCAATGAAATAATATTATTGCATTTTTGCTTAAGATTTAGGACCAAGCTAGATTTAATCTGTAAAAAATTGGAGAAATTGACGGAAGTCAATTAAAGGATTAAATTTATGATGAAAAGCACTTTTGGCATGAGTGATTTTCGATATTAAATATGAAGAAATTAATTAAAATATTTATTATTTTTATTTGTAATTAAATTGATAATATTTGTCTAAAATCAAATATCATTATTTTTCTTGTTGAATTTTTAATTGTTTATGGATTTTAGGTGAATTTGTAAGCTTGGGTCAAAATACAATTATATTTAAAAGCCAGAAAATTCTTGGTTTGAATAAATATAAGAATTCTGGTTTTTTAATTATTTTAATCGATGGCAATTTTCTTTTGTTTTGGGCATCATTGCCTTTTCGTGAATAAAAAATCTAATATTTTGCCTGGGGTGGGGATCCTCCCGGGAAAACGTTTTAATTAAGTCTTAAGGAAAAAAACAATGCAAAAATGGATATGAATAATTTATTTTTTAATGAAGTTGACAATATTATTGATTAATTTTTTGGTCAAAAAATAAACATTTTTATTCCATAAATGTTTCTAGCCCAGAGGAGGAAAAATGATTGAACGCAAGGGTAGAAATTTTGTCGCAAAAATGCGGTAAATTATAAGGAATTTTTCAAGCCATTGAACGGATAACTGTATGCACCTTTTCTTTTCATTTCCCAAAACAGTCAGCTGTGTATGGAAGGAGCGTAAAGTGAGTTCCCCCACCCATTTTGAGTTCGGCATTTTGCCATAAAAGAGTGCCGAAAGGAGGAAAAGCATTGAAGGGAATAACCGAAAAGAAGGAAGGGGCGCAAGTGAGTCGAAAGGGGGAACAAGCACAAAATTCCATTGGGACCCATTGGTGGTTGGGAATGGACAAAAAGGAGGAAATCGACCTCACTGGCACACCGCTTTTTGACGACAACAAGAAAAGGGGAGGCAAAAATCGAACCCAAGTTGCTGCTTTGAAGGGGAAAAAACCGGAAGGCATAGCGGATAAATGGCCAGAAGGAAAGTCCTTTTTTTTGAAAAGTGCAGGAAAAATTTAAAAAAAAAACATTGAAGTGAAATTAATATAAGGTTAGTTTGAGTTATAATGACATTTTCAAATTTTTAGAATTCTAAATTAAATGATAATTTATTTGGCCATCAACCATCATTTGCATGAAATATGGCCAGAAAATTGGAAAATCATCGCTGAATGTGTTTTGATTTTAATAAGGCATCATTTTGTAATTTATTAATACATTTTTGTTGACAAAGTAAATAATTCATATTT
This sequence comes from Pratylenchus scribneri, assembly GCA_030063045.1. NCBI lineage: Eukaryota > Metazoa > Nematoda > Chromadorea > Rhabditida > Pratylenchidae > Pratylenchus > Pratylenchus scribneri. The sequence goes on from JAQSEB010000042.1 coordinate 553,261, forward strand.
TTTTTCGTTTTTGTCAACTACAATTCTACGTTTTTCCTTCAATGACGTCAAATGCTGCCGTCTTTCGAATCAATCATGCCTTTATATTTTTTGGCTAGTCTATTTGTGTGTTTTTTGACAATATGTTTTTGTTGCTTTTTGACGCCATAATTGATGATGTTCGTCTGAAATTTTTTTTGACAATATTTTTGAAAAATTTTAAAATTGAGAAATTTACAAAATATTTTCTGTTTTTTCAGAATGAATGAATAATTCGATTGAAAAATTGTAAATTCATTGGTGTCAATTGTGCTAAAATTAATGAGAATTTTCATTATGAAATTGATTTAGTGAGCAAATTTTATTTCATCCATAAAATAAAAGCTAAAAAAATTCGTTAAAAATCAAAATACATGCAAATAGAATTCTAAATTGGATGAAAAGGAAAAAAATAAAAATGTTATAGAGTAGAGATGTGTCGAAGCCTTATTTAATATATAATTTAGACTCGATCGGCTTATCATCAAATTTTTAATAATGTTCCTCTTTCCATCATTGTGGAACATTCTTTACAAATTAATTTAAAAAATTTTTAAAATAATTTTTATTTTTTTTTAAATTTTTTATGATGGTCTGATGAATGTTGAATGAGAATGACGATATTTATTACATTCAAATAAGAATGTATGGTAACAATAGAGAATTAAATCACTGTTACAAAAAATGCCTATGCCCATAAAATGCCTTTGGTCTGAAAACCACAAAAAAACCATCCAGCTAAAACCCAAAAAATGTTATCCCATAAAATGTCTATTTATATAAAATGCCTATTTTGTTTTTTCTTGCTTTCCTGGAGGCTATCATGGCTAAATAATTGACAATTTCCTCTACCCCAAGTGATTCTGGCAACATCTAAAATGAAATTTTATAATCTTAATAGGCTATTGGCAGTTGATGGAAATGAGGGAAAAACACTTGATGGAAATAAGGGAAAAACTCTGCCATACAAAATGAGTCGAATGTTGGAATCGATTTTGAAGGCCATGCCATCGACGTTTTAAGCTCTGCCATTGATGATTTAAAGCTGTGCCTTCACTGTAAAAGCCGTGTTATTGATATTTTAAACGATGTCATCGTCATCGCCTATTTGACCCGTGTATTTGCTTTCAAAATTGTGCCTTTATTGATTTAAGACATGTCATCGAGGCTTTAAAGCTAGCCTTCACTGAAAATCGATGTACCATTGCCAGGGATAGAGTGCCATCAATGGAAATACTCTAAGCCTCTTAATTCTGGCTTCGTATATTATGCATTAGCATTCAGAATTTGTGGCTTTGCGGCTCCGAAATTTGCGGCCCCGAATTTTGCGGCCCTTACCAAAAACGAAATTTGCGGCCCGAACTTTGCGGCTTAGAATTTTGCGGCCCGAATTTTGCGGTTCCGAATATTGCGGTCCCGAATTTTGCGGCTCCTATCAAATACGAAATTTGCGGCCCGAAATTTGCGGCTTTTACCAAAAAATGATTTAAAAAAAATAATAAAGTGACAAATTATTATAACAAAGTGTAAAATTATAGAAAAGAGAAATTTTTATCCATAAAAAATATTTTACCTATCGAATCAAATTCACTTCACTCATTATTTATAATTATTTTACCCTAAAGAAGGCATTTGGGTTAGATTGCCTTTAAAGATCGGGCTCAACATTCAGGAAAAAGAAAAAAAGTAAAATAATATTAAAAAGTAATTTCCGGACATTAGCGTGATTATTTTACACTTTGTTATATTGATTAGTCGATATATTAATTTTTTAATGATTTTTGATAAAGGCCGCAAATTTCGTTTTCGGTAAGGACCGCAAAATTCGGGCCGCAAATTTCGAAACCGCAAAGTTCGGGCCGCAAAATTCGTTTTTGCTAAGAGCCGCAAAATTCGGGGCCGCAAATTTCTGAGCCGCAAATTTCGGTAACCGAAATTTAATGCCATTAAACTCTAAGCCTCTTAATTCTGGCTTCGTATATTATGCATTAGCATTCTGAATTTGGCCTATGCCTTCAAATTTTAACAGCAAAGGTACAACTTTTACGTCAACGGCACGGTTTAAACCGGTGATGGCACGGATCAAATCGGGGATGGCAGTGGGTCAAATCGGCGATAGCATGAGCTAAATCGATGATGACAAGAGACTTTTATGTCGATGGCACAACTGTTTTGGCGATGCCAAGCTATTTTTCCTAGATAATCACACTCACAGGTGTATGTGTACTTACTGTGTATGGCATAGTTTTTCCCTTCATTGAATTATCTTTCAATAACCAGTTTTTGTTATTCAGATTATAAAATTTTGCTTAACTTATGCCAGAATCAGATTCAGGATGCTCGAATTAGATGAAATTGTCATTTAATTGGCCATGATACATAAGGAACAAAAAAAAAAACAAATATAGGCATTTTGTTCGTTTTTATCGGCATAGGCATTTTTTGGCATAGGCATTCGATGTGATTTTAGCTGGATAGGCATTTTTTGGGTTTTTGGCTGGATAGGCATTTTATGGGTTTTTTTTCTGCTTATACCTTATAGGAATCTTTTGGGATATGTATTTTATGGAGAGGCATTTTTTAATTTTTAGGTTTCGCGCATAGGCATTTTGATTTTGAGGATAGGCATTTTTTGGTGAATTTGACATATTATCCTTTTTATTTTTCTCCAATTTTTTTTGATTTGCTCATTTTTTTTAAAAAAAAATAAAATAGGTTAATTTGTGTTGTTGCAGAATTTTACGATTGAAAATCAATAAATAATATTTTATAAATAATAATTTATAATTTCTAAAAATAGAATTTAATATTTAACTAAATTTGGTACTTGTTAAGTTTGGGTCCCTTTTTTAGAAAGTGCTTGGTTCTCCCTTTGGTTTTTCATATTTTGGGTTAGGGTCAGTCAGGGTTGGATTAGGGTTAGGATGGGATAGAAACATCTTACATATATCCTAAATTCTAACCCAAACCCTAAAATCCAAAGGGGACCAAGCACTTTCTAAAAAGGGGACCCAAACTTAACATGTACTCTAAATTTGATTTTTGCAAAAATTAGTTAATTTTAATTTTATTATTAAAAAAATATTAGAATATTTATTTCATTTTTAGTGCTATTTATTTAATTTTTACACAAAACAACAAAACAATGTTTTCCGCTATTCGAGATGCAATGGATACGGATGTGGATGATATAATGGTTTGTGAATAATTTAATTAATTTTATAAATAAAATAAAAATATCTAATCAAAACACAAAATAAATAGATAATAATGAAATAACATTAAAAGACAAAAATCAAAGTACACAATTTCCAATTTCCATAGGGAATTTGATTATTTCTTATAAAAATTAATACTCTAAAATATTTTACTTCAATCATAAGTCAACTGATCCGTGATTAGTGATTACTGATGAATAATCAATCATTATAGCTGTCGCAGATTATAAGAATCAAAAACTATGCTCAATTGTAGAATAAAATGAATCAGAAAAGAATTTTTTGGATTTATTTTACCTAAAATTTTCTACTAAAATTTAAATATGACCGTAATAAATGGAGCTAAAATTATTCCAAATGAGTTGATATACGAAATTGTGCTTTTCGTTCCACTCACTAAATTGGCAGAAATGTGCAAAAAGAAAATTCCTAGTTCATTGCTCAATTTTTTTCGCAGAAAATGGATGCCAATTATAAGAGCGGTGTTTAGAATGTTTCTAAAAAAATTTATTAAAACATTCATATTAAAACATTCATATCAAAAATAACATTTCTCTTATTTTTATTAGGATCGGCAGCGACAATTTCAACACGTTCAGGAAGAAACATTTTCGGGACTCACAGTGGATCAAAGGAGGAAGTTTTACCGGATGATTGATATTCCCAATACATCATGGCAATTTGTATGTCGGATGGTCAATTGTTTGAATGATGATAAACAACAACAGCAATTTCCCTGGGAGGGCGAGGTTAAAGCATTTATGGAAAAAAGAAAAAAACTTAAATATTCATTTCAGAAATTTATTTTCAATGTAAACACAAATCAATTTATTTGGGAATTTCGAGGCCATGAAGTTGGCAAAATTGCACAAATGAAAATGTTGGAGCAAGATTTAAATCTAGGTGATTTTTTCTTTTAATAAAAAGTTAGGTTTTTGGCCAAAAATTTAATAGTTTAAAACCAAAAACTAGAAATATGGTTTAAACGGTTTAACTCGTTCAGTTTCAATTTAAATTAAGAAATGAATATGTCAAAAGATGCATCTAGGGTACGGGGTTTATTCCTATATACTAAGCGGAATATGTTAGTCATATATTCTAAAACCGGTTTCTGATTTGATTTAGAAATCAAAAACTGTTTAGTTTAGGAATTTTGTAAATGGGAATAGGCATTTTTTTAGGTAAGCGATTTTTTAGGCGAATTATAATTTATTGACAAAAAATTTTCAGTTCGTTTCCGTGATTCGTTGTTGTCGGCAATTTTCAAAATGAGTGAATTGAATGACAATTATGAAAAATTCCTTATGGAAAATCCATTGGATGAAGAATTACAAAATTATTTCAACAATCCAATTCCGGAGAATAAAGAGAAAGGGGTAAATTCAATAAAATAAAATAATTTTAAAATATAATAATTTAAATCTAAAGGAGAAGGGAAAAAGAGAAGGATTCCCCTTTTGGGTCATAGAGAGGCTTGATCATTTATTGTTACCTAAAGTCACATCCTAATCCATGAATTATTCCTGACCCTAATCCGATGACCCAAAAGGGGGAGACCCTTCACTTTTCTCCAATCAACTTAAAAAGCGAATTACAAGCAAGCAATATCAATAAAAATAGTTTTAAATGCTCAAAATCTCTAATCTTCTAATTTTTCATTTTTAGCCGAGATTTTTCAATTATTTACTCATTGATTCGGGACTTGTTAAGAATAAATTTGATCAGAATTGCACACCCAAGGATTGCACTTTTGCGCACTTTGTTCGATCCATTTTTTATATCGGCAAAGGCACACGCCAACGGCCTATGGATCATCTCCATAACACTTTTAAAGCCGGAATGAATTCAAGTAATCGATTTGTAAGTTTTTTTTTTAATATGAATGAAATTAAAATTTATAAATATGCAAATGCATATTTTTTGCCAATGCTCAAAATGGATTTCTATATAAATATTAGGGTGTCCCAAAAATTCTCACAGTTTTAGAAAAAACATATAAAAATAGGCTTAGATTCAACCAAATATTCTCCATTTGATCCAATAACATTCTTCCCATTATTGTGGCAAATTTTCTATCCCTCCCTCATATCATTTTACAGGTTCAAATTATCTTAAACTAAGTCAGGGTAATGATTTGAGAGTTTCCAGAATTTTTTCCACAAAAGCGGTTTTTATTTAAGAAACCGATTTTGACCAGGAAAAAGTCGAATTTATTTTTTTTAAAGATAGAACATTGTATTTGGTGTCAAATTAAAGTTTAATGGGTACTAATGCAGCAGATTGGCCCCTATAAGAGAAAGGAAAAGGACTGATAGAAGGGAGGAAATTGATTGAAAGGGGAATTGGGATAGACGAATTTTGAAGAAATTTGCATATATAAGAAATTTATTCTAAATTTTCATGTTTTGACACTTTTTTGTCCATATAAATCCGCTCAATAATAAATAATAATCATTTGCGATTTAATCTAAATTTCATTTGTATTTTTATTATCAAAATACATCCAATTATCCATATTAATTAAATCGAAAAAACTTAAAGCTACTGTTAAAAAGCCAATCCCAAATATTAATATAAATCACTCACAAATAAATAAATTTTATATTTTTTAGAATTGCTCTTACAAAAAGGAAAGAATAAGAGAAATTTGGGACAACGGTGAAGGCGTGATTATATTGCGATGTTTTGAATGGGTTTTTGACCATGAATCAATGGCACGAGAAGCATTGATGCTCAAAGCACGCTCAATTTACAATTGGAAGATACCTCGAGATATGGAAGATTTAAAATGGAAAAATAGTATGCTCATCAAAAACTTAGAAACTTAATCAAAATTCAATTTTATTATTATAAATTAAAGAGGGTTGAAAATTACTTAAGAATTGAATTAGAAAATTTTACAAATTTTCAATTAAATTTTAGAATGTAGAGTATTGATTAATTTATATTCAATTAATGATAGATAAGATGAAAAATTTAAAAAAAATATAATCATTAATTCAGAGCCATCGTGTTACGATTTGGTAAATAAACAAGATGAAAAATTTGACGCGCTTGGATGGAACAATGAAAAGAATGAAAAAATTGGCACTTTACTATTGGTTCGGGCTTATGCCATTTTCCGAAATGAACTCAATCGACCAATTAAGCAAAGTGATTTGGAAAAGGTAATCATTTTTTTTAGTTATTTATATAATTTAATTAGTAGAAATAATTAAAATAAAATATAAATTTAATTTAATTACAAATAATAAACTTAATTTTGTAATTTTTATGACCAAAAATTTCATTAAATATTTTTATCAGCAGTAAGGATTGGATATTTTTTTGTCAAAAATTGTGAAAAATTGTATTTTCTGCTAAATTTGCATATTATTCATAATTTTTCAATTTTCTTCAATATAACCATTAAAAAATGAATTTTTGCTTTTAGTAGAATAAAATGTTAAAAATATTAAAAATAATTTTATCAAATTATAATTTAAACAACAATTATATTATTAAAGGATTCGACTGTACCAGAACCAGAATATGCTCCACTTCAAAACACTCTTCCTCCAATTGGATATTGCGCTGTTTGCGGACAAGATTTTACGTGAGTTATATCATGAAAAATTAAATTAAAACCTCCAATTTAATGAAAAAAATATTCATTTTACTTTTAAATTTTATTAAAAAATGTTTTTGCCATTTGCTTTTCAGAAAACAAAATTTGGGAAAATTTGATTAATAATATTCAATGATTATTTTATTGAAAATTCTTCTTGAAAAAATATTTATTAATGGTACACGGTATAATTTTTTGCAAAAATAAAATTGTTATGGCAGAAAAGTTTCATATCAAAATATTTAGGTCAAAAATTTTTGACCAAATCGGCCTTATTTTTAAAACAAGTCCAGCTGTTTTACCCTACCATAACCAATCCATAAAATTAAGCTTAATATGCTTAATTTTACTTCACTATTGTCAAACAAATTTATATGGTCCTAAACTAAAATTACTTTTCAAGATATTATTTAATAAAATCAAAATTCAAATCAAAATATAATCTAGAATTTGTTAATCTTTTAATTTTTTTTTACGTAATTTACATTCAAAATTTAATGCTAATTCAATTCCAGACAAACGGATGTTCTTCATAGTGATGGAAATTTTACATATCATGATGTATGTTTCAAATGCAATTATTGCAAATGTTCACTTTTCAATTTGGAATTTTTCTACTATCCAAGCAAAAACCACTTGTTCCCAGACAAGAATGTTTATTTAATTTTATGCAAACATGACAATGATTTGTGGAATGACCAAGGCTCTGGCAGTCAGCATCAGCAGGTAAAAGAAAGGAAAAAAGCACAGAGTTTTATAAAAAGTAAACTTTTTCGGACACAACACATAAATAGGAAGCGGATTTTTAGCTTTTATCTATTTTGTTATGCAACAAATTTCATAAAACACATAACAACCTGGTGTTTTTGAGCATTTATTTCATGTTTTTATCATATTTTTTAAACATATTTTAACCTAATATTTGGTACTTTTTTGAATAAATTTCATGATAAAAAAACTTAATTAAAAAGCCAAAAACTGCCTACTTTTAGGTTTTGAAACCTATTTTACGATTTTTTTATACTAAAATTTCCGCTACAACGACTAAAGTTGAATATTGAATACTATAAAATTAACTGAATAAATATTTTCAAAAATAGGAATTTCATTTAATGTAAATAGATGATTAAAATTTATTTTTTTATAAGCAAATGTTTTATTTATAATTTTTTAAATACTAAATCCTAAAAATCTACCTAATTCATTTCATTTTTACACTTTTCCTCTCACACACGTTGTCGGGGAACAAATGATCCAAAAATTATAATCTTTTAATACAATTTATTTTAAGCAGCCACATCAATCAGCTACCGTTGTTAGAGTGAATCGAGACAGTAGGAAGAATGGGAAATGGCAGATTGATTGAAAAATGAGGAGAAGAAAAGAGGAATAATTTGCAAAATACAATTTTATTGATATTATTCTCATTCACTTTCAAAATTTTTTATATTTATATTAAATTATCAATTGTTACAAATCAATTGTAAATGTGAGGAAAAAATTTTGAAATTTTTAACTACAAATTTTAAAAATATTTATTCTATAAATATATATTTATTATTTTTTTTGGATTTCTCTTTAACGATTTAATACCCTTTAAATTTGACCAAACCATGACAAATTATATACTAATCGACGCATCTCGATGAGAACTATAAATGGTTAATATGGTTTGTATCTGATTTAATAGAAGTCAAAAAAATTTTTCTTTGTGCCAAAAAGAGAAATTTTATGCCAAAAAATATTTATCAATATTTATAAATACAAATTCGATAGTATGAATGTGAATTAATAACATTTTTCAATATTATACCCTATATTATGGCATCTTATTTTCATTTGCTTCTAAAAATGCAAAAAAAGGAAAAAACAATTGAAATAAATCTATAATGAAAAAAGAAATCAAATAGGTTCAAATAAGATTAATTAATTCAAATTTTAATTAAAAGAAAATATTTACCATAATAATAATTAATTTGATTCCCAATGTTATTTTCTCAAATTGACGGCCAACTTTTTCTATTAATAAAAAATTCCATCTTTCCAATAGAGTTTGGCAATGACACCTGCCGCTGACAAATTCTTTGCTTATGTTAATGTAAGATTCATTTTCCTTGAAATCAATTCTACATTAAATTTTGCCAAATTTACCAAAGTTTTATAATTCTTATATTTTTTATATATATCTTCCATCCAAGTAAACTTACAGAAATAATTTCGAAAAGCATCAATTTGGGATAAACTTGGCCAAATTATGGCCCCTTAATTTTATTAATACCTTAAACCTCTTTTAACTTTTTAAAACTGGGAAAATTGTGGTCTAGTTTCTTAATTTGTGGACATTTTTGAACAAATTATAGCAGTTTTTATAGAGTTTTAGGGAACTAAGAAAATGCAATAAAATTTTTTTAAGAGATTACCCTGCAGAAGCTATTGGCCCTCAAAATCGGGGGTGGGGATGGGGAATTATAAATTATTAGAGAGTGAGCAATTATTTAGAGGGAATTAAAAGAGAATTTATGGTAATTTCATCTACTTTTATTAATATGAAATATAACATAATCCTCTATCTTAAAACTGATATATACTTCCATAATAAATCTTTTTAAAAAGCTTATTTTCTTATATTCGAAAGTCGATACGATATATTCACTATGGCCATTTTTATAAAAAAATATTTTTTTTATTAAGGGAATCCATTAATTTATCATAAGTAAATCGTTTCGAAAATATGTCTTCTTCTTCCTCATTTCCAACTGATTTTACGCAAATTTCATCCGATAATTTACTGCAAGCCACAATGCCAATTCCAATGTCAATTATGGGCAACCAACAATTCCATCTACCGGAACATTCATCAGAGTCAATGATGATGATGGCAATGATCAATGGAAATGGGGCCAATCCTCAATCTACAATGATGGGAATGCCAAATTGCGTTGGGTCATCCACATTTTTGTTGGCCACTGGGGAAGTGCCAATCCTTTCTTTGCCAAATCCACATTTTAAGTTGTTAATTACTTTTTCTTTAAATTATTTGAAATAAATAGTCTATTTTTTATTTCGATAATTTTTAGAGAGTGGATTTATATTTTTTTAATATTTCTAACCAATTGCTAATGAAAATTGTACAAAAATAAAGTGTGCAGAAATTAAATTTGTGGCAACATTTTTCTCAATAATTTCAATATATTTTAATATTTTGGATTTTTTGTCAATATAAAAAAATTTATTTCAATATTTCGACATTTTTATAAAATTATACTATAATATTTTAAGATTTTCATAATTTTAAGAGGCGAAAAATTTTTTGATAAAATTTTGAAACCAAAAAATTTTTGGCGAAAATTTTTTAATCTATAAATAAGACTTTTTGATGAAAATTTAAAAAAAAAAGGATTTTTCTGAAATATAAAAATTTTTTGATGAAAAAAAACAAATTTTATTTCAATATTTCGTCAATATTTTGACATTTTTTAAAATATTTTTTCGATATTTTGGACTTCAATATTTATTTAAATATTTTATAAAAATATAAATCCGCTCTCTAACTATAAGATTCATTAAAATTTTTAAATTAATTTAAATTTAAAAATATTTTTAATTATTTTATAGTGAAATTAGCCAATCAAATCCCATGCAAATGGGAATGCCAATTGTGGAAGAAAATATCGGCCAAAATATACGAGAAAATATTCCATCAAAAATTCAGGTAAATTTTTAAATTAATAAATTTAATTATTAATATTTTTGAAGGGACTTATAAAGGAAAGGCAACAACAATCTTCGTCAAAAATAGCCAATATTGGCATCAGTGGTGGAACAAAAAATCGCAAAAAATTTGCATTGCGAAATTCAAATTCAAAGCATCATTTGCGAACGAAAATGAAACCATATTCATCGGTTGAACGAAGAAATGCACGTGAAAGGAATCGAGGCAAGCATAGTTTTAAGATTAATTAAATATCTCAAAATTAGTACAATTAATTCCCAATAATCAATTATAAAAAAAGAATATGAATATGTAAAAATTTTATTTTTTTTTAAAAATGTTAATTTACATAATTTTTAAATTAAGGCCGATTATATTGGGAAAAACCTTAAAAAACTCATTAAAAAATTTTTAAAAAATAAGAATAATTTGGGAATAAGATAAAAGTATTTTGTGACCATAAAACGTCGCCAGATTGAAGACATTTTTATTTCTTTTTTGGACTAATAAGGATAAGCATTAACCAAAGATACATGATTGAATTAACAATTAATATAATAATTCCCTATGACTAAAATAATTGTCCTAAAATGGTTCCACCCAATTAATTAATTTTATCAAACTATTTTTTGACAAAATACTACTTTTGAATAAAATTAAAATTTTTATAAATATAAGTTCGAAATTTTGAATATTAGAAATTAATTTTAAAAAAAATAATAATGAAATTATTAAAATTATTTTACAGTTCACACAGTCAATCAGGCATTCCACATACTTAAAAGAATGTAAAATAAGAATATTCACTTCCATTAAATTAATTTTTATTGCAGGATTCCATCATTGTCCAAGAATACAAAACGCGTTTCGAAGCTGAAAATTTTGCGGGCTTGCATTCAATATGTTTATCAATTATTGGAAATGATGGAGGAGGAGGAAAATACTTTAATAACAAAGAATTTGATGCATTGGAAATTTGGATATTAATTGGAATAAAAAATGGCACCGTTTTTTTCAATTTTAATTTCATTATAAATCTTAAAAAATGGGGATCGGGTGTCAGTATTTTCACCATTATGGGCCGGATTTGGTTAAACCGTCGCCCATTTAAACAACAACTTCAAGTATTTTTTTCCTCATTTCCCCATTTTTATTATTTATTCCAAAATGGAATCGAACCTTATTAGTGGGTGAAGAATTTGATCGAGTCACTTTACCAATTTGACTAACGTGGGCCATTTGTGTCGCCGATTGAGAAAAGATTATTAAATTTAATTTTTTCCTCATTTTTCCATTTTGTTTATTTTATTTATTTCCAAAATATTTAAAATAAATTTTTCAAGTATTACTTAAAAATTTATAATAATTCCCACAGCATAAATTGCGACTGAAAATTTAAGGAAAAAATAAACCAAAGAGAATTAATATAAAAATATTTTGAATTATGAGGATCATTTGCCCTTATAATGTAGCTAAAGTCAACATTTATGATTTTAAATTCTTTAAATATCGAATACAATATTTTAACAAATTAAATAAAAATGATTTTTATTTATTTTCCGACTTTTAATTAAATTTGAGTAAATTTTTGTATATTCATCGCCGATTCATTTTCATTGTACAACAAATTAAATAATTTAATTAAATAAATATTCTATTGACTGCAAATGTCTGTTCTAGCACCAAATTGTTCACCAAATTGTAATTTTGTATGACTCTAGATTTTTTTAAAATTAATTATGCCTATTTACTCTTCGCCCTATTTATTTGCCCTTAAATTTATTGTCTAATTTTAATTAAATTTAAACAATTTTTGTATATTCATCGCTGATTCATTTTCATTGTACAATGAATTAAATTTTAAATAATAAATAAATTAAATGATTAATTTAATCATACCCATTGACTGTGAGTGAGTACAGGAGAGCAACAAAATTAAGTAAAATTGTTATTCGTAAAATAGCAAAAAGAAATCACGAAAAAATTGGAAAATATCAAGGAATATTGCATTTTCGATGAAACGTGATTGCGTGCTAATAAGTACAATTGCGAATTGGATTGGACAACTATTAAAAACGAGAAATGTGAACATTGAGACAGAAAATTTAAATTAGCAATTTTAAAAGGATTTTAATGAAAAAAAATGCTAAAATCTTACAAACTCAACATTACACTTTTATCATTTTTTTAATAAAAATTATTTTAATTTCAAAATTTTTTCATTTTTAAGAAATTTTCAATGCGATTAGACTAAAAAATGATTAGAATTTAAATCTAAGTTTAAATTGATATTTTATTTTGTTATCTAAATTTTTATAATATTTATTTTTTATATTGATTATTGAAAAAATTAATTAAATTTGATTATATTTTTTTTGTTGATATACAATAAATTAAATTTTAAAGTAATTTTAATTAAATAATATTCTATTGGCTGCGATTGCGATTTGCGAGGGTGTCTAGTTTCGCATCAAATTTAACGCCAATTGTAATTTTGTATGAGTCTCGATTCTTTTTAAATTAATTATAGCAATTTGCTTTTTTCCCTTTTGTTGGTGGGTGTCGCCCTTTAAAAAATGCGGAATGTGGAACGTCATAAATTATGCAGAATTTTCAGACTAATATAATTTAAATTGGCACTTATAAGGTCTTAATTTTATAATAATAAAATTTCCTAAAAATCTTTGCTTCAAATATTTATATTTTTTTTGTAAAAAATTTTAAATATAATATTTAATTTTTTTATTTATCACTAATTAAATTTTGAACAATTTTTCAATATAATCAATAAATTAATCAAGAATTGTTATAAAAATATTATATTTTTTTAAATTAATAAGTAGATAAATGTTTTTAATTTATATAAAGAAATTATTAAAAAATTTAGAGATATGTAGTATAATAATTTCATATTATTATTTTTACCTTTTATTTTAAAAATCTTATACAAAGAATTTATGCATTTCTAATAAAAATAAATAATTATTAGAACAATTTTTGTGTATTTTTATGTTTTATTTTATTCTATTTTATTACAAATAATTTTATTTTAATATTTAAAGATATTATTTATAAACAAAATTATACATTATAAAAAAATAAAAATGGCTAATGAATTTGTTGGGAATTTATCTCAAACAATTGCCTATGCCGCCACAATTCCAATAATAATTTTTCTAATTTTCTTACTTTTATCACTCTACCGGTTGACACGAGATCGTATAGCTCTTTACATTTTGTTCAGTAAGGTATGTTTCATTAAATTTTATTTTTTGAATTAAAAAAAAAAAACTAAATTTTTCCCGCATAATTTATAATTTTTAAAAATAGACCTGCTTTAATATTGTGGAAATGTCTTTGGTTTCTGCCTATGTCATTACAAATTATTGCATTCTTCCATCAAGATTGCCCGATTCTATTACAAAAATATATAGTTTTGCTATGCAAAGTGCAATGTTTACAACTTTTGTCCATTTTTTGGCCTTGGCCATCAATCGGTTCCATGCCGTTTTTATGCCATTCTCTTACATGCGAGTGTGGAAGAAAAGGTAAAAACAATTAAAAAATGATTTAGTTTATTTTATTTTTTAATATAGGAATACTCATTTGTATATCCTATTTGTATCCTTCATTGGCATTTCTTTGGGTTCCATATTCATGGGCACATACACTTTAATTGGTTCAACTATTATTCTGAATATCGTCCAATACACGGTTTTGAGTATATCCGGCTTCATTTACAGTGCAATGATTTTCAAATTCACATATGAATTTTTTGGTAATTATTAAAATTTATATGAATCACTTTAATTTTACAATTGTACATTTCATGGTAATTGCTAAGCTAACTGTAATGATTTTTCATAGGTTTAATTCTAAAATAATAAGGAAGTTAAATAAATTGTTCAAACTTAAAATCATTTTTTAAACTCATCAATTTTTAATTAATTATAAATTTTAAAAATATATTTGATATTTTTGGGTTTTATATTCTAAAAATTGTAATTTTAAAAATTTTAATAAAGCTTAAAAGAATATTTTCGCATTATAAAAAGTGGACAGTAATAATAATAATTTTCTATAATAATATAAATCATAATTTAGTATCAAAAAATCATCAAAATTCGCTTAATACAAATCTGGAAAAGGATCGAATTTTGTTGTCGGCCATTGCCCTCATTAGCATTTTGCCACTTCCATTCAGTTTATTCATCAGTTATCAACAAAAATTTTATGATATGAATTCGGTGACTGGCATGATCCTTCATATTCTACGAATTACAAATTATGCCATAATGCAATGTATTCGAGGAAATTTGCTTGATTATATTTTGCGAGGATTTTCGCAAACTCATTCGAAAACAATATTCATTTTTGTTTAAGAAAAACACAACTAAAGTTATACAAATTTCCATTGTCAGTTCTCAGCCTAATAATTATAATCAAAGATGATAAAATGATGTCAAATAAAAAAATAAAATTAACATTTTTGTGACATATATCGATGGAATTTTTATTTTACGTTACTCCTAGAATTATTTTTCTTGCTGATATGTACCTGGTATCATCAACTAGTCTATCATTCTATTTGTTGTAATTTTAGATACAAGTATAAAATTTTTGTAAAATAAATTAAATTTATTTCCCTACTTTTATTTAAATTTGAATAAATTTTTTATTTGTTCATATACAATAAATTAAATTTTAAATAATTTTAATTAAATTATATTATATTGTCAGCGAGTGTCTTGGTCTATTAGAAAATTATTTAATTATTGTAATACCAAATTATTCAACAATTGTAATTTTTGTGAGCCTCGATTCCTTTAAAATTAATTATAGTATACTTTTCTGAATTCTTCTAAATTTTCTATAATTTTGAGTGATCAGTGACAACTGTCTATCCAATTATGCAAATTAGTCGAATTTAAATGTTTTTGAAATTTTAATTATATGTTCATTGATTGATTCATAAAAATATAAAATTAAAAAAGATATTTGATGTAAATTAAAGAATTAGAATTCATTTTAAATCATTTCTTTATTTTATTTTTATGTGAATACTACATATTTTATTGTTTAAGACTTAATAAATATTTTGCAACTTTTTTGTCTAAACTTTTTGCATATATCAATATTTCCATGAAAGTACTTTAACATTGCAAATAATTTGTATTGTGTAGGAACATATTTCATATTACCAAATTTGACTACAAAATTGAAAGCGGAAATAATGTGCGGGACAATATTGTATTATTTAATGAGGAAAAAGGAAAAGGAATAATTGTCTTCTAATATTTAATCATGCAAATATTTCATTTTAACATTTAAAATAAATCAATCTTATTAAAAATTATATAATCAAAGAAAATTGATGGCCGATTCTTTTGAAAATTTGCCTCAAATAATTGCATATGCCGCAACAATTTCAATCATTATTTTTCTAATTTTCTTACTTTTGCCACTCTATCATTTGGCGCAAGATCGAACGGCCATCTACATTGTGTTCAGCAAAGTAATTCCTTTAATTTAAAAACAGTTGTATTTATGGTCCTTTTTGGCTGGGATAACCCTGTTTTATAATTTTAGTTAAAAAATTTTTTAAAAAATTGAGTAAAATATTTAATAGATAAATCACTATATTTTTAACAACCTTCTCTAATTTTTCCGGCCCATCTCGAGAGTTAATTGAATTATTTTACTTAATTGATTAATTCATTATTTTAATAAATTTATAGACTTGCTTCAATATTGTGGAAATGTCTTTGGTTTCTGCATATATGATTATATCATACTTCATCCTCCCATCAAAATTGCCCGATTCTATTACAAAAATATATAGTTTTGCCTTTCAAAGCGCATTGTTCTCAGCTTTTGTCCATTTCTTGGCCATGGCTATCAATCGATTCCACGCTGTTTTTATGCCATTCTCTTATATGCGAGTGTGGAAGAAAAGGTAAAAAAGGATAAAATTAATATTTTTTATAAATATAGAAATACTCTTTTGTATATTCTTTTTGTATCTTTCATTGGCATTTCTTTGGGTTCCATATTCATTGGAACGTACAATTTAGTAGGTTCAGTTCAACTATTATTCTTCAAATCGTCCAATATATCATTTTGACCATATCCGGCTTAATTTACAGTGCAATGATTTTCAAATTCACATATGAATTTTTTGGTAAATATTTATTTTATGTCATCCTGATTTAATCTGACTGAATTTGAAACTTTGAAAAGGGAACTTAGCTATTCTTTAGAATATCGGTCTGGAGAAACTTGTAGTCGTTGTATTTTTCTTAATGCGATGCCCCACAAAGATATAGATTACAAAATGGCATTTAGAATTTGACTAGAGATGGTGCCGAAGTAGGTTTTTATGGTTATATTTCGATGGAACAATGAATTGACTTTTGGCCGAAAACATTATAAAATCGATAATAATAGCTTAGTTCCGTTTCTAATAAGTCCCATATTCAATTAAAGCTTGAATGCCTTCTGCTATTAGGTATTTATCTCTCTATACAAAGATATATCTGTATGTACTGAAATAACAATTTTAAAAAAATTTTATTATTTAAAAAATATAAACCCTTTTATGATCAATATTTGGACTAATAAAATAAAATATATTATGACTATTTAAATTGGTTTATTAAATGCTAAAATAAAATTAGCCAAACTTTCTGTCGGAAATGAAACAAATAAAGTATATTGTAAAAATAAATTTTAAAAATAACTACAAATTGATAATTCATTTTTAAATTGTTATTTTTTAATAATATTGAATATTCTTTCTTTAGTTTCAAAAAGTCATCATCAAAATAATTCACTCATTCTGGAAAAGGATCGAATTTTACTCTCGACTATTGGCCTCATAAGCATTTTGCCACTTCCATTCAGTTTATTCATCAGTTATCAACAGAGTTTTTATCCAATTGATTCGACGATTGGCACTATCCTACGCACTTTACGTCTTTCAAATTATGCCATAATGCAATGCATCGAGGAAATTTGTTTGATTATATTTTGCGCAGATTTTCGCAAAATTATTCGGAAACAATATTCATATTGTCGGAAGAAAAATACAACAAAAATTGTAACAATTACGGTGGCCAGCAACTTAATAAAAAATGATCAATGATTTGACAAATTAAAGACATTAAATGTAAAAAATTGAATTAAAATTGATTTTTACTTTTATATAAAATTTTCATTTCTAACCCAATAATTGCTTGGCTATTTTGATTACACAATTATTCCAAATATGTAAATAACATTCGTTTTTTTTTATTTTCAAATAAAATTAATTTAGCCCCTGTTGTTGTGTCCAAGACCAATCGAATATTGGAATTTACATTACTTATGGATGGGATTAGTTTGTTCATGCAATTTTATTTATTTTCATTTTAATTTTGCATTTTTATTAATTTATCAAAAATATTATAACCAAAAATATTGTAGAGTAAATATAAACAAAAAATAATAAAAAAAATTACGAATTTAATCGTTTTTGGAACAAATTCAGATTTTCAGAAAGATGAATTTTTAAGATGGGTCATGGCTGATGGTGAACATAGATAGGCTTTAATTAATAATGTGAAATCATTTTATGGCACATCTGTATCCAACACAGGGAAAGGCATTTGTTGTTGAACAGCAGTCTGTTCAAAATGTAAAAAAGACAAAATAAATTCATATAATTAAATTTTTATTTTTAATTATTTATTTTAGATTAATGATTCATTATAGTTTATTGAATTGAAGGCAATAATATATAATTTGCAAATAAAAATTAATAATAAAAAAACTACCAGCAAAGTTTTGCGCACATAATGTGAAATTAGTCGAATTAAGATGCGCAAATCGCCCATATGTGCCCAGTTTAATGCAGACATATATGTTCTTCGTTCCATGAATGGCACAGTGATTGGTGGGATACCAAATGCCTCCAGCAAAATGTTCAAAATAAGACGACTCATTCGGCCGTTCCCATCGCGATATGGATGAATGTGTAACTATTATTTTTAAATAAATATGAAAATTTATAAGAAAAATTATTTAAGAAATTGAAATTTATTAAAAATTAAAAATTATTAAAATTTATTAAAAAAATTGTTTAGGTATTTCTAAAATGGTCAAATTTATAATATATATTTTTCGGTATGATTGAAAATTTAAAAAATGTGATTTTTACACATATTTTGGTACTAAAAACTTTTAGGATTTTTCCAAATTTTTGTATACTAAAATTTTATTTGTTTTCTATCATTTTATTTCACTGTCTCTCTTAATCCATCCTCCTCTAAATTTGGCCCATTTTCCAAGCAAATAGAAAAATATTTACCAATGCGCTTTTAAAAATGGACTATTTGTTTTTGATTGCATAAAAATCAATGGAATTCATTTTACTGGCTTTTAGGCCCATTTTTCTTATCTACCCTCTAAAAATTTAATATAAATATAATTAATTTCCTTCCTTATATTACTAATTTTTCTCAATAAAAATTTTCGTAAATTATTGATCCCTAGGTACCTGAACGCAAATTTAACCTAAAATTCCGCATTTTTATCGGTATTTTAATATCATAGCTTAAATTTTTATCAAAATTTAGACTTTTTTCCTAAATTTTTTCCTCCAATTTAAACACGAGCGCGCCCAAATATCAACGTCTTGCCACGGTGGTGGGGGAGGATGCCGAACTATTAGAGGATGAGGAAGAGAATGAGGAAGAGGATGATGTAGAAAAAGGAGGGCATGGTCATCGAAGAGGTGGCGAAAGAGGAATTGGCCAAAATGGCAACATCAACAATTTTTGCAATTTCTTCTCATTTGGCCATTTTCGACATTTTCGGCATTCCATCAAAATTTATGCCAGTCTTCTTTTGTTCCTCCTTTTGGTCTTATTCTTTGTTTTTCTTCCAAATTCACCGGCAAATAATGATGAAAACGCATTGGCCAAAACATTGAAAACTGCGGACCAAATTTTGCCGAATCAAAAATGGACAAATTTGAGGGTTATGAGCTTCAATATTTGGGTTGAATTGCATTGAAATTGTAAAATATTTATTGAATATTTAAAGATGTCTGGTGCATTTATTGAGAATGGTTTGGAGAAAATTGCCAAACAAATTCTGGCAGCCGATCCGGACATTGTGGCTTTACAGGTTTTCTAGAGAATTAATTTACGGGCGAAGTTTTTTTTGGCACTTGTATGATTTGTATCCCCCTTTTTGCTGTAAAGGCAAAAAGTGAAAGGTTCTCCCTTTAGGTCATCAGAACTAGAATTATAGGGTTATTCGGGGTTTCGTGAGATCGTGAGATGATATCCTCTCCCTGAATGAGCTCTAATAATCCTATCCTAGCCTAATCCTGATGACCCAAAAGGGGGACACATCACTTTTCCTCAATTAACACAAAAAGGGGATACAAACCATACTTTCTCTTGTTGGAAAATAAACAGCTTTTTAATTCTTGATCATGAACCCTATAAAATTTATATCATTCAAAAGAGCTCATCGAGACACCGCATCGATTGACCTATACTTATATGATTATGGTTTATTAGATAAAAATTAAAAGAGTTTTAAGCCAAAAGCCAAATTGATAACATGGCAATAGGTCAATCGATGAGTCTCAGTGATCTTTATTAAATGGTATAAGATTTATTGGGCTTATGATTAATATTAAAAAGTTATTTTGTTTTCGACAAATGAAGCCGACTTTGTTGACGAAAAAACCTATTCATCAACAATAAATCTTTCCTCATAATTTAATCTATCTTGAGTTTAAAAAACTTTCATTGAATGAATCTTAAAAATTAAATAATTTAAAAAATTTGAAAACCTTAAAAAATTAAAGGAAGTGCAAAGCGCGGATGTGGCCAAAACAATAACAAATTTATTGGGCCCAAAAGTGTGGAAATGCGCTTATGATCCAAAGGCAAAAAGACCGGATAGTGTCATTATTACAAAGCATAAATTCGTTTCGGACAAAGGGTTAGCCATGTGAAATTAGTTGGGCACGAAAATCTTTATAATTTCGTATACCATTTCTACTTTCCATTCTATACACTTGCAATTAGCCAAATTATTTGACGATAATCCTAACCATAAAAGTATTTTGAATATTTTAAATGCCAAAAATGATTGATCAATATGGCCTGACATTTATAGCCAGCAAAAATATGGCCTGACATTTATATCCAAAAATATTCCAGATGGTATTTTTGTCGGTTGTTGTTAATTATCTACCACCACTACCAGTACCAGATTGTTTCTGAATAAAGTATCCCCCTCATAGGTGATTAGGATTTGGATTATACCATTATATGGATATTGAGATATTATTACTTTATCCCGGATTGACCCTAACCCAATACCGGACTACCCATGGGGTTTACAGTTATCTTTCCTCTGTCGAGACCCACAAATCTGATTGTAGTTAATTGGCATCTTCCTACATTCATTTTGGCCTTCAAGTGAATATTCTTTAATTATTGAGCAAATTTCATTCCACACTATATTCATGTAAATATAATATATTATATCAAAAATTCTCCTTTTTAAGTTTTGTGCATCTTCAATTTAAACGAAATTTTTCGGATTTTCTCTTCCATGAAGATCAATTTGCGAATAAATCTTCCGTAAATTCTGGGATGGGCGCAACCATCCAATTGAATCCAAATGGCCAATTGGTCTCATTTTATTCCCTCCATTTGGAATATCGCTCCTTTGGGCCATATGCAGCCTACAATAAATTGATTACAAACATTGAACAAATAACGGCCAGTGAATGGAACAAATGGGGATATGGTTTGTTTTAATAGATGGAGTTTAAACTTTAAACGATTTCGTGGATTGTTTTCTAGCAATCTTCAAAATTACCATTAGATTAATAGTTTTTTGATATCAAAAAGAATGATTAAAAAACATAAATGAACATAACGTTATCGTCAAAAAAACGAAAACTATCCGTGGCATATTGTGCTGCTTCAATGTTCAAAATTTTTGTCAATTTCTAACCAAATCCGTTAATTATTTCCTCTATTAAAATTCATTCAAATTTGGGCTATAGTATAATTATAGTTAGACATAGTCGGTTTCGGTTTGAGAAAATGCTCATGGAAATAGGCGAAACCGAAAAGAGATATTTTTCAAAAACCGAAACCGGATTTTCAAACTGACATGTTTGAAAAACCGACTCTGTCCAACCTCCAACCCTATATATATAAAATGGTAGAAAATTTGATAACTTTAAAGATATATTCATTTGAAAATTTGCGGAAATTTCAATCTATTAATTTTATGCCGGCTAACTTCGAAAAAAAATCGTTCAATTTTTCTCATCAGGACGTGTACAAAACATTGAGCAATTGTTGGCAAATGAGGCATTCAAAAAGCAAATGAAATTGGCCAATAAACAGCCATTGATTGTGGCTGGCGATTTCAATGCCCCGTCACATTTGGATTGGATTGAGGCAAACAAGTATTTTGGGTTTTCCAATGAATTTTTTACCAAAAATAATATTTAAAGAAATTTGCATGGAGGATGGGCGGTGGAATGGCCAGCCGCCAAATTATTTATGGATGCCGGCTTTGAAGATTCATTTCGTAAAATTCATCCGGATCCGATCAGTGAACCAGGTTTTGTCATTTTTGCATTTTTGCATTTTTTTTACTTTTTTTAATTGTAAAAAAACCGATATCTTAATAATAGGAAAATTAAAGGATTGAAAAAATTATTTAATAAAATAATTTAATTTGTGCCAGTTCGGGAATCCGATAAATAAGGATGGAACGGTTTATGTCGGTGGTATTAAAGATGCTGGGTTAATTTATATAGTATTTTGGTTTGCAAAAATTAAATACAAAATGATATCCAAAACGTTTGTTATTATTATTATTGGATATTATTTAACGATCTATAGCCGAAAAACAGCCAGAAACATAATTTTAATAAAAGTTAAAAGGTTTTTTGGAAATAAACTTGCATAATATTAACATCCAACATAGACAAATGCATTTGATAGCGTTTAGTATTGCTAAATTTATCAAAAATAAAATCTTATATAAATTTAACCAGCCTACCATCATCGACATTAAACCATTCTGTTCTTAATTAATGTTAAGCATAATGACGTAACGTAAATAGGAAAGAATAACTGATTAAAAATGCAATTGTCTTCTAATACTGAAAAAAATTGGCTTTTTTAATACTTTTTTTAAAGTACATAATTCTTCCTATTTTTTATCCATTAATTTATTATATTAAGCCTGTCTAAGGAGTTTATTTTTTTGATATTATTTCATAAAATAAATATTAAATTATAAAAACATTTAAGGTTACACTTGGTCTACCATCAGAAAGAAGGTTGGACCCGAATGGAATGAGCAAATTCCGGAGCCACAAGATCGAATTGACTTCATTTTCTATATGCCCAGTGCCACAATCGTTCCCGTCGATTCCTTTACATTTGCCGGCAATTCCTCTGATCAAATTCAATTGGTTCCAAATCATTACAAAAATGAATGGCCATCCGACCATTTTGCTGTCATTACTGAATTCAAAATTGCCGATGATTTGGCCAAAGCTCAAAATAAAGACGAAAAGCATTAAATTGAACGGATGAGGAGGAAAAATTTGATCCGCATGAAAATGAATGTTATTTATTTTTATTTATTTTTCGGGTATTCATGAATAATAGTACATATCTTTAATTTTTAATCTAAAAAGATTTTTATTAATTGTCCTGGTGAAAATATGCAATATGATAAATTTATATAATGGCGAATGTTTTATCAAATTTTAATAGTGATTTAAGTTTTCGGTCTATTTATGAAAAGAAAAGAATTGTTTTTTGCACCTGTGCAAAATTTTTTCCATTTCACAAAATTTACTTCTTTTTTTTAAAATTTCATTTCTATTTATTCCTTTCCCATTTCTCAATACTTAAAATTATCCTTGCTAGCCTAATGCTAATCTCTATAAAATGCTTAAGTTCCAACTATTTAAATGGCCAAGAGGCGAGGCATAAAAATATCATTGGGCAAAAATAACTTTTCTGTGGAAAATTTTTCCAAAAAATCAAAAACAGCCTTTTATACAGTATCTATCAAGTTTAATCGACCATCATTAAAAAATTGATATAAAAATGAAAAAATAAATTCATGGAATTTACAATTTTCAAATATTTTTCATCATCGAAAGTAGGCGATTTTTATAATTCCTTGATTTCATCCATTTTGCCACTTTGAATGCGATTGTAACCAAAAAGATAACAATGGAAATAAAAGAAATGAATATGATGATTTGAATTATATTCTGATTGAATATTCCAATGATGGCAAAAATTATTGGGAATTGGCCGGTGAAAATCTGAAATTTTTAGAATGGCATTTTTACATTTTATTTTAATAATTTGAAATTTAAATTTGAATAAATTTTAAAATTTATTAATTTTAAAAATTTTGTAAAATTTTTGGAGACCGAATGAAAATTTCAATTTTTGGAACACGAAAATCCTTATAAGAATTTAATTAATTTTATGAAAGATGAAAATATAAATAAAAATTTGCCAAAATTCTAATGATATTTTCGGATAATTTTAAAAATTTAAATATGACCAATTGAAGTCGATGCAATCCAATTTGAGAGGAATTTGCCAATTCCAGCCTTTCCAACAATGCTTGGGCCAATCGTTGTGTGTTCGGATCAATTGGATTTGGGAAGGAATTCTCCAATGAAAGTAAACGGCGCAATTCATCAAACTGAAATATTTTTAATTTATTTTTAAATTTTTGGACAAAATTCACCCGAAAATCCATAATCAGAGAATTGAAAAAAATGCCCAAAAAAGCAGCAGTGACAAAAATGAGAAAAGTGGTGAGCAAATTATTCACCGGGGCATTCGCAAAAATCTGGAAAAAATATTATTAATTGTCAATTTTAATTAAATAAATTCATCATACCAAAAAATTCTTCAATTTGTTTATGTCAAATTGGAAAAAGATCAAAATGGCAGACAAATTTATGGTGGCAGTGACTGCAAAAGCCAACCATCCCAACTTAAAATAAAAGTAAATTAATATTTTATTTATAGTATATGCAATTAAATTAAATTAAATTCGAATTTGTGTTTAATATAAAATTTTTTTCACCAAAAAATTTCATTCCCATTTCAAATTAACTTTTTACTTCTATTAGAATTAGAAGCTTCAAGAGTTAGAAATTTCAGAGACCCCCAGAGAGGCTTCAAATAGGCCGGGGGTTTCTAATAGAAGAAATATGGTATAAGAAATAAAAAAAATGTTCAGATTGGCCTGAATTTTTAATTTCCATCAAATTTTAACGTCCGAAGCCGACCAATTTTTTCGCTGGTTTCCTTATTAGGTGAATACTAAAATTCAATATTATTTTGTTCACTCCATTTAAAAAAAAAGAAGCAAAATTTTTCCGATTGCATCCAAATTTCCATTTTATTTACTTGTTCATTTCTCGCTTTCCTTAAAAATTTTTGACCGTTTTTATAATATTTTTACTTCCCACTATAAAATAATCATCATCCCATTGATCCACGTATCTATCAACTCTTCTCTTATATTAATCAACTTTATCCCTTTTTAATTTGATTATCATACTTTTAACAGAAACACCTCATCTTTCACAACATAAAAATGGCTTTTTGGCAAAAATTTTGCATCATTGTGGTAGAATTTATGGTAATTTTAATTACCATATCAACCATTATTATCATGGCGGACAAATGCACAGGGGAGAGGATTGGAAAGGTAGAGAATTTCCTTTTTTTTTTATTTGAGCAAATCAGAAATCACCAAATACGTAAAAGATAATTAATTAAAAAATATTAATTTACTGTTAAAATTATTGAATTTACCCAAATACATGACAATCTTTAGACAAAATAAATTATTAGCCATAAATGAAATTTTAGAGCTACTCTTAACGCAATATTTTACTTGATTTCAAAAAATAATAAATAAATATTCAATCAAATAAAAGACGCCATTTTCATTTCAGAACTTTCCAAACTACGAACCGAATAAGGCTCCTTCTTGCGACGATTTGATCAACGCTACTAAGTCGATTGTTATGTTAGTTGGTGCAATCACTATTCCAGCTGTATTCGTTTATTTGTTTCTGGATTTTGGCAGTCGAATTATTGAGATGTCAGTGTGGATGTACAAATTGTGCGAATGGAAATTGGAAGGAAATTTGAAATGAAGAAAAGAAAAATATCTGATGATGGATTGAGATATAAATTGAAAATTTGAAAAATTGAGGAAAATTCACAGAAGTCAATAAAATTTGTGTTTATTGCTAATTTTTTTTTTGACTAAAAACCTGTGTGAATTGCATCCGGGCAAAATAAATGAAACGCAACAAATTGTCGGATCGTCGCAATGCCTTAAAATAAAAGGAAATATTTAATAAATTCTTTAAAAATGCCAACCAAATCCAATTGTTCATTTTGTGCAATTTTTCGGGTCACAATTTTCTCATTCAATTCCCTCAAAAATTCGGAATAGGCAAGAAAAACGGCATTTGCAACGAAAAAATGTACAGAAATTGCCAGGCCACAGAGCCAGGCATTTTCAAATGAAGTCAATGTGGTCAACTTTAAATTTATATATTAAAATAAAATTTAATTAATTCAACCATATTACCTACAAAAATTTTTATGTTGAAAATCGATATTTTTAGAAAAAAATTACATCTTTTGAGTTCATATAATTTAGGGATAAAGGAATTTTATTTTTATAATACGATAAGGTTGATCAGGGCGGTATACTTTCATAAGTGTATCCGATTATCAAATTTATTATTTTGTAAAAAATGCCGATTTTTCCACACAAATATTTTGGATTGATTCAATAATTTTATGGACGAATTAATTATGCATATTTTTTTAAAAATAATAATTAAGAATTCAATTTCGAATAAATATGCAAATTTTACCAAGAAGACACCGCTGCCACCAAAGAAGTCCAAATTTATACTTGAGTCTGAATTAATTGCTTCCAATTGTGGTCTAGCTGCAGAAGTAAATGATTGAGTGTTACTTGAAATTGAATCCCTAGAAATTTTAAATGTAAATATAAGCATTTTTTAGTCAATAAAAGCCAAAATAAGTAATTGTCATTTCTTTTCGTACAAATCTCTTTCACTAATTAGCCTGTCTTTTAAGAATTTATATGTCTGTCCATGTCAAAGCCAACAT
The DNA here is from genome assembly GCA_030063045.1 of Pratylenchus scribneri. Lineage (NCBI taxonomy): Eukaryota > Metazoa > Nematoda > Chromadorea > Rhabditida > Pratylenchidae > Pratylenchus > Pratylenchus scribneri. Next base: position 580,057 of record JAQSEB010000042.1, read on the forward strand.
TGACTGTTTGTGAGGGTCTTTCCTATTTTCCTACTGTACCCACACTTTTTGCCTAATCGCACCTCGCACGTCACCTAATCTATCAAATATTGCTTCAATCAGTCTTTTTTTAACCCACCCCTTTTCCTTTTTTTCTTCTTCTCATTATTATCATATTTTTCCCCAATATTAATAAAATATAATTAATTTCCCCTTATGGCACTGAATAAACACAAATATTCCTATCATTAGGCAAATTTTATGCTCATATTAATTAATTTTGTTTATAATTAATTAATTCAATTATTTATTTACCTATTTATGAATTCAGTGCCGTTGATTGTTAAATTTGAATAAATTGTTTCATTTAATGGTTCCATTGTTGTTGTTGTTGTGTTCAATTCAAATTGGCTAACATCAATTTGGGACAATGTTTTGGCTCCAAATAAATTTGCCACCAAATTATAATAGCCAGCTTGGAAGAGAAGTTCAGTGGAGCTGGAAATTGCAAACAAATAAATGCAAAATGCCATCAAAAGAGTGCATATGGCAATGTTTGGCGCAATTGGTCCCTTATAAATAATTTAATTAAATTATTAATTAAATTTTTGGGTAGAATAAGAAATTAAATTTCTCTTTAAAGTAATATTTCAAAAGCCAACATTTTTGGGATTGGAATGGGCAGCAGCTCGTAGCCAAGCGAATCTATCCAGCGGCCGATAGTCAAGTTCATGATCAAATGTGGCAATTTGGGAAAATGCAACAATTAGGGCAAATGAACAGCCGACGGAGGCAAGGAGCAGGGTGGATTGAAGCCATATAATTCCAAGGCTCTGGAATGTACAATTTTATGCATAAAATTTTTTTAAATTTTTAAAAATGTTTATTCAATAAATTTTTAAAATTTGGATTGACTTGGCTAATAAGAAATTACAATATTTTAGTTTAAAATTTCAATAAGATTCCGAATGCTTTAATCAGTTAATAAGAAATTGGCAATTTTTCTTTGAATTAATTTGACAATTATAAGTTAAACAAATAATTTGTTTCCAAAAATACAGAGGAATATTTAATATTTTTGACCAAGAAATGTCCTAAATTTTTAATCGAACGAAAAATTATGATTAATTTCTCGATTAATTTTTTTTTAAATTTTTCTAATTTTTTAGACTAAAAATTTTGGTTAATATTTTTGATTAATTTTTCTGATCTTCTTAATTTAAAAAATTATATAAAATTTTTATTAATGTAATTGAAAAAGCTTTGCAATTTTTTCATTTTTTTTTTTTACTTTTTTAATTTACCGGGGCCAAAGCAATTGCAATGAGGCAATAAATTGCCCGAATTGCCAAGCAAATTGTGAACAAATGAACAAGTATATGAGTTCGTCCAAATGGCCTTTTCATTGCCTGAAGGCATCCGTAAAATCGACGACGACGATGAAATTTGGTGCTACTGACTGAATGCCGTTCCAAGGCAAAACATAAAATTAGTCGGACAAAGGAATGGCCTAAATTTTTAAATGCGTTTTTCTGAAGTAAAAATTACAAAACCAAATATTGATGAAGCAGAAGTTTGTTTGCCATTATTTTGTGATGGCATCAACATCAAATTAACATCCTCGGCAATTGACCCATTTAATTGAAGTAATTTTGCATTTTCTTCAGGCATATTGTGAACTTTCATATCTTTTTTGATATTTTAAAATACTTAAAAATCAAATGTAATATTTTAATTTAAAATTATTGGGAAAAATTGGCCAAAAGAGTGATAATTTAAAAATTTTTTTGGCATTTTTTTGTCATTTTAATTTTTGGCAATTAAGTAGGATATAATTAAAATGTTTTACATTTTAATCAATTCTATTTAAAATTGAGAACGATTTGGACAAGTTTTATGAGTTCAAAATTATTTTTCAATATAAAAAATTTTGTATCAAAAATGTTTTAGTGACAAAAAAGTAACACGTTAGTTTAGAATGAATAATAATGAATTAATTTTAATTCTATATACGTCATTTAATTTGATTGATAATTTGTAGGAAATCAAATTTTTGATAGAGCAAATATTATTGCTTTTTTTCATTCACAAAATTAAAATTTTATTGAAAATAAAAAAGGATAGTTCAAGAAAGTGTCTTAATTGGTTCACTTTTTTAATCTATTCTATTCTATTCCTATTTTTGAAGAAACTAATAGAACACTAAAGTCTTTACCGGAAATTTCATAAAATCTGATTTATGATGTTACGAAAAGTTCGATTTTCGGTCTTTATTTTCAGCTAAAAGTTCCAATATTTTTTCAATTTTTATTGTTTTTTAGATTCGAAATGGACTTTTTTACTTCCTTGTCTTAAATATGAATAATAAAATAGTAATTTTTTGCGGGTGCGGTTTTTTTTGTCGACAAAATAAGATCTTTTTGTCGACAAATGGGTTTTTTTTGTCGACACTTATAAATGAGTTTTATTTGTCGACAAAATCGGTTCTTTTTGTCGACAAATCGGTTTTTTTTGTCGACAACAAAGAAAAATTAGTTATAGGGGGATTAAGCCCCGTAATGGATGGGAAATGGGCCAGAAGGCCACTAGACGGTCGGGGAGGTGTAATAGAGGCCAGTAGAGTGCGCGGGATATATCCGGATATATGGGGATTAAGGTGGATATAGGGGGATTAAGGACCAAATTGATGGGATTAAGGAGGGAAATGGGTAGGAAGTGATGGGGAAGCATGCCGAAGGCACGTGGGCTGTCCAGGGGTGCGCGAGATATACCCGGATATAGGGGGATTAAGGTGGATATAGGGGGATTAAGCCGGATTAAGCTCCGAAATTGAATGGAAATGGGCCGGAGGGATAGTGGAAGGTTGGGAAGAGCTTGAGAGTGCGCGGGATATGGCCGGATATAGGGGGATTAAGGTGGATATAAGGAGATTAAGCAGGATTAAGCCCCGAAATAGATGAGTGCGAGTCCTGGTTGGCTGTTATGTTTCCGGCTTCGCGAGATTCCTATGCTCCGAACCCCTAACCCCAATCCCTAGCCCCTAACTAGGTTTATCCGGCTAAATCCCCCTATATCCACCTTAATCCCCCTATATCCAGATATATCCCGCGTGCTCCGAACCCCTAAACCCCTAGATCCCATGCCGCCCCTAACCATAACCCTAATCCCTAGCCCCTAACTAGGCTTATCCGGCTTAATCCCCCTATATCCACCTTAATCCCCCCATATCCGGCTTAATCCCGTGCAGTTCTCTGGGCCTCTATTACACTTCCCCGACGTTCCTGTGGCCTTCCGGGCCATTTCCCGTCCATTTCGGGGCTTAATCCCCCTATATCCGGCTTAATCCCCCTATATCCGGATATATCCCGCGCACCTCCTTTTTGACTCCGCGCATCCCTGAAGTGTCCCAAAACCGTTTTATATTGTTTACAACGTGAAAAACTAATTTTTGTTAGTTGTCGACAAAAAAACCGATTTGTCGACAAAAGAATCCACTTTTGTCGACAAAAAAAACTTATTTTTAAGTGTCGACAAAAAAACCATTTTGTCGACAAAAGAATCCTATTTTGTCGACAAAAAAAACTTTTCTCATTTTTTGCGCTTATAATGAACAAATGCCCACTAGCAAAATAATGAACACTTTTATGAGAGAAATGAGACGATGATGCACTTTATTAGTTTTGTTGATTTTTGCGTTTCCTGGCAACCAACAATAAGGAAATAAAATAATAACAAAATATTTGCCGTTCCATGAAATAGTGCGAAATCAACCAAAATGAAATAGTCGACTGACTCATCGAGTGCCGGACTATTTTGGGAAGTCAACAAAAAAATTTATAAACATTTTTCTGGGATAATTTTGTATGTTTTTAATTAAAGAGTATACTAACATTTACAAAGATGGACTTTTCCATGTAAATGTTATTGTTCTTACTAAGATTGGCATAAATTGGACAAAATTAAAGCTATGTACATATTAACATTTTTTTCAACCAATGTAAAAAGTTAGAGGGAACTAAAATTATTTTTAAATTAAATTTTTAATTTGATAAATACTCTTTTTTTAAATGAATTTCCAAAATTAGAAGGAAAAGAAATTGAAAATTGGCCAGCTACAATGAATATAAATATTCAGTATAATAAATTTCGCAAATATGTACTAACTAAGAAATCGTAGAATATAAAAAGAATATAAAATATCGATTTTGGATTGTGTTTAAATAATAAAAATATTGTACAATATTGGGAATAATGAATGTTAGAATTTTCTTCTCTTTTTGATATTATTATAATATTTTAAATTATTATCTGCGCAGTTGACTAATAAATTAAATTGTAGACTTCGGGTGAAAATTTGTAAGAAATGTTCTATTTGTACTATTTTACGAAATATTTGTAAGAAATGTTATATTTGTACTAATTTTTGCATTCATTTGATTTTAGAATGGATTCCATCGATTTTTTGGGCCAAATGCGGACAAAAGAATAATGACGAATTTTATTTACATAAAATAAATTGGAAGAAATTCCGCTTAATTTTTCGCCTTCCCTTAAAAAGGGGAATAAAGAAAAAGTTCGCTTAATTTACCTAAACTATTAGAAAACTTATAGCACATTATTCGTCATCCATTTGATAAAAATTTTAATATTTGCATAAATTCTTTTTCCCATCTTTTGGCTTAAATTTGGCCTCATCCAGAGATGATAACTGTTGAAAAATTGTGGAATTGTTTTTATTTTTATTACTGATTAAAATAAATTTTTAATCCATAAAGCCTTTTCCAGATCCGTCGATTGTGGACTAAATTTCGTGGGATTATTTTGGAATTTAAAATGATTCAAAAGTTTTAAAAAATTGGCAAGTAAAAATTAATGGGGAATATGAAAAGAATTGCATTGGATTTGAACCGATTAACTGCATAACTTTTATTCTTTAAAATGGAAATTGAAATATTAGTTTTATTGGAGTCAAAAATGACATTTTAATTTATTAAATATAAATCAGTGTTTTTATTATCGAATTTATCAAATCCATCTTTGAATTAAAATTGGGCCAATGCGCCCTTTCCACTCTGGTTCTTATTCCATCATTTTTGTCCGCATTTGCAATCCTTGCCACATTTGCAGTCGGCACCGCATGGGCAATTCACTGTAAAATGTTAATTTTTTTTTAGATAAAATGTAATAAATATTCAGGATTCTGGGAGTTTTTTAAAGAAAATTACCTCAATTTTTCGCAAATGAATTTTGTGTCAATTTTTCAAACCAATTTTTCAAGATGAATTTAGCTTTAAATTTTAGAAATTTGTACGATTGCCTAGTTATGATTTGGACGAATTATTTAGAGGAAGAATTTTTAAATTTGATTGAAAATTATTAAAAAGTTTTGTCTTTTGATCAAAAATTAGAAAAATTAATCAAAATAAGTTTTCATTTTTGTGGCCACAATTTTCTGATCAATTTGATCCTAAATTTTATAAAAGCTAGAAATATTGATCAAAAATTTTGGACAGCTTAATATTAATTTTAATGCTAACCATTTCCGCAAGCAGCAATTCCGCATTTGCATTGGGCACATTGGCATTTGTCACCGCAAGTGCATTTGACTAAAAATTTTTGTAAAATCAATTTTCAATTTTTCCTCACTATTTCCGCATGCCGGTGGCGGTGCTTGTTGCTGAACTTTGGTGCCAGAATCCTTTAAAATTTTTGTTAAAAATTATTATAATTTATATTTTTTTACCATTTTTCCTTGTTAGAAATTAGAATTGGTGAGAATTGAAAGCTTTTTTTTATTTTTAATCTAAAAATTATAATAAAATTTTATCAAAAGCAAAGAATTAACAAAAATATGAAAAATATGGAGTAATCATGCATCACGATTTTGTATAGTTTTCTAACCAATATGTATTACTATTTTTGGATTCTAGAATTTAATGAATAAAAATTGCTGAATGGAATTTTAGATGAAGTAAAAAATGAATGGATGGATTTTGGATGGACGGATAGTTATTGGTTATGCCCATATGCCCACTGCCCAATTTCATCGCCTCCCATTTAAGCATTATTATTTGCGCAGCTAACACATCGCCCATACACAGGCAATTTTAGTCCCCTATTCTACTAATAAGCCTCCATCTCTTCAAAGCAAAATAAATGGTCGGCCGAATAAGTGGGACGGAGGCTGGCAGTGGTGAGCAATGTACAAAAAAAATGATTGCGGTGTATTTTACCGGTCTATTCCGGTATCCGGAATCATCGAGGGAAAAATACTAAATTTTATTCATTTTTAATCGCCAAAAGTAGAAGGAAAAAATAGGCAAAAACCGGACAAAAACGAAGTTTATTTGGGGAGAATTGGAATATGCATATTATGATGACTCTATAATGTGAAAGTGTGATGGTTAGCAAATTAAAAATATAAGTAAAAATTGTATTAATATTAATTCATCCAGCTGGGATTTCATTGAACTAATAATTTCGTTTCTAATTTCTATCCAAATATAATATTGTCTTCCTTGTATAATCTGATTCGGATTTGACGGAGTTAGGTATATTAATAATTTTGTTAAATAATTTAAAAATTTATAAGGTAATATTAAATTATATTAACCAACATTCATGTAACTATGACTTTTTGCCCATTTATCTATGGGTCAATTTTGCTTGTGCTTTTTATCAGCGATATGTCAACGTATATTGCCGGAATAAATATTTATTATTTTTATAGTCGCAAGGAAAATATTCCGGCATAATTCCGGAATAGCAAATAGAATGGAGTTTGTTTATGTCTATGAAGCCCTTATATTTTATTTTTAATCATTCCATTAAAAGAAATAAATATTTTCCATTTGACATCAAGGCCTTCTTATCTTTTTCCGGTCAATTTGCAGCGAAGGAGCAAGAATTGCCGGAATAAGAATAAACAACCAAAGAACAAAGAAGTCATAAAATTAAAAAGTGAGGGAATTAATGTGAGTAAAGAATAGTCCAAAATGAATTGTGTAATAAAATATTTCCGGACTAATTCCGGAATCTTCCAAAAAATGAGATTTTTTGTATTTTGAATTGAAAAATTGAAAATCTCACTTAGCGGTTAGCACCATTCGATTTAAGTAAAAAAAAGAACATTGAAATAAGGCTGAGTTTTTAAAAAACCAATAGAAAACCGAAACCGCAGAATTCGAAACCGTGAACAATTGATTTTCATTCTTGCCAGCAGACTCAAGAGATATTCAGATGTTCTATCATCATGTGCACTCGATCACAGGAGAGAAATCAGCAGGAGGAGGTTTGATGTTTGATCTTGTGTTCTGAAAAATCAATTGACGGAAATCAGAGGAGGTTTAAGCGCGCGGACCGGACAATCGATAGGTCCAGATCCAGAATCCATCAAAGTAAAAGAATAAAATAGTAAAATAAGAAGGCAGGGGAAATCTGCCATTTGATCGGAAAGGAACTTGATAGAGAAAGTGAGAAAACCGGCACAATGGGAATTGGAAATATTAGTGTGCGCGAATTCAGAAGAATAGAACGGCGCCAGAGCCATCGAGAATATATTGGCGGCCATTAATTCTTGGCTGAGAAAATTTCGTTTTAAATTTGTTTCATTTAATGCAAAACTATTTATTGTTACCAAATTGTAAACCTTTTGACTTATATTTATTGGATAATTTGAATTTTTTCCTCAAAAAAATCATTCCGATTGATCAACGAATTCAAAAGTTTTACTGACCAGTGGCCAAATATAGCGATCGAACGAGCGTGTAAATGCCTTTCAAATAGTGCCTATATTCTCTTTTCTTTCATTTTCTCTAACCCAAATACTTCTTGGAACGTCCACATAAATCAATTGATTGGCAAAGTTGCGCATTGTCGCGCATTTTGCGTACGCGAATTTATTTGTTTTGAATTCAATCCTCAATTACCCATCTTCTAAAGGAATATACAAGATCCATTTTTCCTGAAATTGATCCAATTTTCATTTAAAGAAGAGAATGGGCAGCCAAATTTTGGGAGAAAACAAGCATTTCGGTAAAGTAATTTCCCAATTCTAAAACCCTCAATGCAATTTATCCCGTAAAATAATAATTATGAATTTATTCACATCTTGAAAAAAAGCTAATCAAATTTTAAGATATTCTCATTCATGTATTCATCAACTCCTCTGTTATTATTTTTAATTATATCTTTTGGCATAAAATTTGCGGATTTAAATTTAACTGAAGCCGATGAAAAATTCATTGAAAAATGCAAAGAAGTTTACAGAAATTTGAAGGTAAATTGATTTTGATTTTCTCAATTTGAGTAAATGAATTGGAATGGAAAATATTTAAAATAAAATCAAAAAATAAGTTCTCTATAATTCTTAATTAATATAAATGTTTTCAAGCTCCAAATTGAAACGGCCTCATCGCCCTCCACCATGGATTTAGCTTATCATGAACATCCGCTGGTTGCATCCAAAGAGGAATTCAATAGTTTCATCAAGGAAAAAATTGAATTTTTGACTGATGCATTGATAAAAATTCAGGAGGCTAAGGATGAAAAATCCTTATTCCGCCGTGCAAACAAAAAATTCATGCATGACATAATGAAGGATGAAAAAGATGGCGGGAAGTATGGTAAAATGTTGCACAAAGTTTTATATGGAAACGAGTGGAAATTTTTCTCCTATGTCTCAGAAGAATATCCACATTTATTTTTTGTTCATTTTTTGAATGAACTTTTATGGAAACCAGACGGTATTTTCAAGAATAATATAAAAATTTTGTTGTGTTTTTTGTTGTAGTTTCAGAAAAGGAAAAAAACCCGGAATCATCAAATAGAATATTTGAAGAGAAAAAAGAGGAGAGGAAGATAGAAAGGGGAATGAAACAAAAGGAAGTGGAACAATTGCCAAAGGGAAAAAAGAAAAGGGTGGATATGGATGAATCAAAAATTGCAACAGGTAATCATCGGTATTTGCACAGAACGGTGACCGACCATCATTTTAATTGTCAAAATTAAAAATTTGACTTTTCAGCCTGACCGGTTTATTTCTTCCCAAAATATATTGCTGTGAATTTCAGTTAAACCTTTTTGTTGCCATTGACATTCTCCTTATTTGATTTTTAGGGGTTATTTTTTGGGGTTATTGTTGGGGGGAGGATCAGGGACGGGCGCAAGTGCCAAAGCCGTTGAACGCAAAACGCAAAAATCTCAAAAAAATTTTTACGCAAAACGGAAAACGCAACGAAAGGGCTAAAAATAACGCAAAAAACGCAAAACGCAAAACGCAATTTTCAAAAAAAAATTAATTTTATTCAGAAATTTAAATTTTCATAATTCAATTGTCTTCCATTATTTAAATTTTCTTTATTCGATTTTTTTACATTTTTCCATCATGAATTAAAAGATTGTGATACTGAGATCAAGGGGAAGCGTGCCGATGTCAAGTGGAATAATAAGCCCGAGATCAAGTGTTGCATGGGATTAAGCCAGATAAAGGGGGCTAATGTTACTTAAAAGGAAGAAGGATCACAATGCCAGCATTAAATGGGGTAATGGGCCGGAAGCCGAGCATAGTCGGCATCGGCAAGTAGGGTTGACAAATATCATTTTGCTACCATCCTTTCAGCGAAAAATATGACCCAAGGCCCCGACAGGGGAAAATTAAATCAAAAATGGCTGCACAGCGAAAATTTTGGCTTAAAAACAGCCGCGCAGCGAAAAATTTGGCCTAAAAATGGCCGCTCAACAAAAAATTTCCATACACAATCTATTATTTTTCCATTCTATCTCCTTCTTCTTTCCTCTTTCATCCATTAAAAATCATCCAATTTTGCGTTTTTTTGCGTTAATTTTCCCATTTTTACGCAAAACGGAAAACGCAACGAAAGGGCCAAAAATAACGCAAAAAACGCAAAACGCAAAACGCAATTGCGCCCGTCCCTGGGGACAGGGATGAGCGCAACGGCAAAAGCTACCGAACGCAAAACGCAAAACGCAATGCGTTCAAAATTTTTTTTTACGCAAAACGGAAAACGCAACGCAACGGCCTAAAATGGACGCAATAACGCAAAACGCAAAACGCAAAACGCAATGGTCAAAAAAAATTTTTTTTTGAAAATTAAAATTTTCTTTTCAATTATTATCAAGTCAGGGCTGTCAGATTTATTTTCAAAGAAAAGTACATTGGCCTTGAAAAAAAAGATTTTGGTGTCAGAAAAAAAAGAAGCTAATATAAATTGATTAAAATTTTTCAATTAGGTTTTTTATCATGAATGAACAATCCAGAAACATCCAGCACTAAGATTATGTTTTTTGTGAATCTAGCCGCGCAGCGAAAAATTCAAGCCAAAAATGGCCGCGCAGCGAAAAATTCAAGCCAAAAATGGCCGCGCAGCGAAAAATTCAAGCCAAAAATGGCCGCGCAGCGAAAAATGCAAGCCAAAAATGGCCGCGCAGCGAAAAATTCAAGCCAAAAATGGCCGCGCAGCGAAAAATTCAAGCCAAAAATGGCCGCGCAGCGAAAAATTCAAGCCAAAAATGGCCGCGCAGCGAAAAATTCAAGCCAAAAATGGCCGCGCAGCGAAAAATTCAAGCCAAAAATGGTAAATCAACGAACAAATTTCATTAAAAAATCAATTTTTTGAAATTAAATTAAAACAATTTTCATTGCATTTTTGCGTTTTTTTGCGTTAATTTTCCCATTTTTACGCAAAACGCAAAACGAAACGCAATGGCCAAAAATGAACGCAATTAACGCAAAACGCAATGCGCTCATCCCTGCCTGCTGCTGGGGAGGATAGGAGAAAGGGGAGGGGGATAAGGGAAGGGAAGGGGGAAAAGGACCCTCTAAATAAATTAAATTTTTCTTATAATTGTATTCTCTTCGCTTTTTTTGAATAAAAATATTGTAAAAAAATAAAAATATTATTTTTCATATGAGAATCCTCACTAATAACAGATAAAATATTCAGAAAAGTTTCCATCAAATGAGGGGGGCAGCAGCAAGGATCCTCCTACGGGAAAAGTACCTGCAGTGCTATTAACGAAAGAATATATAGAATTAAGAGAAATGTTGAACAAATTCATAAAAGTGCTGAAAATTGAAATTGTTTTTGGCCAAGGCATTGGGGCTATTAAGTAAGTTTTAATCATTTTTATTTATTACATAAATTCTTTTTGAAAAAATTCAATTAAAAATAAGCAAAAATTAATTACATTTTTTTTGAAGAGGATAATAAATTAAAAAATGAGGAAAAGCCACATTTTTAATAATGTGTTTGTGTTTTAAATTTTAACAAAATTATCAAGACATTCTAGAGAGAACATTTTGGGCTTTCGATATCACTTTACAATTCCATTTTTCGCTACTTATTTATGGTCCAAATATCATTTCATGATGTTGGTTTATGCCATTTTCTAAGTTTATATTATAATTCTCCATAATCAATGATAAAATATAAATTATTTTTTTCCGATGACTGGATGGCACTGAATAAAATTTAAAATAATTGATTAAATATTAAATACATTTTAAAATTTAATTATTTTTAATATTTTAGTCAAATAGAAGATATCCATTCTGAAAAATATAAAGAAGAATGGAAAAATGAATTTGAAAAAATGGACAAGTACATGGACAAGGAGGTCAAAAATTTCCTAAATAATAATGAGGAAATAATTACATCATCGATAAACGAAGAGACAAAAAAATATAATGAATTAAAAGGAAAGTACAACGAAATGGAAAAGTTCATCAAAGGAAAAAACGAAAAGATTATCGTATTAAAACAAGAGATTCAACAAATAAATAAAAAATTAAAAAGCGGAAAATTTATTCCATCAGAAGTTGTTTCAAAATTAAAGGAAGTTGAAGAAAATATTAAAGAATTAAAAGAAATAGATGAAATCACCAAATCGGTAAATGAAGAAAAAGTAAAAATTAGCAAATTAATGGAAGAGATTGAAGGGGAAAGAAATAAAAAATTAGAGGAAAAATTTATTGAAATTGTTGAAGAGAAAAAAAAGGTAAAAAAATAAATGAATTTTAATAGTTGCAAAAATTTCGCAGGGCATTCCCCACAAATACAACGAATTTTATTTATACAATTTATTAAATAATGCAATTAGTGTTCTTCAAAAAATATTACTGGAATTGGTAAACGTGACTATAGATAGAGAGGAAATAGAAAATGGAACCTGGGTTCAGGCTGAGCGGATTATGAAGCTGATTGTGAAGCAAAAGTTGCGCCAAGCTTTTGATGAAGCCAAGGCCTCTCTACCACCCACAGATGAAACACTGGATTTTGTGGAGGCAAATATTTTGATAAATTGAATATTTTAGTTGTGTTAGAGTTAAAAATAAAATTTTTTAATATCAAATTTTATCGAAATAGAGAATTGGGTTATGATGAAATGCTTGCATTTTTGACCAAATTTAATTTCTACAAAAAAATCAAAAAATTCCTAAGATAGCATTTTCTATTGAAAATAATTAATTAGGCAATAAAAAATTTAACATTCAAATAATAAATTCTTTCAATTCCTTCATCAATAATTAAGGTCATTTTTGGAAGGGCTAACATCGAAATCATTGAAAATAAGCCGAATAGTAGTAGCAAAAGCAATAGCAAAAAAGACAAGGACAAAAACGAAATTCCCTTCAAATTGAATTATGATTTGGTGGAAAAGATTGAAAAAAATTTAGGATTGGAGTCGAAATTTCTTAAATTAGAAAACTTTATCGTGAATAATACAATCAATCAAAACGATTATCGAATGGCAGTGCGAAAATCAAAAGTATAAATTTATTTTTTTTAAATAATAATTTTTTTTTTCAATTTTTACTTTTCTTTCAGAATTTTTACTTGGAATAGGAAAAAATGTTATATAATATAATTTAAAAAAATTTAAAAAATAAGCTTATTAAATTTTCAAATTTCAAAATATTCAAGTTAAGAAATTTACATAGACAAGTATTTGTTACAATGGTGTAGAGGAAAAAAAGGTAAATTGAAAAGGTTTACTATTTTTTTGCAGAAGTCAAAAAAACAGTTTTTGACTTATAATAAATCAGTAACGGTTTTAGACACCACAAATCTTATACCATTTGTTAGATCTTATCGAGACGCATCGATTGGTATATATTTTGTAATGGTTTGACTCAAAATTAAAAGGTATTAAACCGTTTAAACCATTTTTCCAGTTTTTGGTTTTAAACACTTTAATTTGGATCAAACCATGACAAATTATATACCAATCAATGCGTTTCAATGAGATATATAAAATGGTATAAGATTTGTGGATTCTAAAACTGGTTACTGATTTATTAGAAATCAAAAACTCTTTTTTTTTCTACAAAAATATTTCTTTTCTGCAAAAAATATTTTCTAATTAAAAAAATTATTTCTTTCCTTTACTTCCACAGATTCGAATTACAGCTGCCAAATTAGTATTGGTCTATGAGCGATTAAAGGCGATATTTCATGTGAAAGAAGAATTGAAAGGGGATGATGCCTATGATGAGCAAATTTTGGCTAATTGGTTGAGTGAACATTATATTCTGCAAATGACAACAAAAAGTTTTGGTGGATTACTTTATAAGCATTTAATGAATCCTCAAAAGAGTAAACTTTGGAGTATTTAAAAAATTTTTACCAACCCAAAAGCTTTCAAATGTGAGATATCTATCTTCGTCTATCTTTTAATTGTCCAAAAAATTCCGGTATTATCTATATCATCCATCCTATCAACACCAAAAAAATGCAAATTATTTTTATCCACTCTTATATCAACAACAGATTATGCAAATTTTGATTATTATTTTAAAGAATTCTTTATTCTTCTACCGTCCTATTGTTTTATTTATACAATTGGTTAGACATGTTTTTTAAATTTGTCTGATAAATATTTTTTCTAATGATATGAATTAAATAAAATAGACAAAGTAAAAATGAACAAATTGAAAGTGATTTTGGAGAATCCAAAAGAAAAATTGGAAAACAAATTCCTGGAAATTCTTGGAAATAAGGTAAAAAACGAATGATTAATTATTTTTTATTTCCAAAAAAATTCTGTAGAATAAAGCAATTGACCCCAAAAGCGATACATTATTTTTTACAATTTGTTGAACAATGCCAACAAAATGTTTTGCGAAAATTTGGAGCAATTGTTGGCCGAAGCTATAGATGGCAATAATGATCATGGCACTGGGAATGGGTCTCGAAGAGGGATACGAAATGATAGTTGGGCTTTGTTAGAGCTGATTTTGAAGTCAATGTTGCGCCAAGCATTCAACAAGGCTATCGTGGATATTGCGAACATCTCTGAAGATACAAGGGACACTATAGTGAAGACATTACAGGGGTAAGAGAAGGTTTTTTTTGGTTACCTAAAATTGAATGACATTTGACTTTTTTTGAATGATATATATATGTTACAGCCGATCTCGTTTTTAGCCGATCTCGATTTCAGTTAGCTGATCTCGTTCGGGGCTAGCCGATGTCGATTTCGGCGGGAACGATGGGAAATCAAATCAGAAAGGCCGGAAATAAAATCAGAACGATGGGAAATCGAATCAGAAAGGCCGGAAATAAAATCAGAACGATGGGAAATCAAATCAGAAAGGCCGGAAATAAAATCAGAACGATGGGAAATCAAATCAGAACGGCCGGAAATAAAATCAGAACGATGGGAAATCAAATCAGAACGGCCGGAAATAAAATCAGAACGATGGGAAATCAAATCAGAACGGCCGGAAATAAAATCAGAACGATGGGAAATCAAATCAGAACGGCCGGAAATAAAATCAGAACGATGGGAAATCAAATCAGAACGGCCGGAAATAAAATCAGAACGATGGGAAATCAAATCAGAAAGGCCGGAAATAAAATCAGAACGATGGGAAATCAAATCAGAAAGGCCGGAAATAAAATCAGAACGATGGGAAATCAAATCAGAACGGCCGGAAATAAAATCAGAATACTCTGTATTATTATAAGAACAATCAGAATTATTATCAGAAAATTCTGATATTTTTTTGAGTAAAAACCTATTTCTTGTCGTTCTGATTATATTCTGACAATAATTCTGATAATAATTATGATTGTACTGAATACTGATAATAATACAGAGTATTCTGATTTAATTTCAGTCCATTCTGATTTCATTTTCACCTGTTCTGATTTGATTTTCCATCGCTATGATTTGAATTCCCATCGTTCCTGCCCAAATCGAGATCGGCTAGCCAATGTTGATTTTGAGGAAATCGAGATCGGCTAGCCGAAATCGTGATCGGCTAAAAAACGAGATCGACTGCAACATATATAAATAAGTTTTATATGAGACAATTTAAATTTTCTATTTTATAGTAAAAATTTTTATTATTAAATTAAACAAAATTATTCTTGAAAACAAAATTTGTGTCTTTTGAATTAATTAATTATCTGCTGCATAAAAATGGATTTAAAGGTCTTATTATCTTTTTCCGGCCAATTTGCAGCGAGGAAACAAAAATTACCGGAATAAAAATAAACAACCAAAGGACAAAGAAATCATAAAAGATGAACGAATTAATGGGAGTAAAGTAAAGATTATTCGATTGGGCAAATAATATATTTCTGGATTAGTTCCGGAATCTTCCAACAAAATGGGTTTTTTTTTGTATTTTGTTTGAGTTTTTAAATTTTTTGCTAAAATTTTTCGTTTCACGATATTTTTTACCAAAATTTTTCCCAGCGAGACCGTTTTTTGAATTGAAATTTTTCTTCTGAATTTTTTGTACAAACAATTGATAGGCAAATCAATAGCCGCGCATTTGCCACATTTTTTGCGCACGCGAACCAATTTATATTTTGAATTCATTGACACATAGCGCCATCCAATCCAAGGATCCTATATAAAATTTTCCCCTCCTATTCATATTGATTCCATTTTTCATATAAAAAAAGAATGGGCCTTCAAATTTTGGAAATCAAAAATCCCAACGGCATTATATCATTCCGTGAAAAAGTAAAAATAAATATCAAATTATTCACTCATCAGATCTTAAAAATAGAGCTGCTGATCGTATTTTAAAATATCTCTAATTTATGTATTGGACAACCC
This sequence comes from Pratylenchus scribneri, assembly GCA_030063045.1. Lineage (NCBI taxonomy): Eukaryota > Metazoa > Nematoda > Chromadorea > Rhabditida > Pratylenchidae > Pratylenchus > Pratylenchus scribneri. Next base: position 596,131 of record JAQSEB010000042.1, read on the forward strand.
CCCTGTTATTATTTTTAATTTTAAATTTTTGTACAAAATTTGTGGATTTAAATTTATCTGAAGACGATGAAAAATTCATTGAAATGTGCAAAGATATTTACAACAAATTGATGGTAGGTGGCCGTACGGGGTCGATTACTGAATAGACAAAGGGCCGTGCAAATGTGGGCGTTACCTGCTGAATAATGCAAATGTGGGTGTTTTCGCCTTATAATAAATCAGAAACTGGTTTTAGATCCTACAAACCTTATACCATTTTGTCAAAATTAGAGGATATTAAACTGTTCAAACCATTTTTCCAGTTTTTAGTATAAAACTCTTTAATTTTAAGTCAATAAATTATATGCCATTCGATGCATCTCGATGAGATCTATAAAATGGTATAAGGTTTGTATGGACTAAAACCGGTTTCTGATTTATTATAAGTCGAAAACGCTCACATTTGCACTATTCAGGTATCGTAACAGCTCCATAGGTGGCTGGTTGCCTTTTGCTTATTTCAATTTGAAACATAATGAATTGGAAGGGAAAACACTTAAAATAAAATTAAAAATTAAATGTATTCAGATTTAACTAAACATAAAAAAATCATTCGTAGTAATAAGAATAGTCACAATGTGTGAGGGGTCCGTACGTTTGGCCGAAAAATTTGGATCAAAATTGGCCGCGCAGCGAAAAATTTGACCCCAATAAATGGTGGCTTTAAGAAAGGTTGCGTATAGGCGCATAGGCCAGGGGCTGCCAGAATGTAGATTTTGCCCCCTTTTGTGCCCCCCCCCCCCCCGAGCCAAGTTGCCCCCTAAATGCCCCCTCCCCCGCCTTTACAATTTTCCCCAAATGGGTCATTTTTCGTTAAAAATTTTCGCTGACCGGCCATTTTTTGGTGCAAATTTTTCGCTGCGCAGCCATTATTGGCAAAAATTTTCACATTTTTGGCACTTTTTAATAATGCCCCGCACCCTCAAAGTGAAAATCTATCTGGCAGCCCTGGTATAGGCGCATAGTCAGAGAGCGTATAACGAAAAATGCGAATAATCGGGGTGCGGATAAAGAACATTTAATTAGCCAAAAAATGGCACCAACATATAATTAATCCGAGTTTTAATTTAAAATAAACTAAATATAATCATTTTTGCTTAATAAAAATATTTTTATTAAGACTCGAATTGAAGTGGGCTCATCGCCTTCCACCAAAATCCTAACCTATCATGAACATCCGCTGGTTGCATCCAAAAAAGAATTCAGCATTTTCATTAAGGATAAAATTGAATTTTTGGCTGCTGAATTGAAAAATATTCGGGAGTCTAAGGATAAGGAATCCTTATTCGACCGTGTCAACAAAAAATTTATTCATGCCATAATGAAGGAGGAAAAAGATGGCGAAAAGTATGCCAAAAATTTGCATAAAATTTTGAATGAAAATGAGCATAAATTTGTCTCCTATGCCTCGGAGGAATATCCATGTTTTTTTTTGTAAATTTTTTGGATCAACTTTTATGGAAACCAGCAGACGGTAAAATTTTGAATGGGGGGCGGGGAGGGTGGGTGGGTGAAGAACCGTCAAAATTTACAATTCAGAAAACTTTCGGTCAAATGAGGGGGGCAGCAGCAAGGACAGTTCTACGGCAAAATTACCTGCAATGCTATTTACGGAAGAATATATAAACTTAAGAGAAATGATGAACAAATTCATAAAATTGCTTAAAATTGAAATAGTTTACGGCCAAGGCATTGGGGCTATTAAGTAAGTTTTTTAGCCATTTTTTTTATTACATAAACAATAAAATTCGTATTATTTTCAAATATTTTAGTGAAATAGAATTACATTCTAAAAAATATAAAGAAGAATTGAAAATTAAATTTGAAGAAATGAAAATGAATTTGGACAATGAAGTCAAAAATTTCGTCCATAAAAAGGAGGAAGAATTAACATCATCAATTAAGGAAGAAATAAAAAATTACAATGAATTAAAAGGAAATAACAGCAAATTAGAAAATTTCATGGATGAAAAAAATAAAATGATTACAAAATTAAAAAGAGAAATAGAAGAAATAAATAAACAATTAAAAAGTAGAAAATTTCTATCAGAAATGACTTCAAAATTAGAAAAAGAAATTGTAGAAAAGAATAAAAATTTAGCAGAAGTGGAAAAAGCCACAAATTTTGCTGATGAAAATAAGGAAGAAAATAGCAAATTAATGATAAAGATTGAAGAGGAAATAAGCAAAAAATTGGAGGAAAAATTTATTAAAATTGCTGAAGAGAAAAAAAAGGTTTTAAAAATTATTTAAAATTAAATAGTTGCAAAAATTTCACAGGACATTCTCCATAAATACAACGAATTATATTTGTACAATTTGTTGAATAATGCAATTATTGAGCTTCACAAAATGCTGATGGAATTGGTGACCGTCACTGTAGATAGAGAGGAAATAGAAAATGGAAGTTGGGTTCGGGCAGAGCGGATTATGAAGCTGATTGTGAAGCCAATGTTACGAAAAGCTTTTGATGAAGCCAAGGCGGCTATACCGGCGACACATGAAGCATTGGATGTGGTGGAGGCAAGTATTATTTTGATATAATTGAATATTAAAGTTAAATTTTTAAAATAAATTATAAACTAAATTTTCTTGTCAAATTTTATCGAAATTAAGAAATGGGTTAAAATTAGGGTGTAATCCCTGTCCCCGCCCCCGAAAATATTGCACCATAATTAAAAGTTGCTCTTTCTAATAATTTGCATTTTTATGCAAATTTCCAAAAATCAACAAATTCTCAGGATCAGGGCTTGGGCCGCAATTGCGAATTGCGGTTGCGATTGCCACAATTGCGGCTTAAGAAAAAAAATTATTTCATGATTTTTGGAGCCAATTATTAAAAGATAACATGAAAAAAGCCATACGCAAAATAATCATATTTATCGATGCCCAGATAAAAAAATTTTTGAAAAAAGAGAAAAACCAAAAAATTTGGACTAAAAATTTCAATTAGGCTGGGTTCATTGGCAACTAATTTGGCCAAAACCAGAAGTCAGAAAATTTGAAAAAGCTTCTTTTATTCACCAAAATGAGAAATTCTACAAATTTGATGTTGAAATTTCATTAAATAATTTTTTAAATATCATAGAATATAATTGTTTGATAAAAATTTAATTTTTTTTGTATTTTCGGATTTTTTAATTTTTAAAGAATTTTTTAATTTTTAAAGGATTTTTTAAAAATTGCGATTGCGAAGCAAATTAAGATTGCGATTTTATTGAGTTGCGGCCCCAGCCCTGCTCAAGATATCATTTTCTATTGAAAATATTTAATTAGGCAATAAGTATAAAATTCAAATTATATAAATTTTAATTCCTTCTACCATAATTAGACACTTTTTGGAAATGCTAACATCGAACTCATTAAAAATGAAGCGAGTAGCAGCAGCAACAACAATAAGAGAAACAATGGCAAAAAAGAAAAAGGCGATGACAAAAATGAAATTCCCTTCAAATTGAATTATGATTTTGTGGAAAATATTGAAAACAATTTAGGATTGGAGCCGAAATTTCTTAAATTTGAACTCTTTATGGTGATTGGTCCAATCTATCAAAACCAATATGGAATGTCAATGCTCAAATCGAAAGTTTTAATTTATTTTTTTACTTGTAAAATTTATAATATTTTATTTGAAAAAGACCATTTGTATAAGCTTTTTCCCAATTTACAATTTTTCAATTTCTTTCAGAATCCTGGACTAGAATAGGGAAAAAAAAATTCGGTTTTAAAAATATTTTTATTAGATTTTCAAATCTCAAACACAATAAGTAAATTATATTAGAAATTATATTCAAGCTGAGAAATTTACAATGTTTTGTTATGATCAAAAAATACTGACTAATTTACTTAAGAGTTCGTTTCCTGAATAGTGCAAATGTGGACGTTTTCTACTTCTAATCAATCAGGAACCGGTTTTAGACCTTACTAACCTTATATCATTTTGTAGATCGCATCGAGACGTGGTATATAATTTATCATGGTCACGTCGATTGGTAAATAATTTATCATGGTTTGATCCAAGATTATATAATTTAAAACCAAAAACTGGAAATGTGGTTTAAACGGTTTTCCTTTAATTTTGGACCAAACCATGAAAAATTATATACCATTTCGATGGGTCTTTATTAGATCTACAAAATGATATAAACTTTGCAAGATCTAAAAACGGTTACTGATTTATTAAAAGTAGAAAAAAAATCCGCATTTGCACTCTTCAGGAAACGCCCATATTTACACTATTCAGGAAACGACATAGCAAAACTGATTTATTTTTTTTGTCACAGATTCGAATTGGGGCTGCCAAATTAATATTGGTCTATGAACGATTAAAAGCGATATATCATATTAAAGAAGAATTAAATATGGATGATGATTATGCGCAAAGTAATGCCTGCCGAATTTTGAGTGAACAATATATGGTGCCAATGACAGCAAAAAGTTTTGGCGAATTACTTTACATGAATCTGATGAATCCTCAAACGAGTAAAATTGGTGCATTATTTAAGAAATTTTTTTTAACAACAATTCCCAAGCATTAAATATGAATTGTCTACGTTGTAATTGTTCAAAAAATTCGGCTATCTATTATCTTTATATCCATTCATCTTATCAAACATCAAAAAGTGCAAATTATCTATTCATTCAATATAACAACAAATTATTTATTCAAATTTTCAATATTTCATATTATTTTAAAATTATTCTTTATTCTGCTGTCTTGCTGTCCTATTGTTTTATTTACAATAGATTGTGGTTTAATTTATCTGGTAAATATTTTTCAATAGATATTATAATTGCTTAAATCAAAAGCGAAGAAACGAAACCGTGATCAATCCTAGTTAATCATACATTGTTGGCAATGTTCAGACTCTCATCATGTGCATAATATACTTGATCATAGGCTCATAGGACGGAATCAGGAGGTTTCCGCGCGCACTGTCTGGGCAAATTGATTAACTCAAAATCCCGTCAAGAGGAAGGGTATTTGATTGGGATGGGAAGTAGTAGTGATAGTGAAAGGCAAAATCGGCGCAATGCGAAATGGAATTGCAGGCGCGAAAGCTCATCCAAAAGAAAAGAACGGCGCAGCAGAGGCAACAAGAATATTGGTAGCCATTAATTCTTTGGAAAGACTAATCCGTTTTAAATTTGAATAATTTTATTATTACCAATTTTAAAAACTTATCAAATATTTATATCCCATTTGAAAGTCTTTTAAAATTAGTTAATGGCCATAAACTAATAAATGCTTTAAACAACTATTTGGCAATAATCTAGCTGCCATTATGCCTTTTTCGGTAATGGCCATATGCGCGCCCAAATTCCTTTCGTGTAATACTCTATCATTTGTTCACATTATCTTTTCCTATAGTTTCCTCTTTCTCTGATTTAATTACATCACCAGCGTTTCCATGTCCACATCCATTGGCCATTTGTGCCGTTTTTCGAGCGGGATTGTGCGCGAAAGCAAATGCATTTGATATTGTTTTTCTTATTTGGCCCATTTTTCCTAATCAATCCATTTCTTTTTCTCTGGCTCAATGCTTCGATTACCTCCTGTCCACATCATCCAAATCAATTGATTGGACGAGCAGCGCATCAGAAATCAGAATATCGCGTGTTTTGCGCGCGCGAACCAATTTATAGTTTGAATTCATTGACTTATTGCGCCATCCAATCTAGATCTTCCTCCTCCTCGAACTCGAACTGATCCAATTTACATATAAAGAAAAGGATGGCCAACCAAATTTTAGGCGAAAACAAAATCCTCAACGGCATTTACCGAATTCTAAAACCCCAATCCAATTTATCATTCCGTAAAAAGTAAATTAACTAGCAAATATTCAGATCCTTGAAAAAATGTTAATCAAATTTCCCAAATGTTCTCAATTAATTTATTCGCCTTTGTTTATATTTTTAATTTTATTTTTGTGCACAAAATTTGTGGATTCAAATAAACAATTCATTGCTGAATGCAAAAAAACATCGGAAGATTTGAAAGTTAGTTTTCGTTATTCTATTCTAATATATTAATAAATATTGCATTAGCGAAACGAGCAGCTTTTGCTATTTAAAATGCCAATGATAGAAAAATAAGAGTTTTATATTTTTATCCATCTCGGATTTATATATACTCCTAATGAGTTTCGTTTATGATTGTCTTAGGAATGTTCATCTGCTGAACACCTCAGCCAATTCAATTTTTGAATCTTTAATCATTTTTTTAACCAAATCATTATATTATAAATGTTTTATAGAATATGATGCACATCTCTCCTAAAACCAAAATGTATTCGGGTCAACCATTGGTCACAGATGAAAAAGAATTCTCCCGTTTCATTGTAGAAAAAATGCAATCTTTGGATAAAAATGTAAACAATTTACAAAGTTTTCATAAATTCAGCCAGATAAATCTACAACCAACCGAGGATTTGAAATATCTTTTTGATCAAAATGCTGTCAAACAATTGATCGACGCTATCAAAAATGCCTTCATCAATACCAAGCTCGAAATAAGCCAAAAATATGAAAAATATTATAGCGAAATTTTGAAAAAAATTTTAAAAGGAAATCCACAAGGATTTTTCCTTAATTTAAACAAATTTTTATGGAAAATTGATGATGCAAATTTGAAAGAATATAAAAATGAAAATAATGAAATTTTTATGAAATATACAATTCCTCAAAATCTGCAACCTGTTGGGGATTCTTCTGATAAAAAGAGAAACGCGTTGCTGTTTACGAAGGACTTTATAATTATGCGAAAAGTAGTTAATGAATTTATAAAGCAGTTGAAAATTGAAATTGTCTATGGCCAAGGCATTGAGGCTATCAAGTAATTTTTTTTATAATTACTAATCAGGCCTTTTTATTAATCTAATTCAGTGCCATGAGAGATAGAATAAATCCGTCCAGTTTTTATATGACTATAAAGCATTTTCCAAATTTAAGAGATTTAACCAACTCACTAATAGGTTACGCAGAACCACGTTATATTTTTCTCCCTATATATATTATATATTCTTTTCATAACTATTTTCATTTTATTCATCATTTTTATGCTTAAATTTTCTTTTTTATAAATAAATAAATTGCCTTATAAATTAATAATAAATAATAGAGATATAAAAATTTAAAAATCATAGTTTTGAGCAAAAATCGAAACGCTGAGGAAAAATTGTTAATTATATAAAATAATAAATAATTTTAATTTTTTAATATTTAGTGAAATAAAAGATATTCATGAAGGTTATGAAAAAACATTCAAACTAAAATTTGAAGAAATGAACAAGGAAGCCCACAATTTCATCCATAACAATGTGGGAAAAATTAGCTCAATGAAGGAAGATTTTCAAAAAAAAATAAAAGATTTGGAAAGAATTACAAATTTGGTCAATGAAGCAAGGGAGGATATTGAAGGGAAAGCAAGTAAAAAATTGGAGGAAAAATTTTTGGAAATTACTAAAAAAGAGGAAATGAAGGTAAAAAAAATTAATGAATTTTTAATATTTGCAAAATTCGCAGGATATTCTCAACAAATACGATGAATTATATTTGTACAATTTGTTGAATAATGCAATTATTGAGCTTCATAAAATTTTGGTGGAATTGGTGGCTGAAGCTGTAGATAGCAAGGAAATAGAAAATGGAAGTTGGGTTCGGGCAGAGCGGATTATGAAGCTGATTGTGAAGCCAAAGTTGGGCCAAGCTTTTGATGAAGCCAAAGCAACTATACCGGCCAATGAAATAGGTTATGTTGAGGTAAGTATTTTGATAAAATTGATTAATTTTAGACAATAGATTTAAAAAATCTTAAAAATATTTATAATATGTTCATTCAAAAATCAAAATTATTAATTTTAACTCTAGTTAACCAAAAAAAATAATGTTCTAAATATTATGTGAAATTTTATTTCGAAATAGAGAAATGTATAATGATAAATAAAGTTATCCTCTCTGATTATTTGCATTTTTGGCAAAATATATATAAAAATTAGCATTTTCTATTAAAAATATTTAATTTGGCTACAAGAATGCAAGCTGTTTCAATTCCTTCATTCATAATTTAGTTAATTGTTGGAGGAGTTAAAATCGAACTCATGAAAAATGAACCGAGTAGTAGCAACAGCAGTAACAAGGTGAGCAGAAATAGCAAAAAAGACAAAGAAAAAATTCTTGATGAAAACGATATCCCCTTCAAATTGAAATATAATTTGGTGGAAGAAATTGAAAAAAATTTGGGATTGCCGTCGGCTTTTCTCAAAATAGAAGATTTTATCGTGAAGCATAAAGGAATCAAAGAACATGGAACGGCAGTGGCAATGACAGTGGGCAAATCCAAAGTAAATTTACTTTTTACCATTTGTATATTAAAAAAACCATTTGTATAGAGTAATAGTTTTTTTATCCATTTTAACTTAAAAAATATTTTTTTATCTAAAATTTAGATCAGAAACCGGTTTTAGACCCTACAAACATTATACAAATTTATAGATCTCGTCGAGACCCGTCTTTTTACATATACATTTCTAAATTTAAATCGAAAACTGAGTGAGTTAAACCGTTTAAACCATATTTTCCAGTTTTTCATTTTAAACATTTAAATTTTTAATTTTGGGCCAAAACCTGATATTTTATAAACCATTCGATGAGATTAATAAATTGGTATAATTTTTTGGGGTCTAAAACTGGTTTATGATTTATTGGAAGTCTAAAACTAAGTTTTAAATAAAAAAGTATTTTTTATATAAAAATATTATTTTTAAATAAAAAAAATTTATATCCATTTGTATATTCCAATTTTTACTTTCTTTCAGAACTTTTAACTGGAATAGAAAAAATGATTGCTTAAAAATTTTTAAATAGGTTTATTTATTAAATTTGCTTTGGATGGTATTTTATTTAATTGCCGAATAGTGTATTGAAAATGCCGAAAAATTTTCGTGTCGAAAAATAATCATTTTGCATTAGGCCATATAACTTGGCCAAATCAGACTTCTTTAAGATTTCCTAATCCCATGCTTGCCGTGAACCCTAACCCTTAACTCCTAGTTACGATCAAGTTATAAACCAAAATCCAAAAACGGTTTGCGACAGTAAATTCTATTCGTCATTTTAAATATTTCCCGATAAATTTATTACAAATTATAGTATTATCCAAGATAGTGAAAAACGAAAAACCTAATGTGTTCATATTCATAAGTAAAAGAATTATTTTCTCCTTTTATTGCAACAGATTCGAATTACAGCTGCCAAATTAGTTTTGATCTATGAACGATTGAAGATGATATATAAAGTGAAAGAAGAATTGGATGAGGATGAGTTTAATGCGCAAAGTATGGCCAATGCTTTGAGTCAACATTATATGGCACCAATGACAACAGAAAGTTTTGGTGGATTACTTTATATAAATTTGATGAATCCTCAAAAGAGTAAATCTGGTATTGGTGGATTATTTAAAAAGATTGGTATTGGTGGATTATTTAAAAAGATTGTTCCAACCAAAAAGCATTAAATGTGAAATGTGTATCTATATATATGCTTTAATTGTTCAAAAAATTCTGTTATTTTCTACATTATGTTAACACCAAAAAAAATGCAAATTATTTATCCACTATTATATCAATATCGGATTATTCAAATTTTGATTATTATTTTAAAGAATTCTTTATTTTCTGCTGTCCTATTTTTTATTTATACAATTGGTTAGATATGGTTTAATTAGTCTGATAAATATTTTTCCTAATGATATGATTTTCTTATTTTTCTGGCAATAGCCCTATTTGCAGGGAGACTACAATAATTGCGGAACAAATTAAATAAATCCCTTGAGTGCACTGCCCCGAAAGTCGATTCAATTCAAAATCCGCCGGAGTAAAGGATATTTGATTGGAGAAAGGGGATATAGTGAAAGGGAAAATCAGTGAAATGCGATATGGAATTGGGCGTACGTGCTTATTCAAAAGAAGAGAACGGCACTTAGGCATCGAGGATAATGGTGGCCATTAATTCTTGGCTTAAGCCAATCCGAGATTAATTTTAGAAAAATTTAATTGAAATTATTGTTGAATCCTTAAACTTTTATTTTATTATGAACTCATTTTATTATTCGAAATTTAAAAAAAAATTAATGCCAATTGACCAAACAATTTAGAATTTTTTGTTCGAATTTGGATTGACTATGTTATAAATAAGGGAAATAATTTTGTCCAAAATATTTATCAATTTTACACTGATAAAAAATATTTTGCAATTTTTACACCAATTTTTCAAATTTAGAATTTGCTGATTTTCTAAAATATCAGATAAGTTGTTTAATTAACATATAATTTTTTAAAATTTTGCTAATTATGATGATGTGAAAATTTTAATTTAATAAAATTATTCAGCCACATAAACGCTGTTTAAGAAATTTATTCAATAATCTGACAAAATCAACCACAAAAAATTAAGAAAAATCTCTGATTGTGAAATCAGCAGAGACATATGCCAATTCACCTTATTATTCAATTAAATTTTTGATCCCCTCCTCTCCACATTGGCAGATTCGAATTGCCGCCGCCAAATTGCTGTTGGTCTATGAACGATTGAAACATTTCTATAATTTACCAGAAATGAAAGCCGATGAATTGAAAAATGCTGAAAAATTGGCTCAAGATTTGAGCAAATTTGATGAACAATGAAAACCAAAAAATTTGATGAATTGATTGAAGAAAATTTCAAAGGGATTTGATTTTTAAAAAAAAATTCCATCCTCCGATTTTATTAATTTTTATTGTTATCAAAGAGTGCGAAATTAAATGCATTTATTTATTTTCATGATTTTTTTGATTATTCTTGTTAGATTTTGGATTCGAGGACAAAACATTAAATCGTTTTAATCTTTTTGACATTTTCAATATTTTTTCCCTATTTTTTTTTAAATATTTTCCTTTTGCTTCCATTTCCATGTACGAGTTATCTTTAACGTTTAACCTAATTAAATTACATTACAGTCACTATAAAGCAAATTAAACAACTTTGGTATGTGAACGCGTGGATAAAATCTAAACAATAATTATCTTCCCTATGAGGAAATTGTATAACCAACAATTTAATTAAATTTCATTGCTATCATGTGCTTTATTCCTCACAGACTAAACATTAACAAATTTTAAATAATATTTGCACTTTGTTTCTAATAGGAATATTGGTTGGAAAAAATTTCTAAGAATTTGGTTTGTTGATGAAATGAATAACCGTAAATTTACAGCATCACTTCCTCTAAAGGCTGAAATTATTAGATTAGAGAATTGAATTTGTAGGAAAATTGTTAGATACGAAAGAAATAAAATGGCTTTACTTTTTTAAATTTTACACCAAAAATTATAGATTATTCATAAACAAACTCTCTTCATATGCGTCATTAAAATTATAATATAAATAAATAAAAATTTTGCATTTTTTATAAATTGAAGGCAAGGACTGAAAACCAATTCAATTCCTTATTTAAAAATATCAGAGCAACAAAATTAATGCCGTACAATGCTTCAGCTGATCTGGTAATTTAAATAAATTTTTGTATAATTTAAATTAATCAAAGGATATTATTTTACTACAAAAATATTGTTTACTTAAAACTTAATTTTTGCCTTCTAATAAATCAGAAACCGGTTTTAGACCTTACAAACCTTATACCATTTTGTATGTCTCATCGAAACGCAGTGAATGGTATAAAAAATGCTAGATTTTGGCCTAAAACTTAAAAGATTAAAACCACAAAACCTAGTATATATAGATTAACGGTTTAAATCGTTCAGTTTCGACTTAAAGTAAGAAAATATATATGCCAAAAAATGCGGCTCAGTGAAATCTACAAATACAAAAGGGTTAAAAAGTTTGTAGGGTCTAAAACCGAGCTTTGATTATTAGAATTAGAAGTCAAAGACTAAGTTTTCGGTAAAAAACTATTTTTGGACAAAAATATTACTCTTAATCAAATGAAATAAAGTGTGAAATATCACTAAATAATCAGACTTTTTCCCATTATTTTCAGTGGTATCAATATTACAAGGATGGAGGTCCGCAAAATACAAATCTTATTTGGCTGTTTGGTGTCAGAGTTTTATTTTCTATTTTGGCACTTTTATTAAATGCCAGTGTCATTTACATCACCATCAAAGAAAAGTTTCATTTATTTAAATATGATTTTTAAAAGTTGGAAAATTCTTTTGTGTAGATCTCTGCACGGAACATGCAATATTTTGATTGCCATGGAATGTGTATTTGCCATTTTCTTGGACTTGAATTATTTTGCCAGTTTTGGCCTCATCATCAGCGGCATTCCATTCATTCCATATGGTCAATGTTTTCCGTTCGTGGCAACAATGTCTATTTTGGCAAACTTGGGCCATTTCACAATGCTGCTGACCGGACTGGACCGATTGTTTGCAGTTCTGTTCCCAATTTGGTTGGTCCATATAATATATAAAATATGCCTTTTTTAATTCCAGAATTATTTTTCTAATTCTTAATTTTGTTTTTCACATTATATATAAGAATAAAATGATTATATTATTGAAATGTGAATAAAATTAGGTTTAGTTTAGGCCAAAATGATCTGAAATGAGTTGCATTTATTGCTTTGGCCAAATTGGTTTAATATCGAATATAAAATTTTGAATTGATAAAATATTGGGTTTTCAATGCTGAGATTAACAAATACAAGGTTTATTTTATGTCTTAGGCCGGTTTCGAAGTTTATACCGGTTGTGCGCGAATCCAGATTTAGGCTATTTTACTTCCGACTTCGCGAGATTCCTATACTTCGAATTTTAATCATCTACCCAAATACTACCTAAGTGACCTAATGTTTTAAACACTACCAGATTAAACCGAAATCTTCTAAACCATAACTGCGAACAATCGGTTTAAATATCTAACTGGCCAAAAACACGAAATAGAATATGTATTCATTATTTCCAACATCGAAACATCTTATTTTATTAATTCAAAACTTTTAAACCGTCTAAACAAGTTTTGCCAAACCGGTTCACATGCCTACTTACGGACCATTTTAAAGTAAACTAAAACTATTTTATTCAAATTTCAATAAAAGAAATCGTTTTAAATTATTTAAAAGTGAAAAACAAAAAATTCCACTTTCAAGTAGAATAAATGTAGAATTAATCCTTAAAATAATTTAATTTTAATATGAAAAAAGGTATAAAACAAGAAATGAGCGCAGCTACATGTTCCTTCTTTGTCTACCATTGTCCTGTTATGCCATTTTTTTATTTGTAATTTTCATACTTGATTTCGATGGTGAAATGTAAAATTTAAAATATTTTTTTTATTTAAAAATTTGCCAGCATGGTTAACTGCACAATAAATGACATCCAATTGGGCAAAAATGGCCCATTGATGAGTTCATACGCAATTGTGCTAAGTGTGGTCATTGTGTTCATTTATATCTTGATGTGGTGTACAATTTTTTTGTTCAAGCAGACGACAAAAAGTTTAGAAATAAATTTATATAAAATTTTTAGAGAATATTTTTTCTAGCTATTTTATTTTTTAGCTAGATTGATTTTTTCACTTTAAATAATATAAAATGGTTTCTATTATTGAATTTTGGTTAACATAGGTTTGTCCAAAAATGGGTGGGCAGACTGGTTTGGCTAAACCGGTTAAACCGGTTTAAAAGTTTATAATTAATAAAATAAAGGATTTTCGATGATGGAGATCACGAATTTGGGTTAATTTCATGTTTGGGCCGGTTTGGATGATTAAACCAGTTGTATTCTTGACCTTATTTAAACGCTTCGGTTCAAATTTCATAGGGTTTAAAACATTAGGTTACTTATTAGATAAGGGCTATAATATTGCTCGGATCCGGAATATAGGAATCTCACCAAGCCATAAGCAAAACAGACTAAACCCTGACTCGAGCACAACCGGTTTAAACATTGAAATTGACCAAAAACGTGCACATAAACTTGGTATTCTTTATTAACAACATCAAAAACACCTTATTTTTTCTCCATGCGAGGACACTTCCTAAATAGACAAAGGTCTGTGCAAATGTGGGCGCTTCCTAAAATGGTGCAAATGTACATATTTTGGACTATAATAAATCATAAACCGGTTTTAGACCCTACAAACCTTATACCATTTTGTAGATTTCATCGAGACGCATCGAATGGTATATAAATTGTCATTGTTTGGTCTAAAATTAAAGAGTTTAAAACCAAAGAATGGAAAAATGGTTTGAACGATTTAATACTGACTTAACCATGACAATTTATATACCATTCGATGCGTCTTGACGAGATCTACAAAATTGTATAAGGTTTGTAGGGTCTAAAACCGGTTTATGATTTATTATAGTCCAAAATATGTACATTTGCACCATTTTAGGAAGCGCCCACATTTGCACTGTTTAGGAATTGTCCTAGCACCTTTTTTCTCAATTCCAAACTTTTAAGCTGGTTGAACCGACTTGACCAAAATAGGTTCGCGCACCCATCGTTGGAAAATTATGGTTTAAGCTAAACCTATGTTAACCAAATTCCTAATCATTATTTACAACATTAAAAATTTCTAACTAGTAAAAAAATGAAATTCAAATTTTTTATAAATAAAATGCAGATATGAACGAAATCAACAAGCGTTTGGCCAAATCTTTAATCATTATTTTTGGCATCAATTTATTCGGCGTCATCTTCCGCAATTGTGCCACACTGGTGATGTCATTGAATAACATGGACACGTATATGCGCAGATTTGTTGGCATTTGGCTGACATTTGTGACCATTATTGTGTATGCGATGAATGCCCCAGTGCTCTATTTGATGAGGCAAAAAGAGCATTTCTGCCATTTTTTGATTTTATATTTTCACTTTTTTTCAGCAAAGAATATAGAAGAAAATTCGATCGCCATTTCCCTTTTCTTCAATGTCTTTTTTCCATCCGAATTAGCTACAATGTTGGCACTGACCAAAATGGCCAAGCTCCCGGCAAAATTGTCAATCATAATCAAATAGGCAACCAAATTGTTCAAGAAAATTTACCACAGAGAATAATGACCGACGTTCAAACTGAATAGAATATTGAAATTTGCATAAATTAATTTTATCTTTATTTCAAAACCAAAATTAAATATGAAAATTCTAACCGAATCAAAGATTTAAATCAATAAAAAAAACAAAAAAATCGACATAAAATAAAAGTATATTTTAATTATGCTTATTTATTAAAAAAAAATTATCCAGCATTAATAAACGCAATCCTCAAATAGTACTAAATTTGCCGTCTTCCCCACTTTTAAAGAGAAAATACAATTTTTTATTAAAATAATTTTTATGTATATATTTTCAAATTTTCCATCTTTGTCATTATAACTCTGAAATTATTTCCTTAAAAATTGTCTTGACTCAATGGAGAATACCTGTTTGATTCATTTATAAATAATTTGATGGAAAACAGATTATTTACAAATGCAACAAAAAATTATTTTGTAAAAATTGGAAAAATCTTTTTTCTCACAATCAAACATAAAAGTATTCAAGGAAATTTCATTTTTATTTTCTCATGTACTTTCTTAGAAATGTTAATATTCATAAATATTGCCTCTCTCTAATTTAATAAAATTTTAATAAGTGCAGGTTCAGTCGTCAATTTTAATTTCCATGGCAAGGAAATATTATTAAATTAATTAAATTTGCCAGAAATTAGATGACAAAATTAGATGAAATTGAACGAGAATTAATTAAATTGCCAACATTGAAATGAACATATTTCCAATTACAAGAACATTTCCCGAAATAATTAAATGTTCAAACAAAAATTTAAAGAGGCTTTTTCTAGAAAAATTTGGACGAAAATAATTTAATTTTCTCTTTATAACCTAATAAATTTTTTGTCAAGTATTTGAAGAAAAAAAATTCTGGGTGGCATTTTTCCATTTTATAGTGCTTCTTTTTTTCTGTTGTTATCTTCTTAATAAAAAAATAGATTAAATATTTTAAAATAATAAATATCCAAAAATATAAATGGCTGATGCGGAAAATCTGTCTACCGGCGGATATCCTCCCGAATGGATGCCCAATTGTAATTCAATTGAATCATTACTATTGAATAAGTCAATAGAGATTCTTTTCCTTTCATTTGTTATCATACAAGCATTAATTCTGATTGGCATTGGATTATTGGTTAATCAATATGTCCGATGCAAAATTGTGCTCCATGGAAATTTGTTTGTAAGTTTTTAAATAAGCCACAAACAAATTACCAATAATTCATTTCAAAACTTAATCTTAAAGCCTTTAAGTTTTTAATTGAAAAATTTATAGCTTTATTTACTAAAAAACAATTAAAAGCTAATAAAATAAATAGGTAGTCTTTTTTTCAATTTTATGAAAAAATAAATTTGATATGTCGAAAATATAACTATAATTTTTATTTTTTAGGAAAATATTTTTTGCCACTAAAATTTCTCTAAAAAAATGTCATTAAAAATTCTTTTTTTGACAATAGAACAGTTTTTTGATTTCCATCTGATCAGAAACCGGTTTTAGACCCTACAAACTTTATACCAATTTGTCAATCTCATCGTGACGTTATAATGTCAGATTTTGACCAAAAATTAAAGTTTATTAAACCGTTTAAACCATGTTTCCTCTTTTCGATTTTAGACTCTTTAATTTTGGCCGAAATTCGACAAATTATATACCAATTGATGTGTCTCGTCTCGACGATATCCACAAAATGGTATAAGGTTTATGGAGTTTAAAACCGGTTTCGGTTTCTGATTCACTAGAATTCAAAATTGTTTTAGTAGCAAAAAGCATTTTTAAAGGTATTTAGAGAAATTTTAGTGGGGAAAAAATAGTAACCTCTTTTTTATATTATTACATTTAAAAACATGATTATACAATATTATACAGATATTGTTCGCCAACATCATATTTCTCTACTTTCTCTATACATTTGCTTACTTCGTTCAATTAATCCGATATGGTGTAAGAAAGGAAAATTTTTTTGGAAAAATTAACAAATATAATATTTCTTTTGAATTTCAGTTTTTATTATTTACTTATACGCATCCATGCCAAATGCTAACGCCCAATTGGCTAGTTGCTTTATTGATTGGTCCATATTATACATATTTATGCGCATTTCCCGCTTTTCACTTTTTCATAATGGTCGAACGATTCCGGGCAATATTTTTGGCAGAAAAATATGAATTTGAAGGAAATAAATTTGGCATCAAAATTTCGATCATTATTGTATGTTTAATTTTATTTATCTATTTAATATTTATATAAATATTTTTTTTCTAATAACTTTAAAATCAAATTAAAATAATATTTTTATTATTAATTTATAAGTGAAAGAACAAAACATCGATAGAAAGAAAATTATTGATTTTAAAAGCCAATAAAAATCAGAAAATTAATTTTGACAGTGGATTATTTCTCTCCTCTACACGGTCTATGTAATTTTATCAGCCTTTGCCGATAACCAGCAATTCATGTATCCACAAGGTTTACTGTCATTAACAAGCAAATACAATGGCCAAGTGACTCTGTGTGTGACAATTGTCGTCGTGCCCATTGTTCTGCTGACGGCATTCTGTGATTGGCGAATAACAGTTATGAATAGAGAAGTGAAAAAGTAAGCAACTTATTTTCATGAAAGCTATATAATATAATATCAAGTCGCTTTCTTTTTAATGAATAAAATATTCAAAATTATTATTTCATACATATATTCTTTTTTCCTTTAATTTAAGAAATAATTTTTTATATTTTAAAACATTTAAATTTCTATTAAATAATTCTTTCGTCATTTTTAAGAAATTTCCAATACCAATTTGGACATTACAGTCTGAGCCGTCAATATCAGCTAAATGAAAATGAATTGACAATGCGCTTGATTCTGCCCCTGGACATTTCCTGTGCCTGTCTATATTCCGTCTTTAATGCATTGGTTATTGTATTACGCGCATATAAATCAAATATTTCCATCAATGACTACATATTTTATTACTTTTTTATATTGATGGTAAATACAAATTAAAATTAGGATACAATGAATACTAATTAATAATTTGCAAACATTTTAGCTAGTTAGAAGCAGAATAATTTTAAATTATATCCTTTAATTATCTCTTCCTTACACCTTACTATATAAATTCCTTAAAGCTCCATTCACAATCCGGCGCTTCGGGGTCAATAGGAATAGGATTTTTGGGTGGCTTCAAACAAATTTTTCTACTTGTCCAAAAATAATAATTTTATACCAAAAGATAGAGGACACTTTTCTACATCAGATATACTTATTAATATTTTTGTGGATTATTTTATAAGGTCGAATCAGGCGCCGACTCCGTCGATTCAAAATAGGAATTCCATGTATCCATTGAATCCATATTTGCAATCGTCAGAGTTGGCATCGGAGTCAGCTTCGGAGTCAGGCTAATAAAATCTTTTCGAGCGGTCAAAAAATTTTTATAACAATACTATCCTATGCAGAACATTGTCTTCTAAATTTTGATATAAAATTATTATTTTTGGACAAGTAGAAAAATTTTTTAAGGCACCCAAAAATCCTTCTCCGGTTGACTCAGAAGCGTCGAATCCATTTTTGTTAACATAGCATAAATTTATCAATTTCGTTTATAATTTTTTTTATTTAGCTCTCTTTTATCTATATTCTTGCCGCCATCATTGTTTATATTCAATTTCTGCGCTATGTGAGTCGAAATTGCAAACGGCAAAAACCAGTGAATGTTAACAAAATTTTGCCAAATCAAAGTGATGAAATGAATGTTTATTTTAAGCAATTGAATGAGCAGTGGTCATAAATATTTATATAATAAATGGAAAAAAAATATTCAATATAAATAGAATTTTTTTTTAAATAAATTTAAACAAATTAAAAGGTCCAATGAAATGGGATTTTTCACGTCCGTTTCGGTTTATCAAAATTAAAAATCGTATAGAAAAATAAATATCAAGATAACCGGCGTTGAAACTTAAATCGAAGACCTAGAAATTGCAATGATCCATCTTAATTATAGAATTAATATTTTTGGCAATCGACAGACTAACATTCATTTTAAAATTCTCAAACGGACCCGATCGAGACATCGGCCGAGAATCTCGGTTTGAGTTTCGGCCGAGATCTCGAAAAGTTTCGGCGAGAGTCTCCTCTCGTCCGATCTCTAATTCATTTACATGAATGATCACATGATTCAGAGGAGGATCAGGAGGTTTTCGCGCGCTTCCCAGGCAAATGGATTTATTCCAAATCCGCTGTAGGAAAGATATTTGATTGAAAATAAGTGGAATGGGAAAGTCGGCATGATGCGAAATGGATGGAATTGCACGCTCGCGAATCCAAAAGAATAGAAATGCATTGCAGAAAAAATCAGAATATTGGTGGCCATTAATTCTTTTGGTCAATCCATTTTAAATTTGCATAATTTAATGAAGTGGTTTATTATTATAAATTGGTAAACTTTCGAATAATTTATTTCAACATTTAATTTTATTTAAAAGAATTCAATTCATTCTACCAAAATGTATGAATTGCTCTGGATAATTTTCTAGTTTTTTCTGGCGCCACTCTTTCGATCGATGGCCTGCGCAGGAGCAATTGGCCAAATTCGCTGTTTCCTAATCAATCAATTTATTATTTTTCTCTGGCCAAATATTTCATCGGCATGACCACATCTTTTGGCCAATATTTTAGTTGTCAATTTGCCGTTATATTCGACTGAGTCGCTGTCTTTTGCAAAATGCTTTTGGCCTCACTCTTTTGTCCTATTTCTAATTTCTCATTGGCTCATTATTCGAAGGCATGTTGGCCTCAAGCCACGTCTATGTCTCGTGTTTGTCCATTTTGAATTCACTGCCTCATTCCACAATCCAATGGAATATAATACTACTACCTTCTACTACCCATATTAATCTAATTTTCATTTAAATTTGGGCATACAAATTTTTGGCGAAAACAAGAATTTCGGCAACAGCAATTCCCAAATACTTACATTTGAATAGAAATTTCATCTTTATTGGGTTCTAATCTTTGCAAATAATTATTAAATTATTCAGCAGATTCTTCAGAAAATGCTATTCAAATTTCCCAAATATTCTCAAATAATTTATTCAACAATTTTATTCATTTTAATTTTGAATATAAATTTTTCTGATTTAACTTTAACAAATAATGAAACAATTGTTGATGAGCAATTTGCTAATTTATGCAAAGAAATGTCGGAGGATTTGGAGGTTGATTTTTGGTGATAATGGATAAAGGAATTATAAAAATTGAGAAAAAATTTATTCATTTAATCACAAATTTACCATTTCTAAAATGGGTATATTGTAGTTTAATTTTAAAAAGATATGACCAAAAAATTCTTAAAAATAATAATTATTCGCAAAAATCGTATTTCGGCAGTGGAAGGGGATCTTAAGTGACCTAAAAAATTAAATAAAAATTAATTTTTTGGTCAACAATTTTGTAGAACAAACTTCGATTCACTCATTGGCATCGGCATTTGAACAAATATAGTGTGCCGTCAAATATTTTTTTTTCGTTGATTCTAAAAATTTTCAAAAAATTTATAAGTTTTTTTTATCAAGAATATGAATTTAGAAAATTTCAAATTTTTTCATATATTCAAAATTATAATTTTTGGTGTTATGTCGACGAAATATTATAATAAATTACTAAATATATGATATGGTCAATTCGTGAATCTTTAAAATATTCGCATTTACTTCTATTGTAAAGAAAATAAAATTAAAATTGGATGCTTATTTATTTAATTAATTCATTAATATTTCCTAGTCAAAAATTGCTGAAGTACCTGCCACCATTCTAAACTATCCTGCTGATCGCCGTGACTCACAAAAGGATAACTTCGATAATTATATTGTTAAAAAAATTGATTTTTTGGCTGCTTCATTGAACAAAATAAATCAAAACATCAAGGAAAAGGATACTTTTTTTTACCATTCTGTCAGCAAATTTGTCAAAACAGTCGAAAAAGCCAAAAAAGATGCAGAAAAAGTCAAAAAAGATGCAGAGAGAAATCATGGTTCACTTTTGGAGAGAATTCTGGCCAATAATCCATATCTCCTCGAAGAAGCAAAAAAAGGTGGCAGAAGGGAATCATGGTTTAATTTAGGGCAGAATTTCAGACATAGATCTATATCCCAGCGAAGAAGTTAAAAAAGATTCTGCTGGGATTCATTGTTTAATTTTGGACAAAATTTTGTACAAAAATCCACAACAATTTTTTGCCATTCTGGATCAACTTTTATGGAAAATTGAGGATAAAAAATTGAAAAAAGTTGAACAGAAAAATGGCGGAATTTTGATGAAATACACAGAAGACGAGGATGGAGCGAATCATTCCAGAGGGAATATGCTTTCGTTTCCAAATGAATATATAACATTGCGAAAAACATTCAACAAATTCATAAACAAACTAAAAATTGAAATACGTTACATTCGAAGCATTGTAGCTATTGAGGTTTAAATTACACAAAAATACAAAAATTGTTTAAAAAAATTATAATTGTTTCATTTATTCTCAAAAATCATCAGGAGATCAGAAGGGTCTAAAAATTAAAGAAAATTTTTTTTATTATCAATGCTATAGCAACTTAATTATAGTCTCAAAAAAATTCGCCTAAATAGAATATGGGTCAAACATTTTTTGGATGATTCAAAAATTCTCAAAAAAAAATATATAAATATTCTCATGTAATATTATCAAAAAAATTTTAAAATTTTTCATAGAAAAATTTCAAAATTATATTTTTTTGGCGGTATGCCGACAAAATACCTTTTTTTTAAAAAAAACACCATTCATGAATTTAATTATTATTTTCCTCTTCTTCTCACTTCTAATGGGAAGAAAATAAAATTAAAATTAGGTAATTATTTATTATAATTAATTAATTAATTAATTAATTAATGTTTCCTAGTATAAAATTTCTCAACCACCTATCACCATTCTAAACTATCGTGATCGCCGAAGAATAAATCCAGCCAGGACGGATTTCGACGATTATATTATCGAAGAAATTGAATTATTGTCTGATTCTTTGAGCAAAATAGAGCAAAATATCAAGGATAATGAATCTTTATTTGGCAATGCCATCAAGCAATTCGATAATATCTTCGAAAATGCCAAAAAAGATTATTGGAATTTTTATTTAGTTTTTGAAATTTTGGACGAAAATCCACACGAATTTTTTGCTATTCTGGATAAACTTTTATGGAAAATTGATGATGCAAATTTGGAAAAAGTTGAACAGAAAAATGGTGAAATTTTGATAAAATACAAAGAAAATGAGAGTGGAAGTGGAGTGAATCATTTCGCAGGAAATGTGCTGATAGTTCCAAATGAATATATAATATTGCGAAAAATAATCAACAAATATATATATAAACTAAAAATTGATATTCGTTATGTTCGAAGCACTGGAGCTATAATATGAGTTTTTTGAGTCATTTTATATTAATATTTAAAATAATGTCAAAAAGAAAAAATTTTTAATATTAAAAAATGAAAATATAAATAATATAATTTAAATTAGGAGAAAATTTTATGATTTTTTTGGTTAAAGCTATTAATATGTAATATTTATTTAAAAAAAATCATTTTTTGCTTAAAAAATTGAGAAAAATATTTACTATTAAATAAAATTAATCAATTATAATATAAAATTTTCAAGGCTCGAATGGCAATGACCCCGTCCATGAGAATCCTAGACCGTAAATATTATAAATACAAATCGCCGATGGTCACATCCAAATCAGAATTCAACATTTTTATTGTGAATAAAATTAAATTTTTGGCTGATGAATTGAAACGAATAAAGAAAAACACAAATGTTAAGGAATCTTTGTTTGACGATGCCATCAACAAATTCGTCAAAATCATCGAAGAAGCCAAAAAAGATGCAGATGGGAATCATGATTTAATTTTGGACAGAATTTTTGGCAAAAATCCACATCAATTTTTTGCAATTATGGATCAATTTTTGTGGAAAATTGATGATAAAAAATTGGAAAAAATTGAACAGAAAAATGGCGAAATTTTGATGAAATACACAGAAATAGGCAATGTTTCGAATCATTCTAATAATGAAAATATATTTATGGTACCGGATGAATATATAAATTTACGAAAAATAATCAACAAATTCATAAATCGACTGAAAATTGAAATTGTCTATGGTCAAAGTTTTGGGGCTATCCTGTGAGTTTTTATCATTTTATTTTTTAATATTTTTAATATTTTAGTGAAATAGAAGAAAATTCAAAATATAAACAAATTTTCAAAATTAATTTTGATGAAATGGAAAATGAAGCCAAAAATTTTGTCCATAAAAAGGAGGGAAAAATTAGAAAATTAAAGAAAGAAATTCGAGAGGAAGGAAGTAAAAAATTGGAGGAAAAATTTATGAAATTGGCTAAAAGGAAAATGAAGGTAAAAAAGAGTAAAAAAATATATTTAACATTTTCATAAAAAATTCGCAGGATATTCCCAACAAATACAATGAATTATATTTGTATAATTTGTTGAATAATGCAATTATTGATCTTCAAAAAATGTTGGTGGAATTGGTGGCCGAAATTGTTGATGGTAAGCAAAATGGAATACATGGAAATTTGGTCCTGGTCGAGCTGATTGTGAAGCCAATGTTGCGGGAAGTTTTTGATGAGGCCACAACGATGCCGGACACACCCGAAACAAGGAATTTTGTGGAGGCAACTTTTTATATTTTTTTAAATTTTAGATAGAGGTTTTAAAATTGAAATTAGGAGAAACCGAAACGGATAACCTATATTTTTAAAATACCGGAAACCTGATTTTAAAACCTAAGCACTCTAAAAACCGAAATTGAAATTATGATTAATATTCATTCATTGAATTACCATTTTAATAAAAAAAATTGAAAAATTAGTGTTTTAAATTTTTTAATATTCCAAATTTTTATGGAGAAATTTATGCAAAACTTAAATTAAAATCTTTTAGATAAAATTTTATTATTTCCAATACAGTAAATTAATAAA
This sequence comes from Pratylenchus scribneri, assembly GCA_030063045.1. NCBI lineage: Eukaryota > Metazoa > Nematoda > Chromadorea > Rhabditida > Pratylenchidae > Pratylenchus > Pratylenchus scribneri. The sequence goes on from JAQSEB010000042.1 coordinate 620,254, forward strand.
TTAATATTTTTTAATCGAAAAAATTAGGAAATAAAATTAAATATAAAATTCAATTTATTTGTTGTTTTTTCAATGTCTCCCATTCATAATTAAGGAAATTGTTGGAAAAGATAAAATCAGAACGATTTGCTTGAGAAGTATCAAAGGCAGCAGTAGCATATACAATAGAATTAGTGAAAAATTCAAAGGGAAAGATGAAAACGAAATCCCTGTTGAATTCTTCAAATTCGATTATAATTTGGTAGAGATGATTAAACAAAATTTGGGATTGCCATCAGATTTTCTCAAAATAGAAAACTTTATCGTCGCAAACACAACTAAAAAAGAGGAAAAAAGAATGGCTGTGCGCAAATCAAAAGTATACTAATAAAATTCATTTTTATCAAATATAAATTAATGCTTTTTAAAAATATAATTTGTATACTTTTGCAATTTAAGTTTTTTTTCGGAATCTTTTTAGCTGGAATAGGGAAATAATTTTAATTGTATAGATAAAATTTTAAAGAATGCAAAGACGGTTTCAGTTAGAGAAAATAGATGAAATTTAAAACCGAAATTGGGAATTTTTGCTCTTTAAAAGCGAAAATAGGAGAACTCTAACGCGAAATTTTTTCCCAAACCAAACCGGAAAAGTCTAAAACCATATTTCCAATATACAATCATTTGTCTGCTGTCGTATATGGACGGCCAAAAAATTGTAACCATTTTAAATTGAATATATAAGAGAATTAGATTAAATAGGTTGGCAATAAGGCAATGCTTTGACGTTTAAAGCGTTTTTTTGTGTAGTCTACATAAAATTCCCGCAATTTCGTCGATTCAACTCAAGGGTTAATGCAAAAATACATTCTTCTAGTCAATGTCTCTGGCTATAAAATAGGGCATCAAACTAATTAATTTTAACAATAGTTACAAATTGGTCAAAATTTAAATAAAATTCCATTTTTTATTAGAGAAAAGAAATTTATTCCCCTTTATTTCCACAGATTCGAATTGCAGCTGCCAAATTAATATTGGTCTATGAACGATTGAAGGCGATGTTTTATGAGGAAGAAGAATTGAATGAAAATGAAAAGAAAAATGCGCAAGAAATAACAGAACTTTTGAGTCAAATTTATATGCAGCCAATACCAGCAAAGCGTTTTGGTGAATTACTTTATAAATATATATTTGAGAATTTCCAAAATGTATAATTTGAAATGGCAGTCTTCATTTAGACAATCTGAAACCACGAATATATTCAAGATTCAACCTATAAAATTACAAATTATTTATCCATGATTTAATCCGAAATCATTTATGTTAGTTATATATGATAAATCATTTTGTTGAAATTACACAATTGATTAGAAATATTTTACAAAGCCAGATTTTGCATTCCATTAAAGAATAATTAGTAAAAATTTCTTGCAGTGAAAAAAATATATAAAAAGTAGTACAAATGTCAATATTTTGTAAGTTTATCAATTTATGCGGTTGAAATGTTTTATAATTATTTATTTAAATAATTCAATAACGATTTTTTAAATGTAAATATTTAATTATTTCCATAAGCAGCAATTCTGTATTTGCAAATTGCAACTATATCTTTTGCCGGTCAAAATTTTTGTAGCGATATAGCAAAATTTACCTATGAGTAAAAATTAGAGATCGGACGAGACGAGATTCTCGCCGAGATTTTCCGAGATCTCGGTCCGTGAGTCAACTGAGATCCTCGACCGAAATCTCCGTCGGTCTTTTTTCTGGGTGGACCGAGAATTTCCGAGACCGAGATTTTCCGAGATTCTGGGACTGAGATCTCGCTCGGTCCTCCTTGCCGATCTCTAGTAAAAATCAATATTCCCAAAGGACAAAGGAATAACAAAAGTTAAGGATTTAATGGGAGCAAAGATTAATTCAAAATTGAATGTGCAAAATGCATTTTCCACTATAACTCCGGAATCCTTCAATAAAATTGGATTTTTTTCTTTGCATTTTATCGCGCAAAAAAAAAGTTTGGAACAATTTTATGATTGACCTTGGTGTAATTGTTGCCTTCCTAGTACCTTGTTCGAAACAAAAAAAAATCTTAAAGCAAAACTGAGAACAATAGAACCAGCGGAGAAACCGAAACCGAAGGTCACGGAATTGGAATATTGTTGTTGGCAATTCGTAGACTATGTCATCATTTGCATGTACTTGGTCAGAGCTCATAGGACAGAATCAGGGGTGGGGTCGAAATTTCGATTTTCGATTTCGATCGTCGAAATTTCGATGTTTTAGTTTCGATTCGATTTCGAAAAGCGTCGAGTTTCGAAAAAATTTCGAAAAAGGCAAGGGGGGACCCTTTGCTAGTTTTAATCAAAAATTTGGTGTATTTTTTTAAACGAATTCCTTTTTTACTTTCAATTTTCTTCTTTATCAATTATATTTTATTCTTCTTCTCTTTGATTGACATAATTCTAAATCCTATATCAAATAAATTATTTCGAATTAACATTTAATTAATTCCTAAATCAATAAATTTTACATTGTTTTTGTTTTTTTAAGAATAAGGAAAAATGAAAGAACATGGTAAAGATTCTTGGTGGTATTATTTTGATAGAATTGGCAAAACAACAAAAGCCCAATGCAAAGTGCCAACATGCAAAAAAGTTATTGATCAAGGCCCAACAAAAGCAACAAACAAATTAGAATGTCATTTGAAAAATCATCATAAACCGCTTTATAAACAACGAGAAAAGGCTAAAAAAGAAGTGGAACAACGAAAACAGGCACAACAAAACAAATTGTCTTTCAACCGGAAAATATCAGAAATGATTCAAGGTTTACTAATTATTTTACCTATTAAATTATATGTGAAATATAAAGAAGAAGCAGCACTTCGTCAGCAAAGGAAGTGGAGGAATGTGTTACCAATGAAAATGCCGAGCCCGAGGATGGAGGATTTGAACAAAATTTGGAACAATTGTTGAGAACACATGGAAAAACACCAGAACAAGCGATGGAAATATTGTCAAGAATGGCCCAACAAGGAAGAAATAATAATAATGCACCACAAGTTCACTTCAAATGCAACCGTTTGGGCCAATCAACAATAATGGAAGCATTTAGTACCGTTTATAAACAAAAAAAACAAATTAAACTATATTTTAGCTCAATGGAGAGAAAATGGAGAAAAAACATTAGATTTGGAGGACAAAATAATGTTGATGATTGCAACAGATGGATTACCTCTACGGACCGTTGAAAAGGCTGGATTTAACATCTTTTTGAGCCATGTTATTCCGCAATTTAAAATAAAAAATCGTCGTTATTATCGGGAGAATGTTTTGCCGCGTGTTTATGAAAATTTGAGAAGAAGAATGATTGACGATTTATCGACCATAAATTATATGAGTCTAACATTCGATTCATGGGAGAGCAAATCATGCAATCATTCTCTTTCAATCATTTTTTGAAACAGAAAATTATTTTCTAATAGGAACTTGACAAATATTTGCGTGCGCGAAGAACCGATTCAAAAGTAAACCTATCGGCTTGGTGGAATGCAAATCGGGCGGAATTTCCATTCCTTTATCAACTTTATGAAAAATACCATTCGGCTCCAGTTGGCAGCGTCGAGAGTGAACGAGTATTCAGTTCTGCCCGCTTTATTCTCAATGATTTGCGCCAAAGTTTGACGCCAGAAAATTTGAAAAAGCTTCTTTTCCTTCACCAAAATGTGCCACTTTACAATTTTAAATTTTGATGCTGAATATTAAATAATTTTTTGAAATATGATTGAATATAATTTTTGGATAAAAATTTCACCATTTTTATATTTTCTGAATTTTTTTTTCAATTTTTAAAGGATTGAAAATTTTTTTGAAAAATTTCGATTTTCGATTTCGATTTTCGAAATTTCGACGTTTTAGTTTCGTTTCGATTTCGATTTCGATTTGGATGTGAGTTTCGATTTCGAAGCAAATTTCGATTTCGATTTTTTTGAGTTTCGACCCCAGCCCTGGACAGAATCATGTGATATCCGCTGCGCCGAAGAAGGTGTATTTGATGGGGAGGAGAAAATGAAATCAGCACGATGCGAAATGCATGCGCCCGCGCATTCAACAGAATAGAACAGAGCAGCGGCAACGAGAATGTTGGCCGCCATTAATACAAAGAAAGACCAATTAGCATTTAATTTGAATAATTTAATTGAAAACTTTTTATCATTGCTAATTTGGTATAGTTTAATTTATTCATCAATTGAAATTTTGAAAAAAAGAATTCAAATTGCCTCACAAATTCATTAAATGCTGGAAAATATGTTCTACTTGTCATTGCTTTTTTTCTATTGGAAGTTGGCGCGCGCGCATCTCATATTGGCCCAATTTGCTTCCTTCAATCAATTCATCCCTTTTTCTCTGGCCCAATCCTTCAAAGACTTATCCACATCGATTGGCCAATAATCTAGGTGTGATTGTGCCGTTCTATTCCACCGAACCGTGCGCATGCACAATGCCTTTCGAGTCATGCAATTGTTGGACACATTATCTTTTCTCCATCAGTTTCTCTAGTCCGATATTTCGAAGACATGTTGGCCAAAATCCATGTTATGCCGCGTGCTTTGCCCTTTGCGCACGTCAACAAAATTTGTATTTTGAATTCACTCTCCATTTGGCCATCCATCCACGAGACCTTCTTCTCCTCAAATTGATCCAATTTTCACATAAAGAAAAGAATAAGTATTCAAATTTTTTGAGAAAATAAAAATTCGCCAACGGCATTTGTTCAAATTCCAAAACTTCTTAAACCAACTTTCATTGTCTTATCTTTTTATTTATTTATTTCGTAATTAATCATTGCCAAAAAATATTATTCAAATAATCCAGGTACTTCAAAAAATGCTATGCAAATTTCCCAAATTTTCTCAATTAATTTATTCTTCCATATTATTAATTTTAATTTTGGGTACAAAATTTGCGGATCCGACTCCAACAGAAAAAGACAAAAAATTCATTAAGTTATGCAATGAAATGTACAAAAAAATTGAGGTAACTTTTAAAAATATAAGAATTAGGAAATTTTTCAAAAAAAATTTTTAAAGACAATAACAATAATAATATTAAAATGTGAGTTCATTTGAGTACGAATTTTAATTTATATAATATATTCCCATACTTATCTTTTTAAGACTAAATTGAACCAAACACCTTTAACAATCTTCCCAATCAAAAATTATCATGATCAGCCATGGGTCACATCCAAAGAGGATTTCAGCAGCTTTATTCTGGAAAAAATAGAACTTTTGGCTGAAGTATTTGGAAAAATTCAAGAGAAAATTAACAATGAAGAGAAATCTTTATTCGACCTTGCCATCGATAAATTCGAAACGGCCATAATGAATGCCGAAAAAGATGGCGGGAAATATGGCTGGATTTTGAAAAATGCTTTGGATGGAAATAAACGACACTTTTTCAATTATATTTTGCAGGAATATCCATCTTCTTTTTTCATCTCCTTTTTGGATGAACTTTTATGGAAACCTGACGGTAAAATTTTTAATATAATTTTAAGAATAATCGAAATAATAAAAATACATAGAAGCAGGTAGTGCGAATGCAAATCATTCCGTGGAAATTAAAAAGGAAAAATTAAGAAAAAAGATGAATGAATTCATAAAAGTTCTGAAAATAGAAATTGTTTATGGCCAAAGCGTTGGTGCAATCAAGTGAGTGCAAATAAATAAATCTTCTAAAATAATTGAATTAAAAAAATTATTTTAAACTTATCAGTCGGATCCGCAACCCTTAACTCAGCCCCTCAATTTCCTTTCCACAAATCCCTTCTCTTCCCTGAAAAAAAATTGGCTTTATAAGTCGAAATCAAGATAGAAATTTTCTGATTGCGTTTGAACAAAAAAATCTCAAAGAGTGAAGGTGATTAGATTTTTGCCAGTTTAAAAATATTTCGTAATTTACGAAAACTTTTTTTTAATTTTATGCTTATAATGTTTTTATTTAAGTCAGATCAAAGTGAGGTACTCAAATTTCAAAGAACAATTCAACGGGATAAAAAAATTTAAAAAAAGTGACAATTTGGAAATGATTCTAAATAATCCAAAAACAAATTTGGATATTAAATTTAAAGAAATTGAAATTGCTGAAAAAAAGGTAAAAGAATGAAATGAATTTTTTTTTAATTTTCCAACAATCTGAAGTCGCCTGAATCCAAAGCATACTTTTTTTACAATTTATTGAACAATACAACCAATATGGTCTGTGAAAATTTGGAGCAATTAGTGGGCGAAGCTATAGATTTGCATGACTCTGTGAATAACATGGAGGCTCGAAAAGAAATGCCAACCGCAACTTGGGCTTTGGTGGAGCTGATTATGAAGCCAATACTTCATCTAGTATTAAATGAGGCCATTGAAGCATTGTCGTCGAATAAATCTAAAAGTGCAAAAAATTTTGTGGAGACATTAGAGAGAAAACAGGTTTTACCATTGATTGTGTTAGAAAATTTGTAGAGTTAAAATTATTAATAATTCAATTCTTTGTTTTAATTAGGTACCACCGGTCTATATATGGACATGGAATATTTGCAATATAATGGGGATGCTATAATTGAGAACAAAAATTCTAGTATTTTAGTATTGATGATGGCAAAGCTATTGGATCAATTATTTATATAGTATTTTAATTTAAATTAACAACAAAATGATATAAAAATAATTAATCATTGTTCGGTTATCGTTATCTATATTAGTCAGTAATGGCCAAAAATAATATTTTTGGTTAAATCAATGTTTTTTTGGCTAATTTTATCTGTAATCAAAATATTATAATGCATTTTGATATCATTTTGTAGTTATTTTTTGGTCAAAATTGATACAGTAATTAGTTGCTTCGGATATGGATGTTTCATTTCCAGACATTTTGACAAGTCATAACTCTGCAATCTTGTTATCATTGTGCAGCGCTATTCGAGGTCCATTGAATAGCATAGAACGATTTGGAAAAATTCAATATCCTCTTAATACCAAGCTTCTAAATAAAGAAATATTCACTTTTTCGTCCTAAGTTAATCAAAAAACTTTATTCAATAGAGCTTGAATAGCTCATCTAATGATAGAAAAATTTTATTAAAAGATTTCTTTTTGGCTGAATTATGACTTGTCAAAATGGCTAGGAATGAAATGGGCAGTGGCCATCAATACCCACACTCTAGTAGTTTTATCACCATCGATTTCGACACTAAACCATTTCGCCACCAATTGTTATAATATTGTAGAAATTTAGTAAAATAATAAAAATAAATTGGATTCCAAATTCATTTTAATTTAAAGGTTAATGCTGAAAGTGAGCCAAACAGTAGCAGCAGAAGCAGCAGAAATAACAAAAAAGGCAAAGGAATTGTTGATAGCAAATTCGAATACTATCTGGAGGAAAAGATCAAGGAAAAACTACAATTGGAGAATAATTATTTAACATTAGAAGGGCTTCTTGTGAAAAAAAGTATTAACAAGGCCAATTATAATAATCAAGAGAATATAGAAGTTGTTAAGCGCGAATCGAATGTAATTTTACATTCATCCAATAATTGTGTATCCCCATCCCAACATCCCATTGACAGATTCGAATTGCTGCGGCAAAATTATTATTGGCTTATGAACGGTTGAAAGCAATGTATTATGTGCGGCGCGAATTGAATGCCGATGAATTGAAGAATGCTGAAGAATTGGCCTATAATTTGATTACCAATTTTTTGATGATTGATAAATGACAAAAAAAAAAAGCTTACTGATGGATTGATTTATATATTTATTGAAAGCATATTGAGAATGTTTTGTTAATTTATAATTTCTATGGAATGTCTAAAAAGTTCCGATTTATCTTTCTTCGAAAATTGTGAAAACCGAAAACTAAATATAAGTATTAATTATCGCGATTATTTTTGATTATTTTTCAATGATTTTTTCATAAATGATTTGAATTTTTACAATTTAATTTTAATTTTAGGACATGATTAAACTTTCATTGTGAATTCGGGAAGAATGTCACAATAGAGAATAATTTCCGCATCCTTCTGCAATGCTAATTAGAATGCAGCATTTAGATGGAACATTTACAACCAATTTTATCATTTAATTTAACGCCTATTTCGGTTTATTTAAGATAAAACTGAGATCAGCAAAATCAGCGGAAAAACAAAATTGAAGGCATTGAAACCGCGATCTTTCCTAATTTACATTTTCATCGGTCTCAAAAATCATAACTCGGTAGAGAAGAGATGAAAAATTAAGGAATGACACCAATCAAACTGCAGTGTTGAGAATATTTTTGTTCATTTGATTTAAAAAAGGGAAATATTCTCTTGTTCTCATTTATAATAGCCGAAGGGAAGAATCAAGATTGACAATTGATAATACCAAAGTTAGAGCAGTTGCATTAACTTTTTAGCCCATTTTCTGCGAAGTATTAACTAGGGTTGGCCCCCGGCGCCCGGGGAACGATTTTCGGGGACGGGGAATTGCGGGGAGACAAGCTTCGGGGACGGGGACGGGGAGAGCTTCGCGGGGAGGGGAACGGGGCCGGGGACGGGGTCCCCGAAATTTCGGGGAATTTGCCCTTTCTTGGAAAAAATTTTTTTTCCAACTTTCAAAAAATCTTTTTATTTCTAAAATTTTTCCGAACGTCTAATAAATAAATAAAATGTATAAAATTGAATGATTTAAAATATTTTATAATAAAAGTCGTCCCATTTCTTCATCCGGAATTTGTTCCCAAATTGGCTCATCATCCGATCCTGGCTCATTTTCTTTTGTTTTTTCTTCCTCCAACAATGGATTCGAAATCAAATTGGCCTTTGCAACCAGCAAATTTTGAACAGTGCTAGCATGGATCCTGAATTGTCGAAATATTTTAATATTAAATTAGAATATTGTTCTTAAACCTATTGCGCAAATTATTGTAGAAAAGCAAAGTTGCTTTGTTGAAAAGGCATTCTGACGAGACGGAAGTGGCAGTAAAGAAATGAAGTGCTAGGGCTGCACGCGAAAGCATAGGAAATTAGAGTTGATGAGCATCCCATCATTTGAAAATGTCCAATTTCTCAGGGTCGATGTTCTCCATAGTTAGATTCACTGTCCACAACTCGGCATGTCCCTTCCGACAAGTAAAAAGTTACTGATCCCACTTTCGGCCTCTAACAATCCGAAATCCGGTTCTTCCTCTTGCGCTTGTTGGATGGTTATTCCGGCCAAAAAATGCCTTTGCCTTCTTTCATTCAACAAAGGAGTGAATGCAATGGCCAATGGAGGCAATTGTTCATCTGGGAAGAGTAGCTGTAGCCGATTGAGTGATTCCGTCGATCGGGCCAATTCATGGAAGAAGACCTTGATTGTGACTTGTGAGGGCGAAATGAAAGTGGATGGATGTCTTTCCAGCCAAGGAATATACATGGGTTGTATCCAATTGTTCGGCAATGGCATCCGCCCTTTTCAGCTCAGACCCCAATGCTTCCAAGTTCCAAACTTTTTGCGCTATGTGCCGTCTTTTTCAACAGTTACAATGCCAATTGACCAATTGTAGATATGAACCCGAAAATGAATAAGGAGGCATAATGCCCGACAAATATTAACATTTAAGCGCATTTAATGGATTGAGACGAATTTCAATATTGATAAGAATTTTTTGGTGGACACACTTTAGAAGACTCTAGTTTAGGCCCATTTAGGCCATCTTTTTGTCATAAAGAAGAAAGCGTAGGGAAAGTAAAGGGATGGGCCCTCTCTAGTTATTAAGAGTGTAAGTTTAGGGTTACATTACATGATATTCTTTGAATTATTCTAAACATTTTAATCCTGATGATGCCTAGGGGTAATCCTTCACTTTCTTCCTTCTCAACAAAAAAGAAGTGGTCTAAAGTTTTGACGATATTTTTCTCTGTAAAATAATTTTTATTTAATTTATAAATAACATAAAGCCTGTCAGCTTCCTTTTTTACAATTTATAATGAAATATGAATAATAAAATATGAAATAATAAAGAAAAAATAATGAATTATGAATTAGTATAAAATATGGAAATTGAGTGAGAAAAATGAATTTTTCAATAAAAATTGATTATTTTTCATTAAAAATATCAATTTTCATACATGAAAATAGAGAAAAAAAAGACTTTTTAGTTGAATTTCCGAAAAAACATTTCCCCCGAAATTTCGGGGTCCCCGGCCGGGGAGAGGCTCCACGGGGAGGGATTCGGGGACGGGGAATATTCATTTTCGGGGACGGGGACGGGGGACGGGGGCAAAAAAGCCCGGGGACGGGGGGGGGAACGGGGACGGGGAGGGGACGGGGGCCAACCCTAGTATTAACTGATATGGGAGGGGAATATACTATTGAAAAAATCTCTTAAAACTAAACCAAACTCAACAGAACCGGTGGAGAAATCGAATCCGAAGACCTCGGTGTGACGATTTATTCGTATTTTTGATATTAATATTGTTGGCAAACCGCAGACTGTCATCACAATTTGCGCATGACCTGATCATGGCTCAAAGGGTAGTCAGGAGCTTTTCGCGCGCGTCGCGGACAAATCGATTTATTCAAAATCAATCGGAGCAAAGGCATTTTGATCAGCCAGAGATGAAATTGATAGAGAAAAGGAAAATCGTGGAATTAGGCGCGCTCGTAACCAAAACAATAGAATAGCGCAGAGGCAACGAGAATATTGACGGCCATTAATTTTTTTATCAAAAGTAAATTTAAATAATTTAATGGAAAATCATTTATTTTTAACGAATAGGCAAACTTTTGAATACTTTTATTATGCTGGGTGAAAATTTTTAAAAATTTCATGCCGATTGACCAATTGTTGTTAAAGTTATTGGCCAATATTGTCGTTTTGATGTTTTCTATTCACCGGAGTCATGTGTGCGCCTACGAAATCTCTTTAGCGTCGTGCCTTTTTTTGTATTTGGCCATATTCTCTCTTTCCGAATCGATCATTTTTTCTCTTCCCCAGCAGGGCTGGGTACAACTCAAAAATGCCGCAATTGCGGTTATCGCAACCGCAACTAAATCGAAAAGTTAAGGGTCCCCCTTTACTTTTTTCATAATTTTTCAAAATTTTCCCGAAAAATACCAAATCGAAATCGAAAATCGCAATTGCGGCCCCAGCCCTGTTCCCCAGTGCTTCGAAGGCATATTATCCACACTATAATAGCCAATATTTAGTTGCACCATTGTGCCGTTCTATTCGTCTGAGTGCGCGGTCCTTGCGTGCATATAACGCAAGTGCTTTATCTCCTTGCTCCTTTTAGGGCCATCATCTTTTCTCAATCAATCTTTTCCTTTTCTCTATTCCATTGCTTCGTTGGCGTGATCATATTCAAATCAAAAGAGCCCAGGCTACACATCGGAATGCCGCGTGTTTTGCGCACGCTGCCAAATTTTCCTTGCGGAATTCACCCCTCTTCTATTCCGTCGTCCTCTGATCTACTCCTATTCGACTTCATCATATTGTTCCATTTTCTATAAAGAAAATAAAAGGCCAGATTTTCAGGGAACAACAATTCAGCAATTGCATTTCACAAACCCAAATCAAATCCCAATTATTGTGATGTGATGTCTAATTCGATTCAAAAATTGTAAAAATTATTATCAAATTATTTAGATTCCCGAAAAAATGCTATTCAAATTTCCCAAATATTTTATTTCACCTCTGTTATTATTTTTAATTTTATTTTTGGGTGCAAAGTTGGCGGATTCTTCAAAATTATTCGCTGAGTTGTCATTGAGGTTAAAAGTAGGTTTTTACAAAATTAAAATATTGGAATTGAGTCATATCTTTGGCTAATACAAAAATACTCCATTAAAACAAAATTCGATTGCATGATGATGACAAACTCTGTTTAAATTGATAGATTAATAAACGTGTTAAATATGTCAAATTAAAAAAATATAATAGAAATTATAAACAAGAGCCCTACTATCAATTTCCATAAGGGGATTATTAACGGAAGTCAAGAAGAAGGCTATCTTTTAGAAAAAAATTTTCATTTAACATATTCAAAATTAAAATTGCTGGACACATTAAATAAATAATGGATATTATTAAATTTATGGAAAAAAAATAGTTAAAATGTCGAAAAGATTATTTTATTTGCCGAATATAAAATTTTTAATGCTAAAACTTAAAATAATTAATTAAATGGTTTAAGTGATTGTCCTAAATCCATAATCATTAATCTTCGAAAGCTTGTCAAGACGAATCGATTGATAAATAAATTAAACCGATTTTCTTTTTTTTTTGTTCAAAGCTACTTTAATTATAATTATTTTAATATTAATTAAACCAAAGAAAAACTATCTATTATCCTATCATTTTAATATATGGTTTATTGATCTGGGACAAACTGCAAAATCATTTTTCAATCTTCAATTCTCATTTAGGCAAATTCAGTGTTCTCTTCCTCTTCTTCGATAAATTTTAAAATTTTCTTTATTAAAAATAGATTCATAAATCATAAATAAATAAATATTTTCAAGAATGAAATGGGCCAAACACCGTTCACACCCTTAGAATATAATGACAACCAATCACCGTTGCTGTTGGTCGCAACAAAAGAAGAATTCAATCTTTTCATAGTGAAAAAAACGGAAATTTTGGCCGAAGTGTTGAAACAAATTCAGAAGGAAACTAATGAAAAAGAATTTGATAATGTTATCAACAAATACGAAACTCTCATTAGAAAGGCCGATGGCGGAAAGTATATAAAAATTTTGGAGGGTTTTTTGGATGAAAAAGAACACAGACTTTTACTTTTTATCATACAAGAATATCCGCCCTCATTTTTTGTCTCCTTTTTGGATGAATTTTTGTGGAAATCTGACGGTAAAATTTTGATAGGTTTTTCAAAAAAAAAGAAAATTTTTGATAAAATTTACAGGAAATTTACACTTGATTATGGAGAATAACAAAGACAATTCTATTGGGAAAAAGACACTGCTTATTGAACAAGAATATATAAAATTACGCAAAAGAATTAATGAATATCTGAAGGAGCTAAAAATTACAATGATTTATGGCCAAGGAATTAAAGCTATCAAGTGAATAATTGTATAAAATTATTAATAAAAAATAAATTAATTCTATAACAATTAAAACTAATTATTTTGATCAAAAAATAATTAATGCTAACAGCTTTTGATTTACATTGCAAAAAAAACTATGGCTAATAATTTAAACTCATTATATAGCAAAAATTGGATAACTTTCAAACTTTTCTAAAATATAATTCAATATTCAGTGAAATTGAAAAAAATCATGCAGTATTTCAAACACAATTCAAAATGGAATTTGATGAATTGGACAACGAAGCCAAAAAATTAGTTCATGAAAATATGGAAGAAATAATCACTGTAAGGAAAAAAGTTAAGTCAGTAAAGAAACGAAAGGAGAAATTGAAGGAAATATTTATGAATATTGCTAAAAAGGTATAAAAAAAATTAATTTCAATATATTGGAAAATGAATACATTTTTAAATTTGCATTAATTTGGCAGCAGGATATTTCTCGCGAATACAACGAATTATATTTATACAATTTATTGAATAATGCAATTATTGAGCTTTACAAAAATTTGCAAGAATTAGTGGACAATGCTATCAATGAGATGGAGCTTCAAAAGGAAAAATCAAGAGCAACTCGAAAAGAAATACAAATCGGAACTGGAGCCCTAGCAGAATATGTTGTGGAGCCATTGTTGCGCCAATCATTGAATGATGCCCTGGCAGTTATGCCATCCTCAAGTGACACAACAAATTTTGGGATGGCATTCAGAGGAGAGAACAATGTATTTTGTTGATAATAGGATTATTCTTGAATTAATATGCAAAAACTATAAGTTCTAAAAAAAAAGAAATTTGAGCAAAATTTGGCATCAAATCAATTTTTCAATTGAAAATTTAACAAATTTAATAATATTGAATAGCACAGATTTGGATGAATTGATTAGATAAAGAATTAGTGGATTTGATTGGAAATAGACAAAAATTATCATTAACAATAAAAGCGGAAATTTGGCAGTAACATTCTATTCAATTATAATTAATAAATCTTTCTTTTTTATCGAAATGTTCAACAGAAGAGCTTGTAACTTAAAGCTAAGAAATTTTCAAAATAAAGTAAATTATTGTCGATATATATTGGCCAATGAGCAAAAATCGAGTGCACAAAACTATCATCAGAACTATTAAAAAGGCGTAAAGTTTATAAAAGGAAATTTGATTCCGATACTCTAATTTATATTTTTGATTCAAATCTAGCCAAATATTTTTCTTATATATTTATTAATTTTACATATGCTTGCTAATCCACATTATCTGCTATTAGTTTCAATATGTATTTGGTTGGACAAATTATTTATTGTGGATGTGGATTGGAATTAGATTAAAAATAATATTTAGTTAATTAAATTATTAGTAAATTACGATAATGGAAAATCTCCCTTAATTTAAAGAATATGGCTAATTACCGCATCGATAACATTCTGTTGAATCCAATCAAAAATGAGTTGGGATTGTCGTCAAAATTCTTTAAATTGGAAAGTCTTTTCGTCTACACAGCAATTCATAAAGCTAATTTCGGTGCCAAAGGTGATAATGCGACCAATAGTGGAGAAAAAGAAAAGGCTGTGCGGAAATCGCATGTAAATTCCACATCAAGCAATTTTTTTTTATTCATTTCTCAATTGCCAGATTCGATTTTCGGCTGCCAAATTGTTGTTGGCCTATGAACGATTGAAGTCTATGTATTATGGGAAACAAGAATTTAAAGATTCCGATAACTTGGAAAATGTGAAAATTCTGGCCGAGCAATTAAGCGAGACTTTAGCAGGGCCAATGACATCCAAAAATTATATTGAATTGATTGAAAAGTATTTTAGTGAGAAAAATGTTGCTTGATGAATGGTTCAAAACTATGGATATATAAATATAAAAATTTTATATTTTCTATTTTATATTTAATCTAAATGGAAAAGATTAAATAGTATCTTTTCGGCTATTTTTTATCGTGTTTTTTCGGTAATTTTTTTCTATTTTGATAAATTCTTGTTAATGAAATTTTAATATTGAATCAACATTTTTTTATGCATTTATTTTTTAAAATATTTTATAGAAATTTGAAGGAAAATTCATTTACTCATATATTACGTATCACTATATCAAATTTATGCTTTTTGGATTGCTTCAATTTTGAAGTATTCTTCATTGTTGCCAGTTTCGGCATCATCAGCATTGATTGACACGCATCCGGATGGGCGTGGCGGTGCCAAACATTGAACTGGTTCCACACATTTATAACCAACAGCGCATCACTGTTAGGCAAACAGTAAAATATAAAAGATGATTAATTATTAATTTGCCAGAATCACGGAATTAAGGCCATTTATTATCTTAATTTTCGAATTAGTATTGTTGGCAATCCGTTGACTCTCATGTCTAATCATATGCAATATGGATGCACATGATGGTGGCTAAAATGAGAGTCACCAGGTTTTCGCGCGCGAACAGAACAAATCGATTTATTCAAATTCAAAATCCGCTGAACGAAAAGCATAGGAGGAGTTTTGAGAAAGAAAATCGGCATTATTAGAAATGAAATTGCGGGTGCGCGCGCGCATTAATAGGAATAGAACAGCGTAGCGGCAACGAGAATATTGGTCGCCATTAATTTAAAGAAAGACCAATTAGTTTTAAAATAAATAAATAATTATTTAAATAAATTTATTAAAGGCAAAAATGGTTAAAGCACTTATCACCATCCTGAATTATTTTGGCCTCCAATCGTCAGTCGCTTCCACGGATGATTAGAAAGAGATAAATGAAGGCAAATAAATTTGTCTAAAACCCTTTAATTTTTACATTAAATGTTCTTTTAATTCTCCAATCTTTAATAATTCTCCACCCTCGATTTTAAGGACCCATAGCTTCTCAATATTATCATTACAATTGTTTTATTTCTATTTATAGTTCCTTAAAGTTCTACAAAATCCATTATAATTTGTTCTAATAATGTCATTCATCATCAAATTGTCAAAAACTTTCGATATATGTTACGGCCAAAAGTGGAAATCGGCCAAAACTGGTTTTGGCTGAAAATCGGCCAAAACTGGTTTTGGCCGATTTCCACTTTTGGCCGTAACATATATATTATTCTATCAATATTTAGCATTCACTATCCATCATCATCAACAAAAGTTCAAATTATTCATTTACCAAATTATTTTGAATTTTTATCATTCTTGTTAAAGAATTTGTTATGGCGTATTATTTTTTTAAATATTAGAAGTAAAAATGAGAGAAAAATTGTCTATTCACTTTTTGCGTTTTGGATTTGGATTTGGAGCGAAATTATTCTAATCAGCAGGTGGAATTAAAATCAGAACATGCACAATTATTCTCTAACCAAGTGGAATAAAATCAGAACAGATGAAATTAATAAAATCAGAACAGACGGAATTTAAATCGGAATAGCTGGATTCCTAAATCAACAGAACCGGCAGAGAAATCGAAACCGAAGACCTCGGTGTGATGGTTATAGGAATGAATTAATATTATTGTTGGCAAACCGCAGACTGTCATCTCAAGCGCATGATTTGATCATGGCTTATAGAGGGCAGTCAGGGGAGAATTTCTCGAGACCCGCCGGACAAATCGATTTATCCAAAATCGGTGGGAGGAAAGACATTTGATCAGCCAAGAGGAAATTGATAGAGAAAGGAAAAATCAGCGATGGAATTAAGCGCGCTCGCATCCAAAAGAATAGAACAGCCAGAGTCCACGAGAATATCGGCAGCCATTAATTTTTTGGCTTTGGCCAATCCGTTTTAAATTTGATTAGCCTATTATGCTGTCTATTCGTTCGAGTGCGCCTTTAAACGAGAGCCTTTCCTTTCTCGCCGTTTTGGCCTATTCTCTTTCCAATCAATCCATTCCTTTTTCTCTCCCCAACATTTGATCATAGGACAACAAGCATAAAGTTTTGGGTGTTGAACGTGACAATTGATTGGCTCAAGATCCAGACGAAAAGCATTTAATTGGAAGGAGGACTGATTACAAGGGGGAGGGCCAAATGGAAGACAAACGGCACTTCACAGAGGATGAGGCAAGCGCGCATATTCGAATAGCGCAACAGAGGATGAGAATATCGGCGGCCATTAATTCTTAACAAATGCCAGTTCAATCTTCTCTTTTTTGGGATATAATTAAAACCTTTTGTCAATTTTAACAAATTATCAAATATTTACAAACCATTAGAAAATCTTTCAAAATAATGCGAATGGTCAAAAGCTTCAAGTATAGGCCAATATTCTAGTTGTATTTTTGCCGTTATAGTCGATTGGGGATGTGCGCGCGCGAAATCTCTTTGTCGTCATGCCGTTTTATGTGTATTTGGCCATATTCTCTCTATTCTGAACCGATCATTCTTTTTCTCTTTCCCAATGCTACTATGAGACAACCACATTATTGGCCAGTATTCTATTTTTCCGTCTATTCTTCGTTCGGTCATGGAATATAAAATTTCCTTTCATGTCATGCCATCGTTGGCCAAATTCTTTCTCCTCCATTTTCTCTATCCTAATACTTCTAAGACATGTTGGCCGAAAGCCACGTATAGGTCGCATGTTTTGGCGCACGCGAATCAATTTGTAGTTTGAATTCATTGACCCATTGCCCCATCCAAGGATTGTACTAGATCTTCTCCTCCTCAAATTGATCCAATTTACATATAAAGGAAAGAATGGGCACTCAAATTTTGGGAGAAAACAAGAATTCCGCCAGCGGCATTTTTCAGAATCCGAAAACTCGAATCTAATCTTCAAAGCAATATCTATTCTTTCCGAAATTTATCATTGCCAAAAAATTATTATCAAATTATTCAGATTCTTCAGAAAATGTTGCTCACATTTCTCAAATATTCCCAATTAATTTATTCAACAATATTATTTATTTTATTTTTGGGTAGCAACACAATTGCGGATCCAAATGATAGAGAATTCATTAAGTTGTGCAAAGATTTGTCCGGGAAATTGAATGTTCGTTATCGCTTTTTAAAAATATAATCCCGCAAGAGCTAAATTAAAATATAAAATAAAGAATACTTATTTTAAAATAACTAATAATAATAGTATTTTATTATATACAATTTTTTAATTAGCTAAAAATAAGATAAAATGGATTTTAATACGCTTTTTCGCTGATTAGATTAGCAGTGAAAACAGTTAGTTATTAATGGCGGGGACCAGCCCATATTGGCACCGGCCGGCTTGAGGCCGATCTTCTAGCTTGACTATTTCTGGATTTAGGGCCCGGAGGATGGCGTCTAAGGAGCTGGATTAGGATTAAATTTTGGATCGGAATATGATCCGTTGGTAAGATATAATTCCGGACCCCCCCCCCCTTACGGGTCTTATTAGGGAGGGATAGGTTTTAGGGTAACATGGCTATGATTTTTCCCATCCTATCCAAAAATCTTGAAGACCCAAAGGGGGACCCATTAATTTTTCCTTTTTTTGGGAAAAGGTGGAGGGATTAACATATTAACCTAACTTTTACCAAAACTCCGCCAATAATGGTCAATTTTTTTTAAATTAATTCATAATAATTCTAGTCTGAAATGAGCAAATCCGCTACCGAACCATTGTATAAGTTTCATACACTGGTGGCAGACAAAGAGCAATTCGCCAAATTCATTGTGGAAAAAGTGAAATTTTTGGCAAAAAATTTGAGAGAATTCATTCAAAAAGTTAACAGATTGAAAAAGAAAACAGTGGACAAAAATTTATTTTTTGATAAAAATGCTCTCAAATTTATCAATACCATCAATGAGAATACCAAAAAACCGGCTGCGTTTGCTCACGAAATTTTGGACAGAATTTTTGTTTTGGATGAAAAACCAAATCAATTTTTTCTCATTTTGGATCAACTTTTATGGAAAATTGAAAATGATAAAAAAGAAAATGGCGAAATTCCACATGATGGCGGAACGGATCATCCCATGGGGAAATATATAGAAGCAAGAAAAACAACCAACAAATATATAAAGCAGCTAAAAATTGAAATTGTCTATGGCCAAGACATTGGGGCAATCAAGTACATTTTTTATAAATTATTAATCGACCTATAATATATGCCTTAATAAAACAGTATGTTTTGAAAAAAAATTCATCCTATTTTTTAATGAAGTATCAAAAAAAATTCTCATTCTCTTGTCTTGTCTGCTGGCTAGAGGCTAGACTCATCATACATTTTATTTATTTTTTTTTCTTTTATTATGTCAGATTTGCATGAGAGTATTATTCATATTATATTAGTAATATTAACCATACTTACATAATTAAATTATTTTAATTCCATTTAGCATTTTTTGGATCCTTGTTCAGAGCTCGTAGCTCAGAACTATTATTAAAATTAAAGAAAAGAAACCCGGAACTAAAATTATCGATGATTGGCACCGTAAAAAATAAAAATAATATAAATACATTTTTTATTAAAATTATTTTAATCATTTTAGTGAAATAGGAGGAATTTATTTAGAAAATAAAGGAATATTCAAAGATAATTTTGGGGCAATGAAAATTGAAAGTAAAGCCAAAAAATTTGTCAAAAGTATTAATAAGGAAGAAATTGAAAAATTAATGAAAGAGATTCAAGAAAAAAATCGAGAATTAAAAGAAATGACGGGATATGTACAAAATTTGGTACAAGTATCAAATTTAATGAAAAAGAATCAAAGTGAAAAATTTGAGGAAAAATTTATGGAAATTTCTAAAAAAGAAGAAGTGAAGGTAAAAAATAAATCTATTTTAATATTTATTAATTATAAAATTTTGCAGGATATTCCTCGCAAATACAACGAATTATATTTGTACAATTTGTTGAATAATGCAATTTTTGAGCTTCAAAAAAAGTTGGTGGAATTGGTGGCTGTGGCTGTTGATGGAAAGAAAAATAAAATAGATGAAAGTTTGAATCTGATCGAATTGATTGTGAAGCCAAAATTGCGTCAAGTCTTTGAGGAAGCAATTACATTGCCGGACACATCTGAAACAGAAAAATTTGTAGAGGTAAAAGTTCAACAAAG
Source organism: Pratylenchus scribneri (assembly GCA_030063045.1). NCBI lineage: Eukaryota > Metazoa > Nematoda > Chromadorea > Rhabditida > Pratylenchidae > Pratylenchus > Pratylenchus scribneri. The sequence continues at coordinate 640,371 of JAQSEB010000042.1, forward strand.
ATAAAGTTTCTCGAAAATATTTATTTATTATATTCATCTTTTTCAAAGTTATTAATATTTTTAATTTTAACCAAAAAATGAAAGTTCTAATTTATAGAGAAAAGGCAATTGATAAATATCATCTCTATCTTTGCTGATTTGTTTTTCTTTTTTCAATTTTTTTTTAAAAAATAATAAAATATATATTTTCAAATGCAATCAAAAATATTTAAGTAAATAAAAAATTTAAAAATATTAAATTCAATTTATATTATTTTTTTACAATTCCTTCATAGATAATATTTGCAACTAGGGTTAATTACCCGTTGGCGGGTAGGGAAGGCGGGTAAAGGATTTTAGGCAAATTACCCGACCCGTTACCCGCATCCCAATTACCCGCATAACCTGTTAGCCGCTTTTTCATTACCCGCTCACAGATAATTAACCCTAATTGTAACTATTAAAGGCAGCAGTTGGAAGTGACAAAATCATGAAAAATACAAGTAATAGCAGCATCAATAGTAGCAAAAAGGGTAAAATCACATTCAAATATGATTTGGTGGGAGAGATTGAAAAAAATTTGGGATTGCCACAGGAATTTCTCTACATTGAACCCTTTATCGTGAAAAAAGGTGTTGACAATGAACATGGAATGGCAATGCGCAAATCGAAGGTATTATACATTCAGCTTTTCTCTAATATATTGATAAAAAATATATTTATTTATTGCCACAGATTCGAATTGCAGCCGCCAAATTATTATTGGTCTTTGAACGATTGAAAAAGATGTATTATGAAAAGGAGGAATTGAATGACTTTGAAAAGAAAAATCCGCAAGAAATGATTGATAATTTGAGTCAGCCAATACAAACAGAAACATTTGGTGAAATACTTGGAAAGTACTTGCTTCCGAAGCATTAAATGTGAACTGTCATAGACATTTTCTATCGCAATGGCGCGTTTTGAAAATCGGACATTTATGCGCATTTTGAAAATCGGACATTTACAATTTAAATTTACTCTAATAAATCAGAGACCGGTTCTAGACAATACAAACCTTATATAAATTTGTAGATCTCATCGAGACGCACCGATTGGTATATAAAATGTTAGTTTTTGGTCAACTGGAAATATATTTAAACGGTTTAATACCCTTTAATTTTGACCTAACTATGACAAATTATATAACATTCGATGCGACTTGATGAGATTTACAAATTGCTATAAGGTTTGTAGGATCTAAAACCGTTTCTGATTTATTAGAGTAATTTAAATTATAAATGTCCAATTTTCAAAAAGCCATTCAACCTATTCTATACTCGATTTTAAATCTTCATTAAAAATGGCAAATTATTCATTCACTACACTATTTTATTTATGAATTTGTATTATTCTTTTTTTAAAAATTTATCTATGATATTTTTGCACCAACTGATTGGAAATTCTTTATAAAGTCAAACATTACATTCTATCAAATAAAAATCTGAAAAAAAACTTTGTACAATTTAAAAAATAAAAATGGGAAAATTTATTATTCAATCCGTTAGTTATTAAGACTTAAGAATGGTTGAAATGATCACAAAAAGTTAGAGTTTTACCCTAAATTACATATGCTTTTCTTTCGGATCTCGAAATAATATTTTATTAAAAAAAATATTTTTAAACTTTTGAATCTTTATTTTCATCTTTTTATAGGTCAAATTTCTGATATTGTGTACAAATTTTTAGTGAAATATTTCATTTAATATTGGCTTTTATTCTTTCAAAAACTATTCCTTCAACACTAATAATCTGCTGATCAATGGTCAATTTAATTTTATACTCATTTTAATTTATTTGGACTGAAAACCCAGCAGATCTCCATTTGTTGTGACATGAAGAAATTTGATTTTTGTGGATCCAAATTTTTGCAAATTTCAAAAGCCTGTGCCGATTTTCTTAGCAATGAAAATTGTTAAAATCAGGAAATTGAGAGAATGGCTGAATCAGGGCAAATTCCGGAAGATTGAGTCATATTTTTTCTATGAATTTATTTTTTAATATTAAAGAGAAAAATAAGGGGAAAATCATTTATTCATATATTGCATATTAACAAATCAATGCATTTTTGGATTGATTCAATTTTGTTTAAAAATTCGATAAATTCATTATTTCCATTCATTAATTTATTCAATGTTGCCAGTTTCGGCATCATCAGCGTTGATCGGCACACATCCGGATGGACATGGCGGTGCGGGACATTGAGTGGATTCCACACATTTATAACCAACACCGCATTTTACTGTTAAGCAAACTGTAAAATAAAAAATGTGATTATTTGCCTAAAGAAAGAGATAAATGAAGGCACATAAATTTGTCTAATACCCTTTCATTTTTACATTAAATGTTCTTTTAATTCTCCAATCTTTAATAATTCCCCACCCTCGATTTTGAGGACGCACAAACTGTGCAAAATAAGTAAAAAAATAATTAAAAATTCATATGAAACTAACCATCAGGATTATTTGGCACACATTTTGCTTGGCCATTGACCACAACACAATCAGATCCTGTAATGCAATCCGTAACGGCACATGCTAAAATAAACATTTTATTTAACAAAAAATTTAAAATTTAAAAGATATAATTAACGTTTATAATCATCATTTAATTGGATTAAAATTATGCTATTTTTACGATAATTAAAAATTCCTTAAAGCAACAATTACCAGGCATTACCCAGCAAAGGAAAAATTTTTATTAAAAATTAATAATTTTGTCAAAATTTAGTCTATTTTCTTGAAAATTTGGTCAAATTATTTAAATAAAATTTTTATTTCAATTTTTATAAAATTCGATACGATTGGTTGGGATGCCATCATCCGGGGATGGGCATTTTGATTTTGGAACACATCGACCAGTTTGATTATTTCGTGCATAATTCTATATGGAAAAATAATATTATTTAAATTTTCATGACATTTTCAAAATATTTTTTTTAACTTTAAAAATTCATTTTTCTGACCTTTGCGCAAGCGCAAGCCGGTGGATCACAAATTTTCACACAAGGACGGCCTTCGGGCGGATCACCGCATTTTGCCTCACAACGTTTGCCGCATCCATTGTAGACTTCGCTTGGGCGGCGACATTTCATAGCTTTTTGTTGCACAGCATCCGTATCCGCATCCGCATCCGCATTATTTTGTCCGTTTATTGTTGGAATGATGAGTGGGAGGAAAAGAAGGAAGGGAATTAAATGGAATAACATTTTTGTTTTGGTAGAATTTTCTGTGATTTGGTTAAAATAAAATTAATTAAAATATGACTAATTAACTAGAATATCGACTATTGAGACTTTTACAACTATCATTAATAAGTTAGTATTATTAGGTTATGATGATGTCTTTTTAAATAGCCAACCCAAAATTGCGACTGGTAATGAAATAACTATCCAAATTTTTCTGAAAGAATTTTATTCGCTAAACAAATCACTTATGACTTATCCAAATGAGCAGAATATGTTGAGGGAAAATAAAATTTTAGGAATCTGAAAAATTAGTCCATTGTCCATTTATCTGACGGAATAAAAAATAGTGTGTATTTCCCAAATACAAAAGTTTTTTCCCTCTTGCTTGCTGAGAATTCGACGAACAAAAATGAAATGACTAATAAAATGAAAGGAATTGTGGTGAAATAAATACAGCGAATAAATTCATTTTTGAAATATGGAAATAAAATTGTGAATATTGATCATATCATCACACCCAATTATTATTTAAACACCTTTTCATTTCCCTCACTTTTCATTTTTAATCCATTCAATCCAATCCCGAATTCAATGAATGGAAAATAACAAACATTTGTGGTTAAATGAATGAAATGGTGGAATTGACAAAAATAATGTATACTATAATATTTGTTCATATGCCGAAAATTTTAATGGAAAAATTGAAAAATTAGGCAAAAGGTCATTCTCGTGATTTTGTAACATGAAAAATGAAAATAATTGGGAAAAGGGCAGAGCTTAAAAAAATATTTTTAAGATAAATAAAAAAATAATAATATTTGTTCAGCAGGTTTGTATTTTCATGAGTATATTTTATTAAATGAATTCTCGTGATTTTGAATTGAAAAAATTGAATAAAAAATAAAAGTTCCAAAATATAGCAAATCCAAATTTAAAAGTACAAATTCATTTGTTGTAAGCGAAGATTTATAATACTTTTTATCATTATGACTTTGCTAAAAATGAATGCTGCGTCTTCTGTTTTAGTTGTCGACTAAATTGTTAAATGAAATTCATTAATATCAAAATATTGTATGTTAATTGAATATTTTTTGTTGCTATCATTTACCATCAAAAATATAGAATCAGAGCTTTTTTTAGTTTTTTTTGTTTGTATTTGCAAAATTTTATTAGTGGAATTTGTAAATTTTTGAAAAAAAAATATTTGGAAAACTAAAAGCACGAAATATTTGGAAAAAAAATTGCTTACAAAAACAAAAAGTATTCAATTAAAGATTTAATAAAATATTATAATTGTATACAATTTTTTATAATATTCATTATGTTTTAGAACCTGTAAATTAGTACTAATATGAATTTTTTGGTTATTTCTGCAATAAGACACCATTGAAAAGATTTCTATTTATTAAAGTTTGTAATGAATAATTTTATTAGTCAAATTTGTGATCAAAAATAATGAAAGGAAGTTCAATGTTTAAAGTAGAATTTTTTCGTGGATTAAAAAATATTTTATCTTTAAATAATTTATGTGAATTAATTTGATTGCTTCATTATGAATTTATTTGTTGAACATTTCGTCGTTTAATTTATATTTCATTCATTCATTTATTCATCGCTGTCATTTTCGGCATCATCATTATTATCATTGTCGGGCACACATCCTTGGCCTTCCACACATTTATAACCACCACGGCAACGCACTCGTGCACAAACTGGAAAATAAAATAAAATAAATAACCCAACTTTTGAGAAATAATCCACAATTCGTGAAAATCTTACTATTTTGATTATTTGGCTGGCAGGTTGCCCGACCATCCTTCACAACACAAAGCGATCCTTCAAGGCATGATGTGGCCGCACATGCTTAAAAAATAGTTTGTAGATTTTGAAAATGCTACTATTTTTTTTATTTAATGATTAATAAGCCTTTTTTATTGGAAAATGGCATACGATTTGTTGGGTCGCCATTATCCACCGATGGGCATCTTGATTTTGGAACACATCGGCCAGTTTGATTGTTGCGTGCATAATTCTTTATGGAAAAATATTATTAATAAAATTTTTATGGCATTTTCAAGATAATTTTTTAACTTTAAAATTTCAATAAAAATTTCGTTTTGACCTTTGCACATGCACAAGCCGGTGGATCACAAATTTTCACGCAAGGACGACCCTCGGGCGGATCACCGCATTTTGCCTCACAACGTTTGCCACATCCATTGTAGACTTCGCTTGGAGTGGAACATGGAAATTTTTGTTGCGCGGCTTCATCATTTTGCCCATTGATAAAGGGAAGAATAAAAAGGAGGGAAATAAATTCGAATAACATTTTGTTTGGAGGACTTTCTATTAAATTTAGAAGATTAAAAATTAAAAGAAAAAGAATTTTAAAAAATGATTCATTTATAATATTTGACTGAGGTGAATTTCCTATTGCTTACTGAAAACTGAGAATTCGTAGAACAAAAATGAAATGAGAAATGACTAATTAAATGATTTTGGGATGGAATAAATACAGCAATAAATTGGTTTTGTGGGAAAAAAAATTGTTGAATTTTGATCAAACTAATTATTTAAACACCATTCCATGTCCCCTTTTCATTTTTAATCCATTCAATCCAAATTCCACGTTGGAAAATAACAAAAAATTTTTGATTAAATGAATGATATGGGAAAAAATAATGAATTTTATTTATTCAACTGTTGGATTTTTTTAGTGAAAAATTGGAAAATTAGGCAAAAGGTCGTTCTCGCGATTTTGGATGTGAAAAATAAAAATTGGAATGATAAAGTAAAATAAATTTTTGAATTAAAAAAAGCCCATTTATGTATTGAATGGAGGGTATTTTGGTGAATTTCTCAAATGAAATGCAAAATCCTTTTTTCTATTGCTGAATTCGACGAACTAAAATGAAATGACTAATAAAATAACGGGAATTGGGGTGGAATAAATGCAGCAATAAATTGGTTTGTGAATTACAATTGTGTATATTGATTAGCAATTATTTAAACACCTTTCCCCTCACTTTTCATTTTTAATCCTTTCATTCAATCCCCAATTCCATGGATGGAATGGAAAATAACAAGTAAACATTTGTGGTTAAATGAATGGAATTGGTGTGAGAACGAAAAATAATGAATAATATTTGTTTATCTGCTGAAAAATTTTCATGAAATTGGGAAATTTGGGTAAAGATTGTTCTCGTGATTTTGGATGCGAAAAAAATATTTGGAAAAAGGGCAGCTTTAAAAATTGGGAAAAAAAATTTATATTTTTATTATCCAATGCAAATTCTCAATAAAAAAATATAAATATAATATTGATAAATAAAATTAGATGCCATAAAAAGCAAAAATCGAATTAAGGAGATGCAAGAAAAAACTATATTGCAGACAAAAATAATAATAATTTTTTCTAAAATTTATGTTGAGCAATATTTTTCTGAAATAGAAATATTCCTTCTTTGACCCTTTGATCCCTAAATAATTTCAGAATACAAAATTTCCATTATATATTTTGATTGTTAAATAAATAACCTCGAATCGTTTCGCTGGAAAAGAGGGCATATAAAAATTTTAGATATTTTTCTATTATCGTGGCATTTTTGAAATGAAAGGGTTATGGATACCTGCTGATGAGATGAAAATCTATCCCCTTAAGACCCTAACGCTTTCCATATGACTCAAGGCAGTTACCGTAAACTTTCCTCACAGTAGACTAAAAAATCTGCCCGGGGATAATACGAAATAAGTACCAAATTTTACACTCGCTGGTATTTGACCTAAAAAACCAATTTACAATATGGGGCATTGGAAAATTTAAGATATTGGCCCGTATCTTCATCTTGATTTAATAATCGGCCCAGGACATTTCAGACTGCGACAATAATTTTCATTCAGCTAAAATTTTTGGGTTCATTTTTATTATTTCGAGTTCATTTTATAACTAAAATATTATAATAAATTTTAATCTATTCTCAACAATGCCAACCGACAATAAAAAAATATTTCGTTGTTTATAATTAATTTAGTTGGTTTGAATTTTGAGAAATTACTGCTGGGTTCAGAATTCAGATCTATTAAAAGCAGTTCAATTTTCTCTTTAAATTAATATTCCAATTTTTACATTTTTCTCATTTCTTTTACTGAGAAATTTTCTAAAATTTCCATAAAAATTCAAAATAAATAAATTGAATTGAATTACAAAATTTCATCTAAATTTTTTTAGAAAAATGAAGGAAATTCTATTTATTTTAATTATTTTTATACAAATTTTCGAAAATACGGTTACAGGGAAAGGCGGAGGTGAACCATCACAAAGCAAGGATAAAAGACCAGTGGAAATAATAGAATTGAGTTCTGATTCCGAAACTAATTCACCAAATACGGATGAGGAATATGAAAATACGACAATTCCCGGAGATGGAAGAAATAAACAATCCAAAAGAAAAGGGAAAAAACCACTAATAGATTTGAGTTCCAATTCCAGTCAAAATTCACCAAATACGGAAGGGGAAGAAAATATGGAAATGAAAAGGAATCCATCAGCGGCAATGCGTCCAGATGAATATTTTAATTGGCTTGTAGAATTTGATCAACATTCATCAAATCTAATCAATTTTGGGCACAATCCAGTTGGAGGTTGGTTTAATTTATTATTTTAGATACATATTTTATTGGCTTAAAAGAAATGAATATTTTTTAATAAATAAATCAAATTTCAACAGGAATTAAAATTGGCAGAGAAGATGGTCAGGAAAATCCACCCAAAAAAACTCAAATTCAGCCAAGAACCAAAAAGCATCGAAATTGATGATAAAAATTACATTGAAATTGAAACGAATCCTACAAATTTTAAACATTTTGTTCAGCAATGTAAATTAAAAATGGGGATTAGTGTAAAATGAGATTTCATTTTTATAAATATGGCCATTCTGGTAACAGGAATGATGAATTTAATAGCTAATAAAAAAGTTGGATCTTAATTTTTGCAGTATAATTCCCATTCACTTTGCAACTTACCCAAGATTTATAATATTTTGGGATAAATCGATAATTTATTCAGGAATTGATTTCAGGGTTTTTATGGGATATTCTGAATATATAATATGAAAATTTCAATGAGGTAGGGACAGAATGACCCAATTGCCACGATAAATTTTTGCATAAAAAATTTTATTAAAATTATAAATTTTTATTTTTATTTTACAATTAATATAAATATTTGTAAAAATTTTTGAAATAAATTATCATTATCAATCTGCTGTATTTTCAGAATTGAATAGTCAATCAATATCCGTATTTATTAGCCATAAAACTATGGCCATTTGTATACATCAAAAGTTTGCCAAACTTTTCTCCTTAAAAAAGTTTGACAAATTTTGTTTGCCAAATATTTGTTGAGAGTGTGAATATTTTTTTTTTTAAATTTTGTTCAAACAGAGTGTATACTTTCGTTTTCTTCTTATAAAAAACATAAATAATAGTCATCTATCTGCACTGCAGTCACATATAACAGCACAATGCGTAAGAGCTCGGTTCATGGAAGTTGTGGGTTCGAATTTCGAACCGCAGCAGCGGCAAAAGTTTTTAGATAATAGAGAAGTAAATAATATGAAGAAATAGTGTCCTAAAATCACCAAACACCAAATATTTTACAAAATTTTGGACAAACAAATTTCAGTTTCGATTAAATAAGTATACATTGTGCAAAAAATGTTCGGCAAATAAGTTGTCAAACAAAAGTTTGCCAAATAAATTTAACCAAATAAGTATGCATTTGGCCTATAAAAAGCAGCAGTTTAGAAAAATCGATTTTCCAAATATGTTAATTTTTAAAATTTGTTTAATTAATAAATTTATCGGGAATTATTGGACGAATTGGCTAATTAGAAATTATGGCCAAAAAAGTTTCAACTTCCATATAAATTTACCATTTAAGTTAATTTTACCAAAACTTTATGTCAAATTAAGTTAAATTAGTCAATCTTGGGCTCAAAATTTTCATCATACTATGTAGAATTCAATGATATAAAAATGTTTTCGATTACTTTTAAATTAAACAATGTTAATTACAAATTTAATGAAAATTGACTGGTCGGCATAAACCACAAATAATTTATGGCTGATTTTCATACCAAATATGGGAATGGGATGAGGGAAGGAAGGATAGAGTATTTGATTTAGATTTGATGAGGTTGGGCAGAATTTTTGATCGAGAGGTGGCATTGATTAATTTGTGATCATTTTAATAACAATATTTTGATTAATTAACATTTTAATTAGTAAATATTTTAACTTAATTCTTTTACCATTGAATTTCAAATGATTTTTCGAACATTTTGAGCCCAAGATTGATAAATTTAACTTAATTGGCGACAAAATTATAGTAAAAAACTATAATTTACCAATTTTGTGAATTTTGCCATAATTTTGTGGCCAATAAAAATAAATTAATCATTCTTGAGCTCTAAATGTTCGTCAAATTGAGTAGAATCCAATGGTAGAAAAATTATTTTGATTATTTTAATAGTTGAAAAAATATGATTTCAAATTATAAACAAAGGTCGGCATCATAAACCACAAAAATGCCCATAGGGAGTGTGAAGAGATGGGCATATTGGGCAATGGACAAATAATATATGCTGGGTGAGTTAACAAGGAGTGGGATTTGTTTTTATTTAAAATCACAAGATATTGAATAATTGGGCCCAACAGACCATTTCAGACCGCGAAATTTTGCCCAATTTTTCATTAAACAGAAATTTTAGTTAATTTTATATATTTTTCGAATAAATTAATTAAATTTTCAATTATGACCAAATAATTGTATTTGTTGCAGTTAATATTGGATATTAGCAAATTACGGAATTAGCTAATCGTCTGGCTTATTTAATTTTATAAATCTCGGCTTCCAAGCAACCCAGAGAGCGGAAAATAGGCTCATTCGACTCGGCATGGTCGATTTATTATATGAAATTTTAATTTCAGACAATCTCGCCTCCTACATATTACCCCTAGTCTTAACTCTTAACCCAGGAGTGGGAAGATGGGCATTTTGGGCTAAGGAAATGGAAATGATTTTATTTAATAAAATCATAAGATATTGAATACATACATATATATTGATTGAACGATGGGCATTCAGATAATCGAATCTGTAAATTGAGCCCAATTTTTGATTCAGCTAAAATTTTTCTGTTAATTTTTTTATATTATTTTCAAAAAAATTGGCTGGATTTTCATTTATAGTCGAATTTTTTTCCTAAATTCAAATCGACAATAAAAAAATTTTGGGTTATAAAATTGACTAATAAATTTACTTGTCTTTGAAATTTTCCAAATCAATATTTTACAATTTCGATATATTTTCAATTTTTTAATTTTTCCATTTTAGAAGAAATGAAAAATATTCTATTTATTTTAGTTATTTTTATTAACATTTTTGAAAATATGAATGCTGTGAAAAAAGGAGGTGAAGGTGAACCATCGCAAAAGAGGGGCAAAATACCAGCCGAAAAAGAAATAGTAGAATTGAGTTCCGGGACAAATTCGCCAAATACGGATGGCGAAGAAAATGCCAGAAAGATAGAGCCAGCAGTAGATTCCAATTCCGAATTTGAAAAATGGGCAAATGATTTTTTTGAAACTGTACAAGCGCCTTTGCGGATAAATCCAGGCAATTTTGTACAAAATTCTCCGAATGAAATATTCAATCCAGCAGCGGGGGGATCGCAGGCAAAATCATTAGCAGAAGGTTGGGATCAGGGATGGGTTCGATTTTCGATTTAATTCATTTCAGTCCGAAATTTTACGACCGAATTGTTGTTTTTCGAATTCCGAATAATTTTTGACCCTCTTAAATTTTGTTTTTTTTTTCTTTCAGAAAAAAAAAACAATAATAATATAATATATATATAATGACTTTCGGCACAAATTTCTTTTAAATATTTAAGCAAAAGTTACTTTTTCATTTGAATTTTCTCTTTGAACTTATCTTATGATTTATGAATATGAACTAATGAGAATTTTGTTCATTTTGCCCAATAATAAAAATTTTAATGAAATTTTTTATTTTGGTCATTTTTGGGGCTGAAATATCGATTTTCGATTTTAATAATGGATAATATTTAATTTGTCGAAAAAATTATTTGAAAAAGTCCAAAAAAGTATAGAAAATGTCGAAAGTTTATAACGGTTTAATGGTTTTTCCTAGACCGCCAAATCCTATCCCAATCGATAGATCTCGACAAGACGCATCGTTTGGTATATATATTTTGTCATGGTTTGATTAAAAGTATCAATTCAAAACTAATAAAACTATGACAAATTAAAATTATATACAATTTAATGCATTTTGACGAGTTCTATCGAATGGATGGTACTTGTGCAGTTTGTATCCTCTATTTTGGAAAGTGCCTGGTCCCCCCTATGGTTTGTCATAATTCGGGTTAGGGTCAATCAGGGTTGGATTAGGGATATGGTGGGATAAGAATCATCTTACGTTTATCCTAAACCCAAGCCCTAACCAAAACCCTGAAACCATAGGGGGGACCAAGCACTTGCCAAAAAAGAGGATACAAACTGCACAAGTACCTGGATGGATATATGGTTTGAATAGAACAAACCACTAAACCGTTATAATCTTTTCGTTTTCAATATTATATTTGACAATTTAAATATTTCCCTTAAAATTATTTTCTAATCGATCCATCACTGCTCTTTAAGAAAATATTATAATTGAGAAATCAGAATAAATTATAATTATAGCATTAAAGAAAATTAAAGCTTTTTTTAAATATTTTTATTATCAATGTTCACCATCTCGCTTTAAAGGAAAAGGGAGTCAGGCGACAAATAATTCATCCAAACAACAATCCAAAATCATCAAGAAAAAGAAACCAATAATAAAAGTGCATGCAAAACCAGCAGAATTCGAAAGCCTTGTTCAAAATTGTATATGATTTTTAGGGAAAAAATATATTACTCCAAATCTTTATTGAATTTAGCCCATAAAAAACGATATTTTTGATAAAAAAATGGCGAAAATATTTTTTTTAAAGACGATTTGTTATATCAGAGGGATGTAATGGATTCAGTAGTAAAATTTAAAAAATCCATTAATTATCTAGAATTTGGCTTGGACTTTGGAATATTCAGTCTAAAAAATATAAAAGTTTTTTAAATAAATTCGATTTGTTTTCCATTATCCACCGCATGTTCTCCTTCGTTTTGTAGGAGAATTGTCCGAATATTGGGGAAATGGATGACCGATTTCATCAGGGAATCTTATTAAATATGAGAAAGAAAATCTTAGAGGGGTTTTTTCGGAGTCAATATTTACGTAATTATCTGAGGTTAGATCGTTATTTTAGAGAAATCTCCCCGAGTGCCAGTCTCTGTAATTTCAATATTTGATTAATTTTTTGTTGATATTATTTATTTTTCTCTTCATTTTTTAATTTTTAATCTTATTTATCAGTGACTGGAAAAGATGCAACATTCGAAAAAATCCAAGAAATAGTTAAACAACAAAATTTGAAAATTAATAAGGAAAATATGGATACGGATAAAAATAGAAAAAGGAAGGATAAAAGACCAATCACAATATTTGATTTGGAATCGGGACAAAATTCACCAAATACGGATGAAGAAGAAAATACCGAAATGAATCCAGTGGCAATCCGCCCAGATGAATATTTGAATTGGCCTGTAGGATTTGATCAACATCAATCAAATCCAAGTAATTTTGTGCCACATCAGCCAAAGGAGAAATTTGATCAAACCACTCATCAGAGGCAGACGCAGACAGCAGCAAGAGGTTTTGAAATTAATTTAATTGATCAGAGTTCAAATATAATTTAATATTAAATGAAATTATAAATTTAAAATAATATTTTAATTTTTAGAATTAAATTTGGGCGTATCAAGCCAATCGGCAAATATTTTCAAAAAATCCAAACCAATAAAGGCCAAATATATTTCGCCACCAAAATACAATCAAACCAATGCTGCAAACTTCAGAGACGCTTATCAACAAGTTCCTGCTGGGCATCCTCAAATGTCGCCACAATTTCCTGCTGATCCGAATTGGCAAATAACGTTGGAAACAAATTTCCCACATCCAAATCAAAATATGCCACAGTCCGGTAATTTGAATTTATTTTAATTTGTGAACCCAAAATTCACAATTAGTTAATGTGGTATCCCTTATTAGACTCTTCATTTATTTCTTTCCAATATATTCCAATTACTCTTTCCAAATATAAGAAAGGCCAAATTCTTTATTGAGAGGATATTAAAGAATATTTTGGTCAGCAAATGAGTTAGGGAATTATTAAGGGAATAATGAATAAAAAGTGAATGCCTAATGGGGAAATTGGATTCATTAAATAGGGGCACAATATGGGCGGAATTAATGAGGGAATTAGGGTGGATCGAGAGTATCAATTTCTTGCCAAGATAGTTCACCACAGTTAAGTTGTGCGTGCCTTGGATTTAAGAATTCCCACCGAGATTTTAAGCCTTACCCTCACTGAAAATAGCCATCAATGAAAATTCATTGCCATAAAACCAGCTAATAAGTCTATTGATTTAATCTTAACTTCATAAATTTTGCACTAGCATTCAGAAATTGTCCTATGCCTATACTTTTAACAGCAAAGGCACAACTTTTCACTTCAAAAAGTCCAAAAACCATGCGAGGACACTTCCTAAATATACAAAGGACGGTGCAAATGTGGGCGCTTCCTAAAATGGTGCAAATGTGCATTTTTTCGACTATAATAAATCATAAACCGGTTTTAGACCCTACAAACCTTATACCATTTTGAAGATCTCGTCAAGACGCATCGAATGGTATATAAATTGTAATGGTTTGATTAAAATTAAAGAGTTTAAAACCAAAGAATGGAAAAATGGTTTGAACGGTTTAATACTGACTTAACCATGCCATATATACCTTTCAATTCGTCTTAACGATATCTACAAAATGGTATAAGGTTTGTAGGGTCTAAAACCGGTTTATGATTTATTATAATCGAAAATATGCACATTTGCACCATTTTAGGAAGCGCCCACATTTGCACCGTTTAGGAATTGTCCTAGCACCTCCAAAAACTATTAATAAATTTTATTTTAGTGAACGAATCACGTCATCAAATAATAAATGAGCTCGTCGATATGCGACTTGAAGTTCATGATATGAAAGGGGAATGTGAACAAATAGAAGAGAAAATTAAAAATTTACAAAATAAAGGGAAAGCAGAACAAAACACTAAAGAAATTGAAATGCTATCGGCAAGAAAGAAGGAAATTAGAAAACGAATGGACGATTTGGATGTGAAGATTGCAAATTTGAATGAGGAATTAAAACGGCAAAAAAATTAACCGTCGAAAAATGCTTCAAAATGGATGTCAAATCCAATTATTTTTATACTTTTTTATTCCATTTCATTCTCATGCCCTTCCTGTCAATTTAGATATTTTTGAAATTCTTCTGCTGTCATTTTATGGTTTTTAATTTTTATCTTTTTTTTAAGAATACTGAAATTTTTACTTCTGATAAATTTACTCTATCAATTTTATAGATAAGATTAATAGTCATGGCACGTTTATAGATCGCAATTAATATTGCTTGCCTTAGCAGTTTGGTTTAAAATTGATGAATTTTAAATAAAATATCGATGGTTTTGATTATCTAGTGTCAAAATTTGCAACACAAGATTTGCGACTCTTATTCTTATCAAAAAATAATAAAAATAGAAAGATACTAGGGTAAAATTTCGGGTAGAAAATTAATGTTGATCTTTTGTTTAGGCTAATAACCTTTAGATGGCGAAGGGTGCGTATGCTTATTTGGTTAAAAATTTCATTTCCAATAAAGGACTGAAAAATTCGGTGAAGAAAAATTCATTAACTGCGCATTATAGGCCCAAAAATTAGCATAAATTTTCAAATTTTAAATTTTTTTTCTATACTATTTTAAACTTTCTACGCCAACTCTTTATTTGTCTTCAAATAATACCGTGAAAAATTGCCACTAGTTAGATATTTTTTTTATTTCACCGTTTGGCAATATATTTAAAAACTTCTTCAATAATTTGAAATTTGTATCATTTTATTAATTTTTTTTACATTTTGAAATTTGTGAACCAATTAATGTTTAATCCACATTTTCAATACCATCATTTTTTAAATATGGAATCCAATTTAAATCGAATATTTAGTGGGAAGGAGAGAGAAAGGTAGAGAAGCTTTGATGAATTTGGCAAATAATTCGGCCAATTTAATAACAAACATTTTTAATAATTAACATTTTTAATAATTAACTTTTTGATTATTAAATATTTTTAATCAATTCTTTCACCATTGAATTCCTCTCTAATTGACGAGCATTTTGAGCCCAAGATTGATTAATTTAACTTAATTGGCTATAAAGCTATGGCCAAAACTTTAATTTACCATTTTGCAGTTATGACCAATTATAAGATAAATTAATCATTCTTGAGGTCAAAATATTCGCCATATCGAATTAAATCCAATGGCAAAAAATTTGTCTCCAATGATTAAAAATTTTCTTATTTTCGAGATTACTAAAAAATTGGAATATAAAAAACAGATAACATTTATGAATTATTATCATTTCTTTTTTTTGTAAATTTATTTTATCAAATTATAAATTTAAAGTTACTGGAATGAATCCATCAGTCAATGATAATCAAGAATTTGTTCATTTCCCTCATCAGCAACATAGACAAAAACAACAACATTTGAGAAAATATTCTGCTACTGGAATTGGCCAAGGATCATCTTCGTCGGCTGCTGCTGGAGTCCCTGTTCCCGGCCACAATCATTATCAACATCAAATTAATCTTAATTATTATCAACATTTAATTAATGGGCGTCATCAATTTGTTGCTGATCCAAATGAAACCGCACGCTTTTCTCAAGCAATAAACTCATACGATAAACAAAGTATAAAATAAAAAAATATTAAATTAAAATGCCAAATAGATTATATAAATTATTCTTTGTCTGTGGTGTTAAACTTCCATAATTTGATTATTGTTTTTGTCCTATTTAATATTTATGTATTAGGTTAAACAAATGCATTCGATGGTTTAATAGCATTAATTTTAATCATATCACTTTAAGAGATATTTGATTTAGAAAGTTGATTAATTTAGTGAAAAGGGCAAAATAAAAATTATGATAAATAGTAGTGGGAAAAATAGTGACAAAAAAATTGCAAAAAATGAAAAAATTTACCAAAAATTTTATCAAAAACATTTTTAAAGAAAGGGGCCTCAAAAAGTTTGACCTAAATGAATTAAAGTGGTAAAATTTTGATGAAAAATGGTTTAAAATTTTAAAAATTTTAAGTCAAGAAATTTCTCAAGTCATCAAAGATTTTGCTTATAAAATCTTTTAAGATTTTTTTTAATATTTATTCAATTTTAAATATTCATAAAAAATTGAATTAAAAATAAAATTCCCACTTTTAAAAAAAATTTTTAGAGTTGGGAGAATTTCTCTTAAATATAGATGGAAATTTGAATGAATTAAAAGAAAAATTATATAAATTGCAATTGCGGATCAATTCTTTTAGCATTGCTGAAAGAAATGCGAATAATTTGATGCTGAAAAATTTACAACAGAAACACAGAATGAACTTGGAATATGAAAAAACAGTTTTGATGGAGAACTGTTTTAAAATGGAAGCTCAAAAACAACAAATTATACAGAAAATTCTAAATATTGAAGCAGAAGTGAGGACTGGAAAAGGACACCATTAAATTGGAAAACACACAAAAAAATACTAATTTCTATTTTATTGACATAAATTTTTTCATTTAAAAGTTATTTTTATTATACAATCAAAATAGTTGGAAAAATTTTCACTACATACAAATATTACTTTATTAATGATTTTGATTGATTTATTATGCATAAATTTACAAATTCTGTTAATTTTGATTGAAGTTTGTGGCCGATTGAGATAAATTAATCAATCTTCAACTTAATCATAATATGCTGATTATAATTAAGCAGAATCGATTGGTAAAAAAATTATTTCAAAATGCTTTATTTTATATTTAAATGGATATTCAAATTAAAAGTTAGTTTTTGATAACATTAAAAAATGTTTTTCTGTGAATTTTACATAATTTTATTAGTTGAATTTAATTCAGAATGGTGTTCAGCGCCTAAAATTACACCTAAAAATATGTTTAGCTTATTTTTAAAATCAAAATCCAACGAGAAAACAATTCTGTACTTTGGCAACATCTGTCATAGAAATTATGGCCAAAAAGTTCCAATTTCCACAAAAATTACCAATTCTATTAATTTTACTATAACTTTCTTTCCAATCAAGTTAAATTAATCAATTTGTGTTCAAAATGTTCATCACACTATGTAGAATTCAATGATAGAAAAATATTTTCGATTGCTTTTACAATTTAACAATTTTAATTTCAATTTTAATGAAATTGACTTGTCGGCATAAACCACAAATAATTTATGGCTGATTTTCATACCAAATATGGGAATGGGATGAGGGAAGGAAGGATTGAGTATTTAGTAGGGTTGCTCAAAGTCGGTTTTAAACCGAGGTTTCCGGTTTTCGGTTTTCTCGGTTTTCCAATGTCGGTTTTCGGTTTCGGTTTGAAAAAATTCTCGGTTTTCGGTTTCGGTTTTCCGGTTTTTCGGTTTTTTGAAAAATGGTCAAAAAATTTTTTAAAAATTTAATTTTTCATAAAATTTCGCAAAAAAATCAAAGAAAATTTATTCAAATATCACATATCCAATATTTTACATCAATTTTTACTTATTCTTCTAGGTTTGCTTCAACAATAAAGACCCAAAAGAGAAAATATTTCAAAAAAGCCCAGCAGAGAAAAATTTTAGCCTAAATAATTCACAAAAAGAAGAATTTCTAATAAAAATGGCCCCGCAGGGAGAAAAATTAGAAAAGAAAGGACCATAAATGAAATAATTTATATTAAAAATGCCCGTTTAAGCAAAAAATTTCAGTTGAAAATGGTTTTGAATAAAAAATAGACCAAAAATTTTCTTGGAGGGTAAAATTAAAGGCAAAGATGGCCATAGAGCAGGGTTCTCAGATGTACTTTATTTAAAGATTTGTACTTTATTTGGGTCATTGTGTTACTTTATGTACTTTTTTTCATGAAATTATAAAAAAATGATAAAATTTTTCGCTGCGCGGCTATTTTTGGTCTAAATTTTTTGTCTTCGGCTCGAAAAATTGTAAAAATTTCTTCTCAAAAAGCATGTAATCTTAGTCCTGCTTGATAATCTCATGCTCATTTATAATAAAAAATTTTTTTTATCAATTTATATAGCTTAAAACGAAAATCTTTATTTTGACCACTAAATCTTTATTTTCAAGGCCAGTGTACTTTTTTGAAAATAATCTGAGAACCCTGCCATAGAGTAAAAAATCAGACAAAAATAGACCCGAAAGGAAAAATATTAAGCTAAAAATGATCCAAAAGATAATATTTTAAGCCAAAAATGGCCCGTTAGGGAAAAATTTTAATTAAAAATGGTCGAATAAGGTAAAATTTTAACCAAAAATTGTCCCTCAAGGTGAAAATTAAAAACCGAAAAACCGTCGGTTTGGACTCTCGGTTTTCGGTTTTCGCGGTTTTCGGATCTCGGTTTCGGTTTCGGTTTTTGGGCCAAAAAACCCGGTTTTCGGTTTCGGTTTCGGTTCGGTTAACCGACTTTGAGCAACCCTAGTATTTAGATTTAGATTTGATGAGGTTGGGCAGAATATTTGGAAAGGTGACATTGATTGATCTGTGATCATTTTAATAATAACAATATTTTTCTGTTAACTAACATTTTAATCAGTAAATATTTTAATTTAATTCTTACACCATTGAATTTCAAATGATTTTTCGAACATTTTGAGCCCAAGATTGATAAATTTAACTTAATTGGCGACAAAATTATAGTAAAAAACTATAATTTACCAATTTTGTGAATTTTGCCATAATTTTGTGGCCAATAAAAATAAATTAATCATTCTTGAGCTCTAAATGTTCGTCAAATTGAGTAGAATCCAATGGTAGAAAAATTATTTTGATTATTTTAATAGTTGAAAAAATATGATTTCAAATTATAAACAAAGGTCGGCATCATAAACCACAAAAATGCCCATAGGGAGTGTGAAGAGATGGGCATATTGGGCAATGGACAAATAATATATGCTGGGTGAGTTAACAAGGAGTGGGATTTGTTTTTATTTAAAATCACAAGATATTGAATAATTGGGCCCAACAGACCATTTCAGACCGCGAAATTTTGCCCAATTTTTCATTAAACAGAAATTTTAGTTAATTTTATATAATTTTCGAATAAATTAATTAAATTTTCAATTATGACAAAATTATTGTATTTGTTGCAGCTAATATTGGATATTAACAAATTCGCAATTAGCTAGCCAAATTTGCCAGCTAATTTTGGAAAGCTCGGTATTTTGGAAACTCAGAGAGTCGAAAATAGGCTCAATCGATTCTGTAGGGTCGATTTATTATATGAAATTTCAAATACATACCCGTAAGAGCTTATTTAGTAATACTTTCCGTATTACTATCCTGCCTCCGGTGACATATCCCTAGTCCAGCCTAGCAAACCGGTTTAAATAAAATTTTTTATAGTAAATCGACCATGCTGAGTCAGATGAGCCTATTATCAAATCTCTACGACACCGAGAAGCAGAGATTTCCAAAATTAGCTAGCCCGATGCCTAGCCAATTCCGGAATTAGCCAATTTCCGATATTATCTGTGATATATTAACCAGTCAAATGAAGATCTACTCCAATTAATCTTCAATTAATTAGATTATTTCATTTCAAAAATATGGGATTATAAAATTGACTAAAAGATTTGTTGGGCATCAAATTTTGTAAAATTAGATGAAAAATCAATTATAGTTATATGTATTACCAAAATTGTTTATAATTTCCAATTTCTATATTTAATTAAAAATAATTTATTTAAATTAAAT
Organism: Pratylenchus scribneri; assembly: GCA_030063045.1. NCBI lineage: Eukaryota > Metazoa > Nematoda > Chromadorea > Rhabditida > Pratylenchidae > Pratylenchus > Pratylenchus scribneri. Next base: position 660,615 of record JAQSEB010000042.1, read on the forward strand.
TTATAATAATTTGTATATTTTTAGAAAAATGAAACAAATTCTATTAATTTTAATTATTTTTATATACATTTTTGAAAATATGGCTACTGGCAAAGATGGAGTAGGTGAACCATCCAAAAGAAAAGAAGGGTATTCGCCAAATGAAGCGGAAAGTAAAAATAGAGAAATGAATCCGACAAAAAATTTCGAGGTAGTTGCGCCAGATACCTATATTTTCAATTCATTTGATCAAAATCGAAATGAGAAACGGAAAGGGAATAATTCAAGCAATTCTGTGCACCATCGACCAGTGACCAGATCGCAAATAGCTAAAAGAGAAAGTAGCAATTTTGTGCCAAAACGGTCAATGACAAGATCGCAGACAGCAAAAGGAGGAGGTTGGAGTTAATTTTTATTTAATAGTCAAATAGCATAAAAAAAGAAAATTTGAATTAATTTCCAGGATATAATTTTGTCGAATTAGGCCGTTCGGAAATTCAAAAGCCGAAATCAAAAAAAGCAAAAACATTTCATCAGCGATTTCCACCACTGGAACAACGAATGGGAGAACAGCATTCTGCCCCAGAAATAGGCCAAGGGTCATCTGTGCCGGCTGGAATCCTAGGGCCTAATCAACAAATTCAATGGCCTCAACAATTGCCGAAATTTGCAACTAATCCGAATTTCCTTGATCCTAATCAAGAGTCAAGACTATTTGCTGAAGCTATAAATCCTTTTAATTATGAAGGTATTAATTAATATTTGTTTTTAAAAAAAATATTTAAAAAGTGTCATATAAAAACGATTAAATAATTTTTACTATACAAGCAATAACTCTTAGAAATAATGAAAAATTTGAATATTATTTACTTTAATTTTGGCATTTGCGCATTTGAAGCTAAAATACCATCAATTTTTTTAATCTAAAATATACATATTTTATCAGTTTTGGCTGATAATTAGTAATGACAGTAATAACATATAAAAAAAAATACAAAAAGGACACAAATGGGCCCTACCAAATGACATATTTATTTTTAACATTTTGTACTAAAATCTGTTTAGGTATTAAAGTGACGAAAACCTGTCACGGTTTGCTACGAGAAATAATTTTTTAATACATCCAGACAGAACAAAAAAAGAGTTATTTTTTGACATTTTCGTATTTTTTTTAAATAATCGTCAAAATTTAAAATTTCTACTTTTTAATTATTTTTAGAGGAGAGAAAAACTCTCAAAGAAATTGAAGAAAATTTGGTCAAATTATACGAAACAAAAGAAAAATTAAAAAATTTGAAAAACAAGATTGATAAACATGACAAAGTTGTAACAGAAAATGAGCATAATTTGGGTGAAGTGGTGATTAAAGAATTGGAGAAAACTAAAAAGGATTTTGCCAATAAAAAGGAGGAAGTAGAACAACAAATTGAGGAAATGGAAAAACAAAAAGAGCAAATTACACAGAAAATTCAAGAGAAAGCTCGTGAAAAATTGAAAACTGGAAAAGGGAATCATTAAATTGGAAAATACACAAAATCATTTTTGAATTATATTTTTTCGGGATGAGGGGACGGAAATTTTATTTTAATTTTTTAACCTCTGAGATGCATCTTTTTGGATTCTTTCTACTAAATTTACAAAAATTTATCCAAAATTTAGCATTGGAAAATATTATTAACCTATTGGAATTCACAATCCGAGGAAAGTATCTATTTTGGTTATTTAAGTGCATCAAATATATTTTATTTTTGTTAATTTCTTCATATTTCCATATTTTTCTGATTGTTTAGTTGATAAAATTGCGATTAAAAAATTTTTGTATTCATATTCAACTTTTTTAAATATACAATAACCACTACTAAAATATAGATATTATAAAAATTAAATACTTCTAAGATTTGCTTTACTTGATTGGATCCCCTTCGTCAATAAATGATTTTACATCTCACTAAATTAAATTCAGCTTTAATTCTTATAAAAAATTTTCGCAAATCATCAATAATGTATTACCTTGAATATTCCATTATGAATGTTTGGCCAATATTTATAATTTTTGTGCCAACCTAAAAATTTTAGGTCAATTTAAGGCTGATTACTTAAATGTAAAAATCACTTCAGCCACATCATCCAAATTGTAGTAAAGCAAAATGGGCCTACAAAGTAAAAGTAGCAGTCCTACAAGCCGAATTTTAACATTTTAATTTCGTATTTGAATTAATTAAAATTATTTTATTACGAATGAATATATTCATTTTTTTAATAGAATAATTTATTAAAAAAATGGGAAATTTAATTTATTAAATAAAATTTTGAGTTTTTAACTCGAATTATATAATTTGTTGTCATAAAAGTATTATAAAGCATTAGTATTCCCCTTCATAGCACCAGTGAGCAGTGACTAATTTGAGGGCCACAAAACGGCCTCGCTCTGTGGCATGCTTTTTCAATGGTACCCATCTAACAGTTAGCTTCATTCCATTGATATCGAGACTCGAGAGCATCTCATTTCCCATTCATTCCCGTTGACTATTCCAGCAGTTGGTGCCAAAGCCCTCTATTCCATTGACATTCACTACACCTTTTTTCCCCAATTAGCAGTTCGATCTATTTGTTCTATTCGGTTGATCTTACTCCGCAGCCTCTTCTCTGATTCTGTTAGCCAAATGAAAATGACCCATATTCATTCAAAACCCTGTTATTATGAGACCATTTTGTTTGTGTACCTATTCCACTCCCTATTATACTTCACCAACCCAATTTTCTTTTTCAGTGGTATGAATGATCTTTATCATTTCTCACATTTGGAACAAATAGAATGGATCATCATTATTGTTGGCTTCCGAATTCAGATCCATGAAAAACAGCTCGTTTTTCTCTTTAAATAATAAATTTTATCAATCAAAATTCCCATTTTCACATTTTCCTCCTTTTTGCCTAAAATAATTCAAAAGAAAGAAAATAAATTTAATTGAAAATTAATTTCTTCGAAATTTACTAAAAATGAAAAAAATTCTATTTATTTTAATTATTTTTATAAACATTTTTGAAAATATGGCTGCTGGTGGTAATGGTAAAGATGTACAAAGGAAGGATAAAACATAAAAGACCAAAAATTGATTTGGAATCGGGGCTAAATTTGTCAAATATAGCAGAAGATGAGGAAAGAAATAATATTGGGGCAAGTGGAATTCTGGATTGGGAGAAAATACATGAGAATGCCCTTATACCAAGACGGTCAAATGCAAATGAAGGGTTTGATAAATCTGCTCAATTAGAGGATCTAAACTATATTTTGCCCCCTCCGCCAATGGTAAGATTTGAGCATCAAGCAACGCCATCGCAGAAGACAGCAGCAAAAGGTTGTTTTGTGACTAATTACCTTAAGAATTCAATTTAAAATTAGCATTAAATTGATCTTATACAAAATTTTAAAAATTAATGTTTATATTTTTATATAATGGATTTAGGTTATCATTCTGATTTTTGTAGAACAGAGCTTATTAATTTTATCCATAATAAAAATTTTTTTTATTAATTCACAAATTTTCCGTGAATTGGCCTTATATCAACATAATTAGGACTTTATTATTAGTTAAAGGTGTAGGAGGAAATACTCAACTCTTTTTCGGGTTTTCTAAATTTATCGCGTAAAAATATAAATTTAAAGGACTTGTGCTTTTAAAAAGGATACAAACTAATTCATTTTTTTTTCAACTAGCTAGTAAGATTTTCTCTTTTAATATTAATTAAGTATGCGTTTTCTCATTTTAATTAATTTCTAATGAAATTAATCATGTTTTCTAACTATCATATTACTTCTATTAAAATCCCTCCTTCTATTAGAAGTCCCTTTCTATTAGTATCCTATTCTAGAGGGTCTTTGAAATTTAATAATCTCGAGTATATTAATAGAAGTAATGCGGTATTTTATACTAATTTTAATAAAAAAAAATCGAATTTTCCAATAAAATTTAAGCAAATATGAAAGAAAATAAAAATGATAAACCACAAAAAAGGGCAAAATACAATGAAGTTCGTCGATTTAGCAGTGAGCAGGAATTTGCTGAGTGGATCGAATTATCAGTTTGGCGAAAGTAAACAAAAAAAACTATATATTTTAAATATCTTCTTAATTCCTTTTCCGATGGGAAACTAAAGAAAAAGGTGATTTCTATAGGTGCACATATTACCAAAAAAAAGGTTACAACAAGTGCAAATCACGTCTCATGGTCTTTCGCCCAGCAAATTCCAACAATATCATTGCTGAAGAAGCCGACATCCAACATGATCATCGATTTATTGGGCCAATTCAAGTGAAAAGCAGCAGGCCGATGCAGGGTATAAAAGTTAATTATTAAAGTAGCTCAAAGTCAGTTTTGAAAACCGAAGCCGTACATCAAAATTCGACCAAAACTGAAACCAAAACTGATCAGTTTTTGCTTTTTAAATTTCAGCCCGATGGGGGCAATTTTTGATTAAAATTTTAAAATTTACTTGTGGGATAATTTTTGCTATAATTGAATTTTATGTAGCTGTTTTTGACTAATTTTTTCTTGGAAGAGTAATTATAATAAAATAAGTTAAAATTTCCCTCTCTCTGCAAGAAAATTTAGAAATTGATAAAAAAAAATATTGGAGATGAAAATGATAGTTGAATAATTTTATTTGATTTTTTTCGATATTTTATGAAAAATTAAACATTAAAAAAATTCTTAATGCTTTTTTTTTAAAAAAAATCGGTCAAATAAAGAAAATAATATAGGATTTTGAAAAATGGAAACCACCGAAACCAAAAACCGGTTTAAAAATTATGTAATTAAAAAATAAATTTTTTTTTAAATATATTTATAAACATTTAATATATATTTGATTTCATTTTGAAGGAGAAGGCAGTCATTCAACAAATATCCCACAACATACTGTCAAAAAAATTCCAAGAGAATTCGTGGTTGTGAAAGCAACAACTCCTTTTGAATTCAAGGGCACTGTTCAAAAATGTATAAAATAAATTTAATTTTTTATATATAATTGTTGATTAAAGTTCTCTTATAAAGGGATTTAATGTGGTAGCTAAATCTTTTTGGGTTTTTGTTTCATAGAAAAATTGAAAAAAAAACAACGATTTTGGCAAAAAATTTTTAAAATCAATGGTCATATTTTGCATTAATGTTTTATCGATTCAATAATAATATTAAATAACAATAAATTATCTAAAATTCTGCTCATCAGAACTGGCTACTATATTCAATATATTCGCTTTATAAACAATGCCAAAGCTTTTTAATAAAATTTTATTTGATATCTGCCTAAAAGTAGCTGAATTATATTTCATTTTATTGGAGAATTGGCTGAATAGGTTTTGAATTTGTAGGGAATTTTTTAAAGGGAATATCATGAATATGAAGCGAGAACCCAAATTAAGGGAAAGAAATCTTTAAAGGGGAAGGAATATGATTTTTCGGAGAAAATATTTTTCGTAATTACCTGAAATTGAAGAAGATTAAGGCTTTCGTTTTAAAAAAATATGCCCAAGTTGTCGAAGATTGTCCAAATTGACGTCTTTTTAATATTAACTATGCATTAAAAATTTTTTGAAACCTTTTTTTATTCTGTTCATTTTAAGATTTTTAATCTTTTTTTTCCTTAAATTATAAATTTAATATTTTAAGTGACTGGGAATGATGAAACACTCAGACAAAATCAAAACGTAGTTATTAATTATAAAAATAGACAACAGCAACAAAATATGGAACGACAACTTGCTGCTAGAATAGGCAAAGGAACATCATCTTCGTCTGCTGTTGGAATCCATGAAAATCATCATCAAATTCGAGGGAATCCTCAAATGTTGCCGCAATCTGCTGTTTTTGATCAGAATCAGCAAATGATGGAAGATGCAAATTTCAAACATCAAAATCGAAATTTGTCACAATTTGGTAGGATGAATTAATTCTAATTCGAGTAATCAAACATTCAACAGAACAAATATTTTATGTTTCACATTTATAAATATTTGACAAAAATATTCATTAAATAATAAAATAAATTTCAGAGTTGGAAGAAAAGCTCAAAACAATTGAAGAAAGTTTGAAACAATTAAATGAAAAAAAGAGTAAATTGGACGGTGAATTGGAAGTAGAATTAAAGATAGAAGAACTTTTTTATATGAATGAAAATGATCAGGTACGATATCTTTAAAAAATAGTGAAAACACGGGGTAAAATTAAAATTACCATTGTTTTACTATTTTACCACGTTTTTAAGATACGAACCCAGACGGAGATAGCTCGATTGAAACTTGAAATAAGGAAAGTGATAGAAGAAATTGAGATTTGGGAACAACAAAAACACAAATACCAAAGATTGATACAAATTGTGCCAGGAAAAGAGCAATATTAAATTGGAAGATAGGATGGATGACACATAAATTCATTTTTGATCGTATTATTTGAGCTTTTTTTTTAAAATATTCCTTCATTTTGGCATTGACCGTAAGCAATCATTTCGAAAACAATTATATTAAATTTACGAAAATTCTATTTTTTAAAGTTTATTTTAATTTGATTTTTATGAAAAATATTCATTCTTTTGAAATTCTATTTCTTGGAAAAAAATACAATTTATTTTACATTGATCAAATTTATTTATTCTATCTTTTATTTGTCTAATTTCTCTATATTTTCTAATTTTTTCTGATTGTCAATTTAATCAAATTTCAATTTTATTGGCATAAATTGTTGCATTCTAAATTTTATTTTTTATTTCTAATCAAGGAAAAATTTTCGAAAATTAATAAACTACTTTCAATATTAATTAGTTTAACGGTATCTGGGCATGTAAGAAGATTGATTTGACGAAATTTTTACCGTTTTTTTTTGTAATTTTAAAATTTAATTTTTTCTTATCAATTTTGCACGATTTCTTTTCATTTTTTAAAATTGCTTTGGAGAATTATCAATTTTAAGCCGGACCAGAGTTTCTTGATCGGTCATCCATGATTAAAATATCAATTTATTATATTCAATATTTTGTTTGATTAATTTTTCCTAAATATTTCCTAATTTTTAATTGTCTTTCTTTTTCTAATATTAGTCAAATTATGATTTTATGGTTAATTTTATTGCATAAATATTTTTGATATTCAAAATATTTTTTATTACATTTAACATTTTTGGCCAATTTTTTGAATAAATTTTTTTTTATATGCATAGTGGCAATTGGCAACATTAAAAAATTTCTCTTCAAGTTTTGCATTATAGTCGAATTTATGAAGCTGAAAGAGTCTAAAAATGTAGTGTTTAATTAATTAATACTTAATTCCCGCTTTAATAGCCTTATTTGGATATTGGAGTCCTAAGTCCATTACATCAAATTTGGAGGAGTGGGAGAGAAGGGTATTTTGAATTTATATTTGACGAGGTTGGGCAGAATGTCCGGCCGAGGGCGAAATCGATTGATTTGTGATCATTTTAATAAAATATTTTTGAATTAATTAACATTTTAATCAGTAAATATTTTATTTTAATTCTTATATCTTTGAATTCAAAATGCTTTTTCCAATATTTTGAACCCAAGATTGATAGGTCTATCTAAATTTGCCAAAAAATTAAGGCCAAAAACTTTGAATTAACATATTTTTTTTATTTTGACACAACTTTATGAAAGATTAAAATAAATTAAGCAATCTTGGGTTCAAAATGTTCGCCATAATGAATAGAATCCAATGTTAGAAAAATTATTTTGATTACTTTTACAATTAAAAAATATTAATTTCAAGTTATAAACCATGGTCAACATAAACCACAAAAATGCTCTTATAGAGGTATGGGAAAATAGGCATATTGGGCAATTGGGAGTGGGGATAATTTTTTATTTAAAATCACAAGATATTGATATCGACTATCGAGAAAATTGGCCTAGATAAACATTTCAGCCCGTGGAATTTTGCAAAATTTTTCAAAATTTTTAGGTTTATTTTAATATTATTTTCGAGTAATTTGCTCTTCCTTTATCCTTAAATTTAATATAATAGCAGTAGATTTTATTTATTGCCAAATTTATTGTAATATTTTTCCAGCCAAAACTGCATAAATTGTTTCACAACACAATTAATAAGAATAAATATTCTGAATAATTTCCATATTTTTTATATTAAATTAAAATAATTTCATTTTAGAAAAGATGAAAACAATTTTGTTTATTTTAATTGTTTTTATTAACATTTTTGAATATTTGGCTACTGGCAAAGATGGACAAAAGAAGGATAAAACAATAATAGATTGGGAGAAATTAGAGCTCGATGCACGTTTCCCAAGTTGGTCAAATGCACATGAAGAATTTGATAAATCTCCGCTATTGGAAAATCCAAGCAATTTTGTGCCACATCAGCCAAAGGGGAAATTAGATCAAACAAATCAGACTCAGACAACAGCAAGAGGTTTGCATTAATTTCTTTGATTAGAATTGAATTATAATTAGCATTAAATTAAATTAAAAATTAAAATAATATATAATTTTAATATATTAATTTTAGAATTAAATTTGGGCGTATCTAGCCACTCGGCAAGTATTTCCAAAAAGTTTAACCCACCAAAGGTCATCCACTATTTGTCACCAACGTATGTGGAAACTAATGCTGCAGGCTTCAAAGATGTTATCCAAAATTGTAAAAATTAATGCTTTAATTTTATTTAATAAATTTAAGCGAATATTCTAATTTTTGCGAAATGATGATGAGAATAATTTAGTAGTTGATATTAGTAAACTTCACCCATAATAAAAATTATTGTTTAATTTATGCATAAATTTTAAATGAATTGGCCTTATCGAAAACTGTACGAAAGGATTGACGAGAGGTTTTAATCCAAGGCTTTATTAATTAGATTTATACTTATTAGATTAGAGCTGAGAATAAAACTCTGTTCTTTTTTATGATTTTCTAAATTTTTAGCGTTAATTTAAATTTAAAATTTAAAGTGACCGGAAAGGATGCCCCAGTCAATGAAAATGAAGAAAAACATTTGGAAAAACAACGAAATGCCTCACATGCACCAGTCATTCAGCCTATTTTACAACTAAATTCTGGCACATCGATGATAGGACAAAATATTGGGCCCAGTCAACATAATTCTGATTCCGTAACTGCCGAAAATCGAGAAAATGTTCATCATGAAAGTCCATCGCAAATTCATCAATCGAAAATTGCAAAAATAGTGCAACATTTCCCTGGACAACATAAATTAAAACAACAAAATTTTGGACAGTATTCTTCTCCTGGAATAGGCCAAGAATCATCATCGTCAGCTGGAGTTCACGGTCACGGGTATTATCAACAAATTCCTGCTGGGCATCCTCAAATATTGCCACAATTTCCTGCTGATCCGAATTGGCAAATAACGTTGGAAACAAATTTCCCACATCCAAATCAAAATATGTCACAGTCCGGTAATTTTAATTAATTTTAATTTGTGAACACAAAATTCACAAATTAGAAGAACAAACAATGAAACATTTTGGGTGAATTTTTCAAATATTTATCAAAAATATCCATTAAAAATAAAATTTCTAATTTATGAAATAATTTTAGAGGTGGAAAAATTGTTCAAAACAATTAAAGAAAATTTGGATGAATTATATGAAAAATATCACAGTTTGAAAAACGAATTATTTAATCTTTTCTATTATGAAATAAACCACGCGAATATTATGAATGGAGAAGAAAAGAAAAAATTGGAAGAAAAAAGAACTAAATTGGAAAATGAAAAAAAAGCGGTAGAGGAGCAAATTCCGATAATGGCAAATAAAAAGCAAGTATACGAAAAATTTATTCAATTGGTGGCTGGAAAAGAGCAACATTAAAATGGAAGATAAAGATATACAAATCCTTTTTTAATTCGTATTTTTGGTCTTTATATTTTTTTCAACTCCATCATTTATGGGTGATTATGAGACTACTAAAACCATTCATTTCTAAACCAATTCAATTAAATTTGTAAAAAATCTTTCATTTTTTAAAGATGTTATCAATTTCATTATGAAAAATATTCATTCTTTTGTAATTCTATTTCTGGGGAAAATAGAAAATTTCAATTATAATTTATATTAATCAAAATTATTTATTCTATATTTTATTTGGTTAGTTCTTCTTATTTTTTAAAATTTTTTCTGTTTGTCATTTAATTAAGTTTATATTTAATTGGCATAAATTATTGCTTTCAAATTTTTATTTTATTATACAATCAAAATATAATTGCGAAAATTTTCGAAACAATTTTCACTTTACTTTCAAAATTGAAAGTTATTCGGTATTTAGTCATAAACTAGGACACAAATATATCAATTTTAAGTTTAATAAATTAAAAAATTTTATTTGCTTTTTAAAATGAATTTGATTAAGAGGAACGATTTGAGAAATTTTTAAAAATTTTCAAAAATTTTAAAATAAAATTTAATTTTTTAATTAATTAATCTTAATCCAAACTTTAATTGCCGTCATTTTTATTCCTTTTTTGAATCCAAGATCCATTATAAAAAAATAAGGAGTGTGAGGGGAGGATAACGCGTACGTAGATTGTTATGAATTTAACTTTGATGAGATTGAGTAGAATGTCCTGCCCAGGAAGAAATCGATTGATTTCTGATTATTTTACTAAAGATATTTCAGAATAATTAAAACTTAAATTATTAAATATTTTTAAGAAATATTTATACTATTGAATTCTACTCGATTTGTTGAACATTTTGAGCCCAAGATTGAATATCCTAGCTAAATTTATACTAAAGTTATGGCCATAAACTTTGAATTTGCCTCTTTTATTAATTTTGTCACAATTTTGTGGCCAATTAAAATAAATTAACCATTCTTGTACTCAAAATGTTCGCCATACGGAGAAGAATACAATGGTTTAAAAATTATTCCAATTAATTTTAGAGTTAAAAATATGATTCAAATTATAAATAATTCAAAGACAAATTAAACCACAAATATGCCCAAAAGGGAGTGGAAAGACAGGCATTAGGCCAGCAGGGCAATAGCTAAGTGAATGTCAGTGTGTGAGTGAGGATTATTTTATAAAAAATCATAAGACATTAAGATTAAAGGCATTCATCATGGGTTCATTTTTATATTATTTTCGAGTAAATTTATTAAAAGATTATATCAAAGGGAATTCTATGCAAATTCACTCTTAAATTAATAAGACAATTTCATTTCTAATTTCGGGCCTGAATATAAAATATTTCGGTATAGAAATTTGCCAAATTATGCTAAAATTCTTATATCTCCAACTAAATTGTGTATAATTTCTTAAGGAAAAATAAAAAAATTTATTTAAATTATAATAATTTAATCATAATTTGTCCATTTTAGAAAAATGAAAAGAATTCTATTTATTTTAATTATTTTTGCCAACATTTTTTACAATATGGCTACTGGTAAAGATGGAGGAGGTGAACCATCACAAAGGAAGGGTAAAAGACCATTATTAGAAAATGAATCGCCACCGGCTGATCAATCCCGTCGAACAAAGGGAAAATTTACTGCTGATGGTGAACTTTCGAAGGCAGCAGCCGGAGGTTATTGTTAATTCATATGCTAAGCCAATTAAATTATAGATTTAATTAAAAATTTAAAAAAGTGAAATATATAAAATTAATTTTAAAGGATTTATTAATTTCGATGAAACAGAAGAGCCAACAGAAATTATATCATCCCAAAAGAAACCCAAACAACAAAGAATTTTCCGTCAAAAGACCACAGAAATTATTAAAACAAATCCAGCTGATTACAAAGGTCTTGTTTAATAATGTATAAAATAAATTAATACTTTTTAAAATAAATTTAGAGATGCGAAAAGCAATGAAAAAAATTGATGAAAATTTGTATAAATTGGACAAAAAATATGATAGGTTGGAAAAGGAATTAAGAAATATTCACAAATATGAAATACAAAACGCGGATTATTTGACTGAAGAGGAGCAGAAAAGAATTGATGAAAATAAAAATAATTTGAACATTGAAAAAACAGAGCTAGAGAAGCAAATTGCGGATATGGAAAAGGAAAGACAACAAATTATAGAGCAAATTCAGGCAAATGATACGATTGCGATAGGCCAAGATTCGTCATCGTTGGGTGAGTCAATGATGGGCAATAGGCATCAATGGCTTCGATTTCTTAAAAAATCTCCAAAAATTCAGGGGGAAATTTCTAGAAATCGAAAAATTCAAGGGGTTAAAAATTTCTAGAAATCGAAAATCTATATTTCGGTGCCAAAAATGACCGAAAATCGACATCGAATAAAAAAAATCAAAAATCGAAGCCATCCCTGTTAGACTTCAAACAAATTAATTGGCAAATTTCAATTTTTAAAGAGACAGGAAATTATGCACCAGTCGATGATAATCAGAAAATTGTTCGGCGGCAAAATCCATTACAAACTCGCAATCCTCATCAGCAACAAATGCAAAGCTCAAATTCATTCCATCATTACCTTCAAGAGCAAGAACAAAGATTGGGACAAGAAATTGCTGCTAGAATAGACCAAGGATCATCTGCATCTGCTTTTGGAATTGTAGGACATCATCAACAAATTCAAGGGCATCATCAATTGCCACAATTTTCTGTTGATCAGAAACAGCACATGAAGGGGAAAACAAATTTGTCACATCCGAGTCAAAATATGTCACATTCTGGTAAGTAAAATTAATTCTAATTTATGCTTTTATTTTATTACAAAACATTAAAATATTTTTGACAATTTTGCTTTTTATCTATCTAACGCACAAGGCACAACTATGGATACAAAATTTATTAAAGTAAATTCATGAATGCATTGCTGATTCGCTTTCTCTTCCTCCTCTCGCTCTCGATGATGGCAAATTTAAGCCAGACTTTTGCGCATCTACCCAATGTCGATATTTGCGACCGAAATTTATGCATCTAAAAATGAATCACAACCTAAAGATAAAGATATACACACCAAACCTACACCTAATAAGAAACCTACAAAACCAAAAGGCCTATACTAATTTTAGATTTCTCCGCCATGTCACTCACTTCGCGACATTTATCCGTTCAATCCCATGCTCCGAACCCCTAACTCTAAACTCCTAGTGTTGGCCTTTTGGGTTGTAGATATTTTAGCTATTGGAGGTAGATCTCTAGGATGTGGTTCATTTTAAATTTTTGGATGCATAAATGTCGGTGCGCAAATTTCAGAATACCAAATTTAATTGACAGAGTTGCCTATCACTCTGCCCCCCCCCCCACCAACTCTCTCTCCCCCACCCCAAGTCCTCTATTACCTTGAAGTTTTGTATTTTTTAAATATTTATCCATTAAATAATCAAATTTATACTTTTAAGCTTTGAATAAATTAAACAAAAAATATGTTAGGTTGGAAAATGAATTAAAAAATATTCACATATATGAAAGTCAAAACGCGGATTATTTGACCGAAGGGGAGAAGAAAAAAATTGATGAAAATAAAGCAGAGATACAGGCGAAAATTGCGATAATGGCAAATGAAAAACAACAAATGATGGCTGGAAAAAAGCAGCATTAAATTGGTAGTAGTACAATTTCATATTTGATCATATTTTTGGGCTTATTTTAAATATTCCTTTTGTTCAATTCTATCATTTGGGGATTGACTGACTGACTGATTGAGTATTCATTTGAAAACAATTCTATTAATTTACACAAATTGGATAATTTTTAGTTTATTCTTTTGTAATTTTATTACCGTGGAAAAATAGAAAAAATTTTCAATTAATTTAAATTGATCAAATTTATTTATTCTATATTTTGTTTGGCTAATTTCTTCATATTTTCTAATTTTTTCTGATTGTTAATTTAATCAAATTTCTATTTTATTGGCATAAACTGTTATTACAAAATTTTTTTTTTATACAACCAAGAAAGTTGCAAAAATTTTCGAAACAAATATCATTTTACAAAATGATTGATTTATTAAGCATAAAATTACAAATTCAGTTAATTTTGAATGAACTATGTGGCTAAATAAGATAAATTAATCTTGAGCTTAACTCATTATATAAAGCAGAATTGTTTGGTATCCAATTTGATTTATTTTATATTTAAAGGGATATGATATGACAAATTAAATTCTAATTTTTATTTCTATGACAACATTAAACAGTCTTTTTCTGAAAATCAGAGGTCTTCTATTAAAGTTGATCCCAATTCTTTTGCAAAATGGTAAAATATAATATTTAGTAGTCCAGCGGTCTTATTTTCATTTTTGATTACCTGGCAAAGCAGATGGTTACAAGAATAGAATAATCTTCTCAATTCTCATTATCATTTTCTTTATAAACATCTGCTTTCACCCAATTCTTGGCCCTATTCACACCAATTCATCAGATTTGAACAGCTGAAAATTTACATATCCATCAAATGCGATATAAAATTAATCTCCCCTTGATATTTGGAGCGCTTATTACCATTCATAATTCATTGTGTCTATTTGAAACTTGTAACTAAATATTGGTTATATTGTTGAAATGACTGATGCCAAACAACAATCCCATCATTTTTGTTGTTGTTGTTGTCAGTCATGTTTTGGCCTGGCCTACATTGTCGCTGTGTTGGGCATTGCGATCACCGTTGGCCAATACTTCTATTTGACCAATATCACTGAAAATGGTTACAATTTACATTCAATCAATATCTCCACCTCTACTAACCTAACTGAACAGGAGATACAAGAATTGAATTCCTTTTTCAATCAAACTGGTATTTTAAATGGATGATATCTAATTTGCAGAAAAAAACATTGAATTGAAGAAAAAAAAACATTGAAATTGCAGAAAAAAAAGTATTGAAAATGCAGAAAAATTTATACCGGTTTAGTGGGTTTGTCCTAGCTCCTAGACCCCTAAAACCTATATATATTCGATAGATCTCGTCAAGTCGCGTCTATAGTTTTAAACCACTTAAACCATTTTATGGCTTTTGTTTCAAAACCAATTAAACCATGGCAAATTATATACCAATCTATGCGTCTTGACGTGTTCTATCCAATGGTATTTTCTGCATTTTCAATACTCTTTCATGCAATTTCAATTTTTTTTCTGCATTTTAAATATTTCCCTATTTTAAATTTGTAAAAATTTTAATTTTCAGATGAAGCCAATTTGCAACTGATAAAAATGGCCATCGACAATCCAAAAATGTATCTTCTTTCTGAAATTGTGATGGAAATTTTGCCGTGTGTTTTGTTGCTAATTGGTCTATGCACAAAATTTGCCTTTCTTCTAAGGGCATATTTGTTTGTTAAGGTTGGGAAATTACGATTTGGGGAATTTCCAATTTTTGACATGGAAATGCAATTTTTGAATTTTTGAATTTTTTTTTCAGATTTTTCTCCTCTGCATCGCCCAATGCGTTCTCATTGTTTTCATCATTGCCCCCCTGGTTCCACTAATTTGGCATCGTCAAACAAATGGTTTTTAAATGTCAAATAGAAATTGTCTAAATTTCCCACAGTTGTCCTCATCCCCTTCGCTATTTTGGTTGCCGTTTTCTTACTCTACGATTTCCTTTGCCTATTAGCCTATTTCATAGTTTACCGGACTTATCGACAAATCAAAGAGGGGGGCATGGTCCATATTGTTGTGAACACCGGAGGCAATATGTATGGAAAATTTGGATAAAGTTAAAGTCGAAAAAGCAAAGTCTCATTAAAAGAAAAAAACAGCCACAAATTGATTTTTTTCCAAACATTTTGTGTTTTTGTTTTGCCAAGCATTTTTTCACAGCATTTTATATTGATCAATCTTGGGCTCAAAATGTTCGTTACATTGAATAGAATCCAATGAAGAAAGAATTGATTAAAAATATTTTATTCAAAAGGAGTTAAGTTTAAAATTAAATGGAATTGATTGGTCGGCATAAACTATAAAAACCATAAATTATATACAGCTAATTTATTCGAAATATGGGTTTGTTGGGCAGTGGCACTGATTGAAGGGTAAATGGATGCTTTGTATTTGGTTTAATGGGAAGGATTGGCCATTGCAAATTTAAATTGGGGGTAAATGCATTTTATGGATGAAACGGATGATTTATTGACAAACCCTTGATCAACAACCCTGCTGATACATTGCTGTGGGGCATTTTAAAATAATTCGCGCAGAATTGTGGCTTCAGTTTTCATTCAAATATTAATCGAATGAAATTTGCATTTATAAATTTTTAGAAAAGATGAAAAAAATTCTATTTATTTTAATTATTTTTATAAATAATTTTGAAAATATGGCTGCTGGTGGAGATGAAGGTGAGCCATCACAAAGGAAGGATAAAAGGCCATTAGAAATAATTGATTTGGATTCCGATTCGTCAAATACAGATCGGGAAGAAAATGCCGGAATAAATCAAGCAGCAATTCGGCCTGCAGATGCACATTTTAATTCATTAACAAATACACTTGGAGGAGAATTTGGCCAACATCAGAGAGGTTTAATTTATTTTTGAGAAATATTAACTGTGAAAGAAATTTAATTTTTTTCTAAATAATTTAATAAATTAATCAAATTTTCAAAAGGAATTAAAATTGGTGGACAAAGAGGCCAAGCAAATCCATCCAAAAAACTCAAATCTTCAGAACCAAAACCAACCATTCAACTGAGGCCTGTAAATTTCAGAGATGTTGTTCAAAAATGTAATTTAATTAAATTAATTGATTATTTCGATTTTTCTTTTTTGTTAAATTTTAAAATGTAAAGTGGCCGGAACATCTTCTCCTGCTGATTTAAAAGATATAAATTTGGGACACAGTGGAATTCAACAACAACCACGATTATACCCGGTAAACCTTACATAAATGACGAAATATTTGTGCCTAATAACATTGAAAAAAATTTTTAATGCAGATAAAAATTTCCTATTAATTTATTAATCAATTTATTTTAGATACCAATAGAGCCTAAAGATAAATTCATAGTTAATCATCAGTCGCAACCGCAACATAATCTACCCGCGGCAGTTTCATCTATGATGGTACAAAATATTGGACAAAGTCGACAAAAACATTCATCATCGGCAGCTATTAAATTAATCAACTTTTCAAAAGAAATTAAAATAGGTGGAAAAAGTGACCAAACAAATCCATCCAAAAAACTGGAATTCTCTGAACCAAAAATAATTTATTATGATTCACCAAAACACTTTGATGTGGAACCTGGAAATTTCAAAACTGTTGTTCAAAAATGTAATTTTTTTAATCAAATTTTTTGATTTTAATCATTGAATTAATTCACATTAGATTTTTGTGTTTTTTTTCATAATTTTCATTTTATTTAAAATATAAATTAAAATTTTAGTGACTGGAAAGAATGCACCGGTCAATGATAATCAAGAAATTGCTGCTCATCATCCAAATCCATTACAAAATTTCAATCCTCAATCTCAATGGGGAGGAAAAATTCATCAGGGACAATTACAAAATCAACAACAATATTTTGGACATTCTGCTGCTGCTGGAATAGACCAAGGATCATCGTCATCGGCTACTGGAATTCAAGGACATCCTCAATTTTCACGATTTGCCCCAGGATTGAATCAACAAATGTCTGCGACGAATCATCCAAATGAAAGAAAAATTGGTGATTTATTAAGGGAAGAAAATGACAAGCTTAAATTTAGGATGCTTTTGGTAATATTTTTCTAATTTCTGCACTGTCAGTCCAGTGCAGGGATATTTTCGATTTTCAAAAAAAAATTATCAAAATTGAAAATCGAAATTTTGGAGGGTCCATTAAATTTTCCAAATAGAAGAACGAAATTTCGAACCCAAAGTGATCGAAATTCGACATCGAATCAAAAAAAATTTCATTTGAATTTTTAAAATTTTTATTTTGGAGTAAAAATTAAAAAATTTGATAGTCAAAAAAAGGTCATAAGTAAGATGTTCAAAGTTAAAAATTGTAACGAAAAAGTGACTTTTCCTTAAATATTTGAAAGAAAATTGTGCCAAAAATCATTTAAATATTCTATATAATTTTAATTTGCGATTTTTAAATTTTTCTAAATCGAAATTTCAGTGGGGAAGGGATGGAAAATTTTCCGAAATCGAAATTTTGGTCTTAAATTAAAATGACAGAAAATCGACATCGAATCGAAAAAATCGAAAATTGAAGCAATCCCTAGTCTAGTAATTTAAAAGTCTAAATTTTGAAATAGAAAAATTCGAAAGCTATTTCCGTGGTTAAAGTTTAAGATAAGGAAAAATTGGGAAAACTGCATACAATTAGAAAAATTAATCTTCTTAAATTGTAAATGGAATTTACATATTATTTAAAATATATATTATTTTTATATGCTGAAATTAAGAAATATTTTGTTTGAGAAATAATCCCTTTCTAACTTTCTATACGAATGATTAAAAAATTAAATAGACTTTTAAGCTAATCTGTTATTTAATTCTATTTACCTAAAATTATATAAAATAAAAAATTAATTTTTAAGAAATCAATGAAGCGATTGGAGAAATTGATCATAAATTGGATAAATTAATCGTGGAAGATCACAATTTGGGATTAAAATTGGATAGAATTAACCATGATTTACATGTATATCACATCAAATTAGTAAAATTGAGCGATGAAGAAGTCCAACAAATGGAGGCACGAAAGACTGAATTGAACCAACAAAAAATGTTATTGGTCAGTCAAATTGCGCAATTGCAATTTCAAAAAGAACATTTACTGAAGCAAATTCATGTAAATATCCCAAAATGAAGTGACATTTAAATTGGAAAAAAAACAAATATTTTTACTATTGGATCAAATTATATTCACATCACATGGCAGGGATCTCAGATTGTACCCCTACGGGGGGCATTTGCCCCCTTTTTGAGATTTTGCCCCCTTTTGTGCCCCCCGAGCCGAGTTGCCCCCCAAATGCCCCCTTTTGATTTTTTGTTAAATTTTCCCCAAATGGGTCATTTTTAGTTAAAATTTTTCGCTGCGCGGCCATATTTTGGTCTCATTTTTCGCTGCGCAGCTATTATTGGCAAAAATTTTCGCATTTTTGGCACTTTTTAAAAATGTCCCCCAAAATGCCCCCTTTTTTATCGAAAATGCCCCCAAAATGCCCCCTTTTTCTTCCAAAATGCCCCCCAAATCGAAAAACCATCTGAGATCCCTGTCACATGGACACATTTTTGGACTTTTAAATATCTTTTTCTGTACATCTATCTTTCTATAAAAAGTACTGAGTCGAGTTGCTCAAAATTTAAATTTATTTTGACTAAAATCTTTTATTTAAAATACAATCGGATTTCAAGAGAAGTTGGGGCGTCTTTGATGAAGGTATCAAATTGTTCGCCCGAAGGAGGAATTGATTGTTGTTTTCTGAATATTTTACGAACAATATTTTGAACGAATTAACATTTTAATTAATTAAATATTTTAAATCAATATTATGCCATTCAATTCCATTCGATTTTGTGAACATTTTAAGCCAAGGATTGATTAACCGAGATAAATTGACCAAAAATTTTTGATCAAAAACTAAATTTAGCAATTTTATTAATTTTGTTATAACTTTGTTTCCAATTTTAAATTAATCAATCTTGGGCTCAAAATCAGTGTGTCCAAACGTCCTCGTCATTCGTCTCGTCCTCGTCTTCGTCCTCGTCTCGTCTTAAAAAAAAGACGAAAGACGAGACGAATGACGAGAGGGTAAAAAAGGTCAAGACGAGAGACGAGACGAATGACGAGGGGTAAAAAAAGGGCAAGACGAGGACGAGACGAATGACGAGGGGTAAAAAAAGGGCAAGACGAGGACGAGACGAATGACGAGGGGTAAAAAAGGGCAAGACGAGGACGAGACGAATGACGAGAAAATGAACAAAATGACGAGAAAAATACGAAAAATGACGAGAAAAAGACGAAAAATGACGAGAAAAAGACGAAAAATGAGAAGAAATGACGAGACGAATGACGAGGGGTAAAAAAAGGGCAAGACGAGGACGAGACGAATGACGAGAAATTTGACATTTGGACAACACTGCTCAAAATGTTCGCCTAATAGCGTAGAATTCAGTGATATAAGAATTGATTAAAAAATATTTGATAATGAAAAAATGATTTCAAAATAAATGGAATTAACTGGTTCGGCATAAACCATAAATTATTTACGGCTGATTTATTGGGCCGGTGAATGGATTGGCTGATGGCACTGATTGAAAGATGTACGCTTGATTTGTATAGGGTTTCGGGGATGATTGGCCATTATAAATGTAAATTGGGGGAGGGGGTGGAGTGAATACATTTGTGAATGAACGGATGATTTTATCGACAAAATCTCGTGTTTTCGGGCACTGAATGCCATTGCTTTGGGGCATTAAAAATAGTGAGAGGGAGCGCAGAATTATGGCTTCAATTTTAATTTCAATATTAACTGAATCAAAAATATTTTGAATTTAAAAATTTTCAATAGTTATTTTCACATTTTTAAAAATTTTATTAAATTATATTCATCATAATTTGCGCATTTTAGAAAAATGAAAACAATTTTATTTATTTTAATTATTTTTACAAACATTTTTGAAAATATGGCTACTGGCAAAGATGAAGGAGGTGAACCATCACAAAGGAAGGATAAAAGACCAATCATAGATTTGAGTTCCGATTCAGATTCTGATTCCGAATCAAATTCGTCAAATACGGAAGGGAAAGGAAATATAGGAGGAAGGAATCCACCGGTAATACATCGAGATGTCCATTTTGATTCATTAGCAAATGTACATGGAGGAAGATTTGGGCAACATCAAGGAGGTTGGATTTACTTTCGAGACCTATAAAAATTTTCAAATAAATAATTTACCAAATTAATCAATTTTCAACAGGAATTAAAATTGGTAGAGAAAGTGGTCAAGCAAATCCTGCCAAAAAACACAAATCCTCTGATCCAAAAATCATCTATATTGAGGATGATAAACCCATTATTGTGGACCCTGCCGAATTCAAAAGCTTTGTTCAACAAAGTAATTTTTAACTATATTTATGATTCTAATCATTGTTGAAATAATTTAAATAGAAATAACGGTGCTAGTACAATTGCTAAACAATGCAAATGTGGGCGATTCATAAAATGATGCAAATAATTTAAATTTAAAATCATGGCAATAAGAAAATTTAAAGTTAAATCAGAATTTAAAAACACAGAATAAAATCAGAATAAAATCAGAATTAAAAATAAGAATATAATCAGAACTAAAATCAGAATCAGAATAAAATCGGAATAAACAGAATAAAAATCAGAATAAAGAAAAAGAATTTCACATTTGCAGCGTTTAGAAACTGCCCACATTCGCACCGTTTTAGCACCTCCCTTTGCTCTTTAGGAATTGTCCTCGGACGAATATAATATTGAATTAATCCTCCTTTTTTGTGTTCTCTTTTGTTATTTTTCTAATTTTTTAAATTTTATTTAAAGAGACTGGAATGAATGCACCAATCAATGATAATCAGCAAATTGTTCAACATCATCAAAATCCATTACAAATTGTCAAATCTATACCGCAAAATGCAAATTCAATGCATCATTACCTTCAACAATTAGAACAAAAATTGGGATTGAGGGAACAATTTTCACCAAAAATTGGCCAAGGATCATCTTCGTCTGCATTTGGAGTTGTAGGGCATCAAATTCATGGGCACTCGCGATTTGCTCCTGGTCCAGGCCCAAATCAACAAATGTCTGCGGTGAATCGCCCAAATGATACAGAAAATGGTGAAAAAATTATGGGAAGAAAAATGGCAACTTAAATTTAGAATGATTTTCTTTTTTGCTTATTTTTAAATAATATTTTTTCCAATTTCTGCACGGTCTGTCCAGTGATTTAAAAAGTTAAAATTTTTAAAAATTCGCAGTTATTTCCGGGGTTAAAGTTTAAAAAAGGAGAGAAAATTGGCAATTTGTTTAAATTTTTTTTCAAAAAAATTCAACTATTGAATAAATATAAATTTTTTTAGTGAATGAATCACGCCAACAACAATTTAATACCCTAATTGATAAGCGACGTGAAGCTAAAGAATTGAAAAGTGTATTTGAAAATATAATTAAGAAAATTGGAACATTACCAGATAAAGGGATGGAACAAAACAATCAGGAAATTGAAATGCTACGGGCTTCAAAGAACGAAATTGGAAAACTCATGGATAAATTAAATGTGGAAATTACAACATTGGAAAATGAATTAAAACGCAGAAATTAGCTATCGAAAAAAATTTTTAAAACAGATGTCAAAATCCAATTCTTTTTATATTTTATTTCATTTCATTCTCCATCCTTCCTGTCAATTTATATATTTTTGGAATTATCTTTTAGATCATTTTATAGATTTTTTCTTTTAACAATTCGGAAATTGATTTTTAAACCTCTGATAAATTCCCTATCAAATTTCTAGAGCATATCAATGGTCAAGGTACATTGTTTATAGAGTAGAAGACATGAAATGGCAGTCCCTAGGTCAAGATCAAGACATTATAGACCCGATTTATTCATCATTTTATTTAATTGTCGTCCGCGAATAGGGCCCAAAAATTTCAATTTAAGTAAAAAATTTAATTAATTAGGTAAATTTTGATAAATTAGTGCTAGGTGTTAGATTAATATAAATTAATCAATCTTGGGCTCAAAATGTTTGTCAAATTGAGTAGAATCCAATGGTAAAAGAATTTTTTAAAAATATTTGATAATCAAAAAAGTTAGTTTCCAATTTAATGAAATTGACTGGTCGGCATAAACCATAAATTATTTACAGCTGATCGGAAAGATGGGTGAATTGGGCAATGGTATCGAATGAAACGTGAACGGATGATTTGTACGGTTGATTTGTATAGGGTTTTGGCGGATTGATTGGCCATTGTAAATGTAAATTGGATGTAAGGGCATTTTTGGATGAACGGATGATTTATCGGCAAAATCTTGCGTTTATTTCGGACCCTGAATGCCATTGCTTTGGGGCATTTTAAAAATAGGGAGAGATGTGATTCTAATTTGCAATTTTCATTCATATATTATTTATTTGAATCAATATAATTTGCATTTATAAATTATTTTGATTCAATTTTATTATAAGCATTTCAAAATTTTTTCTAAATAAAATTAATCAAATTTTTTAGAAAAAATGAAAAAAATTCTAATTGTTTTAATTATAATATTTATAAACATTATGGAAATTGGACCGAAACGAAAAAAATTGAAAATCGATTCCATCCCAGTCCCAGGTCAGAATTAACTATAAATAATTTACAGTCGATTTATTGGAAAGAAAGGTGTATTGGGCAGTGGCATCGAATGAAGCGTGAATGAATGATTTGTATTGGGTTTTGGCGGATTGATTGGCCATTGTAAATGTAAATTGGGGGTAGGGCATTTTTGGATGAAACGGATAATTTATTGTCAATGCCCCTTGTGATTATGCGCACACACTGTACACTGAATGCCATTGCTGCTGCGTGCTGCCTATTTTAAAATAGGGAACGCAGAATTGTGGCTTAAATTTTCATTCAAATATTAAGGGAATTAAACTAATATTCACATTTAAAATTTTCAATATTTTATATTTAAAAATATATTAAAATTAAATACATCATAATTTTGCCACTTTAGAAATGATGAAAACACATCTATTTATTTTAATTTTATTTATAAATATTTTTGAAAATATGGCTGCTGGTGAAGATGGAGGAGGACCCTCACAAAAGAAGGATAAAAGGCCATTAGAAATTGTTGAATTGAGTTCTGATTCAAATTCACCAAATACGGATGAAGAAAAAAATACCGGCGGAATGAATCCACCGGCAATTCGGCCAGATACCCATTTTAATTCATTAACAAATGCACTTAAAAGATTTGACAAACATCAACGAGGTTTAAAAACTATTTTTGAGACATATATTTATTAATTTTAAAAGAAATTAAAACTTTCAATAATTTAATTATCAAATTTTCAACAGGAATTAAAATTGGCGGAGAAGGTGGCCAGCAGGCAAATCCTTTCAAAAAATACAAATCCTCTGATCCAAAAATCATCCATTTTGGGCCACTAAAATACATTCAAGTTGACGAACCAAAAAATATCGAACTTGTTCGACAATGTAATTTAATTTAATTTTTTTCATTACAATTTTTTATTAAATTTAATTAAAAAAAATTAAAGTTATTGGAAAGAATGCCGATGTTGACGACTTTCCAAGTCCAACAGGATTAACTCCGGTTCATGTGGTGCATCCAGTAGACTATAAAAATGTTGTTCATCGATGTAATTGAATTTAATTATTTGATTATTTTATTAAATTTTATAAAATTTAAAGTGACTGGAATAACAGACAATATAGAAGATAAAAAACTGGGACACAGCGAACCGGTAAATTTTTCATACATCTAAAAATTGGAATTTATGAAAAATTTTTTAATGGCTATAGTTTCTTACAAAGTGATCAATTTAATTAAGTTTCCACCAAAACCCGAAGATAAATTCGTTATTCATCAGTCGCAACCGCAACCTATTCAACATAATCCATCAGCGGCAGATTCAGTGATGATGGCACAAAATGTTGATCAAAATCAACAACATTCATCATCGGCTACTGGAAATCAAAAAATTATAGATAATATAGCAAGAACACGGCAACGTTTATTAGAGCAACGAAAACATAGATTAGAACAACAAAATCTGGGACAATTGGGGATAATCCAAGGAACGCCATATTTAGGTGAGTCAGTGGGCATCAATAAATTAATGGGCAAAATTAAATTTTCGTATTACGACATTGCGGGCCCGACACTTGCGGACGAAACGGTCTGGCGCCGATGGTGGTAAAACTATTATATGGAATTTTTTATGGCATATTATAAGGCATAAAATTAGCTACAAAATGACCTCAAAAGTCTTGGACAAAGTTGAATATTCACTGAGTTATGGCCAAAAAACAGCCAAAGACACAATTTTAATTAAATCAAAGGTTTTTGGCCATAACTCGGTGAATATTCAACATTGGCTAATGTTTTTGATGTCATTTTGTAGCTAATTTTATGCAATAGCTTTGACACCATCGGCGCCAGACCAAATGGTCCGCTATTGTCGGGTCCGCAAGTGTTTAAATCCTAAAGAGACTGGAATGGATGCACCAGCCAATGATAATCAACAAATTGCCCATCAACAAAATCCATTGGAAATTCAAAATCCATTAACACAAAACGACGCAAATGCATTGCATCATTATCTTCAAGAAATAGAAAAAAATTTACTGCATTCTCCCGCTGCAAAAGGCCCGGGATCATCATCTGCTTCGGCTGGGATCCATCATTATCTTCAAGAAATAAAACAAAATTTGGGACTGCATTCTCCTCCTGGAATAGTCCAGGGATCATCATCTACGTCAACTGGGGTCCATGGTCACCATCAACTAATTCAGAATGCTGGAATAGGCCAAGGGTCATCATCATCATCGATTCCAGGGCATCATCAACAAATTCATGGCCAACATCAAATGTTGCCACAATCTGTGGCCGATCCAAATCCGAATCAACAAATGCAGACAGAAGCTAATTCAGCACATCAATATTCAAATGGTAAAAACAATAAATTTAAATTTTTATTATTAGAAAGAATTTTTCATTGAATTAAATTTTTATGTAATATATAGAATTAATAATATTAATAAATATTAATACCATGTGGTATTAGTTTTGAACCAAAAACAATATAAGGTTTAAAAAGTTTAAAACCTTTACTTTTTTTGGTCAAAACTAGACAAATTATATAATATACCATTCGATGCGTCTTGAAGAGATCTACGAATGGGCATATCGTTTGGGGGTCTAGGACAATCCACTAAACCGTTATAAGCTTTTCGCCATTTTTAATATTCTATTCGCCATTTTCAAAAATTTATTCGCCAAATTAAATACTATCCTTAAGGTAATGGACAAAATTCTATTTAAATTTTTTAAAAATTTAGTTTAAAAAAATAATATAATTTGATTCGCAACAGGGCTGCCATAATACCGGGGAAACCCGGCATTTCCCGGGTTTTTGATGTCCCGGCCGGGGTTTTGCCGGGGTTTTGAAAGTGCCGGGTTTTTTCGCCGGGTTTTTCATATTTTGCCGGGTTTTGCCGTGTTTTTAAATTTTTAGCTAAATTTTTCGCTGCGCGGCCATTTTTGGGTCTAATTTTTCGCTGCGCGGCCATTTTTGGGTCTAATTTTTCGCTGCGCGGCCATTTTTGGGTCTAATTTTTCGCTGCGCGGCCATTTTTGGGTCTAATTTTTCGCTGCGCGGCCATTTTTGGGTCTAATTTTTCGCTGCGCGGCCATTTTTGGGTCTAATTTTTCGCTGCGCGGCCATTTTTGGGTCTAATTTTTCGCTGCGCGGCCATTTTTAGCTAATTTTTCTTCCAAGCAGGGCCCATTTTTAGCTATTTTTTCTCCCTATCAGGGCTTTTTTAGCTACTTTTTCTACCTATCAGGGCCATTTTTAGCTAATTTTTTTCCTTCCTTCGCGGCTTTTTCTGGCTAAACTTTTTGACGGCAGACCGATTTTTAAAGCTTATGATATCTTTATTTCATAACGCACATGCTCAAAAAGTCAATTAAAAATATAAATCTGAAGTAGAAAATTTTTACAAGCTTTTACTAAATTGCATTTTAACACGTTTTAAAAGATGCCGGGTTTTTACCGGGGTTTTGAAAATGTTTGCCGGAGTTTTGCCGGGTTTTTAGACCCGAATGCCGGGGTTTTGCATTTTGGAGATGGCACCCCTGATTCGCAAAGAGTAAAGAATTAAAGATATTTAAGTGGACATTATATATTAAATATTTGAAAGGTGCCATTTTTGCTGAAATATAAGAAAAAGATTCATTTACGATATAAACTGTGTTCTATATTAACGAACAATTAAGAAAATTAAGAATTTTTTTATAATAGACTAAATTATTTTTTATTTACTTAAAATATTAAAATAAAAACTAATTTTATAAAAATAAATTTTTAAGAAATGAATGCAGCGATTGGAGAAATCGATCAAAAATTGCGTAAATTAATCGAGGAAGATCGAAATTTGGCGATGGAATTTAAAACTATTTGCCACAATTTAGGGGAACATGAACTCAAAATAGTGAAGATGAGCGATGAAGAAGTGCAAGAAATGGAGGCACACAAGATTAAATTGAACCAACGTAGAATGTCATTGAGCAATAAAATTGCGCAATTGCGAAGCCAAAAAGAACGCTTTCTGAAGCAACTTCATGAAAATATGCCAAAATGAAGCAACACTAAAAATTGCAAAGAAAACATATTTTTCATTATTGGACCAAAATTATTCAAATTGATATTTTTATTTTGTGATTTTTAAATATTTCTTTCCTTTTTACTATCTTTTCTGAATTTCATGCACATTTTTTTATATTTTACCGATAAATTTTTTCTGGTAAAATATAATTATGCCATTTATAAAATTAAATGAAATTAATTTATTTTTTAACATTCCACTTAAAATTAAATTGGATCAAAATAGTCAAAACAAAATTCTTATTATTATTACACTGAAAAGAGCTATTTCATTTTACCGATTTAAATTTTCATTTAATTTCGATATTTTTAATACCAATTGAAAGTTTTATCTATTTAATTTAATTCTCCATGAAATAGACAACAATCAATTAAATGTTGAAAAATAATTCCATCCAAATTGATTAGGAAATGGATGATGATGGTTTAAAAAAGACTACATCCAAAGTTAATCTGAGGAATTAGATTTTATCTTCATTGAGCTGACTGGCTGGAAAGCTTATTTGGCCACTGCTGCTGATCTTCGTTTTCCTTCCTTTTTCAACAACATCCCTTTTTGTAAATTCCCTTTTTGCCAGAGCTCTGCCAGCATTTTCCCACTTGTTCAAATCAATTCCATTTTTCATTCAACAAGGAAAATTTTCTAATACATTTTTTCTACATTTTGATGAGTCTTTGATTCATTCGATTGGTTTATTCTTGAACAATCCCATGGTATTATTCACTTGTTAGGGCAAATGGCTAATAACCAATTTATTGTTGCTCCATCTGATTCCTTCCAAATTCCAACTTTTCGAACACTTTGAATTTGGGATTCGATAATTATTTTTATTAATTTCACATTTCGATTTTTATTTAACCTCTTTCTGATTCCATTCCTATCGAATTGCTATGAATGAAAATGTGAAATATTTTAAAAATCTCACAATAAATTCGTCCAAATTTAATACACTCAGAATTCTGCAAAGATTATTTGTGCGAATTTTAAAATTTAAATTAAGTTTAGTCACTCATCACACTAATTCTCATTTTTATTCTATTTCTTTAATTTTGATCAAATTCTTCAATAAAACCATTTCAAAAATAATATTATCTATTTTATTTCTCACTCTTATTCAGATTCAAAATACTCAATCCAAAAATAACAAATTTTGTCGAAATGGCAATCATCGGTCTGATGTTTTCGACCACGTTCGCCATTTTCATTTTTGCATCCGTGTTCGTGATTCCCGTCCCTGTGGTTGTCAGCATTCGATCGCCATTTCGCGGTATGTCTGAATTCAATAAAAAATATTCAAATATTCAATGGTGGTTTTAAAGTAATTAAATGATTAATGTTCTGGGCAATAGCTAGAAGGGTTTTACGGCATAAAGATGGAATTGGATTACTATTGAAAGGGGTATATTTTAGAAGGAATTGATGGAATTTTACGATGAGAGGAATGAATTAAATAAAATTAAAATAATGTGAATAAAGTAAAAAAGCAAAAAATAAATTTAAAAAATAATTAAAATTGGCAAAGACAGCTCAATTAAGTTAAAAATATTTAATTTTTTAATTTCCACAGGCATTAAATGCTATCAACAAGAACCCGGCTGGCGTTTTTGGGATTGGGGCGAATGCATGGATCCGACTAACGTTTGTGCTCGTGTCAAAAATTGTAACCACCAAGAATCGCTGAAGATTGGGATTGGTACAGCCAATAGGAAATTTGGAATTGGCGATGGTTAGTTTTTTTATATGTTAAAAATGGGGAAAAAAATCCCAAAATATTTTTTATTTTAAATATATTCTTGCGGATAATGATATTTATTGAATAAATAATTTTGGTACTACTTAATTAACGGGGGGGGGGGGGGGGGGGGGGGGAAATGTATTATTTTTCCTCCCCAGATTAAAAAGTCTTTAACACAATAGAAGACAAACTTTAAACGCATTTTACCCTACCCTAACCTTTAAATCCTACCTACACCAAACCTAATCCCGCCCTACCCTAAAACCTATCCAGCCATACCCAAACCTAACCCAAATCTTTCTTAAAAGGGGTCTGTCTAAATACCTAATGAGGCTTAGGTTAGGGTAGGGTAGGATTTAGGTTTGGCCCAGGAGATTTAGGAGTTGGGTTTGGATTAGGTTTAGGGAGGGTTATATTAGACTTTTAAGGTCTAGAATTTACTTTCATATTATTTTTCGGTCCTTAAGTATCAAGGAAGGCAAAATAATTAATTTTCGGGTGTCCCCCCCCCCCCCCCCCCGTTAAATTTTCGCCCCTCCCCCTCTTCACCATTAACCTTGCCCCCACCCCCGTTAATTAAATAGTATCATAATTTTAATTCATTAAATTTGAATAAAAATGTGCTAATATTAAAGGTAAAGCACAAAAGTATTTAATTTATTTTTATTTTTTTTTTTGCAGAAGTCCGTGGATGTGCCCGACATGATTTTTGTGATAGTGAGGAATTTGCCGGATGTGATTGCAAAATTTGCTATTCGGATAGTTGCAATGCGGCATTGGGCCAGCAGAAAATGACAATCGGTGGAGGATTGATGATGCTTGCTTTGACCATGGCCATTCCAATTTGTGGCATTCTTGGCCATTTGTTTATGCCGCACAATCTGCTGATGATGATTGTTGGCGAGGATGGTTGAATTTGACAGAAAGATGGAGAATTGCACAAATTCCAGAGGAAATGATGGAGAAAATTTAATTAAAAATGTCATAAATAATAAAATGATGATGATGACAAATTCCATTTTCCAAGTTCCACCCGATTTTTTAAATATTTTTAATTAATTCTATCTTAATTTTGGAAATAACAATAAATTATTCGAAAATGGAATTAAAATTATAAAACTTTTCTTGATTGGAATATTTTAAGTAATGCAATTTCAAGTTCCAAGAAAAATCAATTGAAAAATGTTGAAAAATAAAAAACTCCATAGTCAATTTGGTCATCGCTTATCTCTTCGATATTCCTAGATCAATCATAAACAGATTTTGTAAATAGATGAATTGAAAAGAGGCAAATTTGACCAATTTCGCCATCTCAATGAATTTTGAATTGATTTTAAATTTATTCTTCTCATTCACAGCTAGCGGCTCTTCCATTATATCTTTTTAATGAATGCGAGCCTATTTCAGCAAAAATGCAATTTAAATATCGAAACTGTTTTTAGTTATTTACAAGCATTAACTAAAAAATAATGATAATTTCGGACTGAGCATATTGAAAACATTAAAACCATGTTCAGCAGAACATATAAAGATAAAAAACATGGTTTAATAGAAATGTTTTAAACAATTTTTTGGTGAAATTCGGGACACGCTTTTTATTACGATTTATGAATAATGATTTAAAAATGTTTTGAATGAGAGGCAATCCTAAAGAATCCGGGCCACAAAAAATTTTTTTTAAAAACAGCTTTTCTAGGATAAAAATTGATGCTGAACTCAGATCTAACATCCTTTTTGTCATCTTGGTAAGATAATGACAACTTTTATCAAGAAAAAAGTAAAGGGGGGACCAAGGGCATTTTTGGTCAAAATTTTTATATGGCCAAATAATAGCTCAATCAACGCAGCTCGATGAGAGGAATCGAATGGTACCACTTTTATAGGGTAATATGCAGTTATTGTCAAGTTATGACCAAAAGAAATTTTGTCTTGGTAAGGTATTTAGACCTCTAACTTGCCAATAATTAAATATTACCCTATAAAAGTGGTACCATTCGATTCCTCTCATCGAACTGCGTTGATTGAGCTATTATATTACCATATAAAAATTTTGACCAAAAATGCCCTTGGTCCCCCCTTTGCTTTTTCATGGTAAGAAGTTGGCATTATCTTACCAAGATGGTAAGATGTGACAAAATGAATACCAAATTTGAACTCGGCATCAATTTTTACCCTAGAAAATCTGTTTTTAAAAAAAATTTTTTTGTGGCCCGGATTCTTTAGGATTGCCGAATGAGAGATTAAGTTTGCGATTAAGTTGAATGATGAGAGTGAAGAGATGCAGATACGCTATACACAACACAAAACTAGCTATCCAATTCATCCTCAATCCCCATTCCCCAATCCCCATCCGTCCGTCTTACTGCTGCTGGCCATGGCCATTGACCAATCGATATTTTTTATCACGACCCATACCCATCCCCAATTTCATCATCATCATTTTCATATTCCCATTTGCCATTTCACATCCCCATTGCCCATTCCACAAATCACAAATTGTTTTTTTTGTCCTTGCTGTTGTTATTACTTATTAGCTATTGCCATTCAAACATTCACATTATCCATTTCTTAACAATTTTATTTATCGGCCAATAAATAAAAAATAAACCAATACTTACGCATATTTTATTAAAGTTGTTTTAATTTTAGAAAAAGCTAAACAATTGAATATTCTCAATAATCAAGAATCATTTTGTCAATTTAAATGGAAAATAAGCAAAAGCCAGCAGCAGAAAGTGAAGATTCAATTTGCAGTGATTTGGAACAATTGAATTTGGCCGATTTTGCATTGGGCGAAGTTGAAGCCAAGTCAAGTGATGGAACAGCTGGGGAAATTGAAAAGATGAAGGTTAATATTTTAAAAATAATTTTAAAATAAATTTATTTATCAGGCTGAATTGGCGGAATTGATGAAGAAGGAAATGGAGGCCATGAAATTGGCCAGCAAAGCGGACTCAAACGAAATTGCCAACAAATTTGATGGGAAAATTGATCGTTTGGAGAAATATGTAATTTTAATTTTTACTGAAAATTTAAATACTAAACCTGAAGATACTTATAGTTTAATTCGAATTGGTATCCAAAATTAAATAATGATTTTTAATCATCTCGAAAAATCTAAAAAATTATTTTTCAATGTCAGATGAATGATCAATTTCAAAAATTGGCCCAAGAGAATCAGAAGCAAGGGAAAAAAGAAGACAAATCGCTCGAAGGAAAATTGGCAAAATCGGAACAGGCAATGGGCAAATTGAAGAAAGAAATTGACCGCAAGAATGAAAAATTGGCAGAGAAGGATAAGGAAATTTTTGCATTGGAAGTGGAAATTGTTGGGCTTAAAAGGGAAATTGGCCAAAATGATCAAAAGATGGAGAAGAAGGCTGAGGAAATTTGTGCACTGAAAGAAGAAATTGGCCAAAAAGACCAGAAATTGGCAGAACAGGAAGCAAAAATCGTCGCATTGGAAAATGAAATTGATGGGCAAAAAGCAAAAATTGGCCAAAAAGACCAGAAATTGGCAGAACAGGAAGCAAAAATCGTCGCATTGGAAAATGAAATTGCTAAACAAAAGAAGGTGGTTGATCAACAATCAACTATTGGGAATGCCAAAATTGAACGATTGGTTGGTTAATTTTTTACATTAAATTATTTTAATTTTGCAAAAGCATTAATCCGGATAAAAGCTTTAATGGCAATAAAATGGAATAAACAAAAAAAATCACAACATTTTATTTCAAAGCTAAAGCTATTGCCCTTTATTTTCCAAAAAAATTTCTAATTTGAAAAATTTTTTGAATTGTATTGTCCCACATAAATATTTTTACCCAAAAATTTTATACTCAAACATCAATCTTTTCATCAAAGCTTCCACCTCTGCCGTCGTCAAAGATTCCACCTCCAATAAAGCGTCCAACTCAACCAAAGCTCCCACCTCCTCCCAGCCGGTGGACTTCTTATCTCGCTGCCATCAATTCTTCCAATGCAAAACCAACAAAAACACCCACTGTTGGTGGTGATGCCAACAAAACGGGACCGAAGAAGGATTCAAAGTAAGGGTGGAAAAAAATTAAAATTTACAAAATATTATTTTTTCAGTTTGTATGGATATTGTGCCGGTTGTGAGCAAGGATTTTTGTGAGTTAAAATTTCCATTTTTTAAATGCAAAAATTTAATTTTTGATAATTTTAAATTATTATCTTCCATTAATTGATTCTTCTTAATTATTTTGTTAGTGAAGATAATTCATGGTAAAAGATAAAATATTGATGCTTAATGGATATTAGCAATTAAAATTAAAAAATATGATGAAAAGTCGAAAAATAAATTAAATATTGTATTTTCTCTTTCACAGGCGAACTGATTGGGTCCATCAAGTTGGTGATCTTCTCTATCATGCTGTCTGCTTCAAATGCGAATTCGATAATTGTCGCCGTCAATTGATCGATTTCAATGAATTTTTGCTGGATTACATTATTCCACATAAAAATCGCGCACTTGGCAAGATGGTTCCCCAAATTCTTTGCCCAAATCACTACAATTCTTCGGCATCAAAAATGCCAATTACTGAGGGTGACAAAAATAAAAATTATTTTTATTAAAATTATTATTTTTAGCTCGTCTAATTCTTGTCAGTGAATGCTATGTTAAATGAAGAGAAGAATGATAATGAAAGAAGATTGAAGGGCAAATTATATTTGTTTGGTGCCCTAATTTGAAATATACATCGAACATTTTCACTTTTACACTTTGACTTAATTATCAATACATTTTTGCTATAAATTCTTCAAAATATTCTGATCTTTCTTTCTGGAAATGATAAATAAAGATTTACCTTCATTTAAATATATTTAATTTTAATTAATCCATTTTCATTTTGGATTATTAACTAATTAAATTTTTCGAACCCTCATGATTTAACAATTTAAAAAATGCAATTCAATCAAAAAAATGTAAAAAAATTCTAAGGTATTAATAAATTAAATACCAACTAAAGAAGCAAATAAAAATCAAAATTTCAGCTCTTTTCTTTCAAAGTTAATTTGGTCGCTAGCCAATTTTTTCCATCCAGGAAAACATATTGAAATTAGGCAAAATAAGCTGGTAGGCCAAAATTCAATGAAGAAAAAATTTTAAAGTAATTTTTTATGTTCACTAGCCTTTTTTCCTTTATTTTTTATTATGAGTGCAAAATGCAAACGAGTTCTGCTGAAAAAATGTGGTTTAAGACATTTTTCCAAACCGGTTTTGGGCTATTTACAAGGATTAAACTAAAAACAAATGATTTTTTCGGATTTAGCATGTTGGATAATCTTTAAAATCATTCAAAACACTAGTTTTTAAATGATAAAACTAGTAAAAACATTGTTTATTGAAATGTTTTATTTTACGACGTTTTTAATTGAAATTCGGAAATATGCTGCTTTTTATGTTAATTATAAAAGGTTTAAAAATGTTTTGAATGAGAGATGAAGATGAATGATGATGATGATGATTGTGCAGAAACAAATGAACACACAAAAATAGCCTATTATTCACCCCTATCCGTTATATTGCTGCTGGCCATTGAGCATTGACCAATCGATTTTTTTTATCACGAACTCAATTCAATCCCCAACTCAATTTCAATTTTCATATTTCCATTCCCATTGCCAGTATTTTTTCCAATCTGTCACGGCCATTCACATTCCTCCATTTTTAAAATATTTATCGGCCAATAAAAAATAAACCATTAAAATTAAAGGCATCGATTAGCAACACAAACAAAAAACATATATTATTAAAGCTATTTTAATTAATTTTAGAAAAAGCTACACATTTGATTATTCTCAACAATCAAGAATAATTATTTTGTCAATTTCAATGGAAAATAAGCAAAAGCCAGCAGAAAGTGAAAGGTCATCGATTTGCAGTGATTTGGAACAAATGAATATGGCCGATTTTGCATTGGACGAATTTGAGGCCAAACCAAATGATGGAACAGCTGGGGAAATTGAAAAGATTAAGGTGGGTATTTTGAAAAATAGTTTAGCTAAATTGAATTTTAGGCTGAATTGGCGGAATTGAAGAAGGAAATGGAAGCCATGAAATTGGCTAGCAAAGCGGATTCAAATGAGATTAGCAGCAAATTGGGTGGGAAAATTGATCGTTTGGAGAAATATGTAAATTTTATTGAATAATTATTTTACTAAAGCCAAAAATATAATCATTGGTGATTATTATTCTTACTCTAAAATTTGGAGAAATTCATCTCAAATTTTTCGAATTTCATTTTTTTCAGTTCGATGAAAAAATGGTGGCGAATGAGAAGAAAATTGGCAATTTGGACATGGAAATTGGCCGACTCATAAATGGAATGGAAAATGTGAAGAAGATGATGGAAGAGAAGCCAAATGAATCAATGAAGGAAAAGTTGGCAAAAACGGAGGAAGAAATGGCCAAATTGAAAGAAGAAATTGACCAAAAGGACCACAAATTGGCCGAACATGAAGCAAAAATTGAATCTTTGGAAGAGCAGATTTCTTCGCAGGATAAAATTTTGGAGAAGAGAGGAGCAAAAATTTGCACATTGGAAGAGGAAATTGGCCAAAAGGATGAAAAATTAGCAGAGAAGGTTGAGGAAATTTGCACATTGATTGAAGAAATTGGCCAAAAGGATGAAAAATTAGCAGAGAAGGTTGAGGAAATTTGCGCATTGAAAGAGGAAATTGATGAGCTCAAAAAGGAAATTGGCCAAAAAGTACAACAGCTGGATGAGAAGGAATTAAAAATTTACAAATTGGAATATGAAATTGAACAACAGGATGAAAAATTAACAAGCAAAATTTGTGAATTGCAAAGGGAAATTGGCACATTGGAAGAAGAAATTGGCCAAAAAGACCAAAAATTGGAAGAGAAGGACGAGGAAATTTATTCATTGGAAGAGAAAACTGCATATTTGAGGGGAAAAATGGAGGAGAAAGAAGCAAAAATCGGCGCATTGGAAAATGAAATTGATGGGCAAAAAGCGAAAATTGGCCAAAAAGACCAAAAATTGGTCGAGAAGGAAGCAAAAATTGGCTTATTGAAAAATGAAATTGCCAAGCACAAGAAGGTGATGGTGGATCTGCAATCAATTATTGCGAATGCGAAGATTGATCAGGTCAAACCATGGATTAGTTAAATTTAATTTTTATATCAAAATTTTTGTAAGTTTTGCTTTTTTGTAATAGTATATTTGGAAGAGGTTTCAAAAATTTATAAAATTGACAAAACGAAAACAAATTTATTGGTGTCCATACAAATCTTTAAATACCCACAAAAAATTTTCATTTAAGCATTCACCCATCCATCCCACTAATTCTTCCAATGCCAAACCAACAAAAGCACCAACTACTACGACTAATTCTTCAAAGTGAATGGAATAAAAATTAAAATTTTTTAAATTATTATTTTCTTTTCAGTTTGTATGGATATTGTGCCGGTTGTGAGCAAGCATTTTTGTGAGTTAAAAATTTTTATGGTCAATTATTAATTATCTTTCATAATTGAATCTGCTACTTACATACCTTATATGAGAAACACAATGATTATGATTTTAAAATTTAAATTATTATTAATAATTTATTGGCAAAATTTTGGAATAAAATGTAAAATTTTACGATTAAAATTAAGAAAATACCAAGTAAAATCAAAATTAAATTAAATATATATTTGCAAAATTTTTAAATAAAATTTCTATATCATAGACAAACTGATTGGGCCCGTCAAGTTGGTGATCTTTACTATCATGCTGGCTGCTTCAAATGCGATCATTGCCGTCTTCAATTCCTCGCTGGTGAAGAATTTGGCCAGGATTTCAAAATTCAACATAAAAATCGCTCACTTGGCAAAATGGTTCCCCGAATTCTTTGCAAAAAGGACTACATGGAATTGGTTGTCGAGAAGGAGGTAGAACTCGCCCTCTCCCTTGCAAAATATAAAAGCAAAATATTCCAAACAAATAATCAGTTTTGAATTTTAGGTAAGGGTATTTTAATAATAAAATTTGTAATAATTTATTTGAAAAATTTTCGCTAAAAATAATTTTCAAAAACATAAAAATTTTCAAAATTCAATTGGAATTAAAATACAGCCTAAATTCTATTTATTACCTCAAAATTATTAAAAAAAAATCAAAAAGTTGGATAATTTTGAATGTTAACATTTTGCACAAATGGTACAAAATTGATGACAAATTCATGCTTATTTAATATTCCAAATTAGTATTTTTTTTTATTTTTTAAATACTTTATTTTAGTCAACTCAAGTGGTCAATGCTGTAAAAGTGAGCGATCCTGGAACGAAATATCCTTATGTTGGTTCCACATGGCAAATTTATGATCGAGAATGAGGATTAAATGAGAAGAATATGTTCGGATTACGGAATTAAATATGGAAAATTTTCACTTTTACAATTGATTGAATCATCAATTTAATTTGTTTTGTTCTAAAAATCATCAATACATATTTTTGCATTTTATTTGGATAAATGATAAACGATTTATTTTCATAATTAGAGAGAATAATGTACAAATTCCCAGATGGAAATAAGGGTAGCTACTAGCTAACAGCAATGTTAAATTGGTAAAACGAATTTTAAACTCTGATTTTTCCTTTCTTATTATAATTTTTTTTCACAAACTAAATTATTAATTAATTTAAATTAATTATTACTTTAATATGTGTTCTTTTTTAAGTTAATTATTTCAAAAATTTAATCATTAGGATGTATTTCCTCGATTAGAGGCCTATTGGATTATAATTTCGAAAAATTGGTAATCTACTCTATCGACATTTTTAAACAAAATATAACTTTTTTTTTTGTAGAGTCCCATAGCACTAATAAAAAATGCAATAAAATTTTTTTTCAAAAAGTAAAGCTGGCCAAGAAACACAGTGCCGTGGAGTAGAAAAGTAGGATCTAATAGAGGGAATATGGTATTTGAAAATGGCATAATTTAATTTAATATTTTAAATTAACATACTTAATAATAAAATGATGATAATTGATAACAAAATTCCCAATCTATTAAATGTCAATTCCACAATTCATTATTTTATTTTAAATTTAAAATTAATAGTCCTTTTTTCGATAATAATCACCTTTTCCTAACGCCATTTTTGACGACAAACAACAAAATTTTTTAAATTTATTTTAAAATTGAGAAAATCCTTAAAACATAATACATAATATGCAATAAAATTTGAATTTTTGAATAATTTTTTATTATTGAGTTTGAGGATAGATAAAGGAGGTAGAAGCGATGTATGAGTTTCTCCACAGTACATTAAAGAGAATAGCAAAATTGCCCCGGGCAATCAAGCAAAATAAAAAAAAAAAGAATGGGAAATTGCCTCAGGGAAAAGGGGCAAAAATGCTGCTTAAAAAGGGAGGAGAGGTCAGTAATTTTGGATTGGATTGGATGAATGGAATGGATGTGGATGGGAAAATTAGACCACTTGGCTTGGGTTTTGGGTACTTGGGGCAATTTATAGAGAATTGAGGATTTTTTGTTTATTAATGAATGAAGATGAGTTGCATTTAAAATCATAATTCCCATCTTTGACCAACATTGACCTTATTAGTCCATTATTTCATTTATTTCCCCCAATTCACCATATTTTTCTATTCATTCGCCAATCTTATTTTGCCATTCACTTTCATTTCCCCATTTTTTTTTCTAAATGAATTCATTTCCTTTATCAATTAAAAAATAGGTAGGGCAATTGGATAGACAAGAAATGAACACCAAAGTATTATTGTATCAAAAAATTTTAAATATTTTAGACAAAAATTTTTTAATAATTTTGATTTCCTAACCAAAAAATTTCCTAATCATCCAACAACAATTTTGCCTATTTCAATGGAAAATCAGCAGTCAGCACAAAGTGATGGATCGTCGATTTGCAGTGATTTGGAACAATTGAATTTGGCCGATTTTGGACTCGAAGAATTTGAGGCCAAGTCGAATGATGGAAAAGCTGGGGAAATTGAAGAGATGAAGGTGAATATTTCTAAAATAATTTCAAAATAAATTTAATTTTCAGGCTGAATTGGCGGAATTGAAGAATGAAATGAAGGCAATGAAATTGACAAGCAAAACGGATTCAGATGAAATTTCCGACAATGATATTTTGTTATTGGAGGAAAATGTGGCAAAAATGATTATGGATAACATAAAAATGGAAAGAGAAATTACTGTTTTTGAAGTGATAAATGAAAATGACGAACGAAAATTGGTCGAGTTAAAGTTTCAAATTGGTGATTATGGAATACGATCTGTGATGGCCGAATTAAAGCAAATGGGAGGAGAGCAGAATAATGGAAATTTAAAGGTTTGAGTTTCCCTAATTCTGCTGCTGGTGGGTCATATAAATATTCAATGTTCAAAATGCGTAATTCCCCTCCCCCCCCCCCTAAACAATCAAATTCATCAAAATTTAAAAAAAAATGTTTTTTGGCCAATTTTTAAGGTTTTATTAGATTTTGGTCATTGTCAAGGTTCGGAAAATAGTGACAAAAATTCAAAAAAAGTGATAAAAAAAATTTTCAAAAATTTTTTTTTGAAGAAATAGGCCTCTTTCCTAAATTTTCTTCAAGATTATTATCCTAACGCATAAAATTTTTGGCGAAAAATGATCTAATAAGTAAAATTTTAGACCCCTAATTGGTTTATTGGAAAATTTTGACAAAAAAATTATTCAAGAAAGAAAATTTTGATTTTAGATAAAATTTTCCTAAAATTTCAAAAGATCGAAATGGATGTAAAAAAGTGAAATAATGAAAAAAAAAATGACAAAGTAGTGAAAAAAAAAGAAAAAGTGTAAGGTTGAAAAAATTCAATATTTTGAGCAATCAAGTTAGAAATGCTTTTTTTTAAATATTTATAGGCATAAATAATACATCGCTTAAAATAATTAAATCACTATTTTTTTCCGCACCTCTAATCATTTTACTTATTTGGATTTGGACAATAAAATGGTTTAATAATATACATTCATTAAACATATTTGATTCTTTATTTTAAATGTATTACGGAATTCTCTTTGATTTTAAAAACACTTCTCCGTCCCAATTTTGAGCCAAAATAACTTATTAATTTTTAACCATAGAATGTTGATCAAATTATTGAGTCGATGGCTGATGAATATGAGAAGAATATGATTGATGAGGTTAAAAAGCAAATTGATGAAATTGAGAAGAAACTCAGTGAAAACCGAAATAAAATCACAGAAAATTATGCGAAGATTAATGAAAATAAGAAGAAAATTGAACAAAAGAATGAGCAAATCCTCAATTTTAAATTGGAGAAGAATAAAGAATGGGAGAATGCACTGCTGGAGATGAAATATATTTCATTCGATTATGTGGGATATGACACGATTAAGGAACTAAAAGAGAAGACAGGGAATGAATTGAGCGAAGAACAAATCATAATTTGGCTGAAAAATTCAGAGGTAAATTGTAGAGAGCGGATCCGTCCCATACACGGACCGTTTTTCTATGAAGTGTCCAAAAAAGGCACTATTAAATTCTGTTTAATCCGCTTTTTGTGCCGGCAAATCAGAGATCCGTTTTTCGACGATTTTTGCCTTTTTTAAAATTAATTTATGGATATTTTTATTCAAAGTTCGAATCCAACCAAGGGCATATAATTTTTTACTTTGATATATATCGGTGAAAGGTTTATGAGCAAAATTAATTATTCAAATGACTTTTTTTAATGAAATAAATGAATAATATTAATTTCATTTATTTTTTTACATGAAGAATTTTTTTGAGAAAAACGGGTACATGCAATGTTTTAGCCGTTTTTTAGAAAATTGGCACGGTAAAACGGTGCAGAATAATTTAAAAACCGGTTTCCGTGCACGGAAATTATGAAAAGCCTCTCTCTAGTAAAATTTCATATATATTTTTAAAAAAAATTAATGATGAAATTAATAATTTTAGAAGAAGTATCGGGATTATCAACGAAAAAAAGATGCCATTACCGTCCTAACATCCACTTTTGAACAAAACAAATTGTTGGAGGAAAAGTTGGAAGAAAAGGAGAAGGAAAATGGCAAATTGAAAGATGAAATCGCCGAGATGGGGAAAAAGCATTCAATTTTTGAAAAGCAAATATTAATGCTGGAAACAATGGTTCAGAAAATGGAAGAAATGGGAATGGCAAAGATGGAGAAGAAAAATAATGATGATGAAAAAATGGAAAAAGGAATAATGGAAAAATGCGAACAGTTGCTAAATAATGAAAATGAGGAACAAAATGGCATTGGGGACAAAACAATGGTAAAAAAATTTATCAAACAATTGATAATATTAATATATTGGGTACTTACTTTTTATCTGTACCCAGATTTTGAAAAAAAATTTTTTGTAAATGATTTACCAATCGACGCGTTTCGGCGAGATGGTTATGAAAATTTCAAAAATTTTGATCGCGCGAGCATTTTTGGCCAAATTATGGCCATTTGAAAATCGCAAAAGTGAATGGTCCTCCCTATGGGTCGAAAAAGCGAAAATTTTTTTAAAATTTTTTCGGACAATTTACCGTAAATTTTTTATTAGAAGCCCATGAACTTATAAATTTCGTAGCCTCTCTAGGGTGGGCTTCTAATAGGGAGTGAGTGGGCTTCAAATAGAGAGTGGGCTTATAAATTTCAGAGAAGAAAAATGGATGAAAATAAATTTTTTTGATAAAATTTTCAGCAAATCAAAATATGTTTTTACAATCCAAATTATGTTTTTACAATATTTTTTCAATTTTATGATTTAAAACTTGTTTATAAATTTGATTTTATAATATGCAAGATATTTTTTGATTCAAATCATGTTTTTTAGATTCAAAATATGTTTTTCAAAATGTTTCTATTATGCCCAACATGTCTTAAAAATGTTTTTTGCAATTAAAAAACATTTCTCCATTGTCTTTTTGGAATTCACAATATTTCTCCAATGTTTATAAGATTCTAAATTTTTTAAATGTTTCTTTAATTCACAACATTTTTAAAAATGTTTTTTTTGGGATTCACAACATTTCTATAAATGTTTTTCTGATTCAAAATATGTTTTTCAAAATGTTTCTAGTATTCCCAACATTTTTTAAAAAAAGTTTTTTCGGATTCACAACATTTCTACAAATGTTTTTTTGATTCGGAATATGTTTTTATAAATCAAAACATGTTTTATATAATGTTTTTTATAATTTTTTTTAACAAATAAGAAAATGTTTTTGCAACATTTTTTTATGTTCTCAATATGTTTTTAAATTTTAAATTTGTTACATCATTTTTTTAAAATTCACAACATGTTTTTATAAATCAGAACATGTTTTACCATTTAAAATTAAGTTATACAAGTAAAAATCAAACATGAAAAAAATTTTTTTCTGGGGTGGGCTTCAAATAGGGAGTGGGCTTCAAATAGAGAGTGGGCTTATAAATTTCGGAGCCTCTCTAGGGTGGGCTTCTAATAGGAAATTTACGGTATAGCTCATTCGATGCGACTCGATGAGAGAAGCTCGAATCTGCCATCGGTTACGCATAACACTCAAAAATAAAAAAAAGTTACAGTCGGACAAATCCTTCGACCCATAGAGGGGACCAAGCACTTTTCGATTTTCATGAGATCATAACTTTTTTTAATTTTGAGTTTTATGCGAAGCCAATAGCATTTTCGTAATCAGCTCGTCAAACGCGTCGATTGTTATATCATTTACAAAAAAAAAGTTTTTTTTCAAAATCTGGGTACAGATAATACGTAAGAACGTAAGTATCATATATTGCCAATTATTATTTTTCATTTAAATGATTAAAAAAATATAAAATGATGCCAATATAATTAAATTATGTAAAATATAATTTATAGGAAAAAATTCCACAAAAACGCGGAAATTTGGTGTGCAGCAATTGCAATTCGACGAAACCAACACTATGGCGACGAAATGAGAATGGAGAGCCTGTTTGCAAGTGGGAATTAATTTTTATTTAATTATAAATTTAACTTAATATTCTTTTATAATTTAAATTTTTTAAAAGGATCCTTCATTTTTTTTGTAATAATTTTTTTATTCGAAAACTTAATTTTTTAGTGTTTTATGGCATTTTTTTGAAGAATTATCAAACAATTTTCAAATTAATAGCGATCCTGACCTAAAAATCCATTTTGGGAATAGAAATTTAGAAATAGATAGGCATAATTTTAAAGTAAATTAATGTAAAATTGTATTTGATTTTTAGAAAGTTTTATATAAGAGTTTTTTTTTTATTATTTTATTTTATGTATCTTAAATTGGCATTAAAAATATATAGTTAAATGCTTCATTCTAATAAATCTTTTTTAAATTTATAAGAAATATTGGAAAAAAATTAATATTTTCCTCCATTTATTAATTTAAAAAACAATAATTCTATGTGTTGCACATGTTTAATTTTTTATTTGTTTATAGTGCCTGTGGACTCTATTATAAATTTCATGGAATTGCTCGACCAGTGACAAAGAGCAAAGAAGACAGTTCAGACGTTGAGAATATTTTATTATCTCATCAAGATAAGTTGCGAAAATTGCAAGAAATGGAAAAAATTATACTCGCATTGAACAACAATAATTCCAATTCGCAGGTAAATTTACATATTTATATTTTTTTAAATTAATTTAAATCACAGAATGGAAATGTGGAATGATACTAAATTAAGAAGGGAAGCAGAAATATGAGGGACTAAAGTTGAAACAAATTAATTGATTGATGCTAATAATAATTAAATCTTATGGAAAATTTTCTCTTGAATTGTTTGCATCATTAAAATTATGAATCAATATTCAACGTTAAATTCAATTTGATTCTAATTACTTATAAAATTTCGTCCATTTGTCAATCTTTTAAATATTATTTTACAATTGACTTTTTGCTCTAAAAATCATCAAAATACACAATATTGAAAATCCTCATCACTTTCTAAAATTCACTGAAATATTTTTGGATTTATTACACCACAATAATGAAAAATCCTCATCAACTCTCCTCTCTCTAAATTCATCGAAATATTTTTGGCTTTTATTAATTCACTCTTATTAAAACAATTTTCGGATAAATGATAAAAATAATTTCCTTCAAATATAATTAATAAATTAAAATTCTGTTGGATGGATGTGAGAGGTATGCAAAAAATGTGCAATTGGGCCAAAAGAAAATGGTCATTGGTTAAGAAATGTTTTTTTGATTATGCTGGTTGTAAAGGCCAGTAAAATATTCGGCATCCTTGGCCATTTGAAAAATAGTTGAATTTGATAGAAAATAATATGGCATAATTGTCAAACAAAATATGTTGAAAATTTTAAATAATTTAAAATTCCATAATAATAAAATGACGATGATAAATTCCTTTTCCAATTTATTCTTTAACCTTCAATTTTTGTAATTAAATGACATTCCAATAATATTTCTTTTACTTGAATTATAAATGCTTAGTTGTTTTTTGCAGAAATAAAACATTTTGCATTTTGCGGTATCTTAATAAACACATTTTTAATTTATATTTTTGAATGATTTTTAAAGGATTTATTAATGATGGTGAGTTCATACTCCATACACAAATGAATATGGTAATATTGTCCCAGCGCAATCAAGTAAAAGAAAAT
The DNA here is from genome assembly GCA_030063045.1 of Pratylenchus scribneri. NCBI lineage: Eukaryota > Metazoa > Nematoda > Chromadorea > Rhabditida > Pratylenchidae > Pratylenchus > Pratylenchus scribneri. The sequence continues at coordinate 705,316 of JAQSEB010000042.1, forward strand.
GGAATGGGAAATTGCCCCAGGCTAAATGGGTAAAATACTGTATTAAAAAGGAGAAAGTTGATGGATGGATGGGAAAATAAAAATTTTCCATTTGGCTTGAGGGCTTGAGGCAATTTATTGAATGGCGGATTATTAAATGAATGAGGAGATGACCCAGAATTGCATTTTTGAATGGAATATTTGACGAAATTATTCATATTCATAATGCCCGTCCGTTCGTTGTTGGTGCACTGAAGAATCCACCAATAAAAATTTTATCCTCCACATTACAATTACACATTGCATACTATCATTCATTTGCATTTTGCATTCCCTTTTTTCCTAAAATTCTTCATTCTTTCCTTATCATCCTATGAAAATAAAGTAGGACATTGAGGAGAAAAAAAAGGAAAAATATACCATCCTCAGCAGCAGGGGGGACGAAATTTCGATTTTCGATTTCGATCGTCGAAATTTCGATGTTTTAGTTTCGATTCGATTTCGATTTCGAAAAGTGTTGAGTTTCGAAAAAATTTCGAAAAAGGCAAAGGGGGGACCCTTTGCTAGTTTCAATCAAAAATTTGGTATATTTTTTGAAACGAATTCCTTTTTTACTTAAAATTTCCTTAATTTTGCTCAAAATATTTAGTTTTTTAATTTATTTTTCAATTATTAAATCATCAAAATAGGTTTTATAATTGATTTAGGAATAAAAAATGAAACATTCAAGATTTAATAATATTATTTTGATGGAAATGGCCAAACAATAATGTAACATGGAAAGAACCGAACCTAAAATAATCATTGAAAAAGAATCTACCAATTAATTTGTCATTTAAAAAAATATCAAATAAAACCTTATGAAAAAACCAAAAATTTTTTTAAAAAGAAAAGCTAAATTCGGTTGGGTTTGGGTATTGGTTTCATTGGCAACTATTTTAGACAATAATAAAAAAAAGAAAATTTGATGCTTCTTTTATTTCATCAAAATGTTAAACAATTTTATTTTTTAAATATCATTGAATATTATTTTTTGAATAAAAATTTCACTTTTTTGTATTTTCAGAATTTTTTTCAATTTTTAAAGGATTTTGAATTTTTTTTTTTGAAAAATTTCGATTTTCGATTTCGATTATCGAAATTTCGACGTTTTAATTTCGTTTCGATTTCGATTTCGATTTGGAAGTGAGTTTCGATTTCGAAGCAAATTTCGATTTCGATTTTTTTGAGTTTCGACCCCAGCCCTGCTCAGCAGCATTATTGAACCAAATTTTTTAGACAAGTTTATTTAATAATTTTGATTTTCCAATCAACAAATTTGTTAATTATCCAACAATAATTTTGCTGATTCTAATGGAAAATCAGCAGTCATCAGAAAGTGATGGATCGTTTTGCAGCGATTTGGAACCTATGAATTTGGCCGATTTTGCATTGGACGAATTTGATGCCAAGGAGAATGGAACCGTTGAAGAAATTGAAAAGGTTAAGGAGAATATTTTTAAATAAATAATTTTAAAATAAAATTAATTTTCAGGATAATCGGAAGGAAATTCAAATACCGCTGGAGGAGAAGGAGAAGCCTTTTTTGGAAAAGAATATTAATGAAGAAATTGAAGTTGAGAAAATGGAAAAATTTGGGGAAAAAGAAGAAGCTGGACTGACAGAAGAAATAGCCGATTTGAAGGGGCAAAATGAAGAAAATAACAAAATTTTGTTATTGGAGGCAAATGTGGCAAAATTGGTCAAAGAAAATGAAAAAATGCAAAATGAAATTGAAGTTTTGGAAAGGAAAATTAGCTGCAAATATAAATTTTGCAAATTGCACAAGTTGAATTCATATGGAGTAGGAGGAAATGAGATGGCCGGAATGAAACAAAAGAAGGAAAATTCAAAGGTTGGTTTTTCTCAAATTTTAGAAAACAGTTTATTATTTAGATTAAAATAATTACAAAAGCAGTGAAAAAAAAACAAAAAATAAACCAATAAAATTAAGTAATTTTCATATTTTAATTCATTTTTTCAAATATATTAAAGAAATAATTTCTAATTAACTTCCCCATCGATACATGGTAGTTTTTGTATCCGCCTTTTGCAAATTTAACCCCATATCGTATAACCTCTTTTAATTCCCCATTGGAAATTATTTTTCAACCCCTCAAAAATTGAAAAAAAATTAGGGTGGACTTTTTGAACAAATTATAGCGAATTTTGTAGAGTTTTAGGGAAAATATAATAAAATGAAATAAAAATTTTTTGATCACTCTGCTATAGCTATTGTTCCTCAAAGTCGAGGTTAGGGAATTATTAGAGGGTGGGAAATTAAATTAAGAGAGGTTTTATGGTCTCTTCATCCAAAACTAATATTGGTCACAGTCGGTTAATCGAACCGAAGAAATTTTTTGAACTAACTAAGATGGAAAATGATTCTCAAAAGGTCAAAAGTCGCAAAAAAGGAGGAACAAAATCCAAATGGTTTTTTCGATTTTGCACTTTAACATTAATTAAAAATTGAAAATTTATCCTAATTTAATCAACCTTAATTCACTTTCATTGCAGCAAATTGATAGAATGTTTAAATTGGTGGATGATGAAAATCGGAAGATAATTGAAGAAAATCAGAAGATAATTAATGAAGACCAGATGTTTCGGAAAATAATTAATGAAAATTTGGCGATGATTGCTGAAAATCAGAAAAAGATTGATCAACAAAATGAGCAAATTCTGAATTATAAATTGAAGAAGAATAAATCATTGGAGGAAATGTTGGAGCTGAAATTCAATCCATGCCAATATGTGGCAAAATTGACGGTGAAGGAGCTAAAAGAGAAGACAGGAAATAAATTGAGCGAGGAACAAATCGAAATTTGGTTTCAAAATCGTCGATTGCTGCAGGCAAAACAGAATGTATTATTTTTGAAAATTTTTTAAAATTTTAATTTCCCTTTAATCTGCTCACTTTTTTTTAGTTTGGCCAACGACATGAACAACAGCAGCAAATGTCCCAGATTGGCACATTTCAGCCAAATTCATTTCACAATTTGCCACAAATGCAAATGAATGGGACCAATTTCTTGCCAAATCCAGGTCGAGAATATTCATTGCCAACTCTGCCAGGTTCCGTCATTCCTCCTGCGCCAATTTCTCCATGTGTGATTGGCAATGTTCCAGCAAATGACATTCCAAAGGTAATCAATTTTAATCTTTTTAATTGGCTTCAATTTTGAGAATTTTTGAAGAATTATATCCTAATGATTAAGGAGCTAAGAAAATTAAAAATGGACACATTATTTGAATAAATATTTAAATTAAACAGTTCAATTTTTTTAATTGAAACATTATGGAATATACTCTACATTGCATAAATAAATATTTCAGACAAATTTGCCTAATCCTATTGGCATGTCAATGGCAATACCGCTTAATCGCGGAATTGGACCGCCTAATTATTTCGGCCAAGGCCAACAAATGATGCAGAATACGACTCAAATGGTTCGTCGTATATCCAAATTCTGCAAATAGCACATTCATTTATAATAACTATTCAAAAAATTTTTTAGATAAACGCTTCCGGGCCTAATGGCAACCCATTGACTCATTCGCAACAAATGATGCCGCCTTATCCGGGAAGAATTGGACCGCCTCCCTATTTTGGCCAACAAATGATGCCACCAAACATGCCAGTACAATTTCCACAGTCATTGCAGCCTCATCATGGAAGCGGGCCATCTCCTTCCTTTGTCCCACAAATGCCGAATATGGTTCAAATGGTTGGTCAAATATTCAACGAAATTTATTTGAAATATTTCATTAAATCATTTTCTTTCCAGGCAAACCTGCAAGGTCTTTCGAATGGCTTCCCAACAGTCCAATTGAACCATTCGCAACAAATGATGACACCTCCTAACGGAATTTTGCCGCCTCCTTCCATTGGGCCACAAATAATGCCAAATATGACTCAAATTGTTTGTCAGATATTCGAAATTTATTTTGATTCCTATTTTCAGGCAAACATGCTGCCCGGTCCAAATGGCATCCAATTTGCTCAATTTCCACCCTCATCATTGCCATTGCAACTTCCTCCTCATGGAATTGTGCCTGCTCCTTTTGTTAGTCAACAGATGGCGCAAAACATCATGACCAACAACAACAATTCGAACAATGCCGAAAATGAGGGAAAATTGACAGAAAATTCGGTGCAAATGAAACCGAAAATTGTGACCGAAAATACAAAAAAGGTGGAAACAAAGAGCCAAGAGAAACAACAACTGGAATGGGAGGAAGAAATGCTTGAAAAAATGGCACAACAACTATTCCAAAATGTGATATTTTTAAAAGAATGTGTGCTTAATTAGAAAATTTTTCTCACAGTTATATCAAAAGGACATGATCATGGGTGAAATGATGGAAATTGTCCAAAATCAGCAAGAGGAAAACCAAGAGAAGGGGAAACAGAAATTGGAGGAGGAAATCGCTGTCGCAGAGCCGAAAGAAAAATTTGAAGGGGAAAATGAGCAAATTCAAAATGAGGAAAAGCTTTGCGAAAATGAAGAAATTGAAGAGGAAACTAAAAATGAGGAGAAAGAAAATGCTGGACAAGGAAAAGATGAGATAAAGCAACAAAAGGACGAAAATGAGGAAAAGCTTCAAGAAGATGAGGAAATTAAGAAGGATGGAGAAGAAAATAAGGAGAAGAAAAATGAACTATTAGAAAAAGAAATTGCCGAATTGAAGGAGCAAAAAGAGAAAAACAATAAAATTTTGTTATTGGAGGAAAATGTGACAAAATTGAGTATGGCCACCGCAGTTCCTTCGGGTCGTCCTGAAGAGCCAACAGCCTCAGCTGATGGTAAAATTCAATTGAAATAAATTTGAATTAATAAATGATGATGAATTTAAGATGATTGGCCGTCGCAATCATTTCGAGATCACGTCATTTACAGATTGTAAGATTAAAATCGTTTTTTAAATAAATCTGCAATTCCAGAGAAACTGAATTGGCCAGAAATCGACAATTTGCATGGAAACTTCCGGTTTGTCAGATCAGAAATAATTAAATTTTATAAAAGCAAATCTATACAGGTTCCTGGTGATGCTCGACAAGTTGAGGAATATGTTTTCCAAAAAACTGGAAGCAAAGATGAATATATGCGAACAATTGCAAAGGTTATGATTTATGAAAATTATTTAATAAATTTATGTTAGATTAACGCCTTTTATACTTATGTTCATTTTTATTTCTAAGAAAAGGCTTTGATTAGCTAGGTTCCAATCTCTGGGTGCCTTAGACTTGGGGTTAGGTTGGCTAGGTTTTAGAAAGAAGATTTTACCAAAAAAAATTCAAAAATTTTTCTACCCGGAGAGGGGACCTTTACTTTTGCATAATTTGTGTATCTCGGATTCGAATCCGCTAACATGGAATATATTTTTTTTTGTTGGCCGACACTTGCGGACCCGACACTTGCGGACGAAACGGTCTAGTGCTGAAAGTGGTAAAGCTGGACTGGCATTGTTTATACTATATTATTAAGCATAAAATTAGCCTCAAGATGACATCAAAAGGTTTGGCGAATTTTGAGTATTCACCGAATTATGGCCAAAAAACCTTCAAAATCGCATTTTTAATTAAATCAACGGTTTTTTGGCCATAATTCAGTGAATATTCAACATTGACCAAAACTTTTGATGTCATTTTGTAGCTAATTTTATGCCTAATAATATGCTATAAACAATCCCACTCCATCTTTACCAACTTCGGCACCAGACCGTTTCGTCCGCAAGTGTCGGGTCCGCAAGTGTCGCAGTACGATTTTTTTTCCTTTGATAACCACTTTTATTCATTTTTTACATCCTACTTTAATAGAGTGTATTCAAATGAACGCGCTAATTTACCTGAAATTTATTAAAATTTTAAGGTTATCAATGCGATCGATTGCAATTCAAAAAGCAATGCAATGCCACCAGTGTTATCCCAACAAAGTCATCAATCTTCAAATGATAAATCAAATTCCTCTCAATCAACTCAAAATGAGGAAAAGCTTCATGACGAGAATGAAGAAATTAATTACGTAGGAAAAAATGAGAAGGAGATTAAAGAGGAAAAAGAAATGGCAGAAATGAAACAGCAAAAAGAGGAAAATAAGAACATTCTGTTATTAGAGGAAAATTTGGCAAAATTGACTAAGGAAAACAAGAAAATGGAAAATGAAATTCACGTTTTGGGAGGGAAAATTCACAGTAAAAACCGAAAATTGAAAGTGTTGAAATCAGAAATAGATGAAATACGAAAGGAGATGGCCGAATTGAAACAAGGACAACAAGAGGAGAAGGATGGAATAGGAAATATTCCGGTTAGTTTATGCTTAAAGAAGCAAAAATTAATAAATGAAAATATTAGATTAATATAAGATAAAAAATAGTAAAAGCGTGAATACAATTTTGAAAATAATTTACTCATCATCGTCCTTTTATTCATTATTCAAAAATGAATTATATGGTTATTTTCGTTTAAAAATTACACTGATTTTGGAAAGCCTCTATCACAATATTAATTTTTCGAAATATTTGTATAAAACTTTTATTAAATTAAATGAAAAAGTAATTTTTTATAAACAGAATGTTGATCAAGAAAATCAAAAGAAGAATATAATGGATGAGCTTCAAAAACAGATCGACGAAATTCAGAGGAAGATTGAAGAAATTCAGAAGAAAATTAATGCAATTCATCAGAAAATTGTTGCGAATCAGAAGAAGATTGACCAACAAAATGAACAAATTATCAATTCTCAGCTGAAGAAAAATAAATCATGGGAGGACATTTTGGAGGGGATATTCACTACTCAATGCCAATATTTTGCAAGGCCATCTATAGTGGAGCTAAAAGAAAGGACAGGAATTGAATTGAGTGTGGAACAAATCGAAATGTGGTTTCAAAACCGGCGATTGTTGCAGAAAAAAATATGGGTATTCTATTAAAATTAATGGTGAGAATTTATTATAATCTTTTATTTACTTAAGCGCAAGCAAGGACAGGATCGTCAAAAGCTGGCGCATGATAAGAATATAAAAGATGCCCTTATCTACCTAACATCCACTGTGGAAGGCAAAAAATTGCTGGAAGAAAAGTTGAATGAAAATAAGAAAGAAATGGATAAATTTGGAGATGAAATTGTGGAAATCAATTTGATTAAGGATGAACGAATATTGGTTTTGGAATCAAAAATTCAAAAACTGGAAAGTGAATTGGATGAAATGAAGCAGAAGAATGATAAATTGGAAGAAGAATTGATGAAAGCGCAAATAGAGTAAGCGAAGTCAAAAATTATATTTTTTATTTTATTAATGGTAGAATGTAATTTACATACCCGAATTTTGCGCATCAAATCAATTTTTCAAATGAATTAATTTACCTAATTGGCCATTGAATACTCATTAGATTGTTAGGAATTGATTAGAAAAAGAATTAATTACTTGATTGATAATTGACAAAAATTATGACCAAAAAGTAGGAAATAGAACAAAATTAATCTGGTTTGTTTTTTGGCCATAAATTTCTGGCCTACAATGTTTTTGATAAATTATTTTGTTATCATTGTATTTGAGATTAATCAAATGTTTAAAAAAATTTTAATAATAACTTGAAAAATTGATATGCACAAAATCGTCCAGGGTCAATTACACAATAGACAAAAGACAGTGCCAATGTGGTCAATTCCACAATAGAGTCAATGTGGGCGTTTTCGGCTTATAATAAATCAGAAACTGGTTTTAGACACTACAAACCTTATACCATTGTGTAGAGCTTATCAAAACGCATCGAATGGTATATAAATTGTCATGTTTTGGCCTAAAATTAAAGTGCTAAACCGTTTAAACCATTTTTCCAGTTTTTGGTTTGAAACTCTTTAATTTTGGGCCAAAACATGACAATTTATATAAAAATCGGTTTCTCGATGAGATCTACAAAATAGCATAAGGTTTGTATTGTCTAAAACTAGTTTCTGATTTATTATAAGTCGAAAACGCCCACATTGACCCTATTGTGGAATTGAACACATTGGCCCAATTGTGGAATTGACATAGCACCGCACAAAATTTGTCATATAAAATTCAAGGATAAACCATATTTTTTATTTTCAGAAGTATCAAATGGTGAATTCTAAATGAAATGAGAAAGGAAGAAAAATATGAGTATGGAAATTTGAGAGCAATTTGTTTGATTTTTTTTTAATTTATATGAAATTCGTAAAACCATCAAGACACAATTTTTTATTGATTTAATTTTCTATCATTTTAAAATATCACTTTTGTTCTACAATTCAGTAATTCTAATTTATACAATAATTTTCTGCACCTTTTTAAATCATCTGGAATTTTTTCAATTTTATTATTTCATTTTATTTAAAAATATGTTCGAATAAATGATAAAGATAATTTCCTCCATAATAAACCAAAAATTCTTAAAATTCAAATCAAAGGCCTTTTATATTTTGATGAATTTTCTTTTGTTTATTATAAAAAATTAAAAATTTCATGGAATTTCATAAAAATTTATTCAAAATTTTTCTACGAGAATAAATCCACTCACAAACTCAAAATCAGATTTGCCATTTTTACGGATTAAAAACGCCAATTTTTGGATAAGAATTTTTTTTGAGCAAGCTAACATTTTTTAAATTATATTTTCTCTTGTATGTGTTTTGTTTTATAATTTATGGATGATGATTTAAATTTTATCCGGTTTAAAAATTAAATGAATTGATAAAACAAAGAGAGCGTTTATTATGATTATAAATTAAAGAGTAATTATTAACTTGATTATAATTAAAAAAACATCAAAGGAAATAAATAAATTGTTTAATGAAAATTAAATGTGCATAAATTTAGATGAATTGATTAAATTGATAAAGATTGTGAAACGTTGGAAAGAAATTATCAATTAAAATACCATTGAAAATGTTGATTTTATAATAAATTATTTAATAAACCCCCATTATTAGCCAAATGGAGGTTTCCAAATAATCATCGAAATTTAGGGCATCAAACAAATTTTCATTTCCATTATCCCGCGCATATTCTTCTCCTCTTCTTGTCCTCTCCATTTCATCAATCAATTTGCCATTTGCAACCATAGAAAGCATTCTTGGTCCCAGTATTGTTCACTTTTGTAGCATTGTCCGATTGAGTTGACTTAAAATGAATTATTTTTAATTAAAAAAGTTAAAATATATGTTCACCGAATTAGAAATTGCGAAAATTTATTAATTCTAAATCATTTACTTTTTTTGGAGCTAATTAGAAGTGTTAATTAACTATGAATCCATCCTCAATTTAGCTCAATTTATGTTAATCTTATTATTTAACATGAATATTAGGGTAGGATCGGTTCGGTTAACCGAACCGAAACCGAAACCGAAACCGAGGATTTTAGGCCTAAAAACCGAAACCGAAACCGAGACTCAAAAACCGGCCAAAACCGAAACCGAAGGTCAAAACCGATCGGTTTTTCGGTTTTTAGATTTTGTCCGGAGGGCCAATTTTTGGTTAAAACTATGCCTTGAGGAGCCATTTTTTACTAAAAATTTTTCCTAGTGGGGCATTTTGGCTTAAAATTTTATCTTTAGAAAGCATTTTTGGTAAAAATTTTTCCCTATCGGGCAATTTTTGACTAAAATTTCCCGCTTTCAGTCAATTTTTGGCTGAAATTTCCCCTAACGGGGCATATTATAGTTTAAATTTTCTCTTTATTGAATCATTTTGGCTTTGTGCAAGGCAATATTTGACTAATTTTCTCCCTACCGGGCTATTTTTACTCAAATTTTTCTATTATTAGGTGCGTATTTTGAGTTAAAATTCTTTCATATCAAACCTTTTTTGTCCTAATTTTTCCCTGCGGGGCAATTTTGAATAATTTTTTTTCTTTGAGGCCATTTTCATTTAAACGGACCCAGAAAAAAAAACAGAAAAATTGATGAAGAAAATATTGCATTTTATTTTATTTGATTTTTTTCGATATTTTATGAAAAAAAAATTTTTGAAATTTTTATGACCATTTTTCAAAAACCGCCAAAACCGAGAAACCGAAACCGAAACCGAGGATTTTTTTAAAACCGAAACCGAAACCGAGACTCAAAAACCGGCCAAAACCGAAACCGTAGACCCCGGTTTAAAACCGACTCTGTCCTACCCTAATGAATATGGCTCAATATTTTCAAATGTTGGCCTTTACTTTAAAATGACCAAATTTTTCTTAAAATAAGTTTATATTCATGCATAGCATTCGAAATTACCTATGAAAAACCTTTGAATTTAAAATTTTAATGGACTTAAATTTTAGAATTTCTAATAATTTTTTTCATATTTAATTTTCTAGAAATTTTTAATAAAATTATAAAATTTTTAATTAATAGTCTTTTATATTGTAAATTCCTATAACTCACAATAATAATAAAATAAATTTTATTATCAGTTAAACCTAATTCTACTGAATTAGGTTTAATAATTGATTTGCATTTTAATATAATTGATGGTAAATTTTATTACCTTCTTTTGGATGACCAATTCCATGTAGTCCTTTTTGCAGAGAATACGGGGAACCATCTTGCCAAGTGCGCGATTTTTGTGCTGAACTTTGGAATCCTGGCTAAATTCTTCACCAGTGAGCAATTGACGACGGCAATGATTGCATTTGAAGCAACCAACATGGTATTGAAGATCACCAATTTGACGGGCCCAATCAGTTTGTCTGTGGAAAGGATTTTTTAAAGATGAATTAAAAATAAAAAATTAGATAGAGGAAAAGTGCTTCATACTTTATTTTTAAATATTTGGTTCAAGTTTTACATTTTGGTTACTATTTTTAAAAATTAATTTGCCATTTTCTTATGATGCCAAATTGGTTATAAAATAATTATAATTTAACTTTTTCTTATTTTAATAATTTCTTTTTCCTAAAACTAAAAATAAAACAATTAGTGTAAAATAATAATTTAAATTGATTATCAAAAATTAAATTTTGGCATTCTAAAACAGGGATCTCAGATGGTTTTTCAGTTTGGGGGGCATTTTGTGAAAAAAAGGGGGCATCTGGGGGGCATTTTCATTAAAAAAGGGGGCATTTTGGGGGGCATTTTTAAAAAGTGCCAAAAATGCGAAAATTTTTGCCAATAATGTCCGCGCAGCGAAAAATTAGAGAAAATGAGACCAAAAAATGGCCGCGCAGCGAAAAATTAGATCAAAAAATGGCCGCGCAGCGAAAAATTAGACCAAAAAATTGCCGCGCAGCGAAAAATTAGACCAAAAAATGGCCGCGCAGCGAAAAATTAGAGAAAAATTGGACCAAAAAATGGCCGCGCAGCGAAAAATTTTAAAGAAAAATGACCCATTTGGGGAAAATTTTAACAAAAAATCAATAGGGGGCATTTGGGGGGCAACTCGGCTCGGGGGGCACAAAAGGGGGCAAAATCTCAAAAAGGGGGCAAATGCCCCCCGTAGGGGTACGTTCTGAGATCCCTGTTCTAAAATGGGAAATTTGACTCACAAAAATCCTTGCTCACAACCGGCACAATATCCAAATACGCTGAAAAAAAAATAATTTGATTTTTTTGCAAAAAAACTCACTTTGGATAAGTCTTCTTCAATTCCGTTTTGTTGGCATCTTCAGCAGAATTTGGTGCTTTTGTTGATTTGGCATTGGAAGAATTGGTCGAATAGAAGGGTTGAAGCTGAAAATTAAATCAAAATGTTGGCCAAAAATTGTGAGATTTTTATAAAATAACCAACCAATTGTTCGGCATCCCACATTTCCAAATTGGCAAAATCCTTTATAGTTGATTGTTGTTCAACTGCCTTCTTTTCCTTCAATTCGGCAATTTCCTATAAATTTATTTTTCAAATTTGTCTTTTATAGGAATTTTTTGTTATTCTATTTTATTGTCAATTTTTATTATATTTTTGGAAAGTTTTATTTCTGAATAAATACATTTTCAAAACTTCCAAAAATTCTGTTAATTTTAAAAATTTTAAATTCATGTTTTAACCTCTTGACAATCGAAGATAATTTTTTGCAACTCGGCAACTTTTAGAACTCCGCCATCTCCTTCATTTCCCATTTGAGTTTCAATTTGCCGCAATTTGTCATAATAAAAATTGCGTTCGCGTTCAAACAATTCTACGTTGGTTTTCAGTCCGGATATCTGTTCGAATAAAGAAGGGATTATTTAAGCTTTTTTGAATGAAATTAATTTTATCCATATGATAAAAATCGATATTTTCTAGGGTTAATTACCCGTTGACGGGTAGGGTAGTCGGGTAGGGTACCCGTAAGGATTTTGGGCAAATTACCCTACCCGTTACCCGGACCCCAATTACCCGCATTACCCATTACCCGCACCTTGACTACCCGACTACCCGCCTACCCGTAACCTTTTTTAGAGTCACAATTTGGGAACAAAATTCTTCACAATTTCCCAGAAATCAAAGAGAGCGTCACCAAAGAATTCGGTTTGCTCAGTTGGTTAACTTGATTTACATTTTTTGGACTATGGTTCGAATCCTACCAACGAAAAAAACATTTAATAAATAGTTTTTTTTTTGTTTAAAATGAATTAATTTTGTTGAGAAAAAGTATTGAGAAAAATTTGATTATTTTTTAAAAGCATAATATTTTTATTTGCAAGTAGAGGAGGGACTCCTGCTGTGGTGGGAAAATTTTTAATATATTTTTTTTTGTCTTTCTGGAAAAATGTCCTAGAGAATTCTGCTCATAACATAAAAGCAAATATGGATAAATTGGAGTCAATTTTGCAGAAAAAAATTTCCATGTAAAAACCTAACAAAAATTTTTGCGCTCGCGCCTATCGGCGCTCGCAAAAATTACTATAAAATTTTTTCTATCATAACTTTAAATTTCTAATTTTTTCTTCTGAAACTAAAAATTATTTTTTAATAATCGTCAGCCGGTAGAATGATATATTAGATATTATCGTGCAAGAAAATTTTCAATAAAAATGCTCAATGTCCTTGATCCTTAATCTGATTTTTCATGCTAAAAATTTTCTTTTATCTAACTAATATGGCAAATTATTAAAAATCAGGTTTCAGAATCCTGTTCAGCGCCTCAATTTACATCTAAAAATAGTCTTTTTTAAAAATTTAAAAATTTTTTATTCATTAACAATTTCTGAAATTTTTTGTCAAATTGCAGTGCATTCGCTTTCCATTGACCAAAAAAATTAAATAAAATATGAAATGAAAAAGAATTGGATAATAATGAATTAGAATAAAAATGAATGTTCGGATTATGATATTTATTTTGCTGATTTTTAAAATTTTATTGAACAAATTTCGAAAAATTCCTTAACAAGGAACGGGTAGGGTAGTACCCGCGGGTAATTTTCGAGCTTAGACTACCCGACCCGTTACCCGGACCCCAATTACCCGTATTACCCGTTACCCGCTTTTTCATTACCCGCCCCCGGGTAATTAACCCTAATATTTTCATCATTTGATAAAAATTTAATGGATTTTAAGATAACCGATTTTTACCTTCTCCGTAGTCGATTGCTGATCAGCTGCCTTCTTTTGCTTCAATTCCACAATTTCATCTTCCAATGCGCCGATTTTTGCATCCTGTTCTGCCAATTTCACGTCTTTTTGGCCAATTTCCTCTCCCAATGCACAAATTTCCTCATCCTTTTCTGCCAATTTTTCATTCTTTTAGTCAATTTTTTCTTCCAATAATTCAATTTTTGCTTCCTTCTCTCCCAATTTCCGCTTCAAATATGAATTTTCCTCTTTCAAATTGCAAATTTTGTCATAATTTTCTTCTAATTCTTCATCCTTTTGGTCAATTTTCTCTTCCAAGTTGGCCATTGCTTCTTCCATTTTTTTCAATTTCTCTTCGAGTGATTCGTCTTCTTTCTTTTGTTGAGTTGGAAGATGCATTGCTTCATCCCATTTAGCCCTAAAAAAGACAATTTTTATTATTTAATATCATTTTTCAATTCAATTTACATTCTGGCCAGTTCATTTTTCTCAATTTCGAGCAAAGATTGGAGTTCCTGGAAATTAGATTATTTTAGGGAAATAATATCATATATTTTATACTTGTAAAGATTTTGAAAATTGGCTTCTAAAAACTAAAAATTTTGAAAATATTTTCTGAAGAATTTAAACATTAACCTAAAAATTAAGAAAAATATTTTTCGACAGTTCTAATTTTGTTTCTGTTTTTGGTACTTGTGTACTTTGTGTGCACACTTTTTGTCAAAAGTGAATGGTCCCCCCTATGGTCTGTCATATTTCGGGTTAGGGTCAGTAAGGGTTGGGTTAGGGATAGGATGGGATTAGAGTCATTTTTCGGGTATCCTAAACCCAAGCCCTCACCCAAACCCTAAAACACAAAGGAGGGACCAAGCAGCAAGCACTTTTCAAAAATGTGCACACAAAGTACACGTACCCTGTTTTTTAATTGAAATTATCCAAAAAAATATACCTCTGGTTTGAGATTTGTTGCGCGTTGAAGAGCGGCTTCAGCAGAGCTCTGATGCTTTTTGGGCATCATCGGAATTGCATGCTTGAACATTCCACTCAATCGTTTCGACATTTCCTTGTACTTTACCATTTCCATTAGTACAGTTTCATATGGCTGGAAAAAATAATTTTATTTTAAATTTCAATAAAATCAATTAAAAAAATTATTTCCAATTTTTTCAGAAGGAAAATTTTTATTTAAATTTTCAAAAAATATATTTTAAAAAATAGATGGAATAACCGAACAAAAATGGCATGAATTTGTTTACTTAAATTTGCTAAAAATTATTTCTTCTAAAATATTTTGTTCAAAAAGATCAATGATAGTTTTTTAATTCTAATTCAATTTTTGGCCACTTCTCTATTGATGAAATTTTACATTTTCTTTTGATTAAATTGAACTTATTTCATTTACCTTCAATTGATGGCCTCCTTCTTCTTTTAGCATTTCTAATTGGCTAATTTCATTTTGTTTTTCCACCTCCTTGATTTCTTCAATCAAATTTTCTTGATCATCTTTTGCATCTTTCTTCCCTTGCTTCTGATACACTTGTGCCAATTTTTGAAATTGATCATTCACCTGAAAATGAAAAATAATTCTTTTATTTTATCGAATTTTTTTAATAATTATGATTTAATTAATGGTTTTTAGCATTAAATTGAAGAATAAGAAATTTAGTAGAAAAATAATTTCAGAAAATTTAATTTTTTTTCATAAGAAAGCCGGTAAATTTGATAAAGGCTTAAGGGAAAATATTGGATGGAGCCATTTTCGGATGCCGAAATGAATTTTTATAGGATTATTGTTGAATTTCGGTTTTGAATTTCGAACTTCATTAATCATTACATATTGTATTTTAAATTTTTCATTAAAATAAATAATTTACATATTTCTCCAACTGAACAATTTTTCCATCCAATTTGTTGACAATTTCATCCGAATTCATTTTACTTGCCAATTTCATGGCCTCAATTTCCTTCTTCAATTTCACCAATTCAGACTGAAATTAATATTTTTATTTTAAAATTATTTTCTAAATATTCACCTTCATCTTTTCAATTTCTCCAACGGTTCCATCATTCTCGGTAGCCACAAATTCGCCGAATGCAAAATTCGATTTGGCTTCAAAGTCCTCATCAAGTCCAAAATCGGCCAAATTTAATTGGTCCAAATCGCTGCAAATCGACGATCCTTCACTTTCTGCCGAGTGTTGATTTTCCATTTGGATTCGGCAAAATTATTTTTGGATGATTATCAAAATTGTTGATAAGAAAATCAGAATTTATTAAGCTATAAAAGAATTTTAAAATTTAATTAATTTTAATTAATGTGGGTGATAGATTTTGGTAATTTCGTTGGAGTTTTAGTCCATCAATTGCCCTACTTTATTTTCTTAATTGGTTGATAGGAGGAAAATGAGGAAGAAACTTTTGGAATATTTGGGAATGAATGGCAAAAATGCAAATATGAAGGAATTTATAAGGGCAAAATAATTCCGGATTGACCTCTGATTGGCATTATCCATTATGAATATTTTCCGAAAATGCCATTCAAATTTAAAATATGCCTCATTTATGCACAGTCCACAGTATCAACAAATATTCAATCCTTCATTGCATCGATAAAATGCCCCCAAGTTAATTTCCCAGACATTCATTCCATCAAAAAATAATAAAATCCCCTCCTTTCTCTTTATTTATTGGACTTTTTGAATGAATGTGCGCCGCTTTTCCCTGAGGCAATTTGCCCATTCTTTTATGGTGTATCGTTTATCGTATCGAGTATGGATATGGACTCATTCTCAGTTTTCTTCAACTTCAAATTTATCCTCCATCCACATCAGAGTCAATCAGACATTCAAAAATTCAAAAATTTTAGCATAAATTTTGCAGTAATAAAGTAGATTCTTAGAGATTAGAAAAAATATTGTCGAATAAAGTATATTAAAGAATGAATTGAAAAGGGAAATAGTCATCATCATTTTATCATTATTGCATTTAAAATATTAAAATAATATTCTCCATCTTTTTTTTCTGATTTATGCCATTGACATTCATCCTCTTTTTGCGTCAAGCTCAATCATCCCCGATCATCATCAACAAATTTTGCGGCACAAACAAATGGCCAAGAAAGCCGCAAATTGGAATGGCCATGGTCAAAGCAAGCAACATAATAACAACGCCAATTGCCATTTTCTGTTGGCTCAATGCCGCATTACACAAATCCCAATGACATGTTCGACAATCACATCCAGCCAATTGTTTATTATCACAAAAAGGCCCGATTCGGACACAACCACGCACTTCTGCAGAATAAAAATAAAATAAATTTGTCATTTTTGATAAATCAATCGAAATCATTTTCTATTTTTTATTTTATGAGAGATTCATTGTCATTACTAAAAACAAATTTCTGATAATAAAGGAAAAATTTTTTATAGACAATTCAACAATTCAGAAATGTCTGCGATCGAATTAAATAAAATAAAATTATTAAATTCTTATTTTTTAACTCTGAAAGAGAGTGAGGAATTACGGATGATATAGATTATTTAAAGAATACGAGCGTTGGGATGCCGCTGCGCGGCATCCCAACGCTCGTCAAAACGTTTTAAAATAAAACGATGAAAAGTTAACTCTCAGTTTAACAAATTTCCCTCCCTCATATTTGTTAGATATTATTGGAAAATTAGCTTATTTAATGGTCATCACATGCATCTATATCTCTAATTCATTACTTTCAGTTCTCTGCATTCATTATTCAAGTTGTCTTTCATCCATTCCCAAACTTGTTCGCATTTACAGACATTTTTCTATTCATTTCAACAATTCCTGGCTTTACCGTTCATTTTCGACCATTTCCAGCTTTTTATATGTCATTCTCGAACCTTGCTGGCATATTACTTTACGCGACCATTCTTACTTCTTACCCTTCATTCTCGACTATTCCTAGCTTTTTAGTTTTTACCTTTCTTTCTCGAATCTCGACCATTCCCGGCTTTTACCCTTCATTCTCTAGCATTCCCGGCTTTTTACCTTTCTTTCTCGATCATTCCCGGCTTTTTATACTTCATTCTTGTCTTGACAATTCCCAGCCTTTCCTCTTCATTCTTGAAGCCATCCCAGCTATACCATATTCTTCCTTCTTATTTTTTTGATTCCTTTTCATGCCTGGCATTTCTAACTCATTTTCTCGCTGTTCTATTAATTATGGGCATTTTAAACCAAATCTTGAATCTTATTTAACCCATTAAATTTCATTCCAAACTAATCAAATCTAATCACGATTTTTCTTTTATATTATTTCAATGAATTAATTGCTTATTAGAGGAGCGCCCGGTCGCCGCTCTCAATCATTTCCCGGTTTTTACACGTCCTTCTCGATTATTCCCAGCCTTTTATACTTCATTTTCGACTATTTCTACCATTTTTTACTTTTCAACTTTTCCCGATATATTATTTTACATTTTTATCTCCTTTCTTGCCATCCCGGCTTTTTATTTTCATTCTCGAAAATTCCAGTCATTTTCATTTCAAATCGAAAATTCCAGGATATTCTGAACATTTTTCCTTTCATTTTCAAATCAAGGCATTGTATTATCCCATTGTTCTCTCTAAATTCCATGCTTTACCTTTCTTTCCCATTTATGCCAACCCAATCTCGATCTTTTCTATATATTCTAATAGATATTTCAATCAATTAAATGCTTAAGGGAGCGCCCGGTCGCCGCTGCGCGGCTCCCGGCCGCTCCCAAAGTTATTTTGTTTAATTAATTTTATAGTATATAATGCTTTTATATTAATTATTTCTTTAATTAATATTCTTAAAACCATTTTTCTATTTTTCAATCTATTTTACATTTATTTCATAAAACTATTTATTTTATTTTTCTTTATTTCTTTTTACTTAATGTCTAAGAAGTTTATTTCTTTTTCTATCATTTATTTTTGGACAAAAATCTAAAAAAATATAAATAAACAAAACGCCAAAGTTAAAATATTCAAATGTCAATTTGTCCCGGAAGTCTCCATTTAGTATATTTAGATATACTATTTACGGTATGCATATGAAAATTTTTTTAAATTAAAATATATACCAGAAAATGTGAGCTTATTATGTAGTACCCAAAAAACATTCCAATATTAAATTTATGGAAAAGTTAATTTGTAGAAATCAAATTATTTTTTGAATTTGATTATTGCCCTATTTTTGAACATAACAAAACCAACCATCGTTTGGCCCCATCTCAAGCATCTGGCCAATCTCCTCCATGTGGCCATTATCAACATCAATAAGCAGCTCTCCAATGGGACAATTTTTGATACTCACGCAAAAATTATCCGGATTCTTGCATTGACCTTGCTCCCAAAAGCGCCAGCCTGGTTTCTGATGGTAGCATTTGGGACCTACTTTCGGATAAATTGTCATTGGCATCATGAAAACAATCATTAGCCCAGTGGCGATGATCAAAATGTTGTAGCGCATTGCGAAAATTATAAATAGAATGAAATTGGATTGAATTTAAATCAGAATTAAAAATAAAAATATTATTAATTTAAATTGGATTAATTTAAATTCTTTTTGATAATCATTTTTTAGGAAAAAGTAGGCCAAATGTAATTAAATGGAAAATTTGGAAATTGTTAACTGAAAAAGAATTGGATAGGAAACGAGAAATATTTTTTAATTTATTTTAAATTCAATAAATTCTTATTAAATTTTGCCCAGTAATATCTAAAATAAAAAATTTAGTTAAATGTTTAATCCAATATATTTGGATGGTGATTGGGGTGACTGATGATGAATGAAAATGAAAAGGGCTAAATTGGTAAAAAATTAAAGAAATTACCGAACATCAACTGATGACTGTGCGATGGCCAATTAAATGGCCAATAAATGATGTGATCGAATGGTGAACATAGATGAGAAATTATTCAAAAAAATTAACCGAATTAAAAATAATAAAATGGAGTAAACGGGAATGGATTGCTTTTTAAAAAATAAAAAAATCAAATTGGGCAAATTTGTTGATATTGACTTTTAATTTTCATAAAATATCATAATTTGATTGTTTAAAATATCAATAATCTCCATCAATTAATTCTAATTAATTTAATTTTTTTTTAATTTTAAGTTTCATTTATTGTTCTATAATAATTCATCAAATTTATAACAAATATTCTTCAACATTTATAAATTCTTCCGAAATTTTCTAATGTTATTTTTTCTCTTTTAAAAATTTGTACTAATAAATGATAATGACATATCCTACATAATGTATTGATAATTTATTAAAATTAAAAAGCGTTTTAATATTTTGATGAAATGTTTTTTGCTTATTATGAAGAATTTCACCGAATTTCAAAAATTATTTTCCATTTTTTCTTTTTTGGATTTTTATTGAATGTGCACTTTTCCCTCGGGCAATTTTCCCAATATTCTTTATGGACTCCCTTTAACTTCAATCTCAATTTATCCAAATCTGTGTTGAGAGACAATCAACCATTCAAAAATTAAAATTTTTTGCAAATACAGTATTTGTTGACAACAAATTATTCGGAAAAAGTGATTTTTATTTAACACGGGAATAAAAGTAAAGTGTAAAATATTAAAGAATGAATTGAAAAGGGAATTAATACTCATCATTTTATCATTATTTCATTTAAAAAATATCAAAAAATTGTGAATCATTTATTTGATATTTTGTGTTACCTTCCAATTCATCCTTTTTATTCATCAAACTCAAGCATCCCCCCGATCATCATCAGCAAATTTTGCGGCACAAACAAATGGCCAAGAAAGCCACAAATTGAAATCATGGCCAAAGCCAGCATCATAATTCCTCCACTAATTGACATTTTTTGGTGGCCCAATGCTGCATTGCAATAGTCCGAATCGCATATTTGGCAATCGCATCCAGCCAATTTTTTAGTTTCACAAAAATCACGTCGGGCACAACCACGCACTTCTATATAAGAATAAAAATATGATATTACAAAAATTCATTGTTTCCATTTTTCCAAAATTTTTCCCAATTTTGTGAAGATGTTACAATTTCAATATATTAAGCGAGTCTGATACTAAATTAATCTTACAGAAAATTTACATATTTAAATTGTTTGAAAATCAAAATAGATAGTAGAATTTTCACCCTTATTTAGTATCTAAAAGCTACCCCAATATTTAGATTATAGAATTCACCCAAAAAATAATTAATTTACCCAAATCTTTCGTGTCGAGAGATAGTGATTTTTTAGGCCATAGAACTTGACCAAATCAGACTTCTTTAAGATTCCCTAACCTTTAGCCCCTAATCCCATTCCCATGCTGCCATTAACCTAACCCTGAGCACTAATATCTAATTAGGGCCATACGCCATATGGCCTAAAATATAATATTTTCCGACACGAAAGAATTTGGGTAAATTAATTCTTTTTTTTTAATAATTTAATATTTTCTCCTTAAATTATTGAAAAAGTAATTTATTTGAACCACAATTTTGAACCAACCATCGTCTTTTTCCATCTCCTTCATGTGGTAAACCTCCTCCATATGGTCACCATTGATATGCAGTTCTCCAATTGGGCAAACTTCAATCACCACAGGTATTACAACAACACCCCCGCGAATGCGGCCATCATTAATGGGGCATTTTTTGATTTTCACACAAACATTTTCCGGATTCTTGCATTTGCCATCGTCCCAAAAGTCCCAACCCGATTTTTGGTGGAAACAGTGAAGTGCCGTTGATGCGGAATTCATAGTTGGGATTGCAAAAACAATTGAGATCAAAAACATCAGCAAAATGACGATTGCCAAAATGTTGCCATGCATTGTAAAAATTACAGCAAAATTTGTTGTTTTGGATTTAATTGGAGAATTTTAATAAAAATAAAAAATATTAATTTGAGTGGTGGAAAGAAAAAGTAAAAATATGTAATTATAATTAGCAATTGAGAAAAATTGGTTGAGAATTGGGGAGTAATTCTACTTTATAAATTTAACCCAATCCTTTCCTGGATTCTGGATTTGCTCAAAAATAAATATTTAATAATAATCAATGTCTCGATTGGTATTTGGGAGGGGGTTCTCCGGATAATGGGATCGAGATTTTTGACCTTTTCCTAATTCTTAATTATTTCCAAATAAAGAGCGATTTTTGGTGGATGATTCGTTTATCCAACGGGGGAAAAGCTCACATCAAAGGAAAAAGGTGTCCAAAGGATGTAAAAATCCGTATTTATACCGAGTGGATGGACTCGGATGGTTGAGAAAATTCCTCCCACTTCCATCATATTGGAAGCAAATTGAGAGGAGAATATTACAACAATAAATTCCCACTTCTATTATTGGAAGAAGTATTGCTGGGAAAATAGGAATAATGATAAATAAGTGATTTTGAGATGGGAAAATGATAAGTTAATTTGGAATTAGAAAGATTAAGAATTTCGGACACGACATCAAAGTGATAATTTGCTAACCGTAATGATTAATAATGAATTCAAATTTGACCCGCCCAAATGCATTTGGATGATAAGTATTGGAATTGGAATAGGCAAATAAAATAATTTTTATTGGTAGGACACCAAGTGATTAATATATGCTCTGTGATGACCCAACAAAATGATGGTCGAGTGGGGAACCAACTGCTGGGAAATTATTCAAAAATTGATAATTGAAAGAAAATTGAAATGCTTTGAGCAAATAGGAAATTCCAATAAATATTAAGTCCAATTTGCAAAAATGGTATAATTTTGTAAATAAAGGAATAAAGATTCAGCACGATTTAAATTTTGATCAGCATAAATTAGATTAAATCTCGAAATAATTTTGTAATTTATTTTCATTTTTAGTCCAAAATGGACCTGTTTCAGGCCATTTGGACATAATTGATGAGGAGGAATAGTAAATCGTTGAAGCATAACAAATAATTTTTAAAGTGAGTTATTTTTAATTTCAAAATTTTCGATCTATTTTATATCATTTGACTATATATATTTCATTTTTTTCATAGATTCTGGATAAAAATTTCATTTGGCTTCATAAAAAAATGTATTAAAATTTTATTACAATTTTTATTTTTACTAAGAAAATTAATTATTTAATTTTTGAATTTAACAAAATGATATTTAAAAATATGTTAAATTTACATTTTTCTATTAATGTGATATTATAAAAAAACATGAAGTGTTGGTAAAATTTGGTGTTTATCCGAACATCATCAGCAAATTGTGTGGATACCAAAAAATGAAATGACTAATGCCAGCATCATAATTTTTCCGCCAATTATCATTTTATGCTTTCCCAATGCCGCATTGCAGTAATCATAAAAGCATGTTTTGCAATAACATCCAGCCAATTTTGTTTTCTCACAGAAATCGTGTTGGGCACAACCACGCATTTCTGAAAAAAATAAAATTTTTTATGCTTAAGAAGTAAAAAAATTTTCCTTCAGGAATATAAAATTTTTATTTAAAAAACAAAAATCCGAAAAAAAACTTTCTGAACACGCTAATTCTATCATCTATCTATTTGTAAATACATAATGTCAACTATAAGCAAAAATGCACATAGTTTAAAAATAATTGTACTTCTTCAATACGAATTTTAAAAATGTGGATAAAGCTATTATAAATAATAGGTGTATAAAATTACATCCCATATGCATTTTTAAGGGTAAGTATTATGTTCCCTAATAAAAGGTATAATATGATAATATGACAAAATGGATCCCATATTCAAGTGTAGCACCCAAATATCTTTCCTTAAATTAGTAAAAAAATTGTGCAGCACAATTCTGATAATTCCATCTTTTTTAAATAAAAATTATAAAAACCAACCACCCCCAGCCACCAATTCCTTTATTTGTTCCCTATCGATATCTTCAGCATTCATCAATTCTTCAATTGGACATTTGATGCGCAGACAAATGGAATGAACCATCTTGCATTCGCCACGGTCCCAAAAGCCCCAACCAGGTTTCTGATGATAGCAGTAAAGACCTGTGCCTGTGGGTGTTAAAAATTAAAATTTTGATAATGTGAGAAAATTTTGATGTAATTCTATTTCATTTTTGAGGCTATTATTTATATTTTACAATGAATTTTAACATAAA
This sequence comes from Pratylenchus scribneri, assembly GCA_030063045.1. Classification (NCBI taxonomy): domain Eukaryota; kingdom Metazoa; phylum Nematoda; class Chromadorea; order Rhabditida; family Pratylenchidae; genus Pratylenchus; species Pratylenchus scribneri. The sequence goes on from JAQSEB010000042.1 coordinate 728,940, forward strand.
ATTACCACGTTTTGCCGATGCTATCATGAAGGTGATAATAAATATCAATCCAATTAAAGTGGTCAAATTATTGCAGCACTTCATCGAAAGTTTCAGCAAAATTTATAATGAAATTATTTATGTCAATTAAATAATTAAAATTGGAATGAAAAAATAATATTAGGAATTTGTTTTCTAGTCAAATGGAAATAAATAATAAAAAAAATTGGAAAATTCGGCAATCCTAAAGAATCCGGGCCACAAAAAATTTTTTTTTAAAAACAGATTTTCTAGGATAAAAATTGATGCTGAACTCAGATCTAACATCCTTTTTGTCATATCTTGTCATCTTGGTAAGATAATGACAACTTTTATCAAGAAAAAAGTAAAGGGGGGGGGGACCAAGGGCATTTTTGATCAAAATTTTTATATGGCCAAATAATAGCTCAATCAACGCAGCTCGATGAGAGGAATCGAATGGTACCACTTTTATAGGGTAATATGCAGTTATTGTCAAGTTATGACCAAAAGAAATTTTGTCTTGGTAAGGTATTTAGACCTCTAACTTGCCAATAATTAAATATTACCCTATAAAAGTGGTACCATTCGATTCCTCTCATCGAACTGCGTTGATTGAGCTATTATATTGCCATATAAAAATTTTGACCAAAAATGCCCTTGGTCCCCCCTTTGCTTTTTCATGGTAAGAAGTTGGCATTATCTTACCAAGATGACAAGATATGACAAAAAGGATGTTAGATCTGAGTTCAGCATCAATTTTTATCCTAGAAAATCTGTTTTTAAAAAAATTTTTTTTGTGGCCCGGATTCTTTAGGATTGCCGGAAATTCTATGGAAAATGGGGGGTGGGGGGAGGAGTGGGGAAAAGGAATTTTGATTTTAATATACAGCTAATTGCTTGATAAATTAATCTATAAATTATTTTCAAATAAGTAAATAAACATTTTTAAATGATTAACAACAAATATGTCTCCGAAATCAAAGACATTTGGATGGAGATTATTGGAATAATAATGGGCTAAATTATTTTGAAATTGACAAAAATTTTTTTCGGATAGATCCCAGCTGCTGCCGGGCGATAGCTGACTCATCCGAATTATGGCCAAAAATGAACAATAGGTCTACTAGCTGGGGTCAAACTGCTCTGCTGATGGAATATTATTTGAAGGAAGAATTCCTTACATGAAAGGAAATTGAAATGATTGGAGAAAACTTGGACGAAGTGAATAATGGAGGGAAGGTCTGGCAAAAATGGAATTTAATGTTGTGAATTAAGGGAGGAAGATGGTTCAATGGCTAATTTGTTTCCTAATTAGCAGCAGTCAGTCAAATTCCATGATAAACGGTCAAATTCAGAATATCCTCCCAAAAATGGCTTTTTGGATGATTATTTGGTTAATTTAATTTAATATTATTATCATGATTGTCATTAAAATTGATTCAAATTATAATGTATTAAAATTATATTTCTCAGCAATTCTTCAATTCCATCCTTCAAATTCTAGATTCTTCATTCCGCATTACCAGCCGGGATCAGTCCTCTTCTCGACGTATTCCTTAAGTTCGGGAAGAGAATTTACGCGGTTGATGAATTCAATTAATTCCGGAAATTTGTTGACCGCTTCCGGCTCCGATTTACGCAATGTGTCCAAATATTCGATAACCTTGACAAAAATGTTCAAAAAATTAATTGATGGAATAATTGAGAATTTACCACAAAATCAGCGATGCTTAATCCCGAGGGAAGAAGGAAACCGGAGCCAGATTCTTTCAACAATTTCACATAAAGTGAAAAGAAATTGTCGGCATTTGTGCGAAATTCTTCAGTCAGTTTTTTCTTAAATTTTCAATTTTTAATATTATTAAAGTAAATTTTTGATTTTTTTTATAACAATAAATAGAGAAGGAAATTGACTAAAAATTGAATAAAAAAAATATTTTAATTTTGGCAAATTTAATTAAAAATGGCAATTTTAATTAATTAATTAATTAATTTGACTTTTTTTGAATTCAAATTAGAAAATTGATAAAATATCGATTTTTCTTGAACGAAATGCTTATAATTTTTCCTATTTAAGTGAATTTCCGCGAAAATAGATTAGAGCGGGATTTCCACTTGACGACGGATATCACGTTAAAATTTTATAAAATTGGAATTTTTCACCAATATTTATATTTTATTTGTTGCTAAATCCATCATTTATTTAATCCTTTTTAATAAAAATATAAAGTCCAATTAATATCCCAAAATATTACTCACCAAATCGCCTTCTTTGTATCCTCTTTTCACAAAAATATACGGCATTATTGCGTTTTGAACATCCTTTTGGAAATCGATAATTTCATTCATTTTTGCCTTCTCCCATTCATCTTTTCCACAAAGTCCTTTAAAAAATATAATTAAATATTTTAAAAATTACAAAAAATTATTACCACATTTTTCCCCTAAATAGCGCAAAATTGCAGCACTTTGGGACAATTGTTTCCCATCAATTTCGAGGACGGGAACTTTGCCATAGAAAAATTCTGAATAAATTTCGATGCTAATTTTACAATTATTTTAGGAAAAAATAGGCAGCATTTTGATAAGATCAAGCCAAATGGTTATCAAAATTTTCTTCACTCTTCTAAATATCTATTCAAATTTAGATCTTTACAATTTGATTAATATCATGGCATTTTGATAACCAAATGATTTAACAAAAATTAATGTTAAATATTTAATTTGTCGAAAAATTACTGAAAATGTCGAATTGGGTATTGAAAATGTCGAAAAGATTATAATGGTTTGGTCTTTGGTGGTTTGTCCTACACCCTCAAACCATATAATCCATTCGATAGAGCATGTCATGTCAAGACGCATCGAATTGTATATATATATATATTTTGTAGATTTATACCTTTAATTTTAATCAACCATGACAATATAAAAATATATACCTATCGACGCATCCTGACGAGATCTATAGATTGGGTTTAAGGTTTTAGTAGTCTAGGACAAACCCTTAAATCTTATAATCTTTTCGACATTTTCAATGTTTCTTTCGACAAATACCATTAATTATAATTATTCAGAATTTCCAAAGAAGGAAAACTGCAAATTTTGGTTATTTTTTCCGCTTTTTAGTCATTGAAAATTTTAATCATATTTTCTAATCAATATCAAAATAAAATATGCCAAATTTGCTAAATTTAAAGCTAATCTTTATATTTTAAAATTTTCAATCCCCTATCCAATTAATTTACTTGATTTTTCCTGTTCCGTCCATTTGGCCCAATCTAAATGGCTGAAACGAATATCTTCAAATGGTTGTTTTGTGTAAATAAACAATAGCCGAATTGCTTCGGCAATTCCGCGTCCATCAAAATAATAAAGTTTATATTGGACCATTTTTTGGGGAATATCTCTGTTTGGATTGAATGAAATATTCGTTAAAAATTTTATGAAAACATTTTGGTGAATGTTTGATCTTTTCACAAAAATAGAATGAATTGAATGAGCCGTAAAATAAATTGTAAACAATTTTTTAATGGGTACAATTTAATGGGAAAGGCAAAGCAGGTGAAAAATGTGCAATGGAAAAAAATTTGTACACATTTTTATTATTGAATTGGGGATTAAGGGAATTGGTTGGGTGCGCAAGTGAAGACAAAAATAGATGAGAATGGGAATAATAAAATTACATTCATTTTATATTTTGGATTGATGGGAAATAGCATAAATGGATATTACGTATATTATATTTAATTAATTAATAATAATTATTCAATCGAGTTATTTTTTTTTTATAATTTTAAAATAATTTTCAAGAGAAAGGCAAAAAGGAAATAAATTAACTATTTTTTGGTCAAATAAATCTTCATCACACCACCATTATTCTTCTATTGAACCCCATTTTATTTTAATTATTATTTTGTTTCTAATTAATTATAATTAATAATTATTTCCTTCTCCTGTTCTATTTCATACGGAATTGTTAGAAATGACAAATAATCATCAATGATCATTCATCAATTTCCTTTCAGAAAGGGCTTGTTTGTCAGAGAATAGGCCTTTGAATGCCCGAAGGAAGATACTGCTGCTGATGGGGGTGAAGGGAAGGCACAGGGAGGAAATTGGGAATTTCGGGGTATCAGCAAAGGGAGGAGTTAGATTTGAATGAAATGGGGCCATTTGGCCAAAAGCACCTGCTGGGCTAGTAATGGTGTTCCGACATTTGCGCATCCGACTATGGTGCATACAATCAAAAAACATATTTGCTACCGATATATGCGCATGTGCATTCAAAAATTTAAAATGAATCATACCCTAAAATTCTACACCCACCAGCAGATTTCGGATTATCCAGTTAGGTTCGGCCAGGTATTTTTAAGTCAAAAATCCGGTTCGATGGTCTGTATTTTCCATTTCGCTGGTCTGTAACGAGAACGGACAAAGAGAATGAGAAGCCATCAAATTGTTGTTTTGCTGAAATGTGTTTGATGAGGGATGTGTACGGAAAATGGCCATAATAACAGGGAGGTGGTTGAGTACGGAAAATGGCCATAATAACAGGGAGGGGGTTGAGTACGGAAAATGGCCATAATAACAGGGAGGGGGTTGAGTACGGAAAATGGCCATAATAACAGAGAGGGGGTTGAGTACGGAAAATTGCCATAATAACAGGGAGGGGGGCTGAGTACGGAAAATGACCATAATAACAGGGAGGAGGTTGAATAATTGAATGAAATTTGATTCATTTGGCCAATGTCAGAGGGATGAGGCTCAGGAGGAAGGGCAGAAAAATAGAAAAGGGAGAGAATGCCGATGAAGTAGAATGGCACCAGAGAAAAGGACATCGAAGATAAAGCCACAAATCGCGGCCATTTCTGATATCCCCATATATATATGAAAGGAAACTCGATTTTAGTCCATATTATTCAAATATTTTTCGAGGTTGACAATTAACATCTCTAATCTTCCTATTTCATTTACCCCAAATTACTTCAAATTACCAATCCAAAAAATTCATTTTTATTGTAATTGAAAGGATTTTCTTTCAAATTTGCCTTCAATCCGTGACATTTGAATACTGCAAAACAAATATACATAATATACCCAATTCCTTCGACCTCAATGTCCCCCCCCCCCCCCCCCAGTAAATTAGTTCACTCCAGAGCAGGGGTGGAACCGCAATTGGTCGTTGACAGAAATTTTGCGATTTTAGCATTCGTTCCTGCGAATTATAATTTTGAAATGGATTTTGCTGATGAACAATTTCTTCATTTTCATTAATTGTTGCATTCTTTCCGGTCACTTTAAATTGATATTTTAACGCTAAAAATTTAGAGAATCCCAAAAAAGAATTGAATATCTTCTGCCCACCCAAACCTAAGTGTATAAATTTGACAAATAATAAATCCCTAATTATGTTGATATCAGTGTTGAGCACTCGTACTCGTACTCGTACTCGTACCTCGTACTCGTACTCGTACTCGTACTACGAAATACGAGTACGAGTACGAACGATTTGAAATGGCCAGTACGAGGTACGAGTACGAATACGAGCCGATTTTTCCTCGTACTTAGTCGTACCAAAAAGTACGATAAAATTACGATAAAAAGTCAAAATTTTAGAATAAAATTGAACTTTTTAGTAAAAAATTTGTAAAAATTTGTTTCATATCTATGCAATTCAACAAAAAATGTCTCAATTTTGACAAAAATATATCAATTTTGACAAAAATATATCAATTTTGACAAAAATATATCTATTTTTGATTAAAAAATAAAAATTTATTTCAAAAAGTCGTAATTTTTGATTTCAAGTAAGTACGAGAAAGTACGAGGTACGAGTACGAGATACGAGGCCCAAAAATGGGTGGTACGAAAGTACGAGTACGAGTACGAGCCATCCGAAAAGGGCAGTACGAGGTACGAGTACGAGTACGAGCAAATTTTTAAATGCTCAACACTGGTTGATATATAAGGCCAATTCAGGAAAAATTTGTGAATTAATTAGATTTTTATTATGGGTAAAATTAGTAATATTAGCTATGTTCTATTAAATTAAAATGGTAGCCTAAATTCAATATAAATTAAAAATATAAACATTAATTTCTACAATTCTGAATAAGATCTTTGATTTGTAGCATCGCTTTGCAAGTATTTTGGTAACCTCGGTGGTCGGTAGGACTTTTTGGAAATGTTTGCCGAATGATTTGTTTACGCTCAAATTAATCCAATAAATTGATAATTAAAATTATATATTATTTAATTAATTTTTAATTTTATTTATTGCTAATTGTAAATTGAATTCTTAAGGTAATTAGTCTAGAAAACTTCTTGCTGCTGTCTTCTGAGTTCTGAGATGGCGTTGCTTGATGATCAAATGTTACCATTGGCGGAGGGGGCAAAAAATAATTTAGATCCTCTAATTGAGCAGATTTATCAAATCCTTCATTTGCATTTGACCATCTTGGTATAAGGGCATTCTCATGTATTTTCTCCCAATCCAGAATTCCACTTGCCCCAATATTATTTCTTTCCTCATCTTCTGCTTTTGTATTTGACAAATTTAGCCCCGATTCCAAATAAATTTTAGGTCTTTTATCTTTCCTTTGACCATCTTTACCATTACCATCAGCAGCAGCCATATTTACAAAAATGTTTATAAAAATAATTAAAATAAATAGAATTTTTTCATTTTCAACAAATTTCGACGAAATTAATTTTCAATTAAATTTATTTTCTTTCTTTTGAATTATTTTAAGCAAATGAAATGAGGAAAATGTGAAAATTGGAATATTGTTGGTTAATATTATTAAAGGAAAAATCCAACCCGATTTTCATGGATCTGAACTCTGAAGCCAGCAGTAATGATGCTTAATTAAATTTGTTCCAAATGTGAGAAAGGATCAATGAGCATTAGTTGAAGCAATAGTGCATGGATGGGTACACAAAAAGTCATAATAACAGGGAGAGGTGTGATTTTTGAATGAAGATGGTACATTTGGTCAACAGAATCAGAGGAGGCCAAGGAGGAAGATCAAACGAAAAGAACAAATAGATCAAATTGTTGGGGGGGGGGGGGGGGTGGGGAGGGTTAAGAAATGCCGATGGGGCAGTGGCATCAGGGAATTGGCCATATGAAATGGATGGGGAATTGAGAAGTTGCGATCTCAATGAAATAAAACTAAATGTTAGATTGAAAGCATTAAGGGGGGGGGGGAAGCTTGCCACAGATCGAGAGCCTTTTCTCTACGGCCCTGAAAAAGATCAATTTGTGCAATGGAAGGAAAAAGTGAATACAGAGAATGTGGAGCCGGAAAATTGGCCATAATATCAGGGATGTGGCCAATAGAAGAGGGAATTGGAATGAAGATCAAACGAATAGAACAAATAGAACAAATAGATCGAACTATTCGTTAGGCAGAAAGAAGGATGGATTGACGAACCAGCTGCACTGAAGGAATGGAATTTGAACCAGAGAATGGGCCATCGGAGATTAAACCACAGATCTCGGCCAATTTTATTTTTAGGAAAATTTTCGAGGCCTACATCTACAATCTTCATCCATTTACTCAAAATTTCTTCAAGTATACAAATTAAAAATAAAACCATTGAACAGTATGAAGGGAATCTAACCATGGAGGTAACCATTACTGCTCGATGCGCATGGAATAAAGCTAAATGTTAGATTGGGATCATTGGAAGAGCATGTCACAGATCTCGCCATCTTTGTCGCCTTCAAAAATAGTATATGCCATGGAAGAGAAGAAATAATGATTGATGAAGCCAACTACATGATGGTGGTTGGTTGGTGGGGTAGGCAAACTGAGGGATTAGATTTGAATGAACAAGAACATGGGGCCATTTCGCCAACATCGTAGTGGTGAAATCGGTGAGGAAGGGCAGAAAGATAGAAAAGAGGAGTGATTGCCGATGGAATGGAATGGCATCTCATTCTCATTTACTCCAAATTACTTCAACAAATTACCAATCCAAAAAATTTTTTATATTGCATTTTAAAGGAACTTCTTACAAATTTTAATATTTGTTCATTTTGAATATCAAAAAGAGAGATAGGAAATGTTCATGACATTAATTCGTAGAATATTTATTCTACTAATAATCATATTCATTCTTGTAGACATTGTAGAAAGTAAATTTTGTGTTTTTTAAAATTCAAATTTGAAAACAATTTTTAAGGTGATAGTACAAGTTCAGAATCAGAAGGGCAGAAAAAAGATGACGAGAATAAAGAAGAAGGATGGCAAAAAATAAAACCTAAGAAGAAAAACAGGAAATATGGTAATAGTGGGAGAAATTAATTATAAATTAGCGGAATATAAAAATAATTTAAATAAATTTTATATTAATTTGCAGTATTCAATTGCGACGAAGAAAACGAGAATATCGAAGAAGGAGAACAATTTAAGAAAATAGATTCAAAAAAGTCCATCAGGAATTACGGTGAAAATGAAAGAGATCCATTAATTAGTTGGAATAAAAATAATTTAAATATTTGTTTTTTCAGTATTCAAATGTGATGAATTCACAATTGACGAAAACACATTAATCACTGAGGCTATGGATTACTACAAATATCCGCCATTAGCTGTGCGAAAAAAGAAATCTAAATGGGAAGCGAACCATTTGTTGAAAGGTAGGAAAGAATATTAATGAGAAAAATAAATTTAAATATTTTCTCACCAATTTAGAAAACTTGATTATAAAATCGCATATTATTTAAATGTTTGGTATCAATCTTTGCAAAAATATGACTTCGAGAATAGGTGTTTTACACCAACTTTCTTATTTTTGGAATTTTTTGGACATAACTTTTTGAATTCTAAACAGATTAATGTGAAATCTCTATCAATCGATAGATCTCATTTAGCTTTTTCATTTAATACAAAATAATTGGAATTATTTTAATAGATTGTCGTTTTATAGCCTTTTGCCTAGTTGGCCTAAGATCAATAGTATTCCTCCCGAATTTAAAAATCATTAAAATTTTTCTTAATTTTTAAAACCACATCAGGTATCATTTTTTTAAAATTAATACATCTTCATGCGCCCTCCGAAAAATTCCGATTGCCGGGAACGAAAAGAGATGAATTGTTTGACTTAATTGAAGGTATTTTGATTGAAATAGAAAATGGGGAATACAAGGATTACGAGAAAAAATCATTGGGTAAGTCAAATTTAACAATTTATTTAAATTAAATTAAAATTGATTTTTTAATTTATTTTAAATTTAAGGATGAATCAATCTCATAAAAAACCCTTATTAAATGATTATTTTGTAAAAGAAGAGAACATAATACCAAAATAATTATAGGGATTTGTCCAACATCGAAATCAAATTTATTTTTTAATAGTTTAGTCAAAAATTAAATGATATAAAACTGTTTTAATCGATTTTAGCACTATTAATTTATAATAAGTATTTTAAAATATTCAATTGGAAATATTTGAAAATTTCCATTTTTTTAGCTATGAAAAGTAGTAAAAGAATAAAATTTTTTGTTTTTTTATAAAAATTGTTATTTTTGCATTGGGATTAAAACACTTAATAATTTAAAATATTTTGCAGAATTCAAAGTTAATGGATTAAAAATTGACGAGAATGAGTTAATCATCGTTATTATGGATTTCTATAAAAATATGTCAAAATTTGTGCAACAGAAAACAAATAAAAAGGAAGCGCTCTATTCGTTTAGAGCTATAAAAGGTTATTATAATAAGAAAAATAAAACAAATTAAATATTTCATTTCAATTGGAATTTTAAATGTTAATTACAATTTTTCATATATTTATAACCACAGGGTCCATATTTAAAAAATTAATGCGTCTTCATGCGCCCTCAGAAAAATTCCGCTTGGAGGGAATGAAAAAGAATGATTTGTATCGCCGAATTGATTGTATTTGGGATAAAATAGAAAAAGGAGAATATAATGATTATAAGAAAAAATCATTGAGTGAGTTAAATTAAGAATATTTATAAAAAAATTAAATTTTCTGATAATTTTATTATTGTTTATTAAGGACTTTATTTCTTTATTAGATCATAGCAATTTTTTGAAAAAAATATCAATTAACATTTCAATCAGGTAAACATAATAAAATTTTGTTTTTAAATGTATAAATTAAATTATTAATTTTATTCCGGTCCTATTCAGGCACAAAACCGCAGCAGAATAATATTCCTTCTAAAACATTCAATAACAAATCCTACTCATCGCCTATTTTGCCTCACCCAAGATATGCTCCATCTTCTTCAGCTATTTTAGTTGAAAATGCATTCGCAAATAAAGAAGATCAACAAGGTGTTTGTACGTTTTTAATATTAAAAAGGACACGATTTAACTACAGTAAATCCTCTATTAGAAGCCCCGGGGCTTATAAATTTCATAGACCCTCTAGAGGGGGCTTCAAATAGAGGGAGGGCTTCAAATAGAGGGAGGGCTTATAAATTTCAGAGAAGAAAAATTGATAAAAAATAAAATTTATCGATAAAATTTGCAACAAATCAGAACATGTTTTTACAGTTCAAAACATATTTTACAACATTTTTTTAAAATTTTACATGTCATAAATGTTTTTGGCAATTCTAAACATTTTTAGAAGATATTTTTAAGATTCCAAACATGTTTTTCTATTAGAAACATTTTTTCGGACATGTATTTGGAATTCACAACATGTTTTTCGATCAAAAATATTTTTTCGAACATGTTTTTTCGATAAAAAACATTTGTTCGAACATGTTTTTGTAATTCACAACATGTTTTTTCGATAAAAAACATTTGTTCGAACATGTTTTTGTAATTCACAACATGTTTTTTCGATCAAAAACATTTGTTCGAACATGTTTTTGTAATTCACAACATGTTTTTTCGATAAAAAACATTTGTTCGAACATGTTTTTGTAATTCACAACATGTTTTTTCGATAAAAAACATTTGTTCGAACATGTTTTTGTAATTCACAACATGTTTTTTCGATAAAAAACATTTGTTCGAACATGTTTTTGTAATTCACAACATGTTTTTTCGATAAAAAACATTTGTTCGAACATGTTTTTGTAATTCACAACATGTTTTTTCGATCAAAAACATTTGTTCGAACATGTTTTTAAAAGTTGAAAAAAAAATTTTCGGGGAGAAGGGGCTTCAAATAGAAGGGGGGCTTCAAATAGAGGGGGGGGGGGGCTTATAAATTTCAGAGACTCTAGAGGGGGCTTCTAATAGAGGGGGGCTTCAAATAGGAGTGGGCTTCGAATAGAGGATTTACGGTAAGTTTAATAGTTTTTAAAAAGGAAAGAAAAACAGATTCAAAGGCAACGGGAATATTAATAGAACGAGATAAAATGGATGAAAAAGAAAGCGAAAAGAAACCAAAGGAAGGGGGAAAATCCTATATGGAAATTTTATTAGAAGGAATGAAAAAGAAATCGGCTGAAGATGAAAAAAAGAAAGAAAGGGATGGTGAAAAATCAAAAATTGCAGAAGGTAATATTAGTATAAAAATCAATAGGATTGGAAATGATTGACCCGAAAACATATTTAACTTTTAACAAAAAAAATTAAACCGATATTTATAACCATATATTAGCAAAAACTTGGGAATTGCCATACGCCTAGTTAAATATTGTATGTTGAGAGTATATTATCGACTAAATTTATAATATATTTAGAAAATTGTATGATCCTTTTTTTGCAATTTTAAACTTACATATTGTAAACATTTCTTATTTTTCATGTAAGATACATCACCTATTGCGACTTCGGAAAGAGCAACAGGAATTTGGAAAAATAGACCCTCTTTTGCGTCCGTTGTTAAGCAACCGGCTCAATCACAATCAACAAAAAATGTGCTGGCAGCAATTATAGGTTTGTTTAAGAATGAAATTTTTTTACATTCAAAAAATAAAAGTTATGGAAAAATTTCTTAATTTCTTAATTACTTATTCCTTTTCTTTCTAGCCAATTTTTAATGAATAATTATGTTAAAAAATTAATGAATTTGATGATGAATCATGAATACCTAATTTAGAAATTTAGAATTGAGTCGGAAATAAAAATTTTAATGAAATCTGAGTCCGATTAAATATAATTTTAATAACAAATTCATCCAAATTGCAGGAAAACCAAAATTTCCACCATTGTCTGTTGAGAAAATTCCACAACAAAAATTTGTGAAGAATGAGGAAAAGTCAACTTCTACTGGAAAATCCCCTCTTTTCGATAGTCCATCCCGATTCCAACAAGGACAACAAAAAGAAGCAAAGAAAGAAAAGAGTAGTTGGGATGAAAAGCTAACTGGAAGAAGTGTTGTCCAAAAGTGGTAGAAGAAGCCTTGAAAACGGATTGATTGAAGATGATGAAAATATTTTTAAACCAAAAAAATTACAATTAATGGCAAGTAAATTTGGAAGAAATATTGTTGGTTGAGACGAGAATATAAAAATCATTCGTAAATACCATTTAAAGATATGCACTTCTCATTTTATTTGAATTCTTTTATTAATTTATTTATTCCATTTGTTAATTTCTATTTTTTAAAGTTTCTCATTAATCCAAATCTTATCTGTCAAATGTCACTCTGTCAATCATCTTAATGTAAATCTTCTCTCAAGAAATTTTCCATTCCCAATTATCCGTCTAATTATTTCTTTATTTTGCAAAACCTTTCTGGCATCGTTCCAACCCCCTTTTGATCTCTGGGCTTTATTCCTATTTGTTCTTCCATTTTCCTGCTGGCCTATTTAAGCTGACTATTCTTCTCGACATTCTTCCTTTTTCTCAACTCATTTTTCATACATTGAGTTGAAACCTTTTTCAATTTATTTATTTATTTGGAAGTAAAGCACTTTTGGGAAAATTGAGTAGTGGATTTCGGGTTTTGATCAAAAACCGCAAGGGTCGGATAGAGCAAAAAAGATATATAATCGAGTCATTTTATTTAAATTTTTTATTTTTCCGTTGGAATTCAATCAACAAATTATAAATCAGCCTATTGTACACATGGAAAGTTGAGTTTAGGCAATGGAATTATTTTCAAATTTTAATTTTTTTATCATAAAAATATTAAACATTAAAAATGTAAATCACTAAATTTTGTTCGAAAATTAATTTTTTTAATCAGAATAATAAAATGTTTTAGCCTATCTATAGCTTTGGAGAATTCAATTTCAATGGCAATAAAAGCAAAATTGATCAGAGGAAATCAAACAAAGAAATTGAGTGAAGGAATTTAGGGAGAAAGCAATAATAAAAGTAAGAAAAAATGAAAAGCCAATTTATGTGCTATGGATTAAATAAAAAAAATATGCTTGTTTTAATTTGTTCCGTTCTTGGTTAAAATGTTATTGGGAATTTTTTTTAAAGATGAGATCTGAAAATTCATCTTTTATCAGAAAATTTTTGATGAGTTTTTCTTGTCTTTTCTTTTCCATAATTCATCTTAAATAAATTCTTTTTTTCTTGCCGATGGCATCATCAAATTCCGATGATTTTGATTTTAATTCGATAGATACATATTTTGATATTTTATTTAAAGTTTAACCGAAGTAAAACTCGATAGAAAGCTTGAACCTAAAAATCCGCGCTGCAATCAGATCAGCTCTAGTGATTTATAATGTTTTATTGAAATTCCAATGTGGGAATTCCCCCAAGTCCCAAGGATGGGAGAGTGGAAAAGATCCAAAGACTGCTGGGTTGATGTGCACCAGTGGCTCAGTTGGTAGAGACTTACGGTATGTGAGGACGTCGCGGGTTTGAACCCTGCCTGGTGCCTAACATTTTGCCCGCCGTTGGCTCAATAGCAGTGCTTATTCCTACACCAATCGTTATGGGACAGAGATGTTTTCGATGGCCAAAAATAAAAAAGCAAATAGAAAATGGATGGTATTTAAAATTGCGAAAAGAGTATTGAAAATTGGGAAAAGGATGTCTCATTCTCTTTTAGGCCATATAACTTGGCCATATCAAATCCCTATCCATAACCCTAGCCCCTAGCCCTTAGCCCCTAATCCTATGCCTGCCCTGAACCTAACCCTAGCCCCTAACCCCTAGTTACAAAAAAGTTATAAACCAAAAACTGGTTTGAGACATTATATCCTTTTCGCAATTTTCAATACTCCTTTCGCAATTTTAAATATTTCCCAATAGAAAATCGAATATTCGTTTTGAAAAAATTTTTGAAATAGAAAATCGAATTTTCGGAAGGTCAAAAAATTTTTGAAATCGAAAAACGAACTTTCGATGCCAAAAATGACCAAAAATCGACATCGAATCGAACAAATCGAACAATCGAAAACATCCATGATGTGGAATATCACAGATCAGTGATAGAACGAACAGTTCAAATCTTACCAAAATTTAGTTTTATTCGTGCGATTTTGGCCCAAATTTGGAGTGGGGAATGGGATGCAAATGACGAGAAGAAAGGGGAGGGCTAGAATTGGCCAAAAAGAGGGGAAGGAGTGGGGATGGCACCGGCAGCCGAAGGGGTAAATATAAGGCAAGTGAGAAAGGGAGGGATCTCACAATTGATTCGAAATCAAAAACCTTCACTATACTAAAATCTGATAATTTCTGATAATTTCAATTAAAAGAAATCCAAGCTTTTATTAAATATTTAATTATATTTTAAAAATGTTTTCTTTAACAATTGTCTTAATTTTAATTAATCTTGCAAATTTTTCTTCAATCACCGCATCAAGGTAAAATTATAATAAATACACAAATAAAATACTATCATACATTTTAATTTACTTTTTAATGAAAAAATAATTTTTAAATATTATTTTGATTTTATCAAATTTTCTAATTTTTGTTAAAAATTGATGTTCAGGGACTGGATATTTTTTGGGAAAAAAATTTTACATAATATTTATTTGAATTTAATTTAAAATAATAAATTAAATTATTTTTAGCCCAAAAATGGGGGAACTGGAAAAATCGGAATTTTTGGATTTTAAAGATGAAACTAAAAAAGATTTGGAACAATTTGGTGATAAAAAATGTTCATGTGGAAAATATTTACTCAGGGAAATGCAAAAAATTGAATATGGCGATTGGCATTTTCGTGTATGGCCGGAGGCCATTGGCAAAGGGGCAACATCGAATGTATGGAGAGGAGTTTAAAAAAAAATTTATTTCATGCTGCGATATCCGACATTTGCGAACTATTTTTTTGTAATTTGAAAATGAACTGTATTTTTATTATCAAAATAATTGCTACAAATATTATTGCAAGAGTAAAGTTATTTTGAAAATTCATTTTTTTCGTAAGAGCTAATTAAATTACAAAAGAAAATAGCACATAAATGTCGGGTTTCAATTGAGTGCGCAAATGCCGGCGAATCATTTATTTTATTTACAATCTAATTGAATTTTATATTTTAATTACATTTTGAATTTGGAAATTTTACCAAGTTCCCACTTTCAAGTTCAATTTCAAAGTCTCTATCTATTAACTAAATCGAAACTGAACCGAACTGAGAGAATTTTTGGTCAAAAACCGAAACGTAGGTTTCAAATCGATCGGTTTTTTTGGTTTCCTATTCATCATGGGAGAAAATTTTTGATTATATTGGGTCATTTTTAACCAAAATTCCCCCTATCATTTCAATTTCAGCGGCTAGTATTTTAACTAAAAGTACAATTTTTGTATCTGATTTTGCACTATTGACTATTTGTTGTTTAGTAAAATTTAACTTTATGGATTCAGTTTTGGTCTATTTTTCCATGCCAAGATTTTTTTTTAATTGAAATTTTTCCTTGCTTGGGCATTTTTATTTTAAATTCTTTCACTTATAGTCAGCTTATTTTGGTCAATTTTTCTTTTGAGGACATTTTAATAGAAGCGGCCCGACACAAAAAAGATTTATTATATTATAAATAAAAGCGAAAAATCGGAAATCTTAAAACCGAAATTTTTTGAAATCAAAATCAAAATCGAGATCGGCAAAACGGAAAAAAGAAAACCTAAATCATCTTTTTTAAAAACCTACTTGAGCTGTACACTATTAATACTGTTGAGATGCTTAATTAGCATAAGTTTTTCTTATACATATGATTATAAGATATTCCATGCGCATGCAATGTCAAAGTTGGAGGATTTTGATGGGAAATCACTGAAATTGGAAAAATGTGTTGCAATCAAATCTGTTTTACTGGAAATTGAATCTATGAAAATTTGCATTCCAATACTACTCTTTTCTCCATTCGACCAAAATTTTCAGTTGCCAACAGGTTTGACTATTTTTACCAATTAGAAAGCCAATAAAGGCAATTTTCTTTATTTATTCAAGATTTTTTGACAAATTTTTTTCCAATAAAATTTCCCCAAAAATGGCAAAATATGCATAAAATGCGGAAAAAATGCAAAATATGCAAATATTACAAAAAGTCGAAAATATGCATCTTAAAATACAAGTTTTCGGCACCAAACCAAATTAAAAACTATTTTTCATTCATAAAAACACGTTACAATGCGAGGAAAAAAATATGCATTTGCATAACTATCCGGGCCTTATTAGTAAATTAATAATAAAAATTATTTATTTCTCTAAAATTTTCTATTTTGAAAATAAGTATAAAATTAAATTTATATATTATAATTTAATTATTTTAATATATTTTTCCCAGTTTTCAATAAAATCCGACATTTGGTCATTGGGAGTAATTTTGTTGGATATGATTTCGTTGGCTCCATTATTCGAAAATAAAATAGAAGCCCAAAACTATATCTTTAGAATTGAGAATTTTTGTCGAGTAACTGGATTCAGTCTCATCAACATTGAAAATGAGGCACCTTCCCTTCGTGGCTTTTTTAAAACTTTGCGCAACAAATTTCCTGATTTATTCAGCATATTGAAAGTAAATTTTATTTATATATTATTTTTTTTATATTTTTTATAAATTATAACTGTATAGTATATTAGATGCTAATTAAAAATTAAAAATACTAGAATAACAATAAAATATTTAAAAAGGAGATAAATTTCCTATTGTATCCTTTAATTTTTATTGAAGAACATGAACACAGTGTTTGCCTATTCACATTCAGAGTAATTCATTTAATTAATTAACCATGTTTTGCTAACTTGACATTTATAATTTTTTTTGACTGGTTTAAGGATTTTCAAAGAAAAAGAATCATAGAATATCATTGGTCTTTTGGTTCCAATCCCTAAATTAAAACCTGTTTAGATAAAAATATCTTAAAAGAACTTTTTTTAGTAAAATGTAACACCGAAGTATCATCATAGAAAAATAAATGAATTTTTTTGTTGATTAAAATTAATTTAAATCTCACAAGAATACATAATAATTTTTTTAAATAATTAAAAATAAATATTCTATGTAGGCGACCATTAACGAAGTCCCAACAGAGAGGACAACTGCCCGGGGCCTGCTCGATTTTCTGGCACATAAATGCCATTTGAAAGTGCCAGAGGACAATGGAAATGACAATAAAAGAAGAGTGAAATCATTTGTTAAATATGGTAAATCAAAAAGTATGGATCTAGATTAAAATTGCAAATAATTCATTCCTTTTTAGTTAGGATGGCAATTTTTGGACAAAAAAAATTGCAAAAAGAAATATTGCCAGAATGTGACCAACAAACGACTGGCAATCCATTTGCTTTATCTGCAGAAGAAGTAAAAAAAAAGTAATGAACGGGAAATAAAAGAGAAGAGAATTGTTGTTAACTGATAAATAGAAGTGAAGATGCTTATTGGAAAAAAAACAATACAATTTTTTCGAATATTTTTATTTAAATTTAATGGATTTATTGATAAAAATTTTGTAAAATCATTTTTGATCCTTAAATCCATAAATAAATATATTTATGTTACAACGATTATGGGGAATTGACGATTCCGCGGAATCGGCGTTGACGAATTTCGGGAATCTCGGCTTCTAGTCATCGTACAGACTCGAGAGTAGGCTCTTTCGATTCGTCATGGTCGATTTACTTTATGAAATTTCGATTACAGACCGGTATGCCCTAACCCTAGCCCTTAATCACTAGCCCAAAGCCCCTAAAACCCATGCCGCCCTTAACCAGAGCCCCAAACCTGACCCTAGCCCCTAATTCGGTCTGTAATTGAAATTGAAATTTCATATAGTAAATCGACTATGCCGGATCGAATGAGCCAACTCTTGTTTCTGTAGGACGCCTAGAAGCCGAGATTCCCGAAATTCGTCAACGCCGAATCCGCGGAATCGTCAATTCCCCATACTCGGCGTAACATTTACATAATAAGGTAACTTCCAATTATTTTTATTGCCAATAATGTAACGCGAAACTTGCGGCCTTGAAATTTAGCAAATTATTGTGTAATTTTCTCTAAATATTTCCTTTCCTTTCGAGTCATTTTATTCGATGTAAATTTTTTTATTTTTATTCAAACCAAAATTTTGGAATTTCTTTTTAGGCCCAAAATCGCTGTAAATTCAATAGCAAGTTTGTTCCAAAATCAATCGATTTGAAAAATCCTATGTGAAATGAAATGTAATTAAAGGTAAAAACAATTATCTTTAATTGATGTAAGAATATAGATATGTTTAAATTTGTTCATTTATTGATTTAATTATTTTATAAAAAATATTAGTAATTCATCTGACGCAATTTTATAAATTTTTAGTAATTTTTTTGACTATTATTCTCTAGATAAAATAATATTTTATTTTCAATGACCGGTTTCCCGTTTCCCCTTTTAATTTAGCCCAAATATGCAAAAATATGCAGTTTAAAACCCATTTTTAGTTTCAAACTAAGTTAAAAACACTTTTTAAATACATATTATTGTGTTATTACAAGTACAGGAAAAAATTATATTTGCATAATTATCCAATCCTTAATGATTAAACTACCCATGGGATGGGGTATTTATTAAAAAAAAAGCATATTACAATTTACAATATAGCTCAAATTCACATTTACATTGATAGCAATAGATATAAATGAATGGGCAGAAGAAATTTACTTTTTTAACGGTGACATAGAAAATGGGGTTCTTCTGAACCAAATTATAGAAAAACCGCTAAACTCATGTCATCCTCATTTCTCCCTACTTTTTATGAAATTATACTTTTTGATCTATTTTATTATTAATTATTTTCTTTTTTTTTAATGATTTATTTGCTACTTTTATTTTGTTCGTTGAAATGTGAGAAATGATAATAATGATAATGATCAATACCCAGAAAATGAGAGATCAAGCTGTTGTTTTGTTAAGAAAAGTGCTTGGTGAAGCAATTGGGGTGGGGGAATAGGTTCAAAAAATGGTCATTAACAGGGAGGGATTCGATTTTTGAATGAAGATGGGTACATTTGACCAATAACAAGAGGGAGGCCAAGAAGGAAAATCAAACGAATAGAACAAATATATCAAACTTTTGGGGGTGATGGGGGGGGTGGCTAACTAAGGAATGTCGATGGGGCAGTGGCACCAGGGAATTGGCGGCCAACGGGAAAGGGTGAGGAATTGAGAAGCTCTCGATGTGAATGGAATGAAGCTAAATGTTAGATTGGGAGCATTGGAGGGGGGGAGCATGCCACAGATCTGGGCCATTTCCCTGAGGGCCTGAAAAAGAGCCACTTGTGCCATGGAAGAGGAAAGAAGTGCTGGGTGAAAGGCATTGAATGTAGAGCCAGAAAATTGGCTATAATACCAGGGATGTGGCCAATAGAAGAGGGAATTGGAAGGAAGATCAAACGAATAGAACAAATAGATCGAACTATTCGTTAGGCAGAAAGACGGATGGATTGCCGATCCAGTAGCTGAAGAATGGAATTTCAAATTTGAACCAGAGAATGGGCCATCGGAGATTAAACCACAGATCTCGGCCATTTCTGATGGCTTCATATATACATGGGAAAACGCTCGATTTTCTTCACATTATTCAGAAAAATTTTCTGAGAACAATATCTCCCATCTTCCTACTTTTATTTCAGAATTTTTTCAAGTTCCCAAATTTAAAAAAACAAATTTAAATTTTACCACAATTGAAAGGATTAAAATTTGAATTTCTGTTGCATTTGAATATCAAGAAAAAGAGAGGAAAATGTTCGCGGCATCAATTCATAGAATATTTATTTTGTTAACAATTATATTCTTCCTTGTGGCAATTATAGAATGTAATTTTGTGATTTTTTTTAAATTAACAAATTCGAATGCAATTTTTAAGGTGGGAACGGAAAAAAGAAAAAGGCTAGAAAAAGTGGTATAAAAAATAAAGATTCAAAGATATCACCAGAAAAAAGAAATACTTTAGCTTCAACAGAATTTGGTAAATAATAGTTTTTTTAACGAATACCTTTTTGGTACTTGTGCAGTTTGTATCCTATTTTTGGGTCAAAATTTTTTTCCAGCTTTTCAGTCAAATTATATACCAATCGACGCGTCTTGACGAGCTGCTGGTTACGAAAATGTTAAAATTTTGAACATCCGAGAACCTTTGGCCAAGTTATGGCCATTTGAAAATCACAAAAGTGAAGGGTCCCTCCTATGGGTCTAAACTCGAAAAATTTTTTCGATCAAATTATAGCTCATTCGACGCGTCTCGATGAGAAAAAAATCGAATCTGCCATCGGTTTCGCATAAAACTCAAAAATAAAAAAGTTACAGTCGGACAAATCCTTCGACCCATAGAGGGGACCAAGCACTTTTTCGATTTTCATGAGGTCAAAAATTTTTTAGTTTTGGGTTTTATGCGAAACAAATAACATTTTCGTAACAAACTCGTTAAGACGCGTCAATTGGTATATCATTTACAGAAAATAAAAATTTCGAAAATTTTTCGAGGAAAAAATAGGATACAAACTGCACAAGTAACGAATTTTTCGAAAAGTCAAAAACAATTCTTTTTAAAATAATTTTCAGGTGTAACAGAATCGTCAAATGACCATGCTGACTCTAGCAATGAGCCCATTCCTGTTGATGAGGAAATTGTTATGTCACCTTCAGGAGTTTCCGAATCAGAAGAGCTGAAAGAGAAAGATGACGAGAATAAAGAAGAAGGGGAAGAAGAAGAGGAACAATGGCAACAAATAAAATCAAAAAAGAAGAGCAGAAAATATGATGAAAATGAGAGAAGTTCGAAAAATTAGCAGAATATAAAAATAATTTAATTATATTGTATTTTATATTTATTTTTAGAAGAAGTATTCGTATGTACCGAATTCAAAATTTATGAAGATGAAATAATCACTGAGGCCATGAAAAACTATCGGCCAATAGATTTCGGAGATAAAAAAATAAACGAAAAGCACGCAAATCGTTGGAAAGTAAGAAAGAATATTAATGAAAAAAATAAATTAATTTTAAAAATGATTAAAAATTTAACATTATTTTCATAACCACAGCAAAAATTTATAAACAATTAATGGAAAAACATGCGCCCTCCAAACAATTCCAATGCAAAGAATTGTATCCACTAATTGAACAAGTTTTGGCTAAAATAGAAAAAGAAGAATACAGGGATTACGAGAAAAAAGCATTGGGTGGGTGAAATTAACAAATTAAATAATTTATTTTTTAATAAATTATTAGTGTAAGGAATAAATTAATTTTTTTTATATATTTAAGGATGTAATAATTTGCTGAATAATATTGGAAAGTGTATGTAAAGAAATTGTCAAAAATATCGAAAAAGTTATAATACCCAATAGATAGATTTTGTTAAATACCATAAATGTCATATAATTTTTCATGTTTTGGTCAAAATTTAAGAATATTAATTAATTTTGAACACACAGTATATCAATAAGCCAATGAATATTCAATTTTTAATCCTATTTTTTTATTTAATATTTAATATTTTTTTTAATATTTGCATTCGTACCATTGTGAAATTGCCCACATTTACTAGTACATCAAATGATCTATCGAGCTATAACATTAATTTAGATTTTTTAAAATATTTTTGTTAGTAATGAATTGTTTTGGGGATATTTTGGGGAATGGCTAGTTCCCAAGGACCTTTGCCGGGCCCCCGAAGGGTCCCAGGGGCCCTCTCCATGCTCTTTCATAAGTGCCATTTTTACAGGGGTTTTTCTTTTATTTTATCCAGTTTGCAATATTAGACGAGGGAATGTGGAAAGGACGAGCGGGTGAGTCTCGACCCACCCAAAGTGATGGAATAATGGGAGGCGAGACTCCGATTGGAGAGAATGATTTCCCTTATATTAGTCTAATTTGGGGGCGGAGAAAGTTGGTACTAACAATTTTTTTATTTAAAACTAGTTAAATATCTAGAAAATTTCCAAAGTAGTAAAAAGAAGGAAAAGACAGAAATTTTTTAAAATTAAAAATTGATAAAAATTGGATAATTGTCGATTATCTGATAAATTTTCCTACCTATAAGTTTTCCATAAATATTTAATCAGAAGATAATAAATTATTGTTGCTATCATTTAGAATCAGAAAGGCAGGATGAGAAAGATGACGAGAATAAAAAAGAAGGAGAACAATGCAGGAAATATGGTGAAAATTAGAGACCTCTCTTAATTAGAGTCGGAGAGAGTCGGTTCTAGACCGAAGTCTCCGGTTCCGGTTCTTAGCCCAAAAATGGACTCGATTCGGTTCGGTTCCGGTTCGGGTACCCGACTCTCTCCAACTCTACTCTTAATAATTAGCGAAATATAAAAATGATTATATTTTATATTGTTTTTTGCAGTATTTAAATGTGCCGAATTCAAAATTGATGAAAACGAATTAATCACTGAGGCCATGGATTTTTACAAATATCAACCAAGAGATGTACGAGAAGAAAAAAATGAATGGAAAGCACGCAGATCGGTGGAAGGTATGAGAGAATATTAATAAGAAAAATAAACTAAATTAAATATTTTAATAAAAATTGTGAGAGAAAATTTAATGCATCATAACTTCCGAAGTACAAATTTTGTCTCTAGTATAGAATGATATTGTATATTATACAAAAAAGATTAGTTCAATTTTTTGCCAAAAATAAGACTTCGATGATAAATGTAAATGTGACAACATTTTTCCTTATTTTTTGAAATTTTGACTCTAATTTTTGAATTTTAAATCGATTAATTTCTACGAATTGTACATCATTTGATACTTCTCATTTAGCTCTTTCATTTGATATAAAAATTAACGAAATTATTTAAAATTTTCGATAACTTGCGCCTAGATGGCCTACTCCTATTAGGAATTTACCCTAATTTAGAATTCATTAAATCCTGTAATTATTTTTATAACCACAGTTATCATTTATAAACGATTAATGGAAAATCATGCGCCCTCCGAACAATTCCGATGCAAAGAATTGTATCCACTAATTAAACAAGTTTTGGGTAAAATTGAAAATGGGGAATACAAGGATTACGAGGAAAAAGCATTGGGTGAGTGAAATTTAAAAAATTAAATAATTTTATTTTTTGATAAATTTTAGTTTTTTAGAAACTAAATTAAAAATTAATTTATTAAATATTTAAGGAGTTATCAAAATAACGAAAAAAATTCCCTCATAAATGAATATATATCGAAAAAAAGAGTAAAAATACACCAAAATAATTAATGGGTTCCTTATCCTTCCGATCTCTACTTATTAGCACAAATAATTTAAGTGAAAATTGTCGATTAGAAATATAAAGACGGAAAAATTCAAAAATTTTTAAAAATCTTTTTTCCTTTATCATTTTTACAAAGGACGGGAGAACAAACATTTAATAATAGTGGAATATAAAAATAATTTAAATATTTATTTTGCAGTGTTCAAATGTCAAGAATTGAAAGAAATTGACGAAGATGAAATAATCAAAGTGACTATGAATTTCTACAAAAATCCGCCACAAATTGTGCAAAAAGAGAAAGAGAGACAGCAAAAACTGTATTTGTTGAGAGGTGGGAAAGAATATTTATGAGATAAAATACAAATTAAATATTTTAGTGGAAATTGTAGATGTTAATTAAAATTTCTAATTATTTTTTTAAATTATAACCACAGTTTCCATCTATAAAAAATTAATGCTCCGTAATGCGCCCTCGCCCTCGCACTCTGATGAAGAATTCGAATTAGAGGACAATAAAAAGAATGATTTACATCGCCGAATTGATTATTTTTTGGATAAAATTATAGAAGGAGAATACAAGGATTACGAGAACAAATCAATAGGTAAGCAAAATTAAACAATTCATGTAAAAAATTATATAATTTAATTTTGTGGATATAGAATATTAGTGTTTTTTTAACGAATTTATAAATTAATTAATTGTATATTTAAAAGATTTATAGGAGTTGTGAAATTGTGATTATAATTGTAAAATTTTAATAGAAAAAATTAATTTTTAATTTTTTTTCTGGGATAAATCGTCAAACGCTCATCAAAAAAGCAATACATTTCAAGCCAGAATATGCTTTTTTAAACAAATCTTATTTGCCTATATGATTGATTTATTATTTTATTATTTATATTTATTATAAATCGAAATGCAAAAATTTATAATTACAATTTGTAATATTTTGGAATCTCTCACATTTATTACATCGATTTTAGAATAACATTAGTATCATTAATTTAGTTGTTTTAAAATATTCGATTGAAAATAAAAAAAAACCTAAAAAGTTACATTTATTAATTAGCATAAAATACAGAAATTTGAATATTAATTTATTCTTTTATTGTAATTATAAAATGTAACTCATTTTGCAAATTTGAGATGACAGAAGCACATAAAAATAATTACTTAAATATTTATTTTGCAGGATTCAAATGTTACGAATTCAAAATTGAAGAAAATGAATTAACCATTATGACCATTTATTTCTACAAATATAAGCCAAAATATGTTCGAGAAGAGAAAAATGAATTGAAAGCGCGCAATTCGTTGAAAGGTCTGTTGCAGGAATATTAATGAGAAAAAGGAAAACAAATAACGTAATGAGAATTTTAACATTAATTTTCCTAAACACAGATGTCATTTATAACCAATTAATTGACAATTATGCGCCCTCAAAAGGATTCCAATTGTCGCAAAGTAATAACAATGAATTATATTGGCAAATTGGACAAATTTTGGGTAAAATAAAGAAAGGAATATACAAGGATTATGCGATGGGTGAGCTAAATTAATAAATTTATATGAAAAATTAAATAATTTAATTTTATAATAAGTTATTAATGAATTAAATTAATTTTTTATTTAAGGATGTATCAATTTCTCTTAAAAAATTCAAAATAACGAAAAAGAATATATATCGCGAAAAAAAGTAGATAACGCCAAAATAATTATAATTGTTTAAGGGTATATCCTATATTCAAATTCCATATTCCCCATTATCTAATTGTATATACCGTAAATATTCTATTAGAAGCACATGGGCTCATAATTTTAAGAATCTCTCTACGAAGGGCTTCAAATAGAGACTGGGCTTCAAATAAAGACTGGGCTTATATATTTCAGAGAGGAAAAACTGACGAAAATTAAATTTTATTCAAAAAATTTGCAAAAAATCGGAACATGTTTTTTGCAATCCAAAACATATTTTTAACTAAATTTTTTTTACAATTTTTTATATCAGAATTAGATTTTTGCGATTCAAAACATCATTTAGTATATTTTTTTTTTGAAATTCAAACATTTTTTTATGGTTCACAACATGTTTTTTGTCTAAAAATATTTTTCCGAACATGTTTTTTGGTTGCAAATAAATTTTTAACGTTTTTTTGAATAAAATTTCTGCATGTTTTTTCTTTAATTTCGTTAGGAAAGTAAACCTCCGGATTTTTTACAAATAATTTTTTGTAAATTTTTAGAAGAATTTTTTGTACGTTTTTAGTTTAATTTAACCTGAGTTGAAAACATACTGATTTTGTGCAAAGTTGCAACATGTTTTTTCTACTAAAAACATTTTTTAGAACATGATTTTAAAATTTACAATATATTTTTATCATTCATAACATGTTTATAGAATTAAAAGAGTAAAGTAGGTAAAAATTATTGTGGTGGGCTTCTAATAGAGACTGGGCTTCAAATAGAAGAGTGGGCTTCAAATAGAATATTTACGGTAATTTGTTATTGTTTGGTATTAATTAAGTGCATAATGGTTAAAATTGGATTTATATTTTTTGTTCAAAACATTTAAAAGTATTAAAACCCAAGCCAAACATATAATTGAAAGATGCGTCTCGACAAGATCTACCAATTGTTAAAAATTTGCGAGTTTGGAATAAAATACTGACTTTTCTAATAATATTTTCTCCATTTTCAAATTATTATTCAATTACTTTTTTCCCATTAGAAGAAAATGTACTTATTTTTAGGCTATAGAATAATAAAAAAAAATTTACAGTTAATTTTAATATATTTTATATTACATTGCAGAATTCAAATGTAACGAATTCAAAATTGACAAAGATGAATTAATTATTGTGGTCATGGATTACCTTAAACATCCACCAAAATCAGTAGAAGAAGGGCAATCTACTTTGGAAGGTGGGAAAGAAAATTGAAAAATGGTACTTTTTGTTTCGTGACATCCTACAAAATTTATATAATAATTGCCTTCTAGAGGTAATTTTGGGCATTTATACATTAATTTAATATAAGGCCATAACATTATGCCAACTTTTATCAAAAAAAAAATACCTAGAGATAAGGTCAATTTTTCAAAATTTTTATGAATGAAATATTAAATATAATCGACGCAGATGGAAGAATTGAATTTAAAGATACCAAATTTATTAGATGATATTCAAGTTATGGCCCAAAAATATTATATAGCTTGGTAAGATTTTGTTGGCTATAAATTTAAATGTATTTCAAAATTACCTTATTAAAATGAGTACAATCGATCAGAGCTGTGTTTTTCATATATCTTGACTCCGACTCCGGGCTCCGCTCTTTCAAAAATTTAGCTCCGACTCCGACTCCTGACTCCGGGTTTTCCAATTTTTGACTCCGACTCCGACTTCAACTCCGGAGTCGTTCTAAAACTCGACTCCGACTCCGGAGTTTGACTCCGCAGAAATTTTTTTAAGTAATTTCGATTTGGCTCCGAGGCATTTTTGTGTAAAATTAACATCTATTTCCGAAAATGATATAATTTCGGTATGAAAATTGCAATTTTAGACAAAATAAACCAAAAAAATTTAATTTTAAAAAAAATGAAAAGGGAAATTTTTTTAAAAATTTAGGTAAAATATACAATTTTTTTAAATAAAAATCCGGAGTCGACCGGAGTCCGGAGTCGCTCAAAATTTTTGACTCCGACTCCGACTCCCAACTCCGACCTTTGAAAATTTTGACTCCAGCTCCGACTCCGGACTCCGACCTTTTCAATTTTCCACTCCGACTCCAACTCCAGCTCCGGAGCAGAGTCGGAGTTGGGGTCGGAGTCGGAGCCGGAGTCGGAGTCGGACCCAGCTCTGCAATCGATTTAGCTCATCGAGCTGCGTCAATTAAATTATAACATGACATAGCAAAATTTTGAAAAATTTGTTCCGATCTCTTCTAGACATTTTGTTGGTAAAATTTGGCATAAGATTACTAAGGTGGATAGATAAGATAAAATTAATGTCAGCTTCGTGATTTATGTACAAAATTATCACTACTGACTTTAGAGGATAATATTTTTGATGGGGATGTCACAACACAGATAAATACCAATTCTAAATATTATTTAAATTTGTCATAATTTTTACAACCACAGTTAAAATTTATTCACATTTATTGGGCAATCATGCGCCATCAAAAGAATTCCAATTGCCGAAAATGAAAAGCAATGAATTGTATCACATAATTTACATTATTTTGGCTGGAATAAAAGAGGGAGAATATAAGGATTATGAGGAAAAGACATTGGGTAAGCTAAATTAACAATTTGTTAAAAATTAATTAATTTGATAATTACTATTATTTTTTAAGGACTAAACCAAATTAATAAAATTTAAAATATTTTTAAAGAATTCGAAATTGATGAAGAAGAGTTAATCATTATTACTTTGGATTTCTACAAAAATCCGCCAAAAGATGTCCGAACAAAATCAACTCCCGAAGAAGCACTCAATGAGCTGAAAGGTACGGAAGAATATTAATGAATTAAATTAAAGATCGAACGGAACGGGATCCCGTTAGAAAAAATTCGGGAATTATCGGGAATACCTAAAAATCCCCTGTTCCCTTCGGAAATTTCGAGAATTCGGAAGATCAAAATCTGAAATTTTGATTTTTCTTAATCCCAAATTTCCAAAAATAAGCCTATGAGTATTAATCTATTAAAATATTGTTCGTTTAAATTGTCTTTTTTTTTACCATTTTTATCATTTTTCTGTAAAAAAAATTTTTCCCTTTTTCATTGTTTTTAAAAATTCCCGAACGGGATCTCTGGAAAACTCGGAAACGGGAATTTTCGGGATCCCAAGCCGGAATTTCCGACCGAGATGTTTGGCCGATCTCTAAATAAAAAAAAATAATAACAAAAAATTTTAATTAAAATAATCATAGAAAACATTTTTCTAAAATACCGAGCTCGTAATTTGTCTTCAAAACAATTCAAATTGTTGCATCCACAAAAACAAAAATTCAATAAGCAAATTGAAAAAATTCTGGATAAAATAAAAGCTGGAGAATACAAAGAATATGAAGAATATGAAGAGAAATCACTGAGTGAGTAATTATAATATTAATTAAAAATATTTATTTTTAAAATCCATTTATAGATTTTGTTGATGAAAATAAATTACGAGATTTGTTCAAATTTGTGAAAGAAAATTTAGGAGAAAAAAATCATCTAATAATGCAGAGTAAGTCATTCGGGTTTTCTAAATTTACGTTAATATTTATTTAATAAATTATTGAAATCAAAATTGTTTTCATTGATATAATTTTTAAAAAACTTGTAAAATATTTAAATTAAAAAAATAGGTTTGAAAATTCTATATTTTTTATCTTTCCTCATTATAAAGTTTGATATATAATAAAAGAAAATTAAAATATATAATATTATAGATTTTTGCAATTATTTATTTAATAAATATAGGCCCTTTCTTTTATCATTAATTTATAATATAAAATTAATACAAATATTTTTTATAATTTTTTAATAGTTTAACTATAAATTAAATGAAATCCTCGTTATTTAAAAAAATGAACAACATTGTTAAAAATTATATACCAATAAAAATAATAAATTAATACAGAACAAATATTTGGTCTCTATTTGGCGCTGAATAATTTGAGTATTTTAAATCATAATGGGCGTGGTGGAAAGACATATGAATATAAATTAACAACAGCACAACGATACCATTTGAATGGGTTCATTCAAAAATTATTTTACGATTATTATTATGCAAAAAAGGAAGAGGTGATTTATCGGAAATCGAGATGGCAAAAATTTAAAAAATTACCCATTACTGCAGTCAAAAAGCAAAAGGATAAAGCAGGTTTGTAATATTATTGGAGGAAATTTATTTTAAGTTTAAGCTAATTTCTTAGACTCTTAAGTCTTAATTAAGGTCGAAAAATGATTGTATTGATATGTGCTAAATAATATTAATAATTATCGGCCGGAATATAAAAATCCCACCATCCCACATAAAACGAAATAAGTATCTAATATTTATTGGATTGGATAAATAGCAAAATATAATATTGGTTCTCTATTTATTTAGATTTTGAGATTAATGAAACTTTACTAAATGAATTGATGAACGATATCATTCAAAAATCAACAAATCGATTGCGCAAAACAATGCACAAATATTCAGCACTATTCGGTTGATTATGAATTTTTATTATAAATTATTTTAAAAAAAATTATAATTTTGACAATGAGGAATGAGCTCATCGGAAAAAAATTTTTTTATAGAAATCACATTTGGTCTATATGTAAAGGAAACTGGCTATTCTTTGGACACAATGAAAGAAGAGCAAATTGAAAAAGTGGATTTGGCCATTTTGGAATTGATGTTTGAAGGAATTAGTTTGCAAATAATTTGAAAAATAATTTAAAAACTTTTTTGTTTAAAGAAAGAATTGACGAAACAAAATTGCGAAATTTGATTATAAACAAGCTTTTGAGCGATCAAAATTTGAATGATGAAGTCAGGCAAGGCAAATTGGAGAAGCCAATTGGTAGGAAAAATAATTTTAAAAATTTAACTTAATTAATAAAATTCACCGATAAGTTGTTATTAAATAAATTTAATTATATTTACAAATTTAATTGATAATATTTTTTACTTTTTAAATATATTAATATTATTTTTTAGAATAAATTGAAAAAATTTCAAAATTAGAAATCGAAAATTCCTAATATTTAGAACAATTCGTTGACTTATACCTTAACCAAGAGAAAATCCAGAAATTATCGAAAAAGGAAAGCTGGTATTTGCAAAGTGTAATTTATGAAATACTCTATGAGAATGTGGACCCTGAGTTGGAATTGGATTTTGGCACTAAAGTCGTCGAGAATGCCAAAGAAGCAATAAATGCTCCTACAAATACAGATAATGCGGTAAAATTCATTTATTAATGGGTAAAATTATTTATAAAAAAAAAATAAATGGATCAAATAATAACAAATATTAAAATTCGATGTGTAAAATTTCTTATTTATAATTGTTTGGTATAATTAGTTCTAATTAATTTATTTCTTTGAAAAATGAAAAATGGCAATCAATATATTAGTGAAAAATATAACAATTTCTATTTTGAGTTTTTTTTTTATATTAAACTAGAATATAAAATATACGTTCATTACCTTTTCCTCTAAAAGATTGCGCCCCAGAGTTGGTGGTGGTGGAATTTACCATCAGTTGCCCCAGTTTTTGTCGACCCATATACAAATGTTCCGATAAATGCACCGATAATGATATATTATCAGCAATTTCCGACAATTCAAGAGTACAATATTCATCAACAGCCAGGAACAGGTGTCTTTATGCCTACACGTGCCGTTCACAACAATAGTCAAACTCCTTCTTCATCTTCTTCTTCACCATCATTGTTGAATCCTTGGGCTCAACCCTTTAGTACATTGACGAATGAGGGTGAGATTTTTACAAAATAATAGTAAAAATAATTAGTAATATATAGCATAATATATATAATTTCAATTAATTTAATTCATAGATTTCTAGTTAATTTGAGGAAAACTATTATATATGGAATAATATTTATACTGTAAAATGCCTAAAAGATGCATATTTATGCTTATATGTCCACTAAAGAACATCATAGATATTTTTTTATAAAAATATCAAACTTAGCGAAATAAAAATAACTATTTAAACGAGTGCACAAATTTAAAAAAAACATTATTTTTTAATAAATGCATTAAATTTATTTGTAATCTTATTCTAATCTTTTTTTTAGTCACAAAAGAGAAGAGTAATATTCCTTCGAAAGCTACCAATAACAAATCTTATGCATCGATTTTGGCACGTCCAAAAGATCGTTCATCTTTTCCAACTCTTGGAGGTGAAAATCCAATCCCAAATAAAGAGCATCATCAAGGATTCGGTGGGTTTTTAATATAAAAAAAGCCAAAATAAAACTAAAATTATAATATTTAAAGAGGAAGGAAAAACAGGTTCCAAGGCAAAGGGAATAAACGAAAAGAAAGTTGATGAAAAAGAAAGAGAAAAGAAACAAAAGGAAGGGGAAGAATCATATATGGAAATGTTATTAGAAGAAAAGAAAAAGAAATTGGCGGATATTGGTGTTAAACAAGAGGAAAAGCATATAGGAAGAGAAAAGGAAGAAAAGGAGAGGAAAGAATCAAAAATTTCAACAAAAGGTTATCCAATTCAGTTTAAGACCATGCGCAAGCTTGGTGGTATATTTTTGGTTACGTTCTAATAGTTCCTAAAAATGCAAAATGTTGCTTTCCAAAAAAAGTATTAAAATAAAAGAAAAGTTTAATTGATTTTATGAGAGAAGGCGATGAACTACAGAATTTTTATTTTATTTCAAGACCTATATTTTCGGTCTTTAATTACTGAATTTTTTATTTGCAATTAGAGACAGTAATAAAAACAACAAAAATAAAGAAAATAAACATGGTGCATTATTAAAGATTAAATTTTAGTTTCTCAAAAGGAAGAAAAATTGGAATTGCCAAAGAAAATATTAAAAGAAAAGAAAACATGGGCGGATATTGCAGAAGAAGAGGAAAAGCAAAAAGAAAGAGAAACGAAAGAAAATGAGATGCAAGAATCCGAAATAATAGCTGGAGGTAATCATTAATCAATGATCTTGATTAAATTAAAAAACAAGTGATGGGATAGAAACCATATTTTCGCTCAAGAACAAATAAATCATTTAATGGTCAAAATTCGAGATAATAATAAAATTTGATTAAAACGGTTTAGCACTGTAAAAGTTATTAAGATTTGGCACTGCCCAATAATTGACATCGGCATGCCGCGATTATATTAAATTATTATTGGGATTTTGGGGATCGGTGGGGGTCTGTTCAGAGCCGACCTTTTCAGTGCCAGCGATTTTGACGAGTCATAACTCAGCAAAGAAGAAACCGTTTGATGCAATCTTGGTATCATTGGATAGAGCTATTCAAGCTCTATTGAATAGTGAATAAAGCTTTTTTGATTAATCAAAATTTTAATGACTTAAAGTGGAAAAAGTGAATAAGAGTCGTATTTCTTTATTTAGAAGCTTGTAATTAAGTGGATATTCCACTATTCACATATTGCTATATGTCGTAGGAAAAGTTGAAAGTCAGGAAAAGTTGAAATTTCCGGAAAAGTTGAAATTAACACACTATTTCTCACTTTTTTGGTTAGAGAAGCAGAAAAAAGTGAGTGTGACATAGGGAATTTAAAGAAAGAAAGAAAAGGAGAGCATGTTAGAGTGTGGCAGACAGTTAGAGAAATTTCAACTTTTCCTAGGAAATTTCAAGTTTTCTTGAATTTCAACTATTCCTACAACATATATATAATTTAATAGAGCTTGAATAGCTCTATCCAATGATACCAAGATTGCATCAAATGGTTTCTTTATTGCTGAGATATGATTCGTCAAAGTCGCTGGCACCAGGGATGAGCGCAACGGCAAAAGCTACCGAACGCAAAACGCAAAACGCAAAACGCAATGCGTTCAAAATTTTTTTTTACGCAAAACGGAAAACGCAACGCAACGGCCTAAAATGGACGCAATAACGCAAAACGCAAAACGCAATGGTCAAAAAATTTTTTCTTTTTTGAAAATTAAAATTTTCTATTCAATTATTATCAAGTCAGGGCTGTCAGATTTATTTTCAAAAAAAAAGTACATTGGCCTTGAAAAAAAAAAGATTTTGGTGTCAGAAAAAAAAAGATTTTCGTTTTAAGCTAATATAAATTGCTTAAAATTTTTCAATTAAGTTTTTTTTATCATGAATGAACAATCTAGAACATCTAGCAAGATTACGTTTTTTGTGAAGAAATTTTTTCTAGCCGCGCAGCGAAAAATTCAAGCCAAAAATGGCCGCGCAGCGAAAAATTCAAGCCAAAAATGGCCGCGCAGCGAAAAATTCAAGCCAAAAATGGTAAATCAACGAACAAATTTCATTAAAAAATCAATTTTTTGAAATTAAATTAAAACAATTTTCATTGCATTTTTGCGTTTTTTTGCGTTAATTTTCCCATTTTTACGCAAAACGCAAAACGAAACGCAATGGCCAAAAATGAACGCAATTAACGCAAAACGCAAAACGCAATGCGCTCATCCCTGGCTGGCACTGAAACGTCCACCCGCGTTTGGCGATACCCTTCTAAATTTATTAATTTTACCAATTATTTTTTTTCAATTGCATATTTCTTTTCTTTTGTACTTTTTCCTATCAAAATATTGCAGAATCCTCATCTGCTGCTGCTATATCAGAAGGAGTCAAAGGAGTTTGGAAAAATAAACCGTCTTTTGCATCCGTTATTAAACAATCTATTCAAACACAATCAACAAAAAATACATCAATTATTGGTAATGATTAAATTTTAGATGCTTTTTTTAAAATTAAAAAAATAGAATGAATAAAATGAAAAATGTTTTTCAAATCTTTTGTACTTTTTATATCTAGCCAATTTTTTGAACTTGAAAGTTATCCGAAAAATTAATTTAGTAAATTATTTTAGAAAATTGTTTAAACTAGCTCAGGAGTTCGCCCTACGGGCGAACCCCTGAGCTAGGCAAAATAATCAACAACAATCATGCTAAATATGCAAAAAGTTTTATTTTAATTCTGATTTTTAATTCTGATTTTATTCTTATTCTGAATTTTAATTCCGATTTTTCTTATTTTTAAATTCTGATTTTGTTACTTTCCTTGGGGGGCGGAGGGGGGGCAAGAAGATTATCAGCAGCAGGGGGGCAAGACCTATAATTTATAATAGGATGAATAAGAAGATGATGATGGTCTTCTTCGTATCATCATTATCCTCATCTTCAACATCTTGTTCATCTTCATCATCATCTTCATCATCTTCATCATTATTATCATCTTCATTATCTTTCATCATCATCTCATTTTCATCATCTTCATCCTCATCATCATCTTCATCATCCTCATTCTACTTCTTCATCATCCTCTTCTTCATCTTCATCATCATCCTCATCATCATTATTGTCATCATCTCATCATCTTCATCTTAATCATCCTCTCATCTTCATCACCCTCTCATTCTCGTCTTCATCATCATCATCATCCTTATCTTCTTCATCATCATCATTATCCTTATCTTCTCATCATCTTCATCTTCCTCTCAACCTCATCTTCATCATCCTCTCATTCTCGACTTCATCATCATCATTATCCTCATCTTCATCATCTTCTTCATCATCATCATTATCCTCATCTTCATCATCTTCTTCATCTTCCTCTCAACCTCATCTTCATCATCCTCTCATTCTCGACTGCATCATCATCATTATCCTCATCTTCATCATCTTCTTCATCATCATCACTATCGTCATCTTCATCATCTTCTTCATCTTCCTCTCAACCTCATCTTCATCATCTTCTTCATCATCATCATTATCCTCATGTTCATCATCTTCTTCATCTTCCTCTCAACCTCATCTTCATCACCCTCTCATTCCCGTCTTCATCATCATCATTATCCTTATCTTCTTCATCATCATCATTATCCTTATCTTCTCATCATCTTCATCTTCCTCTCAACCTCATCTTCATCATCTTCTTCATCATCATCATTATCCTCATCTTCATCATCTTCTTCATCTTCCTCTCAACCTCATCTTCATCATCCTCTCATTCTCGACTTCATCATCATCATTATCCTCATCTTCATCATCTTCTTCATCATCATCATTATCCTTATCTTCTCATCATCTTCATCTTCCTCTCAACCTCATCTTCATCATCCTCTCATTCTCGACTTTATCATCATCATTATCCTCATCTTCATCATCTTCTTCATCATCATCATTATCCTCATCTTCATCATCTTCTTCATCTTCCTCTCAACCTCATTTTCAACATCCTCTCATTTCGACTTCATTATCATCATTATCCTCATTTCATCATCTTGTTCATATTCATTATCATTTTCATCATTATTATTATCTTCATCCTCATTATTTTCTCATCTTCATCATCGTCATCTTCATCATCGTCATCTTCATCATTATCCCCATCTTCACCATCTTCTTCATCCTCATCATTTTTTTCATCATCTTCATCATCTTAATCATCCTATTATATATTATAGGTCTTGTCGCCCCTCCCCGAAAAAACAGGATGCATCAATATTTTTTCCTTTTTGCATAAATAAATCATTTTAAAAAATTAAGAAAAGTTAATTGATAAGATGCTTTATTGCTATGCTTGAATGCTAATTTATCTGTAAAATGCTTAATTTAACTTTTATCCACAAATAATATTAGTGCAATTTGCTTATTTTTAATATTGTAAATTATTTGTAAAAATCATAGATTAGATGATGTCTAATCAAAAATCTAATGTCAAATTCGTGATCAGCGCCCCAAATTACCCTTAGAAAGTTGCATCCCGAAATAATAAAACAATTTTTAATTTGGGACCCCTTTTCCTTACATTTGCCTTTAAAAATACATAACGCCAAAGATAATTTAAACAATATTTTTTGGGGACAAACCAACAGAAAATTATATAGGATTTTTGCATCAGAAATTAAAAATTTTTTAGATTTTATCTGAGACCAATTCAAATAAAATTTTTACTCCTTTAAACGATTAAATAAAAAAATAAATTCATCCAAAATTGCAGAAAATCCAAAATTTACATCTTTATCTTCTACGAAAATTCAACATCAAAATATCGCAAAGCAACAGGAAAAGTCAGCTTTTAGTGCACAATTCCCTCATTTGGTATCATCTTCATCCCAATTCCGGCAAGAACAACAAAAAGAAGGATCAAAAAATACAAAAGGAAATCCACTAAAATGGAAAGAAACAACGAAAAGTTGGGATAAAAAACCAACTGGAAGGAGCGATGTCCCAAAGTGGTAGAACGTAGAAGAAGCCTTGAAAATGGATTGATGGAAGATGAAAAAATTAAACCCAAAAAAACTAAAAATTTACACATTATATTCACAATATATATCCTCTGAACAAAAAATTTATATAACATATATTTTCACGAAAGCAAATTGATAAATTCAGGCTAGGCAAATTTTATAAAAAATTATAAAATTGAAAACTAAAATTAGAGAGTTAAATTGTTCAATTTAAATACTTATTTTTACTGATTTTTAAAATCCTTCATTTTTGGATTCCATTTATTTTTTCGTTATTTTATTTTTTCCATTGATTATATATTGCCTGTTGGAATATCAACAACAACAATAATATCAGTTTAAAATGAGTGATGGGCTCCCAAACCATATTAAACAAAAAAGTGAAACAATATAATAATCAATTAATAGCCAATATTCGACAATCCACTATGCATCAAATTAGTTTAAAAAAGATTAGTTCTTTAATAAAAGTAATATTGTCATAAACTTGGTCAAACTCATTAATTGGCATTGATATGCGGAATGCACCGTGTTAAATATTGGGATGTTGTGAGGACTTTTATCGTCCAAATTTATAATATAAGAAAATTTTATTCTAATTTTTTTACTTTTTTTTATTGTCAAATTCATCTGCTGCGACTTCAGAAAAACAAGAGAAAATCGGAAAAATAAACAATCTTTTGCATCCGTTGTTAAACAATCTGCACAATTAATATGCTGCAAAAGAGAGCAAAAATAATAGGTGCTTAATGATAATGAATTATTTTAAAAATAAAAAATAGAATGAGATAATGAATTATTTTCAAAATAAAAAATAGAATGAATAAAATGAGAATATTTTTAATTTTTTATATTTTTATTTAGTTAATATTTAATGATTTAGAATATATTTAATAATATTTACATTTTTTGAGTCAAAAATAAAAAAATTTTAAAGAAATCTGGGACTAATTCAGATATTAATAAAACGCCACGAGTTTATTTTTTACCAATAATTAAATTTTAAAAAAAATAAATAAATTCATCCAAATTGCAGAAAAACAAAATCGTCAAACTCCTTTTCGCCGAATATTCAACAACAAAAAATTATGAACCATGAGGAAAAGCGAAAAGTCAAACTTTACATCAGAATTCCCTCCTTTGTATAGACCATTTCAATCCGGACAAGAACAAAATTAAGAAGAATTAATAACAGGAAAAAGCGCTAAAGAAATTACTCTAAAAAGGTATGAAAAAAGCAGTTGCAGTTGGAATGAAAAACCAGCCGAAAGGAGCAATTTTTTATCACGGAGTAATTGAAGAAGCCGTGAAAAAGGAATTGATGAAAATTTACTGATGTTGATGAGCAAATGATTTATAAAAAATATTTTCAAGAAGCAAATCGATACAAACAATTTATAAAAATATTTGAGAAACAGATCGATAAATTTTTTATAATATTTTAAAATTAAATTTTGAAAAACATTAAATTACTAAATTTAAAATGCTAAAATTGCAATTTCAATGGGGTCGCTTTTGCTGATTTATAAAATAATATGTAAGTTGGAAATTACGGTTTAGTGTTTTTAAAGTTATGCTGCTTTTTGGCTTTAATGTTTTGATTGATTATTAAATGTGTAGAGAAACATAAATGACTAATAAGATTTTGTCCCAATGTATTATTTAGATTTAATTGTTAGAAATTTATATATCTATTTATATTTAAATTGGAAAAATGTAATTTTTCTATTATTTCGTTAATTAAAATATCGAGAATATCAATTAAAAATTGAACTAGGACTAAACTTAATGGCTTTGATCAACATTATCAGATTATCGTTAAACACAATTTATTTTTGTTTTATTAAAAATTTCCATCGAAATACAGTAATTTATATATATATAATTCATTTTTGACTTCAAAAAAAATAATCAAATGGACAGTTGACCTGCTGATGATCAATCAAAACTAAAATTATCGAAAAAAGTAAATTCCCTTCTCCATGTTTCGCTTAGAATGTGAATTTGTTTCTTAATAATTTGATTAATTTGCCTCTTTTGTTCTATTCGTACGTACGAATTGTGAGAAATGATCAACCATCTTTTTTTCTTCGGAGAAAGAAAAAATAGAACAAAAGTCCATCAAGCTGTTATTTTTCTGAAAATGAAAATTGTTTGGTGAAGGAATTGGAAGGGGGAGTTGGGTACGTAAAATGGCCATAATAACAGAGAGGGGATGGGTACATAAAATGGCCATAATAACAGGGAAGGATTGCCGATGGAATACCATTTGTACCAGATAATAGATCATTTGAGATAAGCCCCAGATCTCGGCCATTTCTGATACCTTTATAGCCCTTGAAAACTGCCGGATTTTCTTCATATTATTAAAAATTTTTCCAAAATTAATATTTCCAATCTTCCTTTTTCCATTTGTTCAATTTCTCTTGTTTTAAAATCAAAAAAAAAACAAATTTAACTTTTACTGCAAATTGAACGGATCCTTCTTTCGAATTTCTCTTGCTTTTTAATATCAAGAGGGAAAGAGGAAATGTTTTCTATATTAATTCATAGAATTTTTATTTGGCTAATTATCCTATTCATTTTGTGTCATTTAAATTTTTTTGTATATTTTATATTATTATTTTAAGTAGATTGTTAAATTACGTTTATTCATATTTAATTATATAGTAAAAAATATATCTATAAAATTTCATTTGTGGCCAATTTTTTATACAAGATTAATTTTAAATTAATTTCATCAAAATTTGTCTGTTTTAGTAAAGATGAAAATAATTCTATTTATTTTAATTATTTTTATAAACATTATTGAAAATATGGCTGTGATTGAAGATGGAGAAGGTGAACCATCACAAAGTAAGGTTAAAAAACCATTAGAAAATGAATTGCCGCCAACTGCTAATCAATCCCATCAAACTAATAAGGGAAAATTTGCTGCTAGTGAACTTTCGAAGGCAGCAGCCGGAGGTTAGAAAGAACTAATTCCGTTAAGAAGTCTTTTATAATTTACATTAAAGAAAATTAAAATTTAATTCAATAAATAATTTCACAGGATTTATTAATTTTGATGGAAATAAGTCAACAGAAACTATTCCACCCAAAAAGAAGCCCAAGCGCGAAAAAATTGTCCATCAAAAAAAGTCAGAAATTATCGAAACAATACCTGCTGATTTCAAAGGCTCTGTTCAAGAATGTATAAAAAATAATATATTATTTATTTAGAATAATTCTTCAAATTAATTTCATTGATCATAAGTGGATCTCATTAGACTATTGTGATTTTGTGATGAAGGGAATTTAAAATTTATAGAGCATAATTATTTACCCAAAATAATGAATTAATTAAATTTTATTTATCTACTAATTTTTTCGTACTATTTTATTGAAAAGAAAATTTAAAATTTAAAGTTACTGATGGAACGGTGTCATCTGAAAAAAGAATTCGCTCCCAAGGAGAAAAAATTGGGCAACATCAACATCGTTCTGATTCAGTGGCTGATGAAAGCCAAGAAATTGTTCTTGATCCAAATCCATTGACTTTTTACGATCCAAAGGAACGAATTGTAAGAATTTGGGATTATTTCCCACAGTGGCGACAAGAACAAAAACAAAAACAACAAAATTTGGAGCAACATTCTCCTGCTGCGGGGATAGTCCAGGGGTCGCCGCCATTTTTGGGTGAGTCATTGGGAATCAACAAATTCCTTGGAAAAATTTCAATTTTTAAGAGACATTATGTGTTCATTTTATGATTTGTTATTTTTGAAAATTGATTGAGCTGTGAAAAGTTTTACTGGGGGTTATCGAGATTGCTGAACACTGATGGAATAAGTTTTGATCACAATATACTTGGTATACGATCATGCATATGTTATTTTGAGTATTACGGTAATTGGATTGTTAAGTATAGGGTAATCGAGGATGCTGAAAATGATGATGACAATGGTTTTTGAAATTGGTTATGATTTTGTAATGGAAATATCTAAATTTGGGTTGATAGTTTAGGGGATTATTCCAATATATTCTAACATCACTATAGAGAATATTCCACAAATTTTCCAATTCAAATTAAGGAAATATTGAAGGGAATGAAAATGATAAACCATCAAAACGAAGGGCTCTAAACTACAAAGAAATTCGTCGATTTCACAGTGAAAAGGATTTTGAACAGTGGATCAAATCATCAGATTGGAGAATGTAAACAAAAAAAAAATTAATTATAAATATTTTAATTCCGTTTCCGATATAAAAAAGGAGAAAATTTATATTGGTGCAAATACTACCGCATAAAAGGCTACAAGTGCAAGGCCCGTCTCAAGGTAACCCGTCCAGCAACGGACACTATAATCGCTGAAGAAGCCGACATCCAACACTATCATGAACCAATTAAGCCACTTGTAGGGCAAAGCAAGCCGATGCACCGGTGAATATTTGCAGAAGGCATTTACAAAAATGAAAAATTGTTTTCAACTTTCGTGGAATGAACTGACTGAATATTCATTTGTAAACAATTCTAAATTATCAAATTTTGAAAAATTCTATCATTTTTAAATGTTATAGCAATTCAGGATGAAAAATATTTATTCATTTGGAATCCTATTTCCGGGGAAAATACAATTAATTTAAATTGTTCAAATTTATTTATTCTATATTTTATTTGCTAGTTTCTTTATATTTTTTTTTAATTTTTTGGTTGTCATTTTAATCATCAAATTTCTATTTTATTGGCATAAAATAAATTCTTTCATTTAAATTTGATTTTTATTATAACAACCAAGACAGCTGCATAAATTTTTGAAATAATTAATTAATACATTACTTTCAAGATTGATTAGCTTTATTAATACCGGTATAACCTCTATTAATAGCCCAGTCTCGAGTTTGAGGACTCATAGTTTCTCTCAGGGTAAAATTTAAAAAATTTTTTAATTGCATTTTCTTAGTTACCTAAAACTCTACAAAATCCGCTATAATTTGTTCAAAAAGGTCCACAAATTTAGGAATTAGATTTTCCCAATTTTTGAGGGGTTGAAAAATAATTCTCCATTTGGTATAAAAAGAGGTCATACGGTATTTGGGCATAGCCTAAACCGCTAGACCATATAGCCACCCGGGGAGTGTAATTATTCATTTGTGCCATATTCCTTTCTTATATTTTGGCATTTCTTACTGCTCGCTTTCTCTTCGGGCATAACAAAGATAAAACACTGAATAATTATATTTCGCCACTTTCATTGATGGCACTTGTTAAACAATTCCGAATATAAATTATTTATTTAACCTAATTTTTCCAACAGAATACTAAATCAACAATTTTTATAAAAATTGAATATATTTTCTCTGAACAAACAATTTATAAAATTATATATTTTCACAGATTAAATCGATAAATTCTGGCTATCCAAATTTTATAAGAAATTTAAAGATTAAAATTAATAGATAATTAAATAATCAATTTTAATTAATAATATTCTTTTGCTAATTTTAAAGACATTCTTTTCGGATACCATTTTTTATTTTTTTCTATTCATTGAATACCACGTAATTCAGCCGAATATATTGTGAAAAAGGAAGTGCCAACAAATGGATATTAGTGAATAAATGAAATTTTATATACGTCGGGGCGAAAACTGGAATTTAAACACTATTTTCGTCAGAGAAGCAGAGAAAGTTGGAATTTCGAAAAACTAAGTATAGGGTTAGGGCTAGGGACTAGGGTTAGGTTTGTACTCTGCTTCTTCGGCGAAA
This sequence comes from Pratylenchus scribneri, assembly GCA_030063045.1. Taxonomy (NCBI): domain Eukaryota; kingdom Metazoa; phylum Nematoda; class Chromadorea; order Rhabditida; family Pratylenchidae; genus Pratylenchus; species Pratylenchus scribneri. The sequence continues at coordinate 771,182 of JAQSEB010000042.1, forward strand.
TAGTGTGTGAATTCCAGTTTTCGCCGCAACATATATATATTTTTTTAAAGAAAATTAAAGAAAAAAATCGAATATTTTAAAATACTTTTCATGATAAAAAGATTATTTTATATAATTTTGGAATTAAAAAACTCAAAATTTTATCAATATTTTCCTTGTAAATTATTCAATTAAAAAATTGAAAATATGCATACTTAATTAAATAAATTTAATTAATTCAAAATAAAAGAAATAAAAATATTAAAAATTAAAAAAGTAATATAAATATAAATAAATTGAATATATATATATTAATTTGATGACGTGGAAAATCCATTTTTAAAACAGAAAAAATATTCATCTATTGATGACGAGATGGAATAATTCAATACAATATTGATACATCGACCGCACTCCTTTAAAATAAATTTATAATTTAACAATTCCTGCGAAAATATTAATTTTTTTATGATAATAAAATATATTTTTTAAAATTATTCGAATTGCAAAAAATTTTTTAATCGAATTTGCTTTTTATGAGTTATGACCGTATAAAACAAGGCCTACATAAAAATTAAAAATGGCATCTACAAAATAACAAGCGAAAATGATATGCCAAACTGTTTTTCCTATACACTAATATTCAATCCGTTAAGATTTTTCTCCATTTTTATTTAACCAATGATGTTCTTTTTAGAATTTTTTTAAAAATCTTTAAAATTTCTAAAATGATTTGGAAATTCCTTTTGCTTCTGATGAGAATACGCATTTCCATTCACTTTGTTAAATATTTGTCCATAATCTCTACAACCATCTTTTTAATTTATTACATTGCCTTTTGGAATAGCAATGATATTATTATTATTAATAAGAAACAACAAAATTTTAATCATGTATGTTTGCCAAAATTGTTATTTGAATTAGGAAAATAATTTAAACATATTTTATAAAGAACCCTAAATTAGTAAAATCTCTTACAGGACTAGCCTTTTAAGAACTAAATTTAACAAATTAAATTTATAATTTTTTTCAAATTGTATTTCTATTTAATAAAGAACTTTATTTAATTATTTTTTAATAAATGATATAAAAAAATTTAAAAAATTGAATTTTAAAACAGGATTTGGTGTTGTCGAACAAATTGGTTAAAAATGATTGGACGCGAATGTGTGCTGGAAATGTTACATTGGATGAATTTAATCGGTCAGTCTTTTATGCTTTTTACAGCCATATATTTGAGTAATAAAGCTGATTTATATGAAGCAAAATTTTCTCATAAATAAGAAAGGGAGAAAAGCAAATTGAATTTACAAAACCCATTTATATGGTTATTTTTTCATTTTTTTAAACAAATTTACCAATATTAATACAAAAATTCAGTTTATCCCTCCTTTGGATGAAAGAGACCGAAAATATTTGTTGGCCAGCTTTAATTTATGCCGTGGTTTGGGTAATCAAATGTGGCGTTTTGCATCGCTTTATGGCATAGGCAAAAGCTGTGGACGAAGGCCGATTTATTCAATAGAACAACAATGCCGTAAATTTTTTTAAACTTAAAATAAAGAAAAGGCAATAAAATCTTTGAATATATGTCTGAATTTTGGAATAGAAATTTAATTAAAAAAATTAAAAATTTAAAATATTATTCATTCATTCTTAATGGACATTGATTAATGCCCAAAAATTTGAATTTTTCAGACATTATAAAAATAAATCTGAATTTTTGGATTAATAATATTTTTCATTTGCAATTTTTAGTTTGAAAATGACTAAACTTTTTAAAAGAAAATCATATTGTAGAAAAAATTTATAGTCCACGTATTTAAATTTGAATAATAAATAAAATGATTGACTCAGACTAAGCCTATCGAATATAATTTAATAAAATCAATTCCATATATTTTAAGTAAATATTTTTAAAAAAATTTAATCTCTGTCCACATTTAAAATTAAATAAAAATGTTATATTCTCTTATTATTATTTAAATTTTAAAGAAAGGTATAATTTTAAAATTTCAATTAAGAAACAATATTAAATAGGACAATTAAATTTTCTTAATTAAAAAAACTTTTTAAGAAAATGAGCAGCAAGAAAAGAATGATGAAATGAAGACAATTTTCCCAGTTTTGAATAGTCAACTCAAATATATTGTCTGTTTTTTTTTAATATAATATTGATTTCTTTTGCAACTTTTTTTACATATTAGAAATTGAATTCAAGCGAGACTATTGTTATAGATGGATTTATGGAAAATTGTTGTACATATAAGGATCCAAAAATGTATGTATAAATTTTATTATTATTTTTCTTGAGAAATGGTTAAAGATTTTCAGTCTAGGAAAATTCACAAAAAATTTCATTACTAAACATCCTAAAACCCTAGTGAATTCTTGGGGGATTTTTTTCAAAAATTCCTAATCGCCAAGAAAAATCAATATGGTAACTGATCTAACACTCTCTATTTTAAGAATTAATTAAATTAAACAATTCGACATGAACATTTTATAATTATATAGGAAATCAGTTCGATAATAGAAGCCTATATTATATTTATTTTTATGTTCACTAATATTAGCTTTTTTTGGTTCGTATTTGAGGGCATAAAAAGTGATTCGTTGAATAATTTTTAAAGATTTTATTTGATCGTTAAAGCAAAGACATTTAATTTTTTTTATTTTTTTTTACCCATAAATTTATATATAAAAATAGCTTTTTAGGTTAAATTTGTCTACTATACAAACAAAATATGTCCAAATCAAGGTAGCTAATTTCGAATAAATAAATCAAAAATTGTATGGCTTCAGTCAGAATATTTCCAATCCTACAAATTTTTTGCCTCTAATCGCCATGAAATTCGACAAATTTTTCAATTTTCACCAGTCATTTGCAAAAATGTTCAGATATATGAACAGAAACTTTTTAATAGGTAAATTAAATTTTATAATTTTAAAATAAATTTAAAACCAATTTTTATTTTTTATAATAAATGATTTGCCGAAATGTATATGCCTATTAGCATTATTTTTCATTTTATCCTTTATATTAATCACTAAACATGATTATTTCAGGAGAAATTTACGGTTTAGCTTGATAAAAATTGAAAAAAAAATCAAAATTATTCAAAATATTTTTCTAGTGTAATTTTGCTATTATTCATGGAATGAAAAGCAGATTTTTGCTTATTATACGTAATAAATAGATAGCATAACGAATTATGAATTATGCCTAATAAGATAGTGATTCGATGAATTAAAATGAAAAAAAATTTGCAATTTTGAAAAAAATAAATTCTAATTTTTCTACCAGCAGTTTCGATTCCGTCGACACTGCTCACAAATTGTGCGTTCATACAAGAATTGGGGACTTCAAAATAAAGAAATGGGAATCGAAGAAGAATTTTACAGAATATGCCATCAAATTCCTCCACAATTTAATGACGGTTCTTTTGAAATATTTTAATAAAATTTAAATTTAATTTTGCAGAAAAAATTTGGTTCAATTTCATTAATTTTGCTGGGATCAGACAAAGATTTTTTGAAGAATTTGGAAATTAATAAAACGGTAAAATTGGACAAATTTGTTATTAATAATTAAATATTTTGTATTGGAAAATATTTTTTACCAACTGATTTTCGATAAATCAGAAACCGGTATTAGACCCAAAAAATCTTATGCCATTTTGCAGATCTCATCGAGACGCTTCGATTGGTATATACTTTGCCAAGTTTTGGCCTAAAATTAAGAAGTTAAACCGTTTAAACCATATTACCAGTTTGGGGTTTGGTACTTATCGACTTTACATCCTCTTTTTTGTAAAGTGAAGGGTCCCCCCCCCCTTTGGTTTTAGGGTTTCGGTTAGGGGTTGGGTTTAGGATACACGTAAGATGATTCTTACATCTTACCCCACCCTATCCCTAACCCAACCCTGACTGACCCTAACCCGAAATATGACAAACCAAAGGGGGGACCCTTCACTTTTCAAAAACGAGGATGTGTAAAGTCGATAAGTACCTGGGGTTTTAAACTCTCTAATTTTTGGTTAAAACTTGACAGATTATATACCAATCGATGCGTCTCGATGAGATCTAAAAAATGGTTTAAGATTTGTAGTGTCTTAAAACCAATTACTGATTTATTAGAAATCAAAAACTATTTTGTTGTTAAAAAATAGTAACCTTTTATATATATTAATAATTTATATAAAAAAATTATTCAATTTACCCATAAAATTTTCGCCTGTTATAAAATGTTTGGGATTAGAATCAGATGATATTAGGGTTATTTCAGCAAATCTTATATTCGACAGCGCTAAGAATAAATACCAGGACAAATTTTATGGTCTTAAAAATATAAATTTGTTGATAAATTCATTGATTTTATGGTTGAAAAATTTATTTCAAACTTTACAATTTGCAGTTATTCCATTTGATTTATTTGCCCAAAGCAATGTACCGAGGCGAGGATCTTGCATTTGGCACAATTGCCTGCGATTCCCTTCTGATTACGGCTTCGGCTTCGACATTTGCCTGGTCAGGGAAAAATTATTTACTAAAATAAATAATTTTTATTACCAAAAAGGTGGATGGCTTATTTGATGCCGGATAATGCACAAATCTATTATAATTCCGATTTTAAATATACTGATCGATCTTATGAAAATTATTTACCCGAATGGAAGGCAATAAGTCTTAATGATGATGGAAAAATCATTTTACGATAAAAAATTTATATTTAATTTATCAATAAAAATTTGTAAAATTTTTGTCAAATAGAATCTTGAAAAATTAAATAAATAATTCATCGCTTGTCTGTATGTTTTAGAGTAAACACATAAATGATCTGGTTTTATATTTTTATAAAAACATTGTTTTTAGAATTAACTAATATTAAAAAAAGAAATTATTGCTTGAATTAATAAAAAATTTTGACCTGTAAAAAATGAGTTTTATTTTTTTACCCAGAATTTTATATAACATAAAAATAATGAATATTCTGTAATCCCATAAATTTATATCAAAATATGCTCTAAATTTCTCTTATAATTTCTTCCCAATTCCAACTTCCAATATTTTACAATTGTTTCCTCTTAAGTTAAATTCCATTCCAACGACAAACAGTTGAAGGAATAAAAATGGTTGGGTTTATTTTCTGAGGAAATGGAATGAAAAGAATGAGATGAATAAATGTTGGAATGTTGGAATGCAAAAATGGTGAAATTCCTATGAGGCATCATGCATTATTAAATATCGGACCAAACATCGAAAACAACAATTTTTCCTCATCAGTCAGCAGATCATTTCAATTTATCCTTTAAAATTCATAAATTTTCAATGGCTGGAATGTGCTTCAAAATCACCATTCCAATGTTAAGCTTTCTTGCATTCTTTTTCTTCTCAATTAAGCAGCCTAGAGCCGAAGGAGCATGTCCAGCGGATTGGAGCACTTTCGGTGTTCAATGTTATAAAGTAAGCTTTTTTAATTATTAATCATATGCTGATGCTGAAGAAATTTTTTCGATCTCTAAAGAATCGATAAGACACAAGCTCAATTTATCTAATACTTGAATTTGCGTTCTTTTTTATTGAACTCAAGTCAAGATATTTTCTGATGAGATAAACTTTTTAAACAAACTCTTCAAAATAATTTTATTTGATACGAACAAATTATGTTACAGCACAATGACAAAAAATCAATTCATTTTCATTTAATTAAATCTACAAATAATATTTAAATGAATTATTTTTTAGGTCTTCAAAGAGAATGCCACTCAACCGGAAAGTGTTGATAAATGTCATATGATGGAGGCTGAACTTGTTTCAATACATTCGAATGAGGAAAACAAATTCGTGGAAGGTTTGTTGAGACATTCTCCCAGATCGTAATTTTTTTCAAATTGAAGGGCTTGTAAACGCCGTCAGCCCACAAGGGGAAAAGCCACACTATTATTGGATTGGGTTGACCATCACCCGCCATTCGATAAACGACAAAGTCATTTTAGTTGCCATTGGATTGATGGTTCGCCAATGAATTTTGGCGATGTGAAAATGTTGAACGCTGGAACATATCCATGGAGCGACCATTCACCTCAATTTCCGCCAGAACCCAACAATTTTGAAGGAAATGAAACCTGCGTGACATTCAACTTTTGGGAAGAAGAAGAGCCATTGGCATTTTATTATTAAAATGTAGACTTTATAATTAATATTTGTTTTTAGGGATGGGTTGATCGCCAATGCGACATCAAAATTGATGGCTATATTTGCAAAAAATCAGCTTAAACAAATTTGGTTGAGAATGACTGAAAAAATTTTATATTTTACGATATTTGCACCAAAAATTGTCGTTTTATATGCAAATAAATGTTGAAAAAAAATTATTTATGGTTCATTTTGTTTACTTCTTTTGATTTATTAAAGCAATACGTAAGAGTTAAGAGATCATCCCTTAAGGTAAATTATTCAACATTTTTCTTGGACCGAACAGTATTATAAGGTAGTATTATTCTTTTAATTTTGAAATCTAGGATCAAACCCTGATTCGATCACTTTTTTTCGATCATTTCTTCACGATTACTGAAATGATCCTAATTAACAGTTATTTTAATTTGATTATTTAAAAAGCAAATTTTCAAGTATATTTTTATAATACTTTTCCATTCGTTCCTCAATATTCCATTTGATTTTTTTATACAGTTTATTTGAATGTTTTTAAATTTTATTAACGATTGAATTATTATTCATTTTTTCATATTTTATAATTACAATTTTAAATTCATTACATGCTTTTTAAACCCAAAAATTCCTTTGAATGAAAGCAAACACCGACCAAAAAAATGAAAAATCAGTGATCAAATTAAAGTATTTTTTATTAGTCTGGAAGAGTGGAATTCGCTTAAAAGACGGCTTTTAAAAAAGAATAAATTATTAAAAAAATAGACTATCACATTCCTTGGTCATCTTTCTTTTCGCTTTTTACAGCGCCGAAATTTAGTCGATATTTTTTTGCATTCCAATAAAATTTTATTTATCCGAAATTTTAAAAAAATATATTCAAAAAATATAAATAATTTTAATAATAGGAAATAAAATGTTAAAAAATGGGCTATTTTGGCGCCTACTCCGCATTTTACTTTTGGTCATTTTGCTTTGCTTCAACTTGGACGATGTGGATGGAGGCCTTCCAAGGATGGGTCCACGTTTTAGCAGGCCAATTTCCTCTCCAACAATTAGCAAATATCCAAGACGACGTCAAGTAGTACCAAGGTCAAAATTACCAGCCGAACCGACAGGATTCAAATCTTTGGCCGATCATCTCTCGCCAATTCAAAATAATGAAGCATTAGCAGGTATTTAGTTGAGGATATTTTTTGGGACGCAAATGAAAATCTATTAAATTTCTAAAGTGAATCTTATCCCATCCATCCAATCCCCTAGTCGCTTTTTGAATTTGTCTTAAGGTTATGATATACTAATAAGAAAATTCGATAAGTTAGAATAAATAAATTTAAGGATTTAATAGATAAAATTAGTTAAGAATTCTAGAAGATATTTTTAAATGTATTAGAATTGAAGTTTGATTAAATTCATAATTTTAGATAAAGAACTGGTTTTAAAGGAAAAAGTGAAGGGTCCCCTCTCCCCTTTGGGTTATCAGGATTACGGTTAGGGTTATTAGGTTAAACTGTGGGAGAATGACCCTATATATAATCCTAACATTAATCCTGAGAGGAACCAAAAGGGACCCTTCACTTTTCCCAATTGACACAAAAGGGGATAGAAATCGGATAAATAAGTATAAAATTTGACATTAGCATTCACTTCATCTTATTTTTAATATATTTTAAATCTAAATTCTTTTCTTGTTTTTTGGACCAATTTATAATTCCAATCATTTTCCAGAATTTAAAAAGGCAATTGATCGCCCCAAATTCGATGGCCTTCCTAAAGGAAAAGAAAACAATCATTTTGAAAATTTTCATCATGGCCCGAATTTGCCGAGTACATCTGCGGCCAGTGGTTTCACAAAGTATACTTTTTTTATTGTTCCATTGGAATTGGGTGGAAGTGAAATAAATGTGGAATATTTGCTTATTTAGTATCCCGGAATTTTGATTGAATTTTATAAGTAACTATTTATAAAAATGAGTAAGGATCGTCTTAAATTAATCCTACAACCTCATTCATATGTAAATATAAACCATTTACCACTTTGTTAAAAGGTAAAATATTGAAGCATCTAAAACAGGATCGTATTTCCACTAAATTTTTTAGACCGATTTGGAAATATTTAGATATAGTAGTTTCATATCTCTTAATTTTTAATTATTTCGATGTAATGAAAATTTATATTTCACTAAACTTATTAGCAATTTTATTATTTGTAGCAATGGCTTCAACAAACCACTTCGGAACAGCATTCCTCATGTTAATGACCCGAATTTGCCGAGTACATCTGCAGCAAGTGGCTACATATACAAAGAGCTAATTTTCATTTCATTTAAAATTTTTGATCCCCTTAAAAACGATGATTTTGGTGGTATTATTTAGCGCTTTGTTCAGTGAGCAGCAAATCTACTTTTAAGAAGATTTTTAATTAAATTAGGATGCAAAGAATTTTGCCATACTATAATTTTCTGTAGAAAATTAATTTTTTAAATTAACATTTACTTTCAATTTTTTTTAATCAATTTTTTGATCCTGTTAGTAATTAAATAAATTAGTGGAATTAAATCCGAATGACAAAAAATTATTACCAAAAATAGCAAAATAATTAAAAATTTGGATGGTTTTTTTGCTCAAACTTTTTGTCCAATTATGTTTTATTAATCACTTTGATAAAAATATTTTATAGAAAAAGTGGAAATTGTTTTATAAATTGAGAGATTTATATTAGCCAATGCTAAAAATTGTATATACTGTATTTTATACAGTATAACCTAAGAAATATATCATATTTTCCTGTAATATTTTTAAAATTTAAAGAAATTAATAATATTTTTCTCTAAATACAGTCCTCCTAAATTTGACTATGAAGCTCATCGATTTAAACCCCCACCAAAAAAGTTCAATCGGCCACCGCCAGCAGCTGCAGAAAGAGAAATGAACATGGTCCAATCTGAGTATCCAGAACTTTTTGGAGGGTATTTTCATCAAAGTCTGGGGATTAATTATTTTTAATAATTTTACAGTTCACATCGTGATGCAGCCCCAGTCCGCGTGATGGACACAAATAGAAATAATAGATTTGGGGAAAGTGGGTCTTCTAGAAGGAATAGCATTGATAGCAATAATGATAATGAACAAATGCCATCAACATCAAACAGGTGAATGTATATATTTATTTTGAAATGAGTGCCATTTTTGCCGAAAAATCGCATTTCTTTGTCGAGCTTAATAACTTTTTAGTACCATATCTTATACAATATAAATCTTACACGATTCGATATAGACCTTGTCGAAGCGCATTACATATAAGGCTGTTTGGGCTTGGTTTAAAAATAAAAGAGTTATTACCAAAAATCAAAATAGGGTTAGATGGCATAATAATTAAAATTTTGATAATACAAAGACAAAAAATACGTCCAACGATGTATACCTCGATGAGCTCAATCGAATAGTAAATCTAAGATTAAGCATAAAAAATGTTATCCAAAATAACTAAACGTTCGATAAAAGAATGTGTCTACAAAAGAATTTAAATGTTTCTGCAAAAAATGCTTTCTTATTTTTATATTTGAATTGAAAATGCGTTAAACAAAATGAGATGGCAGAGTCTTAGGAATTTTATTACCTAACTAATTTTTTCGGATTTTCAATCCAATTTTTATGAATTTGCAAACATTTTTGTGGAATATTGGATTCCATTAAAATCTTTTTAATTGCTTATATTTATGTTGTTTATATTATGTAAAATGTGTGAATTGAAATTATATTTCATCTTATTAGAAAGCTCTGGTTGATTAAATTTTCGCGTAATAAAAATATATACTATTTTTTTTTGAATAATTCTGCTTTATAATTTCCTGAAAATAGTTTTTTGAGACAATTTCATTTAAAAGTAGGAAATTAATAAAATTTTAAATTTTTTCTATTATACTCGCAATTAATTCATCAACGAAAATTTAAAAAAATTATTTTTTAATCTTTTATTGAATTGGATTAAAAATTTTACTTTTATTATATTTAGAATTATTGAAAATTACATTAAATTTTTAGCTTAACAAATCAGCAATCGGAAAATCATCCAAGGGGATTATTGGGTCAATATTGGCAATCAACCGGTCTAAATGACAAAGAAAAAAATTACAAAACAGGGAAAAGTGATATTGGCGAATTGGCCTTTAGTCTTATTCCTCAAAGTGATGCACAATTTGGTTCGATGATTTATGGTGGTTCACAATTTGCAGATGCTTTAGGTGATTTTATTGTAGTAGAAAATTTTGGGCTAAGCATAATTGAAATTTAAATAGTATAGGATTAGGCTGGAATAGATTTAGATTTTATGAGTATACAGGTTATATGGTATGGTTATACATAGGCGCAATCAGATTTGACACATTTTATGTCTTTAACAAGGGTTTTACAAAGTTGAGGTTTGAGAAAATCAATGAAATTTCAAATCGAAATTGGGCATTTTTGCTACAAAAATAGGAGAAACTCAAACCGAAACGTTTTTTTTTCAAAAACCGAAAACCGGGTTTTCAAACCGAGACCTTCTAAAAACCGATTTTGTCCAACCCTAGTCATCAATCGCCAAATTTTACGAAAAAGATTTTTCAATATCAAAAACTCATTTTTAAAATTATATTAAATGAAATAAATATTGCAATTTGCAAGTTTCAATAAATAGTATTTGTTTATTTACATATTACGCTGCCAAATTCCATATCCTTAAATTTAAAAAAAAAATATTTCAAAGAAAATGAATTTATTTCCACAAATTTATTTTATAAATATTGTGTAAAATAAAGTAAAAATTCTCTAATATAATTAAATTATCTTCAATCGATCAGGTGAAAAACCTGAAAATATTGACGAATTTATGACAAAAAGAGTGGCCGTAAGATATGGAGTTAAGGGAATTAAAGAAGGCGTCACTGCTGTTTTGCCAGCTGAAAACGCTGAGTCAATTATGGGTCATGTCGGCCCATTTTTGGGTGCTGCGGCGGCGCCACTCATTGCCAGATCTGTGACCAGAGGATTTCATGGATATGAAAAATATAAGAAGGAGGAACAATTGCCATGGCAGGAACATAAACTTCGGTATTTTAATTTATTTGACTTATGTAATAAATTTTTATTTAATTTATTAGAAGAAAAATTAATTTAAGAAATTTATTAAACCAAAAAATTGCGGCTATATTTGAGCAAGTGTGTATAATGTTTTTAAATGAGCCGAAATACTTCCATTGAGTAAAAAAATTTTCACCTTAACCAATGAGAATGATGGTATAAATAAAAAATAAAAAACGAAAATTCATATAATAAATCAGAGACCATAAATAGATAAAAATAAATACTAAAATAACCTTTTTTCAGAAACATTTTTCCCTAAAGGCTTTAAAAATTAATAATAATATTTTTAATAAAATTTATAATTGTCAAAATAACTCCTCAAAAGATGAAATTTTAAAATAAAAATTTGAAGTACTCTCTCCTAAATCCAATTTAAATAAGTTGGAATTGGAATAATAGATTAGGTAATTAAATTAGAACTCCTTTTTTATTTATATTTGATTATAAAACGATGAAAAAAAACTACTATTTTAGGATAAGATAATTTTTGTGTGTAAATAGATAATTTTTCACATAAATTTCCCATAGACCCGGCCAATATTGGGATAATTACAAGAGAAAAACGTTAACAAGTGCGAGGGACCCAAAAAATTTGTACCCATATTTGGTCCGATGCGTTGTCGTTGGTGGTGGCTGTTGGGTCGGAACAATGGCTGGGAGTGCAGTTGGCGGTGTGCTCTCGGGACCGGCTTTTCCTGCTGGTGCCACAGCGGGAGGAGTGACAGGTGGCATAATTGGCAGCAAGCTGGCCGAACGATTTGTGTCCGCACCGTTGGAGCAATTTACAAGAAATAAAGTGAAAGCTCGTCAAGAGAAGCGTCGAAGAAAGGAAGATATTAAGAAGTATGGGTTTGCGCCAATTGCCGAGTTAGAGGATGATTTTGATTTATGAATGATATCGCTTCGTCTAGTCAAAGTTTTGAAGGAAGAAAATTAAATGAATTTGTTTGCAATTTATGTGAATTATTTGACAATTTATTTTAGCATTATATTTTTTGTAATAAATGAATTCTGAAAAATATGTGAATTAATTTTTCTCAAATAAAGATTTATAGGACAATTGGGCATTAAAAGTCGATGTTGTTACAATAGCTGAGTCAATTTATAAAGCATTCAATTGTGAATAAAATTAATCACAAAATAATATTTTAAAAAATCATTATATTTTTATTTTAGTTATTTTTTAAAAAAAACTGCTAATTAAATTTCTGCCAATTTTTGGCGCTAATTCAGTTTTAATATAAAAATTGGTTAAAATTATTATAAATTGAACCACCGCTTTACTGCCATTACCCCAAAACTCAAATGCAATAAAAAAATTAAATATAAAAATATAATTTAACCCGAAATGTAAAATAAAATAACGAATAAAAAGAATAAACACAAATGAATGAAAGGATATTTTTTGGGAAATATTTAAAATGTAGAAAAAAACAATGAAAATGTCTAAAAGAGAATTGAAAATGTCGAAAAGTTTATAACGTTTAAATGTTTGTCCAAAATTCACAAACCATATACCATTGGATAGAGCTCGTCAAGACGCGTCGAATGGTTTATAATTTGTCATGGTTTAATTGGTTTTGAAACAAAACCCATTGATGATTTAAGTGGTTTAATACTTTTAATTTTGACCAATTCTTGACAAATTATACCTCAAGCGACGCATCTCGATGAGCTCTATAAAATGGCTAAATGGTTTGGGTGTCTAGATTCAAGCACAAAAAAGTTATACTCAAAAAATTGGTTTGTCGACAAAAAACTGGTTTATTGACAAAAAATACTTTTCTCCAAATTAAATACCATCCAATTTTTTTTTAAAGTTAAACAAATTGATAATGGAATTTAAACACATTTTTTCTTTCTATTATGGTTTCATTCCAATCGGGAATTTGATGTCACCTTCCGGGAACATTTCCGGTATTTCCATTCGATAAACAAATAAATTGACAGCGAATTGTTGCAAAGCCCATTCCAATTTTTCCTCTGAACTTCGGTTAAATGCAATTAGGCCCATTCTTTGTCCAGTGAAGAGCATTTTTAAAATAATCTCATTCATTTGCGGTTGAGAAGATGCCAACTTTTTTAATTTTGTAAATAATTCTAGAAAATGTATATTCAAGTTGCGGCGCCTTAAATAAGATGAAAATCAAAATATAATATTCATAAAAAATTTTCTATTTAAAATTTAAACCAAGAAATTTATATTCTACAAATTAAAGTTGTAGAGCCTAAAATCGGTTTCTGATTTATTATAAATCAAAAACTATTTTGGTAATAAAAAAAGGAATTTTTGTGTTAAAAAAAATAATTTTGATTGCAAAAAATATTTATCATTAAATAATATATAAAAACCAATTTAATTATTATAGTTCAAATCTTCAAATGTCGAAAAAATATAGAGACATATTAAAATAAATAAACTTACCGGGTGTATTCTCTGTTATTCTCATCATTTTCTTTCTCTTTATTCCATGTCCCCTCCTTAACTAAATTGTAAATGGCAAGCCAGCGATCTCCTTTGTTTAAATTTAAAAGTCTAAAAAATTGTTCACATAATTCCAAATAAATATAAATTTTTATTATTTTTTTGTAGTAAAACTTTTGATGAAAATTAATGTTTTAGTGCAATAAAATTCAAAAGCTGTATAATTCCATCACTGTCCCTAATCATATAAATTCCTAAATATTATAATATACGCCCTAATATTAAATTAAGATAAAGATATTTTGGCACTAAATAAAATAAATTTGGCCCTAAAAATTATATTTATTTATTTAATGATGATAAAAATATTTTCGAATTTTTCAAATTAAATCATCACTTTTGATAATGCGACAGCAATCCTCCCAAATCATTTTTCAAGATTTCTATGCGAATTTCATTGAAACTTTTCTGTAATTTTTCGATTTCGCTTTTGGCATTGGCAAAAAGTTTGTTCAAATTTTTCATTGTTTGGCAAAGAGCCTTTTTAGGATCAATTTCTGGCATTTTCTCCGAAGTTTCGCCCAAATCACTACAGTTTCCGTATATTGGATCAATGATTTTCTGCATTTTTTCAATTTTTTCCTCATAATAGGATAAATTTTCTTCCGCTTTGATCAACTCAATCGAAGACAATAGGAGAAGAGAAAGAAAAATCATTTTAAAAATATATTCTCTAAATTAAAAAACTAAATTAATTAAAGGACATTTTAAAATATTATTTTTCATGGAGACAATTAATTCAAAAATTCGATTCCAAGAAAATTGGTAAGCCCTCAGCGAGGAAAATCAGGCATGAGTAAACTATTCAATATATAAGACTAAAATTCTAAAATTTAATGATTTTCAAGTTTTACTTTAAAATCCGATGTTTTTAATTCGCCTTATAAATCATAAAAACAAATGCTTAGAAGGGGGGATGAGCACAGGGAAGAAAATGGAGGGGGGATGATCAGTGGATAAAATGTACGGGAGGGGCAGGGGGATGATCAGAAAAAAAAGGAGGAGAGTGGTTGATTGGAGGAGGGAGGAAGAAAATGGCCATAAATAAAGGCAATGGAAAGGCATATTAAAAAGGAGTGGCAGTCAATAAATGGCCGAAAATAAGAGGGGAGGGAGGAAAATCGTGTACGAAAATGGCCATAAAGGCATTTCAGGGGAGGGGCAGGGGGATGATCAGAAAAAAATGGAGGGGAATAGTTGATGGGGGGGGGGTGGAAGAAAATGGCCATAAATAAAGGCTATGGAAAGGCATATTAAAAAGGAGTGGTGAAAATCAGTCAATAAATGGCCGAAAATAAGAGGGGAGGGAGGAAAATCATGTAGGAAAATGGCCATAAAAAAGGGTGGGAGTTGAAGGAAGAATATGGCCATAAAACAAAGGTTTCGAAGGGAAAATAATAATGACGGGTTGCGTCTCTTCTGTGTCAGTATTAAATCTACCTCAAATGTAACAATTCTTCCTTTGACACCACCTCAAAATGCTGTGGCATCGGGGCTACAAATAGTACAAACACATATTGAATAAGAATTCGACGGTTAGCTAATATTTTGTCTGTTCAATTTAAGCCAATGCCCAATGTATCAGCTATGAGATATTGCCTAATTAATAATTCATTTTAACTTTCATTTAAATTTTATTCTCGATATTGGTCCCTTTTAGATTGATTCTAATTTATTGAAAACCATTGCTTATTTATTATTTTTGACTGTGAAATTTTGAGCTCATTGGTTTGCGTCTAATGTTGAGTTAGAATTTTGCAATTCATTCATTAGTCTAGAAAGAAACTAATTATTGGCTAATTTTACAATTGAACTTACTTTCCACACCCAGCAGTTTCCCTTTGATCAATTTTTCTTACTGAACAATTTTCATCTGACCAAATTTTCATAAAGTTTCCTATCCTAATTGAAATGGTCTTCGGAATTTCAAGAATTTAACAGAATGATTTAGTTTATAATTTTGACTAATTTGACTATAAAAATTGTATGTGTTGGAAGGCCCTTAATTAAATTTAAAATTGTGAATTATGTATAATTTAAATTAATCAAAAATTGTGAATTGATTACTCAATTTTCCAAGATTCCAATTGCCTTTTCAAATTAAAAATACCCAACATAATGTCCTCTGATCATTCAAAATCCCATTCAAAATATCCTTTGATCATTCGAAAACTAATTTTAATATCCTTTACACAAATTATCATTAAAATTGGAATTTAAAAAAATAATACAAATTCAATAATGAATAAAATGAATGGGAATTGAATTCAATAACAAAAATGCCAAAAATATCCATCCAAATGGTGGTGATATATTCATGCCATTTGTTCCATTTGCCGTCGCCTTCTTTCCTCTACCAACATTGTTAGCCGACGGCATATTTTTCCCATTTGTAGTTGACATTTTCGAATCATTTCCTTCCTTCTCATTTCCGACATCATTTGTTGATTCTGTTGTGCCATTACCACCGCCTCCAGCAGCCTTATCTCGATCGCTCAAATCGATCAGCAATCCACCATTTTCATTCGTAAAGCCAAGCTAAAAAAAATTTTTTTAAATAATTTTTGGTAATTAAATTTTAATTTTTAAAAGTTAATTTTAATTTAAAAGTTTTTTTTAATTATTTTAAGTCAACAAAAAATCCAAAAATGAAAAAAAAAATTAGAAAAGTTAATTGAACCTTTGCCGGATCGCCGGGCACACAATTGTATGAGTCAGCAATTTTGAGTGTGTAAAGCCCTTCACGGCAAACACAAATTGTTCCATTGCATTGGGAGTCCAACAAACATTCTTGGCCCTTTTCACATTTTTGACCTTTAAAATTAAGAATTAAAATATTTTTAAAAATAATATTTTTACCCGGGAATGCAATGCGTTCTCCACTTCCATCTGATGAGCCCAATCCCAATCCACTGTCCCCGTCAGCCCATTGTTGATTTTGATTCTCATTTTGGTATTCATTGTGCAATTCCGGCAACTCTGCTCTAAAAGGTGGACAGAAAATTACATTATTTTTATTTAATTATTTATTTAATTATTTTTTTAAATTTACTCCGTGAATGGATCGCCCTTTGGATTTGGCCATCCCAAAATGCGTTGCTCATTTTTGTTCGTATTTTTCAGCCATTCCATCAAAGGCTCAAAATATTCCAACATTGGGCCAGCGTCTATTATAGAAATTTTATTTAAAATTTGTTATAAATAAATTGATTTTTTTTAAATTTTTTCTATACCAAGTTGCCGACTTCCAGTCAATTTTTCGAAGGCATTTATCCAGGGAATTGAGCCACCTTGGGAAATTGCCTCATGCACGGACTGTGGAAAATTAAAACATTTAATAAAATTTTAAATATATTTTTAAATTTTTTTGCATAAATTTTATGAATTGAGTATGACATTAAATAGAAATTCTAAAATAAGAAAAATTTAAATTAAATATTCTCAATTAAATAATAAAAATGTAAGAGAAAGTTGTTTTTAATAATAAAAAGACTGCCTTCAAATTAAGAAATTTAAAGTGCTTTTTTATAAGAAAAAAAAATATTAAAAATCTCAGAATTTTAAGCCTATTGTGTTAATAAATTAATTAAGACGAGAAGAAAAGAACAAACATATTTTAAAAATTAAACTAAAAAATTTTAAAAAATTGTTAGTTCACCTCGAATTCATTTTTTGTTGGCAAACAGCCTTGGCTAATTTTATCAATTCCACCGCACAATTTTTTCAATACTTGGAATTGGGCAATATAAGCGATGGCATCCCTTAAAAATGGGGCAAAAAAATTATGAAAAAATTGTTTCATTTTTTCTTTAAAATATTTATAATATATTTTTGGTTTGCTAGGAAAAATAAATAAAAATTATTTTTTTATTTTTTGCCTTGTTGCTGGTGCATGAAATTGGGTGATTGCTGGGGTTGAGACCGCATCATATTCAATTGCCTTTGGCAGTGCCATTGATGGAGCACGGATTCCTTGATATTTTTGTCTGAAAATATAATAGTTTAAAAAATAATTTTTAAGGGAGGGATAATTAATACAATTTCTCAAATAGAAATAAAATTCCTATTTTTTTTAAAAATCCAAAAATTTGAACTGCATTACTGTACTGACCGTAATGCCCACCATTCCTGCGACCAATTTGATGAGTTCACTTTGCCCTCAAAAACGGCGTAACGCCATTTATCTTTGAAGGAAAAGGAAGGATAATTAAAATGTTTGAAATTTTTATTTAAATTATTTTCTGATTAAAATTGCAATTTGGCTAATTAAATGGAAATTCCTCTGCTCCAAAAATTGATATAAATAATTTTTCATTTCCCTAAAATATCTTTCTTGCCCCCCAACATCCATGCCCACCGGCCACAATGGCAAAAGGCAATTTGACAATTTCCTCCAATGCCTCCTTGTAGAGTCGATTAATTTCGGTGGGCCCATTTCGTTCCGTTTGGGGGTCAATCAATTTTTGCGCCCGCAAATATTCTGGGTTCAAAGCCAAAATGCTGAATGCGCCGGCCAATGCAGAACTGAGGCTGAAATTTACGGGATATTTTTTTTAAATAGAATATTGAATGCCTTGGATTCGGTGCATCCCTTAAAAGGATTGGCTGCTTTCTGGAGCCATATTGATAGAATAATTTGGCCAAAAGACGATGGGCATTCACAAAATCCTAAAAAAGGAAAATTAAAATTTTTATTATAAATTATTTTTTTATTAAATTTTTGGTAAGAAAATTTTTCATTAATTTTTGGGAAAAAAAGATTAATTTAATTTAAAAAATATTTTACTGACTTGTTCAGTCAATTGTCCGCAAACTTTGATCCGATAGTCATCGTTGCCATCCATCTGTTAAATTAAAAAAAAATGAAAATAAAATTCAATATTTATTAATTTTAAAGAATTATTTTAATTCTATAATTAATTAGGCAGACCAACCATATCATAGGCAGTGGCCGGATGGCAAATCATATCCTTGGCCCAATTTCGAGTGAAAATTGAATTCGTCCAAAATGATTTGGGCAGCCGCTCGAATCCAACATATTTCATGAAGCGATAGACCTTTTAATTTTTTAATTAAAAGAATGGGAAAATATTAATTATTACATAAAAAATCATGGAATTTACCCAAAATTTTTGGTTTCTAAAATAAATAATCCTTTTTTGGGACCGTATAATTTGGTATAATAAAATATTGGATTAACAATAAGATTAGCAATAGAAATAGAGTTAGTTTTAGATGAATTTAGGCAGGACAAGAAGATTTAAAATTCTTTTTGGCTGTTTTTGGGCCTCAAATATGTTTTTTCCCCGATAAAAAAGGTAAATTCCATGATTTTATGGGTAAATTAATTGAGAATTATAAAATCATAAAATTTTTTAATTGATAATTTTTTACTTAAATAATTCAATATTAATTATTTTAAAAATTCTTTGGACAATTTAATTTGCCTTCTTTTTTTGTTGTTTACCTTTGCAAACATCACTCGGACTGTATAATTTTGTGCATGGAATGCGTCCATCAATTCGTTGGCAATTTTTTGCCCTTCCGCCGGCGGCATTTCTTCCCCAAATGGTTTGGTCAGCTCGTAATAGGCGGACCATGAATCGCCATTTAGGCTTTTCAACAAATGCAATGGCAATGGCCCATCCCGACTGACTTGGCCAGCTTTTTGATTCTGTGATTGTGGGCAAAATTTAATTTTGTAATTAATTTTAATTTTTATAATTAATTTAATTTTTTAAAAAAATTTTCTTTTTTTTTATCTATATTTCGGTTTTTAAAATTTATTCTTTTTTTTTAATTTAATTCATTTTTAATTTTTAAAAAAATTTTTTAAATAATTTTATTAATTTTTAAATAAAATATTTAATTTTTTATTTAATTAATTTTAATAATCCCCCACCTCCTCATTGCCCTTTTTGCTATGGATTGAGGCCAGTCTCGGACGAAAATATGCCATTAATTGTTCATAGAGTGGAGCCATTTGTGTGTAAAGAATGTCCAATTGTTGGCCAATATCCAATTGGCGTTCGGGGAAAAATCCAAATTGCTCTGGTAATTCATAGACGGCACGCCATTGTGCACCAGCGTCGGGGAATCCATTCAAACGAGCTCCTTTAATAAATTCAAATGTTAATTTAAAAAAAAGTAAATTGTTTTTTTTTAATTCTAGCACTTTGTGAAAACACTGTTGTAGAAAATTATGTAGTCAATTTTCGAAGTTCACAGTGGTGAATTGCCTTACAACTTAACTCAGTGATTTACAATTAATAAACAAATAGGGTAAAATATAGAATCTCAATATTCCCATTAGAATACCTAGATTATTTCTCTAATTTATTCCTCAAATCCAATCCAATTCTCTTTGGTAACCTTGAGCCTCTTTTCCAATTTTCCAATAAATTTACAAGGTCCCTTGGCCAAATTCCCAACAAAAATTGATGGATAAATTCAAGGAAAAGAAAAATTGGCGAGTGACGTTTTTCTTGGTTTATCCTGCGGCGACGACTATTCGTAACGAAAGTCAAAAATGTTGAAGAATCACTTGGGCAAAAATAAAAAATGCATCATAAATTCAATTTATCTGCACATTCTTCTTTCGCCTTCCTCGAATTCCCCTCATCATTGCAAATATTTTCGGAAAGTTTTAATCCACCATTTTCACCTTTATTACTCAATTTGACCAATTCGGCATAGCTGGCTGTCAAATTTGGGCCAGCCGCAAGTCGCCATTTTTGCCATAGCTCCAAACATTGTTGCGCATCAGCACTGGGACCATTCAAAAGTGATGGAATGTCGGAGAATTTGAGCAGACAGGCAGTTTTATCACCGCCCATTGGAGCTGAAAAACGAGAAATTTTCAATGCATTTTTAGTAAAGAAATCATTTTATAGAAAAATTACTCGATTTGTTATACTAATTTATGCCAAAAATTTATGGGCTTACCTTTTCCTGGTTCCCCGCATAATTGAGTGTGAGTGAATTGTTGATTTATGGAAAGGAGGAATCGATTGAATTCGGCCAATTCCGCCTGATCCAATGCATTCATGCCTTGTTGGGCCAGCACTGAAAGTTGCACTCGTTCGGCGCTTCCATATTCAAAAGCAGTTGCATTGAATTGGGCGGCTTGTTGGGCTGTGGCACGGAGAAAGGCGCGGCCAATCTTTAAATATTTTTTTTAAAATAATTTTTATTTAGATTTTTTAGTAATTTTTTATTAAAATTTTTTAGAAAAATATATATTAATTTTTAAGTTCGATTTTTTAATGCTTTTTGATGTCATTTTTATTTTTTAGTTTAAAATTTTGTATTTTTAAAAATTATTCATTAAATTTTCAAATTTTAATTTTTGGCGTTTCGTTTTTTTGGAAAAGAGAATAGAGAAAGGAAGAAAAAGGAAGAGGGAATAAATGAAAATGTTGAGAGGAAAGAAAACGACAATTTTAATGCAGCGTCCCGTCGATGGCGGCGAGAATCTAAAAGCCGAAAATAGGAAAAATGGAAACAATTTTTCGGTTTTGATTTTCTGTTTTACTTTTATTTTAGCGTTAGCTCTCTAAGAGTTCAGCATTTGTTAATGCTAAATAAGATGCGGAAAAAAAGAAATCCTTTCCGTTTTCATTTTCCAATTCTAGATTGTCTATTAATTAAAAATTTATCCTAAATAAGATATTGATTTCACATTATTTTGTGCTTTCACATAAAAAATCTAAAAATTTAGATTAAAGATTGAAAATCAATTAAATAATATTGAAAATACAACAGAAACAGAAAGCGACGAAAACAATGATGAAAAATTGGGACCGGGATGAGAGCGGAAGCGAATTTGATGATGATGAGTCGCAAATGTCAAGGTTTATTTAATAATAAAAACGAATTAATACCACGAAATTATTCAAGTTCAAGTGATCAACAACAATTGCAAAAATGCAACAGCCAAGAACAGCAGGGAACGTCGAAAACGATGATGGAGACCACCGACAAAAATGGCGGCGATAAAGAGGAAGAAATACCATGGTTTGTATTTTAAATTATCACAATTAGACAATATTTTTGCTAGTTAAACATTTGATTTTGGGGGTTTCCAGCAGTCAGAGAGCTAAATCCTAAACTAATCTCTAGGTTCATTAAATATAATAAATTTTTTAATTAAATTACAATTGCTGACAATTAAAATTAGATTTCGGACTAGCCCAGTCATCAAAATTGGTTCAGTCCTTGACGAGTTATTAGCACTGTTAGCACTCGCGACAAGTTGGGCTGCCCCATGCCGGGCTGGTTAAATTTCATATTTCCTTCATAATTAGTTCATTTCTTTTTAGCACACTTCATTCCCGATTTGTGATTTTGCCAGACCAAATGGTCCATGCAAAACATCGAAAATCCGCCGGCTACATGTGCCCCGAATTTTATCGACTTATGCTCTTCCGAATTCATCCCTACAAATTCAATCCCGTATCGACTGCCGTTGAAAAGAAAATGCTCAAACAAATCAATAAATGTTGGCATCCAATGATTACACAGACAGTTCTGGTTTTTTACATTTATTTTAATTGATATTTTCAATCCATTAATTTGATAATTTTGTGAAATTTGAGTATACAAATACCACAATTTGATATTCTTGATGAAGATTTTCCTTAAATAATTATATTAGGATTAGGAATACTCGTCAAGTAATAATTTTCTAGTTTCTTTTTATCCAAATTCCAAATTATGCCCCATTTTGGGAAGGCAGATGCAAATATATTAAATTGTGTGACCTGCAACTAGCCTTATAGCCAAACCAAGCCCTTAACCAGAAAAATTTTCGGAGGGGGTAATATTCGGCAAATCGCCTCGCAGTGCAAAATTTAGGCTATAATGGCCGCACAGCGAAAAATTTTGGTCAAAAATAGCCACGCAGCGACAAATTTTAGCCTAAAAATGGACTCGAAGGAAAAAATTTTGACCATAGAAGGGTCCCCCCTTTGCTTTTTTCCCCCTTTTTTTTCATTTCGGAAGGGTCACAGGCCCCCTCGGACCCCCACTGGTTACGGGCCTGAGCCCTGAGCGTAATATCCTAAAAATATTTCACAATAAATTGTCATCAAAGTTTTAGAATTTTTAATGTGGAATTTGCTTTTAAAAAATAATTTTTGTCTCAAGAGTCAAGATAAGACTACTATCTGATCAATAAAAACTCCCTTAAAAAATCAATTTTTTGGATTCCCTTTTCCGAAATCAAATTTTTGGCTAGACTCCTGCCTTGCCTATATCAATGAACAAAATTGAGGCCAATTCATACTTTTTAGCTTCCTAATTGCCTTTTTCAATAAAAAAAACAAAAAAAAACTTCCACACAGAATTAATACAAAAATAATATTTTTTTTTCTCTTCAGGACAACGATGAAATAGCGCCAGCCCCATCCGTTGCCCACAATCGCCTCTACCGCTATGAATGCTTTGATTGCGTCTTTCAACTCAATGGTTTCCCATTTGTGCCACTTGTCTACCTCATCTGCGATCATTTCATCGATTGTCCCACGCATTTGGTTCAACCGGATGTGCGCGAAAAATTTTTGCGAGAACGGTGAGATTTTAGAAGGGAATTATGGGAGGGAAAAATTATTTTTTTTTACTTAAAATTTTCATTCCCTTAGAAAAAAAAATAAATTTAAAAAATAAATTTTTGTCTCCTAATTTAAAAAAATTTTATATTTAACTTTATAATAAAATTTCGGAAGTTTTAATTACTATAGAAAAAAAATTAAATTTAAATTTAAAAAAATTTTTCCCCCGTTTTTCAGTGAATCATTCCACGCATTTTTTGGCCCCGATTTCAACCATGAATTTTTGTTGCCCACCGATGGGAGCGCCATTCTAACATTGTGAGTAAATAATAATCAAAAATAAAAAATATTAATATTATAAAACTATTGGGATTATTATTTAAATTTTCCATCTTTGGTAACCAAAAAATTTTTCCAAAATTTATTTTTGACTTAATTTTTTAAGAGCAAAAAATTCTGGGACAAACTAAATAAAATTAATTTCATTAATCTTAATTTGAATTTGATTGTAAAAACATTAAATCTTAATGTAAAATTGTAAATAAATTTAAATTTTCTTCGCATAATTTTTTTGTCCACAGTCATCCATTCCATCCTCTGGACGTCTATCATTGCACGGTGAAAATGTCACCCAAATATTGTGCAAAAAGGGCCAAGCAATTTGAGGAGTGGCTTGAAAAAGACTACGCCTTAATTCATGACGAGGAATTTGTTGAGGAGATTGAGGATGAGGAAGAAGATGAGGTGGAGGATGAGGAAGATGAAAATGAAGAAGATGAAGAAATGATGGAAATTGAAGATGCGGAAAAAATTGAAGAAACTGTGAAAGAAGTGGTTTTAAAGAAAAAAGCGAAGGAGAATATGACACCAACTTGTGAAGTAAGTGCAATTATTTTATTTTATATTAAATTTTATTTTTCATTTTTTAGCATTGTGGCAAAACATTTGAAAAGCAGTGGCAATTGAATAGGCATGTTCGAAAGCATAGTGGGTTAAAAAAATTTTTTAAAATGTTTTCCATATGTTTCTTCAGCGTTGCCATTTGAATGCGATTGGCCCGGATGTTGGCAAAGATTTAGCCAGAAAGGTCATTGTCAAAATCATAGGAAAAGACATCAAGGTGATTAAATTTTAAAAATTGAAGAAATTTAATTGAAAAATCATTAATCCAGATGGCCGGCCTATAAAGGAAAAAGCTGAGGAGAATGTGACACCAACTTGTGAAGTACGTGAAATTAATTTTATAAATTTATATTTTTTATTTTCAGCATTGTGGCGAAACATTTTCGAAGCATTGGCAATTGAATTTGCATGTTCGGAAGCATAGTGAGTGAATTTAAATAATTTTATAAGAAAAAATGTTTCCCATATATTACAGCCTTGCCATTTAAATGCGATTGGCCCGGATGCGAGAGAAAATTTGCCAGCAATGATAAGTGTAAACGTCATGAGAAAACACATCAAAGTGAGCATAAATTAATGAAATTTTAGAGGGAATAAATTTATTGAAAATCAGAATTTTTGTGAAAATCAGAATATCTGTGAAAATCAGAATGTTTGTGAAAATCAGAAAATGTTTTTTTAAAATCAGAAAATGTTTTTTTAAAATCAGAATGTTTGTGAAAATCAGAAAATGTTTGTTAAAATCAGGATGTTTGTGAAAATCAGAATGTTAGTGAAAATCAGAATGTTTGTGAAAATCAGAAAATGTTGTTAAAATCAGAATGTTTGTGAAAATCAGAAAATGTTTGTTAAAATCAGGATGTTTGTGAAAATCAGAAAATGTTTGTTAAAATCAGAAAATGTTGTTAAAATCAGAATGTTTGTGAAAATCTGAAAATGTTTGTTAAAATCAGAAAATGTTTGTTAAAATCAGGATGTTTGTGAAAATCAGAATGTTAGTGAAAATCAGAATGTTTGTGAAAATCAGAAAATGTTGTTAAAATCAGAATGTTTGTGAAAATCAGAAAATGTTTGTTAAAATCAGAATGTTTGTGAAAATCAGAAAATGTTAGTGAAAATCAGAATGTTTGTGAAAATCAGAAAATGTTTGTTAAAATCAGAAAATGTTGTTAAAATCAGAATGTTTGTGAAAATCAGAAAATGTTAGTGAAAATCAGAAAATGTTGTTAAAATCAGAATGTTTGTGAAAATCAGAAAATGTTTGTTAAAATCAGAATGTTTGTGAAAATCAGAATGTTTGTGAAAATCAGAAAATGTTAGTGAAAATCAGAATGTTTGTGAAAATCAGAAAATGTTTGTTAAAATCGGAATGTTTGTGAAAATCAGAAAATGTTTGTTAAAATCAGAGAATGTTTGTTAAAATCAGAATGTTGGTGAAAATCAGAAAATGTTTGTTAAAATCAGAATGTTTGTGAAAATCAGAAAATGTTAGTGAAAATCAGAATGTTTGTGAAAATCTGAAAATGTTTGTTAAAATCAGAATGTTTTTGAAAATCAGAAAATGTTTGTTAAAATCAGAGAATGTTTGTTAAAATCAGAATGTTGGTGAAAATCAGAAAATGTTAGTGAAAATCAGAATTTTTGTGAAAATCAGAATATCTGTGAAAATCAGAAAATGTTTTTTTAAAATCAGAATGTTTGTTAAAATCAGAAAATGTTTGTTAAAATCAGAAAATGTTTGTTAAAATCAGAAAATGTTTGTTAAAATCAGAAAATGTTTGTTAAAATGTTGATGAAAATCAGAATGTTTGTGAAAATCAGAATGTTGGTGAAAATCAGAATGTTTGTTTGTGAAAATCAGAATGTTTGGTGAAAATCAATGTTTGAACTTTAAATTTCTCAAAAAACTAAACAATGATTTTTGCTTTTAAACAAACATTTTTCAAACATTATTAAATGCACTTATCATTTCAGCAAAATCAGTCCTAGCAGGATCTTCAATTGGTGATGAAATGAACATGAATGAAGGGAGGGGAATTGAATCTGAGAGTGAATGAGGGAAAAAAGGAAGGAATGGATTGTTGATTTTTCCACTTTTTGGTTGACTATTTTAATAATTTTTCATTGTTGTTTATTTTAAAATTTTCTTTTTGTTTTTTTAAATTTTGCCAATCTCTTTTGAATAAATTTTTTTTAATTTACATTATTTATTTATTTCTTTTTTACGAAAACAATTTAATTAGTAAATCCATAATACATTTTAATCACAAAAATACATTTACAATCGAAAACACATTTACAATCAAAAACACAATTACAATAGATAACATATTTACAATTTAAAACACATCTGCAATCGAAAACACAATTACAATCAAAAACACAATTACAATATAAAACATATTTACAATTTAAAACACATCTGCAATCGAAAACACAATTACAATCAAAAACACATTTACAATCAAAAGCACAATTACAATCAAAAACACAATTACAATAGAAAACACATATACAATCGAAAACACAATTACAATCGAAAACACATTTGCACTCAAAACACATTTACAATCAATAACACAATTACAATCGGAAACACATATACAATCAAAAACACAATTACAATCGAAAATACAATTACAATCGAAAAAAACAATTACAATCGAAAACACAATTACAATCGAAAACACAATTACAATCGGAAACACAATTACAATCGAAAACACATTTACAATCGAAACACAATTACAATCGAAAATACATTTTATTCAGAAACAATTAACCGCCCTACCTCCTCAGCTTCATCCAAATATTGTTTTGTTGTGTAGGAGGCAGCAGTGAAATAATTCCATCCTGCCAAGGCCATTTGCTGCAAAACGCGTTGTAACTGGATGGAATAGCCGGACAGCCAACTTTGCGTACGGGCTGGGTCCGAAATGGAATTTGGCGGCTAAATCGCAAAAGAAAATAATTAAATTCAAATTTTTAATTTATAAAATATTAAATAATTCTATTTAAAAATAACCCCTAGAAACAAATATAAAATAATAGTAATTAAAATATAATAAAAAAAATACATCCAAATTTTGGGTTCGCCAATAATCGCTGGAATTGACCAATGCCAGGGCATCTTTATTCACTTTTTGCGGCAAATTTGAGCTACCAGCGGCAATCTCTTGTTTCGAGGCGCCCTCCGCCACGGTTCCCTTATTCAAAAAATTGTCTACCAACGATTGGATGACCTAAAGCAATATTTAAAATAATTTATGATTTTCCAATGGAAACCATCATTGATGATAATTATGAGCGTATGATGCGCCTAACGGTCTATTAAAGTAAAAACAAGTACAGCTTGAAATATAAATAATAAAAATTATTAATTTAATTAATTTGTTATAAAGATAATTTACAAAAGCTTTTTCCAAATTTATTACATATCCTCATTCCTCATATAAAGTAAAGGTCTCCAAGAATACCATGTGTTAATGTTAACTGTTGTTGTAAAAAATTCAATATATTATAAATATGAAATTTTTTAGAAAAGACACTATCCTAACTATCAAAGTAAAAATTTGATCAAATACTAATTTTATATAAATTTCGTAAGATAATGATGATTATCATTTTTCAAAGCTTTAATAATATTATTTTCCTTTTTATGTATTTTATAATTATTTTAAATAAATTTTTCAAAAATTTACATATGTTACTAAGGATTATAAGGAAAAATTTTATCGGAAAAAAATGTTAAATAAAAATATTTGTTTAAAAATGTCACCTCATTGTCCACATCGTCTGGTTTTGCCTGATTTCCGGCCTGAGTCTGTTCCCGTTGTTCATTTGTGAGCAACGATATTCCATAGTCCTCTTCACCGGCTGCTGCTGCTGCATCTCCCGATGCCATGACATCGTCGAAAATGATGCCCGGAGGCGATGCATTTCCCATTTGAGTTTGAAGGCAAACGACCAAAAGAAAAATTCCCAAGATAGAATGGAGATAAGAAAGAAATTGGATTCGAGCAGCAGAAGATGATTTCTATTAATGATGGATTTAATTTATTATTAGAAAATGTTTGTTTGAAGCCCTAAATCAATCAACTTTGGGTAATTTAATTTAATATTATAATTACAATTTAGGTAAAAATATTTAAAATTTATTAAAAAAAATAAATAAATTTTTATATGGCATTATTTTTCAGCAAATTTCTTAATAATATTAATATAAATAATTTCAGAAAAAGAGCAATTAATTTGATAGTAAATCCAGAAATTTCATTAAAATTGAATTTCTATAACCCAAATATTTTAATTACCCACAATTTTGTCCACTAGGATCCGATGACGTAATAAATTAGCTGCTGAATTGCGGTGAAATTGCTTTGATGGACCCTCGGGGCAATGATTATTCCGTTTGGAAGAAAACATTTTTTACGATAATTTTTGATTTAATTTCTGAAAATTTAATAATTATTAATTAGAATAAATTAAAATTTATAGGTTATGGAAAATTTATAAATAAACTAAATAACAATTATTTTATCAATTTCTTATTTGACTGGTTAAGCCGGGAACAAAAACATTGATTTTTAACATGCCCATCAAATTAGCTAGCAACCAAAAAGTGAGAGTCAAAAAGCTAGAGGCAAAAATTAGACGGATACGTTTGGGCGGTTTGCAATGGTTGCGGAAGCATATATTCCTTCTTTTCCTTTCCTATTCCACAATTTGCCGCTGGCATCATTCGGCTTTTTTCCTTGGTGGTTGGTGGTGGCTGGCTACTTTTCATCACAGGTCAATAATTGTGTGGGTGTGTTGCCGCTGGCATCGCCGAATCTGCTGGTGAAAGTTGCCCTTCTCTCTCACTTTCTCACTGCTCCATTTATTGCCCCCTTTAAAATCCATGGAAAAAGGTTTTTCCACCGCGCAAGACACATTTTGAACACTTTTTAAACCCCTAGAGAAGGGTTTCGGTGAAGGATTAGAATAGGCGATCAAATTGAGGGAAAGTGTCAACCAAAAAAATTTTTTTGAAAGGATTGGGAAAAGTTTTTTCTTTTGTAGGCTTCAGTAATAATTAAAAATAAGAAGTAGTTTATTGAAAATTTTGTAATAATTTTTAATTATTTCTTGAATAATGAACTCAACAATGCTAAATTAAATGAATTAAATTTTAAAAATAAAATAATATTGAATATAATTTTTTCTTGATAACAAAAATTAATATAAATAAATAAATTTGTTAGTAATAATAAATAAAATAAATAAAATTTAATTTTTATATTAGGAAAGGAATAAATGTCTTCTCCCAAAATTTAAATTAAAAAATAAAGTGAGGTCTCTATCAAAAATTGGTAAATTAATTTAATTTAAAAATAAAATTTAAAAAATATTTTTAGTTGAGCCAATAACACTATTAAATTAGTAACTTAACTGGTCAAAGAAATAAATTTTTTAAAATGATAAATAAATAAAATTAAATATTGATATAAATATATGTTAATAATGACAATGGGATGCTCTATTTAAGCTTTTTCTGAATGATTCAGTTAGACGTAAAGATCAAGATAAAATAAAATAATTTCGGAATTAGTCATCATTATAAATAACATATAGTCAGTTACCTAATTTTCGCCCATGGTCATCAATCAAAAACATCTTTGACCAACTCTACTGCTGCTTTTATGATTGGTTGGTTGGTCAGCAATGTTGGGAAATAAAATCCCTCGGGGAAGGGGAAAGAAATAATAATTCACCAAGCAGTCATCATAGCAATATAAACAGGTATACCCTAAAGCTCGTTTTCCGTAGCAGCGAGTTCCAGCTTCCGGGCGGAAATATACTTGCTTAAATTACGCGCATAAATAGTGCTGGAAGGAATAATTTACCACCAAATTGTTCCCTTTATTTTGAGTCTCAAAAAAATTTTACAATTTATTGTAAAATTTTAAAATTGATGACCTTGCAAATGTAGGAAGCGGATATTATCTTTTAATCACTGGATTTGTATCCTTTTCCGTTACTTAGGCAAAAATAAATCCGAACAAGGAAAAATGGACAATTAGGGGGAAGTAAGGAAGACATATTAGTTAGCGCAGAAAATTGATTAATTGTATTAAAGAGAAATAAAGCATAGGGCCGCCTCATCCTTTATTAATGAAATGACCATATAAGAGACCAAAAAAGCACGCAAATGAATAAATGGAGAGTATTAAGGGGGGGGGGGGGGGGGGATGAATGCGCATGTAATATATTTAAATGGTCAAAAATTGATTTGTTTGGAAGTAGATATGGGGGATGTGGAAGAAATGTGCATTTTAATTTTGAAAGAGGTAAATTAATTTTATAAAAAACTTTTGAAATAATTTATAAAATTATTTTAAATTAAAAAATAAAAGATAAATGAATGTTTTTTTTAAAAATAGAACAATCATTCCAATCGAAACTTTAAAATTGGAAATTAAAAAATTACAACATTTTTTGCCTTATAATAATTTATTGGACTATAATGTGAATTTATCCCAAATGCAATATTATGAATGATTGTAGTGTTGGCATCAAATTGGTGTCTAAAATTTTATATTCTCAAATATAAAAATCCATCTTGCATTAAAAATTAGAAAGAATTTATACTAAAATAATCCTGCAAATCGTGACAAGCATTTAATAATTAATTAAAAAAAAGATATTCAAATTAAAGAAATGGACAATTATTTATAGGTATTAAAGCACAAATAGATTCTTAATAACAGTTAAATGTCAACATTTTAAAAATATTACATATTTTTGATTTAAAAAATGTAAGATGAATTCAAAAAGGATTTATTTACAACCCATAATAAATTATCGAAAATTGATTTACGCAATTTTCTGTAACGAATCGCGTGAAAGTCAAGAAAATCATTTTGAAAGGAAACAATGTACCAAAATAAATAATAATTATGAAACGGCAATTGCGTCGATATATTGGTGAGGGGGCAATAATAAATTGCGTAAATCAAAGTGTATCATTTTTATTGTAAACGGACACAATAGAACAAAATAAATAGTTGTGAAACGGCAATTTATTTCTACGGATACGGATATATTGGTTCGAGGGTATTGCTTCTTGATGAATGAGATTATTGATGGCTGGCTGCTGCTGGTTGGTGGTTGGTGGGCTCAATTTCACCTTCCTTGAATGCATCCAATAAACAAACAAGTCTCAAATTCTCTCATATTCTCAATCTGTCGCAGCAAATTGCGCGGCATTCGGCGGCGCCGGCGATTTGGGTGGAATATATAAGAAAAACGGAAATTGGGGTTTGGGGGCGATGAATGAACGGATGAATGGATGATTGAACAATTGAGAAGGGGAGGAAGGCAAGGAAATTGGGGGTAATAAAAACGGTGAAAGAATTGAAAAATGCCGGTGGAAAAAATCACGATGCTAGTGCTAGGGTTATTTCCATTATTATTCCTATATCGAAATCACAGATTTGCCTCTGATTTTTTGCAGAGGTCTTCAAATCCGCCTGCATTATTTCATTTCGCCATGGCCCTTCTCCGTCCATTCAATCCTGGAGGTTTCCCTAATGGTCAAAACCGCCCCATGGTTTTTGCAATTGGCCGTCTTTACCTGCGTCGATTTTATTTTTATTCTCCCCATTGAAAATTTTTGCACAAATAAAATTCTGTTTCTGCCTATTCAATTCACAATCTGTGGGCAATTTCGCTCCGTTTCAGGTTTACTTTCGACAAGGCATCGGTCTTGGGTAGATAACCGGCTATAGCCCCTTTCGCTGGTCACCTATACTCGCTCGAATTATCCGTATCACTGCCAAACAAAATTTTCGGGTACTTCTTAATCCTTTCTGTCCTTCCCTGGAATTTTATAAATTGCTGTCTTCAATTTAACATATTATTTTCAAAAATTAAAAGAATAAATTGGTCTATGGTCTTTCGATGGTGTTGAAATAGTTGGACTTATTTTTATATATTTTTGAAAATTATATCAATGAATTTAACTAAAATTTGGACAAAAATCCGTTATTAAAATTATGTTTGAACCACTTTGTTCATCATAATTCAATAAAAATCCAAAATGGAGAATTAATTTGAAAAAGTATAAGTTAAGCCATTTCATCCTCAATTCTCATAATATTATAGATACAAAATTGAATAAAAAAAGTTATAATTTAACTCGAATAATCAACATATAATATGTGTAAAAAAAGAATAAACACAGCAAATTTAAATAAATTGCCTGTAATTGTGAATTTATCTTTTTCTTCTTTTCCTCAATTATGGTTTCATTCCAATCGTGAATTTGATATCACCTTCCGGGAACATTTCCTTCGGCATTTCCATTCGATAAACAAATAAATTGACAGCGAATTGTTGCAAAGCCCATTCCAGTTTTTCCATTGGATTATCATTGAATGCGGATATGCCCATTCTATTCCCGGTGACAAGTATTTTAAAAATAAGCACTTTCTTTTGCAGATCAGCACCAGCATACGGCCATTTTTTTAATTCAGAAAATAATTGTAGAAAATATTCATTCAAGTTTTGGCGCCTTAATTATTAAGGAAATTAAAAAAAATTACCCGCTGAAAATTAATTAATAAATGTTACAATATTTTTTAGACATTTATTTGGCATCATTTATCAGTATTAAAACAAAAATATTTTAAAAATTTAATTTTTGATTTAAAATTTGGATTTTTTCTAAATGAAAATTCTTTAGGGAGGATTTAAAAATCGAAACTAAAGTTAAAGTTAATCAAATATATTTAAAAAAATGTTATTTCAATCTTTTTATAAAAAATTAAAAACACTTTAAAAAGTTAAAAAAAACCTACCGGGCGTATTCTCTTTTATTCTCATCTTTTACAAATTTTTCAGTACCATAATTCCATATTTTCTTAACAAATTCGTAAATTGCATTCATATGAATTTCGTTAAAAAATCTGAAAATTATTCAAATTGTAGAAAATAATGGTAATTTTTTTAGCTATTTAAATTTTGAGTTCCAAAATTTTGTATTAACTTAACTATAGCAATATCCTCGGGTATACATATTTAAATTTAATTGTAAATTTTATCATATTATAACAAATATATATATGCCTACTAAATATTTGGTGTCATGAAAGTAATTTTCGTGCCAAAAATATTAATTAATGATTACAAAAAAATATTATTTTTGGTTATATTTTTTCAACTTAAACTTTCACTTTGCATAATGAATTATCAATTCTCCCAAATCATTTGACAATATTTCATTGCGAATTTCTATGAAAGTTTTCTGTAATTTTTCCATTTCGTTTTTGGCATTGTCAACATAGTCGATCACATTTTTCAATTTTCGGCTGTATATATTAATATTCCGAATTTCATTGAAAATTTCCAGTAATTGATTGATTTCTTTTTTGGAATTGGCAAAATGCTTGTTCAAATTTTCTATTGTTCGGCAAAGATTCTTTTTGGGATCAAATTCTACTGGAATTTTTTTCGAATTCTCCTCCTCTTCTAATTCATTTATCAAATATTCTCTTGGGCATTTTTTTGAAATTGGTTCAATGATTTTCTGCATTTCATTAATTTTTTCCATATAGTAAGACATTTTTTCTTCAGATTTTATCAACCCAATTAAAGATAAAAGGAGAAGAGAGAGAAAAATCATTTTTTAAAATATTTATTTTCTAAATTAAAAAAATAAATTAATTATTATAAATTATTAATTTCATGGAGAAAATTAATTCAAAAATTCGGTTCCCGGAAAACTTGTAAGCCATCAGCGAAGAAAACTAGTGAAAACTAGTCTCTGAGGAAAATTTTTCAGTGAGAAAAACTTTACCGCAATGAAGACCAGCCGGCATGGGCAAACTAATTCAACATTTAAGAATAAAAATGCTATAATTTAAAGATTTAACTTTTATTCGAAAATCGATGGTAATTCGTGCTTATATAAAAATATAGGTATATGAGGGTGGAGGGGTAGAGAGGGGAGTGAATGGAATCAGAGAGGAGTGAATGGCCATAAATACAAAGACATATTGGGGAAGAGTGAGGAAGAGGGTGATGACTGATGATCAAGATCAAGAGTTCAAGAGTAACCGTAAAATCTAAGGCATATGGGGAAGAAGGAGGGAAATGGGAAA
This sequence comes from Pratylenchus scribneri, assembly GCA_030063045.1. Taxonomy (NCBI): domain Eukaryota; kingdom Metazoa; phylum Nematoda; class Chromadorea; order Rhabditida; family Pratylenchidae; genus Pratylenchus; species Pratylenchus scribneri. The sequence continues at coordinate 805,537 of JAQSEB010000042.1, forward strand.
GGGAAATTATCAGAAGTAAATGTTAATAAAAAGTAAAAACTAGGGTGGTTCAATGTCTCGGTTAACCAAACTGAAAAAGAACCAAGGATTTTTGGTCCAGCTTCGAAAATGGCCAAAATCGAAACCAAGAGGCAGAACCAATGGGTTTTTTTGGTTTTTGTCATTCACATTGAGAATTTTTGGCTAAAATTTTATTAATGTAAAGCCATTTTTTGATTAAATTTTCCCCTGGCAGCCATTTTTGGCCAATTGAAATTCATCGGCTTATAGATGAAACTTACTACTGACCAATTTTCCTTGCTAGGTGCCGACCGGTTTCATCTGATCATTTTTTACTCAAGTTTTTCCCTTTGAACTAGTTTTCCGAATATAAAAAAATTCAATTATTTAACAGAATGAATTGTAAAGAAATTAGGGAGTTTTGGCTAATATATGTAGAAAAAATTCTATTTATTGTTGGAAGAGGCTTTTATTTAAATATAAAACTGTGAATTTATTTATAAAAATGCAAATTGATCAAAAATTTTGAATTGATTATTCAATTAATGAAATATACAAGCCTATTGGCTTTCCAATATTCCAATTGCCTTCTCGAAATCAATATCCCCTTCATCATGCCCTTCGATTATTCAATAATCAATATCCCCTTTATCATGTCATCCGATCATTCAAATCTCTTCAAATCATCTGACTAGCGAATAGTGATGTGACGAGACAACATTCTCTTCTAGGCTTTCCAATTTGCAGCAGATCAAAAAAAGAATTCGATTTTAATTTCGATCTATTCAAATTAAATTATTAAATTGATTTAGAAATTTAAATAAAAGTTGTCTGAGAATTTTTTTGTCTTCCATTGAAATGCTCTTTCTCCATTCACATTTTCCTCTCGTTAAAATCATTTTATAACATTTTACACTATTCTCTTTCGCTATTCTTTTCTCTATGACCTATTTTTTCAATGCATTTTTATACAATTTTTGTATAATTCTAGAAGGAAAAAATCCATCTAATAATTCGCTATTTTGAATATTCATTTTTTCAATTGAACTTTATTTTGATCACATTTATTCATTAATTCCCAAAATTAATTTGTCGAAAATATTAATTCTTTTATTTCATTCTCTTCATTTTTCAATTTGTAAATCAATAGCCCGGCGCCAGACGAGCCGGTGGGCAATGATCGCAGGAACCGGGTGCACCCGGTGCTCCAGGGCGGCCATTTGCCCCAATCTTTACAGAAAAAATTTAATTAAATTTTTAAATTTTTTTATTCACTTTTCCACTTGGCCCAGGGGCCCCAGGTGGTCCAGGCGGACCTGGTATTCCCTGGAAATAAATTTGTTAAATTATTCTAGGGTAAATTTCATTTTACCTGTTTGCCAGTTATTCCATCATTGCCAGGTTTTCCAGGCGCACCGGGTGGTCCTGGAGGCCCAGGACGGCCTGGGGCACCGGCACGGCCGGGCGGACCTGAAGTGAATTTTAAGTCATTTTTGAACGCTTTAAAGTCGGTGGGGTAAAAATTGAATATCAAATTTTATCTTTTTTTTTGATTAAATAATAATTATATTATTTATTTTAATAAACTATAATTCAATTAATGTTAGCTTCTAAGTAAAATTCTTTTAAGATTATTCTTTTGATAATACTTATTTTGTGTTATTTTTTTATCAAATTAAAAATCATTAAATTGGGAAAATGGAATTGATGTCAATTCTTTTTAATATTTTAATTGAATTATTTTTGGCATAAATTTATGAATAATTATTCTAATTAATTTTTTCCTTATAAACCTTCCAAAATATTCTACTAATTTATTATCACCAAACTGACCAATTTCGGTGCGATATTGTCCAGGTTCGCCGGGTGGCCCAGGGCGTCCAGCTTGGCCCGGTGGGCCAGGCAATCCGGGTGGACCGCGTGGCCCTTGGTCGCCTGCCTTTCCATCTTCACCGGCTTCTCCCTAAATATTTAACATTTTTTACTTTCTTAAAGTAAAAGTTTGACCGGTGGTCCAGCAGGTCCATCTGGGCCAGGCGGTCCTTTTGGTCCTGGCTCGCCTTGAGGTGCCTCAAAATAATTTTAAATATTTTTAATCTTCTCCTCTTCAAATAACCTCGCAAGGACATTGTGGTGGGAACAATTGTGATTGATCGGGGCCGGGTGGAGCAGGAGGACCCGGTGGTCCAATTTGGCCTGGCTCACCATCCAGTCCTCGATAGCCATCCTTCCCAGGGGGTCCAGGACGTCCGGGCGGTCCACGTTGGCAAGTGCCTTTAAATGGAAAAAAGAAAAATGGGTTATTTTGTGAATAAATTATGCTTTAATTAATACCAAAAAATGATATGTATTTTCTAAAGAATTATCTAAAATTTTTGTATTAAAAAAAAGCACTATTTTTATTTCAATTTTTAATGATAAAAAAAGCAACTTTTGAATTAAATTTAAACAAGAATTTTGGCATTGAATTCCGGATAGAACTGATAAAAAATTTTAACTATTCTTACAGCATCCAGTTGATGGTGTCTCAACGAATTCGTCCTTTGTTGGTCCTCCGCCATAATCGCCGCGAGCATAAGTCTGGGGCGAGTCACGGGCATGTTGAGGAGGCTATAAAACAGTAATAATTAATATAGGAATAAAAATAAATTTTTTTGGACCAACATTCATACTAATAATAATATACCATTTGGAAAAAGATGGATTTACTGATAAATCACTCACTTTGGTCTTTGGCTTTATAGAGGGTGCCGCACCATTGGGAGCGGGTTGTGCGCCAGCAGCATTGCTATTTGTGACCTTTTGTGCCGTTACCTCAACCGGATCATCGCGCAATTGCATATCGCTGAGTCGACGTGACCTATAATTTGGCAAATATATTGATGATTAACGAAATTAAAATTTGGATAAATTTTTGTTTAAAATTGAAAAAAATTCAAATTTTAATGCAAATTTCAAATAATTTTTAAAGCTCTTAAATTTGGGTAACTCCAATAAAATTAATTTTTCAAATGAATATTTGCTTTAATTTTAGAAAATTTGTCTACTTTGGAAATTAGCAAAAATTTATTGCCAAAAAGAATAGACTAAAATCTGGCAGTTTCCTTTTTAGCCATAACTTTTTGATCAATTTAATTTTTAATAAACAGATTTAATATTAAAATAATCTAAATGTTAAGTTTATATGCCAAAAAGTATACAATTTTAATTATATAATTTATTTAAAGGCCACTCAAAAAACAGTTTTCTTATACAAAATAACAGAAAAAACTGACCAAAATTCGGCAATTGTGTCTCGTTTTTCCAGCTGCCTTCGTTGCATTACCATTTGTGCCAGTCGTGAGGCCGTTTCCGTGCGCCCATTTGTGCGAATCTCGAACATCTCTTTCCACATGTCCCTTGCCCGTGACTTGCAAAAGTCCAAATCCAATTGGACACCGGCTTCCAATGTTTGAATGTAATGAAGAATGAGGGGAAAGAGGATCAGGCATGAGCTGATTGCCACCTTTAAGAAAATGTCAAAAATTATTAAAGAATTTTTATTATGGTTTGGCTGGAGGGAATTTGAAAATTTCTATTTTATTTATTATTTTATAAGAGAGCAATTGACTATTTTATTTTATTCCTTTCAATTCTATTCAACGGTTGAAAAGAAATAAGAAATTATCCGAAGGTATTGCTGTGTGGCTCATTCGGCTAGCTCTGCGTGAAAAAAGATTATAGTGTCACAAGTTCAGAGCCACACAGCCATTTTTTTAATTTTTTTGTATTATAATATTTAAGTAAATATTTAATGGATAATTAATTTCTTTCATCAAAAGATAAATAAAATTTTATTTAATTTCCGAAAAATTTTTAATTTGCGGCTTGAATTTTATTGGGTTTATCGAATACAATTATGGATTAGCAAATTTCCTATTTTTAAACTAATTATTTGATTTAAAAATGATTTAAAAATTTTTGAAAATTTTTTATTCAGATGGAAGAATAAAAAATTTCAATTTTCACAAATTATTGAAAAATGGATATTCCAAGGGAATTTTCATTGTAATTTTATTTCAAAAATTTAAATTAGAGTTAAATTAAATTTGCTTAATGCTTATTCTTCCATTTTGTCAATTTTATGATAATTGTTTTAAGCCCAATACCAACATTGACCATGGATAAGTCCACACATTTGTAAATGTTGGCATATTTTTTAACCAAAATTGCCAAATTTGATTAAAATTAAAATAAGGTCATATTTATTTTTTAGAATCCAAAATTAAAATGTAAATATAATTTAGATAAATTTTTGTAATTTGGAATTTTTGGTGCATATTAAATTTCAATTTTAAAATTTATTTATTCATTAAAAAACAACCGTTGCGCAACATGTTGCCGCAAAAGCGATTGGACGCAAACTTTGCCTTTCCTCTTTCAATGTTTCCTTGTCTTCGGCGATTGTGGCGCCCATTTCCTGCTGATCAAGAGGAAAATGGAAATAATATTCGGAAAGAATTTTTGTAAATTTTTGAAAAGAAATGAGTAAAAATGAGACTTGGGTTATTTTTGATGATTAAAATGTCATTTTAAGGCCAAAAATTGGGAGGAAGTGTAACTAAAAAAATGCATCGAATTGGTCCTAATTTAATAATTGGTTGGCCACAAAAATTGCTTTAGAAATAAAACAATTTGGCTGAATTTGTGAGGAATGTTGAAGACCGGATTACGGCTTTTTGTATAAGCTTATGGCGATTAAAAGCCTGGAGGGTAGCAACCACCAAACAAAAAGAGGACAAAAATGGGAAGAAAAGGGAAATATTCCATTCCCTCATTCCCACTTTATTCCTTCGTTTATTCTTTGATTGCCGCCATAGCAATTTTAGCCGAATAGTGCGCCCAAATTCCTCTCCACCAAATCCTTCTTATTCTCCTCTTCAATCTGCAGAAACTGGAGGAAATAATTAGCATTAGGAAAGGGGATGATTGGAGGAATTGCCTTCCCATTCAAATTGCTTCTTCTCAGTCTGCATTGAAGGTGGTTTTGCTCTTTTGGCTGACTGACTTTTTGACTTGCTGTGATCGCCGTTCCAACACCGCGAACATCTCTTCAATCTCCTTCACTATTCATGCTTTATGTGAATAGTTTTTTAGATTGTTATAGTTTGGGGGAAAAATATTTTTTCAGAACATTTTTCAGTGGATTATAAAAAATATAATTTTTTTTCACAAAAATGTTACAATTATTTTGATAATAAATTTTTTATAATTTTGCATCTGCGCATTGGTATTTTTTTCTCATTCTCATCAAGCATTTTGCCAACCTTGCCATTCCATCCATCAATATCTTGAAGGATTTGGGTTAGCCTTCACCATTTTGGCCATTTGACGGCTGATTCTACGAACCTGAAATATGCCGAAATTTTTTTAATAGCAAATTAAAAATTATTCAAAATTCCCATAAATAATTATGAGAATAAGTTCAAAAAAGTTGATTATTGAGGTCGAAAGCGTTTAATTTTATAAATTCAAAAATTCAATATAATTCTACTGACCTTAATCCAAGTGTCAATTGCGATGAAAATAAAGAAAACACTGATACATAAATAAGCAATGAAAAAAAATAAGGCAAAGCCGCCTTCCAAAACGTTAGTCCCAGACATTTTTAGTCTTAAAAATTATTCAAAATAAATTAAATAATAATAAAAAAAAACACTAATCTCTTTTGTTAAGAGACAATTGAAATAAAGTATTGGGAAGATTAGAAGTGAATTTGAAAATTTGGTGAATTTCTTTCCTTTTTACAATATAAATAATTACCATATTCCCCATATTCCACTGAGAAAAAGAAATGATTTTATATTTATTTATATCTGTTGTATCCGATTTAGAGAATTGTCCGTCTCTGAAACGGATATCCGATTTGAGACAAACAAATTGGATACCGATTTAGAGACAGCCATTTGTCTCCAAATCGGATATCCGATTTAGAGACAAACAAATCGGAAGTCCGATTTAGAGATGACTCAATTTCGGATATCCGATTTGGAGTCAAATGGTATAGGCTGAAATAAAATCAGAACAATGAGAAATCAAATCAGAACAATCAGAATTATTATCAGAACAGAGGGAAATCAAATCAGAACAATCAGAATTATTATCAGAACAGAGGGAAATCAAATCAGAACAATCAGAATTATTAACAGAACAGAGGGAAATCAAATCAGAATGGGTCAGAATAAAATCAGAATGGGTCAAAATAAAATCAGAATTGGTCAAAATAAAATCAGAATGGGTCAAAATAAAATCAGAACAATGAGAAATCAAATCAGAACTGCGGGAAATCAATTCAGAATTGATAACAGAATAGTCAGAATTGATATCCGAACAGTCAGAATTGTTATCAGAATAGTCAGAATTAATATCAGAATATTCAGAATTTTATCTGAACTAAAAGAAATAAGGTTTTAATCAGAAGAAAATTAGAAAACAAAATTTAATGAGTGAAATTCTGACTGTTCTGATAACAATTCTGACTGTTCGGATATCAATTCTGACTATTCTGATATCAATTCTGATTTGATTTCCCTCTGTTCTGATAATAATTCTGATTGTTCTGATTTGATTTCCCTCTGTTCTGATAATAATTCTGATTGTTCTGATTTGATTTCTCATTGTTCTGATTTTATTTCAGCCTATACCATTTGACTCCAAATCGGATATCCGAAATTGAGTCATCTCTAAATCGGACATCCGATTTGTTTGTCTCTAAATCGGATATCCGATTTGGAGACAAATGGCTGTCTCTAAATCGGATATCCAATTTGTTTGTCTCAAATCGGATATCCGTCTCAGTCAGAGACGGACAATTCTCTAAATCGGATACAACATATCAATGAAATGTACTTCTTTATTCCTTAGAATTATCTTGACAAAAATTTTAAATTCTATTAAAATGTTTTTTCTTAAGAGAGAGATGAAGGGCAAAAAAAGAACTTTGTTTAGATAATTTAATTAAAATTGTGAATGGAAAATGGGATCTAGAGCAAGTTATATTTAAACAGTTTTCATCAGGCATTATAAAAGATAAAAAAGAACCGATATATATCAAATGGAATTACTAAAATTACTAATTAAAATTTTAAATCTTTCCTTTCCATATTAAAATCCCCAAAAATTGTTTGCGCGGAAACAAAAATTGGCCAAACTGGTTTTTGTAGATATTTATTTTGTCTAGAGAGAGGAGATGATGGCAATGGGCATATAAACAAAAAATCATTTGAAATATTTTATATTCTATTATTTTTCAATGAAATAAGTTTTCTGGATACGAAAGGGTAAAACCGGCTGTCATTTGTTGAATGTTTTTACAATTCAGAAAAGAAATTGGCGAATTATTTTTAATAAATATTTACATGGAACAAAAAATATATTTTACCAAAAAAATGAACTTGTTAAAATATTACAAATTTGAATTTTGTTAACAATTTTTTATTTATGATTTTGCTTCAATGTATTCTAATTTTTTCCTTGCATTCAGCATTTTTCGATCATTCAACATTTCATTAACATTTTGGATTTTGGAATATTTGGAATTGCTTGCATGGGCACGGGCATTTTTTGAGTCATCATTTGACGGTGGATTGAACGAACCTAAAATTGGCAAAATATATCTTTGATAGGAAAAATTTAAAAAATATTTTTTATATCATTATTTCAAAAATCAATTAAGATAATAGAAATATCAATTTTTTTTTTTCACAATTCAATTTAATTTTTTCCATTATGGCCTAAAATTGTATTTCACAATTTTTTAAATTTAAAAATTCATTTAAAATTGAAAATTCTAATGACCTTAATCCAAGTGTCAATTTCGATGTAAATAAAGAAAATACAAACACAAGCAATTAAATAGCCAATAAATAAATAGCCAATGACGGAAAATAAAGTTAATAAGCCGTTGACACTTTCCGTTGACATTCAAAATTTAATATGAAATATTTAATTAAAATAATATTTATATAAATATAAAGACAAATAATAAAAATTAGGTGAGCTTCCTTTTTATTGAATTTATTGTAAATCTAAATTGATACCATTTAATAATGAAAAAAAAAACATAAAAATCTCAAATATAGCATATAAAATATAAATATAATTTTTATTAGTAATAATTATAATTAATAAAAATATCTCTTTCTAATAAAATGCCATTTTAGGATTATAAAAATATGGAGCAAAAAATGAATTGAATCAAATAAATATATTAATTAGAGTGGATTGAAAATTACTTAGGTATTTATAAATTTGAGCTCACTTTCCTTTCGCACTTTACATCATAATCACAATGTGATATGAGTTGTTTTGCGGAAATAAAAAATTGAAGAAACTTGTTATTTTTTAATTTATTATGGCAAGAAATGCAATGCCCAAATAAAAAATGATGATTTCGAACAAAAAGTGATTTAATATTTCTTAATCAAAATTCTTCATTTTATAATGGAATGTGCTTGTGGAATTAGGTAATTAAAAAGGAATGCAATTCAGTAAACACAAAATTTTCTCTGCTATATCTTAATTTAATATGGCAATATATAGTTAGTTTTGTTTGGACTAAAAATATAATCAAAAAATTATTTTAACAATAAAAAATATATTTTATCAGAAATGAATTAAAATAGTAATTTGAATTTTATTAATAATTTTTTTATCTATGATTTTGTAACTTTTCATTCGAAATATTTTTTCTTTCATCATCTTTCTTCATTCATCACCATTCATTCCATTAACATTTGGGCTGAGATGAAATTGGAATAGCAGGCACCGCCACCAAATTGGTCATTTGGCGATGGATTGAACGAACCTGAAATTGGTAAAGATTTAGTTGATAGGAAAAAATTAAAAAAAATATTTTTCAAATTTCCAGAAACAATTTAAGAGAATACATATTTAAATTATTTTTGACTCAATTAATTTTATTTTTTTCGAAGCCTAAAATTGAAATTTAAAAAATTCATATAAAATTGAAAATTCTGCTAACCTTAATCCAAGTGTCGATTGCGATGAAAATGAAGAAAATGCAGGCAATTAAATAGCCAAGGCCGAAAAATACGGCTAAACCGTTATAGGTTTCAGTTTCTGTTGACATTTTACAAATTTCTTTCGAAATATTTAATCTTAAAATTAAGTGATAAAAGAATAAAAAAAATATTTGATGAGTCTCCAATTTTATTATAAGAAAAGAAGTTAATGTAAAAAACCTCAGCTCAATTATATAAATAAATGCAGATTATACTTGATATATTAATAATGTTATAGAATATAGTAAATAATATCCTTCTAAAAAATTCCATTTTAGGAAAGTGATCTGAACAAAAAATGAACCATTTTTGAATCGAATGAATTTAATTATGGGCAGAGTGAAAATTTATACTTATTATTGTTCAGCAAATATAGATGAAAAATTATTTATTTATAAATTTGAGATTTCTTTCCTTTCGCACATTACATAATTTCCTCAATTTGATGTGAGTTTGTTTATGCGGAAGTAAAAATTTGGGACACTGGTTATTTTTGATATCTATTTTGTCAAGAAATGCAATGCCCAAAAAATTGATGATTTTGAACAAAAACTGATTCAATATTTGCTGATCAAAATTTCTCATTTTATAATGGAATTTGTTTGTGGAATTAATTAAAAAGGCATAAAACCGGTTGCCATTTGCTGAATATTCCAATTTATTTTATTTTGAGTAGAAATTGACAAATTACTAAAAATTATAAATAAAATTCTATCTTTTAGAAAATTATTTTTTACAAAATAATTATTGAATTGATAAATTTATGGTTAGAATAAATTGAGTTAAATCGTTTTAATCACTTTTTCAGATTTGAAAAATTAGTAGATATTTATTCCCTATTACTGTAGTAATAGAAACCGACAATAAACCTGTTATTAAAAATGGATAATACTGTGTGGAATAAATAAAAAATAAAAGCAAAATTTTCTATCCAAATAATGAAGTTGCAATATAGTTTGTTATTATTAATTATTTTTGAGTAAAAAATATTTTAATCAGTAAATTTTCCAATCAATAAAAAATATATATATTGCACAAAAATGAATTAGGTAAATGACACAAATTTGATTTGTTTATAATTAATTTTTTATTTATGGTTTTGTATTTCCGCATTTAAAAATTCTTACAACCATGTTTTTGCAATCATCCGCAATTTCATCAAATTTTGATGGATTTGGGTTCTCCGGCTCTGTTACTATTTTGTTTAATTGACGGAGGATTTTACGAACCTGAAATTGGACAAAAAGTTATTAACTAATTTTAAATTATTATTCCCTTAAATAATTATGTGGCATTATTTTTGCCATATTAAATTTTATAGCATTTCGAAATTTCATCCTAAATAAACATGGAAAATCCATAAAAAATATTTAAAAATTCTTCTAACCTTACACCAAGTGTCTATCAGCATTATAATAAAGGAAATAACAGCAATTAGAGCAATGACGATTAGAATGGTAAGAATATCAGAATCAGAAATGCCACTTTCACTTGACATAATTATAATTTAATAAACTTAAAAATTTTATTTACGAAATATTTAATTGAAATATTATTTATAATAAAAATCACTTGGGGCATGGCCCAAACAAAAAATTGAGCGGGATTAAAGAATTTTTGGAATGATAAAAAGCCAAAAATGGAAAAGAATATTTGGAGTGACGGTTTATTCATTTTTTGGCTAAAACCTCAAACATATATGAATTTTATGTGTTTATCTTTTGGATTTTCTATTGTATTTGTGATGACTCATTTAATTCTTTTCAGATTTTAATCATCCAAAAAATTCAATCCATGGTTTCCTATATTAGTTATTATTTATTTGAGTTGAATATTTTCTAAAATTTTCACATAATCATTGATCATAAAATTAGAATAGAAATTTTAAACATTAGAATAAAAATATTTTAATCAGAAAATTTTTCGAGCAATAAGAAATATAATTTTCTTCAAATAATGAATTAGTGAAAATTTGAATATTGTTAATAATTTTTTAAAATAATTTTCTGTGCATCGGAATTAGAAATTATTTGCATTCATCATTCTGTGATCTTCCCAAATTCTCTCAACTTTTTGGAAGATTTGGATTAGCCGGCACAAACACCATATTTGTCATTTGACGATGGATTGAACGAACCTAAAATTGTTCAAAATTTTCTTATTAGGAAAAAAAAATAATTTCATATTTTGTCTCCTATAAAAATATTTAATAATTTTTCTTTTTATATAATTTAATTCAAAAATTCATATAAAAATTCACTGACCTTAAGCCAAGTGTCAATTGCGATGAAAAGGAAGAAAAGACTGGCTAATATAGATGCAATGATGAAAATTGTGGCAATAGTATCCGCTGCACCGTCGTCACCCATTATTACGATTTAATGAACTTTAAATATAATAATTAAAATAATAAAAATAAATTATAGATATTTGCTGATTCTTTTTATTGAATTAAATGTGAACCTGTCCTTATTTTTTTATTGAAAAATAGCTCAAATATAGTGAATATTAACGGATTATATATATATAATATATGATAAATATAGAATAAAAAATAATGATGGAATGTCTATAAAATGCCATTTTAGGATGTTGATATGAAGCAAAAAATAATCCATTTTAAGTCATTTTAATTAGTAATGGGTAGAATGAAATTTTGTATATTCAGGTAAAATAAATAGAGTAGTCCAAAGTCGTTTTGAGAAAATCGAAGAAATTTCAAATCGATATTTTGCTCTTTAAAACCGAAAATAGAAGAAACCGAAAACAAATATTTTTCAAAAATTCAAATCCGGATTTTAAACCGACACTTTAGATTGATATTAAAGAGGAAGAAAATTCAATTTTCGTCAATTGGAATTAAATAATGAGGAATCTCTTTCCTTTTTCACATTATAAATGCAATAAAATTGAATTATGTTTTAGCGGAAATAAAAAATTGTGGAAATTTGATGACAATGATATTTATTTTGGCTAGAGGAAATGATGGTAAATACTAGATAAAAAATTTGTGATAATCGAACAAAAATTCAATTGATACGTTTAGTACTAAAAAATTCGTCATTTTTATATCATTTTTCAACGGAATGGGTTTGGCCTTAACAAAGTTATGATCGAAAAGCGAAAATGGAAAGGAAAATTAAAATGACTGATGAATTTATTAGAAATGCTATCATGAAATCATTCTTTTTATATATAATTATTTATTTTAATTATTATTTATTGTCAATAAATATTTCACCCAAAATTAATTTAATTTTAATTTTAATTTAAGATGATTAATTTCGATTGGAGTGATTTACATGGTTTCAAAGCGTCCGGGGTCAATTCCACAATAGATAAAAGACAGGGCCAATGTGGTCAATTCCACAATAGGGCCAATGTGGTCAATTCCACAATAGGGTCAATGTGGGTGTTTTCGACTTATAATAAATCAGAAACCGGTTTTAGACCCTACAAACCTTATACAATTTTGAAGAACTCATCGAGATGCATCGAATGGTATATAATTTGTCAAGGTTTGGCCCAAAATTAAAGAGTTTTAAACCAAAAACCTAAAAATATTGGTTTAAACGGTTTAACTCTTTATTTTTGGGCCAAACCATGACATATTATATACCAATCGATGCATCTCGATGAGATCTACAAAATGGTATAAGGTTTATAGGGTCTAAAACCGGTTTCTGATTTATTATAAGTCGAAAACGCCCACATTGACCCTATTGTGGAATTGACCACATTGGCCCTATTGTGGAATTGACATAGCACCGTTTCAAAGCTGTCTGTAACTGTCCATTTCATTGACCAAATTTTTATTACCCTTTATTATTTACTTGTTTTTCGCTGGACAATTATCTAAAATAAAATAATTTATGCATATCAGGATAGGGAAGAGGACATTTTCAATGGGAGTGGCACAATCGCAACTAAGTTTGGCGAAAAAACAAAAATCTGTTTGGCCGAATTTTCTGCAGGATTATTGGAAATTTGGCATGGATTGCAGTAAACCAACAATACACATTTTATGCTTTATTAATCGTGAAATTACCCCTCAAAAATGTTTTTAATTTTCTTCTTTTTTAACTACAATTGATCATTTTTATTGACAAATTGGAACATTGAAAATTGATTTTGCTGAGTATTGTTGGAATAAATTTTATTCAAATTAATAGATGAGGCGGAGGCGGCAATTTTGCCGGGAATTATGCCAGAAAATTTTTTTAAAAAGAATGGAAAACAAAAATGACGAGGAAATTGAGGAGGGTGAAGGATAACAAAAATCGAGAATCAATTTTTATCAATGAAATAGCATTTTTATTTTTTAAATAAAATTAGAATTTGACAGAGGCTGGAGGCATATTTTTATTTTAATATTTAATAAAAGAAAGGATGACCAAAAGATCCATTGCCATTCTCATCTCAATCTCAATCGCCATCTCGCCCTTCTCACCGACGCTGCCCACTGTGCATGTGCACTGTCTATCACCATCCCTTCTCCACATTTTTTTAACTTCTTCATTCATTCAAATTCTCTTCATTTTTAGAATAAACTTCTAACTGTCTAATTTCTCAAATGAATTTGCGAAAATCAATCAATAAAGAGTGGACGATGTCCATCTCCTATATAGTATTTGGGCTTTGCCTCTGTCCGAAATATTCTGTCTAAATTTTCGCGTTTTTTGGCGTTATGTATTTTTTAAATTTTTGCTATTTTTATCCAAAAATTAAATGATAGAGTGAAAAAATAAAGAAAAAGAGATTTATTTTTTAGAGTAGAAATATAAAGAAATAAAGGAAATTAAAATAAATATTTTGTGGTGGATTATGAATAATTATAAAAAATAATATATTTCATAATTTAAATTCAATTATTTTAGCTAAATTTTTAATAAATAAATACTTTTTATTAAAATTTAAGTAAACTCTATTGTGGGGAATGTAAATTGACAAAAAGGATGTGAGAAGTATTGAAAATTGACAATAGGAGCGGCCGGGAACCGCGCAGCGGCGATCGGGCGCTCCCTTCAAGCAATTATTTCACGAAAAATGTATAATTGAGTATAGCCATCAATATTATAGGATTAATGGATGATAAGGAATTATTTTAATGAAAAAGAATGTATATGGAGGACGAGAAATGATAAATGGGAGAATGAGAAGATGAATGGGAGGATTAGAAATGATGAATAGAAGGATGAATAGGAAGAAAAGAAGAGATGAATAGGAGAATGAAAAGTGATGAATAGAAGGATGAATAGGAAGAAGAGAAGAGATGAATGGGAGGATGAGAAGTGATGAATAGAAGGATGAATAGGAAGAAGAGAAGAGATGAATGGGAGGATGAGAAGTGATGAATAGAAGGATGAATAGGAAGAAGAGAAGAGATGAATGGGAGGATGAGAAGTGATGAATAGAAGGATGAATAGGAAGAAGAGAAGAGATGAATGGGAGGATGAGAAGTGATGAATAGAAGGATGAATAGGAAGAAGAGAAGAGATGAATGGGAGGATGAGAAGTGATGAATAGAAGGATGAATAGGAAGAAGAGAAGAGATGAATGGGAGGATGAGAAGTGATGAATAGAAGGATGAATAGGAAGAAGAGAAGAGATGAATGGGAGGATGAGAAGTGATGAATAGAAGGATGAATAGGAAGAAGAGAAGAGATGAATGGGAGGATGAAAATGGATGAATAGGAAGAAGGATTAATGGGAAGATTAGAAGAGATGAATGGGTAGAAATAGAAAGATGAATGGGAAGATGGATGAATAGGAAGATGAGATGATTATGAATGAGAATGAAAAGGGATGAATACGAAGATAAGAGGTGAATGGGAGTAAGAAAAGGGGTGAATGGGAAGATGAGAAGAGAAGAATGGGAGGATGAATAATAGGGATGAATGAGAGAAACGAAATAGAGAAATCGAATATGAAAAGAATTTTGCGAGGGGAAAAATATAGAGGAAAATTGAGTATTATGATTTATGAATAGAGTAGGCTGAGGTCGATGAATTAAGTCTTCCTTCCAATGTTCTATTAAAAAATTAATTGCTTCCAATATTTTATATTTTTAAGAATTTTAACGAGCGTTGGGATGCCGCGAAGCGGCATCCCAACGCTCGTCCTATATATTAAGCGAGCCATGTTAGTCCGTCAGTCAGTAAACCATAAAGGGACAGTTAAAATAGCGCCTTTTTTGGCGTTTTGTATATTTTTTATTTTTAAGATTTTTTATCCAAAAATTAAATGATAGAGTGAAGAAATAAAGAAAAAGAATTTTTAGAGTATAAATAAAAAGAAATAAAGAAAGTTAAAATAAATATTTTTGCCATGGATTTAATTAATTATAAAAATAATATATTTCATCATTTTAATTAATTATTTTAAGTAAATTTTTATATCAATTTAACTAAATTGTATTGCTGGGAAAGTAAAATAACAAAAAAGGATTGAGAAGTATTGAAAATTGACAATAGGAGCGGCCGGGAGCCGCGCAGCGGCGACCGGGCGCTCCTTTAGGAAATTAAAACAATGGATAAAAAAATGACTGAGTATAAAGAAATTGAAATAAATTTTTGGAAAACTAAAAAATCTTAAGATGAACAAAAACACAAATTATTCGGGAAAACAAAAACATTCAAATGTTTGGTAAAACTAAAATGCAAATAGTATGGGAAAAGATGAATTAGAATGATGAATGAAGGGGGATGAAAAGAGATAAATGGGAAGATGAGAAGACATGATTAGAAGGATGAAAAGAAAAGAATGTGAAAATGAAAAGAGATAAATGAGAAGGGATAAATGGTGATGAAAAGAGATGATTGAGAAGATGTGAAGGGATGAATGGGAAGATGAGAAGAGAAGATGAGCATGGATGAATGGGAAGATGTGAAGAGAAGATGAGGAGGGATGAATGGGAAGATGTGAAGAGAAGATGAGGAGGGATGAATGGGAAGATGAGAAGAGAAGATGAGGAAGGATGAATGGGAAGATGAGAAGTGATGAATAGAAGGATGAATAGGAAGATGTGAAGAGAAGATGAGGAGGGATGAATGGGAAGATGAGAAGAGAAGATGAGGAAGGATGAATGGGAAGATGAGAAGAGAAGATGAGCATGGATGAATGGGAAGATGTGAAGAGAAGATGAGGAGGGATGAATGGGAAGATGAGAAGAGAAGATGAGCATGGATGAATGGGAAGATGAGAAGAGAAGATGAGGAGGGATGAATGGGAAGATGAGAAGAGAAGATGAGCATGGATGAATGGGAAGATGAGAAGAGAAGATGAGGAGGGATGAATGGGAAGATGAGAAGAGAAGATGAGGAGGGATGAATGGGAAGATGAGAAGAGAAGATGAGCATGGATGAATGGGAAGATGAGAAGAGAAGATGAGGAAGGATGAATGGGAAGATGAGAAGAGAAATGAGGAGGGATGAATGGGAAGATGAGAAGAGAAGATGAGGAAAGATGAATGGGAAGATGAGAAGAGAAGATGAGGAGGGATGAATGGGAAGATGTGAAGAGAAGATGAGGAGGGATGAATGGGAAGATGAGAAGAGAAGATGAGCATGGATGAATGGGAAGATGAGAAGAGAAGATGAGAAGGGATGAATGGGAAGATGAGAAGAGAAGATGAGCATGGATGAATGGGAAGATGAGAAGAGAATATGAGGAGGGATGAATGGGAAGATGAGAAGAGAAGATGAGCATGGATGAATGGGAAGATGAGAAGAGAAGATGAGGAGGGATGAATGGGAATAGCTTCCAATATTTTTTATTTTTAATGGTCTTAACGAGCGTTGGGATGCCGCGAAGCGGCATCCCAACGCTCGTTCCTTTTTAAATGAAATATGAAAACGAAATAGAATAAAATTAATTTAAAAAAATTTATGTAAATCATTCCAAATTTTTATAATGAAATGCATTCAATTTCAATCCTGCTGAACAACTACCGATTTTCTTATCAATATCAACACAATACATATATAATCTTCCAATTTTTTATATTCATCCTGACTGAGTAAAATTATTTAAAATTTGCAAGAATTTTGCCGTCGGAATTTGAATATTTATTTGGCTATTCAAATTACAAGGGATACAATTTATTACAATCAGGAGCCGGCATCAAACAAAAGAGCGAAATATGTACTGATTCGTTTGGTATTGCTAAACATATATTTTTCAAAAAATATATAGTCAGTAATCAAATAAAATTAATATTTTGTAAATTCATTAATTCTTTTTTCGTTTTTAAGTAGATTCATATAAATTTTGGATAATTATTGAAATGAAATGGACAAAAATAATCGAATAGAAATTTTTTTTTATTGTGTAAAATTTTTAATCAATTTAAATATGGCAAATTAGGTGAAAACAACAAAAATTTAAAATAAATGATGAATAATTTTGGCAAAAAATAATTGAAATAATTGAATTAAAATAAAATGATGGAATAATTGTTGGCAAATAAAATGATTTTGAATTTAAGAGAGAAATATGCAATTGTGCGGGCCTTCATGGTTGGCTACCAAATTAAGTGCATTGACTATTGGGTTAATGGCCTCAAAAGGGTATTGTTGCAAGAAAATGTCTATTTTTATCCGATTTTTATACTATTTAGAAAATTCTATAAAATTCGGCTGGGCATATATGATAGGCCTAAATAGAATTTTTAAAAATTCTAATTCACTAAAGATTTTCAATCGAAAAATCCCTGATTTTTCTTATGGATGCCAAAACTTGAAAATTTCAAAGTAAAAAATCAATAGTTTATTTTTATCCGATTTTTATACTATTTAGAAAATTCTATAAAATTCGGCTGGGCATATATGATAGGCCTAAATAGAATTTTTAAAAATTCTAATTGACTTGAGAATTTCATTCGAAAAATCCCTGATTTTTCTTATGGATGCCAAAACTTGAAAATTTCAAAGTAAAAAATCAATAGTTTATTTTTATCCGATTTTTATACTATTTAGAAAATTCTATAAAATTCGGCTGAGCATATATGATAGGCCTAAATAGAATTTTTAAAAATTCTAATTCACTAAAGATTTTCATTCGAAAAATCCCTGATTTTTCCTATGGATGCCAAAACTTGAAAATTTCAAAGTAAAAAATCAATAGTTTATTTTTATCCGATTTTTATACTATTTAGAAAATTCTATAAAATTCGGCTGAGCATATATGATAGGCCTAAATAGAATTTTTAAAAATTCTAATTCACTAAAGATTTTCATTCGAAAAATCCCTGATTTTTCCTATGGATGCCAAAACTTGAAAATTTCAAAGTAAAAAATCGATCGTCTATTTTTATCCGATTTTTATACTATTTAGAAAATTCTATAAAATTCGGCTGGGCATATATGATAGGCCTAAATAGAATTTTTAAAAATTCTAATTGACTTGAGAATTTCATTCGAAAAATCCCTGATTTTTCTTATGGATGCCAAAACTTGAAAATTTCAAAGTAAAAAATCAATAGTCAATTTTTATTCGATTTTTATATTATTAAGAAAATTCTTTATTATGCGGCTGGGCATATATGATAGGTCTAAAAAGAATTTTTAAAAATTCTAATTCACTAAAGATTTTCAATAGAAAAATTTCTGATTTTTCCTATGGATGCGAAAACTTGAAAATTTCAAAGTAAAAAATCAATAGTCAATTTTTATTCGATTTTTATATTATTAAGAAAATTCTATATTATGGGCTGGGCATATATGATAGGTCTAAAAAGAATTTTTAAAAATTCTAATTCACTAAAGATTTTCAATAGAAAAATTTCTGATTTTTCCTATGGATGCCAAAACTTGAAAATTTCAAAGTAAAAAATCAATAGTCAATTTTTATTCGATTTTTATATTATTAAGAAAATTCTATATTATGGGCTGGGCATATATGATAGGTCTAAAAAGAATTTTTAAAAATTCTAATTCACTAAAGATTTTCAATAGAAAAATCCCTGATTTTTCCTATGGATGCCAAAACTTGAAAATTTCAAAGTAAAAAATCAATAGTCAATTTTTATTCGATTTTTATATTATTAAGAAAATTCTTTATTATGCGGCTGGGCATATATGATAGGTCTAAAAAGAATTTTTAAAAATTCTAATTCACTAAAGATTTTCAATCCAAAATCCCTGATTTTTTCTATGGATGCCAAAACTTGAAAATTTCAAAGTAAAAAATCAATAGTCAATTTTTATTCGATTTTTATATTATTAAGAAAATTCTATATTATGGGCTGGGCATATATGATAGGTCTAAAAAGAATTTTTAAAAATTCTAATTCACTAAAGATTTTCAATCGAAAAATCCCTGATTTTTCCTATGGATGCCAAAACTTGAAAATTTCAAAGTAAAAAATCAATAGTCAATTTTTATTCGATTTTTATATTATTAAGAAAATTCTTTATTATGCGGCTGGGCATATATGATAGGTCTATAAAGAATTTTTAAAAATTCTAATTCACTAAAGATTTTCAATCGAAAAATCCCTGATTTTTTCTATGGATGCCAAAACTTGAAAATTTCAAAGTAAAAAATCAATAGTCAATTTTTATTCGATTTTTATATTATTAAGAAAATTCTATATTATGGGCTGGGCATATATGATAGGTCTAAAAAGAATTTTTAAAAATTCTAATTCACTAAAGATTTTCAATAGAAAAATCCCTGATTTTTCCTATGGATGCCAAAACTTGAAAATTTCAAAGTAAAAAATCAATAGTCAATTTTTATTCGATTTTTATACTATTTAGAAAATTCTATAAAATTCGGCTGGGCATATATGATAGGCCTAAATAGAATTTTTAAAAATTCTAATTCACTAAAGATTTTCAATCGAAAAATCCCTGATTTTTCTTATGGATGCCAAAACTTGAAAATTTCAAAGTAAAAAATCAATAGTTTATTTTTATCCGATTTTTATACTATTTAGAAAATTCTATAAAATTCGGCTGGGCATATATGATAGGCCTAAATAGAATTTTTAAAAATTCTAATTGACTTGAGAATTTCATTCGAAAAATCCCTGATTTTTCTTATGGATGCCAAAACTTGAAAATTTCAAAGTAAAAAATCAATAGTTTATTTTTATCCGATTTTTATACTATTTAGAAAATTCTATAAAATTCGGCTGAGCATATATGATAGGCCTAAATAGAATTTTTAAAAATTCTAATTCACTAAAGATTTTCATTCGAAAAATCCCTGATTTTTCCTATGGATGCCAAAACTTGAAAATTTCAAAGTAAAAAATCAATAGTTTATTTTTATCCGATTTTTATACTATTTAGAAAATTCTATAAAATTCGGCTGAGCATATATGATAGGCCTAAATAGAATTTTTAAAAATTCTAATTCACTAAAGATTTTCATTCGAAAAATCCCTGATTTTTCCTATGGATGCCAAAACTTGAAAATTTCAAAGTAAAAAATCAATCGTCTATTTTTATCCGATTTTTATACTATTTAGAAAATTCTATAAAATTCGGCTGGGCATATATGATAGGCCTAAATAGAATTTTTAAAAATTCTAATTGACTTGAGAATTTCATTCGAAAAATCCCTGATTTTTCTTATGGATGCCAAAACTTGAAAATTTCAAAGTAAAAAATCAATAGTCAATTTTTATTCGATTTTTATATTATTAAGAAAATTCTTTATTATGCGGCTGGGCATATATGATAGGTCTAAAAAGAATTTTTAAAAATTCTAATTCACTAAAGATTTTCAATAGAAAAATTTCTGATTTTTCCTATGGATGCGAAAACTTGAAAATTTCAAAGTAAAAAATCAATAGTCAATTTTTATTCGATTTTTATATTATTAAGAAAATTCTATATTATGGGCTGGGCATATATGATAGGTCTAAAAAGAATTTTTAAAAATTCTAATTCACTAAAGATTTTCAATAGAAAAATTTCTGATTTTTTCTATGGATGCCAAAACTTGAAAATTTCAAAGTAAAAAATCAATAGTCAATTTTTATTCGATTTTTATATTATTAAGAAAATTCTATATTATGGGCTGGGCATATATGATAGGTCTAAAAAGAATTTTTAAAAATTCTAATTCACTAAAGATTTTCAATAGAAAAATCCCTGATTTTTCCTATGGATGCCAAAACTTGAAAATTTCAAAGTAAAAAATCAATAGTCAATTTTTATTCGATTTTTATATTATTAAGAAAATTCTATATTATGCGGCTGGGCATATATGATAGGTCTAAAAAGAATTTTTAAAAATTCTAATTCACTAAAGATTTTCAATAGAAAAATTTCTGATTTTTCCTATGGATGCGAAAACTTGAAAATTTCAAAGTAAAAAATCAATAGTCAATTTTTATTCGATTTTTATATTATTAAGAAAATTCTATATTATGGGCTGGGCATATATGATAGGTCTAAAAAGAATTTTTAAAAATTCTAATTCACTAAAGATTTTCAATCGAAAAATTTCTGATTTTTCCTATGGATGCGAAAACTTGAAAATTTCAAAGTAAAAAATCAATAGTCAATTTTTATTCGATTTTTATATTATTAAGAAAATTCTATATTATGCGGCTGGGCATATATGATAGGTCTAAAAAGAATTTTTAAAAATTCTAATTCACTAAAGATTTTCAATAGAAAAATTTCTGATTTTTCCTATGGATGCGAAAACTTGAAAATTTCAAAGTAAAAAATCAATAGTCAATTTTTATTCGATTTTTATATTATTAAGAAAATTCTATATTATGCGGCTGGGCATATATGATAGGTCTAAAAAGAATTTTTAAAAATTCTAATTCACTAAAGATTTTCAATCGAAAAATTTCTGATTTTTCCTATGGATGCGAAAACTTGAAAATTTCAAAGTAAAAAATCAATAGTCAATTTTTATTCGATTTTTATATTATTAAGAAAATTCTATATTATGCGGCTGGGCATATATGATAGGTCTAAAAAGAATTTTTAAAAATTCTAATTCACTAAAGATTTTCAATAGAAAAATTTCTGATTTTTCCTATGGATGCGAAAACTTGAAAATTTCAAAGTAAAAAATCAATAGTCAATTTTTATTCGATTTTTATATTATTAAGAAAATTCTATATTATGGGCTGGGCATATATGATAGGTCTAAAAAGAATTTTTAAAAATTCTAATTCACTAAAGATTTTCAATCGAAAAATCCCTGATTTTTCCTATGGATGCCAAAACTTGAAAATTTCAAAGTAAAAAATCAATAGTCAATTTTTATTCGATTTTTATATTATTAAGAAAATTCTTTATTATGCGGCTGGGCATATATGATAGGTCTAAAAAGAATTTTTAAAAATTCTAATTCACTAAAGATTTTCAATAGAAAAATTTCTGATTTTTCCTATGGATGCGAAAACTTGAAAATTTCAAAGTAAAAAATCAATAGTCAATTTTTATTCGATTTTTATATTATTAAGAAAATTCTATATTATGGGCTGGGCATATATGATAGGTCTAAAAAGAATTTTTAAAAATTCTAATTCACTAAAGATTTTCAATAGAAAAATTTCTGATTTTTCCTATGGATGCGAAAACTTGAAAATTTCAAAGTAAAAAATCAATAGTCAATTTTTATTCGATTTTTATATTATTAAGAAAATTCTTTATTATGCGGCTGGGCATATATGATAGGTCTAAAAAGAATTTTTAAAAATTCTAATTCACTAAAGATTTTCAATAGAAAAATTTCTGATTTTTCCTATGGATGCGAAAACTTGAAAATTTCAAAGTAAAAAATCAATAGTCAATTTTTATTCGATTTTTATATTATTAAGAAAATTCTATATTATGGGCTGGGCATATATGATAGGTCTAAAAAGAATTTTTAAAAATTCTAATTCACTAAAGATTTTCAATAGAAAAATTTCTGATTTTTCCTATGGATGCGAAAACTTGAAAATTTAAAAGTAAAAAATCAATAGTCAATTTTTATTCGATTTTTATATTATTAAGAAAATTCTATATTATGGGCTGGGCATATATGATAGGTCTAAAAAGAATTTTTAAAAATTCTAATTCACTAAAGATTTTCAATCGAAAAATCCCTGATTTTTCCTATGGATGCCAAAACTTGAAAATTTCAAAGTAAAAAATCAATAGTCAATTTTTATTCGATTTTTATATTATTAAGAAAATTCTATATTATGGGCTGGGCATATATGATAGGTCTAAAAAGAATTTTTAAAAATTCTAATTCACTAAAGATTTTCAATAGAAAAATCCCTGATTTTTCCTATGGATGCCAAAACTTGAAAATTTCAAAGTAAAAAATCAATAGTCAATTTTTATTCGATTTTTATATTATTAAGAAAATTCTTTATTATGCGGCTGGGCATATATGATAGGTCTAAAAAGAATTTTTAAAAATTCTAATTCACTAAAGATTTTCAATAGAAAAATCCCTGATTTTTCCTATGGATGCCAAAACTTGAAAATTTCAAAGTAAAAAATCAATAGTCAATTTTTATTCGATTTTTATATTATTAAGAAAATTCTATATTATGGGCTGGGCATATATGATAGGTCTAAAAAGAATTTTTAAAAATTCTAATTCACTAAAGATTTTCAATCGAAAAATCCCTGATTTTTCCTATGGATGCCAAAACTTGAAAATTTCAAAGTAAAAAATCAATAGTCAATTTTTATTCGATTTTTATATTATTAAGAAAATTCTTTATTATGCGGCTGGGCATATATGATAGGTCTAAAAAGAATTTTTAAAAATTCTAATTCACTAAAGATTTTCAATAGAAAAATTTCTGATTTTTCCTATGGATGCGAAAACTTGAAAATTTCAAAGTAAAAAATCAATAGTCAATTTTTATTCGATTTTTATATTATTAAGAAAATTCTATATTATGGGCTGGGCATATATGATAGGTCTAAAAAGAATTTTTAAAAATTCTAATTCACTAAAGATTTTCAATAGAAAAATTTCTGATTTTTCCTATGGATGCGAAAACTTGAAAATTTCAAAGTAAAAAATCAATAGTCAATTTTTATTCGATTTTTATATTATTAAGAAAATTCTTTATTATGCGGCTGGGCATATATGATAGGTCTAAAAAGAATTTTTAAAAATTCTAATTCACTAAAGATTTTCAATCGAAAAATTTCTGATTTTTCCTATGGATGCGAAAACTTGAAAATTTCAAAGTAAAAAATCAATAGTCAATTTTTATTCGATTTTTATATTATTAAGAAAATTCTATATTATGGGCTGGGCATATATGATAGGTCTAAAAAGAATTTTTAAAAATTCTAATTCACTAAAGATTTTCAATAGAAAAATCCCTGATTTTTCCTATGGATGCCAAAACTTGAAAATTTCAAAGTAAAAAATCAATAGTCAATTTTTATTCGATTTTTATATTATTAAGAAAATTCTTTATTATGCGGCTGGGCATATATGATAGGTCTAAAAAGAATTTTTAAAAATTCTAATTCACTAAAGATTTTCAATAGAAAAATTTCTGATTTTTCCTATGGATGCGAAAACTTGAAAATTTCAAAGTAAAAAATCAATAGTCAATTTTTATTCGATTTTTATATTATTAAGAAAATTCTATATTATGGGCTGGGCATATATGATAGGTCTAAAAAGAATTTTTAAAAATTCTAATTCACTAAAGATTTTCAATCGAAAAATTTCTGATTTTTCCTATGGATGCCAAAACTTGAAAATTTCAAAGTAAAAAATCAATAGTCAATTTTTATTCGATTTTTATATTATTAAGAAAATTCTTTATTATGCGGCTGGGCATATATGATAGGTCTAAAAAGAATTTTTAAAAATTCTAATTCACTAAAGATTTTCAATAGAAAAATTTCTGATTTTTCCTATGGATGCGAAAACTTGAAAATTTCAAAGTAAAAAATCAATAGTCAATTTTTATTCGATTTTTATATTATTAAGAAAATTCTATATTATGGGCTGGGCATATATGATAGGTCTAAAAAGAATTTTTAAAAATTCTAATTCACTAAAGATTTTCAATAGAAAAATTTCTGATTTTTCCTATGGATGCGAAAACTTGAAAATTTCAAAGTAAAAAATCAATAGTCAATTTTTATTCGATTTTTATATTATTAAGAAAATTCTTTATTATGCGGCTGGGCATATATGATAGGTCTAAAAAGAATTTTTAAAAATTCTAATTCACTAAAGATTTTCAATAGAAAAATTTCTGATTTTTCCTATGGATGCGAAAACTTGAAAATTTCAAAGTAAAAAATCAATAGTCAATTTTTATTCGATTTTTATATTATTAAGAAAATTCTATATTATGGGCTGGGCATATATGATAGGTCTAAAAAGAATTTTTAAAAATTCTAATTCACTAAAGATTTTCAATAGAAAAATTTCTGATTTTTCCTATGGATGCGAAAACTTGAAAATTTCAAAGTAAAAAATCAATAGTCAATTTTTATTCGATTTTTATATTATTAAGAAAATTCTATATTATGGGCTGGGCATATATGATAGGTCTAAAAAGAATTTTTAAAAATTCTAATTCACTAAAGATTTTCAATCGAAAAATCCCTGATTTTTCCTATGGATGCCAAAACTTGAAAATTTCAAAGTAAAAAATCAATAGTCAATTTTTATTCGATTTTTATATTATTAAGAAAATTCTATATTATGGGCTGGGCATATATGATAGGTCTAAAAAGAATTTTTAAAAATTCTAATTCACTAAAGATTTTCAATAGAAAAATCCCTGATTTTTCCTATGGATGCCAAAACTTGAAAATTTCAAAGTAAAAAATCAATAGTCAATTTTTATTCGATTTTTATATTATTAAGAAAATTCTTTATTATGCGGCTGGGCATATATGATAGGTCTAAAAAGAATTTTTAAAAATTCTAATTCACTAAAGATTTTCAATAGAAAAATCCCTGATTTTTCCTATGGATGCCAAAACTTGAAAATTTCAAAGTAAAAAATCAATAGTCAATTTTTATTCGATTTTTATATTATTAAGAAAATTCTATATTATGGGCTGGGCATATATGATAGGTCTAAAAAGAATTTTTAAAAATTCTAATTCACTAAAGATTTTCAATCGAAAAATCCCTGATTTTTCCTATGGATGCCAAAACTTGAAAATTTCAAAGTAAAAAATCAATAGTCAATTTTTATTCGATTTTTATATTATTAAGAAAATTCTTTATTATGCGGCTGGGCATATATGATAGGTCTAAAAAGAATTTTTAAAAATTCTAATTCACTAAAGATTTTCAATAGAAAAATTTCTGATTTTTCCTATGGATGCGAAAACTTGAAAATTTCAAAGTAAAAAATCAATAGTCAATTTTTATTCGATTTTTATATTATTAAGAAAATTCTTTATTATGCGGCTGGGCATATATGATAGGTCTAAAAAGAATTTTTAAAAATTCTAATTCACTAAAGATTTTCAATCGAAAAATTTCTGATTTTTCCTATGGATGCGAAAACTTGAAAATTTCAAAGTAAAAAATCAATAGTCAATTTTTATTCGATTTTTATATTATTAAGAAAATTCTATATTATGGGCTGGGCATATATGATAGGTCTAAAAAGAATTTTTAAAAATTCTAATTCACTAAAGATTTTCAATCGAAAAATTTCTGATTTTTCCTATGGATGCGAAAACTTGAAAATTTCAAAGTAAAAAATCAATAGTCAATTTTTATTCGATTTTTATATTATTAAGAAAATTCTTTATTATGCGGCTGGGCATATATGATAGGTCTAAAAAGAATTTTTAAAAATTCTAATTCACTAAAGATTTTCAATAGAAAAATTTCTGATTTTTCCTATGGATGCGAAAACTTGAAAATTTCAAAGTAAAAAATCAATAGTCAATTTTTATTCGATTTTTATATTATTAAGAAAATTCTATATTATGGGCTGGGCATATATGATAGGTCTAAAAAGAATTTTTAAAAATTCTAATTCACTAAAGATTTTCAATCGAAAAATTTCTGATTTTTCCTATGGATGCGAAAACTTGAAAATTTCAAAGTAAAAAATCAATAGTCAATTTTTATTCGATTTTTATATTATTAAGAAAATTCTATATTATGCGGCTGGGCATATATGATAGGTCTAAAAAGAATTTTTAAAAATTCTAATTCACTAAAGATTTTCAATAGAAAAATTTCTGATTTTTCCTATGGATGCGAAAACTTGAAAATTTCAAAGTAAAAAATCAATAGTCAATTTTTATTCGATTTTTATATTATTAAGAAAATTCTATATTATGGGCTGGGCATATATGATAGGTCTAAAAAGAATTTTTAAAAATTCTAATTCACTAAAGATTTTCAATCGAAAAATCCCTGATTTTTCCTATGGATGCCAAAACTTGAAAATTTCAAAGTAAAAAATCAATAGTCAATTTTTATTCGATTTTTATATTATTAAGAAAATTCTTTATTATGCGGCTGGGCATATATGATAGGTCTAAAAAGAATTTTTAAAAATTCTAATTCACTAAAGATTTTCAATAGAAAAATTTCTGATTTTTCCTATGGATGCGAAAACTTGAAAATTTCAAAGTAAAAAATCAATAGTCAATTTTTATTCGATTTTTATATTATTAAGAAAATTCTATATTATGGGCTGGGCATATATGATAGGTCTAAAAAGAATTTTTAAAAATTCTAATTCACTAAAGATTTTCAATCGAAAAATCCCTGATTTTTCCTATGGATGCCAAAACTTGAAAATTTCAAAGTAAAAAATCAATAGTCAATTTTTATTCGATTTTTATATTATTAAGAAAATTCTTTATTATGCGGCTGGGCATATATGATAGGTCTAAAAAGAATTTTTAAAAATTCTAATTCACTAAAGATTTTCAATAGAAAAATTTCTGATTTTTCCTATGGATGCGAAAACTTGAAAATTTCAAAGTAAAAAATCAATAGTCAATTTTTATTCGATTTTTATATTATTAAGAAAATTCTATATTATGGGCTGGGCATATATGATAGGTCTAAAAAGAATTTTTAAAATTCTAATTCACTAAAGATTTTCAATCGAAAAATCCCTGATTTTTCCTATGGATGCCAAAACTTGAAAATTTCAAAGTAAAAAATCAATAGTCAATTTTTATTCGATTTTTATATTATTAAGAAAATTCTTTATTATGCGGCTGGGCATATATGATAGGTCTAAAAAGAATTTTTAAAAATTCTAATTCACTAAAGATTTTCAATAGAAAAATTTCTGATTTTTCCTATGGATGCGAAAACTTGAAAATTTCAAAGTAAAAAATCAATAGTCAATTTTTATTCGATTTTTATATTATTAAGAAAATTCTTTATTATGCGGCTGGGCATATATGATAGGTCTAAAAAGAATTTTTAAAAATTCTAATTCACTAAAGATTTTCAATCGAAAAATTTCTGATTTTTTCTATGGATGCGAAAACTTGAAAATTTCAAAGTAAAAAATCAATAGTCAATTTTTATTCGATTTTTATATTATTAAGAAAATTCTATATTACGGGCTGGGCATATATGATAGGTCTAAAAAGAATTTTTAAAAATTCTAATTCACTAAAGATTTTCAATAGAAAAATCCCTGATTTTTCCTATGGATGCGAAAACTTGAAAATTTCAAAGTAAAAAATCAATAGTCAATTTTTATTCGATTTTTATATTATTAAGAAAATTCTATATTATGGGCTGGGCATATATGATAGGTCTAAAAAGAATTTTTAAAAATTCTAATTCACTAAAGATTTTCAATAGAAAAATCCCTGATTTTTCCTATGGATGCCAAAACTTGAAAATTTCAAAGTAAAAAATCAATAGTCAATTTTTATTCGATTTTTATATTATTAAGAAAATTCTATATTATGGGCTGGGCATATATGATAGGTCTAAAAAGAATTTTTAAAAATTCTAATTCACTAAAGATTTTCAATCGAAAAATTTCTGATTTTTCCTATGGATGCGAAAACTTGAAAATTTCAAAGTAAAAAATCAATAGTCAATTTTTATTCGATTTTTATATTATTAAGAAAATTCTATATTATGGGCTGGGCATATATGATAGGTCTAAAAAGAATTTTTAAAAATTCTAATTCACTAAAGATTTTCAATAGAAAAATCCCTGATTTTTCCTATGGATGCCAAAACTTGAAAATTTCAAAGTAAAAAATCAATAGTCAATTTTTATTCGATTTTTATATTATTAAGAAAATTCTATATTATGGGCTGGGCATATATGATAGGTCTAAAAAGAATTTTTAAAAATTCTAATTCACTAAAGATTTTCAATAGAAAAATCCCTGATTTTTCCTATGGATGCCAAAACTTGAAAATTTCAAAGTAAAAAATCAATAGTCAATTTTTATTCGATTTTTATATTATTAAGAAAATTCTATATTATGGGCTGGGCATATATGATAGGTCTAAAAAGAATTTTTAAAAATTCTAATTCACTAAAGATTTTCAATAGAAAAATCCCTGATTTTTCCTATGGATGCCAAAACTTGAAAATTTCAAAGTAAAAAATCAATAGTCAATTTTTATTCGATTTTTATATTATTAAGAAAATTCTATATTATGGGCTGGGCATATATGATAGGTCTAAAAAGAATTTTTAAAAATTCTAATTCACTAAAGATTTTCAATAGAAAAATCCCTGATTTTTCCTATGGATGCCAAAACTTGAAAATTTCAAAGTAAAAAATCAATAGTCAATTTTTATTCGATTTTTATATTATTAAGAAAATTCTTTATTATGCGGCTGGGCATATATGATAGGTCTAAAAAGAATTTTTAAAAATTCTAATTCACTAAAGATTTTCAATAGAAAAATCCCTGATTTTTCCTATGGATGCCAAAACTTGAAAATTTCAAAGTAAAAAATCAATAGTCAATTTTTATTCGATTTTTATATTATTAAGAAAATTCTTTATTATGCGGCTGGGCATATATGATAGGTCTAAAAAGAATTTTTAAAAATTCTAATTCACTAAAGATTTTCAATCGAAAAATTTCTGATTTTTCCTATGGATGCGAAAACTTGAAAATTTCAAAGTAAAAAATCAATAGTCAATTTTTATTCGATTTTTATATTATTAAGAAAATTCTATATTATGGGCTGGGCATATATGATAGGTCTAAAAAGAATTTTTAAAAATTCTAATTCACTAAAGATTTTCAATAGAAAAATCCCTGATTTTTCCTATGGATGCCAAAACTTGAAAATTTCAAAGTAAAAAATCAATAGTCAATTTTTATTCGATTTTTATATTATTAAGAAAATTCTTTATTATGCGGCTGGGCATATATGATAGGTCTAAAAAGAATTTTTAAAAATTCTAATTCACTAAAGATTTTCAATAGAAAAATTTCTGATTTTTCCTATGGATGCCAAAACTTGAAAATTTCAAAGTAAAAAATCAATAGTCAATTTTTATTCGATTTTTATATTATTAAGAAAATTCTATATTATGGGCTGGGCATATATGATAGGTCTAAAAAGAATTTTTAAAAATTCTAATTCACTAAAGATTTTCAATCGAAAAATCCCTGATTTTTCCTATGGATGCCAAAACTTGAAAATTTCAAAGTAAAAAATCAATAGTCAATTTTTATTCGATTTTTATATTATTAAGAAAATTCTTTATTATGCGGCTGGGCATATATGATAGGTCTAAAAAGAATTTTTAAAAATTCTAATTCACTAAAGATTTTCAATCGAAAAATCCCTGATTTTTTCTATGGATGCCAAAACTTGAAAATTTCAAAGTAAAAAATCAATAGTCAATTTTTATTCGATTTTTATATTATTAAGAAAATTCTATATTATGGGCTGGGCATATATCATAGGTCTAAAAAGAATTTTTAAAAATTCTAATTCACTAAAGATTTTCAATAGAAAAATCCCTGATTTTTCCTATGGATGCCAAAACTTGAAAATTTCAAAGTAAAAAATCAATAGTCAATTTTTATTCGATTTTTATATTATTAAGAAAATTCTTTATTATGCGGCTGGGCATATATGATAGGTCTAAAAAGAATTTTTAAAAATTCTAATTCACTAAAGATTTTCAATCGAAAAATCCCTGATTTTTTCTATGGATGCCAAAACTTGAAAATTTCAAAGTAAAAAATCAATAGTCAATTTTTATTCGATTTTTATATTATTAAGAAAATTCTTTATTATGCGGCTGGGCATATATGATAGGTCTAAAAAGAATTTTTAAAAATTCTAATTCACTAAAGATTTTCAATCGAAAAATCCCTGATTTTTTCTATGGATGCCAAAACTTGAAAATTTCAAAGTAAAAAATCAATAGTCAATTTTTATTCGATTTTTATATTATTAAGAAAATTCTTTATTATGCGGCTGGGCATATATGATAGGTCTAAAAAGAATTTTTAAAAATTCTAATTCACTAAAGATTTTCAATCGAAAAATCCCTGATTTTTCCTATGGATGCCAAAACTTGAAAATTTCAAAGTAAAAAATCAATAGTCAATTTTTATTCGATTTTTATATTATTAAGAAAATTCTTTATTATGCGGCTGGGCATATATGATAGGTCTAAAAAGAATTTTTAAAAATTCTAATTCACTAAAGATTTTCAATCGAAAAATCCCTGATTTTTTCTATGGATGCCAAAACTTGAAAATTTCAAAGTAAAAAATCAATAGTCAATTTTTATTCGATTTTTATATTATTAAGAAAATTCTTTATTATGCGGCTGGGCATATATGATAGGTCTAAAAAGAATTTTTAAAAATTCTAATTCACTAAAGATTTTCAATCGAAAAATCCCTGATTTTTCCTATGGATGTCAAAACTTGAAAATTTCATTTTATTCGATTTTTATATTATTAAGAAAATTCTTTATTATGCGGCTGGGCATATATGATAGGTCTAAAAAGAATTTTTAAAAATTCTAATTCACTAAAGATTTTCAAGAGAAAAATCCCTGATTTTTCCTATGGATGCCAAAACTTGAAAATTTCAAAGTAAAAAATCAATAGTCAATTTTTATTCGATTTTTATATTATTAAGAAAATTCTATATTATGGGCTGGGCATATATGATAGGTCTATAAAGAATTTTTAAAAAATTCTAATTCACTAAAGATTTTCAATCGAAAAATCCCTGATTTTTCCTATGGATGCCAAAACTTGAAAATTTCAAAGTAAAAAATCAATAGTCAATTTTTATTCGATTTTTATATTATTAAGAAAATTCTTTATTATGCGGCTGGGCATATATGATAGGTCTAAAAAGAATTTTTAAAAATTCTAATTTACTAAAGATTTTCAATCGAAAAATCCCTGATTTTTCCTATGGATGCCAAAACTTGAAAATTTCAAAGTAAAAAATCAATAGTCAATTTTTATTCGATTTTTATATTATTAAGAAAATTCTTTATTATGCGGCTGGGCATATATGATAGGTCTAAAAAGAATTTTTAAAAATTCTAATTCACTAAAGATTTTCAATCGAAAAATCCCTGATTTTTCCTATGGATGCCAAAACTTGAAAATTTCATTTTATTCGATTTTTATATTATTAAGAAAATTCTTTATTATGCGGCTGGGCATATATGATAGGTCTAAAAAGAATTTTTAAAAATTCTAATTCACTAAAGATTTTCAATAGAAAAATCCCTGATTTTTCCTATGGATGCCAAAACTTGAAAATTTCAAAGTAAAAAATCAATAGTCAATTTTTATTCGATTTTTATATTATTAAGAAAATTCTATATTATGGGCTGGGCATATATGATAGGTCTATAAAGAATTTTTAAAAATTCTAATTCACTAAAGATTTTCAATCGAAAAATCCCTGATTTTTCCTATGGATGCCAAAACTTGAAAATTTCAAAGTAAAAAATCAATAGTCAATTTTTATTCGATTTTTATATTATTAAGAAAATTCTTTATTATGCGGCTGGGCATATATGATAGGTCTAAAAAGAATTTTTAAAAAATTCTAATTCACTAAAGATTTTCAATCGAAAAATCCCTGATTTTTCCTATGGATGCCAAAACTTGAAAATTTCAAAGTAAAAAATCAATAGTCAATTTTTATTCGATTTTTATATTATTAAGAAAATTCTTTATTATGCGGCTGGGCATATATGATAGGTCTAAAAAGAATTTTTAAAAATTCTAATTCACTAAAGATTTTCAATCGAAAAATCCCTGATTTTTCCTATGGATGCCAAAACTTGAAAATTTCAAAGTAAAAAATCAATAGTCAATTTTTATTCGATTTTTATATTATTAAGAAAATTCTATATTATGGGCTGGGCATATATGATAGGTCTATAAAGAATTTTTAAAAATTCTAATTCAAAGATTTTCAATCGAAAAATCCCTGATTTTTCCTATGGATGCCAAAACTTGAAAATTTCAAAGTAAAAAATCAATAGTCAATTTTTATTCGATTTTTATATTATTAAGAAAATTCTATATTATGGGCTGGGCATATATGATAGGTCTATAAAGAATTTTTAAAAATTCTAATTCAAAGATTTTCAATCGAAAAATCCCTGATTTTTCCTATGGATGCCAAAACTTGAAAATTTCAAAGTAAAAAATCAATAGTCAATTTTTATTCGATTTTTATATTATTAAGAAAATTCTATATTATGGGCTGGGCATATATGATAGGTCTATAAAGAATTTTTAAAAATTCTAATTCACTAAAGATTTTCAATAGAAAAATCCCTGATTTTTCCTATGGATGCCAAAACTTGAAAATTTCAAAGTAAAAAATCAATAGTCAATTTTTATTCGATTTTTATATTATTAAGAAAATTCTATATTATGGGCTGGGCATATATGATAGGTCTATAAAGAATTTTTAAAAATTCTAATTCACTAAAGATTTTCAATCGAAAAATCCCTGATTTTTTCTATGGATGCCAAAACTTGAAAATTTCAAAGTAAAAAATCAATAGTCAATTTTTATTCGATTTTTATATTATTAAGAAAATTCTTTATTATGCGGCTGGGCATATATGATAGGTCTAAAAAGAATTTTTAAAAATTCTAATTCACTAAAGATTTTCAATAGAAAAATCCCTGATTTTTCCTATGGATGCCAAAACTTGAAAATTTCAAAGTAAAAAATCAATAGTCAATTTTTATTCGATTTTTATATTATTAAGAAAATTCTATATTATGGGCTGGGCATATATGATAGGTCTATAAAGAATTTTTAAAAATTCTAATTCAAAGATTTTCAATCGAAAAATCCCTGATTTTTCCTATGGATGCCAAAACTTGAAAATTTCAAAGTAAAAAATCAATAGTCAATTTTTATTCGATTTTTATATTATTAAGAAAATTCTATATTATGGGCTGGGCATATATGATAGGTCTATAAAGAATTTTTAAAAATTCTAATTCAAAGATTTTCAATCGAAAAATCCCTGATTTTTCCTATGGATGCCAAAACTTGAAAATTTCAAAGTAAAAAATCAATAGTCAATTTTTATTCGATTTTTATATTATTAAGAAAATTCTATATTATGGGCTGGGCATATATGATAGGTCTATAAAGAATTTTTAAAAATTCTAATTCACTAAAGATTTTCAATCGAAAAATCCCTGATTTTTTCTATGGATGCCAAAACTTGAAAATTTCAAAGTAAAAAATCAATAGTCAATTTTTATTCGATTTTTATATTATTAAGAAAATTCTTTATTATGCGGCTGGGCATATATGATAGGTCTAAAAAGAATTTTTAAAAATTCTAATTCATTAAAGATTTTCAATAGAAAAATCCCTGATTTTTCCTATGGATGCCAAAACTTGAAAATTTCAAAGTAAAAAATCAATAGTCAATTTTTATTCGATTTTTATATTATTAAGAAAATTCTATATTATGGGCTGGGCATATATGATAGGTCTATAAAGAATTTTTAAAAATTCTAATTCAAAGATTTTCAATCGAAAAATCCCTGATTTTTCCTATGGATGCCAAAACTTGAAAATTTCAAAGTAAAAAATCAATAGTCAATTTTTATTCGATTTTTATATTATTAAGAAAATTCTTTATTATGCGGCTGGGCATATATGATAGGTCTAAAAAGAATTTTTAAAAATTCTAATTCACTAAAGATTTTCAATCGAAAAATCCCTGATTTTTTCTATGGATGCCAAAACTTGAAAATTTCAAAGTAAAAAATCAATAGTCAATTTTTATTCGATTTTTATATTATTAAGAAAATTCTTTATTATGCGGCTGGGCATATATGATAGGTCTAAAAAGAATTTTTAAAAATTCTAATTCACTAAAGATTTTCAATAGAAAAATCCCTGATTTTTCCTATGGATGCCAAAACTTGAAAATTTCAAAGTAAAAAATCAATAGTCAATTTTTATTCGATTTTTATATTATTAAGAAAATTCTTTATTATGCGGCTGGGCATATATGATAGGTCTAAAAAGAATTTTTAAAAATTCTAATTCACTAAAGATTTTCAATCGAAAAATCCCTGATTTTTCCTATGGATGCCAAAACTTGAAAATTTCAAAGTAAAAAATCAATAGTCAATTTTTATTCGATTTTTATATTATTAAGAAAATTCTTTATTATGCGGCTGGGCATATATGATAGGTCTAAAAAGAATTTTTAAAAATTCTAATTCACTAAAGATTTTCAATCGAAAAATCCCTGATTTTTCCTATGGATGCCAAAACTTGAAAATTTCAAAGTAAAAAATCAATAGTCAATTTTTATTCGATTTTTATATTATTAAGAAAATTCTTTATTATGCGGCTGGGCATATATGATAGGTCTAAAAAGAATTTTTAAAAATTCTAATTCACTAAAAATTTTCAATCGAAAAATCCCTGATTTTTCCTATGGATGCCAAAACTTGAAAATTTCAAAGTAAAAAATCAATAGTCAATTTTTATTCGATTTTTATATTATTAAAAAAATTCTTTATTATGCGGCTGGGCATATATGATAGGTCTAAAAAGAATTTTTAAAAATTCTAATTCACTAAAGATTTTCAATCGAAAAATCCCTGATTTTTTCTATGGATGCCAAAACTTGAAAATTTCAAAGTAAAAAATCAATAGTCAATTTTTATTCGATTTTTATATTATTAAGAAAATTCTTTATTATGCGGCTGGGCATATATGATAGGTCTAAAAAGAATTTTTAAAAATTCTAATTCACTAAAGATTTTCAATCGAAAAATCCCTGATTTTTTCTATGGATGCCAAAACTTGAAAATTTCAAAGTAAAAAATCAATAGTCAATTTTTATTCGATTTTTATATTATTAAGAAAATTCTTTATTATGCGGCTGGGCATATATGATAGGTCTAAAAAGAATTTTTAAAAATTCTAATTCACTAAAGATTTTCAATAGAAAAATCCCTGATTTTTCCTATGGATGCCAAAACTTGAAAATTTCAAAGTAAAAAATCAATAGTCAATTTTTATTCGATTTTTATATTATTAAGAAAATTCTATATTATGGGCTGGGCATATATGATAGGTCTATAAAGAATTTTTAAAAATTCTAATTCAAAGATTTTCAATCGAAAAATCCCTGATTTTTCCTATGGATGCCAAAACTTGAAAATTTCAAAGTAAAAAATCAATAGTCAATTTTTATTCGATTTTTATATTATTAAGAAAATTCTTTATTATGCGGCTGGGCATATATGATAGGTCTAAAAAGAATTTTTAAAAATTCTAATTCACTAAAGATTTTCAATCGAAAAATCCCTGATTTTTTCTATGGATGCCAAAACTTGAAAATTTCAAAGTAAAAAATCAATAGTCAATTTTTATTCGATTTTTATATTATTAAGAAAATTCTTTATTATGCGGCTGGGCATATATGATAGGTCTAAAAAGAATTTTTAAAAATTCTAATTCACTAAAGATTTTCAATAGAAAAATCCCTGATTTTTCCTATGGATGCCAAAACTTGAAAATTTCAAAGTAAAAAATCAATAGTCAATTTTTATTCGATTTTTATATTATTAAGAAAATTCTATATTATGGGCTGGGCATATATGATAGGTCTATAAAGAATTTTTAAAAATTCTAATTCAAAGATTTTCAATCGAAAAATCCCTGATTTTTCCTATGGATGCCAAAACTTGAAAATTTCAAAGTAAAAAATCAATAGTCAATTTTTATTCGATTTTTATATTATTAAGAAAATTCTATATTATGGGCTGGGCATATATGATAGGTCTATAAAGAATTTTTAAAAATTCTAATTCAAAGATTTTCAATCGAAAAATCCCTGATTTTTCCTATGGATGCCAAAACTTGAAAATTTCAAAGTAAAAAATCAATAGTCAATTTTTATTCGATTTTTATATTATTAAGAAAATTCTATATTATGGGCTGGGCATATATGATAGGTCTATAAAGAATTTTTAAAAATTCTAATTCACTAAAGATTTTCAATAGAAAAATCCCTGATTTTTCCTATGGATGCCAAAACTTGAAAATTTCAAAGTAAAAAATCAATAGTCAATTTTTATTCGATTTTTATATTATTAAGAAAATTCTATATTATGGGCTGGGCATATATGATAGGTCTATAAAGAATTTTTAAAAATTCTAATTCACTAAAGATTTTCAATCGAAAAATCCCTGATTTTTTCTATGGATGCCAAAACTTGAAAATTTCAAAGTAAAAAATCAATAGTCAATTTTTATTCGATTTTTATATTATTAAGAAAATTCTTTATTATGCGGCTGGGCATATATGATAGGTCTAAAAAGAATTTTTAAAAATTCTAATTCACTAAAGATTTTCAATAGAAAAATCCCTGATTTTTCCTATGGATGCCAAAACTTGAAAATTTCAAAGTAAAAAATCAATAGTCAATTTTTATTCGATTTTTATATTATTAAGAAAATTCTATATTATGGGCTGGGCATATATGATAGGTCTATAAAGAATTTTTAAAAATTCTAATTCAAAGATTTTCAATCGAAAAATCCCTGATTTTTCCTATGGATGCCAAAACTTGAAAATTTCAAAGTAAAAAATCAATAGTCAATTTTTATTCGATTTTTATATTATTAAGAAAATTCTATATTATGGGCTGGGCATATATGATAGGTCTATAAAGAATTTTTAAAAATTCTAATTCAAAGATTTTCAATCGAAAAATCCCTGATTTTTCCTATGGATGCCAAAACTTGAAAATTTCAAAGTAAAAAATCAATAGTCAATTTTTATTCGATTTTTATATTATTAAGAAAATTCTATATTATGGGCTGGGCATATATGATAGGTCTATAAAGAATTTTTAAAAATTCTAATTCACTAAAGATTTTCAATCGAAAAATCCCTGATTTTTTCTATGGAAGCCAAAACTTGAAAATTTCAAAGTAAAAAATCAATAGTCAATTTTTATTCGATTTTTATATTATTAAGAAAATTCTTTATTATGCGGCTGGGCATATATGATAGGTCTAAAAAGAATTTTTAAAAATTCTAATTCACTAAAGATTTTCAATAGAAAAATCCCTGATTTTTCCTATGGATGCCAAAACTTGAAAATTTCAAAGTAAAAAATCAATAGTCAATTTTTATTCGATTTTTATATTATTAAGAAAATTCTATATTATGGGCTGGGCATATATGATAGGTCTATAAAGAATTTTTAAAAATTCTAATTCAAAGATTTTCAATCGAAAAATCCCTGATTTTTCCTATGGATGCCAAAACTTGAAAATTTCAAAGTAAAAAATCAATAGTCAATTTTTATTCGATTTTTATATTATTAAGAAAATTCTATATTATGGGCTGGGCATATATGATAGGTCTATAAAGAATTTTTAAAAATTCTAATTCAAAGATTTTCAATCGAAAAATCCCTGATTTTTCCTATGGATGCCAAAACTTGAAAATTTCAAAGTAAAAAATCAATAGTCAATTTTTATTCGATTTTTATATTATTAAGAAAATTCTATATTATGGGCTGGGCATATATGATAGGTCTATAAAGAATTTTTAAAAATTCTAATTCACTAAAGATTTTCAATAGAAAAATCCCTGATTTTTCCTATGGATGCCAAAACTTGAAAATTTCAAAGTAAAAAAATCAATAGTCAATTTTTATTCGATTTTTATATTATTAAGAAAATTCTTTATTATGCGGCTGGGCATATATGATAGGTCTAAAAAGAATTTTTAAAAATTCTAATTCACTAAAGATTTTCAATCGAAAAATCCCTGATTTTTCCTATGGATGCCAAAACTTGAAAATTTCAAAGTAAAAAATCAATAGTCAATTTTTATTCGATTTTTATATTATTAAGAAAATTCTTTATTATTCGGCTGGGCATATATGATAGGTCTAAAAAGAATTTTTAAAAATTCTAATTCACTAAAGATTTTCAATAGAAAAATCCCTGATTTTTCCTATGGATGCCAAAACTTGAAAATTTCAAAGTAAAAAATCAATAGTCAATTTTTATTCGATTTTTATATTATTAAGAAAATTCTATATTATGGGCCGGGCATATATGATAGGTCTATAAAGAATTTTTAAAAATTCTAATTCACTAAAGATTTTCAATCGAAAAATCCCTGATTTTTCCTATGGATGCCAAAACTTGAAAATTTCAAAGTAAAAAATCAATAGTCAATTTTTATTCGATTTTTATATTATTAAGAAAATTCTATATTATGGGCTGGGCATATATGATAGGTCTATAAAGAATTTTTAAAAATTCTAATTCACTAAAGATTTTCAATCGAAAAATCCCTGATTTTTTCTATGGATGCCAAAACTTGAAAATTTCAAAGTAAAAAATCAATAGTCAATTTTTATTCGATTTTTATATTATTAAGAAAATTCTTTATTATGCGGCTGGGCATATATGATAGGTCTAAAAAGAATTTTTAAAAATTCTAATTCACTAAAGATTTTCAATAGAAAAATCCCTGATTTTTCCTATGGATGCCAAAACTTGAAAATTTCAAAGTAAAAAATCAATAGTCAATTTTTATTCGATTTTTATATTATTAAGAAAATTCTATATTATGGGCTGGGCATATATGATAGGTCTAAAAAGAATTTTTAAAAATTCTAATTCACTAAAGATTTTCAATCGAAAAATCCCTGATTTTTTCTATGGATGCCAAAACTTGAAAATTTCAAAGTAAAAAATCAATAGTCAATTTTTATTCGATTTTTATATTATTAAGAAAATTCTATATTATGGGCTGGGCATATATGATAGGTCTAAAAAGAATTTTTAAAAATTCTAATTCACTAAAGATTTTCAATCGAAAAATCCCTGATTTTTCCTATGGATGCCAAAACTTGAAAATTTCAAAGTAAAAAATCAATAGTCAATTTTTATTCGATTTTTATATTATTAAGAAAATTCTTTATTATGCGGCTGGGCATATATGATAGGTCTAAAAAGAATTTTTAAAAATTCTAATTCACTAAAGATTTTCAATCGAAAAATCCCTGATTTTTCCTATGGATGCCAAAACTTGAAAATTTCAAAGTAAAAAATCAATAGTCAATTTTTATTCGATTTTTATATTATTAAGAAAATTCTTTATTATTCGGCTGGGCATATATGATAGGTCTAAAAAGAATTTTTAAAAATTCTAATTCACTAAAGATTTTCAATAGAAAAATCCCTGATTTTTCCTATGGATGCCAAAACTTGAAAATTTCAAAGTAAAAAATCAATAGTCAATTTTTATTCGATTTTTATATTATTAAGAAAATTCTTTATTATGCGGCTGGGCATATATGATAGGTCTATAAAGAATTTTTAAAAATTCTAATTCACTAAAGATTTTCAATAGAAAAATCCCTGATTTTTCCTATGGATGCCAAAACTTGAAAATTTCAAAGTAAAAAATCAATAGTCAATTTTTATTCGATTTTTATATTATTAAGAAAATTCTATATTATGGACTGGGCATATATGATAGGTCTATAAAGAATTTTTAAAAATTCTAATTCACTAAAGATTTTCAATCGAAAAATCCCTGATTTTTCCTATGGATGCCAAAACTTGAAAATTTCAAAGTAAAAAATCAATAGTCAATTTTTATTCGATTTTTATATTATTAAGAAA
This sequence comes from Pratylenchus scribneri, assembly GCA_030063045.1. Taxonomy (NCBI): domain Eukaryota; kingdom Metazoa; phylum Nematoda; class Chromadorea; order Rhabditida; family Pratylenchidae; genus Pratylenchus; species Pratylenchus scribneri. Next base: position 846,706 of record JAQSEB010000042.1, read on the forward strand.
ATTCTATATTATGGGCTGGGCATATATGATAGGTCTATAAAGAATTTTTAAAAATTCTAATTCACTAAAGATTTTCAATCGAAAAATCCCTGATTTTTCCTATGGATGCCAAAACTTGAAAATTTCAAAGTAAAAAATCAATAGTCAATTTTTATTCGATTTTTATATTATTAAGAAAATTCTATATTATGGGCTGGGCATATATGATAGGTCTTTAAAGAATTTTTAAAAATTCTAATTCACTAAAGATTTTCAATCGAAAAATCCCTGATTTTTCCTATGGATGCCAAAACTTGAAAATTTCAAAGTAAAAAATCAATAGTCAATTTTTATTCGATTTTTATATTATTAAGAAAATTCTTTATTATGCGGCTGGGCATATATGATAGGTCTAAAAAGAATTTTTAAAAATTCTAATTCACTAAAGATTTTCAATCGAAAAATCCCTGATTTTTCCTATGGATGCCAAAACTTGAAAATTTCAAAGTAAAAAATCAATAGTCAATTTTTATTCGATTTTTATATTATTAAGAAAATTCTTTATTATGCGGCTGGGCATATATGATAGGTCTATAAAGAATTTTTAAAAATTCTAATTCACTAAAGATTTTCAATCGAAAAATCCCTGATTTTTCCTATGGATGCCAAAACTTGAAAATTTCAAAGTAAAAAATCTATAGTCAATTTTTATTCGATTTTTATATTATTAAGAAAATTCTATATTATGGGCTGGGCATATATGATAGGCCTAAATAAAATTTTTTAAAAATTCTAATTGACTTGAGAATTTCATTCGAAAAATCCCTGATTTTTCCTATGGATGCCAAAACTTGAAAATTTCAAAATTAAAAATCAAAAGTTTATTTTTATTCGATTTTTAATCAAATCATAGAATTATATATTATTCGGCTGGGCATATATGATAGGCCTAAATAGAATTTTTAAAAATTCTAATTGACTTGAGAATTTCATTCGAAAAATCCCTGATTTTTCCTATGGATGCCAAAACTTGAAAATTTCAAAGTAAAAAATCAATAGTCTATTTTTATCCGATTTTTAATCAAATGATAGAATTATATATTATTCGGTTGGGCATATATGATAGGCATAAATAGAATTTTTTAAAAATTCTAATTGACTTGAGAATTTCATTCGAAAAATCCCTGATTTTTCCTATGGATGCCAAAACTTGAAAATTTCAAAATTAAAAATCAAAAGTTTATTTTTATTCGATTTTTAATCAAATCATAGAATTATATATTATTCGGTTGGGCATATATGATAGGCCTAAATAAAATTTTTAAAAATTCTAATTCAATAGAGAATTTCATTCGAAAAATCCCTGATTTTTCCTATGGATGCCAAAACTTGAAAATTTCAAAGTAAAAAATCAATAGTCAATTTTTATTCGATTTTTATATTATTAAGAAAATTCTTTATTATGCGGCTGGGCATATATGATAGGTCTAAAAAGAATTTTTAAAAATTCTAATTCACTAAAGATTTTCAATAGAAAATTCCCTGATTTTTCCTATGGATGCCAAAACTTGAAAATTTCAAAGTAAAAAATCAATAGTCTATTTTTATCCGATTTTTATACTATTTAGAAAATTCTATATTATTTTGACGGGCATATGCATATATCATTTGATTTTTTAAATTCCAATTAATAAGAATTTCATTAAAAATTTTGACAAAAACAATATTAAAATTATTCAGTGTGGTAATTCGTTTTGGAAATTTATAACTATAATAAATTTTATAAAAATATTATACTGGAGAAATAGCTAATTTAAGTTGCTATTATTTATTCATTGATATCAAAATAAATAAAACTCCCATTTTTAATTTTGACAAATAATTTAATTGTGAAATCGCTTTAAACAACACAATAATAAAAATTGATGAACATTTAAATGTCATGGCTGCAATTCACATCTGCGCCGTCTTTGTTCATCTATGTTTTTCATCTTTTTATTTTCAATTTCTCTTTGTTCAAATTTTTTGTGACTATATTGTGAAATTTTTATCTTTCTTTGGTTTTGTATTCCATTTTAGAATTTATCTTATCTTTGTATATTCGTAGACTATGAAGAAAATAAACCTATTCCGATAGCAAACTAATTGGAAATTCTAAATTCCAACTCATTTTCAGCTATTAATTCAAAAATTTTGGCGAATAAAAAAATTATTATGGACTTTGAGACACTTGACATTGCGCTGGTAGAGGCATTGAATTGCATTTATGGACCAATCAATGGCAAAATTAATTCTAGCAAGCGTTTTATTCCAAATGTTAGTTTAATTATTAAATTTGATATTTATAATCATTATCAACAAATAATAATTTGATTTAAATTAAAATAAATTTAAAAATATTATTTAAAATAGAGAGAGGAAAAGTTTTTAATCTAATCAAACCTTTTCCGAATCGATCTGTATTTTTTTAATTATTTTTATTTAGACAGAAGTCGAGGCAAAACGTCGAGAAGGATATAAATGTGATGCCCTGGACATTAATACAATTTTTACTCAATTTTACCAGCGAATTTCTGCTGAGGGCAAGGAACAACCTACAGCTGCAGATGATTTTGTTGCAAAGCCCAAAGAGAACGAACAAATGGAATTGCCCAAAGTCTATGATCATTCAAAATCAAAAGTGGAATTTCCAGTGAAGTAAGTGTTACTTGTTGAAAAATATATTTTTTCAAATTGATCTTTTTCTATTAGCTCTTATACAATTAATGTGACGGAATTGAATGGCAGAATGATCGAGCTTAGAGTGAACGAATTTGATACAATTGAAGAGGTGAAAAATAAGATCCAAAGCAAGTTGGGCATTCCATCTGATCAGCAACGGCTCACTTTTGCTGGGGTTTTCAATTTTCATTTATTAATTTTGTTTAAATAATTCATTTTTTCAGAAGCCATTAGAAGAAGAACGTATTCTGCGTGATTATGAAATTGGCCCCGAATGCACTTTGCATATGGCTCTTCGACTTCGAGGAGGTCGTGCTGACATAATCTATTTTATTGACCATCGATACTTCGACAAAAAATGGGATTATGATTTTACAAAGATTAAGGTAAATTTTTTATATAGGATATACTAATTTTACATTCATAGATTGATGCCAAAATTTACATGCGCAACAAATTTGTTTATCAACGCCCGCTCGGCTCTATGCGCTATGCTGTAAAGGTTGAATATTTGTGTTAATTCCTAGAATAATATCATGAAAAATATAAAAAAAAGAAAAAATATTTTAAATTCATTATGCAAAACTGTAAATATTATGCAACCTTTTTTTTCAAAATTATGATACTTAAACATTTTTAAGAATAAATTTTATATAAACTGATGGACATTTCCAGGTGTTAGACAACGACAAATATGAGAATAACGATTGGCTCGGCATACCAGGCAATCGCACCGGAACAGATGAAAAAGAATGGCCATTGGCCAGTCGCCTACCATGGCACTTTGGAAAAGAATGCTCAGGAAATCGTTCGTAAAGGCTTCGATCTGGGGAAAGGAGTCCGATTTAAGTATGGCAAAGGTATCTACTGCACGCCAAATCCGAAAGCAGCCCTCGATTATGCCACCAAGTTCGCATATGAGGTGATTTTTTATCTGCTGAATGGGTTTAATATATTAATTTATAACCCGTTCCATGAGATTTTCTATTTTTATTTTGAAATTAAAATTACTTTTTTTATTCGTTGTGAATGTAAAAAATATGTAGGCTTGGGTTTTTTCTAGGGTTCGGCGGTATCGGTATTTGGCACTAGTCGGTATCGGTATTAGTCGGTATTTCGGTATTTGATGAAAAAATGGCAAAAAAATTTAAAAATCATTTTTTTCTTTCAAAAATCAAAAATTTTTGTTACAGAGAAATAAAAAATAGCTTCATAAAAGATTTAAATTTGACTGAAATTTTTCACTAAAAAAAGAAAAAAATTTTAAAAAAATTTAAAAATTTGGCCAAAAATGCCATTTTATGGGGTGCTTGTCAATACCGATTAATACCGAGCTGGAAAATCGGTAACGGTATTACCGGGGTCGGTAGCGGTATTAGCAATATCGGTATCGGTATTGGCCAGACCCCGGTATTTCGGTATTAATACCGACCGGTATCCCGATACCGCTGAACCCTAGTTTTTTCCTTATACGATATTTAATATTGGTTTTGGTAAGGTAACTTTTTTAAAATATCTTTGGAAAAATTATATACCTTTTCTAAAATAAAATTAGGTAAAAATGAATCAAATCAAATTATGCCCCATTATTTCCAGGGAAAATCCTATCGTGTGATCATCCAAACGCGAGTTGACCCATCGAAATTGAAGATTGTGTGAAAACCGGGTATTGGAATCCTAACCATGCGGAGTATTGGATTCTGCCAAATGCCAACGCCATCCGTCCATACGGAGTTTGCGTTTACGATGAAGAATCTTTGAGTTTGTCACAGCAGTATTGCTCAATTCTCTGATGAAAATCCAACGAAGAATTAAATTGTTAAACGAACATAAAATCAATGAAACTTAAGGAATTATTTTTTTAAAATTATTTTTTTAAAACAATTTTTGATAAAAGTGTCTATATTCTTTACAAAACAATATGAAAAAATGATTGGTCGAATTCGTGATTCTTGGATCTAAAAACACTTCCCAGAACGATTGGTGTTCTATCTATCTTCCCTAATGGTCTATTTGTCTAATGATAATGAGTCTATTTTCCAAAAAAATGATTGCCATATGCCTATCTTAAAGATAAAATAAAACATTTTAATTTTTGGATCCGTCGATAATAATAGAAATAATATTTAACTTTTTATCTTATAAATTATTATTAAAAAATGATAACTCATAAAAAACAAAAGGGCAATAAAATATTTTTTAATTTGAAAAAAATAAAACACAAAATGTTTGAAATAATAAAACATTTGAAAAAAAATTATAAAATATTTGGATGAACTTTTTTCAATTATTAATTCAATTTTATATTTAAATTAAAATATTTCAAATTTTTTTAATAGAAAACATATATGATATATGAAGGCATAATTCAAATTCCGTCAAATTAGATCCTAGATGCACGGAAAAGATTTTGAGATAAAATAAATAGCCAAGTTATATTGTATTCAAAAGAGATTATTTTGGCAAAATAATATTTTTCTGCAAAATTAACATTTATTTTTGGATAAATAAAAGCATATATGTTCATTCAAAATATTTATCATTTTTTAAAAAACCAATTTAGCAAGTAAAAGTGAAATTATTATTTTCATATCATTTAGATGGCAGCAGATTCTCACTTCATTATTTGAACAGCAGAATTGTTGATTCTTGAGAGAGTTATCCATTTTGGAAATATTTTGGATAAAAAATATCGTAAACAAAAATAGCGAATAAATATAAAAAGGTGTAAAAATATGTACAAAAACATTACTAATTTAAAATTCTTAATTATTATAAAGCCTTCCTTTTCAAAAATTGTGTTATAAAATGATGATAAATATCCGCCACCAAACACGAAATCATCACTCATCGACATTGTTTCTTCTCCTTCTTATACTATTGGCATTGGCATGCATTTTTCATGTTGTCGAAGCCAAGCATTCGGTGCGTAAAATTTATGCAAGAAAATTGCAGTAAAAGTTAGAATAGTCCAAAGTCGGTTTCAGAAAATCGGTGGAGTTTAAAACCGAAATTTATAATTTTTCTCTTAAAATCAAAAATAGGAGAATCCGAAACAGATTTTTTTAAACTGAAAAGGAATTTAAAACCGAGATATTTGTAAAACCGATTTTGGTCTACTCTAACAAAAATGCCACCATTGGTTTTAAGGGAGTGAGAGGAAATGGAAAAGGAACTGCTGCTGGCCGTTCCCGATCCAGATCACCTTCTGCTGCAGCACATGCAAAGGGCAAACAATTCGAGAAGGATTTTGCCAAAAGCCGCCGGCAATTATTGAAAACATCCGGGAGTGGGCTGTCCTATAAACAGCAAGTGCCCATCCAGACCCCGTATGGATTGCGAGTTTTGGACGGTGCCGATGTGACCAAAAATGGCAAAATTGTACGAGGATTTGAGCTGAAAACGGGCAATTCGCCCTACAAAGCGTCACAGCGGACCAAAGATGATTGGATAAGAGCAAATGGTGTCCCTGTTGATCTGTGGCGCAGCGTATTACGTTGAGCTATGATGGGGGATGAACGAGAAAATGAAGAAATTGTATGATATGATCATGCAAGAATATGAAAATTACATTTTATTAAAAAATGCATATTATTTTTTTTGGAAAATTTAAAATATTTTTTTAAATAAAAATTTGAATATTACCCTAAATAATTATAAAAAAAATCCTACAAAATTAATTGGAAATTTTTTATTCTAATTTCTCCTACAATTTAATATTTATTCATTTTGTTAAAAGAATGAATGATTTAATTAACAAAAAATTTTATCTTTGGATCAACCACATTCATATGGGAATATTAAATAATAATTAAGAAGTTGTCAACAACATCATATGCATAAGCAGATTAATTAATTGAAAAAATATTTTCTTATCATTCCTCAATTTGGATTTCATGGCTTTGGCATTTTTCCATTCGATTTTATTTCTTCCCTTTCATTGCCTCTTTAGCAATTAAAGCAGCTGCTCGCTTCATCTTCGGCGACTCATTCTTCTCTTCGCGTATCTCGGATTTCTGTTAAATATTGAATTTTTGATTAAAAATTTTGATTATTTTTCAAATTTATTTTTTTTTTTTGAAAAATTAACATTAATTAAATTTTTAAATTATTGCTCTAATTATATTTTAATTAAATTTTAACATATATATCAAAAATATTCCATATATTATAAACCCACAATGCAGAGTGGTCTTCGTGGAATAAATCTTCCACAACTTTTGCGCGCCTGTTGTTTAAGTGGTCTTCTATGGTATGGTGGTGCGAAATGATGAACTATAATAAATATAAAATAATTTAAAAATAAAAGGTGCTAATAGATAAAATTAGTAGAGTTAATTTATTTAAATTTTTATTATTTAAATAGCATAGTTAAATATATTAGTAATCTTATAGATAAAATTCTTCAAAATTAATTATTTTTATAAATATTTTAAAAATTATTTTTAAGTAAAAAATTCAATTTATTGTCATAGGTATGTACGTAACTCATCTATATATTCTAAAATTGATTTCCAAAAATATTTGCTCAATCTCGAGAATTCAATTAAAAATTCAATAACCTATTGGATTCGGTGCCGAATTGAATAATTTCTCAGGAACTTTCGAAGTTGTAACGGCATTATTAGCAATGCCATTATGGTTTGGAATTGTTGATGATGTTCCAGAACCATTGAGTGATCCAAAAGTTATTCCTTTTGGCTTTGGTGAAATTACCGGTTCCTCAGTCCCATTGCTTAAAGCGGTCTTTTTTGGCACTTCATTTGGCTCATCGAAGATGACGAAAAATGGGACTGAAAATAATGTTGACAGGGAATTTATAAATGCATTAATGTTTAATTTATTAAATTTTTATGTTTTTAATTAAAAATTTTTTACCATTATTCAAATTTAGCTAATTCTATTGAAATATTTAAACCAAAATTTAAATTTTTTTAATAAATATAATTTATTAGTCATTTTATGGATAATTCTTCATATTGATGGTATAAAATAATCCAATATTAAATAATAATAAAAATTTAATTTAGATATTCAATGAAAATTTTTAGGCAAAATTTTTAACATTAATTATATAAATAAAAACCATTATTTCGCCAGCCTCCATCCGCAGGAGCAAACAATTTGAACTCATTTGCGCTTGAATAACAAAATATATTGAAAAATATTACATTGCAATAATTTTCCGAACCGAAGTGTACGCCAGCCACCGAAAGCAGAAGCTTGAAATTTTAGGCCATGAGCCCGCGGGAATGCGGCGCGCAAAGTATGGATACTCAATGTGTTATCCGGTTCCAACGGCACTTCCAAATATTCAAACTCAGTGGTCGATCTTCTAACCGGAACATATTTTTGGAAGTCCATTCTTTTGAAATTTGTTTATGCGGAAAAATTATTTTGTTTTCTTTTGCTATAATTTTGTATTTTGATTAATTTGCTTGTATTACTAATTTATAATAACTTAAGAAAATAAATTATTTAGTTTAACTTTAAAATATTATATTTTAAACAAATTTTAAGTCAATTCGATAGACAGAAATAAGACTTATTTTAGCATAAGGTTAGGCTATTTTAGATTTAGCTTATCAATCACAATCTAAAAGAATGCATAGGATATTACATTTTCTAATAAATTGAGGAAAAATGTAAGTTGCTTGCAAATGCATTTGCAATTTGAAAGAAATAAGAAGTGGAAATGGAAAGACCGACGGACGAGAACGAGAACGGACAAAAATCAATAATAATTATAAAGCAAATAATCCCAGTCGAGAGAGCAGAGAACATAATTGTTATATACTTTTTATTTTAATCGATATAAAGGAAAAATCGGATTTATTTATGAAAGGTAAAGCTCATAAGAAGATTATAATTTTTAAAATTTTTTTTATCCGTAAAATTGCCTATAAAATATAATACTCAAAATATGAAAAAAATGTTTGTTTTTTCTATTGAGTTTTTCAGCAATAATATCCAAATATAAATATTACCATTATATTTTATTATTTATCATTTTTTAGTCAATTTTATGGATGATAAAATGTTATACTTAATAATTCTAATGAGATATATCAATTAAACAATTAACTTACCAAATTTTTCCTCGTTGCTTCCCTAATCCCTATATAATAATGCCAAAATTTGTAATATTAAGATTAAATTTATCTATTTTATATAAAAATACTTTAGAAATTGAAAGTTTAAATTGATTTTAATTTGAAACTCTTTTGGTTATAATTCCAAATTCAAATTGTATGATGTGTATATTTTCTATTAATCGTTCATATCCGCTGTGTTTTTAGCCCAAAAAAAATTTCAAAATTAAAAACATATTTATCAAGACGAATGCAAATTTAAAGGTCATTTTTACTTGGAAGTTAGAGAAAATAGGATTATAGAATTTAGGGATGGTAAAAACAAAAACAACTCTTTAACATACAGTTAATTGGTAAAAAATTTAAATAAAATGACTCGATTAAATATGTTTTTAAAATGGGCATTTACGTCACAACCATATTAGCATGTCGACCGTAAATAGTTTCTTTTTCTTCCATTATTTCCGCTTCATTGCTCTTTACTTCATCGGATAAGGCAGATGGATTGCCTGTTGTTTGTTGATCGCATTCGGGTAGCTCTTGCGGATTATTTTGTCCAAAAATTGTCACTTCAACTAAAAAAGAATTGAATTATTCAAATTTTTCTTGTGAAGCACTATTTTCGACTAACCATATTCGCCTCTTTCAATATATTGATATAGATTGGATTTAAATTTAATTTTCTCTTCCAGTGGCATTTTCAAATGGCATATGCCTGCCAAAAAGTCGAGTAGGCCACGGGCAGTTGTCCTCATTGTTGGCACTTTATTAACAGTTGCCTTCAATTAATAATAATTATATATTTATTAATTTAGGTCTAAATTTTGATTTGGACTAATTTTTTTTTGAATATATATGTACATTTAAAATTTTTTTATTTTAATTAGTTGTCGTTTAAAATCTAAAATAGGGATAATATTTTTAAATCAAAATAATATCTTAATCTTTTTTTCAAAAGTTCAACATTTGAATAAAATATTAAAATAAATATATAATATAATTGATTTTTATTTTTTTCAAACATTAATAAATTAAGACTAAATTTTTAATTAATTTTTATTTTATTCATAAATTATTAAATCTCAATAATTTTACTTTTAACATGTTGCTGAATAATTTTGAAAATTCATCGTGAAGCGTAACAATAATCTTACGAAGAGTAGGTCCGAGTTTTTGAATGTCAATGAGATCACCACCCAATTTGAACATTCCTTTAATGAAATTAATTGCATCATTGACTCTGACTTGGCCGATTCCATTTTTGAATATTGGGGCATATGTAATCATTTCCAATTCCAATAATATCACTCCCACAGCCCACATGTCAGATTTAGTTGAAAACTGAGAAAATATATTTAAAAAATTCTTTAAAAAAATATTTAAATGCAAAATTTTTATCTATTATCCCAAATATGTATTATTTCAAAAATAATTTGATATTCTTTATTTAATAATAATAATGGAAATTAATCGTTTTCTGAATAAATTTATTTATTTTTTTTTTAATTTGTTAAAAATAAATATTTAATTAATTCTAATATTAATTATTGAATTCATTGAATTTATAGGTTTTAAAGATAAAAAGAATATTTTAAAATTTATTGTCTAATCTAATTTAAAAAAATTATTCACCTCATAATAGTCAACTGTTTCATTAGCTTTTTTAAAAGCTTTGCATTTTCGCTGTTCTGGACTGGCATAGAACCATGTGAAAATCATATTAGGCCTATATTTGCAGACATTTGCCCTTTTTTCTACATTAATTTCCGAATTTTTGGAAATAAATTCTGAACCGCCAAAATCGATTATTTTCAATGTCATTTTATGGCCACCTTTTCCATCCGCCTCTTTCACAAAAAGCAAATTCTCAGGCTTCAAATCCAAGTGAATGACCGCTGGAAAAGAATAATAAAAAGTTAAAAAATATATTATAATTTATTTGATTTTATTTTTAATAATAATGAATTTGGACACAAATTTGTCAATCATTTTCGGAAAATTGATAGAAAAACTAAAAAATGTAGTTTATTAGCATTTATCTTTATTTGAAAAATGAAAGATTGTAAAAATAATTTTTTGTCCAAAAATGATCCCATAATTAGATTTATTCATATTTTATAATTCATCAGTAATTTACAATATATTTGATCATACTTTACCACATATTAAAACCGTTACATAATTTTAAACTTACATTTATGCATTTCTTTGACTGCTTCGAGTATTTCAATGAATTTATTTTTAAATATTTCCACAATTTCAATTTTTTCTTTATTTGTTTGCCATATCTTTTCCAAAAATTTTCTTAAATTATGTTCTCCCATTTCCATTAAAAAAAAGTAATTGTCGTTGCCGATTTTTACTAAAGTCCTTGCTAAAATATTAAATATGAAATATATTTAAATTTAAAATATTTAGTTACAAGGCATATAGGCGTATGACATGTTTTGAATTGATTCGGGCAAATTTTTTCAGAATTTCAATTTCATTTATCATTTCATTTTGCAAACCAGCGATTTTTTTCATTTTCCAGTAAAACAGATTTAATAGGGTAATAGTTCGGTTTAAACCCCCCCTTTTTGAAAAAAAATCCAAATTTAAATTTTTGTCTTAAATTTCGTTTTTAGGGGTAATTGAGGTCGGGGAATCCGAATTTGACATCCATTTTGTCATATCTTACCATCTTGGTAAGCTAATGTCAACTTTTACCAAGAAAATGTCAAATTTATTTTTTTGCCTAAAAAGGCCAATTTATGGGTTTTTGGGGTCAGGGAATTCGAATTTGACACTAGTTTTGAATTCTGATCACACTGAATGGTTCAAAAACTGGTTTAAAAATTTTTAATTTTTAATTCTCATTGCTTTTAATCCTCTTCTGTCGTCACTTGATGATGTGTCATATCGAGAGCTCGTCGTTTGATGTTGAATGAAAAATAGATGTCTTACATTTCTTTATTTTTTTTAATTTTTGTTGAAATAAATTCTTTAAACCAGTTTTTGAACCATTCAGTGTGATCAGAATTCAAAACTAGTGTCAAATTCGAATTCCCTGACCCCAAAAACCCATAAATTGGCCTTTTTAGGCAAAAAAATAAATTTGACATTTTCTTGGTAAAAGTTGACATTAGCTTACCAAGATGGTAAGATATGACAAAATGGATGTCAAATTCGGATTCCCCGACCTCAATTACCCCTAAAGACGAAATTTAAGACAAAAATTTAAATTTGGATTTTTTTTCAAAAAAGGGGGGGGGGTTTAAACCGAACTATTACCTTTAATAGCAACACATTTTTCCAATTTGAGTGGTTTACCATCAAAATCCTTCAAATCTGTTGTCATTGCATGCGCATGGTATATCTTAATTATATATGTGAAATAAATGAAAATTATGCTAATTGAACATTTCATTTGGAACCAATATAATTTAAACGGCATGCCGACACTTGCGGATTGGACATTTGCGGACGACACTTGCGGACCGACATTTGCGGACCGACATTTGCGGACGACATTTGCGGACCGACATTTGCGGACCCTACTATAGTTGAATTTTCCGGATTAGCTAACAAAATATTTAAATGAATATTGAAAATATATTTTAAAACCTGTAAATCCCTTGATCCGATATTTGCGCTATTTTTTGACGAAATTACAACCTTGCGATATGTTAGACTTCTTTAAGAATCCTATGCTCCGAGCCCATAAGCCCTAAACTTAGCCCTAACCCTAAACCTAGCCCCTAATCTTAGCCCAATTGCGAAACTAAAAATGGCCATAACTTTTTTACTCTTAGGTTTTATGCAATGCAAATGACAGATTTGGGCTCCTCTCATCAGGGTGCCTCGATTGAGCTATAATTTTGATCGAAAAGATTCGAAAAATTTTTAAAATTTCAACTAAAAGTAATTCTAAAATACTTTTTTATCAAATACAAATAATCCGCAAATCTCGGTCCGCAAATGTCGGTCCGCAAATGTCGTCCGCAAATGTCGTCCGCAAAAGTCGGTCCGCAAATGTCTCATCCGCAAGTGTCGTAACGCGATTTAAACAGAGCCTTGAAACCAAATATATACTTTTAGATGAAAGATGGAGAACTGAATTTTTATACTCTGGGATTTCTGTAATCGCGATGGGCTAATTAGTTTTGGTTCAAGTCTCCATGGAATTTGGCCACTATGGCCAAATTTGGCGATTGTATTTTGATGATGAAAATGCGAAATATAGGATAATTGAGGCTGTTTAATAAGATGGTAATAATGGTTTTGCATTTGATTTGTGTTTTGAGCAGATATCGATTTTTTTTGCTATAAATAATTATAGAGTTGGTTAATTGTTTTGTGCATTAGAGCTAGATAGCAGAAGCTATAGAGCTATTTTTTTGATTTGGACTTTGGAGATTCAATTCCCTGTGGTGGAAAACTATTTCAGTTTTTTTAGAAAATTTTATTCTTCGCAAATTAATTCTCTGTGAGCCCTAAAGGGAAGAAGACATAATAGCCAGATTCATTCCTTAATAATAATAAAGGGGGTTTTGTCTACTATGAAGGGCGAAACACTGAGCTAGTTATTAATGTTCTTCTTACATTCGATGTAGTGCCCCAGCCAATTTCCTTCGGCGATACTCGAAAATGCCAATCACCATATTCAATTTTTTGCATTTCCTTAAGAAAATATTTTCCACATGAACATTTTTTGTCACCAAATTCTTCTAAATCTTTTAATGTTTCCTTTTTAAAATCCAAAAATGGCGATTTTTTCAATTTTCTCATTTCAGGACTGGAAAATAATTTGCAAATATAGTTAAATTTTTACCATTTATTTTTCTAATTATTTTATTTTGATTCAATTACATTTACTCTTTTTAAAATTAAAATTAAACATTACCCGAAAATTTTTTCCCAAAAATCAGGAAAACATCCAATCTCTGAACATCTTTTTTCATCTAAAAATAGGAAAAAAATTATGTAAATTCAAAATAATATTTAATTAAAAATTTTTCTTTATAAAAGAAATATTAAAATTTAAAGCATATATAATTGTATTTAATCTGCGTATTTATTATTTACCTTGTGGTGATTGTAGAGAAATTTTCAAAATATTAAATAAAATTAAGAAAATTGTTAAAGGAAACATTTCTAGAATATAATTAAAATTTAATAAATTGTTGGATTTTTAAAAATTGAAATTATCAAAATAGCTTTTAAAGATAGGAATTTTGTATTTAAAGATTTACGGATGATCTTTATTATTATTACCCCCATTCCCCATCCCCCCCTCCCTCTCTCAGCGTATTTGCCCCTCCCCTTGTTGGCTCATCACACCCCCCACCCCTTTCCCGATTTTTGGCCAATTCTGGCCAATTCTCCTTTTCGCGTCATATAGGGTCCGTCTCCCCCATCTTGAATTTGGGCAAAATTCTCTCAGACTTACCTGAATTTTTGCAGCCTATCTATAATTGAGATGGTGTGGAATTTTATTATGACTGAATTTATTCATATGATCTTTCATATCGATTGGAATTTCAATAAAATATCATAAATGACTTGCAGCTCTGATTGCACCGCGGATTTAGAATTTTTCATTTGGAATAAATCTTTTGGGGATTCATTTTTCATAATTCATCATAAAATCAATTACATCAAATTCGATGGATTTTTGATCTTTTAAAAATATACAGCAAGCAAATATCGATAAAAAACATGAATGTAAAAAAATTTAATAAAATGGTTTTAATGATCCAAACGACAAATTTAACTCGTTATTCCCCATGATAAAATAATGCATATAATTTGTGATTTTAAAAATTTTTAAGTGCTTAATTTATTCAATTATGTATATAATAAATTCTTAAATTATAATGTATATTATGTATACTATTTAATTTAGCTAATAAATTGCTGAAAATGGCGAATAGAATGCTGAAAATGGCGAAAAAATCATAACAGTTTAGTTGTTGTCCTAGAACTACAAATCATTCATATACCTAATCGATAGATATCGTCAATACGCGTCGATTTGTATATATTTTATCATGTTTTGATCAAAAATTAACTGCATTAAACTATCTAGAGGGGTTTGGTTCAAAACAAATTAAACCATGACAAATTATATAAGTACTATTCGACGCGTCTTGATGAACTCTATTCAATGGTATATGATTTGTGAATTATGGGTAAACCGCTGAACCATTAAAACCTTTCGCCATTTTCAGCATTCTATTAGCCATTTTCAATAATTTATTCGCCATTTTAAATATTTCCCAATTAAAATTGTGTAAATGATTTTAATATAATCTATATTGGTGATGATTCCAAATTCAAAATATATTTATTTTCTGCATTGTTTTAATTTCTTATAGATATTTAAAATTAAATGGGAACAAATCTTTAACAATCAATTTATCGGTAAAAATTTAAATAAAATGACTCAATTAATCATTTAAATGGACATTTTCGGACATTTCGTAACAACAATATATTCTTCTCATTCAATGTTTTCAGCTAACAATATTTTCTTCCATTATTTCCGATTCATTACTCTTTATTTCATCAGACAAAGCAAATGGATTGCCCGTTGTTTCTCGATCACATTCTGGCAGCTTTTGCGAATTATTTTGTCCAAAAATTGTGGTCTCAACTAAAAGGGTGTGAATTATGCAAAATTGTTACTGCGAACAAGTACTATTTTCGACTCACCATATTCTCTTTCAATATATTGTTGATTGGCTTTAAATTTAACGATTCTTTCCTGAAGCAATTTTAAATGACATTTGCCTGCCAAAAATCTGAGCAGGCCACGGGCAGTAGTCCTCAGTGATGGCATTTTATTCACGGTTGCCTTGAATTAATAAAATTATATATAAATAGTTAACAAATTTTAAATATTTATTAAATAAAGTCGAAATTATTATGAATTTATTAAATATATTTATTTAAATAATCTTATTATATAGTTAATGGTCTATAAATCTACAATTAAAATTAAAATATTTAAAGCAAAATTTAGGCTTAAATTTGTATTTCTCAAAAGTTAACTATTCGATTAAATTATTAAAATTAATGATTTTCTTTATTATTTAATCTAAGAATTATTAAATTTCAATATAAATAAATTTACTTTCAATAGTTTGCTGAATAATTGTGAAAATTCGTCGCGTATTTGAACAAGAATACGATGAAGAGTAGTTCTTTGTTTATTAATGTCAATGTCACTGAGATCATGGCCCGAATTAAACATTTCTTTAATCAAATCAATTATAACATTGACACTGACTCCATTGATTCCATTTTTGAACATTGGGGCATAAGTAATCATTCGCAACAAAATTACTCCCACCGCCCAAATGTCGGATTTTGTTGAAAACTGAGGAAAAATTTAAAAAAATTTAAATGAAAATTTATTCTATTGTCTCAAATAGTAATTAAAAAATTTAATGATTTTGATATACTATTTTCATAATAAATTTAATAATTCTTTAATTTGTTAGTTTAAATATTTAATTAGATATTTTCCTATAAAAAATTATTGATTGACATAAAATTTTGCAGGTGATTTTATAGATAAAAAGATATTTTGTAAAATTTATTAGAGCTAATAGTATTTAAATTAAAAATTATTCACCTCATATTCATTTCTATGAGAAAATTTATTACAATATTTTCTTTGTTCTGGACTGGCATAGAAAAGTGAGAGCCACATAGTCCCCCTAAATTTGCATACATTTGCCCTATTTTCAACATAAGCTTCCGAATTTTCGGGAATCAATTCGGAACCGCCAAAATCGATAATTTTCAATGTCATTTTATGGCCCTCTTTCACATAAATCATGTTCTCGGGTTTCAAGTCCAAATGAATGACCACTGAAATGAATAAAAAATAAAAGAATTAAAAAATACTCAAATGAAAAATAAAAAAAAATTATAAAAATTTTTTATACAATTATATTTGAAAATTTATGATATTAGCTTAATAAAATACTTTAGTTTTAGGTTTTGTTAGTTTAGTTTTTCTAATTGGATTATGGAAGATTAGTCTGTTAACTTTTGGAAACTATTAGAACTATTTTCTGTAAAAGGGTTAATTAGATTATTAAAGGGTATGATTTTGTTAGTTTTGTTTGAACCCTTCTGAAAAATCAAAATTAAATAATCGACTTATGTAGCACAAAGTTGGACAAAAAAAAACAAAAAAAAATGTAAAATTGATTCAAAAAAAATAAAATTGAAATGTTTTTTACTCTTTATTCTAAAAATAATTTTTATGTAAAAATGATTTAAATATATCTACATAGTCATAATTGATTTATTTTTATTTCTATCTAATTAATTTATATTTTTAAACTTACATTTATGCATTTCTTTCACGGCTTGGAGTATTTCAATTAATTTATTTTTAATTATTTCCTCAATCTCAATTAATTTTTCACTATGTACTTTATTTGTTTGCCAAATATTTTCCATTTGTTCTTTCATATTTTTAAATTCTTCTTTTAAATTATATTCTCCTAATTCTATTAAAAAAAGTAATTGTCGTGGTAGGGATTCGCTCAAATCTTTGCTAAATATCAAAAAAATAAAATTAAAATTAAAATATAATTACAAGGCATAAAGGCGTATGACATATTTTGAATTAATTCGAGCAAATCTTTTCAGAATTTTCATTTCATTTCTCATTCCATTTTCCGAATTACCCGCTTTTTCCAAAAGCACTGATTTGAGTGCAACACATTTGTTCAATCGAAGTGGTTTCTCATCAAAATCCACCAAATTAGATATTACATGCGCATGGAAAATCTTAATAGATATGAATAAAATGCAACTTATGCTCTATGCTAATTGAAACATTTCAATTGGAACTTGTTTTGAAAAGTTCTAAATTTCAATTAAACAAAACCCTAATGAATTTAGGTATTAATCACTCATAGAGATAGGACGGTTCGTACTATGTCTAGTGAAAATTCGGGAACCGGACGGCACTGATTCAAGAAAACATAACCGAAAACCGATCGAAGATTTTTTGAATTTTCGATTCCAACTCGGATTCAGGTTTTTTCGGGAAACCCGAACCGTTTTCCTGACCGAAGCGTCTTGCCCATCTCTAATCTCCTTACATTCGATGTTGACCCATGACCAATCGCCTCCGGCCATACTCGAAAATGCCAATCGCCATATTCAATTTTTTGCATTTCCTTAAGGGAATATTTTCCACATGAACATTTTTCGTCGACAAATTGTTCCAAATCATCCAATGTTTCCTCTTTAAAATCCAAAAATTCTGATTTTATCAATTCCCTCATTTTAGGGCTGAAAAATTATTTATAAAAATAAAATATAATTTAATTTTAAACATTTTACATTGTTTTTGTGGATTCATTTGAATTTTTTCTATTAAGTATAAAATTTAGTCATAAAAATTAAAAAAATATTACGTCGATTTAAAATTGAAAAATGTTTTCCAAAAAGCTGGAAAACACCCATTCTCTGAACATCCGCTTTTATCTAAAATTAGTAAAATTTTGGTGCAATAAAATTAATTTTTCTGTATAAAAAAATTAAAATAAAAAGTACATATAGTGTTTAATTTGTGCATTTATTTTAATTTTACCTTGAACCGGTGATTGGAAAGAAATTTGCAAAATGTTAATTAAAATTAAGATAATTGTTGAAGAGCACCACATTTTTTCACTACAATGAAATATAGGTATTTAATAAATCGTTGGATATTTTACAATTAAAATAAAAATTTTGCAAAATATTTATAAGCTAGGAGAAAGGATTTTGAATTCCAATCAATTGCAAAATGGATGAATGCCCCCCCCCCCCCCATTATCCCCCCATTCCTTCCTCAGCGCATATTCCCCCTTACAACGTCTGCTCAATCCACCACTTTTTCCCCTCGTTTTGGCCAATTCTAGCCAATTCCCCTCTCCTCTCGTGATTTGAGGCCTATTCTCCTCTGCACATTCAATTTGGGCCAAATTTTCTCTTAGAGAATTTTTGCAGCCTATGCATAATTTAATGGTTGTATAGAAATCATTATGTCTGATTTGCTATGTGATGATCATATCGATTGGAATATGACTTGTCGTTTAAACAATACCGCGGATTTTTTGGTTTCAAATTTTCAATCCAACTTCGATTCGTTTAAATTTTAAATAAAAAAAAATTAAAATTTCTATCGAATTAAAATCATACAAATCAGTTGGAATTAATTTTATGCAGAATTATTTAAAAGAAAAGACCCCAAAATGATTATTCGAAAAGATAAATTTTTAAGTTCATATTCGCATCTTCAAAAAAATCCAGCCAACAAATTTTTAATGAATAAAAGAATAAATTAAAGCATTGACTTTTATATTTGTTATTTATTATATCATTTTGCCAATTTTATGCATAATATGTTATATTAATGATCATATGAGACTTATTAATTATTATATCAAATTTAATATATAATTCGATGTTTCCGATAATAAAATAATGGGCATAATTTGTAATATTAAAGATTTTTAAGTGCTTATAATTTATCTATAAAATAAAATACTTAAATTGAAATTTTAAGTTGAAAATTGATTTTAAATTTAAACTCTGTTAGTAATGATCCAAAATTCAAATTGTAATCTATATTTATTTTCTTTATTTAATTTTAATCGCTTCATGTCTATATGTTGTTTTTTGCTCATTAAAAAATTTCAAATTAGAGAACATTTAACTTGGTGATGAAAATTTATAAGGCCAATTGTCTTGGACTTTAGTGAAGAATAGAGATTTTAGAATTTAGGGATGGTTTATTAGGGGTAAAATGGAATATAAAATAAAAATCAGATAATCGTTAAAAATTTAAATAAAATGACTCGATTATTTATGTCTTTTAAATGAGTATTTGCGAACAAGTTTATATTCTCGCCTTAACCAACAATAGTTTCTTCCAATTTTACTTCCGATTCATTACTCTTTACTTCATCGGATAAAGCAAATGGATTGCCTGTGGTTTCTTGATCACATTCGGGCAAAGTTTCTTGTCGCGAATTTTGTCCGGAAATTGTCTCCTTAACTAAAAGGATTGAATTATTCAATTTTTTTTTGTATTTTCAACTTACCATATTTTCTTTCAATAGATTGATGTGGATTGGATTTAAATTTAACCCTCTTTTCCGGAGGTAATATCAAACGGCAATTGTTCGCAATAAAGTCGAGCAAGCCACGGGCAGAAGTCCTCTCTGTTGGCACTTTATTCACAGTTGCCTTGAATTAATACTTTGTAATTATTTTTTTATAAATTATTTAATTAATTATAAATTTAAGTCTAATTTAGAACTAATTTTTGAATATATGTATTTAAATATTTTATTTTAATAATTAGGAATGAGTCTAAAAATCTAAAGTAAACTTAAAAATTATAAAACAAAATAATAGTTATTATTCAATATTTGATCAGATTATTTAAACAAATAATAAAAATATAATTTTAATTTTATTTCGTTAACCATTCCTAATTCTATTTTTACTTAAATTTTTAAATGTAAATAAAAAATATTTATAAATAATCAATTTAAATTTTACTTTTATTATTTTGCTGAATAGTTGTGAAAATTTGTCGCGTAGGATAACAAGAATTTTAAGAAGAGTAGGTCCTAGTTTTTCAATGTCAATGAGATCACCACCAGGGGTGGGGTCGAAATTTCGATTTTCGATTTCGATCATCGAAATTTCGATGTTTTAGTTTCGATTCGATTTCGATTTCGAAAAGCGTCGAGTTTCGAAAAAATTTCGAAAAAGGCAAAGGGGGAACCCTTTGCCAGTTTCAATGAAAAATTTGGTATGTTTTTGAAACGAATTCCTTTTTTACTTAAAATTTCCTTATTTTTGCTCAAAATATTTAGTTTTTTAATTTATTTTTCAATTATTAAATCATCAAAATATGTTTTATAATTGTTTTAGGAATAAAAAAATGAAAAGTTCAAGATTTTAATAATATTATTTTGATGGAAATGTCCAAACAATAATGTAACATGGAAAGAACCGCACCTAAAATAATCATCGAAAAAAAATCTACCAATTAATTTGTCATTTAAAAAATATCAAATAAAACCTTATGAAAAAAACCAAAAATTTCTTAAATAGAAAAGCTAAGTTCAGTTGGGTATTGGCTTCATTGGCAACTATTTTTGGCCAATAACAAAAACAAGAAAATTTGAAAAAGTTTCTTTTATTTTATCGAAATGCTAAACCCTAAAATTTTATTTTTGAAATATCATTGAATATTTTTTTTGGATAAAAATTTCACTTTTTTGTATTTTCAGAATTTTTTTCAATTTTTAAAGGATTTGAAAATTTTTTGAAAAATTTCGAATTTCGATTTCGATTATCGAAATTTCGACGTTTTAGTTTCGTTTCGATTTCGATTTCGATTTGGAAGTGAGTTTCGATTTCGAAGCAAATTTCGATTTCGATTTTTTTGAGTTTCGACCCCAGCCCTGATCACCACCCGATTTGAACATGTTCGTAATCAATACAATTGCCCGATTGAGTGTGACTCCGCCGATTCCATTTTTGAACATTGGGGCATATGTAATCATTCTTAACAAAATTACTCCCACCGCCCAAATGTCGGATTTTGTTGAAAACTGAAGAAATTTATGAAAAAAAATAATATTAAGAAATATTTAAATTCAAAACTTATTCTACTATTTCAAATATTATCAATTTAAATATTTAATTAAATGTTCTTCTATATCAATTATTGATTGCATTGCATTTATACTTGATTTATAGATAAAAGGATATTTTAAAATTTAGTTGATAAAGCTCAGTATTCACCTCATACTCATCTCTATGTGAAAATTTGTTGCAACATGTTCGTTGTTCTGGACTGGCATAGAATTCTGTGCACCACATTTCGCTCCGAAATTTACATACATTTGCCCTTTTTTCAATATTAATTTCTGAATTTTCGGGAATCAATTCGGAACCGCCAAAATCGATAATTTTCAATGTCATTTTATGGCCCCCTTTTCCATCCTCCTCTTTTACATAAAGCAAATTATCTGGCTTCAAGTCCAAATGAATGGCCACTGAAATGAATAGAAGGTTGGAAATTTTTATAAAATTTATATTTATTATTAAAAATGAATTTGAGTGCACAAAGTTGAATAGAATTTTATTTAAAAATGTGAATGAATTTCAATGGTTTTTGGAAAATGGATTAACAAAAATAAAATATAAGATATTTGAAAATATTTTTATTCTTTATCTTTAATTTGAAAAATGTCTACATAAATAAAAAATTAATTTTTAACTAAAGATGAATCATTTAATTATACATTGCCATAATTGATTTATGCATAATTTATATCAAATTTATATTTTTAAACTTACATTTATGCATTTCTTTAACTGCTTGGAGTATTTCAATTAATTTATTTTTAATTATTTCCTCAATCTCAATTAATTTTTCACTTTGATTTTTATTTGTTTGCCAAATATTTTTCATTTTTTCTTTCATATTTTCAAATTCTTTTCTTAAATTATGCTCTCCTAATTCCATTAAAAAAAGTAATTGTCGTTGCCGATTTTTACTTAAATCCTTGCTAAAATATCAAATTAAAATTTAAAATTAAGATATTTAATTACAAAGCATAGAGACGTATAATATGTTTTGAATTGATTCGGGCAAATCTTTTCAGAATTTCGTATTCATTTCTCATTTCATTTTGCAAACCTTCGATTTTTTCAATTTCCAATAAAACAGATTTGAGTGCAAAACATTTTCCTAATCGAAGTGGTTTACCATCAAAATCCTTCAAATCTGACATTGCATGCGCATGGAATATCTTAAGGTACTCATCGGTTATCTACCTCCAGATTTGAAATTTTTTTTGAGATTCTTATTCTAAAATTCATATTTGATTGTAAAATGATAAAAAAAATGATTTTAGATGATTTTAGGATTTTCAATTTTTGGGGGTAACTTAAGGTAATTTTGGGGGTTAAAAAAATCTGGAGGTAGATAACCGATAAGTACCTATCTAATTATAAGTGGTTACTTTTATTTGGTCTACATCCCCTTTTTTTGTTGAGAAGCGAAAAATTGAAGGGTCCCTCTATGGGTCATAAGGAATAAAGATCAAGGTTCGATGTTTGGATTTTTGACCACAAATTGTTTTTTTTTAAATTTCGGTTATTCGATTTTGAGCTATCATACTTATAGCTTGAAATTGGAACTTTAAAAAAAGGAAAAAAACAGAGTACTGCTGCTGGCAGAATTGTAAATAAAATAAATTTATTAATCTTTAATACATTCGATGTAGTCCCTTTGCCAATTTTCTCAGGCCATACTCGAAAATGCCAATCGCCATATTCAATTTTTTGCATTTCCTTAAGAAAATATTTTCCACAAGAACATTTTTGGTCACCAAATTCTTCTAAATCTTTCAATGTTTCCTCTTTAAAATCCAAAAATTCCGATATTTTCAATTCCCTCATTTTAGGGCTGAAAAATAATTTATAATTTAATTAATATATTTCATTTTCATTACTTTTTATTGATTCGATTGAATTTACAATTTATTACTAGACAATTTTCATTATGATCCGTCCCGGCTTTTCAAAATTTTCATAAAATTTTCATAAAATTGATATTCCTTTGAAGCAATTTTTAAAAGAAAAAATTGAAAAATCATGCAAAAATAATGAAAAAAATAAATTATAATTTAAAATTAAAAAAAATAATTTCCACTAAAAAAGGCTCATTTTATGGGGATTTATTTCTTACGGGGCGTTTGGGTCTAAGCCTGACTCGCTTCCATCCTGGCCCTGCCTGTGATGACCACCTCTGAATAAATAAAGAAATTTTATTGTTAAAAAATTAAAATAAATATTACCTCGATTTAATATTAAAAATTTTTTTACAAAAAGCAGGAAAACATCCATTTTTTAAACATCCTTTTTTATCTAAAAATTAGGAAAATTTGGTAAAATTAAAATTATATGTAAAAATTAATTCTGTTCTCATTTGTGTATTTGCTTCATTTTTGTAATTTTACCTTGATCAGATGATTGGTGAGAAATTTTCAAAATATTAATTAAAATTAAGCCAATTGTTAAGGAAAACATTTTTAAAATTTAATAAATGAATTAATTTTATAAATAAAATCTGAAATTTTGCAAAATATTTTTAATGTTAGAGAAGGGATTTTGAATTTCCAATCAATTGCGTTATGGATGGCCAATTATCCCCCTCCCCACCTTTCCCCCTTCCCTTGGCCTATTTGCCCGCGCAATCCACCATCCTTCCTCTCTTTTTTGGCCAATTCTGGCCCTTCTCCTCTCTCTCTCTCTCTCTCTCGCCATTTGTGGCCCATCTCCCCTCATCATCAATTTGGGCCAAATTTCTTCTGATTGAATTGAATTTTGTTAGCCTATGATTAGAGGTTGGTTTGGAATTGGAATTGAATTAAAACTGATGAGCACTGATCTGTATTCACATCGATTGGAATTTCAATAAAACATAAATCACTTGACATTCTGATTTACAGCGAATTTTTATTATATTCAAGTTTTTCATTTAACTTTGCTTTGTTTAGACATTAAATGAAAAATGAAAATTTCTCTCGAATTAAAATCAAAGGTATTAGTGTCGGCCAACGGAAAAGAAAAGTGCTAATTTTTTGATGAATTTTTGGAAAGAAAAAGTCATCAAAAAGTTTCTTCCTAATGAAAAATTTTATTGTTAAAATTGCCCATCAACTTTTAATTTAACAACCCCGTAGCAATATTTAATTGATCCATTCAACGAATGTATTGATTGATTTCAATTTCAAATAAAAAATTCTATAATTATAGAAAATTTTATATTACCAATGAAAATTTATAAGTTTAATTCTCTTTGCTCTTAATGAAAAATTGGGATTTTAAAATTTAATATTTTTTGGGTTAAGGCAGAATATATAAATGTTTCAAATTAAAAATTACAAAACTTTGACTTAAAAAATTTAAATAAAATGACTCGATTATATATCCTTTTTTTGCTCTGTTCGGGCCTTCTGATTTTTTGGCAAAACTCAAAGTCCATTAGTCAATTTTCCCAAAAATGCTTTACTTTCAAATATAAAAAATAAATTGAAAAAAAATACAATTTGTTTCAATTGAGTGTATGAAAAGAGAGTCGAGAAAAAGGAAGAATAGACAGCTTAAATAGGCCAAGAAAATTGGAGAACAAATAAAAAATAATATCCAGAGGGAGGGAGGGGGAGGGCACATCAAAAATAAATTGGTTTACAAAATAAAGAGGGAATTGGATATTGGACGAATATTGCGAATGGAAAATCTTAAGAGGTGAGATTTACAATAAAATGATTGACAGGTTAGATTTGGACGAATGGAAAAGATAAAAATAGAATGATTTAAATAAAATGACTCGATTATATACGTATCTTTTAAAGGGCATTCACGATACAACGATATTTATATTATCATATCAACCAATAATATTTTCTTCCGATTTTACTTCCGATTCATTACTCTTTACTTCATCGGATAATGCCAATGGATTGCCCGTCGTTTCTTGATCACATTGAGGCAGCAGCATTTCTTGTTGCGAATTTTGCCCGGAAATAGTCTCCTCTACTAAAAAGAAATGAATTATTAAAATTTTTTCTTATTTTCGAGTAACCATATTCTTCTATTTCACTAAATGGATGTGGATTGGATTTAAATAAATGGCATTTGTTCGCAATAAAATCAAGCAGGCCACGAGCAGTTGTCCTCTCTTTTGGCTCTTTATTCACGGTTGCCTTGAATTAATACAATTATATATATAATTAAAATATTTAATTATTTATTAATTTAAATTTGGTCGAATTTCATTTAAAATTTTTTATTTTCAAGCAAAAATTTGCCCTAATTTAGTTTATCTCCCTTGCTAAATATTTGATTAAATTATTAAAATAAATAAATAATATAATTAATAATTCTTAAGCTCAATTCTTATTAAAAATTTTATTTAATTTTAAATAAAAATTAAAATATTCATAAATTATTAAATCTCAATATAAATAATACTTTACTTTTAATATATTGCTGAATTGCTTTGAAAATTTGTCACGTATTTCTTCAAGAATTTCACGAAGTGGAGATTTTTGTTTTTCAATATCAATCAGATCATCGCCCGATTTAAACATTTCGTAAATCAAATCAATTGCTTCATCCCTATTGACTCGGGCTATCTCATGTTTGAACATTGGAGCAGATAAAATCATTTCCAGCAATATTACTCCCACGGACCATATGTCGGATTTTGTTGAAAACTGAGGAAAAATTTTAAAAAAATATTTAAATGAATATTTTAATCTACAAATAAACTAAATAAAAAATAATTATTGATTCTTTAATATTATTTCTTCAAAATAAAGTTAATATTTCTGTCTAGAAGATTAATTTTCAAAAAAAATATTCAATTAGATATTTTCCCATAATAATTACTGAATGCATTGCATTTATATGTGATTTATAGATAAAAGGATATTTTAAAATTTAATTGATTAAGCTCATTGAATTTTAAATCATAAATTATTCACCTCATACTCCGCTCTTTTTGAAAATTTTGAATAACATGTTCTTTGTTCTGGACTGGAAAAGACGTCATTGCCCCATATAGTTTTCCTTAATTTACATACATTTGCCCTTTTTTTAACATTAATTTCTGAATTTTCGGGAATCAATTCGGAACCACCAAAATCGATGATTTTCAATGTCATTTTATGGCCCTCTTTCACATAAAGCATATTCTCTGGCCTCAAGTCCAAATGAATGGCCACTTGAATGAATAATAGATTTTTTTTTATTTGTAATTTAATAATATTTATTAATTAAATAATGAATTGGTATTTGTCGGGTTTATATATTTCCCCATTTTGGAAAGTAAACTAACAAAAAATGTGAAGGAATTTCTTGTTTTTGAAAAAATAAAAAAAATTTAATAATTCCTTTAATTTGAAAAAAGAAAGTCTATATTTCATATCTCTAGATTATTTAAATATACTTTGACATAATTGATTTATTCATATATTATAACTAGGGTTCAGCGGTACCGGTACTTTGGACCAAAATCGGTACCGGTACTTGCCGGTACCAGCCTACTCGGTATTCGGTACCGGTACTGGGTTTAGGGTCGGTACCCGGTACCGGTACTCGGCACCGGTCGGTACCGGTACTAGTCGGTACTGACGGTACTGGAGAAAAAATGGTAAAAAATCATAAAAATTTTTAAAAAATCATTTTTTTTTCTTTCAAAAATCAAAAATTTTTGATACAGAGAAATAAAAAAAAAAGCTTCATAAAAGATTTAAATTTGACTGAAATTTTCATTTTAAGAAAAAAATTTTAAAAAAAAAATAAAATTTGGCTAAAAATGCCATTTTAGAGGGTGCTTGTCAGTACCGACTAGTACCGAGTTGAAAAAACGGTACCGGTAGTACCGATGTCGGTACCGGTACTGGCAAAATCGGAACCGGTACTGGCCAAAGGCCGGTACTTCGGTACCAGTACCGACCGGTATTGCGGTACCGCTGAACCCTAATTATAACTCATCAATAATTTACATTTTTTAATTTATATATTTAATTAAACATACATTTGTGCATTTCTTTGACTGCTTCGAGTATTTCAATAAATTTATTCTTAATCATTTTCTCAATTAATTCGCTATGCTTTTTATTTGTTTGCCAAATATTTTCCATTTTTTCTTTCATATTTTCTAATTTTTCTCTAAAATTATATTCTCCTAATTCTATTAAAAAAAGTAATTGTCTTGGTAGAGATTTGCTCAAGTCCTTGCTAAAGTATTAAATTATAATTAAAATTCCAAATTAAAATATTATTACAAGGCATAGAGTCGTATGATGTGTTTTGAATTTATTCGAGAAAATTTTTTCAGAATTTTCATTTCATTTCTCATTTCGTTTTCATACATATAACCGGTTTTACTTAGGAGCATTGATTTGAGCGCAACACATTTTTTCAATTTGAGTGGTTTTAAATCAAAATCCAACAAATCGGACATCGCATGTGCATGAAAAACCTTAACCATAAGTAAATTAAATGGGTAAAAACTAAAAATGCTGGGTATTGTCGAAAATAGTTCGAAAAATATCCAAAAAGTTATAATAGGTTAATTACTTCTGGGAGATAAACGGGACGGTTACCCGCAAGGATTTTGGGCAAATTCCCGTTACCCGCATCCCAATTATCCGCTCTAACCGTTACCCCTACGTCGCACCACGATTATTCGACTGCCGAAACCTTTTTTAAAGTTGTCATTTGGAAACAAAAATTCTTCATAACTTCCCAAAATTAAAAGATAGCAACGCAAATAAATTTTATTTACTCATCAGTTGGTTAGTGCGTGGCTTATAATTTTTTGGAGTATGGTTCGTATCCCTCCAGCGTAATTTTTTGCCAAAAATGGATTAATTTTATTGATAAAAAGTATTGAAGAAAAATTTTGATTTGTTTTTAAAAGCATTTTTTATCAATTTTAAAAGTATAATATTTTTAGTTGCAAGTAGAAGAGGGACCCTTTGTGGTTCTAAATTATATGTGTAATTTAAATGAAGCACTAATTCATTTTCCATACATTCGAAGTTGCCCCCTTGCCAATAGCTTCCGGCCATACTCGAAAATGCCAATCGCCATATTCAATTTTTTGCATTTCCTTAAGCAAATATTTTCCACATGAACATTTTTTTGCACCAAATTTTTCTAAATCTTCCAATGTTTCTTCTTTAAAATCCAAAAATTCTGATTTTATCAATTCCCTCATTTTAGGGCTAAAAAAATAATTTTTAAAATATAATTTAATTTTTAATTTTTTTTCATAAAAATATTTTTATAAAATTTAATAATTTATTTTGAAACAATTTTAAAAAGAAATAATTGAAAAGAAATGATGAAAAATTATAAGTATAATTACAATTTTATTTAAAATTTCAAAAATGCTAAAAAATACCATTAAAAAAGTTATTTTATTTAAGTATATTTCCTACTTGCTAATGTTTGGGTCTAAGCTTAACTCGCTTCGATCCAAGCCCCGCCCTTGTTCACGCCTGAAAAATAAAAAATTTTATTGTCAATAAAATTAAAAGAAATATTACCTCGATTTAACATTTAAATTTTTTTCCCCAAAAGAAGGAAAACATCCATTCTTTGAACATCCGCTTTTATCTAAAAATTGGAAAATTTGTACAAATACTAAAAGAATTAATTGTTTAATTTCTGTATTTATTATAATTTTACCTTGATCCGTTGTTTGTAGAGAAATTTGCAAAATATTAATTAAGACAATTGTTAAAGAAAACATTTGTAAAATATAATTAAATATTTAATAAAAGCTTGGATTTCTTTTAATTGAAATTATCAGAAATTATCAAAATGATTTTAGGGTAGTGAAGGTTTTTGATTTCGAATAATCTATTGTGAGTTCCCTCCCCTTCTCACTTGCCTTATATTTACCCCTTCGGCTGCCGGTGTCATTCCCACTCCTCCCCCTCTTTTTGGCCAATTCTAGCCCTCCCCTTTCTTCTCGTAATTTCCCCCACCCCAATTTGGGACAAAATCGCACTGAATAAAGCTAAATTTTGGCGAGTTTTAAACTGTTCTATCACTGATCTGTGACCTATCATTGATCTTTGATATATTCCTTATCGATTGGAATTTCAATAATAAATCATAAATCACTTGCCGTTCTGAATGTAGCGCGGATTTTTAGGTTCAAGTTTTCTATCGAGTTTTGCTTCGATTAAAATTTAAATAAAAAATCAAAATATGTATCTATTGAATTAAAATTAGAGTTGGACAGAGTCGGGTACCCGAACCGGAACCGAACCGAATCGAGGCCATTTTTGGGCCAAGAACCGGAACCGGAACCGAGGTCTTGGAACCGAGCGGAACCGGGAACCGAGAGTCGGAACCGACGGTTCCACGGTTCCTCTTTGAACCCTAAGAAAGGCAATTTTGCTAAGATTATTTGAAAAATTTTATAAAATTGGCAATTGGCATTTTGTTTTTATCATTCATGTTCCTTCAAATGCTCAAATTTATCATTATTTTAATATTATTTTATTTTCATTATAAATATTCTAATTGCTTATGTTGATCTAAAAAATAATAATTTTAAACTTTTAGGATATTCAATTCAATAATGGTAGCGAAAATTTATAAATTTTTTCAAATTGTTAAAATTGATGGCAAAGAAGAACGTTACCGAGATAGAAAATGAAAATGCTCCGCAAGAGCTGGATGAAGATTCGATGGATATCGATCATTTCGGTAATTCTGTAAAATGCATTTTTATTTATTAAATTTCCAGATATTTGGGCACCGCCAAAAGAAAGAAATCCTTCCGAGAAATCGGCACAGTCAATAAATGCACAAAATGAATTGAAAAATGCAATAAAAGTCCATTTTTTAATTTTAATTTGAATAATATTTTCAAAAAATTTAGGTTGAGCTTGGTCTTTTTCGGAATAATTTGGCCATCAATCGCCCACTCCGAACTGATGATGTTTTTTCTTGGTGGCGAAAAAATCAAGAAAATTTCCCACAATTGGCTTTTGCAGCAAAATGCCTTCTTTCAGTGCCAGCAACTTCAGTGTGCAGTGAGCGCACCTTCTCTATGGCCGGCCTCCTTTATGCAAATTCATTGCGCAACAGGCAATTTTATTTTATTTATTTATTTAATTGAATTTTTGATAGACTCGGCGGCAAAATGGCCGAAATGCTCATAATAATAAAGGCGCACTTAAAAAAGTTGGAACTTGGGCCACCAATTAAAGAAGAAGACCAAGAAGAAGATATAGAATTCGAGGATGATGAAGATTAAAATATTTTGGAGAATTTACATTAATTTATTTTTTTTTTGATATTTTATGAAAAAAAAATTTTTAAATTTTTTTGACCATTTTCAAAAAAACAAGGAACCGGCAGAACCGGAACCGGAACCGAGGATTTTTCAGGAACCGGAACCGGAACCGCGATCTAGGAACCGAGCGGAACCGGAACCGGAGACCTCGGTCTAGAACCGACTCTGTCCAACTCTAATTAAAATCATAGGAATTAGAGGTGTCATCAATCGCTACTGAACAAGAAAGAAGGATTAATTTTATTATGAATTATTATAGAAAAGAAAAAGCCCCAAAAATTTTTCGCATCTTCAAAATGATAAAATTTTCTTTTGGCATTTTCAAAAAATTCTCCTTCAAATGTTAGCAACTTTAAAAAAGCATGGAATAAATTTAAGGAAATATATATATTGAAATAATCTAAAGCACATTTAATTGGCTTTTGTGCTTTCATTGTGTCTTTTTATTGCTTTACCCTTTTTGAATTCCTTCAATTTGTTTGTTTGATTTCCTCTTATCAATTGACTTTTATTGCCATTGAATCATCCAAAACGATAGGTGAAAAGATTTTTATTATTCATTCACATTAGATAAATGAATTTTCGAATTGAATTTGGTGATAATTCGACATTTATGATACCGAAAGAAATATTAAAAATGATAAAAAAAATCAAAATTTGAAAACAATTCCATAACTTAAAGCTTAAACTCAACCCGTAACATGAAATTTAAGTGGTCCATGTGCATTAGGCTGATTATAATTTGGTAGAATTTCATCGGATTATCAATTATTGGCCTAACCCGCTGAATGAATACGCAAAAACAACAGAGAAAGAATTGATTGGAATAAAATGAGTAAATAAAATTTTTGAAATCCATTTCCTTTTTAGGCAATGCAAAAATATGAATTTTAGTTTTTTCACCAAAAAAGGTTTGCAAAAAAACTGAATATTATTTCTCCTTTTATTAAGTTTTACATTTTCGACTTCATTTTCGCACAATTTTGCTGATAATTGCCAGCAGCACAATTATTATTTTTTTCAACTGTATTGTTTTTCAACCATTTCGTACTTTTAAAATTGCTTCCATTTTATTGGAAGCAAATCAAAATTTAAAATGTGAGTTTATTAAATAAAACCAAATTATTAAAAATATTAAAATGATTTTAAAATAAATTAATACTAAATTAGAATTTAATTTCATTCTAATATTAAAAATATACATGTATTTATTATCGGATTTGGATGTTTAATAAATATTTATTATCTTACCAAAATAAGCATAAGAAAAAATAACTTTTAATCAATCTAAGGATAATTTTATTCCAAACTGTGTTAAAATAATTATTCTTTAAAATTCAGCATTTAGTGAGAGCATTAATTCAACCAACAATATTCATAATAACCATAAGAATTTAAATTTTGCTGATGCGGAGAATTTCGCAGGAAA
The DNA here is from genome assembly GCA_030063045.1 of Pratylenchus scribneri. NCBI lineage: Eukaryota > Metazoa > Nematoda > Chromadorea > Rhabditida > Pratylenchidae > Pratylenchus > Pratylenchus scribneri. Next base: position 878,843 of record JAQSEB010000042.1, read on the forward strand.
ATATGCAGAATTCCGCAGAATAAATAAAACAATTTCATTCGCAAACGAATTTCGTTGGCCACCTTTCGATGTGAATTTACGAAATGAAGTTAACTAAGATAATTTTATAATTCTTTTGTTTATTTCCAAAAGGTTAATCGAGCATTAAATGGGCAACCCGAGGACCATCCCCGTATCAATCATTGGTCAAAATTCCCTGTATTAGCCAGTCCAAATTGTTCTGAAGAAGGAATGCCTACAAATAATTCTTTGTTGATCATGGTCAGAACGGGTGCAGAAAGAATTGAGGTAAAAAATATTCTATAGTAGTCTGGTTTTCCCGTATAGAATTCTCTGTAAATGTCCAATATTTTAGAACAATATAGTTATCATTACCATTAAAGAACAGCAAAATTGAAAATATTTAGCTAAATTTAGTACGATTTTGAATAATGCCGTTTTTTCATAATTTTTAATTCAATCAGGGTTATGGATATAAGATTTCTAATTAATTTAGTATTATTCGGCAGTAACTTTTTGGATGCGGAAAATTCATTTACAAGAATTACGAATCACCAATTATTTTTATTAGTATCGAAATGCAATCCGTGAAACTTATGGCCTTGTGAAACAATTGAAATTGAAAGATCGGCGCAAATTCTTTTTCCGTTTGGTTTTTGTTATGGGAATTGGGAATGATAAAGTGATGAATAGAGTGCACAAGGAAATTGGCAAATTCAATGATATTCTGTTGGCCGATTTTGAGGACAATTATTATACATGCACAATCAAGGTTATCTTCAGTGTAAAAAGAATAGAATTTTGAATAATAAGTTGATAACAATGACATATCCTAAATTCTCTATATTAAAATAAAAGTAAAAGCCTGGGGGTTTATAAATTTCAGAGACCTTATAAGGAGAGGCTTCTAATAGGCCACAAATTGAATGAAGGATGATTCAAAAGAGAGGCTAATAAATTTCAGTGCATGAAAATGCATGAAAATAAAATTTTATTGTTAAAATTCACAACAAATCAGAAGTAAACAATATTTTTACAACAATTTTACAATTTTACATATCCGAATTCGAAAAATATTTTTTATAATTCAAAAGTTTTTTATACAATTAAAAGATCAAAGGAAAAAATTTTTTTTTGAGAGGTCTAATAGAGCAGAGGCTATTAATAAAGAAGGGACATATAATAGAGAAAAGTCTACTAATAGAGATTTTTCTAGTAGAAAAAATGTTTAATAGAGAGGATGCTTCTGATAAAGAGGAGGCTTCCAATGAGAGAAGGCTAAGATTCAGAATTTATACTAATTTATTTTTTATTTCTATATATCTTTAGAATGAGGCCACATAATAATATTTTATACTAACTTTTGATTTTTTAATGAAAGCTTAAAATGATTTACAGTTCATTCATGCCATCAAATTTGGTAATCAAAATTGCTTTATCCGTAATGGATCATTCCCCTATGTTCTGCTCATTGATGATAATTATTTCTTTTTGCCTTGGAATTTGGCGGAAGAAGCAATAAAACATGACCCAAATGAGAATTTATACATGGGAGGAATGATTGAACATGTTGTGGCCCGAAATAACGCGGGTAAATGGTCGGTGAGTGAATTTATGTTTATTTTCAAAGAATTGAAAGGAAAATTAAAGGAAATTTTTTGCCAAAATTTTATAATGAAACTTTTTATTCAAGGTTTCGATTCCTTTTTCGAATGTAAAAAGATAAAATTGATGGGAAAACTCTGCTTAAATAATAAAGAAACGGATATAAGAAAGCTGAAATTGTTTAATGATAATTTGGCTACATATTCATATTAAATTGGACTTTTGGGTTCAGGGTTAATATATATAAATATGCCTGGATGCAAAAATCAAAACATAGGTATGTTGGTAAAAAAGATAAAAAAAAAACAATAATTAAATTAAAAAGAAGGATAAATTTTACGTTATTTCAAAAATTGTTCCATTCTGAAAAATCTGACAAAATTTATTTTCCCATGTGTTAATATTTATCAATCATATTAAATTTGATTTCTCTAATTAAATCAAAAAATTCCCATCTATAAGTCTTTCGATTTTTCTAGATGGATTTTAATCAATAGAATGATAAGTAGGGGGCGAATTTTTATTGATATCAATATTTTTCTTGCGAACTTAAAATAGCTTTAAACCAACATAAAACACGTTTTTATCAAGGTTTTAGATGAACTTTTATGTCAATATTCATCAATATTTTGGCATTTTTTGGACGTCAATATTTATGTCAATATTTCGGCATTTTTTGACAATTTTTGGGCAATTTTTGTCAATATTTTGAAGATTTTAGAAAAAAATTTAAAATTTTTTGAAAAAAAATCGAAAAATTGTTTTAAAAATTTTGGAAATTTTAAGAAAAATTTTGACAATTTCTTAAAAAATTTAAGGAAAAAGTTCATTTTGTGATTTTTTGAAAATAATTAATGAAAAATTGATTTTGGAAAATTTTTTAAAAATTATTGATGTGTATAAAAATTTTTAGGAAATGGATTTTGAAATTTTTTTAAAAAAACTATGGAATATGAATAATTTTTGATTAAAGATATAGAAAAATATTTTTTTCGAAATTTTTATAAAATATAGCAATTTTTTAAAAAAATTTTCATCAATATTTCATCAATATTTTGCCTATTTTTACAAATTATATTAATATTTTAACAATTTTATGTCATTATTTTATGCCTATATTTTTCTATATCAATATAAATCCGCCCCCTAATGATAAGTATATACCAATAAAATTCTAATTAATTTTCAGGTCAATCTTACTCAATATCCTTTTGATGAATATCCAAAATTTGTGTCGGGTGGTGCCGTCTTATTCTCCAGACGAACTATTCAAGAATTATTTCTGGCCATTCAACACACACAATTGTATATATTTGATGATGTTTACACAGGTATAATATTTTAATCAATAATGTGGTTCCATTTCCATGATTTTATTCTCTAGTGACTTTCCGAAAAAAAGGAATAAAATAAAATTAACATTCCAAAATTCGACATAATAATGTAAAAAATTAAGGAATATTGACCAAATTGTTGGGCATTCAACCGCAGACAAATCCATTTTTTATGAGTGATAATTTTTCCACACAAATTCCGAATTCAAACATAACAGTAAAATTGATTAATGCAAATGATTGGTGGAGAACGGTGATTGCCGCAATGGATTTCAGTCCGGAAATGATGCGCAAAAAATATGCTCAAGCAAAGAATTTATTTCATAATAATTTGTAATTTTTTCTTGTTTTTTAAGTTAAAGATATTTTTCATATTATATTCGTTGTGATAAAAATTGTCCATTAAGAAAATTATAGATAAATTATATTTTGGTTTATATATAAAAATTAAATAGTACATCAGGATTGCCTAGGTTTAGATTTAAAAAAGGGAGTATATGAATTTTCCGAAAATAAATAATTAATTTGCCGAAATTTCTTTCGTGTTGAAAAATATTTTTTGAGAGCCATAAATATAACTTGGCCAAATCTGATTTCTTTAAGATTTCCTAATCCCTAGCCCTTTGGCCTCTAATCCCATCCTGCCTTGAACATAACCCTAATATCTAATTATGGCCAAGTTATATGACCTCAGAAATATTATATTTTTCGACACGAATGAATTTCGGCAAATAAATTTTTTTTCGGCAAACTAATATTATCTTTAAATAATCAAAATTTCTATGGAATTAAAAGCATAAAAATTCGATGTTGCCATCAGCAGAGGACGAAAAAAGGGAATTTATTTTATGATGAATCATGAAAAGAAAAAGCCTCAAAAAAAGTTTCTTACAAAGATACATTTTTCAGTTCGTATGTTCAAATAATTTCCCATCAAATTATGAAACGACAATAGAATAAATTGAAGCAAGCATAATTCCATTGTATCCTATTTTATTGCTTTCTTCATAAAAATTCCCTCAATTTGTTTGTTTGTTTTCCTTTTATTACAGTTTGGCTTTTCTCCCGTTGAATCCCTCAATGTGATAGGCGAAAATTCATATTAGAAAAATGAATTATCGAATAAAATTTAATGATTCGAAATTTGTGACGTCTGAATATGCTATTTTATTAAAATTGGATGTAAACAATAAACTAGGAGAGAGTCGGTTTTTCTAACATGTTGGTTTGAAAAAAAACTGGTTTCAAGATTTCGAAAAATGTCGATATTCATTTTCTTTTTCTCCTATTTTCGATTATTTTCAGCAAAATTTCAAAAATTCCATTTGAACTTTGAAATTTCACCCATTTTCTCAAACCTAAAACAATTCTGTCTTATTCTAGTAAACAATTCCATCTCCCAATCTTTACCCGTAAGCCGTAACTTGATTTGATTACAATTTTTAGAATTCCAGCCGCTTTATCAAATATTAACCCAGCTAAATACACAAATGCAATAGCAGAGAAAGAATTGATTTTAATTGGAATAAAAATGAATAAATAAATTCTATTGATTTCTTTATTATTTTATTTTCGAATCGGGCAAAGCAAAAATATGAATTTTTGGTTTTTCTTCAAAAAAGGTTTGCAACAAATATTGAATAATATTTATTTTTATTAAGTTTTCCATTTCCGACTTCTTTTCCGCATATTTTTGGTTGTAATTGTATGCAGCATTAATATTTTATTTTTCAAATTTATTTTCAAAATTGCTTCAAATTCTTCAGAAATCAATTCAAATTTAAAATGTGAGTTTATTAAATTATAAATGCAACTAGTAATTTTTAAATAAAAAAATTTAAAAAAAGCTTTTATTATTTCCAGTCTAAAATATATATTAGTCTAATATTCTACATAAATAATAAATATTATTTGAATATTCAAATTTATGCGTAGGACAAAAATTTTACTCAATCAACCATATAAATCCATAAAAATTTCAGTTTTAGACAACTTTAATTCTACGAATTATTTTGACAATATTCATACTAATGTACATGGAAATAATAAGAATTTAAATTTTGCTGATGAGGAGAATTTAACAGGAAAATATGCAAAATTCCTTGGAATAAATCAAACAATTTCATTTGAAAATGAATTTCGCTGGCCACCATTCGATGTGAATTTACGAAAAGAAGTTACCTAAAATTATTTTTATTTTATTCTTTAATTTCCAAAAGATTAATCGAGCATTAAATGGCCAACCGGAGGAACATCCCCGCATCGATCATTGGTCAAAATTCCCAGTATTGGAAAGTCCGAAATGTCCTGAAGAAAAAATGCCAATAAATGATTCTTTGCTGATTATTGTTAAAACTGGTGTGGAAAGGAGCAAGGTACATATTTTTAATTGAAATTGTACCGATTCCCATTAAAAAATATTACCATCTCTAATCATTAAATCTTTAGTATCGGAATGCAATCCGTGAAACATATGGCAGTGTGAGGCAAATGGAATTAAAGAATGGAAGCAAATTTTACTTTCGATTAATTTTTGTCATGGGAACCGGAAATGATACAGTGATGAATGAAGTGGACAAGGAAATAAATCAATTCAAAGATATTTTGTTAGCCGATTTTGAGGACAATTACTACAGCAATACAATCAAGGTATTAAATATTAAGGGAATATTGATAAATTAATATTTATTCTGAGATCTGAGGAGGTTCCTTTATATGCCATTTTGTTTATTCTTTACCAAATTTAAAGAATAAGGCTCATTTTGCCATTTAATTTTTTCATATTTTTTTGTTAGATGTTGGTTAAGATTTTTATTTTCATAATTATCATGTAATCATTGAATTGCAATTAAAAAAAAGAGATATTATAAATTGATATAATGGTCCATTGGATGCTAAGATAAAAATTAAGTCAAATCCCAATTTAAATTATAGTCAAAAGTTGGAAACAATTCAATATGTCTACAGATAGCCAATAAAAATATAGAATTAGATGTTGAAAATTTTTAATTATTTATTTTGGTTAAAAATGAATGAATAATTTGATCTGAAATGTTTACAAAAATATTTATAGTTCATTCATTCAATAAAATTTGGCCATAAAAATTGCTTTACTCTCAACAATGGCTCATTCCCTTATGTTTTCCTTGTTGATGATGATTTTCTATTGTTACCCTGGAATTTGGCAGAAGAAGCCATAAAACATGACCCAAATGAGCAATTATACATGGGCGCAATTATTAAACATGGGGTGGAACGAAATAACAAGGATAAATGGAAGGTGAGTGCATTTTTTGTTTCTGGTGATTAAAAAAAAGAAATTATAGGGCTTTAATAGATCCGATAATTTCTTAAATATACAATTTATTTTAAGGTTAATCTTACTCAATATCCTTTTGACGAATATCCAAAACTTGTGTCGGGTGGTGCCGTCTTATTCTCTAAGCGAACAATTCAAGAATTATTCTTTGCCATTCAACATACTCAATTGTATATATTTGACGACGTTTACACAGGTCTATATAATCAATAATATGTTTTAAATATTACGTTGACAAATTTCTAAATTTTGTTTATATATATTGATTTATTTGAGGAGAAGTATCAATATTAACTAAATAAATAGATTATTAATGTTATAATTAATTAATATTATTATTATGATCAATTCAGCGAATCAAAATTCTTGATTAAGCCAATATTAATTATTGCAGGGTATAAAAAACTAATCTTTTTAATATAGTTCAAATTAAGGAATATTGACAAATTTGTTGGGCATTCAACCGCAGCCAAATCGATATTTCATAAGCAATCTATTTACCACGCAAATTTTGAATACAAAGAAGAAAATTAAATTGATTAATATAAATGGATGGTGGAAATGGGTGATTGGTGCAATGGATTTCAGCCCGGAAATGTTGCGCCAAAAATATGCTCAATCAAAAAATTTATATTAAAATATTTTATGAATTTTTACTGGATTATTTTAATTTATTATTTCATTCCATTGTTGGATCACTTTTGGCTAGCCAAAATCAGTTTTGGCTAGCCATAATCAGTTTTGGCCGAAAATCGGCCAAAATCAGTTTTGGCCGGCCAAAATCAGTTTTGGCCGGTAATCAGTATTGGCCGCAACATGTCTACTTTAAAATCCAAAAATTCCCATTTTTTAATTTTTGGAGGGCTGAAATTTATTTTATAAAATAATTTTATTTTAAACATTTTATACTTTTGTTTTTCATTTTCTTTATTCTCATCAGTTGATTCAATCAAATGTATTCTCCTTTAAATTAATATAAGTTTTATTGTCAAAAAGGCAAAGGTCTAAAAATGTCGTCAAAAAAATTTTTTTTTATATTTTTCTTAAATTTGTTTATGTGGGTTTTCGTGGGCCTAGAACAAGAATCTGACATCCATTTTGTCATATATGGCATCTTGGTAAGATAATGCCGACTTTTACCAAGAAAAATCAATGGGGAGACTAAGGGCAATTTTGGTGAAAAATAAAAATTTTACATAGATCATACTAACTTAAAATTGCGTATTATCATCAAAAAATGGGACCATTCAATTCGGCACGATGAACTGTATCGATTAAGCTATAATATCTATGTATTTTCACCAAAATTGCCCTTGGTCCCGCATCTTTGCGTTTCCTTGGCAAAAGTCGGAATTATATTACCAAGTTGGAAAATATGACAAAATGGATGTAAGATTCATGATTTACGACCTAGAAAACGCCAGAAACTATAAATTTAGAAAAAACAAAAAAAAAATTTTTGAGACCATAATTCTAGACCTTTACCGTCAAAAAATTAAATTAAATTAAATTAAATTACTTCGAATTAATGCCGTAAAATTCAGTATCTGGTAAAAAAAATTCATCAGTGGAAATATCTTTTTTTAAATTTTACCTCGATTCGATAATAATAATGGGAATGGAAGAGAAATTTGAAAAATATTAATGAAAATTAAAATAATTAGAGAAGATTGGTTCATTATAGATATTAAATTAATAATTGAATGAATATTTTAAAATTAAAAGAATTTTGGATATCTAATCGATTTATGGTTATGGGATATTGGCATAATGGATTGCCCATATTTCCCTCCTCCTTAGCTGGCGCTCAAAATCCAGACTCTCTCACATTCGCCCATTTTTTCATTGATTCAATATTCAATATTGATAATAATGGATGAATTGAATTAAAATTTTCTAATTGGGGGTGTTCTCCTTAAATCGATTGAAAAATCAAAATAATTTTTTGATCGAATTGAACAGCGGATTTTTTTGATTCTCAAAATTTACATCTGATTTGAAAAAAAAACTAAATGATTTATATTTGCAATTTTATAAACAATCAAAAATGTGGACTAAATTAAAAACATTTAATTAATATTTGGAAAAAATTCTTACAATAATTTTAAGATATAAAAATTGAATTTTTTTTCTCCTATTTTTCTCGATGAAAATGGAACGTGGCTAAGAATTTACAACTAATTTCTAAAGACAGATTGTCCTCTGGAATTCAATTCGCATTCATCTCAAATAGACGAAACTTGATGTTTCATAGAAGGACTAGGTAATTCTTTTGATGCACCCTTCGAAAAAAAAGGAATTAATTACACCAAAAATTGAATGCAATATTTCTTGAAAAACATAAAAATGAATTTTGTTCAAAAAATTATTTATTTATATTTTAAACATTTATTTTTTTTAAGAAAGAATATATATTTTTAAATTTGCAACTCCAAAATTTGAAAATTTATTCGTAAAATTTTTCGCTCATTCATCAAGTTTGCCAGACATCGCCACTCCACTCATAATATTTTTACGGAAGTGGATATTTTGGCGGAAGTGCATTTGAATTAGCAGGAGCATCCACAGCCACTTGCTGCTGATAAAGTTCGCGAACCTGAAATATTTGTAAGAGGGAATTACAATTTATTTTTTATTAATTATATTTTAAATTGTTTAAGGCAATTTTAATAAAAAATTTTAATCGTTTGAATTTTATTAAATTTAAAAATGAAAATTACCTTGCTCCAAGTGTCGACTACCATGAAAATAAGGAAAAAAGCAATTAATGATAAGCCAATGATGGAAAATGTGCCAACAATATTAGAGAGGTCATTTTCGAGAGACATTTTAAAAATTAGTAGAAATAATTGAAATTAAATAAATTCTAAAATCAGATTAAATTTAGTGAGAAAACTTTTATTTCCAAATTTCGCTAAATTTGCTTATTGTTGAATATTTCAATGTTTGGAGGGAAGCTAATGAAACATTATTATTATTTAAATTTTTAATTGAAAGTTTTTGCGGCGGAAATTAAGGCAGCTTTTGGTTTTCAAATTTCAAATTTTGGTCTTTGCCTGCAAGGCTAATAATTGTCTTAGACGAGAGGAAGAATGAATGAATTTGAGGCTTTTGGAAGGAATGTGAAATAATGACTCATTTTGATTATTTAAACCAAGGAAAAATATTTTTCCGCAGGCTTCAATCTTCATGATTATTAACCATTTTTCATCGCAATTGAATAAACCAATAAAATTGTCCATTCCTATTTTATTCCTTTGAATTTCCCCCTCGTTTTTTGTTGAGAATTTGGCCAAAAGCCTTTGAAAGAAAATAGAGAGATTGGGAAGATGGTTCAAAAGAAAGGAATAATTAATAAATAATCTATAATTCTGATTGGTATATGGGGAATAATCATTTTATCCAATTATTATACTAATGTCTCACCAAATTAATTTAAATATTTTGTCTGGAATGAATAATAATTCTCTGATCTTATAAATTTATTAGAAAAAATGGCAATTTTGGGGAAGAAAAGCGCACAAAATTAAACATCTTTAGTCATTTTTTCGATATTAGAAGATTGAAATGAATAATGATGAATGGATTGAATTTGAGAATTTATATAATTTCATTTTACAGGCATTAGAAGAGGCGGAAGAGGATTTCTTTTTTATTAATTTAATCAAAATTATAAAAATTACTAATTTTAACTTATTCTTTTCTTTCCCATTACTAATTCCAAGAGTTGTTTGCGCGGGGAAAACCGGTCGCCTTTGTTAAAAAAAATATTTTGTCTATAAAATAGTCAAACAATTACTAAAAATTTTAAAAAATTCGGTCATATGAATTACTAATATTTTTTTTATAAAAGAATTGAATCGATAAATTTAGGTAAAATTTAGAACAAAACTAAACATATATTCTCATATTAATTGATAATATTTTTTAAATTTATTTTCCGTTAATACATTTCATTTCACATTGGATTTTTCAAATCGATTGAATTTGGAACAAACATCAAAATGACTTACTATTGAATTGTACCGTGATTTTGGGCCTAAAATTTTCAGAATTTTAAAAATTATTTGGATAAAAATAAAAAATTCGCATTGAATTAAATAATTCGAATGGAAAAGTAGCTGGCAATTTGTGAATTGCCAAGATTGCTCGCGGGCATTCCAGGGATTGTCCAATTCCCAATGTTTCCCGCAACATCTATGATTTATAAAAAAAAATTGATTGAAATTCCGGGTACTTTTAAATATCAATCATCAGTCTATAATAGGTTGATTACAATCGGGTTAAAAAAAAACATTTAAATAATACAATTTTAAATAACTCTCGTCATAAATTTTCAACCGTCAGTTTTGTATTTCCAATTAATCACTTTTCACTTCATCATCATCTGGATTTCCCGTCATTTGTTGATCACATTCGGGCAGATTATTTTCCAAAATTTTCTCCATATCTAAAGAATGTTATTATTCACAATTTTTAAGCTATCAATTATTTTCTAAATTTATATTAATTAAAAATTTCTGATTTTAATTGTTCACTTTTATCTTGAGGCACTTTCAATTGGCATTTGCCTTTCAGAAAATCAAGTAAGCCTCGGGCTGTTGGTCTATCCACTGGCTCTTTGATGAGAGTTGCCTTATTTATTTGGTTTAATCCGATTGGAAAAATTAAATTGAATATGTTGCATTTATAATTTAATCAAATAAATTCTTTGTATTATTTTAATATTCAATTTTTAATTTTTGTATCAAATAGGAAAACAATGAAAAAAATATTAAGAAGCGAAAATTTATATTAATATAATTTAATTCCTTTAATAGCTTAAATAATTGTTTATTATTTTATTTTCAAATTTATAAATAAATTTCTTAAATGTTTTCTTAAATTGCAATAATTGATGATATAATAAATAATATTTTACTACTTGCAATATTTCGAATGATTCTGGAAATGTTTCGCGTATTGTTGTAAGAATGCTGCGAAGGGGATCATTTTTATTTTCAATGTTGATGAGTCCATCGCCATATCGACAATTTTTCCAGACCCATAAAAAGGCTATATCGGTAGAGATCTAGAATTGTCATCAGAAATTTACATTTTCGAGTAATTTATGGTCCTGGCCCTGATCATGAATCTGGAATACCCTTTGATATATCTTGAATTTTGATAGGAGACGCCAATGCTCTTTTTTTATTACCAATCTAATTAAGGTTTGCCGACATTTGCGCCGCCGATATTTTTGATGTCGACTTTTGCGACATAGCCTTTTGCGCATTGGTTATATGTTTATGGAATTATGGAATTTAATATTGAACTTTATGCTCAAAAAGAAATATTTGTTTTGAACATTTTTGAGTTTAATTCGATATTTAATAATAATAATATTACTTTTTCGATGGTTATAAAAAAATTTTTGAAAATTTACCTTGGTGTACTTTGTATATTTTCTTTTTAAAAGTTGACATTGCCTTACCAAAATAATAAGATATAACAAAGTGGGTATCAGATCCGTGTTCAAAGCCCAAAATTACTTTAAAATTAAAACAAGTGGCTCCTTTGTTTTGCTGGAAATCTATTGGAGACGATAAGATCATATGCAGCAATGTCATTCCCACAGACCAAATGTCGGATTTTGTTGAAAACTGTGTACAATTCAATTTTTTCATCAATATTGGTCGTCTCATATAATACGATGAATTTCATCTGAAATGTTGAAATTATATGAAAATTTTAATTGGAAATGGAATGGAGTTGAAGTGGAAGCGTGTCGAAGGCACGTGGGCCCGGCCGAAGGCCGTAAGGTGCGCGGGATTAAGGTGGATAAAGGGGGATTAAGGTGAATAAAGAGGGATTAAGGGTCAAAATGATGGGATTAAGCTGGAAATTGAGTCGGAAGTGAAGGAGAAGCGTGCGGAAAGCAGGTGAGCTTGGCCGAAGGCCGTAAAATTCTCGGGATTAAGCCGGATAAAGGGGGATTAAAGCGGATTAAGAGGGATTAAAACCCAGTATTGCAGATCAAACTACGGTAAATTTAAAGGACCATACATTTTGGTCGAATAATATTGGTAGATTATTTATAATCGTACTCGATTTACCCTTAAAAAGATTTTCTGCTACACTTTATATTTATTTATATTTATCCGTAGTTGCACCCTATATGAGAGGGGATGATGATAGAAACAAGCATGTAGTATCTGGGCTGAATTGCCTAGCGACCTTTTGGAAAGGCCAGCAATTGAAAGCACTCAGCTTAGATCGACCAAGAGAGCACGAAGTACTAACTGGATGGTGTCTTTGAGGCTGGGTTGACTAGCATGCTTTAGGAAAAGCATGTATTATGCCAACTTAACTCGGAATGACCAAAAAATGCACTGTATGTGTGTGAAAATGCTGTAAGTGGTGAGAATTATGGTGGAATAGCGCTTTGAATGCCTATGTGAAGAAAAAGTTGAAATCAAAGAGCCACAGCCTAGCCACATGGGATGCAAAATATCGTAAATGAATCACAAACCAGATCCCAAAACCCGAAACAGTTTTAAACCTAGACTAACGCGAATTATCTCTCATTCTCATCATTTTTCGCGCAAATTTAATTAATGAAATCAAATGAATTTCCACTTTTTTAGAAATAATGCCAAAAAGAGTGGAAATTCGGAGGAAAAAACGTGCGCAACATTATGCAGTCGAAAAACAAAATAAAGTGACATTGACAACAAAATGCAATTGCATTGCGAATACGGAAAAGCCCATCAATCCAATCCATCCAATTACTTACAATTCCGAAAAATATTCATTTATCGGCTCCAAAAATAAAGACCAACTCGACGCATATTCCATTATGGTGAAATTATTTATTAATTAAATTTTCTATTTAATTTCATTAGAATGGATGCGGTGAAGTACATCGAAAACGCCTCAAATTGAAAACGATTCTCATATATTGCAAAAACAGGACCAACCATTCTTGCCATTTTGCTCTTATGATCAAAAAGGCTGACAATTTGTACAATGTTTTCCAACATGGAGAACATGTGCATCCAGTAAATTGGCGAGGTAGATTTTAATGATTTTATTAAATCAAAGTTTTTTACAGTAGGGAAAATGAAGGAATTCCGACCTGACAAAAATATGGCCTTCCCTTATGAAAATGCGCCGCCAGAATACATTTCGAATTTTGGTCATAAATTTTACATAAATGAAGATCAAATGGACCTTGATCAATTGGATGGTCTCCGCACGAAATACCAATGCAAAAAATCGGAAAATTTATGGACCATTCGAATATGGCGTTGTGAGAATTTCCGTAGTAAAGGATGTCCGTTCGTCCTTTCTGCAATTGCCAATGATAAAAGATATGCAAGGAATTTTCATGTTTATGAGCATGAACAGCATAGTGAATTGTGCATGCCGCCAATGAAGAGTAAAAATGGGATTTAAAATGAAAATTAATTGATTTTTTAGCTATCATAAAAGCCAACAAAGGAGGAAGGCCAAAGAAAAGGATGCCGCCAAGCCGAGCAAAGAAGAACACAGAATAGAATGTTTTCATTCATTGTTCACACTAAACTTAACCCAAACGGCCCTCTTTAGGGCCACAAATTTAATGAGTAAAGTGAAAGCCTTGGTTCTATTGAATATTTTTGAATAAATATTTCATATTTTTTTTAAATTTTGTTTCTCATTTAAGAGGGATTAAGGGTCAAAATGGTGGGATTAAGGTGGGGAAAGGGCCGACCGTGGGCGACCTGGTCCGCTACATAGGAAAATTATGAAAAAGTTTTTTGGTCCACCCCGCGCGGAGATAATCCGCGGAGTTTGCTCCGCTCCCCCCAAAAATGCACTTTTGTGATGACCTCGCGGTTTTTCCGGATCGGGTGGAGCTTTTGAGACCGGGTTTTTTGCATTACGCTATGCAGAATTTGATGGGACAACATCCTGTCCAAAGCTTTTTTTGAATTTCGACCCCTGCTCCGCGGTATGACCCAAACCGGTTTTGAAAAATCCGACTAGAATGGATGCGAATCCCCAAAAGTGCCAGAAAACGTTGAGCTGGCATTTTGGTCTGGGAAGATGGGCAAACATTTACTAAAATAGCTATCGATTGACACCAAGATCGCCCAAATCGGTTGGGTTTAAGGGGTTCAAAATCCGTGACAAAAGTGAAACCGCGGTTTTCCCTATAACTTTTCCACAGCATATCTGGCTTCAAAATGATTATTGGAACGAGATATTGGTATCATTGGATAGGGCTTGGATCGTAGATTTGGAGAAAGTTTTTATTTTTTCGAAAACGGTTTGCTCCGCGGAGTTATGGGTGCGCGAAATCCGCGGTTTGGCCATAGGGGGATTAAGGATAAATGAGATGCAAATGGTTTGAAAATAGGCTCATTCGATTCGCAATAGTCGATTTAGTCTGTAAAATTTTAATTTCGGCTCAATCTGATGGGTATAAACTATGGTTAAACCGGTTTGAAATTTCTTAAACCGAAATTTTTAAACGGTCATAACTATGGTTTTAAATGGATTATTTTGGGCTGAAATTGAAATTTCATAGACTAAATCGACCATTCTGAATCGAATGATATATATATCAATAGGGAAAATTTAAATTTTGAAAAAAAATTTTTCGAAAAATTAGCAAAGGGTCCCCCCTTTGGTCTGACATTGGCCAAATGGATTTTTGGCCATATCTCGAGTAATATTGGGTTTGGATTTGATTTTTTTTCCATTATCAAATGTAGAATTTAATGGCGTTGTGCACAAACATAACGGGAAGGAAATTGAGCGGGGAAAGGAATGGAAATCGCCGCCATCATTTGGCAGCATGCAAAGAATGGAGAAGGCTGGTGAGGGACCCTCACAGTCAGGCTGCCCTCATTCAACAAAATCGAAGCCCACGGGCATCACGCAAAGAGAGGAGGAGGCTGGTGGGGAACACCCACAGTCAAACTGCCCTCGCATAAAACAGCTGAGAAGAGGCATGCGTTCATCGCGTGCTAATCCTCAATGAAAACTTCGCATGAAAATGTGAAATGGAAAATGGGCGGGACCCGCTATCTGGGAAATTATATAAGTAGCCCAATAGTACCCCAATCCATCTTCCTTCCCCAAGGAACTGGCAGTCATTCCAAAATTTCAACAAATTCCGGCGACTCAATTTATTCCAAAAACGAATTGCACATAGTGCTCAGCGCAACAATAATTCACAACAACAACAAACTGCAAACAACAGCAATGAACCAATCCTCCAATCAACAGACCTGTGGTGGCGACCGATTGGCCCCGTGTTCGACCTGTGGTGGCGTCTCGGGAATGGCACGACGAGATCCTATCGAGGCGGGCGATGGACGACCTGTGGTGGCGCCATCCAACCCAGCTGGTAGCTCGGCCATGCCATTTGGTTTTGGTCCTAGCTCTGGTTGCGGTTGGGTGAAGTATAGCATGACCTGTGGTGGCGGCTTACATCCCCATGTTGGAATTGGGAAGAAAAATGCGCTTCCCCACAATGTGCAAACCGTTCAAAACGAAGAAATATCCGCCCAAGAATCGATGGAAGAAGGGATGATCAACCATTCAAGGACTGATCAACAAATTTTGGACGACAAATGGCCCAGCAATGCCATCACACCAAATTGCCGACCCAAATCCGAATTGCACCCAGTGCTCAGTGAAATAAACACTCAAGGTATGCCGAGTTTGAACCCATTGGCCAAAACCAATGGATGACGGAAGCAGTTCCATGTATTATCCCAAATTGGAAGTAAGCCCAAATGCCGGATTAACCCCCCGCGCATATTTGGAAGTCCACAAACGGTTCAAAACCATGCACAATCAACTGAATGTGTCAAATCCAAACCATTCAACGAAACCCCAGAAAGATTTGCATCATTGAGCGACCTGCCCAATCAGTGTTGCGAAAAGTCACCTCTGGGATGGACTACCCATCCGCCCTTCACTGCGTATCCGGATGGTGAGGATGAAGCCTTGGGACGGATTAACCCCAAGATGGCACTGGTTAATATCCCACAACGAATCATCGACGCGATATTGGCCAAGGAACTTGCCAAAGTAGCATCCCATCCTCCGGATGGATGTATCGGTTGTGAAGAAAGGCAACTTTCGGATCGATCATGCATTCACGGTCTGGCACCGAATGCCAGTGGTAGCACCAAGCCTCCTGGTCTCAATTGGTGGCCAGGAGATGAAATTGGAGAAGGTCATACTCCAAATTGTGCGGGAAGGACACAAATCAAACCCATTACTGGTAGCAAATGGTTGCTCACTAGTAATGAAGACCTTTCACCCCCATACAAAAATAAAAAATCCATTACTAATTTGTTCATTGTGGTCATTATTCAATTTATTATTGACATCTTTGGAATTTTTCTAAATTCCGCAGTTGTCTATATCACCATAAAACACAAGTAAAATTTTAAAAAATATTTTAATTAATTTAATAATCCCAGGCAACTCCGCAAGCTTTCCGGTTATATTTTGGGCGCCATTTGCTTCTACGATGCACTTTATGGGATCAACGGAATAATTCCTTTTGTAACAATGTCCGCCCAATTTCAAATTCCTTTGTCCATTTGCTTTTTTCTCCAATCCCCAACTCCATTTATTGTCTTAAATTCCAATGTGTTAATGCTTTTCTTGGGTCTGGAAAGATCGCTGGCCGTTCTATTGCCAATTTGGTATGAAATTATTGATTAGAGTATAATCTCAATTCCAAAGGCATTTTTCTATTAATTCTCAATCTCTACAATTAAAATATGCCATCTTTATTTTGTTCATCACATTTGCCGGCAATTTTATCATTTTCTTTCTCATCTACGACTATGTTACGAGGACAGAAACTCCTCAAAAGTTAGTTTTTTATTCCATCTAAATGTATTCTTCTTTGTAAATTAGGCTCGTATATTGCCTTGTTTCGGACATTCTCCAAGGATTTGCTCTCACATTTGGCGCCAACCTCGGCTTAATTACAAATTTGATGACAATCGCCGTTTATTTGCTCCTTTGGATTTCAGTTAAATGTAGGAAAATATAAATTGAGGTCATTGTCTAATTTCTCCATTTTTCAAGTACGAAAATTGAATGATGCTGATGTCAATCAACGAATAAACAAATCCATTTTTGTGTTAATCACCATCTATTTATTGCTCTGGTCGATCAGCATTCTTTTTAGCAGCATTCTTATCCCTAATTCCACGCTGGATCCAAAATTCAAAGTTTTCCTCTCTCGACTCTTCGTTCAATTGAATCGGCTGGCAACCGCCTTGAATGCTCCTGTCCTTTATTTTTGCAGGTAATCAAAAAAGTTCAAGGAAATTGATTTTTAATATTTGCTTTTTTTTCAGTTCGGAATATCGAACATTTTTCAGGAAAGATTTCAAAATTTTGGGTCATCCTAATTTGGATATTTCAAGCCGAAACAATGACATTTTGAGACAACAATCACCAAGGGTCAATAATTTCATGATGATGACCACAATTTCCTCCCCAAATATTGGCCATTCGTTACCAATAATAAATTAATAAAAAATATTTTATGAAAATTTATATTTATAATTGTAATTGCAAATCATTTTTTTTGTCAATTTGCAATTTTATGTAGAATAAATATTGTATATATTTTATTTATTAAATATCAATTACCAATTTAAATTGTATTTTAAAAATAAACATTTTTAATAAAAATTTTATTCTAGTCTCTAAAATTAACAAGTATTATCCATTATCATTAGGATAAATAGAATGGATATATTTAACTGTTTTATATTCAATCGACATCATCATATCAACTTCTTCACTCATCCATTTAATTAATTCATATCCAATTCATTTTTGTGCATATTTCAACTGCAACAGGTTTTGCATTTATCACTGTGCTTGCAGCCTTGTCCCTTGCATTCTTTTCCATTTGAACATGTGCATGTTAGGCAGGAGCCAGCACTGTTAATTTATTAAAATTTTGTAAAATCTTCAGTCTCTTTTTCTTCTTATTAATATTCTAAAATACCTTACTTTTTAATATTATTAAAAAATATTTTAGTATTTTTTTATATTAAATATTTACTCACTCTACTCCGAATTGAAAAACGGCGATGTCGATTAAGACAATGACCAGCAAAAGAAGAAGCAAAATTTGCAATTTTTGGCGATTGAATTGAATTTTTGGAACCATATTTGGGCGAATTTTTAATTTAATTTAATGATTGGAATGAATTGTGAATTGAATTTGATGGCATTTTCCATCCATTTTTATAGTCGAATTTATGCCCTTTATATTTGTCGCATTTTTAATTCCCTTCTCCCTTATTAAGCTACATTCACACAAACGGAGCCAATGCGTTGGCTCCGTTTGTGTGAAAGTAATTTTAACCGTAAAATTATAAGAGCAGACGGCAAATGAATAAATATTAATTTATTTTAAAAAATCAGACGAACATTTTTTACCAATTTTAATAAGTAAATATGCCCAAAATGAAATAAATTATTTAAAACATTTCTGTAAATTTGGACAGCTGGGAGAAATTAATAGAGTAGAGGATTTCGCTACATTTCATCAATTATGGTTGATTTCAAATTATTAGTTGAAATAATTCTTCGAGTCGCAAAATGGAAATGCATTTAAATTTTTATAAAAGGAAAAGTCTTAGGTTTTATTTTTAGAAATTATTCGATTTTCTCGCGGATTTTAATTGCGACCAAGGCTGGAACAGGAACTCAAAAAAATCAGAATCGGAATTTACTTCGGAAACGGAATTTGAAATTTTTTCGGATTCGGAATGGACTTAAACACCGGAATTCCGGTTTTCGGAATCGAAATTCTCAATTTTTCAAAAAATTTTAAATCCATCAAAAAATGGAAAAAACTGAGAAAACAAAAAAATAAATTTTTATTGATAAAAATTATTTTCAATGATATTTCAAAAAATAAAATGCAATATATAGAATTCTGTTAAATAAATGGTCTGGCTTATAATTTTGTCACAAAATATTATCAATAAAATCCCAGCTGAATGAATTTCTTCGTTCAAATTTTTTTGTCATTGTTCATAAGATTTTGTTTGATATTTTTAAAAACAAATTAATTAAGTTGTTTATTTAATTGGGCACACTGATAAATGATTATTTTAAGTGCGGCTCTTTCTCTGCTTTTATTTATTATTTGACCAATTTTATCAAAAAACTCTCAAGAAACTCCAGAATATTGAATTTGTTCATTGTTTTTTTATTCTTAAGGCCAATGTAAAAATATCTATTTGCTGATTCAATTAAAAAATAAATTAGATGAACAAAATATGAAGAAGTTTAATTAAAATTGGAATTCGTTTCAAAAATTATCCAAATTTTTGGATAAAACTTTTTTTCAGAAATTTTCGGAAATCGACCACTTTTCGGAATTGGAATGGAATTCAAACACCGGAATTTTGGCTCTTGAAATGGGGAATTCGCAATTCCGGTTCCATCTTAATTGCGATGCAGCAGCTTTGAAGCTGAACTGCTGTTGCCCATATTAATTGAATGGATGCAAGACCTGAGCATTGATCAACATTCAAAAAACAAATCACAAAAAACAAAATATAAAATTGCCTTCGATCAAATTCGGGTAAAATTAGCGTTGCTGGCTGCGCTGCGCATTGCAGGCAAGTAGAGGAGAGGGAAAGAATATTGGCCATCCAACAATAAATCCATCTATATTCTTCATTTCATCCTCTCCATTTTTCATTTCTCTGTGAAAATAAGAGTGGCGCCTGCGGCATTTATCGAATTGTATTGACCATAAAATCGATGGAAGGAGTAGGGCCAAATCGGCCTCTCGCCCTCTAAAATCAATAGGCGGAGTACCATTAATTCCATTAAATCATATGCCGAAAAAACCGCTCGCTTCCTCTCAGACTCAACTTCCTCCTTTCACATCCCGATTAAAAAACCAAACCCCTAATCTATTTGCAAAAAAATGGATAAAAAGAGGATTGGCATCAGATGCGCCAGGCGGACGGCCTCAATAGATTTCGAATATTGACCAATATAAAAATTGTACCGGACATTTGGAGACAAGCAACCGCGCCATTCATTTACCTCCAAAATACAAAAATTTTCCCTACTTCTTAGGAACCCGACCCGAAGGGTTCCGGTTCGGGTTTTTTTCGGGTTCCCGAACCCGCGAATCCGACCGAGGCGTCTTGCCGACCTCTAAAAAACACCCGACCTGTTCATTTCTCATAATTTTCAGAAAAGAAACCATCCACGTGTGGCCAACTTTCCTATACAATTAATATTGTAATTATTGCCAACAATTTCGTGCAATTATTTATCATGAAATTTTCGTCAATTTTCGATTGTTTCTCCCGGATTACACTTTTACGAAGTTCCTTTGCTTTTGTCCTCATCTTCTACTCTTCAAATCGTTGCTGCTTCGCCATGCAAGGTGTGTTCTGTGAGTTTTTAGGAAATAATTTAATTTGACAAAAAAAATCACGAATTTTCGAAAAATTTTCTTGGAGAAAAATCGGCATTTTTGAGGCAAAAAATGGCCGCATACATTTTTGAACACTTCCTCATTAAGATATATTAGCCTAAACTTTTTAATCCAAATGAAGAAAGAAGGAAAAATTGGGATCTGAAATAACGGGGAATTTATAATAGTGCCAGAATTCAATTTATTCAAATATTTAAAATGGTAGCAAAGAAATACAAAAAATAATAATCTAAATTTATCTGATTTTTAACGCATTTGTATTTAATTTTTTAAAAAATAAATTATTACAACAGATTCATTTGCCTCAAACATTCCTCCAATCAGCGGTAATAAATGGAAACAATTGGGTGAAGGTCAAAATCCATTCCGAAATAATGGTAGCGGCATTACCGGCACCAAAAATGTTTTCGAAATGTCCACTCGAGCAAAACAATTTCGGCCAATCAGTTTTGCCTTGTCGAAACCAATTCCAACTGTCGCATTGCATCCGAATCCGACACAAAACGCAATAACTAAAAACAAAAATGATGAGGAAATTGAAAAAGAAGAAAAATTGAATCCAATTTCAGTGGATGATGAAAAAGTAAAGCAGCTTCTTCATGGATTTTTTGGAATTGAATTTGGACAAAGCAAAAGGTTAACAAAAAAAAAACAAAAATATTGAGACTATTAAATTTTACTAATTGGATAGAGCTCGTCAAAATGGCTTTGACTGATTTATAATTTATCATCAAAATTAAATTGTATTAAACCATTTAAAACGATTTTCATTTTTCGTTCAAAACTATATTATCAATTATCATTAATTAATCCTTAAAACCAATATCAAAGCGATGCGTCTTTGTCTTTGATGAGTTTTTATCAATTAGGTGGTGGGGGGATATAATGCAAATTAATTCAATTTTAATTTATGCGTTAAATTTTTAATCCAATTTTTTAAATTTTTATTTTTTATCCAAAATTTTTAAATTAACAAATTGATTAATTGACAATTATAAATTCTTTAATTACTTCCATGAATTCTTTATATTAATGACTGAAACAATATTTTTACCTCTAAATTTTTGCCCATTTTTTTCAGTGGACAATTTTCTCCCACTACAATGGCTGCTGGTCTCAATATTCAATCATTGCATCAAGAATTGCTTCTCATTTCCCTTAAATTATCCCACTTGAGCAAATCATTGGATGAAATGCAAAAATTAATGAATTATGATGAAACATTCCTCAAAAAATTGGGAACACTTTGTGGAGTAGCATATTGCCAAGCGGAAACGGAATGGTTGAGGGAAAGAAAAATGAAAAATTTAATCCATGAGTATGTTAACCTTGTAGAATTAATACAAATTTATCTGGACATTCTTCGGTGAGAAAATGGAAAATAAGATAGACTTATTAGTGACAGATGGAATTAAATTTACCCAACTGAATTTTGCCCATTGAATTAATTTTTAAATAAATCTAAATTTAGTTAATTTGGTATAATTGTTTTGTAAATGAATGGGGTGTATTTAATAGAGAAAAAATTAAAATATTTGGAAAAAATTGTCGAAAAAATTTCTGAAATAAAACTGCAAAATAAGCTAAAATAGGACTATTCTTTTTTTTTATTTAGAATATTCTGGCGAATTATATTTCTCTGATCAATTATTTTAATATTAAAAATTATATAGACAGAGTTCAATTCAATGATATAAAAGTAAAAAAAAAAGTATATGTAGTTTGGAAAAATTTAATTGATCTATTTTTAAAGTGTGATGGGGCCCAACGAAAATGATTGGAGATTTTTTGACTATTTTGAGGGAGAATGCGATCGGCATAATAATAATTGTGCATTTTATGTATTAAAATCTATAAAGAAGAAACAGTTGATGGTAATTTTCCGAGGCAGTAATGGGAATAAACAATTGGCAGTGCAAGGATGGGATTCATTAAGCCAACAAAATGGATCCCCATTTGACCCTGAATTAAAGGTAATATAAGAATGAGAAATATTTTGAATAATTTGTTGGCATAATTTTGATTCAATTGAAAAATATATTTTATTAATATGGTTTGCTTTTTCCTTTATTAATTAATTCAATGCTCAATAATGTTCGAATTAGCATTATATCAGTGGAAAAGGATGGGGGACGATGATAAAAATTAGAGTTAGGCCAAGAACATCGGGCGGGATCCTTTTCGGGATTTCCCGAAAATTCCCGTTGCCGAATTTTCCAGAATTAAAAACACATGGGAATTTCGGGATTCTGGAATTTTTAAAAGCAGTGAAAAAAGCGAAAAAAAATTTTATTGGTAAAAACAAATCAATATTTTATTAGATTTAGTACTCAAGCTTATTTTTGGGAATTTGCGATTAGAAAAATCAACCTTTCTAACCTTAATGTCCCCAATTCACGAAAATACCCTAAGTTTTTGATTCGGATCGGGAATTTTCTGGAATTCCCGCTTCCCATCCGAATTTCCCGAAAATTAAAAAATTCTTCGGGCGTAATCCGTAAGGCATTTCCCGAATCATTCCCGACCCTTTTATTGAAAGGTCCTTTCCGAACTCTAGTAAAAATTAATAAATATTTGTTTTGATCTAATTGAAAAAAAAACTTTTATTTATCACTTAAATCTCCCTATTATAAATAATTTTTAAATTTCGAGTCTGGATAAAATAATTATTAAATTATTATTTTATAATTTAATTTCCCAATTCACAGAATGATCCAAAAAGAGTGAACAGCTATTTTCTGAAGGCTCATAAAACTCTATGGAAGAGAGTTTCTTCGCTACTTCAATTTTCATCTCACAAAGTAAACTTAATGGAATGACTTAAAAAATACTTAAAAATTATTTAAAAATATTTTATTATTTTATTAATTAAAATAATTTTCCGTAGGACTATCATGTCACATTCAGTGGCCATTCATTGGGCGGCGCATTAGCCACATTGGCTGCCATCCAATCTGTCCATTCCGGCATATTACCCACCCAAAATGTCGAATTATTCACTTTTGGTCAACCTCGGGTTGGCAACTACCATTTTGCCAAATACATTGATGAAAAACTACCAAATAGGTAAAAAATTAACCCATGATGGCATTTTTGCCTTAATTCTCATTCATTTGGCTCATTCAAAAAAAATTATTTAGCATTCGTGTCACTTATGGCCAAGATCCAGTGCCCCACCTGCCACCCAGTGACCATGAATTGGTCACATTCCTTTCACCAAATCATATTTTGAATTGTGATGGAAGATGCCAATTAGGAAGCAAAAGTTATCATCATGGCATTGAAGTTTGGTAAGGAAAAAAATTGTAATATTGGAATAACAAATGTTTTAATTTAGAAAAATTTAATAAATAAAATTGCAAAAATTTAAATCTTCGACTTTTTTGAACTTGTGATTTAAATACTAATTGGGAAATGTTGAAGAATTTAGAAAAAAAAACATTTTAATTGCCTTATGGAAAATGCCTTTCTGAAGACTTAAATTTCAAATTAAGAAAAATTTTATATCTTTCAAAATTACAAAATTTTGATAAACTTAATTAAATTAAAATAAATTGCTTTTTTTCAAGAAAATTATCAATTAAAGAATTAAATTCAGGTATGAAAATGGAATGGAGAATGTGCCAAAAATAATTTTTGATTCTGATAGGCAGGACAATGCGAATTCCTGGGATCGGTGGAAAAATTGGACCAAATCATTGGGTGACCTATTCTCGAATGTGGCCAGCACTTATCAACATCATCAAGCCTATATTCCATGGGAAAATTGTTTGAAGAAATGATGACAAATTGGAAAAATTCAAAATGTCGTTTATTTTTCCATTTCGATTTGTTAAATTTTTACATTTTTATTGTATAAATATTACACTTATTTGGGTATTTAAAATATTTTTGTCATTTTTATGTATTTTTATAATATTGAAATAAAAATTATTTCATAAAATAATTTATTCAATCCATATGAGAATTACCAGTTAAAACTACATTCAATTCCAAAAAATCAGAAAAAAAACAATTTTAGAGGACAGTTTATATTACCTCCCGAATTAATTTTGGTTGCTTATTTGTTGAGTAAACCAAGAAAATTTATCAGAAATTGAAATGAAATGATTGAAATGTCCTCATAAAAAAACTCCATGGACAATAAAATAGTTCAAAAAACAATTGAGTCTATTCATAAGAATTAGTAATTCTTAAAATTCACTCCTAAATCCATAAATCTTCATTTTTATTTTTCATTGCCTTGAGGATTTAATCAAAATCATCTGTCTACTTATTTATTAGGTAAATGTGCACACTTATTGACAGTCAGTAATAATTTTTAATCCACCATTTCCTCTCATTTAAAGATTTACACTAAAATCCATTTGAGGACCATTAAAATTACATTCACTAATCCATTGCTTCATATTTTCATAGTCTTTTAAGAAGTTTCACTTTCATAGTCTTTTAAAAAGTTTCTCCTTTTAATTTTTGGAAAGAAGGAATAGAAAAGTCAAAAACTTATTTCCTCTTTGGTTCAATTGAAAATGAAAATGTTGAAAAATTTTGTTTTCGAATCCAATAAAATTTATGCACTCGAAATTTGCATATTATTTAGTATTTTCAAGTGAATATATAAACTTTATTTTTTGAATATTTATTAACCATTATATAATTTTCAAAGGTATAATCTGATTTGGAATTGGTAAAAAATTTATGACTAAAATAGCTCCAAAATAGGCAAAGATTGGGCATTTTTCTTTGTTATTTGACCATAACTTCTTGGCTTTTGATTAACTATTTCCATGATAAAATGCTCTA
The DNA here is from genome assembly GCA_030063045.1 of Pratylenchus scribneri. Taxonomy (NCBI): domain Eukaryota; kingdom Metazoa; phylum Nematoda; class Chromadorea; order Rhabditida; family Pratylenchidae; genus Pratylenchus; species Pratylenchus scribneri. The sequence goes on from JAQSEB010000042.1 coordinate 904,392, forward strand.
TTGAATGAGTTTAGAAAATCTATAAATTTTGACTATGAGATCAATTACATATTATTGATAATGAATGTTCAAATTGTTTTATTCAATTTAAATTATTCATTAAATTTTCATTGTAAATTTTAAAAAGGAAATTACTAATCAAATTTTAGAGAAGCAAATGGGAATAAATAATAATCATTGGCGAATCCTCCAAAAACACAATCGACATTTACGGCATCAATTTGTTCGCCATTTTATGCCCTATTTTCTGCTGAGCATTTTCGCCCTTTTTACATTCATTTTTGCACTTAATTCGGCAATTGATACAATAATTAATGCTAAAATTATGGGCGAAATCGGCAAATCGCCAACAACAAATGGACGAGAACAAGCAATATTCTGGAAAAACAATGAATTTGTGAGCTACGAAAAGGAAAGACGGAATTTGGTCATGGCCATGGCCATCCAATCAAATTCATCCAAGCAGCAGAGTAAAATATGGAAAAGAAGGCGGCCAAGAGCAATTGACAATGAATCGAATGCAAATTGTGGTAAATCCATGGGAATGAATAACAAATTGTTTTAGTGCAAATGAATATGTGAAAAATTAATTTACAAATAAAATCAAATATCCAAAATTTTAGTTTAAACAATTACATAGAAAGATGACTAAAATAATACCTCATTTTTCCATGTTTTATTATGATATCAAAAATGGTTATATTTTTAGAAGTGAAAAATAAAATGATTTTATTTTGATAAAAAATTTAAAATAACCATAACCATTTTAATAAATATAATAAAAAAAAACCTTCAAAAATAAGTTGAAAGTCAACTTATTTAATTGTTAATTTCATTCTAGTCTATTTATCTTAACCAAACAGTAATTTTTTAGATCGAATGAAAAATTTGGCAAATGAAAGTGCCCATGACAGTCCATTTCCCAGCGATTTGTTCAATGTTGAGCAGCGTCAAAAAGGAGCCGTAATTTTGCACTTCTTTGGCCTCATTTATATGTTCGTGGCATTGGCAATTGTTTGCGACGAATATTTTGTCCCTTCATTGGGCGTGATCACAGAAATGGTTGTGCATTGAATTTTTATAAAAATAGGATATCCTATTTTCTGGGCCAGTTTTTTCTTAATTTTTAGATGATATTTAAGAAAATGCAAAAAATAATTTAAAAAAATTTTTTAAAAGAAAGATTTAAAAATTTATAGTAGTAAATTTAATTTAAATCAGGCAAATTTTTGTGATAACTGGTACTGATAATTATAATATAGTTGTTGTGAAGAGTTTTAAAAGTTGGAACATAAATAATGATATAGGATAGTGTCACGTATAAGTTTTTGGAGGAATTATAAAGATACTTCTATTTGGCAATATTTATGACTTCAAAAATGCCAATAATCGAAAGATAATTTATGATATTTCATAAAACATTCTTTAAAATTTTAAAAATAGTTGGATATAAGCGATGATGTGGCTGGTGCAACATTCATGGCTGCAGGCGGCTCAGCACCTGAATTTTTCACTTCACTTTTTGGCACATTCATTACCCAAAATAATGTTGGCGTTGGGACAATTGTTGGCTCAGCAACATTCAATATTCTTTGCGTACTTGCATTTTGCACAATCTTTTCTCGAAATGTACTCATTTTAACATGGTGGCCACTTTTTCGGTAATTGATTTTACCATTTTTTGTAAATTTAATTTTTTCAAAATTAACTAAATTTTTTCAATTTTTTTAAAATTAAAACAATTATCATTTTCGTAAACTTTAATTTAATTAATTATTAAAATTTTAATTTAATTACCTAAACTAAAATAATTAAAAAAAATTTTTTTTATTTTTTTTAAATTTTAAACATTTAAATTATAGGGATATTATTTTCTACTCATTGGCCCTATTTCTGCTAAGTATTTTCTTCTTTGACGAATTGGTGGAATGGCCAGAGGCATTGGCAATGTTCATTTTTTATTTGATTTATGCCATTTTTATGAAATACAATTCAACCATTGAAAATGCTGTTAAAAAGCGATTTTTTGCTGGAACAAGAGTTGAAACAAAAGATCAACAGGTTAGCATTATTCGTAAGATAAGAATGGCGCCTAAAATATTGGATAAATTAATTAAAATAAATTTGAAAAACTTTCATTTTCTACACAGTACACACCAAATTGTCAACAAAATGTTCAAATTCACTCATTTTTATTTTTTCAAAATCAAATTAATGCCTAAAATCCTTTAAAACATTTTATAATTATTTTGACAAATAAAATTACGAAAATTAAAATAAATTTTTTAATTATTTAAAGGGAAATGTTTCAAATAATAATGCTGTCAATGAAAATGGAATTATGAATGGAAATGGAACAATTGCGGTCGAAAATCACTCCAACAAAACAATTAGTAAATCATCAGCAGAAAAACACGAACCAAGTCCGTCATCAGTGAAACATCAAATTGTCGGACATCAGCAACAACATTTGCAACAATGTTTGATGAGAAATTCAACGCCAATACTTCATGCTGGCGCCCATTATCCTCAAATTTATCCGGGCATTGTTCAAGTCCGTGGAATTATTAATAAATAAAAAATGTTATATGTTAATTAAATTTATTAATAATTGATTTATTCCAAAAATTTATTTAAATATTAATTATTTTTTTGAGCATTAATTAAATTTATTATTAATATTTTGTTAGGTGGCACTTGGCAACAGGAATCATTTTAAAAATGAAATGCCATTCAGAGCAGGTTGCAATTTTATTTTTTTATTAAAATTCATTTTCCTTAATTAAGATATACCCCGAATTGTGTGCAAAAGAGAATCAGCCGATCACATTATTAGCCATCATTATCGATCCAGGCAACAAAAAGATGAATCGAAAAATGAAAATTATAATAGGAGGAAAAGATTTAATAAGGCGAATTCATTGCCTGCATTCAATCATCTTCCTCCAGTGGCAACAATTACGCCAAGAATTATCAAAGTGATGGCTGCAACATCCAATGCGAATTCAACAATTGGTGGATCAATTCATCAACCGAAAACAAAGAATAATAATGGTGGATTGCCACCAGTGAATACCACCACAATGCCAATGATGAATATTCATCAAAGCAACAATTTGGCACCGACGATGGTATGCCCTAAATCAAAATCAATAAAATAATTAATATTTACGAATATTTTAATTTAAATTTAATTTGTGTTTTTGGATATTTTTAGCGATTGGACAATTTAAATACTAATTAAAATAAGCCCACTTTTGTATTAAAATTATTAATATTAAGGTTTTTGTGTATTCATGACAAAGAAAGCTATTGATGACTGAGGAAGAAAATTTAGACATAAATTAATGTGGCTTTTAGAAATAAATTTTATGCAAATTTTTTAGTTGCGAAATTTTAATTCCCAAAATGTACCAAAAAAATATCTTTCATTTCATCCACAGAAAATTGATATTTTTATTAGGGTATATCGCCTTTGGCAACATTAAAAGAAGAGAAGAAACTAGAAGTGAACAATACAACGGAAAAAATGGAAAATGATGGAATTTATTCTGCTTCAACTTCCGCTGTAGAAAATGAATCAACGAATGATGCAAGCAATGATGATGTTTGGATAATTTACTTATTTTCGAATTAAAATGAATTATTTTCAGATAAGTTTAGTCGAAAATGGAGAGTTTACGAATAAAAATAAAAATGAAGAAAAAATTAAAGAAGAATTTGCACAAAATGAGGAGGATGGACAGCCAATTGATTTGAGTTGGCCAAAAACATTCAATAAACAATGCATTTTCTTATTGATGATTCCAATCATGATTCCATTATATTACACACTTCCCGATGTAAAAAAAGAGGTAAAAAATGCAATTTAAGCAGCGTTTGATGATAAGAAAATTATATATTTGTTAAATCACATTAATTTAACCACAAATTTGTTTTTGAGGTAATTACTTGGTTTTAAATAAATGTTAGCATTTATAATTCGATAGGTTTTATGCAGGATATAATCAAATGTGTCTAAATATTAGGGCCATAAGATTTTGGCACAAAAATTTGTGTGTAAAATGATTTTTGGGTAATTATTTTGTGTCCATATTTAGTATGTTCATTTATTTAATTTGAAAAAATTTTTTAATCAAATTTCTAATTGGGTAATAAAAGGTAATTATATAAAAATTTATTCAAATACCAAACTTTTGAAAAAAAAATAAGAAATTCACTACAAATTAATGAGATTTATTGAAATATAGATCTCCAAAGGATCTTTGAATTATTCCAAATTTTATTGCAATTTATTTTATAGGAAAGGAAGAAATATGCGGCAATTACTTTTATTGGCTCTGTTCTTTGGATTGCATTTTTCACCTATTTAATGGTTTGGTGGGCATCGGTGATTGGCCAAACACTGGGACTTCCAACAGAAGTGAATGAATTATTTTATCTTAAATAAATCCTTTACTATTATCATTTTAAGGTTATTGGGTTGACCATTTTGGCCGCCGGCACAAGTATCCCAGATTTAATAACCAGGCATACCATTTTTATGGGAATTCCATTTTTGGGAATTGATTTAAATTAAAAATTCATTTCGTTATTGTATGCATCAAAAAATCGTCGCAAATTTTTTCTGCATTTTTTTTTTGAATTAATTCAAGAATATTTTTTCAGCATAGATTAAGCGATGATATCATTTTTAAAATTTTATTAATTAATTCCCTGGATTAATTCTCTTTATTAGTGTGATAGTTTCGCGCAAAGGCCTAGCGGATATGGCCGTTTCCAGTTCGATTGGCTCAAATTTGTTTGACATTTGTGTTGGCTTGCCATTGCCATGGCTTCTGCATTTCATTATAGCGGCCACTCAATTGACCATTGACAATAATTCGATTTCGGTCAAATCAAATGGTAATTTGCCATCTAATTTGCCTTTATTTAATATTTTTAAATGATTTAATCATCAAATTGTTCAGTTTATGATAATGATAATAAGTAATCGAGCAGAAATTGGGTAGGAAATTTAACTTTTGAAAATATTAATCTTTGTTTTTTAAGAAAAAAATAGAAAATTAGGAAAAAAAATTCAATTGCAAACAATATCATCCAATTAATTTTCAGGTTTAATGTGTTCAATCGGGATCCTTTTTATGATGTTGATTATATTGATTGTGTCCGTGGTAAAAAATGAATTGATTCAATTAAAATCAATTCCCTAATGTTTTTGTTCAGGCCGTCAGCAAATGGAAAATGGACAAATTATTCGGCACAATCATGCTTATTGCCTACATTCTATTTTGCATTTTCAGCATTTTATTGGAAAAGAAAATCATAATTTGTCCATTAAAAATTGTCTCCAAATGTTAAACAAGGAATTCAATAAATATTAATAATAAATTTTGTGTACAAGTGAAATAATCTAAGTCAAAGAATTTGCATAATAACATCCAAATTTTTATGTTCTTTTCTTATCTTTAGAAAGATAAATAATTTATTTTAAAAAATTACAATGGATTAGAAGAAAAATTGTAATGTTTAATAATTGTTAAAATGAATATTGGTATTTAATGAATGGGGGAGAGGGGGGCATTTTGTTGGAAAGGAAAATTTGAATTGTATTTGTAATTTTATTTTCATTTGGATAGGCTTTTCTATTAGGCGTGTTTCATAACATTTAATTCGGCATATTCGTCAAACATTTAATTCCGCCTATTTGCCCCAAACAATTAATTCCATCAATTAACTACATTTAGTACGTCTACTTCTCCAATGGAGCAAAAGCTGTGAATCCAATGCTAAATGCCATCCATAGACGTCAAGGCAATTTCAATATGGAAGGTTTATATAATCCCAAAATTTTTGAGCTATAAATTTTAATATAGTGGTAAATTTTAAAAAATTCTTTTTAAATTTTTAAATTTATATAATGATAAGCAGAATTACTTACCATTACAATTACTGTAATTAAAAAAATAATTTAAAAAAATTAATTTTTGTTTTTTATTGTAATGCTTATAAATTGGACTAATCAATATTTTGACCATTTTATTTAAAATTTTTGGCAAAAAAATTGTGATGTTGGCCGAAATTTGTGGTTGATTTTTTTAAAAAACAATACAAATAAAATTTTCCCACTATAATTTGGATGATGTGGAAAAAAATGGACTCAAATGATAATCGAATCCAGAGGTTATTCTTAGCACCACCTTAACCCGCTAAGCTAAATAGGCTAATTAGCGATTAAAAGCATACCCCCCCCCCCAAAAAAAAATTATCATTCTCTAATGGGAATCGAACCAATTTTTGGGGCACCTTAACCCACTGCGCTACTTTCTTTTTTTTTATACTCAATTGTCTTTTTACAAATTTAAATTTAGTTTTATGTTTGTTTAATTAATAATAAGAAATTATTTTTGGTTTAGAAAAAGGAAAGGAAATATAATATGAATTATTAGGTTTTGAATAATAAAGGATAAATAATTAGGAATTTTAAGGATATTGAATGGAATAAAAAAGGAATAAATATAAATGGGTACACATATGAAAGTTTGTATTATACATTAGATGTTAACTTTTCCGTCCAATAACATTTGGCAAATCATCCTCCGGCCATAGGCTACATGTCTCTGTTCAAATTCTATTCCTCCTTCGGATTCTTTTCCGCATCCGTGTTCTGTTCCTCGTCCGTGTACTGTTCCCCTTCCGTGTCCGGTCCCCGTCCGTGCCGGTCCCCGTCCGTGTCCTGTTCCCCGTCCGTGTCCTGTTCCATGTCCTTGATTCATTCCCCATCCGGGTCCTATCGCATTCAATGCGGTCATGCATGCAAACACTCCACAATCGCAATTAGTGGTCTGCTGAGGGCATTCTGCTGCTATGTCACGATCCCATTCCTCCTTTTCGGGCACGTCCATATTTTCCTCTTTGGCCATATACGCAACCATATCCCTTTAATTAAAAATTATGATTTATTTAAAGTGATTTTAATTTTTTTCCAAATCCAGGCATGGAAAAGGCCCTTTTCTGCTGCACATGGCTGATCAAACCAGTGCTCTTGTTCGAGAGTTGGTGATATCCATTGCCGCCCAAATGGAATCCTTTTGGAATGGTTTGTATACCTACCTCATCCCCTTAAATAATACACTAAAAATAACTATTACTGTTCATTCATTGGTTACCGGATTAAGTAGGGATAAAGCATGCATTCTTTCTAATAAAGTCGTGAATGATTAGACCCCTCACTCTCCAGCTAAGTCATCTTATTCTATTTTCCATTTTCGCTTTTCATATCTTTTTCCATCATTGATTCATTTCTAATATCTTAAATTTCTATATATATATTTTTCGGAATGATATAATTCCGCCTATTTTCCGGGATGTTTTAATTCCGACTATTTTCCGGAATGTTTTAATTCCACCTATTTTGCACTAAATTAATTCTGTCTTATTGCACGGTCATTGATTAGATCCAGTGACCGACACATAAGGCATGGACCCACAACGCCGCCGGGAACGAGAATCCTTCCGTGCGGGGCGGCATGTAAATATTTTTTTTTCGATTTTTCTTTTCTAATTTTTCCTTTCTTATTTTCATTTTTGATATTTTTAAATTGAACTCACAAAAGTGTGTTCTGAACAGCCAGTCTTGGTTCAACTGTTGTGTTTCTTTTGCCCGAATCGTAGATTTTGAATGAGAATTCATCGAAGTCGATGATGGCAATGGCACAGTGAATAACATTGAGGTTAACGAGTGCGATTATTTTCTGTGTTATTAATTAATTTCTATTAATTTTTTTCTATTTTAATTCCAACCCGTGTTTTTTCAATCTAAATTAGGGCGAATGCCGTATGAATGCAAATAAGTGAGCCAGTCCAATTTTGTGAACATTTCCACTCCTTCCTTTTGTTTGCAAAGACATTCGATAAATGTTTCAGTAAGATCCTCGTAAAGACAGATGCCATCTTCCAAGCTCATCAAACCTCCGAAAGTCAATTTCCGCGGATATCCCTATTCATTTTGATTTTATATTAATAACTTCTATTAAAAAACCTGAACCCAAGTCAAAAATTCCTCCAAATTTTCCTTGTCCTGATATATTCTTTCTTTTTCTCTTTTCGTTTTTCCATCCATTTCCATTTTGATTCTTCGAATTGTACGAATATGCTGCCAAGTCCTCCCGTGCATAGGTGGCCTTTAATTCGATAGAAACTTCAGGCTTTTCCATGGGCCAAACATCCGGTTCAATAATAATCCCATCATCCGTAACATCGCCCAAATCCTGAAATTAACGAATTTTCCACTTCATTCCAATTTAAATTTTCATTTAAAATAAAATTCAATTATCATTTTTTTTAAAATTTTCAATTAAATTTTTCAGTTGCTACTGGCCCCATTCGTTTAATTATGATTTGCTTATGGCCTCCTATGTCAAATTTATAATTCGAAACAATGAAAAACATCATGAATAGACTTTTAATACAACTATTTCATAAGGTAATCTAGCAGGTTAGTATAAATTAACATCCCAAACTAGTTAACTTTCAAATATACGTTTGCTAATGAAGTATTTGCGAGGATTACTTTCAAATCTAGATCACATTTTAGAAAATCGTAAATTTCAAATGATCCAATTCTAATATATTAGAATATGTAAAATAAACCATTGAATTCTCGACCATCTCAGCCTCATATATTTCAGCGTCTTTTTGTGCCAATCTATTCCAATGCTTTTGGTTGCATTTAGGCCATTTGCATTTCGCAATTTTCAAAATTCGTGAAATGGCTTACCTAGATAAAAAATAAAAAATTTTAATCGAAAAATTTAATAATTTTACTCTCATATTCAGGTATTGATTTTAGATAATCGCCGTATAATTGCAAAGCTATTTTCCTCGACCATTTGAAATTGATTATTGAAATTTGCTAAATAATCAAAAATTAAAACAAAATTATCGAAAATGGAGGAAGAATTTATGATAATTTTTTGAAAAACAAATAGAAAAATATTATCAGTTGAGGTTATTACTTAATAGGATGATTATTAATTTACAATTGGATATAAAAAATTTTTATCATACTGATAGATTTGTATTTATATAGTATAGATTAGTAAGCAGATATTTTTATTTTTTATATTACGAAATGTCAAAATTACGAAATATCTAAAAAATTTATTTAAAAGAATAAATTGGCCCATCACTTAGAAATTCTATTTTCTATAAATCGATTTAAATTCTTTGCTAGGTTTAAAAGCAAATTTAAAAATATTTAATAGAAAATACCTACCAAACGGTAGATGTAGAAATTTTTGCGGTGGGTTCTCATCATTGTTGCGTCGATTAGACAAGCGAACATGGAATCGATATGGAACATTGCTTGAAATTAAAATAAATAAATTAAAAATAATTCAAATGAAATACCGAACGCCTTGAGACCATAAGAATTTGTTCAGCCGAGTGTCGATGCGAATATCAGGAGTGTCCATTTGCTTTTGGGCAAATTTCTTCATCTCTTTGATGGCGCGCGGTGTTCGTTATTTGAAGCCACTGAATCAAAAGGGTATAGTATAGTATTTTATTTGGCGAAAAGTATTGAAAATGGTGAAAAGATTATCGGATTAAGGGTTTATCTCAAACCCATAAAATATAAACCCATTGGCGAGCGTCGTTTGTTGAAACAATTGGTTTTATTCAATTCCCATTTACTCTCCAATTCAGAGCTTCATCCATCCAACCACAATTCACATCCACATTCCACATACATCAACATCACCCTTTCCATTCTCTCGATGATAAAGTGAAGGGCAATGTGAATAGGCATAGGCAAAATAGTATCTCTCACCACAACAGTGTAAGGGAAATTTGGCTGGAATACAAGACACGATGAGCTCAACGCAATAAACACAAACTATCCCCTTCCTCATTCCCATATCGATGGCTGGAACGCCCATTTTCCCCTTTCAAGGGCTATTCACACAATTCACCTAGTCAGTCGAAAAGAAGTCGAGAATAAGCCCAGCCATCGAGAGGGACAAATCAGCAGAAGAGCTGGGACACCAAGCAGATTTATTCCCCCGGGACTCCGTTCAAGCTTTAGGCCAAAGCTCCAAATTCCAAAATCCTCGAACCCATTCTAATTTCTATCCTGAATATTCCATCTTATTCTCGAACCTCTGAGCCAGCGCGCAACCGCTCACTGGTAGCACCTAATGGTTCCGAGCAATTCGGATAAAAACGATCCATCAAAATGGAGGACAGTTGAAGGTAAGCAAAATTAAAAAGTCCCAAAAAGAGCGGCGCCGCAATGGCCGAAAGGCCACAGATAAGTAAATTCCGGGATCCCGATGAAGAAGATGAGCCCAAATCAAATAGAGATAAAAGAGCCTAATGAAGAGGATCAAAAATATATATTCAAAAGAAGAAGAGAAAACCTCAGATTAAAAAGAAGAAATGCCCAAATGAAGAAGCAAAATATGATGAACAAACGAAGATAAATGGGCCAATATCGAACAAAAAATTAAATGGGCCAGACAAAATGATACGATAAAGATGGGCTAAAAAAATGAATAAACTATTCAAAAAGGGCAGAAAAAGAGAACCAAAAGATTAAATGACCCCATAAAAGTTTGATGAAGAAAAGAGTAAATAGGCTAGCAAAAAAAGAAAATTTAATTAATCGGGCAAAATAAAATTGACTAAATTTAGGCTAACCCGGTTGAGAAGGGATAAAAAGGCTTAAATGGAGGAATAAATTACCGATCGCTAGCGCGAATCGAACCCAAGCCTATTTTGGGGACACCTTAACCCATTAGGCTGTTTTTTTTGTCTTTTTACAAATATTGATTTAGTTTTATGTTTATTTAATTGATTATAAGAAATTAATTTTGGAATTGAAAAAGGAAAGGAATTATAATAAGAATAATTAAATATTATATAAGAAAGGAAGGAATAATAATGAAATTAGGGAATAGGAATGGAATAAAAAGGCAATAGGAATAATTATAGGTTGGATTCATATGAATTGGAATGTTATATACATTAGATGTTAACTTTGCCTTCTAATAATATTAGACAAATCATCCGCCGAGCATAGGCAACATTATTCTGCTCAAATACTATCCCTTCTTCGAGTTCATTTCCTCGTCCGTGTACTGTTCCCCGTCCATGTTCTATCGCATTCAAAGCGGCCATGCACGCAAACACTGCACAATCACAATTAATTGTCTGCTGGGGACATTCTGCCGCGATATCTCTATCCCTTCCTTCTTTTTCTGCTGGATTTCCACCCTTTCCTCTTTGGCCATAAATTCGATCATATCCCTTTAACAAAAAAAAGAAGAATTTATTTTACTGGCAATTTAATTCCGTTCCGCCTATTTACTGGCAATTTAATTCCGTTCCGCTTATTTACTGGCATTTTAATTCCGCCTATTTACTGGCAATTTAATTCCCCGCCTATTTACTGGCAATTTAATTCCGCCTATTTACTGGCAATTTAATTCCCCGCCTATTTACTGGCAATTTAATTCTCCGCTTATTTACTGGCAATTTAATTCCGTTCCGCTTATTTACTGGCAATTTAATTCCGTTCCGCTTATTTACTGGCAATTTAATTCCGTTCCGCTTATTTACTGGCAATTTAATTCCGTTCCGCTTATTTATTGGCAAATTCCATTCCGCTTATTTACTGGCAATTTAATTCCGTTCCGCCTATTTACTGGCAATTTAATTCCGTCTATATATTGGCAATTTAATACCACCTATTTACTGGCAATTTAATTCCTCCCTTTATACTGGCAATTTAATAATGCCTATTTCCCCGAGTGTTTTAATTCCGATTATTTTGTACTAAATTAATTCTGCCTTATTGCACGGGCATTTGTTAGATCCAGTGGCCGACGCGTATGGCATGGACCCATAACGCCGCCGGGAACGGGAACCCTTCCGTGCAGGGCGGCATTTAAATATTTTCTCAATAATTTTTCCTCTTTCCTCCAGTTCTTTCTTTCCTATTAATTTTTGATTTTTTTTTAAAAATTGAACCCACAAAAATGTGTTCATTGCCGAAATTCTTGGCGGTACTGTTTCTGCATTTGTTTTGGCCGAGTCCAATATTTTGATTGAGAATTCGTCCATATTGATTAGAGCAATGGCACAATGGGTAACATTAAGTCTACTTGGGCAATGATTTTCTTGAATATTTATTAAAATTTCTATTCATTTTTTTAAACTTTTCTTATTCCAACCTGCGTTTTTTTCAATTCCCAATTAGGGCGATAACGATACGAATGCAAATAAGCCAAATAATCCATATGTGTGAACATTTCCACTCCGGCATTCTTCTTGCAAATACATTCGATAAATGCCTCAGTTATAGTATAGTATTTTATTTGGCGAAAAGTATTGAAAATGGTAAAAAGATTATCGGATTAATGGTTTATCACAAACCCATAAAGTATAAACCCATTGGATAGGGCTGGTTTAGCGCATTGAATGGTATATAATTTATTACGATTTTGATCAGAATTATAGGAAAACCTACTAAATGGTTCAAAACTGATTCTGATTTTTGGCTCAAAATCGAGTTAAAATTGTTGATACTTATTCGGTTTATTTCCTCTTTTTGGTTGAGATGGGGAGGGACCCCTTGGGTCATCAAGTTTAGGGTTAGGGTCATTAAAGGTTACAGTGGATGATACATATCCCTGATTGAGCCTACATAACCCTAACCATAATCTTGCTGATGACCTAAAGAAGGACGTTTCAGTTTTCCCTTGTTGAATAAAAAAGAGATACAAACCAAATAAGTATCAAATTGTTAACCCAAAACAAAACATAATCAAATGATGGGTCTTATCGATATCTATCCATTATTTATGAAGTATGGAAGTCTAGGAATAACTTGCTGAACTTTTAAAATCTTCTCACAATTTTCAATGTTTTTTTTTGTCATTTTAAATATTTCCCAATAAGGATTGAATTAAAAAATTAGATTATTAAAAAAGAAACCGTACATTCCACGGATGAGTTTGTGCATGTAAATTGTGTATTCACGGGTGACCACCTTGTTCAATGAGCTCTTGGTCTTCTTCTCGCCTCGCTGCTTTTTGCCTCCATTCTCGTCATTTTTTTGTCGATTGTTGAATTAATAATAATTGATTTTTTTATTCTGTAAATTTTACATTATTTATATTTTATAATAAAAAACATTGCTTAATAAATTGGTATTGGTTGGCGTTTGGATTCAGTTCGATAATAAAGGTTTCTTTTCTTTTTCTTTCGAATTCGATCAATTTGCTTTTATAAAATTATATAAATCATAACGCCAAAAAATAAAAATTAAATATTTACAAAATTTTCCAAAATGCAAAATTCAAACATTTTATCCAAACCGGTTTTCAAGTTTCAACAATTAAGGATTGAACATTGAACCAAAAAAAAACAATTTTCGAATCAGCCTGTTGGAAAACCCTTAAAAACAAGGATAAAACTTATTGAGATTCGTCGATTCATATTGAGTTTTTCTGATTTGGTCTGAAACTAAGTTAGTTTTAAATCAATTAAGATAACCGGTTTAAGTGGTTTTCATTTAGATTTCTACCAAAACATACAAAATATATTTGAATCGATGCGTTTCAATAAGCTCTATAAAAATGTTAAATGGTTTTCCAAGTGAAAATCCTTCTAATAAACAGTTATTATTGTGGTGATTTTGTCGACAAAAAACTCACACATAATTTAATTAATAATATCAATGTATGTGCAACTAAATTTGCATTAAAAATAAAGTACTTTTAAGGAGTGCATTTTAAGCAGAATTTTATTAAAATTCAAAAGTCATCCATTTTTTATTTTAAGGGAACTATGTACTCTAAATATTTGTACACTTTTTGGCCCCATTGACGCACATTAAATGGAGGCTTATTCCAATTATTACAAAAAATTTGCTTGAATCATTTTCCTTTTCCATTTGGAAATATCAATTTTTATTTGAACATTTGCCCCAATTCCAAAGGACGAATTCACATTCACAATGCGAATAAAAAGGTCAAAATTGAAAAATTCATTTTCTGATAAATTTCTGGATTTTAATTTCTATTCCTATAAAATAATTTCAAATAAAAAATTATTTGACACAAAAATGACATCAAATTTTCTTGTCTTCATTATTATATTAATGCACTTGATAATTGGTAAATTCATTTAATTTAGTAAATTTTTTTTCCTTATTAATGGCATTAATAATTAAATTATTCTGTACTTGTCGATTTTACACCCAAAGATCTGAAAAAAAATTGATTAATCATATTTGATTGGGTACTAGTGCAGTTTACTGGATGGAAGGGAAAAAAGGATGAGGACGATGATGATGAAGAAGAAGAGATGAAGCTGAGGACGATCTTCTTCATGATACTCATTATTATCTTCTTCATCTTCATCACTTTTCTATTCCATTCCATAAACTACACTAATACCTTTGATTATCTAATAATTAAAAAATATGATTATAGCCAATTTTAGGATTGACCAATTTTGGGGGTTAAGGGCAGAAAAATCTGTGGACGGATAACCGCCGACATGTTTTTAATATGAATATAATAAATTTTTCAAAATTATTGTCTAAAAGTTAATTCAAGATCCAAAAAAATAATTTTAAACCCTTTTTACATTTTTAAGAAATTTCTTCAATTCCGCCCGGCACAATTGGCCTTTTGCCGGCCACGGGGAAACAATCTGCCAAAATGATATTCTTGCATGGACTCAGTGGCGATTCCGACAGTTGGGCCAAAACATTCCGCGAAAGTGGCGCCCATTTTCTTACTTATATGGATATTGTGCTGCCGAATGCACAAACTAGGTGGAGATATTTTACTTCCTCATTACCATTTACCAAATATTTTTTTAAATAAGTTCAAAATAAAAAAAAACTTCATAGAGCTGAAATTGTGCATTGTACAAAATTTGTGAACCTGAATCTACTTATTTTTTAAAATGAAATATAACTTGAAGACTTATAGCAAATAGTAGAAAAATTGTACTGTCTATGAATTTATTAGAGAAAAATTGGTGTATTCGATTGAAAATTGACAAAAAAATGACTAAAAAGGCAAAATAGTTCCAATAAAGCATGTTTTTTGGTCATATTTAGTATTTACTGACTCTAACCAATATTTATTCAATCAGTTTTAAATTAATATTCACTAATTAAGCAATTTTGGAATTTAATAGAATTTTAACATTCAATTCGAATTTTTGTAAAAAATCATATTTTTCAAAATAAATGTTTATTAAATCTAATCTCTCTCACACATTGAAGACGAGTTGGCATTTTAATGGGCCGAACTTCTTCCGCTTGGTACGACCTTTTCGGCTTCGATGAAAATTCCGTGGAAGATGAGGCTGGAATTGAACAGGCAACGGCCTATGTTCACGGCATAATTGATCAACAAATTGCTTGGGGCACACCGGCTAATCGAATTGTGGTCGGCGGATTTTCGCAAGGTAAATTTATATGGAAATGAAAATTTAGTTAGAAATTGTCAAAATTATATTAAAATTATTCATATAATTCTGCATTAATAATGCCAAAAAATCAACTTTCTGAAATAAAACAATTTTATTTAAATTAAGAATAAATATTATACCGTAAAACTTCTAATAGAAGCCCCGGGGCTTATAAATTTCAGAGACCCTACGAGGTGGGAAATTTTCGGAATTTTTGTGAAATAAAAAAATGCTTATTTTAGGCTTAATTTCGGCTTTTTCGGCTTAATATCACCTAAAATTGGTTATTTGTGAAGAAAAAAAAATTTCAGTGGATAGGGGGGCTTCTATTAGAGCGGGGGCTGGCTTCTATTAGAAGTTTTACGGTATTCATAAAAGATGCCAAAAAAATTTATATTTTGGATAGAACATTTTTTTATCAAATTGGTATTTTTAGTCAATATATAAGAAATATCATCAATTATTGATTATATTCATTCATATTAAAAAAAGGAGATTACACATTACAACTCATTTTTATTAATCTTCATAATATATTATAATTAAATTATTTTAATTTATTGAAAATTCTTAATTATATATTTTATTTTAACAATTTTATTTCTTAATATTTAAAGCAAATTTTGCATAAATTTAAATAATTAACTAAAAATACTATTTATGTATTTATTGGCAATTTTCAGGTGCAGCATTGGCTTTATATGCCGGTCTCACATACAACCAAACACTTGGTGGCATAGTGGATTTGAGCGGATATTTGCCATTGCACAACAAAATCGCACAAACCCTTTCACCGGCCCAAAAGGCCACTCCAATTTTGATTGGACATGGCCAATCCGACCCGCTGATCCCAATGCGTATGGCACAAATGACTGGGCAAAAAGTGTCGGAATTCAATCCGAACATCACAATCAAAGTTTATCAGACTGGGCATGGCACAACTGGCCAAGAAATGAGTGACCTTTCTGCATTCATCGAAGCTAATGTTCCACCAAAATAATGAATGAAAAAATTAATGAAAATAAATGATGATTTAATTATAAAATGAATATATCCCAGTTTAAGCAAATTATATAATCCTATTAATATTAATCCATGTTCCTTTTGTCTAAAATGAAATTGACAGTGATAATTGATAAATGGGATCGAATTTTGTTGATTTATCATCCGAATATCCTTTTTTCAAAAGAATGAAATGGTAAAATTGCCTTAGGCAAAATTGCACCATATTCAACAATTTGACCTTTCAAATTGCTAACAAGGGAAGTACCTCACCTTACATTCCATAACCAATACGAACAACACAATCAATTGCCTAATTGGAAAAAAATGTGCCTGATGATGAGAAATGGATGTGGAACTGGAAATAAATGAGAATGGTTTCGAATTTTGAGGTATAAATATATTAAAATTTTATAAATAAAATAATTATTTAAATTTTATTTAAAAATTAGCCAAAATTTATTTTTTTTTATTAAATTTTCGAAAATTAATTATGGAAAATTTTTATAAAAATTCACTATTTTTAAATCAATTAAAAATTTTAAAAAATTAAATTAAATATCAGTGTTTAGAATTGTCTTGGCATTGCATTGTGGTTGCCATCAAAAATGATTGTAATGATAATTATAATTTTTCATCATTTTCTTTCTTTTAATTCTTAAATTTATTTGATTGATTTATTTATTTGTTCAAGAATAATTTTATAATAGTTTGGCGGACTAAAATTTAAAAATAAATATAATTTTCGGTCCGAATTTTTGACTATTTTATGCATTTAAAAATGAATTCCAATCAATACCTATTGCTAAAATAAAAGGCAAAAATTCAGTTTATTCAAAAATTGTAAATTCATTAGAATAGCAAAACTTCATCCAATATTACTCATACACAATTAATTTGTTCGTTCGTATTATTTTATTTTGAATGAATTAATTTACTTCCCAATAATGATTATAATTTTTTCTTATATTTTTCTCACGAATTTTTACAATATTTAACTTTTCTTTATGATGCATTTAATTTCCAATAATCAATATACCATTACCATTGTGTTTTATAATTTAATCTTTCTAAATACAACAGCATAAATTTGATAATTAAAATCTCTTAATACGTTTATAATTACATTTCAAATTTAATTATAATATCGAATACATATTGACCTTATTACTACAGTATGATCCCATCTTTTTTATTGATTGATTTTGATTGATTGCCTATTGATCGGTTAGAGAAGCCAAAAGATATTGGCCATTTTCAAATCGATCTCGTTGAGAGAAAATCGATCGATGACTAATATCTTTGGACTGATCTTTGATCAAGAGGAAATCAATCAAAATCAATCGATAAAAAAGATGGGGCATGTAGTTTTTTTTTTCAAATGGATTTTGAACCTTGGATAGGGTACTGATAAAAAGTAAAATTTTTCTATTTTTGACTTGAAAGCCCAAAGATATTGCCTATTTTCAAATCGATTTTTTCAAAGAAAAATCAATAAAAATCAATCGATAAAAAAGTTAAGACATGAATTTTTCTCAAATGGATTTTGGATTCTGGATTGGAATTGGAACCTGGCCAAATGGATTTTGAATTTGGGAAGGGAATCGATAACTTTTCAAATGGACTTTTTGTAATGGAATTGGGATTTTCAATCAGTGATTTGACTTTGGACATTGGATTGGTAAATGACAATTATCTAAACGGATTTTTTTGAATCTGGAATGAGGAATACATAATTCTTCAAATGGACCTTTTGAAGATTAAATCATAAATTTTCATGGGAATTGAATCTAAAAAATTATTAATTAACAACTCCCAAATGAAAAGTATGAAATTTTTCACAAATGAATCTTTTTTGAGGAGGATTCCGCTTACATTTTTCTTTGTTAATATAATTTTTCAAAATAATAATGTAACAATAGCTGAAACATTTGAATGAAACATCTGAATGAAACAAATTATTTCTATAGGTAAAAATGTAATTAAGACGAAGGGGCAGCCATCGCGGCGGACTATAAAAGCCGAAGCAATCTCTTTGGAACCCACTCATAAACCTAAAATATTTTATTCATTTTTAAATACAAAATGGCTCAACGACCGCAAAGGCCCCTCCTACATTTCCTAACAACTGATGGGGAAGAATATTTTGCATTTTGTGGCCCAGAATATGTCTTCAACAATTTATATCCCGCATCGTTCATTTCTGAGGGCCATTTCTTTAACTGTAGTATGCAATATTATCAATGGCAACAAGCAAAATACGTCGGTGATTTGGACAAGGCCGCCCGAACCCTTGAATGCAGGACACCCAGAGAATTAACTTTGTTGGGTCCCACAATCAATTATGCCGGAAAAGATTGGAATAGCGTGAGAAAGATTGTGAGAAACAAATTTCAATTCATTAATTAATACTATTTTAGGCAATGTTTCTTGCCAACCTGAATAAATTTTTGGCAAATGAGGATTTGGCATACTTATTGCTCTATACCGGAAATATTCCAATTGTGATGGCTGAAGACGGAGATGAATTTTGGACAATCGGTCTCCCCATCCATGCCGAGATAGAGGACAAAAGCAAATGGAACGGGCAAAATGAAATGGGAGACGTCCTCCGAATGGTACGAAACGAAATTGAAATGATGTATCAGGGCTGATCCAGTCCCCATTCTACAAGATTGTGAAAGGGAACAAATGACCAAAAACAAATTTGAGAATTATAAAGATTTATCTGATTTTTTTGAACAACATTTATTCTTTGGATAAAAATTATAATCTTCTTCTCCCATTTGGTATACTCACATTTCTCAATTCTTCCATCATATGGTTTGCCTCTGGCTGCCCAATCAATCCCCATTTCTTTAGCAAATTCACTATCGATAGCCAACAAAGCCAAAGTGTGGGCAAGGCGACCAGATAGATGAGAAAAACACCGATAACATTTTCCCAATGCCCATTGCCTTTGATTCTTTCGCTGTATTCCGGGTCAAATGTCAATCGCCCAAATGAAGTGTCATTTATTCCACTCAAATTTGATTGAGATTTGTAAAATTCGAATATCTTATCCATTTTTTTGATGTAAATCTGAAATTGGTTCTTTTATTTATATTTTAACCAAGTGTTGAATCAGAAACAATATGTCGATTGAAATCTATCATTATCATTTGGTCAAACTCTCCCATTACAATCATTTCCACCCCTCCATTGGGGATGGCACTATTGAATTGCATTCGAATACTGGTTGTTCCACTTCGAAGAAGTTCAAAACCGCAGGAATCGTCTAAAGTGGATGTAAGGGGAATGACAAAGAAAGTCCATCCGTCTATGAATTTAGTTAGTGAAATATCGCATGACTTTTCTGAATTGGCCATTCCCATTGCCTCATACAAATCGACAAATGCCCGAATACAATGACCATTTGTAAAATTGAGTTTATATGGAAAAACTGGATAGACATAACCACCGGCATGAACGCTAATATCTCGAATGTCAAATGGTTTGAAATTAAATGGGGATTTTTTCACATCTCCATTAAATGCTGCATTTTCAACCAAGGCAATTGTTAATCTACGTGGAATTGTTGCACTGAATGCATTGTAGTCGATTTCAGTCCTTCCCGCAGATAAGAATGTGGATTTAATTTCCGTTTTCCTTACTGCATATGTCGCCGGTTTACCTTCCAATGTTTTGTAGATATTCATATTCAAAGATGGTTGCACCTCAACCATTTTAGCGTAAATTTTTACATCATGAAAATAGAGACGATAAGTATTTGCATCGTTCGCTTTCAATGTTTGTAAGAGGAAAGCATCTTTGGCTTTATAGATGGTAAATAAGAGATCTAAATTATTGAGAAGGAACAGCTCTTGATTTCCCAAATCGAAATCGAGTCGAGATAGAAATTGGGCCTTTCTACTAAGAGTAAATCTATCAGAAATTGATATGAAACCGGTATCCGTTGCAGTATCATGTTTCTTAATTGGATAGTAGCCCATGGATGCCATAAAATTTTCTTTCACATTTTCTCCAAATGACAGCTGATTGGTGATATAGGCCCGATAGGGGTACAAGGTTCCACTGTCGTAAACTTCAGTGTTTCCCACTGAAACTTTGAGCTGTTGAACAAATGTTTGACCAATTCCTTGAATAGTTCCAACTGGTGTATCTGCTGCCGCCAGGGTAACCCAATTTCCTTCGGCATTTTTCTTTTCAACAGATAATTCAAGATACAAATAAATTCGTGAAAGATCTGTCCAGAGATTATCGCTAAACAAACGAAAGAGATAGGGTGAATCTTGTGTGATTGTGGCCAAGGGAAGTATTTCACGAAAATATGAACGGATTACCGATACATTTGTAGGTGGGACACTGAAAATATTTAGAGCGCTGCTTAGAGCCAGAGGACTGGCCTCACTAATTTTTTGAGGACAACTCATTAGTAAGTACCCAGTGCGTCAACTCGAAGTCGTTTTTGTTTTCTTCCTTTTCTTTTTTGGGGAAGTAAATTTTGAGGACCAATGGTGGAACTTATCTTATTTATATTACTTTTACGATATCTCTTAAAATCGAAGCTACCGCCTTCACCCTTTTGCTTCTGTCGTTGTACATCCACATTACGAGCGGCCTTTTCAAGAAGATTTTTTAAACCGGCTTTTCCCTCATTTACAAGAGATTCTTTCAAATCCTTTCCTGCTAAAACATTTGTTAAAACATTATTTCCCGATTCCAATCCTTGACGACCTACTGCCGCACCGATTTCCTTTCCAATTGGAATTAGATATCGCATCATGAAACTTCTCAACACGGAACCAATACCCCCGCCTCGTTGATAGGGATATCCTTTGAAAACAGCATAGGCTGCACCTCCAAACTGGATTGTCGATTCCCCGCCACCTCCAGATGTGGACCAATCGACTTTTAATGGATCAAAATCAACGTGCATTTTGAATTCGTGAAATATTTTTACAAATTTGAGTTATTTATACATTTGTAAATATTCGCTTACGAATAAAAATATTGACAAGATTATCCGGGGAGGATTGAAGTGTGGATAAACGGCGACAAATTTCAACAAATCCAAAGCCTCGACATCGATTATAGAGGAAGTAGATGACATGTTTCCCGCAATTTTTTGCCCGAATTGATTGCATTGCTCTTCGATTGAATTTGACGTGTTTGAAGCGATCGAGGAAGAGACAAATTTCCGGATTTGGCGGAGGCCACATTCCAAGTGAATCATAATATTCAATTTGATTCCGTCTTGGGGAAAACATTGCCACCCAATGTGAGCCGGCCATAGAGCTTGGATCCATATTCACAACGATACACCAAGGCCATCCGATTAAGTTATTTGGTATCTGATCACTGGCGAAGCAACCTCGAAAGAAATTCCTTGTCGCAAAATTTCTCCGGAGAATTTTATTAATTTGTAGAGTGTTCATTTTTAGAAATAGGCTGCCTTTTTAAAATGTAAAGTTAAACAGCAAGTTCCATATTGGAAGGGCATGAGAGCGCCACTTGTGGAACGAATTTCAATAAAAATTTCCGCGATCTCCTTTACCAACAATTTATGATATTGGATAGACATGAATTGTTCTTCAATTATTTCATCTTCCTTTCCCCGAATTGTGACAATTCTGAGCAATGGAGCTGTAACATCTCCAAACATCATTGGTTCAATTAGACCGGGTGCATAAACATGGAAAGAGGAGACACCTCCACGCATATCGGGCATAAATTTTGCAACTGTTGTTTCTGTCAATTTTAATTGATCAAAACCTAGGATATAGGCCAGTTGTTCGCTCAATTCCACTTCTTTTACAAATCCCTGATCAATGTGAATGGTGAAACGATTTTTGGTGGAATCAAATGTCAAACGACATGTAAAATTCACATTTCTATAGGCATGAACCCATGCTTCTAAACCTTTATCTTTTGTTTCATCAAAAATTTTTCGATCCTCATCATCTAATTGGGCCAGGCCTTCATTCAAAAATTGGTTGTATAATTCTTCTTCGCTAGGAATTGGTATGAGCGGATCCTTCAAACCGGATTCAGCTGCTGCTCTTTGGTGTCTTTCGGAAGTTTCCTCCATGTCGCCCACATCCTCTATATTGGATGCAACCGCTGCTGCAATACCTTCTCTTTCCTTTGTCAAACGATCATGTTCAGCTTTGGCTTTATCCCTAGCCTTTCTCGAAACATCTATTAAACTCAATTGGGCTGTTCGAACACCTTTTGCCAAATCTTCACTTCCCTCCCGAAGTGCCTTACGGAGAGTATCGGCCAATTCTTGGGGAGATTTGAAACTGCTGGACGGAATTGTTAGTTGAATTCGTTCACCAGTTTTCCAGACAATATTGACATATTGGGCAGATGTTGTTCCCAGGGAAGGCCACGAATGTGGATAAACCATAACAGCCAAACCCACATACCAATCAGATGTAAATTGTAATTTTCGAGGCAGTCGTACACGGAATGAATTAGTTCGATTTCCCTCAATAATTGTATTTGAAGATAAAATTACATAAAATGATGAAGACATTTTTTTTTGTTAAAAATTAAAAAATGCCAAATTATTTATATTTTATTGAACTTGTAGGAATCCAGCTGTTATATTCATTTCCATAACCTTTCCATTTTACAAGAATATATTCACGACCTTCCCTTTTTTGTCTCTTCAATACACGTTCGATATCATATAGTCCTTCTTTTGATTCATCAAGAACCCGGGAAAGGTCATAGGAATAAAACCATCCTTTGATTTCCTCTCCCTTTTCATCTCTTAAGCGATAGGTCACAGGTTGATATGGAGCCGAATCTCTCACTTTATCAATGATGAATATTTCACCAGTGAAATTTGGTAAATAACCCTTCTGGAATACATGTTTATATTTTTCGATTCGAACTCGATCGCCAACTTTAAATTTACTCCCTCTCTTATGTTTCCCCTCTTCTATAAGTGCCTTCTCTTTTAGTCTTTTCCTTAACTCCTCGGCATTACGGAAATTCACATCGCAAGGACGCATTCCAAAAATACTAGAATTTGGTGAACGGTTAAGAGCGTTGGCAATTTGTTGAATAACATCTACCCATCTCTGGGTGCCCCGTTCCGTAAAAAGACGATACAACCTCTCTTTGATAGATCGATTCGCTCTTTCAGCCATTCCTGCATGGAATTGAGGTGAAGTGTACATTGAAAAATGTTCCATCTCTTTACTCTTGAAATAGTTTTGTACAGGACGTGCATGAAATTCTAATCCAGCATCTGTGAGCAATTTCCAAGGAATGAATTTGACTCTTTTGAATAAACGTTCAAATGCATCAATCATATTTTGTGAATGTTTACTTTTGACCGGTTCAACAAAAATCATCCGACTCAAAATGTCGATACAAACGAGAAAATATTTGAAACCATCATTTACTCGAGACAGCTTGTCCATTACAGCCAAATCGGCCTGCCATTCGGTATGTAATCCAGGTGCAAAGGTGCGTAAACGTGGATAACGGCGAACGACTTGTCGATGTAGGGTGTAGGTGTTTTGTCGAGCCAAATAGTCACGAACCTCCCGTCTTGTGATTTTTTTGTCAACTTTTTTGGCAGCTCGTAACAAAGGCTCAAGACTAGTGAAACATGCTTCGGAATGTACATCTTTATAGAGATGGTCAAGAAGTTTTTCTCTTTTCAAGTCCATAGTATTGGTTTAAAATGAAATGCTTTCATTTCCCTTTCTTTATTTATTTTCATTATCGGACCTCTGCCAGATTGGCCACCATCCGAAAGCATAGATTTTAATTGTGGAAATTTATCTTCAATTCGCTTAACCAATTCGTTATAGCCAACTGGTAGCGGTGCTCGCCGAATTCCACCATTTCGATACAAATGGTCCAAAATGACAGCTACATTACTAGTTTTCAATGGATCATTACCCCCAATTGTTTTCAAGACTTGATCTTCTCTGGTCACACCGAGAGTGGCAGCATTTTTACGAACAAACTGATATGCATTTTGTACCACACTAGCACCCTTTTCTATTTCCCTTTCTTCAGGTATGGGGGTTTTAACTTTTAATTTACCCCTCTTTTTTCCTTTTGAAGAAATTTTTTGAACAATTTTCACATTCTCAGTCGGTTTCGGTAAAGCATCCGCTATATCTTTGATATTTTTCAATTGTACATTTACTGATTCTTCCTCTCGTTCTCGAGTGAGTTTATTGTAACGCTTAAATTCTTGTTCATATTTTGCAACTTGCTCATCCCCTTTCCCCTCATTGGAAATTTTTTGCATTTTTGAGCGGACATGGCCAATAGCACTTCCATCGCTGGAAGGATTCATCATGCTCATGTAGAGCTCTTCTGGTACGAGAAACAAACGATTTATTCGTTGCATTTTTCTTTTTTTTCCAAATCAAATTGGATATTTATGTATTTTTATTTATTAAATTTGATAAAAGTGGTACCAAAACACTAGCCAATACCCCGGCAATCGCGGGTAATCCATCTCCTTTTTGCGGAGTTAAAATGCATTTTGCCGAATTAGCAGTTCGACATCTTGCTAAACGTCGGAATTGTAAGGCATGTTTGGAGAGTCGTTGATGATTCCTCTTGTTCAAGGGGAGACGTCCTTGAAGAACGTTGAAACAAATTTCAACAAAACTAAGTAATTCATCATCCGAAGCATTTGTAATTAACTCTCTTATCCCTTGTTGTGACCTTCTCTTTTCATGTACATTTTGAATGAAAGAGAGATTTCGAGTGATATTATCACTGAAATTTGGCGTTTTTTTACTCATTTTGGCAAATAAACAATGGTTTTTTCTCCTTCACTCGGGTATATATTTGTTCTGAGACGTAGAATTGATGGAGTGGAAGGATGCAAATCTATGAGAAGATAGCCATAATTCTCTCGTGTTGCATCCGTATATGCATCGAGTAGAAGCCAAACACGTCCGGGAAATAATTGTGTGGCAAGATTTCTAATTTGTAAAGCACCTGCCGGATTTTTCATTAGAACAATATAGTGTGAATTGTTACGAGCAATTTTTAATTGTGGCGTGAACAAATGTTGTGTGACCAATATGACACTGGTTCGCCAATTGTGGGATCCACGAGTGAAGAGAATATTTAGAAATTGTCCATCCATTCCTACCATCAAATCATCTAAAACGACGAGCAAACGACCACTACATTCATGTGCAATTTTTCGAATGTAATTTCCTTCGGGTAGACCGGAATGAACAATTGTTTTCAGACCACCAATTGTACCGCGTCTTTGAAGACTCAAAACATTGGGGTTCAGCTCGCCATAGCAGTATAAAAGG
The DNA here is from genome assembly GCA_030063045.1 of Pratylenchus scribneri. NCBI lineage: Eukaryota > Metazoa > Nematoda > Chromadorea > Rhabditida > Pratylenchidae > Pratylenchus > Pratylenchus scribneri. The sequence continues at coordinate 930,206 of JAQSEB010000042.1, forward strand.
CGCTCGATTCCATCTCCATCTACCAGTTGATCGACATTTTCCAAAAATCTCTTAACCCATTCACTTTTTCCACTTCCCGTACTCCCTGAGACACACATGGTGAATGGATGATGAAATTTTATTTCATCCTCATTAATAATACTGCCAGAGTCCTCCATTATTTTTTCCATTTCTGACTTTCAAATTAATATATATATAAACTTTTCCTTAACAGATTATAAAAGAATAAAAGCTAAATATGGAATTCGTTTCCGCTGTTGACTGGCTTTTAGAAAATCCCAAGGAGGAGGAGGTAATTTAATTCTTTTTCCCTTCAATATTTTTTTAATTATTTTAGGAGAAAATCGAATCAACAACACAAGAACAACAACAAAAATTGGAGGAATCATCAACCGCCATCGAGGAAAATTTGGCCAATGACATTGGAGCTCTTCAAATCATCGAGGAGCAGGAACGCATTCTCAAAATAATTGAGGAGAAGGACAACATCGACGCCATTGAGCCGCTGAAATTGAACCAAGAAGAAATGAAAAAGATGAAGAAAGAGGAGGAGGATGGCCCAATCATCGAAATGGACGATGAAGAAGAAAAGGAGAATACCCCACCAAAATTGTGCAAATGTGAACAGGCCATCCCACTGATTGATTATCTCTGCGACAAGTACCATTGTTCGACTCGTGAATTGCAAGTCATGCTGACCAACATTGAGGCCCGTCGTGAGATTATCCATCATCTCCGCTATGGAGTCTATCTCCGTACTTGCCACATTCGTCCAGGCCATCGAAATTTCCCGGTTCGTTGCAACGATTTGAGCACCCAATCGGCTGCGGATGTTCAGGCCCTTGGTGGCTATTTGGATGTCAAGGTAAGCGTGTGAGAATTTCTAATTTTTATCAATTTCAAACAGGTCCGCGCCTACTACTACATCAAGCATCGCGTCAAGCTGCTCTACCCATACATGCCATGCATCATTCAATTTGGAGGTGGCCGTCATCGCTCATATTTCCCCCTTGAAGTGCTCGTGGTAGTTGCCCAGCAGAAAAAGTGAACAAAGAAGAAAAAACGACAAATGAATAACAGAATAACACAACTTTTTTAGCAAAGATTATTTTTCACAAAGATAAAAAATGTTAACAATTCAAAATTCCTCTGCTACTTTCAAATTACTTCCAAATTTGGAATCATTTTCGAGAGAACAATTCTTGAATATTGCTCGAAATTCAATATGTACCGAGTATGAGCCAAAACGTTTTCATGCAATCATTATGCGTCTTCGTCTGACAACAAAATCGGGGAAAAAGAAAACATTGGCCGCTCTTGTATTCCAAAGTGCTAAAGTCGTCCTAACCGGTGTTCCACATCCCCAATTGGTTTCAAAAATGGCAAAAAAAGTGGTTCGTCATCTACAATGTCCAAAATTGGGAATTTATGGATTGATGGTTACAAATGTTGTTGGCTCCTATCGACATCCTCAACGGATTGCAATTGAGAAAATGTACGCAGAAATGAGAGAACGATTTGGAAGAAAATCCGCTCAATATGATCCAACAATTTTTCCTGCACTTCGAATAAAATTGGATGGTGCCTCTGCGTTGGTGTATATAAGTGGAAGAACAATTGTGACAGGCATTCGCCAAACCGATCAACTTTTTCACTTTTTTTCACATACCCTCTTACCATTGTTAAACGAATTTCCTAGATAAAATTTTTTTTTTGAAAATGTCTATTCAACTCATATTGGGCCCAATGTTTTCGGGCAAAACTACGGAGCTCATCCGTCAGGGCCGACGTGCCCAATTGGCCGGTAAAAATGTCTTGTATATGAAACATTCCCTTGATTGCAAACGATACGGCCCCGATGATCCGAATGCAACAAATGTTCGTGTACATCACGACGTGGCTGGAAATGAACCGGGCGAAGAGGCATTGATTGCCGAAAATTTATTTGAGCTATGGACTGCTCTATCATCCCCAAAAGTTCAAGTGATATGCATCGACGAAGGGCAATTCTTTCGGGATCTACGTTCAATGTGCACTTTTCTTGTGAATGTTCACCGGAAACACGTGATTGTGGCTGCATTGAATGCCACATATCGAAAGGAAATGTTTCCATCTGTGGTCGATATTATTCCTATTGCAACTGGTGTGCAATGGCTTACGGCAATTTGTTTTCGCTGTGGCAGTGAACAGGCCACATTCACCAAACGTCGATCCCAACCCACATTGGAAATTGCCAACCATCCCATCTTTGGTGAAAGCATTGACCCATTGGTCAGAACATTTCCATTCACCAATTTTATTTTCCACAAACATACAGATTCGTTTCCGTCGTGAAGATGACATTGGGATTGGGCAAGAGAACTTGATTGGAGGAAAAGAAGCCTATGAAGCATTATGTCACAATTGTCGATTCAAATTTTCATGATTAAATTTATCGTGAATAAAAAATTTGTGAAATGAAATGAAATATGTTTTAAATATCATCATCATCATCATCAAACATATCTCTTCTTCCCATCCAAATTCCACGTTCATAGTCCTCCCTTTGCCAATTGGAAGAACCCGCAACATTTTCAAAACCAAAAAGATTTGATACTGGTGCTCGCGCTGGTACTGGTTCTGGTGCTGGTACTGGTACTGGTGCTGGTTCTGGTACTGGTTCTGGTGCTGGTACTGGTATGATTACTGGTACTGGTATGGAACTGGTACCTGGTACCGGGCCCGGGCGTCGAGATGGAGGAGGGGAAACTGGGGTAGCAGCACGTCGTCGTCGATTTTCTCGATGTCCAAATGGGAGGGTTTGCATTCCCTCCAAAATTTGGCCTTTTTGATAGCAGGGCCTGTAATCTTTGTGTGCCATTCGTGTGAACAGTGTTCCATCCCGTTGTCTGCCAATGAATGGATAGGACACAGGAATTTGACGTCCACCATCTGCATCCGGATCCAAAACATCGTCCCTAATTGTAAAAATTTGAATTTTCATTAGCATTTTCCTTCTTACAATGCTCCATCAATGTTAAAATGTTCGAGAGCCAACTGCTTCACCGATTCAAAATTGAGTAATTGTGTGGCAGAATAGGAGAGGGGAAAACTCCGAATTTTCAGCTCCGCTCGCCTATCTTCCCCTGTTTGCCGATCAACATGTACATAGCCATAGTTCTTTGGACCGGCATAGATTCCCTCAACAATCAGCCTGTCCGGGTGTTCCCTCTTCATTTGTCCCAAATTCTCTCCTTCCTGAACACGTGGTCCATCCCGCTTGGCCACATATTGAATTGAATCGGTGTCGCAATACAAGAGTTCACCTTCAATTTGTTGTACTTGCTCCATGTAGCTGTATAGATGGAGGCGGGCATATGATGTGACGTAGATGGCAATTGGAAGGCAATTTGTCGGCGGTGGCTTTGCAAATTCGGGTTTTTTTCGAACGACACACATGTCCATTTCCTCCGAAACATGTTTAAAGTCCAGGCATTCCAATGTGTCATCAGCCAAAAGCTGATGAAATTCTTCGGGAGTTTTGGCGTAACGTACTTCAGTGAATGCAACACGTTGAGCAAATTTGCCCCAAAGGGCATTCAATAACAATTTCTAAAGAAAAGTGTGTATTCTTTCTTTTGCCTCTTTTAAAGCTAACCGCAATTAGTCGAAGGCCGGGATTTTTTTCCACCATCTCATGAATGAGACGAATGCCTTCGGCCAGCTCAAATGCATCCAAATATGCTTGTTTCTGTTCTGGAGTATCGCAACCGGGTGTCCATCCGCTCGCCTGTTGTTTCACCCCCACAAATGTGTTCACATATCCCGAAAAGAGATCTTGGTCCCATTTCTCATAGTGCCAAACCTAGTTGATTATCAATAATTCTTTGAAAAATTTCTTGATGAAAACCTCATAGACATTCAAAGCTTTGTAGCCCAGTTCAAGGGCTTTGTTCAACTCAGCATGTGTATATGCCGTTTTCCATGCCCGCTGACGATCACTATGTCGACATGCTGCTTGCTGTTTTCGATCTGCACAAAATGCACACAATGGGAAGGTGAGCCGACCATCAAGTGTGCGATATGGGAGCAGTGGATAGCGGAGACCATTGCTTGGCGGCAGAACGCGTACCAGCAAAATGCCCTTATACAAATTATGTTCGGGACGGGTCCATGGGGTTGATGATTCTCGGAATACTCGCTCTTGTGTCAAGACAGTTGGATTTCCCACCGGAAATTCTCGCATTTTCATGACGGCCGGATAGAGAGAAACCTGAAATTTATTACAATTTTTTCCCAAATTTGATCAAAACTGACAATATCAATGTAGATAATTTCCTCATCCTCTTTACATTCATGGAAAAGTTTGAACGGTTCTGTGCGACCACCCCTGAGTGCATCCTCTCTTGGATCCATTGGACGTGTGTTCACATCTTCACTCAACCATAATTCTCGAAAGCGGGCATCCCTGCGCAATTTTTTCTTCAATTCATGGCCCCAAAAAACATGTAGCTCAAGATTGTGCAGATTTTCCAGCTCGTAAAGACGTTGTTGTGTCCTCTCATAGAGCTGTTCGGCATTTTTCCCACCCGCTAATTTTTGATCTCTATCCGGGAAACATTCACGACATCCAAATGTTATCAATTTTAAAAAATATTCATTAATTTATTCACCATGGTAATAACATCCCATATATTCAATTGCAAGTGGTCGCAATGGTGGTGTGCGATACCAAAGACCATCCAAACGATATCCCGAATCTTCCACAGTTGTTTCTCCAATTGACCAATTTGCACATTGAATTTTACCCTGAGCATCGTTGAGTTTTTCAAAAACTTGTATGTATCGCAAAGATTCAGCCGATGCTCGTCTTCCCCGAAGATAGCCACCTTCTGGTGAATGGACCAGCCAATTTGGTGGGAGAAAACATTTTCGCATTGTTGCCAATGCAAGGCCTGCACCAGTGGATGCAATTTGAAATGGGTCGAGGCCTTGGGTATGGTCGGCAATCAATTTTCGAAAACGAATCACACTTTCTCGAAGAATGGCCACATCATTTGTGCAATAGAGCAAAAGTTGTTCGCGAAGTTGAAATTTGATGACAGTTTCATGTAGTCGATACCATTGAATAAGTGCGTCCCGTTTTCCCGGTTTCATATATTGCGGTTGATAATCGTCCATTGGTGGTAATCCCCGCAATCGCACATGCAAATTCTCTCTTCGTAGAAACATGTAGGGGAAAAATGGTTTGCAGGTGGCATGTGTGGCAGGCAAATCGAATGTTTTGACCAGATCATCAAGTGGACCTACATTAAAAAATTGCAAATTAATATTCCAAAAAAAAAGAAAATGAACGAACAGAAAAAATAGTTGAGACTATCCTTGAATACTACTTTCCTTTGATGCTGTCCACCAAGATTGATGCTGTAAATTTTCAAACCGGTTGTACACAATCGTTTAGGCGGTTGATTTCGATTGTGAAGTGCTTCCAGGATGAGATGAAAATCGAATTTACCACCATTGTGAGCGATACAAATTGTTTTCGCATTTTGTGGGCCCGTTTTTGTCAAATAGTCGAGAAATTCATCTGCCGGATTCACATTCGCATCATCAAAACTATGGAAGAAGAGTCTTCGCGGATTGAAATTCATCGCTGGTACTGGCGTATTGTCGCCGGGTTCGTTGTAGAAAGGTGGCGAACACCAGCGGCGTCCCCGATTTCCAACTGGACGTCCACAAATGCAATCCGGAGCCCGTTTAACCGGTAATTCATTGATATCAATTCCATCACGAATGCAAAATTCGCAAATGATTTCGGCTACGATGAGTAAGGCTCGATGTTTGTATGCATTCGGTTGGTCGGCATTTCCAACAATGATTGCTTCATTTTGACTTGTTTCAGCATCAAAGAAACAAAGTCGAATTGGCCTAGCACGATTTATGCCCCTTCGGATTGGTTGTTGCTGTTGTTGTAATTCCGGTGGTATCCATGGCTGATTCTCATTTCCAGTGATTGGTTGGATAAAGCAAGGCTGATCGCGTTCATGTTTTCCCCAACAAAATGGACAAATTGGGGGTTCATTTTGTTGTTGTTGTTCTTGATGTTGTTGTTGTCGAGCAATTGCTGGACAGACATGATTCTGACCATCATATACAATAAACAAGCATTCAGGGCATTGTCGTCTCATTTGTCAAATTGTGCGAAATGGTCGATTCGCACGTCCATCTCTTTGCCTTCCAAATATATCCTGCGGTGCTTGATTGACCAAATGGTAGTCAAAACATTGTTGCGTTGGAAAAATGAATTGACATTCTTGACATCGAATGCTGCTGTGTTGCCCATTTGGCAACATTTGTGCTTTACATGGGAATTCTGGACCGGAGCGCATACAGTTGCGACAATAAATTTTGCATCCGGCCCAATGTCGATAACGTGTTGCCGTCCGTTCGCAATCAATGCAATAACGTTGGGCCTTGAACAGCTGTTCCGGACGAGCAATATAGGAATAATGTTGTTGTTCCAAGAGAAGACATAGATTGTAAATGGACCCTCTTCCTTCACCCTTGTACACAATTCGATATTGATTTTCTTTCTTGAAGACAACCAGACGAATTATTCCCTCTCTTCCATTCCTCTCATTGATCCAACGTTGCATTGCTTCCACATGTTCCAATCCATAAAATTGTAAATCCAATGGAACACCAGCATTTTGAAACCAATTTCTAGCCTTTTCACCGTGTAAATGTTGTTGTGCACAAAAATTTCTAAACCATCCGCGATCCATTCGGTTATGTTGTGATAAAATATGTCCCATTCCAATATAAATTGCACGTGCAAGACAAAATCGATCCGTTGGATTGTCAATTCGAACAAGGGATTGACATTTAATTGAAGATTTGTGTTCAAGATCGAGACTGCATGCTCCTAAATCAAAAATGTGAAATACAAGGAAAAAAATTTGTACACCTCTGTTATCAATTTGTCGGAGTGGCCATACGGCAAGGACCTTACATACTGTTGTTCCAGACAACAATTCAATTCCAGCCTCCGATTGCTCATTCAATCGCTCAATTGCCGCTGCCAATGCTGCTGCATTGTTCTGTTGTGGAGGTCTCAATGGAATTGTAAACGGATTGTGGAAAGACGGTGGATGAACTTGTAGGCCAACTTTCAATGGTGGTGGATGCCCTTGAAGGACACGATCAAGCAAATGTTGTATCAATGTTTCCAATGCCATATCCGGCCTTTCTGATTCCTCCAGTGGCAGAAAGCGGATGTGTGCAATTTCTCCACGTGTGTTTCGACTTGCACTATGCGATGGCTCCACTCGTTCGATTTCAAAGAAGGACATTTTCTAAAAAATATTTTAACTATTTTTCAAATTTGTCAGATATATGTTGATGAAAACAAAATCGAGAAGAATTCAATTTGTTTTAAAAAATTTTATCAAAAAATGGTATGGGACGATTTGTTTTTGGTTAATTCAATCATCCTTCTCATCAACAAGTGTGCATGATGAACGCGGTCCAAAGCCGAAGCGATATCTATATATGAAAAATAATTTTTTAAATTCTGAAAAAATCACTCCAAATCGGATGCATTGTATTCATTATTGCTCAGGGCTTTAATACCCTGGAATTTGTAGAGACGGCCATCTTCGAAAGTTGCCAATTTGTCGGCAGGAATACCCCAAGCAGTCATTGGATAGATTTTCCCTTCGCTATTTTCCAATTGGATTGTTATGACTAAAAAAGAGTATCCAATTTGATTGATTTCATTTTTTTTTTACTAAAACCTTTCTTATCCCCACTGCCCGTATTGACGGTTTTCAAGTCTTCTTTCTCTTTTATGCGAAGGAATAATTCGGGGAGAAGATCATTGACTTTCACATCAGGGTTGTTAAGTGATTCGTGCTTTGTTGTGCCGTCCTCATTTCGATCGAATTGAATCTATTATTTTTTCAAATTGTGAAATTATATTATTTACGAAAACACCTTCAGGCTGTTTGGTTGTTTACGAGGAGGGTTGGCTGATTGGAGAAAATCGGGAAGATCGGCCATTTGGACCTGATCCTTGGGAACAAAACATGGTATCAAATTTGGAGGTTTTCCATTATAAGAGGGAAGAAGTACGAAGGCTGGAAGTAATTCCATTTTTTTAAATTTAATTTTCTGAAAAATTGAATAGGAATTCAATAGGGAGAAAGATGATTCTCAGTTAAATTGGCGAGTAAAAAAGATTGACATCTTTTATTTTTTCCCTTTTTCCCTTAATATGGACAATATCTCCTTTATTGTTTGATACTAATAAAAATTGAATTAGACCATCAACAATTGGAGACAGTTTCAGCCTTCAACAATTGGAGGAATGATTTAAGCGGACCATCAGCAATTGGAGGCAAATTCAGCCTTCAACAATTGGATGTAAAGTAAAGTAAAGCTAGTTATCATCAATTGGAGGCAAATTCAGCCTTCTACAATTGTAGGAAAAATAAAAGCCAGCTATCATCAATTGGAGGCAAATTCAGCCTTCTACAATTGGAACTAAGCTTAAAGCAAATTATCAACAATTGGAGGCAATTTCAGCCTTCTACAATTGAAGGGAAAATCTTAAGTAATTCTTCAACAATTGGAGGCAAATTCAGCCTTCTACAATTGAGGGGGAAAATTTGTTAGTATCAAGCAATAAAGTGAATAATATCCATATTAAAGGAAAAGGAAAAAAAAAGATGTCAATTTATTTTTTATGCCTTGTTAAATGGGAGCAAAAAAATGGAATAAAAAAAGTGAAATGATCTGAGGAAAATGGAGAAGCCATATATTTTCGAGCAGCTTTTATACTTTTCCATCCAATGGAGTAACCCCTACACTGCCATCTGGCAGATTACCCATTCCTTTCTAATTTCATTTGGCAGATTGCCAAATCATTTTGGAAAGTTTCCAATTCATTTTTATGTTATTTGGAAAGTTTCAAATACATTTAAAAGGTATTTGGCAAAATTACCAATTCATTTTAGTATAATTTGGCAATATCAAATTGCTTAATGATTTTAATGTATTTGCAAGTTGCCAAATCATTTTAATGCCAATTGCCAAATAATTTTAATGTATTTGGCAAATTGCCAATTCATTTTAATCTCAATTCCTTTCTAATGTCATTTGAAAAATTGTCAATTCCTTTCTAGTTGTCAAAATGGCAAATTGCCAAGTCATTTTAATGACAGTTGGCAAAGAGTCAAATCATTTTAAATTAACAATTGTCAAATCATTTTATTGTCAAGAGTTGAGTAAGTTTTTTCGAAAAAATAATATTACATTTTTTAATAGTTCATAGTCAAAATCACAAAATACATATTTTAAGATGATAAAAAATTGGAAAAAATGTGTGTGACAAATTCCATTTTCTCATATGTTCGTGGTTAATCTGTTCGTGGTTAATTTTCTTTTAAGTCAATCTTTTTTTTGGGGCATTTTCATTTGTTTAACATAAAAATCGATCATATTTTTCAGTTGAAAGAAAGTGACAAAAATGGGAAGGATTAAGAAAATGGATTAATGAAAAACAAAAGGTTTCTTCCATATTGAATTCTTTTTCGGGAACTTTTTATTTATTTACCATTAAAAACAATCATTTTTCGGTTGAATGTGCTAAAAACTAGAATTTAAAAATTGAAGAAAAAAATGTTTTCTTCCACTTGCAGTTTCAATATGTGAATTTGTTTTAAAAAAGGAAAAAAAGGAGGAAGAATCGAAAAAAACGATCTAAAAAATGAAAGCTTTCTAAGGAATATTCCTTTTTTTTTATTAAAAAATATGTAAAATTAGTAAAATGAAAAATGATTTTAGAATAAAATGTCAATATGATGCCATTGCATTAATTCTTAAGATTTTGTCATCATCAATTTCTTATTAACTATTTTTAGAAGACAAAAATGAAAAAAAGGATTAGATAAATAAGAATTAATAAATTATCAATACATTTATAAATCCAATTTCATATGACATTGGAAATTGGTCAAATCCATTCAAAACATTTTTGTTATTTACCCCCATCCTTCATTTTCTTTAAAGGAAAAGGAAATCTTTTGGTTTTGAAGAAAATCTAATTGCATTTTTTGATATGTGAATTTGTTTTGAATAAAAGGTGGGATATTTTCATTCATCATCTTTAGGTTTAAAGGAACAAAAAATAGGAAGGATATGAAAACGGATTGATGAAAAACAAATGGTTCTTTCAATTTGGGTCTTTTTTTTGGGGAAGATTTATTTACCATAAAAATCAATCATCTTTTTCGAATAAATGTGAAAAAAATTAGTGCGTTCTTTTTTTGGGAATATTTATTTACCACAGAAATCAATCATCTTTTTTCGGTTAAATTTGACAAAAATTAGGATTTAAAAAAATTGAATTAAAGAAAAACAAATGTTTTCTTCCATTTTGGTTTCTTGATATAAAATATATATTTGTTTTGATTAATTTGTTTCAAAAATGGGAAAAAAGGAGGTAGAATCGAAGAAGGGGAAATGAATATGTAAGATTAAAAAATGATTTGAGAAAAAATATAAAATATATTTTGTTTATTCAATATGATTGCCATGATTGTTAAGATTTTGTCCTCATCAATTTCTTTATTTTAGAAATAAATATGAAAAGAAAAGAGGATTGGATAAATAAGAAGGATTGATAAATTATCAATCCATTTATAGATCCAATTTCATATGACAATTGAAATTGGCCAAATCCGATATTTTTATTATTTACCCCCATCCTTCATTTTCTCAAAAAAAGGGAAATATTTTGGTTTCCCCTCTTTTTCCCTCTCAATTCAGTACAGAAAAGAAAGAAAATCCAATTGTTTATCAATATTCGATCCATTTGTTTTCAATTTTCGTTCCATTCTCTGTTAAATTTTCCTTGGGGAAGATTGGGGGATAAAAGAATTGGATATACAATTTTGCCCTCTAGAAGGAAAAAAAGGATTGTTTTTCTTTCAAATCATTTTATTTCCCCAAGCGATCCTAAATGTTCTCATAAAAAAGGAAAATAATCCTCCCCTAAAGACAAAGTTTATTCATTCTTTTCATTCTCCGTTATATCGATTTAAGGATTGCCCCTCTTTCAAATCCCCATTTTTTGTTTAATTCCCATAATAATAATAAATAACGACAAATTAAATTCCCTCCAAATGTTGATATTAATAAATTTTATTATTTGATACAAGATTCCTACATTCAAATAAAATCTACAATTTTTGTTGCACTTGTTTGTTATTCGGCATAATTGGATGTATAACATCAATTATGTCGAATAACAATCAAATTGCAATAAAAATTACAAGAAGGAATTAACGACCAAATTTAAAAAAATAAATTTGTATTGATAATCTCCATCAAAAATTCATCTTTGAATGGTTGGTAGTTTTTATTAAAATTAATATACTCAAAAATTATCCATTTTTTACAAATATTTTTACCCGAAATGTTTAATTTATTTCCCATTCTATTATTCAATGACATTTCCTCTTTCCCCATATCACCTCCATCGTAATTCGTAAGGAATATTTTTGACTGATTCTCCATTGAAGCAAATTTCGTTTGCCCATTTTAAAAAATGGTATTACCTTTTAGTTTTTTTTTTCAAAATGATTTTTCAAATTTCCATTCCCCTACATTTAATTTCCCTCATATTTTCTCAGTAATTTTATGATTTTCAAATATTAAAAAAAAACAGCCTCAAGTATCGATCATTCAATTTTTTCTTCAAAGAGAAGAAAAAAATATAAATCAAAAAATGGCCGAAACCTTTTGGCTTTTCCTAGGTCCAAAGTCTATTTTAACTGATTGACAATTCCCCATTTCCAATTCAATGTCCAAATTCCATTTTGAAAAAAATGTCCCATCTTTTTTATTGGTTGATTTTGATTGATTGTCTAGAGATCAAAGATCAGTCCAAAGATATTGGCCGTTTTTACCGATTTTCTCTCCCGGGAAATATCGATTTGAAAATGGCCAATATCTTTTGGCTTCTCTAACCGATCAATAGGCAATCAATCAAAATCAATCAATAAAAAAGATGGGATCATACTGTAGTCTTATTCATCTATTATTTTTAATTAAATTAAACATATAGTTGGTATTTTTAAGTAGTTCTTCTAATTAGTAGATAGAATCTATATTTTTAATTTTTTTTTTAAATATTCTAACCCAATTTTAAAAATAAACATATTTAATAAAAAAAATAGAACGATAAAAAAATAAAATTTAGTAATAAAATTCATATTCCATATAAATTTGAATAAATAGTGGTCTCCATAATTTTACAATATATGTGTTTATTTCGGTATGAAAAAATTTGTGTACATTCTCACAAAAATTAATCCATTTTTAAATCCTCATACTTGTAAATAGTCTGACTGAATAGAATTCAGTGAAAAAAATATATTTTAAAAAATAAATTATGAAAATTTGTAAATTAACCTTTGGATAATTTACGATTTTTTTGCAAAATGACATCACTAGTCAAAAAATGAGCGATCTTTCCTCGCATTCATCGAAGCTAATGCTACAACAAAATAATGAATGAGATTGATTAAAAGAAATGATGAATTAATTATAATAGAATGAAGCATATCCCTGTCCAGGCTAAATTAACTTAAATTATAAATACATGCTTCTTTTTCTCTAAATTAAACATGACAATGATAAAATGGCATCGAATTTTGCTAATGATCTTCAAAAATAATTAATTTTCATTTATTTTGGCTTTTTAAAAGAATAAAATGACAACTAAAATTGCCTAATAAAGCAATAATGCATCATAGTCGGTAAATTGACTTATCTTATTAAATTGCTAGTCAGTAGTCACTCCATGTTGTAAAATTTTCCTATAAATTTACTTTATAAAATCATCGTATATTTGTTTTAAAAACAATTTTATCCCGAATTGAAAACCTGTAAAAATGTTAGATAAAATAAAAGATAGATAAAAGATACAATTATATTGTAGAAAAAAAATGAAATAAGGCCAGAATTTAATTTAAATAAATGAAAATGGATTAATGCAGGGTTCTCAGATGTACTTTATTTAAAGATTTATACTTTATTTGAGAGGCCAAATCTTTGAAAAAAAAAATTTACTTTATTTAAAGATTTGTACTTTATTTGGGTCATTGTGTACTTTATGTACTTTTTTTCATGAAATTATAAAAAAAAAGATAAAATTTTATGCTGCGCGGCTATTTTGGTCTAAATTTTTCGCTGCGCGACTATTTTTGGTCTAAATTTTTCCCTGCGCGGCTATTTTTGGCCTAAATTTTTCGCCTTCGGCTTGAAAAATTGTAAAAATTTCTTCTCAAGAAGCATGTCCTACTTGATAACCTCTTGCTCATTTATAATAAAAAAAATTTTAACAATTTATATAGCTTAAAACGAAAATCTTTATCAACTAAATCTTTATTTTCAAGGCCAGTGTACTTTATTTTGAAAAAAAATCTGAGAACCCTGGATTAATGCCATATAAATTTGAATAAATCATGCTCCTCCATTCCAATATATGTTTGTGTTTATATGAGTGAATAAAAATTTGTTTGTTATCTTCCCACAAATTAATCAAAATTTAACTCTTCTTTCTGATATGTCTTGATGGAATTCACTGAAAAATAAAAATTATTTAAATAAGATTGTGAAAATATTAACAAATCTAAATTCGGATATATTTAACTACATTTTAATTCTTAATAAATTGTCTAATTTGACTACTTAATATTGTCTTGCTCTTTTTGTTAACCTGATTTAATTGTCAACAAATCCTGGTGGCAAATTTTCGGCAAACATTCCTTCAACCAGCTATCAAGTTTGATTTTTTGCATCAAGTCAATCCCATTCCCATTAGCCAAATTATAGAATAGTTCATCATCCAAACGGAATACTGGGCCAACAAGTGATTTTTCTGTCACTTCTGCAATACATTTTTCTTTTCCTTCTTCTTTTTGAATTTTGATTTTGACTAGATTAATTTTGAGCGATTTTTCTCTCACATTGCATTTAATATTCTGTTGAGTTAAAGTGCCTTCTGAATTATTTTTGTCAAATATTATTTCAACTTTATTTAATAAAAAAAATTTGACTAAAATTTGGATTGGAACAAAAAATCATTAATTTAATTATTACTAAAAATATTAAATATAATGACCAAAAAATGGCTTTACCAATTTCATCAATATCAGCATCATCTGCTATTTCCTCATTTCCAGCTTTTTCATCATTTTCATTTTCCTCATTGTTATTTCGGATTAATTGAATTTCATTAACTTCAGTTGCAGCATAACGACTGTAAGTTTGAATTCTTTTAAATTTTTTCTCTTTTCTTTTGGTAGGAAAATCAAACGTTGATGAAATATGAAATGGACTTTCGACCTGAAATTGAAAATCCTAATTTTTAAATTATTTATAGATTTCTTTACTAGTTTAATTTTCCTCAATTTTAGTCCATAAATTTAATTGTTGTCAATTTAGACACAAATACCTAACTAATTTATCTGCATATAATTTTTCAGCAATGTACCCTAAATCCTCTATTTATATCCCTCCCTCTATTAGTAGCCCCCTTAGTGAGTCTTCGAAATTTAATATCCCCTCCTCTCTATTATTTATAGAAATCCCCCACCCCCCCCCCAAATTTTTTTTTCTAAAAAAATATTTTGAATGGAAAAAACCTGATTTATAAAAATGTGTTGTGAATTTTAAAAAATATGTTGAAAAACATGGTGTCAACACTATTCGTATACTCTCAATTCGTATACAAAGGAAAATTGAAAACTTGTTTCTTTAAAATTTCAAATTGGCTTTAAATATTGATTTCAATTTATTATTTTTAACCTTGAAAAACCATTATTCTGAATTTTAAAATGCTTTTTCCTTTGTATACGAAAAGGGGGTATACGAACTGGGGGTATACGAATTGAGAGTAGAGTTCGGCGGTATCGGTATTTGGCACTAGTCGGTATCGGTATTAGTCGGTATTTCGGTATTTGATGAAAAAATGGCAAAAAAATTTTTTAAAAATCATTTTTTTCTTTCAAAAATCAAAAATTTTTGTTACAGAGAAATAAAAATTAGCTTCATAAAAGATTTAAATTTGACTGAAATTTTCACTTTAAAGAAAAAAATTTTAAAAAAATTTAAAAATTTGGCCAAAAATGCCATTTTATGGGGTGCTTGTCAATACCGATTAATACCGAGTTGGAAAATCGGTAACGGTATTACCGGGGTCGGTAGCGGTATTAGCAAAATCGGTATCGGTATTGGCCAGACCCCGGTATTTCGGTATTAATACCGACCGGTATCCCGATACCGCTGAACCCTAATTGAGAGTTTGAGAGCATCATACACATTAATAGAATAATATTAAAAAAGAAAGTTCTTAACAAAAAAAAAGTAATTCTTTTGATTTTTTTAGACCACAAAGGGATATTTGGGATTGGATATTGAAATAAAGGCTTGACTTTAGAAATCACCTCCTCATCATTATCTGCTATTGTGTTTTGCAAATCAAAGTGATGAAAAACATCTGCTGGCATTGAATTTGCTCTCCCAACAAATTTTGAACTACTTCCTGTATTTTCTTCGTCTTTTTTTTCAGTCCTAATATGGCCGTTTGAATTGCTGTTGCTTCCGGCATGGTCATTTTTTAGTTTCAACGGTGGTTTTGCTTTTATTTGTTGACCTTTGCCTTTCAGATGTTGGTTTGTCCCGCAAACAAATAAATTATCAATCAGCCAATGCAATAATTTTTTATTGCGTTTATGATTTTTTATAATTTGTCTACTTTGATGTTTCATTATTTCCTCTCCATCTTTGGTTAATATATTTTTTATATCATGTTGTTGTTGTGATGGCTCCGTTAGCCCTTCCTCTTTTGCTTTATTCTTATCCCCAATTTCATCAGTGGAAAATTCATCAATTTTGCCAAGATGGGATTTTTCATCTTTTTTAATTATTTCACATTTTTTAATGCCACTCTTGTCGAATAAAAATAATTCTAAAAATTTTAATTAGAGTAAAGATTTTTTGCAGAAAGAATAAATTCTTTTTTCCGAGAGATCGGGTTTTTTTTCTGACAGATCAATTTTTGTAAATAACTTTTAGTGATTGATACTAGACCGACAAATCTTATATTCATTTGATAGAACTCATCGAGAAGCATTGATAATGATTTTGTTTGGGTTAGGTAAATGATAAAATTATTTTAATCCAAAAACCAAAAACGGTCAAGAGATTTATTACCCTTAATTTTTGATAAAATCATGACAGCTTATTTAATATTTGATGCGTTTGATGAGATCTATTAAATAGGTAAAAGATTTGGGGGTCTATTATCAAGCACTAAATAGCTATACACAAAAAAAACTGATCTCTCGACAAAAAATTGCGACATTCTTTTATAACAATTTTACCGCACAACAATTAAATAATTGTACTAAAGTCTAGCCCAATTAATCCAAATCCCTCATTGGGCCACTAGGGGCTTATTAGGACCCCGGCGAAGGTCGGGAATAAGGAATATAATATAAGTATTTTTTAGACATAGAAAATTTTTATCTATTTTATAATTTACCTCCACTTTCAATGCATTTGAGCACTGCCCGATTTACATCCACTTTCCAAATTTGTTCAATCCTTTTTTCCTTCTTATCTCCTTTATTATCTTTCACATAAAATTCATGGTGTTGAAAGTCACATTGGTTTGGGTCATGGCCAATTTCCGGACTGCAAGTTTTTCGCCCGATCAAATCCAGGGAGACAATATTGGCAATGAATTCATTGGCAAATAAAATGAGGAAAAAGATTGGAATCATTTTAGGAAATTAGCTTTATATTTTAAATTATAAATATATAATAAAAAAATATAGGAACTTTCGCAATATTATAAATAAAGCAAGGACCCTGACTGAATTAATTTTTGAAAAATTTGAATGAAACAGAATTTATTATATTATCCCATAATTTATTAGAGAGTAAAAAATGCAGTGTTATCTCTTTCTCTGATTATTTTATTTCTATGGTGAATTTTGGCTTTAGAAATGGGCCCATAAAATGGCTAAAAAATATCACAAGGCCAAATGCAATTTTGCATCCCTCCTGAATGAAGCCTCAACCCCATTTCCTCCGGCATCGCATACCTCCATTCCTCCTTCGCCACATCAGCAGCGTGCGCTCTACAAATTTGTATTTTTCCAATATCCTCATTCTCTCTATCATGCTTCACCTTTTGCAAAATGGCCCCATTCAAATTCCTTCCTCCTGATTCATGGCCAAATCCTCCAACCAGCAGCAATTTGGATGGCCTCATCTCTCTCTCTATTTTGGGGCCTAGATTCCGTCCATTACAACTAAATAATCGATGATTTGGCGGATGATATTTCGCGTGATTTTGGTGGACTGTGACCCTATCAACCTAGATTTAATTTCCAGGGGAGACACAGCTTCATGTTTCATCCCTGGCCAAATGGCCCCATTCAAATCCATTCCCTATATTATGGCCAAATCCGTCGACCAGCAGCAATTTGGATGGCCTCATCCTACTCTCTTTTGGGCCTAAATTCCATTCCATTGTGCTTCCCTCAAATCTCAAATCCAACTAAATAATCGATGATTGGGCGGATGATATTTTGCGTGACTTTGATAGACCGTGGTGCCCTTATCAAACTATGATGCATTTGCCCTATTGAATATTTTTAGTTCAAAACGGATTTTCCATCATATTTCAAATATTAGGAGACTTATTTTTAAAAATTATAGACAAATTCTATTTAGAATTTCTGTGTATCGTAGCTGGAACCGGAACTCAAAAAAATCGGAACGGAATTTTTTTCGAAATCGGAATCTGAATTTTTTCGGAATCGGAATGGAACTAAAACCCCCGGAATTCCGGCTTTCGGGGAATCCTAGAATTTTTCAAAAAAAAATTTAAATTCATTAAAAAATTCAAAAAAATCAGAGAAAACAAAAAAATTAAATTTTTATTCAAAAAAAAATATTTAAAGAATAAAATGTCTTAAAAATCAAATATAGAATGGCAAATTTTGGTGCAGAAAAAGAAGTTTCTTCAAATTTTCTTTCATAAAGCGGTTTATGGTGAACTTTTAAATGACTTCGCAATGGAGCTGTTCCTTTTGTTTTGCCCAGATCAATAATAGGTGGTTTTGCCTATTGGCACTTTGCATTTTGCTTTTGTTGTTTCGGCAGGATGCCATAATACCAGTTCTCGGAAATTTTCCAGATTTTTGGCAGTTTTTTCATAATTTGCTATCTTTTACTTAAAAATGGTGATTTATAATAATTCTTTAAATTGATTATTTTTATTTTGAAAATATTTTAATTAATAAAAATAAATCAATTTGTTAAATCAAATCAAGTTGACCTTTATTTTTGGAATATTCTTCAAGTTTTTTTCATACATTTTTATCTTCTTGAAAGAAACCAATAATAAAAGGATAAATAAATATATAAATGATACAACAATTTATATTGGATAAAATATGAATAATAATCATAAAAATTTGATTAAATAATGATCTCCATAACCTTCCAAAATATATAAATTTCTTTGTGAATAAAAATTTTCATATCATGTGTCCACAATTTAATCCAATTTCCTCTCCTCTTTCTTGTAAATTGTCTCAATAGAATTCACTGAAAATATTTAATTATTTTTATTTGTAATTTAAAATTTTTAAGGTGACAATAGAAATTACATTTAATGTTCATTTTTTGGAAGAAATATAATATTTAATATAATTAGTTTACTGCTATAAAATAAAATCGACAAAAATTTCATATTATTATACTCTATTATAAAATTGGAAAAAATACTATTATTATTCAATATTATATAATATTATTTAAAATTAAATTAAAATTCAAAATATATTGCCCAATAATAAATTGATTAATTTTCGCCTCAAATATTGCTAAACATCAGCTTTTTTTTACCTACCTGTCTCAATATTCAGCAGATGTTCGCGACAAACTTCCTTCATACATTCCTCCAAATCTTTGTCAATTTTGATTTTTTGCATAATATCAGTTTTTTGTATGAAATGAGTTTTGTGTCCTTGTCCATCAAATTGTTCCAAATTATAGAAAAGTTCATCTTCCTTTTCATCCTTCACCCGGAATACGGAACCTTCAAGTAATTTTTTTTCTGGCACATTTACTTTTGCAATGCACTTTTCCTCCCTTTCTTTGATGATAACATTGCCAACTTTTAACCATTTTTCTTCTTTATTGCAAACAATCAGAGGCGAATGCACCTTATTCACTTCATTGAGAGATGACGTGCCTTCTGATTCTGAATTATTTTCATCAAATAATTTTTCAGCATGCTTCTTTTTCGCTTGATCAGTTGATTTGTCTGTGCCTTCCGATTCCGAATGAATGTCGCCATCAGCGGATGCTTTTCTTCCTTAAAATTTGGAGAATAATTATAAAGGATTATTTAATTTTTTCCAAATTTAATTTAAATTTTTTAAAATTTTATTTAATTTTTTTCCAAATTTAATTATCCAACTTTAACTTAATTTTTTCAAATTTAATTTAATTTTTTTTGAATTTATCTAAATTTTGGAATATTTTCTTAAATTACACGTTCCAGTAAAATATTAAAATTATTTATATCTAATTTATTATATAATTTTAAGCAAAAAAGTGTCTGAAAGAAAACTCTTGAATTAATTAAAATCAAATAAATTTTAGCATTTTATACCAATTTCATCAGCAGTATTTGATTTCTCATTTTCAGTAATATTTTGGATTAATTGAATTCGGTTAATGATGGTTTCCGGCTGAATGAAAGAATGACTTGGATTTTGATGGAATTTTGCTATAATTTTCTCAACGTTTTTCCCAATTTTATGGCCAACAGCAGAAGTAGAATCGGATATTGTTGAATGTTCATCAGCCTGAAATGAATATTTGAATTTTTTCAACTAAAAATTTTAATAAATTCTGATAAATAATTAAGCAATCGATTATTATTTTTTAATAAACTAATTTATCTTATAACCAATAAAAAAAATATTATGAAAAATTCACCTCATTTGCTGCAATTGCTGTATTTGGGGCATCTAAGTGGCTCAAATCCTCTGCCACTGAATTCTCACGATGAAAACTACTTCTTGCCGAATATGTATCCAATTTTTCCTCCTCCTTTTTATCGATACTGATATGATGATGATGATGACTGTGCGATTTGCTATTGCTTGCGGTATCGAAATTTTTCAAAGTTTTAGATTTATCTTTATTTTTACTTTTCCACTGCTTTGTCCCGCAAGCAAATAAATTAATCAGCAACTTATGGAATAATTTCCGCTTTCCGATATGATTTTCTTTTTTTACAATTTCATTTTTTAATAAATTGCGTTTCGATATTCCTTTGCCATCATCGTCTTCATCATTACTAGCAATATCAATGCTTATTTTGTCCATCATTTCACCATCATCGTCAGACCCTTCTTCAATTTTTCCTGGATGAGGCATTATTTCATTCTGTTCATCATAGCCAATTTCACATTTTTTAATGTACTTTTTATGGAATAAGAATAATTCTAAAATTTAATTAATTAATATATATAATTATTACAAATTAATATTTTAAATATTATCATATTTATTTTTATTTGGGAATTCTCATTTTAATTGATTAATAAAACATTTTTAAAATTTAAAAAAGGAGTTACTAAAATTCTAATATGATAATGATAAATTAAAAATTCAATTCTTTTCTGATTTTACATAAAATTCTTAAAATTTAGTGATAAAAAGTCTAAAGGCCTAGCTTGGCAATAATGAATATATGACTTGAGATTATTGGAAAAGGCCTTTTATGAACAAAAGATTTAAAAAGGGTTGAATTTGAATTGTTTTTCGGCCCAAATTTTGACTATATTCTGTAAAATAATTTAGTAAAAGTAAAATTTTGTCCATTCATTTGAGGCAATTATATCCAAATTGGTCACAAACCTCCATTGTGCTTAAACACGGCAACTTTTTCATCAACCCAAATTTGATGGATTTGTATTTTTTCCTGTTCTTTCTCTTTCTCTTTCTCTTTATGTTCTTGTTTTTGTAAATGTTCATGTTTCCTTCCATTTGGCACCAAATAAAATTTATGATGCTGAATGTCGCAATGATCTGGGCCATGTTCCGGTTTTGGATTGCATGTTTTTTCCACAATTAATTGGACGGCAACAATGTTGGAAATAAATTTGTTGGCGAATAATATGAGAAGAAGGAAATAAATTTTAGTCATTTTGGGGGAAATGCTGTCAAAATTGAATTCATTTTTAATACGATATTCCGTAATTAATAGTATTAATTAAATGACGAATGACGATGACGACTGATGTCCTCCTTTCCCTGCGTCTTTTTCGATGTAGATTTTGAATATTTTGGATATATATAATTCAAAATCAAAATTTTTGCTTAATTTTGATTAGCCCTAATTTTCCGGAAGTTTTAAAAGAGCACTACCAAAGAAATGGCCATATCTTAAAGATTTAATTATTTCAAATTTTGGCTAAAAATTTTGTTCCCTTATTTGTCTTGACCAGAGCTGAACTTTTCATAATTCTTAGCTTCAGTGTTCCGGCTCCGAGCTTCGACCTTTAAAATTTTTTTCTTCGGTTCCGGCTCCGGCTTATCTCCGAAGCAGTTCAAAAGTTTGACTTCGACTCCGTAAAATTTTTTGGCTTACGGAGCAGGCTTCAGAGTTGGAGCCATAATTTGAAAAGTCGTTGCCAAAAAATAATTAAAGCTGAAAAATTTGAGAGCTAGCTTCATGGCTATAGACTAATTCCGTAATGAGGAGCAGAAATTTTAAAAATCCGAACCCGGAAGCCGAAATTGACTGAAGCCATTTCATTAAAGGATAATTACAAATTTTTAATAATAATAATAATATTGTATTACCGGTTTGGGGTTTGCGGTTTCTTTTAAAATTTTTCAGGGAATTTAATAATAGAAGGCTTCAAATAATGGGTAAATAATATATTATGCTCTATTTATTATGAACTATTTATTTATTAATAAATGCGCAGCCTCATCCTAAAATAATATGATATGCCTATCATCAATAAATGGATGACACTGTTTTTAATTCTCTAACTTTCTCTCTATTGATGAAGCCTTTCAGAATTAGGGATAAAGAAAAAGAAGTAAACGCCCAATTCACTCTCTCACTTGTTCTCTTTCTATATCTCAAATGAACATTAAGATAATATGGCCATAAATTGGGCCATGGGCCAAAAAATCAGAAGGCTAATAAGTGCCATTTTCTTTCCCCGGGCCTCATCATTCTCTCCTCCCTATACTTCCCGCTTTGTGTTCTGTTGTTTGTTTGTTTATTTGTTCGAACCTTGTTTTCGGGCCAAATTCATGGTCAATCGGCCCCATTCAAAACACATTCGGATATTATGGCCAAATTCCCCTCCTGATATTATGGCCAAATCGCTTCCCCAATTCTCACCCCTTCCTTTTCTGGGGCCAATATTCCGCCCATTGTTGACTCACCCTCATCAACTCAAGAAATGCATGATGAATGATGGACAATGTGATTGAGCCAATATGATATTTTCGCATGATTTGTGGATGCACTTATCAAACTACATTTCCGTATTGATCATTGAAGCCTTTTTGTTCCGGATTCACTACGGATTTGCGGAATCCATTCTACTATATTCAACGGTATTTGTAAAAGAATGTATTGGCGGATTCCGATCGGATTTCTCTCCCTACTCATCCAAATTCTTTATAGAAACGTCTATTGAATAATAAAAAAAGATTATCGGAATTTCATTAAATAGGAAAAGGGAGGTTAAATGATAATCTGGAAAGAAACATATCATCAATATTGGTAAAAATTGCTGAATTTTAATAATACAAGCTTTAAAATAATTTTAATAAATTTGGTTATATTGGTTATGTATTTTTTACCGAGCTGTGACCAAAAGCAAAATCATTTGCTTAATTAAAAATTGTTTTTGGCCATTTTTTGACCATAATCATAATTCGATAAATATCCCTCATTGATAAATGTATTTGTTATAATTTGTAACCAATTTTATGCTGAATATAATGCTATATTTATAGAAACAGTATTATTTTTTTCCATACTATCCTAATTCCTAATTATCCCAATAAACCGAAAGAAAAAGGCTCGAATTAATTTAATTTTTTTGAATCAAATGACATGAATAAATATTTATAAAATACAAAATACAAATAATGTTTAATTAATTTATATATAATTAAATATTTGATTATGATGAACATGACAAAAATATATTCCCGCTGTATTATAAATAGAGATCAATAAAATTTGTACATATGATTTCTTCTAATCAATGAATTTTTTGTAGGGAAAATCTTTTGCCACCTTGGCTCTGCTGGCGTTCATGTTCAAACTAAAAATAAAATAAATTTTTATAAATAATTAAGAAATAAAAATAATCACCCCGCTTAGAAGGGCACGGCCCAAATATGTGACCATTTCGATCCAAGCTTCCTGGGCAAATGGACTCAATTCATCGTCCAACAAATCACAAATTGTGCCAACAATTTGCGAACAAAATAGACGGACCGTGCGTTCGTTGAATTGTTCAATCTAGGTGAATAAATATTATTGTAATATTTAATTAATAAATTAATTAATTAATTAATTTAATTTAAATTAATAAATAATATTTAAATACATATAAATTAAATATTATAAATATTGTAAATTTATTTTAAATTTAATTAATAAATAATATTTTAAATTAATTTTAAATTTTATTAATTAATTTAATTTTAAATTATTTTCACAAACAATTTTGGGTCGATAATGCCTTTGGCCATAGGCGAACAATGCTGGAAGCCTTTAAGAATTAAATTTATTAAATAATTTGAAAAGTATTTAAAAATTTTAATTTATTAAATTTTGTAAATATTTAAAAAACATTTCTGTCTCCAATTCTGCTGCATTTCGCACTGATAAATCCAAAATATTTGTGAAAATTCGAATGTGCCTAATGAATGGATGCAATTCCATTTGATGTTCGTCCATATCAATCAATGAAATATTCGGAGAAATTCCAAAAAGCTGAAAAAAAAGTAATTAATAATTAATATTCTAATTAAAATTTAACCGGTTTAAGTTCAGGTGCCCTTTCAAAAATGCGATCAAATGCGAAGAAGCCAAAACATCGATCATCGCCAGCGAATTGTTTGATTCGTTGTTTGGCAAGTTGCCAAGATTTTTGGATGGAATCGGATTGCTAAATCAAAATTAATTAAAGGTTTAATATTTTTATTATGTATTTTTAAATAAATTTCACCATTAAATTAATTTAAATAAAATTTTTTACATATATTTAATTAATTTACTTCTCTGCTCAAAATTCCCTCATCTCCGGAAAATGAACTAGCAAAGAGGGAGCCTCTATGGCTGCCGCCATTGCTCCCAAAAATTCGTCTCTGTTGATGCAGTAAAGGCGAAACAGATCGGGCGGAACGAACATTCAATGGTTTTATTTCATTGCAAATTTCCTTAGAATATAAAAATGACAATATTTTCGATTGTATTAAAAATAGATGAAAATTTTTGAAATGAAATTAAAATTTATCCATTTTTATTTGTCAGTTGAATTTTGAAAAAGAATTTTTGTATTAATAAATTAATTATGATAGATCATATAATCCTTCTCTGTGGCCTATGCTGATTTGGTTTGAATTGACTTGAAAAATTATTAGTGTATTTGGTTGGAAATAGACAAAAAATTATTAGTGTATTTGCTTGGAAATAGACAAAATTATTACTAAAAAATGGCAAAAATCCAAATTGAACTAACTTTTTTTCCTTTTTAGTCGTCTATACTATAAATATCTTGCCAATTATTATATAAGTCATTCATTCTGATATTAAAATTCTGCAAAAAGAGATTAACCAAATATAAATTTTAGAATAATTAGTCACTGCCCAAAATTATGTGGCCAAATTATTAATTTGTTTAAAAAATTACCATATTGCATTTAATGTTCGTATCCAGGGATTGGGCCAAATCGGATGCCCGAAGTGAGGCCATCAATGGATGTCGATTGCATTTTGTATTATTTTTTGTATAAATTCCGCCTCCATTTGATGGAGCATTTGTGGTTGTTTGCCCTAAAAATTAATTTAATTTTTATAAATATTTTTTCAAATTAATTTTACCCCGTTCTAATCTTTTTCGGGCAACAATTTTTCGTGAATCAACTTTTTGAGCACGATGCTAAAAAAAATAATTAATTAGGTAAATATTCAATTATCCCTAGAATCACCTTGCTATATGAAGGCAATGAGCATCCACTGCCTCGTCTTTCATCCGATATTTTTCGGGGTAATAAAATTGTGTCGCCATTTTCTGATGGCTTTTCCACCTAAAATATTTAATTTATATATATTTTTTTTAAATTATATTTACATTTTCCATTTCCGCTGAACTCTCCTTCCCTTCATTTTGAACCCCATTTATTTCAATTCTGGGCGGCGGTCCAAATTGTTGACTTTTACTTTTCCCATCTATAATTTGTTCCTCGGAACTACTCTGAAAATTTTTATTTATTTAAATAATTTTAAATTCCTTTTTGACCTGTTCACCGTCGAATGAACGGGGTGGGCTTTGTCCATATGTGAATGAGCGATAATTGTTATGGGCAGAGGCCTGTGAAATTAATGAAAAAATTTAAATATTTAATTTAAATTAATTTTAAAAATTAATAAAAAAAATTTATTTAATTAATATTTTTTAATTAATATAATTAATTTTCTTCTCCTGCCAACCTCTTCCCTTTTTATTGCATCGACAGCTGTGCCGACTGAGCGTCTTCGTAAATCCAACAATTCGGCCATTCTAAGACGGGAAGAACGGGCAGATTTGCGCACAATTCCAGCCAAATTTGTCTAAAAAATATTTCAATTTATTTATTAAATTTAATTAAAATCTTACGGTGCTATTGCTGGCACTACTCGAATAGGAGCCAGTTTGTTGATTTCCCATTATTTTTGAGAAAATAAATATATATTTTTGTAAATGTGCGCTGAAAGATTAAAATAATTAAATTTATTAATAAATAATATATAATCACGCGCTAAAAATTAAATATTTAATAAAAGAGAGAAAAATATTATTCCAAAAATTATTAGAAATTCCAGAAAAATCCCAAGGCTAATTAGGATTGCGCAAAAATGTAAAAAATATGATCCAATTTCATGGAATTTGTTCGCGCGCACTGATTGTGAGAATTCTTCTATGGCCATGGGGATATCGCTATGACCTTTTCGCTTTCAACCAAACATTTCATTGGATGAATGAATGAATGGAATCCATTTACGTTGGGATAACATGGGACATTCCCATAAACATATTTTTATATTCCACGGCTTGTTCCCAGTCGAGGACGGAAAATTTTTTCCCTCCTGGCAAAAAGTTCCACTCTTTCAATTTGAGAGTGAATTCTGGATTAGAGGGCAGCCGGACACTGCCAGAGTGAATAATATTAATTGTCGGTGACACATATGCAAAAGGAAATGAAAGAAATGGTGGATGGCGGATATGGCCAACGGATTAATGTGTTTTATTGGGTGGAAAAATATTTAGGTATGTTTTGTTGAAATTTTGCCTAATGGCTTTCTCATCCTTCAATCTCATTTCATTTATTAATATTTAATTCAAAAAAAAAAGACGGAAGGAAAATAAGATGGATTTAAGTAAAAAACGTTGAATATGGAACAAATGGCTTAAAAATTAATTTGACATTACTAACACAAATTTATATGGTTTTTCATATTATTATTTTATTTATATGACCAAAACAAAAGTCAATTCCCATTATAATCTTCCTAAAAGGGAATAGTGAAAAATGGGCTAAAAATTTGTTATCGGCAATTTTATGTGAAAGTGGTAAATGTTTCAAATTCGTTTTATTCTATAGATCATTAAAAAATAAATGTCAAATTTAAATATTTCTGAATCAATTAACTTATCTTATCAAAAGAAAATTTAATTTGAAATGTTCAAAATATTGTTTTGTTTTTTGCAAAATTTTATTTTCATTTTCCTTAAAAAATGTAGCATCATTTCTTGTTTTGTTTTTGATGAGCCCAAAATAGTGCAAAAAAAGTGTGGGTGGAAGGCGAAAATTGGAAATGGAGAAGCAAAAATGGGTGAAGAAAAGGATGGGTTTTGGGTTTTGGCTAATTGGATATTGCCACTGAAAATGAAAATGGGAAGAATGGGAAAAAACAAAAAAATGAAGGGTTTGGGAAAAAATGAAGAAGTGTTGCACATTTTTATGGAAAGGAATTTTTAATTTAAGCAAAATTTTCGAAAATATTTTTTTACCGGCAAAAATATTTTTAGTGACAAAATAGTTTTTGACAACTAATAAATCTGAAACCGGTTTTAGACCCTACAAACCTCATGCAAAATTTATAGATCTCATTGAGAAGCATCTAATGGTAATATAAAATGTCATTTTGGCCCAAAATTAAATAGTTTAAAAACTGGAAATATGGTTTAAACGGTTTAGAACCCTTTAATTTTGACCAAACTATGACAAATTATAAGCCATTCGATACCAAATTGGCATAAGATTTGTATAGCCTATAACCGGACTCTGATTTATTAGAATCAAAAATTCCTTTGCCGGTAAAAATCGTAACCTTAAAATTTTAAGAAAATATTTTGATAAATTTAAAAATTGGCATTATTTGTAAAAAATTTTCATTTTATAATTTTTAATAAGAAAATTATCTAATTTTATAGTAAATCTCTATAATCAATAAGAAATGTAGTAATATCTAAAAAAAATTATGAACTTTTAGATAAAATGAAAAAGTGCATAAAAGGGCAAAAGAGGTCATCGAAGCACGAGGGCAGACAATTGAAAGAAGAAAAATTGAAAGAAATAAAATAAATTGAAGGGGGATTAGGCCAATGGAAAATGGGCTAAAGGACTGACGGCTTTTCTTTTCATTGTCCCACTTTTCATTCGGAACTCTTTTGAGGCAAAATATTTGGTCGACCCTTTAGTTAGTCTACCCCAATTTTTAATTAATCACGGGGCCAATAAAAAGGGCGACAAAAAGAAGCAAAATAAATACGAAGTTTTCATTGCTTCTAGTGAAATAGGAAGGGCGTTCATTTCTTTCCTATTCACATAAAATTTATTGGAAAATGGACGGGATTTTTAATGGAAATTCCTATGAATTTAAAAATAGAATTTTATAAATTATTTTAAATATTTATAATTGTTGAAATATTTTATATTTTTTTTTAAATTTTGGTTAAATATATATTTACTTTTGTTTTAGGCCTACTTCCCCCATTGAAATTTAAATATGCCAAAATTGGGCCAAATATGCCCTATTTTTGGAGAAAATTTTTTGCAAATGGAAACGAAGAAATTTGTGAAAAAAAATTGATTAAATTGACACAAAAGTTGGGAATAGAAAACAAATGCAACAACAAAAAGGGGAATCATCCAAGCGAAGCCAAAAGCTGAGTGCCGACACATTTTTGAAGAGGTTATTTCGGGACAAAAATTTTTGAAATTATATTAATTTGGAGAATTGAATTGTTTTATATTTTAAAAATATTTTGGGAATTATTAAATAAATAAAAAAGAACAAATAATTAAAATAATTTTTAAAAAATGAATAAATTTGCCATAAAAAAGTTGTAAAAAAAATTCCAAATTTATTATAATTTATTTCATCTAAATTTTTGAAATTTATTGTGCCAAATTGGCCAACGAAAAATGACTAGAAAATGAGAATTTAATTTTTAAAATTTTTCCTAATAAAATTATTAAAAATTTAATTAGCATTGCGAAAAAAATTAATAAATAAAAGCTGCAGATTTTTGCTTAATTTCCCAGGTGAATTGAATTAAGTAAAGGTCACAGCTCACAGGTGTTTTTATTCTTGCAAAAAATTAACTCCCAAATATTTATTAGAAAAAATGGAGAAAAAAATCATTTTTATGAACCATATTAAGGGCAAATTATGTATAATGAGAAATACAAAAATTGATATTAATTTGTGAATAAATAATATTCGCAAAAATGGCTAAATTTAGAAAATAAATTGGCACTGCAAAATGCAGCATTATAAGATTGGACTTACTTAAATCTACTTAAAGCTCAAAAGTCAAATATAATTTGCAGAAAAAATCCAAAAAACCATTTTGAATAGGAAGATAAGGAATTAGGTTGGATGATTCCGCACCACCGATTCAGTAGTGTTGAAAATTTTTATTTATAGTTCAGAGCGAAAAAAGACAATATTATATTGAAAAATCTAAAATTTTCATCTAAAATTTGCTATATTTAATTTTGCGAAATTTAGAAAAAAATTATAGACTTTTGAATGAATAAATCCGATTTTTCTAACGAAATTTCGCTATTTTAAAGATATTTAAATTTCAAGAAATTTGAAAAACCAATTTTAAAGGGATATTAGGACTTTCCTTTCAATTTTTAATTCATCTTCCCATATCCCACAGATCATTTATTTCCTTACTGAATTATGCTCAAAAGAACGGTATAGGTACCGATTCGGCAGTATCAAAATATATTCTATTTCGGAGATAAGAACTCGGAATGGGAAAAGGCCGAAAAAGAGATGAAAGAAAACCACCAACAAGGAATAGAATAGACAATTCCTTCTCCTTTAAAGACACCATGGACCTTGCCATTTCTTTGTTGCGGGGGTGTTGACAACAAGGCCCAATTGAATTTGGTGCTCCCGAGGGGTCGGAGGGGGAAAGGCTGCTTCACTAATTGGAGGGATAGGCGTGAAAAAATGTGGCAATGTGAAAGGAGGGAGAGGAATGGAGACGTCAAGGCCAATAATTTTGCCTTAAAGGCAAATTGGCGGATACGGCATCCGTCCAAAGTTTGGGCCAAGCCTCAATTTATTTGGATGTTGGCCATGGATTATTCGAATGTGAGTTGTGTCCAAAAATGGCCCCGAAAAAGTTGTAAAATTAATGGAAAGAAGAGGATTGGATATTTGTGGAACCGCATGATGGTGGTTTAGTAATTTTTGAATTCTAAGAATGATATTGTTAAATTATTAGGAATAAAAATTCATAAAAATTGCAATTTTTAACACAAAAAATAATAATTATGGATAAGGGGAAAAAATTGAATTTTAATTGAATATATTATATTATTAATCTAGGCTTTAAATGTTGTTTATTTTTTTTTTGGTGGATTAATTAGCTACATAATTCGAATAATTAAGAGCATTGTCAGTTGTCGGTACCAAAATAACACTAATGAAATATAAAAATAAATAATAATTAAATTTTGACAATTTTTGAACAGAAAAATATTTAAAATACTTAATTTAAATCATTATGAATGTTTTAGATTTTTTTTATGGAAAAATTAAACAATAAATTTGTCAAAGAAAATATTTTTGAAGGGAGAATGCTGGTAAACAATTTCACCATTTAAATAGGCCAGTGCCAGTGCCACCTTGGCCATTACGGTCAAATTAACTCTATTTTGGATTTAGCAAATAATAATGGACTTGACCATAAAATAATACAATATTATATAGGTTTTGTAATAAAAATTTACCAAAAACTTTTTTTTTGAAAAATTTGATTTTTAGATGAATGGAATTAAATAATGAAATTTTTTAAAACTTAAAATTTTATTATTAAAAAAATTCGAGATATAGGTATATAGTTAAATAAAAAAATTTTTAAAATTAATTATTGATAAATTTAATAATTTTTTACTCAAATTTTTACCCAAAAAAATGTGAAAAGAGTATTTGAAAAAAGAGAAATCATTTGAAAATACATAAAATGTGCACTAATTTTTATTCTTCAAAAATTTTTTTAACAAATTCGATAAAAATGTTTGATTATTTATAAATTGGATTTATGTCAATTGCGAATTTCCTTTCTTCCCCTTTTTGCCTAATTTTGTACTTTTTGTTAAATTTTTTCACCTACATATTTTACCCCGCTTTTGCACGAAAATTTAATTTTCCTTTTTTTTCTATACATTTTCTGACGCAAAATAAACTTTTCTAGTATTTCTATTTTAGAGAAAATTTTGACTAAATTAATTTGTTCCAAAGTTCATTTTACAATAAATTAAAAAATTTTAAAGAAATTTATTAATAGGGGGCGGATTTTTATTGATATCAATATTTTTCTTGCGAACTTAAAATAGCTTTAAACCAACATAAAACACGTTTTTATCAAGGTTTTAGTTGATTTGCATGAACTTTTATGTCAATATTCATCAATATTTTGCCATTTTTTGGCCGTCAATATTGATATCAATATTTCGGCATTTTTTGACAATTTTTGGCCATTTTTATCAATATTTTGAAGATTTTAGAAAAAAATTGAAATTTTTTGAAAAAAATCGAAAAATTTTTTTTTTTAATTTTGAAAATTTTTAGAAAAATTTTGAGAATTTCTTAAAAAATTTAAGGAAAAAGTTCATTTTGTGATTTTTTGAAAATAATAAATAAAAAATTGATTTTGAAAAATTTTTTTAAAAATTATTGATGTGTGTAAAATTTTTAGGAAATGGATTTTGAAATTTTTTGAATAAAAACCTGAAATATGAATAATTTATGATTGGGGATAATGAAAAATATTTTTTTTCGAATTTTTTATAAAATATAGCGATTTTTTAAAAAAATTTTCATCAATATTTCATCAATATTTTGCCTATTTTTGCAAATTATATCAATATTTTGACAATTTTATGTCAATATTTTATGCCTATATTTCGGAATTCTATATCAATATAATTCCGCCCCCTATTTATTAATAAAAAAAATTTAATCGGGTATTGATTTTAATAAAATATTTTGTTTAAATAAAAAATAAATCTATTAGAGAAATAATTTTAAAAAATATTGCAAATATTAATTTGGGAAAAATGGCAAAATAAAAAATGGAATCGGGCATCTAAATTTGCATTTTCTTTGTGTACTTTAAATTCCCCCAACCTCTTCCTACAATCTCAAAATGGCACTTTTTGAGTGCCTTTTTGAACTGTTGGCCAGAGCTGCCGCCGGCTGTTTGTTCACCGGTGACCCCACGCCTTCCGCTTTTACCCTTTTTGGCCCATTCTTTGCCCTCTCCAATTTCACTTTTTTGTCCTCTTTTGAACTGTTGGTGCCAAATTTCCGTTGGTCAACAAACAAAATATTTTGAGAGGATTATGGAAATCGTAAAATTAAAAAGTCACATTTTGGTGGAGGAGCATGTGGTCGGATATTAAAAAATGCAAAATGAAAATTTAGTATAAAATGCGAGTCGTAAAAGTTCAAAAATTATTTTAGGGCACAGAAAGAATAAAATATTAAAAATAAAAAAATCCGAAAAATATTTGCATTTAATAAAAAATATTTTTGATATAATTTTAAAAATTTATGGTTTAAAAGGAATTTGAATTTTGAATATAAAAAAGGAAATAAAATTCACATTAAATAAAAATATTTATTTTCTCAAATGTTGGGTAGTTAATATTTTTTGTTCCAAGCCAAGTCAATCTAATCCATCCATCCACATTTTTATCTCCGGCACAAAAA
Organism: Pratylenchus scribneri; assembly: GCA_030063045.1. Classification (NCBI taxonomy): domain Eukaryota; kingdom Metazoa; phylum Nematoda; class Chromadorea; order Rhabditida; family Pratylenchidae; genus Pratylenchus; species Pratylenchus scribneri. The sequence continues at coordinate 962,835 of JAQSEB010000042.1, forward strand.
ATGAACAGCATGGCTCTAAAAGAATTCCCTGGAGACAAGTTTATTTTTATTCTCCCAATTCAAAAAGGGTATTTATTTGGCATTCCTCTCTAATATTTATTTTCCATATTTGGTTGGATTTGAGGGGAACATTTGGGGATGGACCGAATTTGGATGTGCCACCCTATGTGGTTGAAAAGTGAAATCATCCCCAAAAGGGGGAATCAATCTATTTTAGGCATCGGTTAAAATAAAAATAGAAAAGCAGATCGGTGCCAAAAAATGGATTTATTTTATTTTTAAAATTAAAATTTATGGAATTGATGGCAAAAGATAATAGAAATTTTAAAAAAATAAATTTAATTAAAAAGCTTTAAAATATTAAATTAAAAATGCAATAAAAATAATGAAAAACAAATTTTTATATAAAATTAACAAAAAAATTATTTTTATGTTTAAAAAACTTGCATATCGGACAGCAAAAAATATATAAATCCACTAGTCATGATGATAATTTGCACTATTTAGATTTATTTAGTTTTTCCTTGAAAAAATCACATTGGCAAAAAAAAACAATTGGAAGTTGATTAGACGTAAAATACTCGGCTGTGTCATTCAGGTAAAAATTTAGTAAAGCCTAGAAAAATGTTAAAAACAAATGTCGGCCATAAAATGCGCAATTAGCTCTTCCAAAAAGTATAAAATTTTTGAACTCTTATATTAGAAAATATAGGGGAAAACATCATTGAATAGTTCTTCGCACATTAAAATTGGTAATAATAATAATAAATTCAAAAAAAATAGAAAAAATTCGAGATTTTCAAAAAAATATTCTATGTATATAATATGAATAATAAATTTTTTCGAATTAATTAAATAAAAATAAAATTTATTGACAAATAAATGGATCTCTCATTTCAAGTTTAAAATTAAGTTTTATTTTAATGTTATTCAGAGTAAATTTTAATAATTTTATTATTTATTTGCACTTTTTATGAATACTGATCATTTCCATTTATTTATCAAGAAATATTCACAAAAACGCAAACACTTATTAGAAAATAAATATCCAATTAATTTGCACAAAATTTTAGTCTCATTTGGCAATTTTATTTTTCCTTTGCTTTTCCTTCTCATCATATGTTAAAGAACTCATTAAAATATTTCTTGTCACGACATTTACGCAAAAGCGATATTTGGGCAACAAATAGGAAAATGACTAAAAGCTTTATTAAAATGCTTTTATTTAATATTTAAATTTTTCCTATTATTTATTCCAATTATTTTCAATCAATTATTTTAGAGAAAATTATAAAAATGGTATTTGATTTGGCCCTAATAATTCCTTATTTGAGGCTGACCATTTTACTAATTGGTTTTTACGTGAATTTTGATTTTGTTTATTTGACAATAATTACAAAGTAATATTTAAAATTTATCTTTATTGAATAAAATATTAAATTAGATCATTACATGGAGCCTGCAATTTTTTGTTGGCCATGGAAGCGTTGACCAATGGGGTATATAGCATTTTCAATATTGGTACATTTTTGACAAAGACTTTTGGCATTGTTTTCAAGTAAGTAGGGAAAATTTATAAGATTTAAATTAAAAAATTTAAATCTTTCTCTAATCAACTAATCCCATGAGCTATTAAATGATAAAAAAATTTGTAAACTATAAAATATATTATATTCAATAAAAAATTGTAAAATTTGGTGTGCAAATTTCATTTCATCATTTTTTTTGAATTAATATTTTATATGCATTTATTTTCCCTTTATTCGTCACAATTGTTTCCTCTGGATTGCATTGCCCGTATATATTTCTCAAATGAACACTGCATTTGTGTTCTCAATAAGTGCGGATCGTCTCTGTTGCATTTGCTTCCCATTTTGGTTTTAATTCAATTTTAATTAAATATAAATTTATTCTATATTGATTTGATTAGGTATAAAACCAAAAAGACGATGCTCTATTTGTTTTTTCATTTGTTCATCGCATTTGGCTATTCCACTTTTTTATTTATTAATCAATATAATTGGGTCATGCGGGATGCAAATACGTGAGAAAGAATTCACAAATTTTATTACCACGCAACAAAAAATTGTTAAAAATTTTTTTTTAATAATTTTATTAATTTCATCATATATTATATCTTTTATATTTGGTTGGCACTTTTTGGAATTAAATTAATTTAATAAAGATTTGATCAATGGAAAATTTTGTTTCAAGAAAATTCAAATAGTTCATTGAATTGTCAATTTTTTAATAAAAAAAATTCAATAAAAATATTTTCAAATACCTAATAAGAGGATTTTCATTACTGACATAAATTGATTAGAAAAAATGAATAAATTGAAATATATTATTAATTAATTTCCAGCATTTTGGCTCAATGCGTTATTCAAGAAATAACACCGGTTGATGTGCTCACATATTCCCTAATAATGAATGGATGGGCCATTTTTAATTATTTACTATTTTTATTCACAATAGGCTGTAAATTCATGAAAAGAGGTTTAATTAAAATATAAAAAATAATATTTTTTCATTTAAATTCAAAAAGGCACAAATTTACAATTGGAAAGAATCACCAAATGCATTTTGGCAATTTTGACGATGATTTTGTTCGGCTGGAATTGGGCCCAATTGGCACGTTTCCTTCGTCCTCTTCCCTTTTTTCCGCCAATTTTCTTCGATATTATGGCTTGCATTGTTCTCCTATTTTTGGGCACAAATCCCATTGTGTTCTATATTTTCAGGTTAGTTTTTGATTAATTATATTTTTTGTAAATAAAATCGCTCCAATTTTAGCGAAGAATATCAAATTGCATTTTTCAAACATTATGCATGGATTGACCTTTTTTGGAATGCCATCAAAAAGAAATGTGGAATTAATGTTAATATGGAACGATTGAATAATTCCAATCAATTTAATTCTTCAAATAATGGAACAGTGCCAATTAATAATTGTCTAATTATGCGGCAAATTTCTGTCTATCCATCCAATACATATTAATTCATATTCATATTTTAAAAATGATGATTTAATTAATGTATGCATTTTCTTTTAAATCTATATATAATAAAATTTTTAAAATTCTAATCTATGGATTTCCAAATAGTCGAGTAAGCAATTCCGAATAACCTTATACCCTTTTTTAATTAACTTTTTTAAAAATATTCTTCTTCATACAAAAGAATAAGCTTTTGATGTACTATTATTTGTGTTTAAGATTATATAAAAAGTAATTTTAAGCCACATTTTAGCGAGGCCACGAACAGACCAGTTTTGTCATCCCACCTGCTGGTATTCCAATTTTCAATCACTAAAAAATTGGCCAATTCCACGCCTATTTTTCAAACGAAATTTCTAAAATATGGCCTCTTTCAAATGTTCTACGAACTCAACAACCAATTTTGTTTTAAGTTATAGAAATGTATTCAAAAAGAAAAGGACAAGATTGGGAGTTTGACTAAAAATTTGAGAATGAAAGTTAAAAAAATAAGACAATATTTAAATTAGTATAAAAAACTATGGCCGATTTATTTTATACAATACACAAATGAAAAAAGTTTATCTCGTTTAAATATAAAAATAAATAATCAGAATTTAATTTTGTAAATATATATATATATATATCATATTTTCACTTTTAATTTAATGCATATTTCTTCAGAACATTTCAAACATTTCCGCCAATTTGTGAACAATGCGTTAAAATGTGCTTCAATCCTTTTGGAATCTTGGAAAATAAGAAAAATATGATTTTTTTTCGTAAATTTTAGATTAAATTTATTTTAATTAGCTATTTCCTTGATTTTACACTTACCATTTCCTTTTGCATAAAGTCCGTAAAAAGAGTGCATTTACTTTTATTTGCTTCAATAATCGGTGCCAAAAGATTGTCCAAATTTTCGGGTTTTTTCTCTGTTGTTTTCCAATCATAATAAAAACAGTCCAATAAAAATTGATGTCGCCGATTAAATTTAACCCAATATTTTGCAAAAAATTGGCTGGGCTTCAGCAAAATTTTTTTCAATATTTTGATTTTGAGAAGAAATGGAAGATACATTTCAAATAATTTGCGTATTTCCACAACTAAATTTAAAATAAAATCTAATGTTCTTTCCACAATTTTTTGTGTCTGATAATGAATTATATTAGGTTTAAATTTTATAAAATAGCCAAAAATAATTATTTTGCGATAATTCTTAGGAAATGGCTTTTAAAAAGTTTTTTTTAATTTTCGAAAATTTTTTAAAAAATTTTAAAAATTGTTTTTAAAAAATATTTTCTAAAATTTCAATAAATTATTTTAAAAATTTTTAAAATTGTCTTTTTTTGATTTGCAAATTAGCCTCTTTCCTCTGCTTCTCTTTTTCATGGTAATAAAAGTGGCGTACAAAATCTTAAGCGAAAATGATGTCAAATTCGTTGTTAGCCTCCAAAAACAATTTTTGAAAAATTAAAAAATTGTTTCCCCAATATGAAGGATTGTCCGTTTTTTAACAAAATTTGGTTTCAAAAATATTTTCCATGGTTAAAAAATATTTAAAATTAAAATATTATTTTTAATATTCATTCATTCATTTTATCATAATTAATTATAATTTTTTACCAGTTTCCAAAGGCATTTCCACTCTTGCATTTTCCTTTGCATTTTCTAGGAATTCATTCTCATTTCGAATTGCCTCCGGAACTTTGCATCGACTATGAGGATATTTCATGCAATTCCAAAGCCAAGTGATTGGATCATATTTTTTATTGAAAAAACGCAAATATATTTGTAAAAATATTAGAGAAGCTGTGAAACCCAGAAGAGTCAAAGCAATGGCAAAACGTTTTCTTCTTATCAACCCTGTGAATTTTTAGATTATTTAATTTTTTAAAATTCCCTCTTTTCATATATTTTCAGTGTAATTTAATTATCAAAAAAAGATTAATTAATTAACTATTTAATGGTAAATAATTAATTTACCGAAAAAAGCATTGATTCCAGAAAAGAGTATTGAAAATGTCAAAAAGTTTAAACGGTAAACCCTATACCCAATCGATAGATCTCATCAAGACACGTCGAATAATACACTATAATTTAGCATGGGCTTAACCATTTCAAACTTAGTTTTGAACCAAATAGCAAAATGGATTCTGTTTAATACTCTTTTATTTTGACAAAACCATGACAAATTTTATACAATTCGACGAAACATGACAAAGATTTATATGTTTGGGGATATAGTTAGGTGTCTAGGAAAAATTGCTGAACCATTATAAGCTTTTTGCTATTTTCAATATCTGCAATTTTAATACTCTTTTCGGCATTTTCAATTTTTTTTCTGCAAATAAAATACTCTTCTTTATTTAATTAACTTTTAATAATAACTAACTCCACCTGTCTTATTTATTCCAATTTTATTTTCTTCACTTCCATTTTGCGTATAATATTTATTGCTTAACCATGGGCTATGTAATTCTTCATGCCCATTCCTTTGTAATCCCGTATGTCGCATTCTTTCACTAATTGGCGAAGCTCTCGGACTGTTTAAAATTTTTGAATCTTGAACCTCCATTTTTGCATTTTCATGCGGACCAATTATTTCAATTTTCTCGAAGATTTCATCATTAATTTGTTGTCCATTTTTGTCCAATTCCTGGAATCCTTCAATTGCCAATAATTCTGTCCTTTCCTTCAAATTCCTTTCATAAAATTTTTTACACAATTTGCCAAATTTTTTCCTAACATTTTTTGCCATTTTGAACCCTCCATTTTTATTCTTAATCAATTTTTGGTAGAAATTCAATTTTTCATTTTTCTTTTCTTCTTCTTCTTCCTCTTTCGCAAATTCATAAATTCGACAAGAAATTCGTCGTAATAAAATTAATAAATGCCTTTTGCCAATATCTACCCGAATCCATGGAGAAATATTTAACATTTTTCGCTCAAATTGCTTTTTTGTCAATTCAAAAGTTTTCTGAATAATTATTTATTAATGTTGTAGCGAATATTGAAAATTGATTAATCCTGGAATTATTCATGTGCTTTGCTTGGCTTCTTTTGGAAATCTCGGCTTCTAAAAATCGTACAGAATCTAAAACTAGCTCATTTGACTGGGCATGGTCGATTTATTCAGACTGATCTGAATTGTTTAGTAAACTTTTCGCTATATCCGTAGCCTGCCTGTGGCACTATATCCCTAACTCTAACCTCAAATTAAAGCTTATTACGACATTTGTTTACGAAACGGTCTTATGTTGATGGAAGTAAAGTTGTTGTGGCATTATTAAGCATTTTATTAGGCATAAAATTAGCTACAAAATGACATCAAAAACATTGGCCAATGTTGAATATTCAACGATTTAATTGCAAAACCATTGGTTAAATTAAAATTTTGGCCGTTTTTTGTCCATAATTCGATAAATATTCTACATTGGCCAAAACTTTTGATATTATTTTGTAGCTTATTTTGTACCTAATAAAAATCCATAAACAAGGCCATCGCAGCGTTACCACCATCGGCACCAGATCATTTCGTCCGCATGTATCGGCTCCGCTCCCCAAAAGGCGTATAATCATAATTCTAAAAATCAACTATTCCGAATCGAATGAACATAGATGATGTAAAAAAGGTGAAATTACTAAAATTAACCAAGCGGATCACTTTGTTTAATTTTAACCAATTTCCAATATTAATCATGATATTAATTATTTTTTTAATTTTAAATACCTCAAATAATGTTATAAAATTTTTGGGATAAATTTGGATTCCCGATTTTCTAAATTCATCTATTTTCAAATCTAAATTTTCCATATCTAAACTTTCCAAATCATATTTCAAATCAATTATACAATTTTTTCCATAATTTTCATAATTTATCCGGCATTGGTTTTGGTTTTCTTCCGGTCTTCCCTCTTCCAAATCTTCACCAAAATTCGATCCAACATTCATTTCTCTTCCCACAGATAAATTGGGATGGCTGTAAAGAACTGTTGAAATTCGTGAGTTGCTTTCTCGAGGTTTTCTTTCTTTCAAATTTTCACCAAAATCCGATCCAACTTTATTCGATTTGCGAGGATTTTTTGAACGGTTTAAGAAAATTTTTGGAATTTTATGGAAATTTTTCCATTTATTAAATGTTTTAATTTCTCTTTTTTCCAAAACCAACAAATTTTGCTCCAATCTTTGAAGGAATTCAATTTGCTTTTTCACATCAAAATTAGTCAAAAAGTCCGATCTGAATAAATTTTAATTGGAAATAAAATTTAATTTTATTTATATTTACAAAATTTTCAGCAATTTTATTCTTTTTATTTCTTGCTTTTCATTTTCCTCATTCATTTTTCTCAATCTTTCATCGTCCACAATTTCTTCCATATTTTTTACAATTCTTCCTCCTTTAATTTGTTGTATAATTTTTTCAATTAAATCATTTTCTTTTGGATCTTCAAATTCCAATGGAACAGTATAATATTTTTCTTCTTCCTCCTCTTCACTTTCATCATCATTATTATTTTCCTCATTTATATTCTCATCAACCTTTTCCGGAACAATTTTCTTTAATTCCAATAATTCATGGCAATTTTTCACCTAAAAATTTATATTTCTTAAATATTTATAAATACTTTTTTTTGTCTCATTTTAACCCAAAAATAATTCGTGGCTTCTATTATCAGAATCCAATTTTAAACTTTACGATCAGAATCATATCATATACCAATTTGTAGATCTCATCGATATGGGGCTTTTGACATATAAATTTATTAATTTAAAACGAAACTTAACGAATTAAATTGCTTAAACCATATTTCCCGTTGTGATTTTAAACACTAATTTGAAATCCTAACATTTTGTATACCATTCGATACGTCTCGATGAGCTCTACAAATTTGTATAAGCTTTGTAGGATCTATAACCAGATTTATTAGAATTCAAAAATTAATTTTTGTTTTAAAAAAAAGTAAAAAAATATTTTTCATTTTTATAGTCAATTTTCTGTTCAAATTATTAATCAAAAATTATAATTTTTATTTCAAAATTATTTAATAAATTATAGTAAACCAACCGTTTCCACACTAATTGGCCGATTTGCCTCTGTCCAATCCCCCTGCATTCGAACACATTCACATTTTAGCAATATACGGAAATGGGTCTCTGTTATTGTTTTTCCTTCCCTTTTTTTCTCCTCCCATTTATTTATATTTTCTAAACATTCTTTTGGACTCGGCACATTTGACCAAACTCTATTTAAATGGCCATAAAGTTTTTGTGAATTTTTGTCCACATCCGCGAGAAACCATTTTGAAATTTTCACACTGCCATAGGGAAGAAGACGATTTTTGATCATTGTCAAAAAGAGGGATTCCCTTTCGGACAATGTTTCCCCTTGATTGGCTGCTGAATTTGGAGGCTCATAGACGTGGATTTTTTGGCTGTGTTCAAATTGAATCAATTCAGCTTAATTAAAAAATAAAGTATTAATTATCAAAAATAATAGAATAATACAAAAAGGGATGAAGAATTGCTGAATAATTTTTTAAGTACTAAAAATTTTCTTAATTTAGTAAAACAATAAAAAATAGGATCATCATGATAACCCCAACTTAGGTGAGTGGGTCAACTGGGCGACCGAATAAAATTTTAAAATCTAAATTTTTGTACTTTTTTGTTCAATATAATACACAAATCGACGAGCCCTCAATGAGCTAATCACAAATCTATCTTTGGTTTCATTTTTGAAATAAAAGATTTTTAAGTAGAACAGAACAAAATTGGAGGTTGACTAATTGGATTGGCCAAGTCGCCTAGCTGGCTTCGCCCTGTTGACCGTGGCGCGATTATCAAAGTTTTTAACCCGTCAGACATCAAAAATACTCCATCCCTTTCAGAGTTTTAACAACCTGTTTCCCGCGTAACATTGTTGAATATTTTCATATATGTTTGATTGATAAATTCGCCTACAAATAATTGTTCAGATGTTGGATTACAAAAACTCTTAAAATCATTATTCCACATTCTTCTGAGACATCCCTAAATTAATTGTATTTTCAATTTAATTTAAATTCACATTCCCACCTCTTCATCAAACCACCCAAAAACGCTAATTTTCAATGAAATTTGTGCCTGCAAAAATGGGGCCAATAATCCATTCCAAAAAATTAGCATCAAAATTGTGCTCAAACTCCAAGTGATTGGTTCGAAAAAACGTTTTTTCCTAATTAATTCCGAATTTTTGCCATAAATGTTTGCCAATTGCGCAGGCGGATTTATTTTATTTTCCAATTCATTAACATTTTCTCCAATTTGTTCGGCCAAAATTGAATGATGATAGAGGAATAAAAATGCCGAAAATATAAGGAAAAATGGAATTAATTGGCTCATTAATAATTTTTTAATAATATTTTATTTAATTTGGAGTTTCAAAAATAATTTTTTGTAGGTCAAATTGATTTTTAAGGACGAAAATGAGGAGGGAGGGTGGATTTTTTGGCCTTGTATAGCCCCGAGAAGCTATGCGACTGATCAAAAAATGGACCCATTTTTCGGCCCTTCCCAAAATCCCTTGATTCTTTGCTCCTTTAATGGCTTCATTAAAATTAAATTGACGCGGCGCTTCGCAACACCCTATATTAATTGTATGATGAATGAGAGAGAAATTGAAACAAAAAAATATATAATTCACTGATTTGAGGTGAGAGAACAAAAATTAGACGTGGATGAGGCAAAAAAGTGGGAGCAGCATTTTTTGGCCAAGTACTGATCGATATTTTGCCCTTTCAGCAATGTTTCATGCCCTTTTCACCCAAAAATTGCGAATTGGTCAAAAATTGAAGAAATCAAAAATAGTGAAAGAAAAATCCTTTTTTTTTTTGAAAATTCGCTTTTGGGGTTTTACGTTTTTTATTGCTTCTCTTCCTCTGCCTCATATTTGAAGTACTCCGCCCGCCATTCAATTCAACCAACACTTTCCGCCAAATATTCTGCCAAATACAAAACTTGGATCATCGCAATATCGGCTTTTTTCTGGGCATTATCACCTCACCAATTTAATCTACAATGGTTGTTTCTTGTTTGCAATGTTGTTCACTTTTTGTCAATCCTAAAAAATCCGCAACCCTAATTTTAATGTTTATACTTTATATCAGGCAAATTGATTGTTTTCACTGACAATTTTGTGTTGAGTAATCAGGCCACAAATATTTAGGTGAAATGGGAAGACTTTCGGTTCGAATTGCGATCAAAAGTGATCTGCGATGTAGGATTTTTCATAACCTGAACCTGCCACTGCTTACTATTTAATATCTAAAAATTAGAGATCCGACTTATCGAGTTTTCGCCTAGCTTTTTCGATTTGATTCTGATTTTTTAATCGATAGAATGATTTGGACCTTCCGTGTTTTTGAATTTTTAACCGAAAAAACCGATTAAAAAAATTTCAAACTCGAAAATAGATTTTAAAAAATTTGCATTTTAGTCTGGCAGTGCTATTTTTGGTTTCGGTTGATTCAAGATCTTCTTCCCAGGGTCACAAAAAAAATACAAAGCAAATTATTTTGAGGATTTCATCAAATTATGAAAATAATTTAAAAATAATGTAATTTGTAAAATATATCGAAAATAAAAGAATTCTGAAAAGCATTATTAAATGTTCATCATTTTGGAATCTATTTTTAGACCAATTTTGAAAATGATTCAAAAAATAATATGAAAATAAATTCTAAAAATGTTATAAATTTCAGAATATTTTTGTAATATCTTTATTTTAAAAATAGGCTAAGAATACTCGAATTCTTGGAATATGTTGTGAATTAAGCTATTTTTACAATTATTTTCATATACATTTTCAGAATTATTTTTAAAATCAAAATAAAAATGCTTTTTAAAATGGAAGAAATCCCAGAATATATTCAGAATAGTAAGATTTTCACCATTTATTTTCTACTCATTTTCAGAATTAATTTTGAAAATTTATGATAAAATATTCTTAAAACTGGAACTGATTTTTAGAATATTTTCTAATTTGTTCTTTTTTTACAATGGTAAAATGCGTACTATTTCTGTTAGACGATCAGAGATGGCTCCTATCTATTTCCTCCTATTGTGTGCTTCTCATAAAATTTTTTTAGCCTTCAGCCCATATAGCACCCAGATTTATAAGGGGAAAACATCGCTGCTGCCCCTTTGTGGCATGCTTCCGGTGTATTAGCCGTAGGGATTGGACTCGCGCGAGGTCCTAAGACTCCCGAGTGCGCGGGATCTTGGGATTCTCGAGATCCTGGGACTCCCACCGAATGCGCGGGATCCCGGGATTCTCGAGATCCGGATGCGCGAGATCCTGGGATTCCCGAGTGCGCGGGATCTTGGGATTCTCGAAATCCGGGTGCGCGGGAACTTTGTTGAGTTTTGGAAAAAATTTTTGGCCTATTTTGGCACTAAATAATGAGAATTTTGTCTCGGAATATTCTCAAAATATTTCGAAAATGGTGCCATTTTTAAAATACATTTTTTGCCAAATTTTAAGAATACATGCTGAAAATAAGATGAAAATGGATTTTGAGAATTATGGCATTTTGAAGATTATTTTTTGATCAATTTTGAGAATGCATGCTGAAAATAAGGCTGAAAATGGATTATGAAATGAATTTTATTTTTAAAATATTTCCAAAATTCCAAATATTTTGACAATTCATTTTTTCGTTCATTTTTAACGTATATTCTGAGAATGGAAATGAGTTATATTTTTAGAATCATTCTCAAAATTCTGTTATCTTAATTATATTTCCAGAATTTTCGTATTTCCATTTTGGTTATAACTCTGAAATCCCACACATGTCAACATCATTCTCAGAATTTCGACCAAAAAATGCGACCCTGGGTTAACTTTTGGAGATTAACATAAAAAAGAATATTCCCAAATTGATTAAAGCCGCTCAAAAATATTAAATTTTTGAATTGTTGATTGACTTTGATGTGGATAAAAATTGATGTTGAACGAAGATGGCATATTACTGTAAAGAAGAATGGGAAATTGCCACAGGGAAAGGCATATTAACAAATTCAATCAAAAAAAGTCCATAATTGATAAAATTCTAATCCTAATCCTTTAATTTTTGATGGAATTGATAAATGTGGGAAATTACAAGTGAATGATGAAGGATTTGAGACATATTCAAATTATGGCATTTAATGATTTGATGTGAATATCAAAATGGAAAATGCCCATCTGCTGACAAATTTTCGCCCTTATATATTACCTCCCATTTGCATTTTTGGCATTCATTCATCAAATGTTCCAAAAATTCTTCCCCAATTCCCTATCAACAAATTTTTAAAATTAATTAGCACATTAGTGGACTAATAAAACACTAATTGAAAGATCAAAACTCGCATTCTTTTATTTAAATTTATTTAAATTTTAAAGTTCTTTTATAGCTAATAATTTTACTTTTCCTATCAACAAATTTGCTAAACATTTATCAACAATTTTGCCAATTTCAATGGAAAATAAGCTACAATCTGAAAGCGAAGGGTCGTTTTGCAGCGATTTGGATCAATTGAATTTGGCCGATTTTGCATTCGACGAATTTGAGATCAATTCGAATGATGGAAACGAAGAAATTGTAAAGGTCGGGGTGAATATTATAAAATAAAATTATTTTTAATTAAATTACAGGTTGAATTGATGGAATTGGAGAAGGAAATGGAGGTCATGAAATTGGCAAGCAAATCGGATTCAAATCAAATTGCCAGCAAATTGGATGGAAAAATTGAACATTTGGAGAAATATGTAAATTATTTTAGAATTTTAAATGATAATCCTTAGATCGTAATTCGTATTCAAAATTAAATAATGTTCCTGAATCCTATCAAAAAAATCTGAAGAATCCGTTTCAATTTTCAAAAATCGCAATTTCAAAGATTTTACCAAAATTAAAGTTTCTTTTTGGAAAAAAAAGGCAATAGATTTTTCGGATCCTATAAATGATTAAATTATAATTATTATAGAAAAATTTTAATTTAAATATTATAAAGCACTTTTTTTCCAGATGAATGAGGGCCAAAAGAATCGCCGTGAGCCATTTCAATTGCCGGAAGCAATTGGCGAAATTGTTGTTCAACAGGAGAAAGTGTTCGTACCGACCAAACAATTTCCGGAAGTGATTTTTATAAAAATAATTTTTTAATCCATTCAATATATTCAGTACAATTTTGTTGGTCGAATCCTTGGCCCACGAGGGATGACCGCCAAACAATTGGAGGCCGAAACCGGGTGCAAAATCATGGTCCGAGGCCGTGGCTCAATGAAGGACAAAAAGCTGGAAGACATGAACAGGGGAAAACCGAATTGGGAACATTTGAGCGAGGAATTGCATGTAAATTTGCGTCTTATATACTTTTTTTTGGAGTAATTATTTTTTAATCAAAAAGCAATTTTTTGACTTGAATCAGAAACCGCTTTTGAACCCTATAAACCTTATAACAACCTGCTACAGATCTCATCGGAAATCGAAACAGAGAGAGTTAAACTGTTTAAACCATATTTTCCTTTAGGTTTTAAACACTATAATTTTGGGCCAAAACCTTACAAATTATATACCATTAAATGCGTCTCAATTAAAGTCTATAGAGTATAGAACCGGTTTCCGATTTAATAGAAGACAAAAACTAAGGAAAAAATATTATTTTAGGTAAAAAAATAGTATCTGATTCAAACCAGTGACCTAAATTACAAAATTTATGGGTCCTCTTTGAGTAGAAAATTTTCAAAATCTTCTTTATAAATCTTAAGCCCTAATCTAGCCACAAGTCACAATACTTATCTAATACATTTCCTCAATTCCCATTACAGGTGTGCATCCAATCAGAAGACACCCCAAATCGGAATGCCTTTAAAATAGCCAGGGCCATTGAGGAAATCAACAAATTGTTGGTGCCACTGCCGGAGGGCAAGGATGAGCTGAAGCGAAAACAATTGAGGGAATTGGCAATCATCAATGGGACATTCCGGAATGGAATAAAAAAGGAAATTGGCCAAAAAGACCATAAAAATATTTCGCCGGCAAAAATTATAACATTGGAAGAATTGGAAGATAAAATTGTCGAATTGAAGCAAAAGAAGGCAATGGATCAACAATCATCCATTGAGGATTTTGCCAATTTGAAAATGTGGGATGGAGAACAATCATGGGTTGGTTTTTCTTTAAAAAATACTATAAATTTTGGTTACTTTTTTTGAATTTTTAAAATATTTCCAAATTTTTGGTTGTTTTTCTCTGAATTTTTAAAATATTAATAACTTAAAATTTTGTTTTTTTTTATTTTTTCAAAATTGTGGTTATTTTTTTTGAATTTATAAAATATCTCAAAATTTTTGGGGTTCATGAATTTTTAAAATATCTCAAAATTTTGGTTGTTTTTCTCTGAATTATAAAATTTCTTAAAATTTTAGTTATTTTTTTTAAATTTTTGGCATAAATTTTCATTATGTTTCAGCTTCCACCGGTCAATGCCACCAATTCGTCCAATGCAAAACTAACAAAAGCACCGACTGTTCTTGAGAATGTCAACACAACGGAATTGAAGAAGGCTATTTCAAAGTGAGAATTGCAAAAAAAAAAATAAAAATATTAAATATTATTTTTTAGCTTGTTTGGATATTGTGCCGGTTGCGAACAAGGATTTTTGTGAGTGAAAATTTCCCAATTTAAATTGACAAAATTTAATTTTTCCTAGTCAAAATTGAATATTATTTTTAAAAATAAAATAATTCTGGTTATATTTCAAGAGAAATATAATTATTTTAGAAATTTATTTATTATTTATGGAAAATATTTCATAGTAAAACTTTGTCACATTAATTAAGAATATTATTAATAAAATTAATAAAATATGAAGGAAAATCAAAAATAATTTTTAATGATTCCACAGGATGAATGATCGGGCCCGTCAAGTCGGTGATCTTCAATATCATGTTCGGTGCTTTAAATGCCATCATTGCCATCGTCGATTGTTCACTGATGAGGAATTTGTGCAGGATTCCAAAATTCAGCGCAAAAATCGCGCACTTGGCAAGATGGTTCCCCGAATTCTTTGCAAAAAAGACCACATTTATTTGGCTCTCAAAAATAAGGTAGAAAAGGGGAACTCATTTAAAAGTAGAATAATTAAAAACAATTCATAAAATTATTACTAAAAGAATAATTTAAACATTTGATAATTATAATTATTCTCTAATAAGATTTTTATTATTTTTATTGGTAAATTTTCTACAAAAATGATTTTCAAAAAACAAAATAATTTTAGTTCGATGAAATAATTCAGCAAATTTGTCCACCAAAATTATTTTTAAAAAATTCGAAAATTTCTAGAATACTTTTGGATGTCGAACTTGAATAAGAATTTTTTAAATCTAATCATATTTGTTGATATTACTTAACAAAAAATCGCATAAATTTAACAAAATTGAGAAAAATTTCTAAGTTCCAAATTAATTCCAGTAAAATTTAAAAATTTCTAATTTATGGAAATAAATTTTGCTATTTCTAAAATATTTGATTTTTTAAATGATTAATTTTTTAGCCAACCCAAATGGATAATGCTGAAAAAGTGGGCGATCCCGTGGCAAAAAATCCTTATCGGAAATGGCAAATTGATTGAGATGAGAAGGAGGACCGGTCATCGGCGAAGGAAGAATATGCGCGTGAATAGCGGATTTAAAATTTGTTTGTTTCCCCAAATTTCGATGAGTTTATTTTGAAATCTTTATTTACTTTATTTCAAGTTTTATTAATTATTTCATTCTAAAATCAACATTTTATGCTTTCTTTATATATTTTCAAAACAATTTTATTAATTTAATTCAATTTTATACGCCTTTGAATAATTTTTTAATTGTTTCTCTTCACTTTTCTCTAATCAATTTAATAATTTTTATGTTTATTAATTTATTTCCTTCAATCAAAATTTTAATGAAATCTTTCGCAACATTTATTTTCATGCACTTTTAATTTAATTTTCATTAAACAATTTATTTGATGTATTTCTCTTCACTTTTCTATAATCAATTTAATATCATCTTAAGTTTATAAACATAATAAATTTTCTCTCTTCTTATTTAATTCAACAATTCATTTTAAATTTTTTAAACCGGATAAAGTGTAAATCATCATCATCATAAAGATAATATTTTTAAATTCTCTAAATTAATTTTGGAAATTTTGAGTAGAAATTAGTTATTAAGGCCAAATACTTCAAAAAAATTTATAAAAAATTCTTTCCATTTCACATAAAAATTGGTAATCAAAAAAAAGCTAATAATTTTAAGTGGGCCCCTCTTCGCCGATCAAATACTATATTTTTGTCTTTCTTTTAAGTGTCCTTGACTTCCAGCAGCTGTGACTTTTTCTAAGTCTTCAATATGGTTCCTGAAATTAAAAGTTGGGGTGAAGATTGGGAAGAAAAGGTAATAAAAGAAGGAAGTAAAGAAATATAGAGTTTTCAATGGAGTTTTTCGATAAATCAATAAAAAGATTTGGAGGTTTTCGTTTTTTCGAGTTTTTTAACGTAAAAAAACGATAGAAAAATTCCGAAACTGAAAAATTGATCGAAAAATTTGGTCAATTTTTTCTATAAAATTTTAACCTGGAGTGGGTTCATAAGAACGTGCTTATGGTTATTTAACCATGACCTCGTGGTTAAATAACCATGTGACCCAGTTCATATGACGTAACCGTCAGTTCCTGGTTAAATGACCAGGTAGATTAACCATGAGGTCATGGTAAAAACCTACCCCGGTTCATAAGAATGTAACCACGTGGTTAAATAACCACGAGCTCATGGTAAAAATGCTACCATGCCCCCCTAGCATGGTAAAAAATTTACCATCAATTTTAGGGCCATATAAAAAGCCTGGGAATTTAATTAAAAATATGGAATATTTTTTTCCTTGTAGATTGAAGTCTCCTCTATCCAACCATATAAATTTTGTATATATTCGCCCATCCATTGTTGTGTTAAAATTAAATAAAGAAGGGTAGGTAAAAAAGGCCTTTTTTACAGGGAATATCACTTTTGAAACTGTATAAATCATTATTTAATCATCCAAAAATTTGAAAATAATGCTATATTATAGAATTGACATTCCTCTATCGATTCATATAAAATTTTTAAAAAAATTTTTTGATCTAAATTTTTTATAAAGCCTAGAAGGGAAATAGAGGATAATAGCACCTATTCGGTCGAGCTATACCTCATTCGATAAAGCTCGGTGAGCTGAGTCCGAATATGCAAGAATTTTAATGCGGAACATATTTTTGGCCAAATTATGGCTCATTTTTTATTAATTTTCCCTCAAAAGTTGAGAGTTACCTGGTACCCAGTTCATAAGACGATGGTTTACCATAATCTCATAGTAACTTTTGAGAAATTCTTATGAACGGAATTTAGGTCATTTAACCAGGTCATTTGCCCTTGGTCAAATAACCAGGTCATTTTATCATAGTTATTTAACCACGTTCTTATGAACCCACTCCTGGCGGCACTATTTTTGGTTACCGCTGATTCAGATGCTCTGAACTTTTGGAGATTAAGTTAAAAAAGAATTTTCCTAAATTGATCAAATCAGCTCAAAAATATTAAATTTTTGAATTGTTGATTGACTTTGACATTGACATTGGACATTGACAATTGACATGAATAAAAATTGGAATTGAATGAAAATGAGATAATAAAGAATAATTGAAAAATAGCTCCAAGGAAAACAACAAATTCAATAAAAAAAAAAGACATAAAAGGATTGGGGATATGCAAATTATTTGATGGAATCCCAATTTATAATCCTTTACTTTTTGATAGAATGGATGAATATGGGAATTGGGAAATAATTTGGAGACTATTTATTGAACTAATGAAGCAATTAAAGGTGCACGGTGAAGGATTTGTTTTTTAATTGTGCCATTTTCAATTTTGAATTATGATGATTGATGAATAATGGGATAATGCCCATCTGCTACTGATAAATTCAAATTTTATTTCTCCCAAAATTTGTTTTCGCCCATTATATATTCCCATTTCCCATTCATAATTTTGCCATTTGATCCACAATAAAATTCCACAATATTCCCCCAATCCTCATTTCCTTATCCACAGTATCCATTAACAATTCGTGGACTAAAAACATCAATTGAGACCAAAATTCTTTCATTTTTTATTATTTAAAATTAAATAAATTTTATAAATTATTTTTAATAGCTTAATAAATTGATTTTACATCAACAAATTTGCTAAACATCAGCAATAACTTTTTCAATTAAATGGAAAATAAACAACCAGCCAAAAGCGAAGGATCGTCGATTTGTAGTGTGGACCAATTAAATTTTGCCGATTTTGGACTTGATGAGGACTTTGAGGCCACATCAAATTTTGTATTCGACGAATTTGAGGCCAAGTCGATTGATGGAAACGCCGAGGAAATTGAAAAGATTAAGGCAATTATATAAAAATAATTTAAAATAAATTTAAGTAAATTTCAGATTGAATTGGTGGAAATGAAGAAGGAAATGGAGGCAATGAAATTGGCAAGAAAAGTTGATTCAAATGAGATTGCCAAGAAATTGGACATTGATAATTTGAAGAAATATGTAAATTATTATTTTACTGAATTTAAAATGATAAGTCTTAGATCGTAATTCGAATCCAAAATTAAATCTAAGTACAACCTATCAAAAAAATCTGAAAAAGCAGTTACAATAATCGCTATAATATCTTCAAATTTACCAAAATTTAAGTCCCTTCTTTTGAAAAAAGGGCAATTACGATTAACGTAAAACTTCTATTAGAAGCACAGGGCTTATAGATTTCAGAGACCCTCCGAATGTCAAATTTTCTGAATTTTTAAGACAAAAAAAAAGCTTATTTCGGCCTAATTTCACCTCTAAATTGGTTATTTTTTGACACAAGTTTTTCGATGGGGGAGGGGCTTAAAATAGAGCGGGGGTTTCTAAGAAGTTTTTTGGTAAATCGTAATTATTATAGAAAAAAATTTTGATTTAAATAAAACATTTTTAAATGCCAGATGAATGATGAATTGCAAAAATTAGCACAGGAGAATCAGAAGAAAGGGAAGAAAGAAGATAAATGTGATCAGCTGTTGATGGAAGAAATAAAAGAGATTGAATTGGAAGAGGAAATTGATGGACTAAAAAAGGAAATTAGCCAAAAAGACCAGAAATTGGCAGAGTAGGAAGTAAAAATTTTCCTATTGAAATACGAAAATGCCAAATTGAAGCAAAAGAAGGCAGTTGAACAAAATTACACTATTAAGGATTTGTGGGATGGTGAACCATGGGTTGGTTATTTTTTTAAATTCCAAAAATTTTGACACAAATTTTCATTCTATTTCAGCTTCCATCCTTCGATTCGACCAATTCTTTCAGTGCAAAATCAATAAAAGTGCCAACAGCTGTTGATGATCAACAATCAATTATTGAAGATTTCGCAAATTTGAAAATGTGGGATGACGGGCTATTGGTTGGTTATTTTTTAATTCAAAAATTGGCACAAATTTTTATTATATTTCAGCTTCCCAATATCAAATCAGAAAAAGCGTCAACTGTTGCTGATGATGTCAATGTCAACAAAACGGAACTGAATGTGAGGAAGGCCTATTCAAAGTGATTTTGCGCAAATAAAATAAAATCTTTAAATATTATTTTTAGATTAACAGGATATTGTGCCGGCTGTGAACAAGGATTTTTGTGAGTTAAAATTTCTCAATTTAAAATCCAAAATTTAATTTTTCGTTGTCAAATTACATATTTATTTTTGCGATAATTAATAATTATGCTTATTTCATAATAAAATTTTGGCACATTTTTTAGGGATATTAACAAAAATTAATAAAATATAAAGAAAAATCAAAATTCATTTTTAATTCAATATTATTTATAAAATTTCTTTGTTAGCAATTTCCTTTACATTTTAAAATTGCCTTACAAGAAAATAAAAACAATTTATAATATCCATTCCACAGGATGAATGATTGGGCCCGCCAAGTCGGTGATCTTCAATACCATGTTCGGTGCTTTAAATGCCATCATTGTCGACGTCAATTGTTCACTGATGAGGAATTTGTCCAGGATTCAAAAGTTCAGCGTAAAAATCATGCACTTGGCAAGAATGTGCCTCGAATTCTTTGCAAAAAAGATACGGTGGGAAAGAAACGTATTCCTAAATAAATATTGCATTTAAAGCAGAAAATTAAAAACAATTCATAAAATAATTAAATGATTATTTTATTTGGTAAATTTTCTACATAAGATTTTCAAAAAAAACTAATTTTTACTTTTATTTAAAATTATTTTTAAAAAAAAATCAAAAATTTTTTCTAACTTTTTAATGCCGAATATGAATTAATATTATTTTATTCTTATTTTTGACCATATTTATTGTTGGTATTACTTAACAAATGCATAAATTTAGCAAATTTTAAGACAACATTAATTAAGATTCCAAATTAACTCTAATAAAATTGAATTCTAGTCAATTCATCAAATGGTTAAAGCTGAAAAATTGTGCGATCTGGTAACGAATAATCATTTTCGTGGCCTCAAATGGCAAATTGATTGAGATGAGAAAGGACAGCAGCAAGAGATAAAGAATATACGAGGATTGCGAATTTAAAATTTGTTTGTGTTTGTTGCCTGAAATTTCTATGATTATTTTGAAATATTCATTTTATTTATTTTTACATTTAATATTATTTCTTTATATCGCGTTACGACACTTGCGGATGAGACATTTGCGGACCGACATTTGCGGACCGACTTTTGCGGACGACATATGCGGATGCGACATTTGCGGACCGACATTTGCGGATTATTTGTATTTGATAAACAAGTATTTTAGGATTACTTTTAGTTGAAATTTTAAAAATTTTTACGAAACTTTTCGGTCAAAATTACAGCTCAATCGAGGCACCCTGATGAGAGGACCCAAATCTGTCATTTGTTTTGCATAAAACCTATGAGTAAAAAAGTTATGACCATTTTTAATTTCGTAATTGGGCTAAGATTAGGGGCTAGGTTTATGTTAGGGCTAAGTTTAGGGCTTATGGGCTCGGAGCATAGAATTCTTAAAGAAGTCTAACATATCGCAGGGTTGTAATTTCGTCAAAAAATAGCACAAATATCGGAGCATGGGATTTACAGATTTTAAAATATATTTTCAATATTCATTTTTAATATTTTGTTGGCTAATCCAGAAAATTCAACTATAGTAGGGTCCGCAAATGTCGGTCCGCAAATGTCGCATCCGCAAATGTCGTCCGCAAATGTCGGTCCGCAAGTGTCGTCCGCAAATGTCCAATCCGCAAGTGTCGGCATGCCCTTTATATATTTTCATTTTCACTACATTTATGATTTTATTAATTTATTCAATTTTATACACTTTTAATTTAATTTTCATTGAAAATTTATTTACTTTGTTTCTCTTCTTCACTTATCTATAATCAATTTAATAATTTTTATGTTTATTTACTTCCGTCTAAAATCACAATTTTAATGAATTCTTTTATATATTTTCGCATTCATTTTTATTTAACAATTTATTTGCTTTATTTCTCTTCACTTTTCTGCATATAATCAATTTTCACATAAATTTGTAATCATAATAAATGCATTGTTTTCTTTTATTTAATTTATCAATTCATTTTAAATTTTTTAAACCGGATAAAGTGTAAATAATCATAAAAATGTAGAATAATATTTTTAAATTCACTAAATTAATTTTGGAAATTTGGAACTGAAATTAGTTATTAAGGCCAAATTCAAAAATTTTATAAAAAATTCTTTCCATTATTCACATAAAAATTGGAAATCAAAAAAGGCTAATAGTTTTTATGTTCTATGCTTCTCTTCGCCGATCAAGTATCATATTTTGCCTTTTAAGTGTCCTTGACTTCCAGCTTTCTTCAGCTTGACTTTTTTGTCTTCATTATTTGGTTCCGGAAAATAAAAAGTTGTGGTGAAAAATGGGAAAAAAAGACGATAAAAGAAAGAAGCAACAATTTTTAGTGTTGCAATTTTATTATTAAGAAAGGTGATCGGTTTCACTTCTGTATGTATTTCTTTTGATTAAAGAAAATTTTTATTTAGTAAATAATAGCAAAAAATTAAAATAAGAAACCTTTTTCTTAAGTTGGAATAAGGCTAGAAAATTCAACAAAATTTTGACCATAATTTATTATTTTTATGAAAATTTATAGAAATTTAATGTTCTAGATTCTAACCTTTAATATTTAAAAAGTCAAACGAAATGTACAATAAAATATTTAATTAATTATTGAAAAATCTAATTCTCTTCAAGATGAAGAGTACCACCATTATTAATTCCATTACAAGCATAGTCGGCATTGCCATCGCTATTGCCGCCATTGTCATTTTGTTAATTTTGAGTGTAAGTTTTTATTCAAAATATTTTATATTTGCCTTAATTATTCCTCAATTAAAGGATTTGAATTCATTGCATGACGAAATACACGAGGGAATGGACGAATTCAGTGTGTTGGCCAATCGAGCATGGACAAAAATTCAAGAAATTCAGCAACAACAGGTTTGGCAATTTTTACATTTTTTTTAAGAATAAAATCAATTTATATTTCTTTGAACAAATTTGGATAATAATAACGATAATTAGGGAATAATTAAATTCCATTTTTTTATATATTTTTTGATTTAAACATTATATTATTTTTTGGTCTTGTCTCTAAATTGACCATGAAAATGCCAAATAAAATTAGAGCGATAATCCCCACAAAATTCAGAAACCCTTCGAAAATGCCATCATCACCTCCTCAAGGGCAATTGGTAGAGAAAAAAGGAATTACGGTGGTGGAATGGTCTCAATGGGAAATTATGCTGGAGGGGGCGGTGGAGGAAATGTCTACCGAATGGGTCCGGCGCCAAGGCCTGCAGCAGGTCAAAATGTTGAAAAATAATTAAATAATTGCTAATTTCAGCTAGTTCCTATGCTTCGTATCAAAGTCGACCTCGATCATGTCCGCCAGGACCTCCGGGTATGCCTGGTCCACCCGGATACTCAGGAACTCGTCTGTTTTATTCTTTTTAATAAGATAAAATTATAAGATGAATATTTTATATTCATTTTAATAATATACTTAAAAAAATCCAGTTGAAAATTTTTTGAAATTTCAAATTTTATTCTAAAAATTGCCCTTTTTTCTATTAAAAATTCCTATTAATTTCCTCCTTTTCTATTAAAAGCTGGACCTCCCGGCATGGATGGCCTTCCCGGGGATGATGACACCGGCGAGGATCAATACGCCCAACCGGCTTGCAAAAGTGCGACTTGCCCGAAATGTCCATCCGGTCCGCCCGGACGTCCTGGACCAGCGGGTCCAGCTGGGAGGCCTGGACCCACTGGAAGGCCTGGAACAGATGGCCAAGGATCAAGCAGTGGACGGGTATGTCTATTATTGGATCAATAAAATTTTTATTTTCCTCAGCCTGGTCAACCTGGTCCACCTGGTGACAAAGGTCCGCCTGGAATTTGTGGTAGAAATGGACCACCTGGACAGCCTGGACGTCCTGGAATGCGAGGAGGCAATGGCCAGGTTTAAAAAATATTGATTTTGGTTTTTGCATAAATTAAGAGAAATATTTCATCCATTTTTAAAAACAAAAAATTTCAGCCAGGACCTAAAGGCCCACCCGGCCAGCCAGGTTATCCCGGTCCATCTGGCGAACCAGGTGAAACACCACCGCCGGGTTTGCCAGGCCCACCTGGGCCTTCTGGACCACCGGGTCAACCCGGACATCCTGGAGGAATTGGACAGCCGGGAATGGCTGGTCAGCCAGGCAGTGGCGGAAAAGATGGAGAATAGTGAGTTTTGATGGGGAATTGGGAATTTGCATAATTTCTCATCTCTATTCGCTCAAAAATATAATTTCAAAGGCAAGAAAATTGAAAAAATGATTTATTCCAAAATTTTTATCGAAATTTTTTAAGGTAAGCAAAAATTAGCAAAAAAAATGAAAGCAATTAGTGAATAATGATTTCAATATTTTCCACTTTTTAAGTCATTATCAAATTGTGTGAATAATATTATTGTCAAAAAATCTAAAGATTATTAATTTTGATTTTTAATAAAATTTTTCAGCTAATTTGCTTAATTTAATAATTTCCAGTTGCCCATGTCCAGCACGTTCAGGCGGTTCAGTGGACGAAGTAAATGTGGGGGGAAGCAGCGATAGTTATCCGACTCGAAAGAAAACTGTTTTGGCCATACGAACCCAAGCAGTTAGAAGAGCCGCCATTCGAGTTTAATTATATTTTGGATATTTTTTATTGCATTTAAAAGCTTTTATGGAAAATATTTATCCAAAAAATTTAATGAATATTGACTAAATCAATTACAATTTTATGTTTCTTTTTCGACCCATTTATTTTTTAATTTGCTTTTTAATTGTAATTGAAAATATAATTTGGATAAATTAATAATACAAATTACATAATTATTTATAAATTGAGATTAATTTAATTCTTCAACATTATAAATTAGCCATCAATGAATGTTCTGCTGAGATGGATTCAATTTTGTAAATTATGCCATTCTACATCGTTCGATTAAAATCTAATCTATTAATCTCTTATAGCTGTGTCCAATCTGTAAAAATTCAATTTTTCAGCACAGAAAATTGGTGCCAAAATTGTGTTGCTATTTTAAATTTGCTTATTAAATGGCATTTATTATTGAATTTTTAAACAAAATTAACCTTCTTTCCATAAACCCAAAAATTTATTCATTCTCTCAATCGATTACCATTATCATCCAAAATTGTCCCAGAAATATGCATTTCTCCACCTCTGTATGCCCCCGAGGAAATAAAGTGGGTCAAATGGGGAACCCAACAATCTGCTGTGCTGCAATGAAAAGAAAGCGAATTGCTTTCTCTACCAATTTTCCCCTTCTCTATTGAAAATATCGCTATAAAGGCGCAATAGTAATCTTTTTTATGGGCAGTTGAAAATTCATTATTTTGCTTTCCCCATTATTTTATATGGCCAAAAATTCAAAAAATGGCCAAAAGAAAATGTTTTGCAACGATTGGATATCGATTAAGTGGTTACTGGTTATTCGTCAGCACATTTTTAGTCCTCCTAGCTTAAATCAAAACATATTTACGCCTGCCTCGTATTTTCCTTTAGCATTCGCTAAAAAATGTGAATGTGAATTGGGTTTAGGGTTAGGTTAGACTTTAGAGCATAAAATTTTATTTTGTATTATTTTATAATAAATTAAAATAATGGGGAGACAAAATAATGAATTTTCAACTGCCCCCCCCCCCGTTATGTTTATCATCTCCAATTTTTCCAATTTATAATAAAAAAATTTTCGATTTTATTAAATTATTTAAAAGAAAATTCGATCAAAGTTCGGTTGGTACCCCCTCCCTTTTTTCCCAAAAAGTAAAGAAAAGGGTTCCACCATTTTTTTGGGTTATCAGAATTTGGGTTAGGGTCATCCAGGGACCAGGGGTAAGATGGGAAAAAATTAAAAAGAAATCCCATTGAAATATGTCAATTCTTCATGCAAATAGTCGAAAGAAATTAATTTACTATTCAAATAATAAATTCCACTAATTAATATAAAAATTCAGATTAATTATTCTTCATTTTTAAAAACTTTTCCTCATTTTTAATGGACAACATTTCAAGTGGAGTAATAAATATTGACGGTGTTGATTTGGATGATTATGCATTTGAAAATTTTGACAATGAAAATCTTACGGAAGAAGTGAAAAAATTGAATGTAAATTCGCGCAATTTTACTATGTCAAATTCATTTTCCTATAGATTGACGAAGAGGAGTCAGAGATCGCCAAAATATCGACTTCATCTGAATCAAAAATGGAAATGGAATTGACCTCAGCAGATCAGATTCTTGCAATGAAAAATTTGGTTTGAATTTGGAAGCAAAAAAATTTAAGAAAAAAAATAAATAAAATTATAGAGACAAAGTTTCATTCAATTCGGCTATTCATACTCACCTCCCACCGATGGCACAATTTCAAATTCAATTCTTCCAAAAGGAGGTGAAGGAACCTATGAATATGAATGTAAATGGGCCAATTGCAATGAACAATTTGACAATTCCGAATTGTTCATTGCCCATGTCACGGATGTTCATGTGGAGAAGAAAAATGAAACAGCCTCAAATTTTTATTGCCGCTGGCAAAATTGCAAGAGAAACAAACCATTTTCGGCGCAATATATGTTGTACCAACATGTTCGAAAACACACGGGCGATAAGCCTTATATATGCCAAGTGGGTGAAAATTTTAATGATTGAAGCTGTGTTTACACAAATGAATCTGACGCGTCGGGGTCAAGAGTAAGATTTTTGAGTACGTGAAAAAATTTTTCTAATTGTCCAAAAATAATAATTTTTATACAATAAGATAGAGGACACTTTTTTGCATTGGATAACATCATTTTGAAAATTTTCTGACGATTAGAAGAAATTTTATAAGGCTGAATCCGACTCAGATAATAAAAAATTTTTTGAATTGTCGGAGTCGACCCTATAATTTTTTTAATCATCAGAAATTTTTCAATTTATCTTATCATCAGATACAGAAAAGTGTCCTCTATCTTATGGTATAAAAATTATTATTTTTGGATTAAGGAATAAAAAAATTTATTAACCTACTCAAAATCCTACTCCTCTTGACTCCGATGCGTAGGATCCATTAAAAGTTGCTTGATTGATTATATTTTTTATTTGCAGCATGAAGATGAGAATGGAGTAAAATGTGATAAAGCATACCGTCGGCTGGAGAACTTAAAAACCCATGAAAGGACCCATGCCGGCGATCGACCCTATAAATGTCAATTCTGCGAAAAGGTTTTTTAAAAATAATGGGAATTATTTAATTGCCGAATACTACTGGAAATTCCAAAAATTATTGAAAATGATATAATTTTACAGTAAACCCATAAACCTTATACCAAATTGATAGATCTCCTCAAGAGAGACGCTTCATTTAAATTAAATGTTTTTGCCTAAATTTAGCATTCCTACTTAGTTAGTTTTTAACTAAAAACGACGATTTAATCGGTTTGATTTCTTTTAAAGTGACAAACCATTACAAATCATTTATCATCGATGCGTTTTGATGAGTTCTATCTAATTGGAAATATGACCTTTGAGTGTAGGACAAACCATTATAATTATTTTTCGGCAATTAAAATGTATCTAAATAATTTAGAACATTATATATAAAATTGTTTAATATTTTAGTCATACACAAATGCATCGGACAAAGCAAAACATCAGAATCGGAGACACAAAGATGAGAATGAGTATGGATGTCCAGTACATGGATGCACAAAAGAATATTACGACCCATCTGCATTACGAAAACACGTTTTGCATGATCATGGACCAGCAGTATGGAAATTCGCAAAGGAGTATAAAGAAATGAAGAAGGCCAAGAATTATGGGGTGATTGGCATTCATTCGGATGGCACACCATTTGCAATGATGGAGGAAACTGAGCCGGAGATGAGAATGGACATTCAATAAAGAAAATTTTACAAGAATACCATAAATTCTCTATTAGAAGCCCCAGCCTCCGGGGCTTATATTATAAATTTCATAGACCCTCTCTCTAACTTCTATTACAGAGAGGGGGCTTATGAATTTCAGAGGGGAAAAATTATGAAAATAAAATTTATTCATAAAAAGTTGCAATAAATCAGAACATGATTTTACAATCCAAAACATGTTTTTACAATTTAGATCATGTTTTTAAGATAAAAAATTTTTTCAACAAGTTTTTGCAATTCGAAATATGTGTTTTTTTAATTATTTCGATTAAGAAACATGTTTTTATCATCAAAATATGTTTAAAAAGCTATAGTTGGAAAAAATTTTAGGAAGTGGGATTATATTAGAGAGGGGGCTTATTCTAGAAAGGGGGCGTCTAATAGAGAATTTACGGTAATTGATAATGGAAAGAAGAAAAAGAATTGAATTGATGGCTGAATAATTCATTTGAAAATTTTGATCAATTTTGACCTTTTCACAATCACTTAAAAGCCACAGTTATTTCTCATTTAATGAATAAATCATCAAAATTAAAATTCTTTCAATCTGAGGAATTTATTTTCCTAAATTTCGTAAGAAATATTTTCGTCAATAACATTTTCTTATATTAATGACTCATCAGCACAGCCTCGCTTCCAGCTTTCATTTCCTAGCCATTTTTTTCACAGATTTATTTTATTTCTTTGCTAAAATTGAAATGAAAAATAATATTGAGAAAAACTAAAATTCGAATAATTTTGCTTGAGGCAATTTTCCCCCATTACATTCTACAATTTTTTTAATTAATCCATCATTTGAAATTGACCTTTTTTACCATAAAAAAGTCCATCTTGGTCCATAATCCCCCACGAATAATATTCCCATCCCATTCAAAATTAACCTCCAAGCTCCAACTCCAATGCATTTTGGTATGCGCATTCCTCTCCTCTAAAGTCTCAACTCTCAACATACGACAAAAACAAAAATATATGTTGGTCAACTCTATTTTTTTCCATTAATTTCCCTAATCAAAAATATTTCTAAAGAAAATTCTAAATTATAATTTTATGCTAAAAAACAGTGGATATTTTCTTAATCTAATATTCATCAATTGAATAAATGAATTAATTAATTAAAATTCAATTAAATAAAAATGACAATTCCTTAATGAATTTTTAGAATAAATTAATTCTTCAATTTTAAAATAATTCCCTAAATATTTCTATTTCGATGGAAAACATTTCAAATGGGATTAATATTGACGGTGTTGATTTGGACGATTTTGCATTCGAAAAATTCGACAATGAAAATCTTACGGAAGAAGTCAAAAAATTGATTGTAAATTCGCGCAATTTTTTTGTCAAATTAATTTTAAATTATCCCAAAAGATTGATAAAGAGGAAATGCCAATGCCAAGTAATCAAATGGCAATTTCATCTGATGAATCGAAAGTGGAAAAGAATTCGGCTGTTGTTCAAAAGGATTCTGCTTCTAGAAATTTGGTTTGAATTTGAATTTAAAAAAATTTAAAAAAGCGGTTCTTTGTTTCCACTAAAAGCTCTAATTTCGGGTGTTTTAGCCTCTAATTAAATGTTAAATTAACCATCAAATAAAATTTTTAGGGTTAGGTAGAGTGTCCACTGTCCAATATACCATTCGATAGCCCAAGAAAGCTACAATCTATATTTTAAATCACTTAAATTGGTCCATTGGCCACCGAGTTATGGACAAATATCTCATGGGCACAAAAATGGCCATAACTCAACAAATTTATGGCCAAACCCTTCCCTCCGCTTGCACATCCCTAGCCCTTTAACCTCTAGGAACAATGTCGCCCCGAACATAACTCTAACCCTAACCCTAAAAAGTTTTATTTGAGGCCTTAATTTAGCCTCTAATTAGAGGCAAGACCATCCCAAATTAAAGGAAGAAAAAAGCTATTCGTCAATCCTATATATAATTTTCTGTTGGTTTGTTATAAAAAAATTATTTTGAACTTGGCGTTTTGTTTTTTTTTTAGAAGAAACAGAGAAAAACATTTTTTAGACATAAAGAATAAAAAAAGGAAAAAGAAAAATTAGGATAAAGAATTAAAAAATGTGCATGTTCTTTTTCAGTTCTTTATTAATTTTTATTTCTAATCCATACTGCAGCTAATGTTGATTATGAAATTTGTTTTCATTTATTTATTATTATTACTTCTACTGCTGCAACTATTTTTAAACTTCCCAAAGAATAAAAGCATCCTGGAAAGTTTCTTTAGAATTGATTAAATCAGGGTTTGCAGATTTTTTTTCAGCGAAAAATTTTACCATTTTTTCATGATTTTGTGAAAAAAAAGTACAAAAAGTACACCAAAGTCAAAATAAGTACAAATCATTAAATAAAGCACATCTGCAACAGGGATGAGCGCATTGCGTTTTGCGTTTTGCGTTAATTGCGTTCATTTTTGGCCATTGCGTTTCGTTTTGCGTTTTGCGTAAAAATGGGAAAATTAACGCAAAAAAACGCAAAAATGCAATGAAAATTGTTTTAATTTAATTTCAAAAAATTGATTTTTTAATGAAATTTGTTCGTTGATTTACCATTTTTGGCTTGAATTTTTCGCTGCACGGCCATTTTTTGCTTGAATTTTTCGTTGCGCGGCCATTTTTTGCTTGAATTTTTCGCTGCGCGGCCATTTTTGGCTTGAATTTTTCGCTGCGCGGCTAGAAAAAATTTCTTCACAAAAAACGTAATCTTGCTGGATGTTCTAGATTGTTCATTCATGATAAAAAAAACTTAATTGAAAAATTTTAAGCAATTTATATTAGCTTAAAACGAAAATCTTTTTTTTCTGACACCAAAATCTTTTTTTTTCAAGGCCAATGTACTTTTTTTTTAAAATAAATCTGACAGCCCTGACTTGATAATAATTGAATAGAAAATTTTAATTTTCAAAAAAGAAAAAATTTTTTGACCATTGCGTTTTGCGTTTTGCGTTTTGCGTTATTGCGTCCATTTTAGGCCGTTGCGTTGCGTTTTCCGTTTTGCGTAAAAAAAAATTTTGAACGCATTGCGTTTTGCGTTTTGCGTTCGGTAGCTTTTGCCGTTGCGCTCATCCCTGATCTGCAAGCCCTAATTAAATAGATTTATTTTTTTTATTTTTCTGAAGTGGCAGAGTTTAATTCCTTATTCTTCACACATTCACTCAATCTTAATAAAAATTAGGATAAAGAATTACAAAAATGTGCATGTTCTTTTTCAATCTTACATATATATAATTTTCTGTGGGTTTGTCCCAAATAATTTTAAAATTTGATAAAAATATCCTAAAACAAAATCAGAATTTATTACAAAATCGGAATTCAGTATAAAATCAGAATTAAAAATCAGATCAGAACAATGAATCAAAAAAAATCAGAAAAAAATCATAATTCAGAACAAAATCAAAATTAAAAATCAGAATAATCAAGACCTATAATATATAATAGGATGATTAGCAAGATGACAATGAAGATTTGAATGAGAGGATCATGAAGAAGAGGATAATGATGAAGATGTTGATTAAGATGAGGAAGATGATGAGGATGGTGAAGGGAATGATAAGGATGGAGATGATGATGAAGATGAAAATGAGAGGATGAAGTTGAGAATAGGATGAAGATGAGGAATGATGCAGAATGAAGATGTTGAGAAAATGAGGATAATGATGATGTTGAAGATAGGGAAGATAATGAGGATGTGAAGATGAGGATGAGAGGATGATGAAGATGGTAATGATGAGGATTATGATGAGGATGATGCAGAATGAAGATGATGATTATGAAGATGAGATGAGGATGATGATGATGATTATGAAGATGAGATGATGATGAGGATATGATGATGAAGATGAGATGATGTTGATGATGAAGATGATGATGAAGATGAGATGATGTTGAGGATGATGATTATGAAGATGAGATGATGATGAGGATATGATGATGAAGATGAGATGATGTTGATGATGAAGATGATGATGAAGATGAGATGATGTTGAGGATGATGATGAAGATGAGATGATGTTGATGAGGAAGATGATGATGAAGATGAGATGATGTTGAGGATGAAAATGAGATGATGATGATGATGAAGATGAGATGTTGAGGTGAAGATGAAGATCATGATGAAGAATGAGGATGATGAAGGTGAGGATGATGATTAAGATAAGGATGATGATTATGAAGATGAGATGATGATGATGATGAAGATGAGATGTTGAGGATGAAGATGATGATGAAGTTGAAGATCATGATGAAGAATGAGGATGATGAAGGTGAGGATGATGATTAAGATAAGGATGATGATTATGAAGATGAGATGATGATGATGATGATGATGATGAAGATGAGATGTTGAGGATGAAGATGATGATGGAGTTGAAGATCATGATGAAGAATGAGGATGATGAAGGTGAGGATGATGATTAAGATAATGATGATGATTATGAAGATGAGATGATGATGATGATGAGGATGAGATGATGATGCAGAATGAAGATGATGAATATGAAGATGAGATGAGGATGATGGTGATGATGAAGATGATGAGAAAAAAGATATGAAGAAGATCATCATCATCTTCTTAATCATCCTATTATATATTATAGGTTTTGCCTTCCTGATAATCTTCTTGCATCGGCAAAAAAACAGGAAAGTAACAAAATCAGAATTAAAAATTAGAATAATAATAAAATCAGAATTAAAAATTAGAATAATAATAAAATCAGAATTAAAAATCAGAATAAGAATAAAATCAAAATTAAAAATCAGAATAAGAATCAGAATTAAAAATAAAACTTTTTGCATATATTAGCATGAATGTTCTTAATTATTGTGCCTAGCTCAGGAGTTCGCCCGAAGGGCGAACTCCTGAGCTAGTATCAAAATATTTTCTGTGGGAGCAACTTATTTTTCGTTACTGTTAGTTTAATTTCTGAATTTGTCGATTATTTTGGTAAAAGATTTTTTGTAAACTTTTTCTGATTTTTTCAATAAAAAAAATTAATTTTAATTTCTCTTATAGAAAAAGCCGATCGAAAAAAGGACAAATTCTTTAGTTCTTAATTAACTCATTAAGCATTTATTTTTAATTTCAAATTTTGCTAAATTAATATTTATATTAATAAAACTAAATTATAAAAATATTCGGAATAAATTAAATACAATTAAATTTGAAGGAGGCAATTATTGCGGCTTTGCCAATTTCTGACAAGGATTCACTTAAAGATTGGCAAAAGGCAATCAGTGTTGATTTACGCAGTCATTTAGTTGGAAAGCTGGTCAAGGTTATTAGCTTATTAGAAATATGTTTTTCTACATTTTTTAAGGCAATTTTTCCAAATCCTCTTCCGGAAACGATTCAAGATCAGCGAATAAAGGACTTAATTTCGTATGCAAAGAAAGTGGAGAAGGATTTGTTCGAAGTGGCACCGGACAAAGAGGCATATTATCACATGTTGGCCGAGAAGATTTACAAAATACAAAAGGAATTGATGGTAATAAAAAATATCGTAAATTTTAGTTGAATTGTGGATCAAAATGACACATTCTCTACAATAATTTGTACATCAAATTTTATTTATATTTTCGGATAGTTTAATTTAAAAAATTTAAAGTCGGATTTTTTTGATCACAAAACATTATTTTATTGCCCACAAAACAATCAAAAATGTTAAATTCTCCATTTTTAATAGAAATCCAAACAAGCCGAGCGATGGATGGTTCATTAGAAATCAATCTAGAATGGGGGAAATTGCTCTACATAATTTTAAATTTTTCTCTTTTGTTATTTTTATTCCTATTTTTATTACAGGAAAAGAAGAAACAACGACGAGAACGTGAACAGAATCAACAAAATGAATGAATGAACATTGTGGAAATGAATCAAATATGATGTTATTGAATTGATATCGATGCATAAACTTATTTCAGAGTTGAGACTTGAGACTCAAAATTGTTAAATTTTTCAATTTTTGCTTTGGCTGAATTCAATAAAATTGGTTAATATTCAATATTTTATATTTAATTATCTCTCAACAAAACAAAATTTAATTAATTGAAATCAGAGAATTTGTCAATTTAAAATTTCATAATTAAGCGATCATAAGTCAATTATTATAAATAAAATAAAAATTTTTTCAATTCCGTCTTTTCTATATAAATTGGCAATTCCTATTTACTTATGCTTTGGATGTTTTTTTATTACTTTTCTTAAATACTTTTATTGAAATATTTATCCAAAAAATTTATTATTCAATTTGCTAATTTTGTATTTTATTAAAATTTTCTCTTTAATTTGTGCTTTTCTTCCAAATGGCCGTCACAATTGAGTTTGGCTCCACAGGGATTTGCCAGCTCCGTTTGGATGGCATTTCTTCGCTAACTTCCAATTCAACGGCATTCACCCGATTTTCATTTATCAAAACCAGGACTCGATCACCTTCAATTCAATAATATTTGATTTTAATTAGCAAAATATTTAAATTTATTAGAAATTTATAAATTATCAAAAAAAAAAGTACCATTTGGAGTACGGAATGCTACATGTTGAATTGGCTGAATGTCATTTTTTGAACTGGATAATTTCAAAAAATCTTCATCTATAAATTAAAATGATTATTAAATTTTTGTTAATTTTAAATTTAAAATTATTAAAAATTAATTTATTCTATAAAAAATTAAAATAAAATAATTTCAATTTAATTTTTTACCTTTTGACAAGAATGTGGGTCGATTTCGATTTGGATCAACATCGTATATTTTTGAACCATTTTCGTACAGTGATGATGAAATGACCACCGAATTGCGTGGAACAAAATCACTAAAAAAATTGTAAAAAATTTCAAATTAATTAAATAAAAATTAAAATAAAATATTTTAATGTATTAATTTAAAAAATTTAAATAAATCAAAGTAAATTATAAAATAATCTCGCCTGAAATGGGCCAAAAAATAAAACATAGGCTGCTTATAAAATTCATCGGCACTCGCATTGACAATTATCTTTCAAAATAAATTAATTTTTTTATAAATTTGCTTACTGGAGCATCCACAAAATTTTGCACCCAATTTGGGCCACCTTGAAGGTCGAGGCCTAATAAAATAATTTTTTTAAATTAATAATTGGAAAAACGAACATAAATTCCAGTCGGTCCATCCGATGACCCAATTCTTCAAATTGTTCAATATGTCTTTGCCATAAGCCATTCCTCGTGACCATTCGCCCAATTGTGGTTTATGCTCCCAGGGCAAATAGCCATTACAAGCCTGGAAGCAATTTATAAATGGAATATTTTTAAATCTAATTTAAATTTTTTTCCAACTTTAATTTTTGATTTTAATAATAATAATTAATAATTTTTGGTTTTTAAATTATTTTTAAAATACCTAAATAAATTTTAATCATAAAATTTTTTATAAAAATTATAATATACCTAAATGAGAAAAATCTCAATTACAGGGAAAAGGAAAAAATCAAAAATTGGCAACCATAAAAATTTTTATATTATCAAAATTTAATAATTTTTAATTTACACATTAAAAAAATTAACCAACAATTTTTAATTTAAGCAATAAAAATTGCCAAATTTGGGTACAAATGTAGATCGGCGGATGATTATGGAAAAGTGAATGGTCCCTTCTATAGTATGGGCTATTATGTACATATGATTTTTATCCGTAACACCCAAAGGGAGACCCTTCATTTTTTCATACTCATCCTCCAATCTACACTTATTAAGTACTAAAATTTGCAATAATGTTTACTGAGTGAGACCTCGGTTGCGAGAATGAATTTATCCGGCCGCAAATTGTGTGCCTTTTGAAGGGTATCATATGCCGAACGAGAATACCAATGTACTCCAAGTCCATCGATGACTGCTGCCTTTTCTGGGTCTTCATAAATCTAAAAACATCATAAAAAATAATTATTTTTTAATTTAATTTTACATCCTTGGCCGCACTAAAAATCCCACTTCGTTGATCATCATGCGCCATTATTTTCACATTTTTGCTAGCTTCCGATTCTTTGAGTATTGGCGAAAGAAGTTGTGAGGCAAAATCTCTTAAATTTAGTAAAAATTATTTTTAAAATATTTTCGAATTTACCTTTGCATTTTGCTTGATAAATACATGGCTTGCCATCCATAAAGGGGAATAAGGCCGGCGCCTAAAAAGGCATAAAATTAAGTTAAAAATAAGTAAAAAAGCCTGGTTCGTTTTCAATGGTCAAGCCCCAGAAACTAATATTTCTTTTGGCATATTCTTCAAAGAAACTGAAAAATAATATTTTAATCTATTATTAAATTATTTAAATTCGAAAAAATTAACTTAATTAAATTAAATAATTAATTTTAAATAAATTTTAAAAATATTTTAATTGGAAGTTTATTTAATTGAAATTATTTTAGTAAATATTTATTTATTTATTATTTAATTAAAATAATTTTGACCGTCTAAAATAGTGCGCATATGTTTTGTAATATTTTCCATTGAATTCCCCTTTCAATTGGCCGCCTCCCTTCATTCGACCAGTCGTTTTCATCCAACCTGGGGCTGACCTAAATTTATTATTTAATTTTATTAAATAATTAATTAGGAAAAGCACCAAGGTGAACTGAATAGGCGCAATTTGCCCTCGGTCATTCCAATTGCCTCCAAAATGTGGGGAATCTATGAAATGGGAAAAATAAATTAAAGATTAAAAAATTAATTTATTAATTTTTCTTAAATATTTTTTTTATTTAAATTGATTTTCTTACTTTTAATTCCAAATCCTCGTTGGCCAATTTGAAAGTGCTCAAATTGAAATCATTTGGGGTGTCCAAATAGGAATATTCATGGGTGGAAAAATCGCAACTGGCAATTGGGACACGTCCAATGGAATAGCCGATTCCTAAAATAAAATTATAATAAAATTTTGTTTATAATTTTTAAAAATATTTTCCAACCAATTTGTTGGTCAAAATATTGTCGCAAAAGCATTTTCCTTGCAGCTGAACTCAATGAATTCATTGTGATGCCAGCTGAATCGGTGAATGCTCCACCGAAGCCAAAAATTTGTTGAAATTGTTTGGTTGCATCCACTCGAATTTGTAAATTTATGGTGGAGGATGGAAAATCATCTTTAAGGGAAAACAAAATAATTTATTTTTGTTATTTTTTACTATTGCTGGCATTGACCACAAAACGTTGAAGACGATTTTGGGTTTTGTCACTGACAAAATAGACCAATTGATTTTCATCAAATTGGCCAATTGGTTCAGGCGAATCACAATTTTGGCCATTGCAAACGCAGACAAATGAATCACGGTCATAACTACAGAAATAAATAATATTAAAATGAATTTTAAATATTTTTAAATTTTAAAATTTTTAATCCCTTTATCCAATAAAATTGTAATAATTATTATTAATTTTACAATTTTTTATCTCACTATCTTTTGTTGCACAAATTATCCGCTCCCAATATGCCGAATAATTTAAATAATAAATAAAAATGAATTAAAATTAGAAATTTCATTGCCCTGAATCGTATTTTGTGATTAATTTATTTATTAAATATTATTATTGGAATTAATTTTTGTTAGTGGTATCAATTAATTTAAAAAAAAAGCCGCAAATATATCCCACTCCTTTATTAGGAAATGTTTGACAAATAAAAGTAAAGCCATCAATAACCGAATGGTTAATGACTTTGATTTCTCATATAAAAATGCAATGGTTCGAATCCTCATTGTCTGGTTTTTATCCATCTTATTAGGAAAAACCGATGGACAATTTTAATTGCTGAAAACCAATTCTGAGAGAATTTTTTAAAAACTTTTTTTTGTGACAAAGTTGAAAATTATCAAAACATTTTTTAAGCTAGATCAATTTAAAATTTCGTAAATTATTTTGAAAAATTTTAAAATATTGAGGGTAAGGTGCACAAATAATAAAATTAATTTTTAGAATTGACAAACAAAATTAAAAAGTCGACCCATAAACAAAGACTAGCATTAGAGGCAGCAACTGCTTCTCACTGGTATTTTGTGGCCGACTAAAGAATTAATTAAAAGGCAAGCGGTTGCAATTAATCACCATGCTTGTGAATCAATTTGGCCATAGGTCGATTATAATGGTCGGAAAACATTGGATCAAAAATAAAGAAAAAATATTGAAAGATTTTAGAGAAAAAGAATCGATTTCAGTTTGCAATTGAAAAAAGAAGAAATAATAAATAAATTTAAAAATATTTAAGAGAAAATAATTTAGAAAAACATAAGATTATTACAATAACTATGAATCGGTTTGTGAAAGAATCATTAGATTTTATTTGAAATTGATAATAAAATTAGGCCAAAAAGCGAAAAATAGGCAAAAATT
Organism: Pratylenchus scribneri; assembly: GCA_030063045.1. Lineage (NCBI taxonomy): Eukaryota > Metazoa > Nematoda > Chromadorea > Rhabditida > Pratylenchidae > Pratylenchus > Pratylenchus scribneri. The sequence continues at coordinate 1,000,812 of JAQSEB010000042.1, forward strand.
GGGCATTTTTTTGCAATATTTTTTGGCAAACTATGTTTTAATAAATCATTTCGATATTCAAATTGATGCTCAACTACAAAAAGAGGCTTCAGGCTAGAAGTAGAGGCTCAAAATTCGAATTCATTTTTATTGAATCGAAATAAAATGATGATATGCATTTTGCATTAATAGCGACCGAAATGATTGAGAAGGAAAAATTTGCCTTCGTTGATTTCCTCCAGAATTATTTAATTAGTTTATTTATTAAAATGTACAATATTTTTGAATATTAATCATTCCATTGATTTGTTTTTATTTTTTTAATCCAAAATGAAATGTGTAGAAATATTGCTATGTCATGGAATATGAAGAAATTTATCTAACCATTCCCATTTCCCAATATCTTTGCACTGCGACCAAAATTCTGTGTCCAAATTTTTTGGATTTTGAAAAATGCAGAAATTTTGGTGAGTACAAAAAAACGAGGAAGGTTGAAAATATTAAGCCAGCAAATTTTTGTTGATTTTTTGTTACTGAATTATGAAATAATTGGAGAATTTTGCCAAACCATTCTCCCATACCTTTGCACTAACAAAATTCTGCATCTTATTTTTTTTTGATATTGTATAAATGCAGAAATTTTGTCGAGTACAAAAGTATGAAGAAGGCGGAAAATAGGGCAGACATCAGCAGAATTAATTTTATTTTTTGGCAAATGAAAATTTAATAGGTAAATTTGGAAGCTTGATTTTAGGAAGAATGGCTTCAGAAATTGAATTTTTGGACGGAATAAATTGAAAATAATTGGAAAATGTTCCGGTTAAATAGAGTGGCGGCCTATTGCCCGATCCGCCCTAACAAAAAGGAACTTTGGGCCAAAATGTTGAATGAAGAAGGGTTTTCAATTGTGAAAATAAAACAACTATGCGCGCTGCATAATAATGGAATCAAAAGGAAATAGGTGAATAAAGAAAATGAGGGACATCTTTGAACCTTTATTTGAATTGTTTATTCCGAAAAGGCGAAGAATGGGAGCATCGGCATGCCGACACTTGCGGATTGGACATTTGCGGACGACACTTGCGGACCGACATTTGCGGACCTTACTATAGTTGAATTTTCCGGATTAGCTAACAAAATATTAAAAATGAATATTGAAAATATATTTTAAAATCTGTAATCTCTTGCTCCGATATTTGCGCTATTTTTTGACGAAATTACAACCTTGCGATATGTTAGACTTCTTTAAGAATCCTATGCTCCGAACCCATAAGCCCTAAACTTAGCCCCAACCCTAAACCTAGCCCCTAATCTTAGCCCAATTGCGAAATTAAAAATGGTCATAACTTTTTTACTCTTAGGTTTCATGCAAAACAAATGACAGATTTGGGCTCCCCTCATCAGGGTGCCTCGATTGAGCTATAATTTTGATCGAAAAGATTCGTAAAAATTTTTCAAATTTCAACTAAAACTCCTAAAATACTTGTATCAAATACAAATAATCCGCAAATGTCGGTCCGCAAATGTCGCTTCCGCATATGTCGTCCGCAAAAGTCGGTCCGCAAATGTCGGTCCGCAAATGTCTCATCCGCAAGTGTCGTAACGCGGGAGCATCCCCTTTCGCAGGTGTTGTTCCATTGAGTATTGAACGGCCAACTTTTTCTTTTTTGCCTTTGACCAAATGGCAGAAAATTGAAAAATTTGGACTGTGAATGGGAAAGTAAATTGGCTTTTGAAGAAAGCGGAATTATTTTAGGTATCTTTGAAAAGATTGACCCAGAAAAATGCTTTATGCTGAGCAATTACGACAAATAAGTATGATTCATACGTCCGTAGTCGATTCCACAATAGACAAAGTGCTCTGCAAATATGGGCATGTCCACAAATTCCGCAAAAGTTAAAGCAATTAATTTTTCCCTTTATAACTAATTCCAATAGCCCTGACTAATATTTATTGAATTTATTCTTGTGAATCTGCTTTTTTTAAATATGAAAAAATGACATCGATTTTAATCAAATTTATATTTATTCGATATGGAAATATGCAGAATAAATTTTAAAAGAATTTCAAAAATAAAAATTCCTCTTTGGTTCAATTTCGCAACACAATTAATTAATTTGTCGTGCAAATTCCTCCCATGCACACAGAATTGTATGAACTGCAGCATTTACAAGTTGAATAATAGTAATTGTTGTTTTGATTGATTTGTTTGATGACATCGCAATTTGTGGAAGCCAACAAAACAGTTTTATCTTTATCTTCAAAATCATAATTAATTTATTGATTGGATCATTTTGTCGCTTTTTGAGATTAGTATTTAGCAAAAATTAGATTAATTTTAACAAATTTTGAATTTTTGTTAACTCACCGCAACTTTTGACTCCACAATTGACATTATCCTTGAAACAATCACAAATATAGCTGCATTTTGTTGGGATCGGTATTCCACTTTGGGCATCTGAAGAAATAAAAATTTAAGAATATTTAAATTCTTAATTAATATACAATTTTAATTGAAATGAAATCAAAAAATTTACTTCATTTTATTAGAAAAAAAATTTTATATTTGTAAAAATTTTACTTGTCAAAGTCACAATTCCAATTAAGGAGAAAATAAATAGGCCAATGATTTGGGTGGAAAATAAAAACATAATTTATTAATAAATTAATAAATTTATTTAGTATTAAAATTTAAAATTTGGCAAATGTTTTCTGATTGAATTTGTTTACACTCAGTGACATTTATATTCACTTAAGAGAATAAGAAAATTATGCAAAATGCGGCCTTAACCATTGACGAAATTTGTTTTTACATTCGGTATTCGGTTGAAAAGGAATTTTATGATAAAATTATAATTGTTTTTATTCAAATCTCTGACGAAATCATTGAACAAATTGTTCCTCATTTTTATATTTATGTGTCAATTCATTAAATTTTACTTCCTCATTTTTATTACAAAAATTATTTTAATTTGATAATTAAATGAATTCTATAATAAAAAAATTCAACAAATTTTTTAAAAATTTTATGCAAAATTTTAAAAATTGATTTAAAATATTGAAGTAATTTTGCAATTCCTTCGAATTCCATAAATAAAATAAATATTTTTTGAAGGCAGATGATGGCGCATTATTTTTTGGTTGGTTAATGAGCGAATATTGGAGATGGGGAGGAAAAGCCGGTTAACATTTTGGCGTTGCAGAAAAGCCCCAAAAAGGGAAAAAATCAAAAAAGGGAAAATGGGAGCGGGGGCAAAAGTCAAGTTATGTATAATTTTCCTTTTGGATGCTTGGAGGATATTCGACTGTCGGGATGAAGATGGGACATGCCCTTGGGGCATTTGCAGTAAACGCATCTACGCTTCGATTACTTCTTTCAACTTTTCGTGCAAGCTGATTTGCTTACAAAATATTGCTGCCAGCCGATTGCCCTTTTTAAATGTCAATTGATCACTATTCTTTATTTTGTGCCAATCGAAATATGACAAATCCTTTGAATATATGTGTAAATCCGCCATTTTTCCAATTTGTCAGGTCGAAATGACATAAATTTATATCTTTAAATTTAATTTATTCAAATTTCTCTTTTTTATATAATTAAATATTATGGACATAATTAATAAGAGAAAATTAAATTATATTTATGAACATTTATTCATCATTTTTAAAATTCTTTATTCATACATTTTTATATTACCAGCCGATCATCTTTGCTTTCATTTATTTTCTCTGATTATTCTTCCCATTATTTCCATTTTAACTTTCATTTTCCTCCAACAAGCCAATTTCATGCCATCATCCATTTTTCCACCATTTTCAACTTTCCATTCATAATTCTTGCTCGGCACTCCAACCCTCGAAAAGGAAGATGCGCATATTTTCGGGTTGATTATGTGTTCGTCGGTCAAAAAATGAACATTCGCGCATAATATTTGCTGTGCCCTTGCACCCGCATTCCCATTGCCCTTGCTTGAAAGCGGCACTGGCATTGGAGCTAGAGGAACGGGCATATTATATTTTGGTTGGAGAAGATCAAAGGAAGAGCATGCCAAAAACGAGTTACGAAGCCCGCCGGCTTTCCCATCTTTTCGCTTTCCTCCCAATTTGGAGAAAAAATATTAGCTTATTATTTTTGTGCCCATTCTCGCAAAATGCACATTAGTCGACATTATTTTGCCTCGGGGTCAATCCCAAAAACACATCATTATTGGCGCGGGCACAAAAAAATGAAAATGATGTGATGTTAGCCAGCCATCCAGCCGTTTGTGTTTCCAAGTTTCCAATTTCTTTGATTTACACATCCTTCTCCTCTTTTGGAGTTCATTTATTATTCAGGGAATATTCTTCTAAATTTGTACTTTAAGCAAATTTAATGCAAACCATCATTCGCATCCCATTTACGTAAAAGGATACATTTTTGTTATCCCTTTAATCCAAATAGGATTCCGATTACTTTTCAAAATATTTTCACATTTTGAATTCATTTTAATAAATTTTTTTTTACGATTTTTAAGCCATCAATGAAAAGGGTATTAATTTGGCGACATATTTTTCTACTCATTTTATGCACATTTTCACTGCAATGTGAGTTTTTTAAAATAAATATTTTTCAATTTATATAATTTTTAACTTTAATTTTTATTTATTTAAATTACTTGGAATTTTTATTTTAAAATAGAAATTAAATTTTTTCTAAAAAAATTAAGTTTTTTAAATTTTATTTTTTGGTAATTTAATAATTTTATATAATTTTAGCAATTTCTGCCGATCAATTTGATCAAATTGCAACTTCTTCCCTAATTGGCCCTAATGAAGAAGGCCATCATCAAATTCATCGGGAACAAATTACCAGAAGCGAAAATGCCGGTGGCAATACCGTAGTCATTTACAAAGGCCCACTGCGATGGGCACCCTTGACAAGGGCAAAAGCATTTGGTCTGACCAATAGCCGAAAAACGGAAGAACAAGGAATTGGTGGACAACTCCCATTGCCGGGTAAAAAAATGCGAATTTGATAAAAAATTATTAAATAATTTTTTTATCAAAATTTTTTTTAATTTAAAAATTGCCAAAATTCTTAATAAATTCAAAAATATTAATTTTTAGACATTAAATATGAATAATAAAACAATGAGAAAAATTATAAATTAATTTTAGTTGAACCAGCCGAAACGATCAGCGAAAATAATGATGCCGGTGCCGGCGATGTTATGGAAGAAGGAAGTGGAGAAAGTGAATTATTTGGACAACAACAACAATATGAAGTTATTCCATCCTTATCTGCGCCATCGGTGGATTATGAGGACATTGAGCAGAAAAATGGGGACACCAAAAATATTCGGGTAAAAAATGAAAATTTTTTAAATTAAATTAAAAAGAAATAAAAAGTAAAAAAATTATTAAAAATTATAATTTATGGTCGAAAATTTTATTAATTTTTATTTTAATTTCTAATAAATTTAATTACCTTACACAGGCTGAACTTCATGAATCACTGCGGCAACCATTGAGAAGACTCAGCGACAGGCAATTGTCACTTTTGCTGAAACAAATTCGAAAACAGCGAAGGCAACAACAACAAAAAATTCAACAGGGAAATGAGGCAGAAAAGAATGGAACAATTGCAACAGATGATGGTGGAAATGCTGAAATTGTGGCAGAAGAAAATAAAGTAAATCTGTCAATTATATTATGATTTATAATTATAATATTATATAATTTATTTTTATTAAAAAATTAAAAAATCAATAACTAACAATAATTTGTAAAAATTAAAATTTTATCAAAATTAAATAAAAATTAAATTAATTTAGTTGAAAAAAATAATTTAAATCGAATAAATTTAAAAAATATTAATGATAAAAAAATTAATAAATCTAAAAATAATTTATTAACATTTTTAAATATATTATTACTTCATTCACCAATCTTCAGGAACAATCCCGCAAGGAAATGCTGAATGAATTGCGTGAATTGTTGCGACAGCCATCGGATGGACGGAAATTAATTAGGCCTAAATTATTGACGAATATAAATATTGTGCCCAGTGAATGGAGCATTTATCCACCGAAAAGGGCCGAACAAATAGAGGAAAATATTAAACATGAAGAAAATATTGAAAATGGAGAGAAAAAGAACGAAAATGAAGAAGTGAATAAAAATGAAATGGAAAATCAAAATTCGGCAAATGGCACAATAATAAAATCAACGGAAATTGTAGCAGAAAAAGGCGAAGGAAGTGATTTGATTTTGGCAAATATAACTGATGGCAAAAATGCCGAGAATGAAACTTCGAAAATTGAGGGAATTCCTCCACAAACTCAGATTGAAGGAAATCAAGAAATAAATCAAACAAATTTGGCTGCCATTTCCGAAGGTAATTTGGATTTTAGCTTTAATGTCAAATTCATATAAAAAAAATAAAAATAAATTTAAATAATTTTTAAATGATATTAGTTACAAGGAAGTTATTCGAATTGAATTATAATTTTTACCGCTATTTTTTGAATTTTCGATTAATAAATTTAGTAATTTTTGTGCTATAAATTCATTTTTTATTATTAGTCTTTGGAATTTAAATTTAATTTTAAATTTATTTATTATTATACAATTTTGATTTAATTAATTTTTACCTAATTTTTAGCTCCTATAATTGAAAACACGGCAACAATTAAAGAATTGGCAACAACAACAATTAATTCAAGGCCCGGCTTAGTTCATGCCGCCCAGTTTGCTGCCATTGAAAATGAAAATAATGAATTATTGGACGGAAATGAATTGGACTTTGGGGACACTGACACCGAAGATGAAAAGGTGAATAAAAATTTGGATATTTTTTTACAAAAGAAGTTAGATAATTTATATGGATTATAATTAATTTACATTATAAAATTATTTATTAAAATTTATTTCAAAAAATTAGTATTTTTAAGGACATAAAACCTGGCCAAATTAAGTTATTAAACCCCAACTAAAACAAATAGTAAACAAACTCTAATTTTTTGATCCTTAATTATGGAGATTTTTCCTTAAAAAATATATAGAAATAATTGCATTTTTAAGTTCGAACGAAAAATTCTGAAGGCCGAACAAAAACAGCAGCAACAAAATGAATCGGAAGAACGGCGGACGGATGAGAAAATTGCCCAATTGTCGGCACATTGGCGAGTGGTTGAACAAAAATTTGCAGTGGAAATGGAAACGGCGATGCGAACAGCTGGCGAAACATTGACAGAGGCAATTGTGGAGGAGGCAAAAAATGAAACCGAAAAGAGTTTTGCCAATTTTGAGGGGAAGGAAGGCAAATTTAAGGTGAATAAAAATATTTTTAAAAAATTAGTAAAAATTAGTAAAGTAAAAAATATGGAACGAATTTTATTTCAAACGAATTATTAGATTAAAATTAATAAATTTGATATCATTTTAATCACTGATTTAGATGAATAAATTAGAGTAAGAATTTGTGGATTTGATTGGAAATTGGCAAAAATTTATGAGCAAAAAAGTGGAAAAAAGCCAAAATCGGGCATTTTTTGACTAAAATTTTAGGGCAAATTATTTGATTTGATTATTTATTTTTATATCAAAAAATTCTACGAAAATATTACATTTTATAAATAAAATTTATTAATTTTCAGAATAATTCCAACATTCTTTTCTCTGCCAAAACATGGGAACTGAATTCAACAAATTTGGATGAAAATTTGCCATCAACAATTTCCACTTTCGTCGATAATTCGGAACAATTTCCTTCAAGTGTTACAAATTCGCCTACTTCATCGATTCCTCCGCCATTACGTTCTCTAGCTGATTTGGAGGCAGCCGAATTGGCGGAATTGAGCACCCAATTGAGGCAAATTCGTCTTCGATATGAAACCTTGAAGAGACAATATTTGGCCAAAATGAGGCTACTGAATGAACGAAAATTGGCTGGCACAAGAAGGCTGAACAAATATAAGGTATGAATTAAGAGGAAAATTGCATTAAATTTTTGATAATTATTTTCCATTTATTTAATTATAATATAAATAAAATTATAACAAAATTAAATATATATATATATATATATTTGAAAATTTTATTATAAATTAATAAAATTCCAAAAATATATCATGAAAACTAATTATTTTTTTTATTTTTTTTAGCATTTTGAATGTTTCAGTTCCATTTTTTATATCTGAATTTATTTCATTATTTATCGGGGATATGAAATATTTAGAAAAGAAAAATATTATGAGTTTAATATTTTTGTGAGAAAATTCTTAATTATAATAAAATTCAAAAAATTATACATAATTTTTTTTTTAATTTTTTATATTTTGGAATGTCACAACATCCTTTTTATTCTTTTTATTTTTGATCATTTTATGAAGAATTAAAAATAAAAAATATTATGAGTTTAACATTTTTTGTTAGAAAATTTTTATTATTTATTTAAAAATAAATTATTAATAATAAAATTTAATTTATTCGAATTAATTTTCAATTTAATTCGGCAAAATTATTTCAGGCATCGGCGGCCACTACATTCATTGATGGTGCCAATTTGGAGTTGGGTGGAAACAAAAATGGCACTTCATCGGAAAATATGACGGCAAAACCCATTGAAAATGAAGAACAAAAGAATATATTGGAATTAACTGCGAAACAATTAGAAAGGAGGGAGGAACAGCGCCGTGAGGAGGAATTGGCCAGAAAAGTGTTATCCAGTGAAATTGATGAAGAAATTGACGGCAAATTGGAAGGGGAAAAGACAAATGGAGGAAATGAGACTATTAAAGAGGAAAAAATAGAGGAAGAAAAATTTGAAATCGAAAATGAAGGCAAAAATGGCGAAAATGTCAAAAATGGAACTACAGCATTGTCAAAATCCGACGATTTAAGTGGAAAATTGAATGGAACTGTGCCGAATTTAGAAGAAAGGTAAAAAATTAAATATGTATATTTATAATTTTTTAATATGTAAAAATTGAAATAAAATTTGAAAAAATATTTTAATAAATTTAATTCACTTTAAATTTATTTTAATTTCTCAAATATTTCAGCCCAAAAGAAAACAACAATAATTCCCAAAATTTGGGTCAACAAATTGGAAAGAATAATACAAAATCATTGAAAGCAGGGAGACGAAGGCCACAAAAAATAAAAATGCCAACATTGGCTGGTAAAATTAATGAATAAATTATTATTAAAAAATTGAATTAAAATTCAGAATTGGCAGAGGAATTAAACAAAGTGAATGAAAGCCAAATTGAAGGATTAAATCAAACAACTGGGGAAGCGAACTTGGGCGAGGAAATTGATGAGAAAAATGGAAACATTAAACCAATTGAATTGGGGGAAACTACAATAGAAAATTCCATTAAAAATTCAACAAAATTGACATCGACAAAATCATCAAAAAATATTCCAAAATCGGCGAAAAAAGTGACACAGAAAAGTGAACAAAATTCGAAACAAAAAATTGGCAAAAAGGAGAAAATAATTGGAGAAAACAAAAATGCTCCAAAAGAGATTTTGAAGAATTCGGGGAGAATTGAAAATTTCGCTGTTGGCAATAACACTTCATTGGCAGGAAATGAGGGGAACACAATTAGCACGAATGGAACAAACAACAAAGATGAATTGACAGCCGCCCAATTGGAGCAGGATTTTTTGGAACAAGAGGGAAATAGCAGCAGCGCAACTGGATTGTAAATAATTTTTAAAATTTTTATTTGAAAAAATTTTAAAAATTTGGAAAGAAATTTGAGCATCAGAATTTTAGAGAATCAAATAATTTTTATGAAATGAATATAGAGAATAGGCTTAACAAATTTTATATCATTTTATGGCCTATTAATTGGGATATGATTTAAGAAAGAATTATTATTATAAAAGAAATGACAAAAGTTTGAAGACCAATCATGCAGTTTTCTATTTTTAACAATAATTTTCTATTTTTTTTGTTTTAATTAAAAATTTTGGTAAAAATGCCTTAATAATGAATCAACCCAAAATTAAAAATTTTCATAAAATAAAAAAAATTAAAATAATTGCTGAAAATTTTCAATATATAAAATTTATATATACAAAAATTTCATAAAAAAATTATATATTTTTTATAAATTAAAATTTAGGCCATCCAGCCCAATTCGAGTGATTCCAACGCCAAGGAAACGAATTTTGACTTCGGATTGGTTGCCACCACCAAACACTCGGCTAATGGATTTTTCAAAAGAAAATGGATTGGAAAAAAATGAAACAACAAATCAAAAAAATTTGGACATTGGAGGAGAAAGGAAAAGAGGAGAAAGTCGAATGAAGGGAACGAAAAAAAGAAATAAAAATGGAAGCAAAAAAGTTGAAAATGGACAAAAATTGACAAAGGATGTTCAGCCGCATCAAAAACAACAATTGACGACAACAATAATTCCGCAGAATTCATTGAATTCAACGTTGGTCAAAATTTTTTTAATATTAAAAAAATTACCGGGAGAAAAACGATTTGATAAAAAAATTGATTTTTTTTTATTATTTATTTAGATAAATATGGAAAATTATACTTAAAATTAATTTGAACTAAAATCTCAAAATTTTATAATAAAAGAACGGAATTTTGTATTAAATTTATTAATTATTTTATATATGGGATATATGTCTTTGAAGAGAGAGATTGGAAAATGGGATTTAATTGAACAATTAATTTATATTTTATTTTATTCTAAATTTTATTTTTTTTTGAAGCAGAAGTAAATTTTTGTTTTTATTTCTTTTCACGATTTTATTTCTTTATTTATTTTTTATCCAAATAAGTTTATGGGATTCAATCAAAGCTCACAATAAAAGCAAGTTGAAAAGAGAAAATAAAAATAGTGTACCAAAAAAAATTTAAAAGATGAAAAATTATTTTATAAATCTATTCTTTGAAAAAAATATTAAATTAATAATTAATTAATAATTAAAAATATTTAAAAATGTTTTTATAAAATTTATTATTTTTGAACATCTTATTATTTTATTTTATTAAAATTTTTCATTTTTTGAATACACTCAAGGAATTTTATTTTTATATCTTTTCTTTTCCAGATTTTGTTCTTTAATATTAATTTTTTAATTAAATAAATTTATGGAATTCAATCCTAGCCCACAATAAGGCATTAGTTGAAAAGAAAAATAAAAATATTTTATCAAAAGAATATAAAAAAATTATTTAAAAAAGTAATTTTTGAAAAAATATTAGATAAATAAATAATAAGCTAAAAAAATTAAAAAAAAATTATAAAAAAAATTGATAAAATTTCTTATTTTTGAACAATTTTTTTATTTTTTAAAATTTTTCATTTTTTATGGAATTAAATAAAAGTCTTATTTTTATTTCTTTTCAGATTTTTATTTCTTTAATATTAATTTTTTAACCAAATAAATTTATGGGATTCAATCCAAGCTCACAATAAGGCATTAATTAAAAAAGGAGAAATTTTTAAAAAATTTTATAAAATTTCCTTTTTTTCCAGCAATTCTCCACTTTTGAATCGAACAGCGAAAAAGCCGCCAAAACGTGCCAGAGTGAATCAAAGTGCTTCAATTGGGACACGGCAACCACCCATAATACAAAGGGAACAAATCCAGGGGGAACGAAGGCCAATTCCACCCGTTCAATTCCAACAACAAAATTTGGGCCAACCAATTGGGGGTGGATCAATCCAAGGGCAACAACAAATTGTACCAGTGAATTCGGGGGCAACTAATTCAATCGGAGGAGTACAACAACAAAAACCACAACTTGACCAAGGACAAAGAGGATTTTATCAACTTGAGAGGACACAAGTGACAAATGGTAAAGAAAATATTTTTAATATATAATGAATTAGATGGGAAAATGGCGCTTAGTTAGCCAAATTTTGCGAACTGACCAATCTCATTGCTTTTCAATATTTTAATATTATTTTTATAATATTAAATTTAAAATTAAATTCTCTCTGTTGAACATTTTCATATCAAAATAATTGATCAAAAACATAATTGTCCAGAAAATTATGGCTAACGAAAACAGTATTTAGCCTATTTTGATGCTTTTTTGTCATATTTTTCACCAATTTTCAATCAAATCCATTAATTCTTTCTCCTATTTATCTATCCCAATAAGAAAGAGTTATGCAATAAATTTAAAGTTAAAAGTTAAGATTGATTAACTAAATTTGCGGTCCCAAATTTTATGTCCCTTATTAAAAATGAAATTTTTAGCCTATTACCCATCTTTTGAGATCTATCATCTATTTAAGACTTATTATTATTAGCCTAAATTCAAGACACATTCTCCTAGTTTTTAAAACCTTAATCGCCACCCTAAATTATACTCTTTATTGTTTTTGTTGAGAACCGCAAATATTTGCCATACAATAAAATTCATTTAAAAATTCATAAACATATTGTTCAAATTTTACAGTAAACAATCCACCCAAATTATTACCCCAATTGCCATTGGAAGGAGGCAATGGTGAATTCAAATTGAAGGGAGTTGCCCAAGTTCAAGTGGAAGCAAGCAAAGATAAAATGGAAGAGGCGGTACAAAAAGATGAGACCCAATTAAATGATGAAGCAAATTTGGAGGCAAAATTGAGCAAAGAAATTGATAAAATTGACAATAAAACTGCAAATGGGCAAAATGGGAAGGAAAAAGAGGAGGAAATGGCCATCAGCAACGACGATTTTGGCAATTTAGAGGGTATAAATAAAAATTTTTAATTAAATTATATTTTAAGAAATGACATTTTAAGGCTTATAGGAGTGGCAAATTGTGGCATCAAGCATTTTAAATTTCTAATTTTTTTAAATGAATGAAAAAAGACAAATTCTATTTCTTAAAAAAATGTTGTATAATTTCATTTGAATATTTACATATTGGTGCCAAAATATTTTAATATTAATAAATTCACAGAATTCGCACGAATTGATGAACAAGCGATTTGTGATGCGATTGCCTGCAATTTTGAGAGCGGTAAATATATTTTAAATATATTTAATTTTGAAATAATATTAATTTTATCTATAAAATATTAATTTAGAAAATTTTTTTAAAAAATTAGTCATATTCGTGGCAAAGGACTTTGCCTTATTTGGATAGGAATTAAATTTAGATTTAAAAATAAATTTTGACGGGATTTTAAAACCTTTAATTTTAAGATAATTTTTTCAAAATTTTGTACAAATTTAATTATTTAATTTATAATCCATTAATTTATCCCATAGGCAATCTCTGTGAATGGGAACCCAGCGTGGATACGCTGAATCCAGGGGATCCCCGTTTCAAACGGTACAAAATGGCAAGACGCCTTCTTTTGGTTCAAAGGCAAAAACGTCGCCGTTTTCGACGACAAAGTTTGCCTTCTGCAACAAATTTGGCTGCTGAAAAAGATAGCGATAAATTGGCAAAGGAAAAGCCGAATAAGGGGCCAAAAGATGGGAAAAAGCAATTGCAAGGGAATGGAGGGAAAGTGCCAAAGAAAATTGTGATGCGAAGTTGGCACAATTGGGTGGGTCAATACAGGAATCGATTGACTGGCATAGCAAAATCCGGTAAATTTTTATTAATTTTTTATTAAAATAAAATTTAGATATTTTCTCAACGCGTAATCAACGATTTGCTGCATCATATTTGCGACCCGGGCAACGGTCAACATTGACTGGACGATTGTTGACCGGGGAAAAGGCCACAATTCGGTTTAGGGCTTGGGAGGCAACAAGGTGAAAATAATTGGAATTATAAAAAGATTGAAATTTTTTACAAGAATATTAAATTAATAATCCACAATATAAAAGCATAATTTAATTAATTAATAAATTATATAATTGATTAAATTTATATTTTTTAAATACGAATAATAATTCGCAACCAAAAGCAAAAAGAAATATTTAAAAATTAAGCTATTAAAAATTTTGCCACAGAGACCTTCAATTACGGGTTTGTTGTGAAGGTGCTCCTTTGCCAAAAAATGTGGAACAAAAACCACAACAATGCGTTTTCCAAACTGATAAAGGCGTGAAACGAGGCAGCCGGCGATGGCTGGAGCATGAGGCCACCTGTCCACAGGGCACAAAGAAGGTTGGTTCTCCAATTTTTTTAAAAATGATTTAAATTAAAATTTTAAAATATTTTTTAAAAATATTATTTTTAATTATTTCATTATATTAAAATGTTTTAAATATTTGATAATAATTAAAAAATAAAAATATTTTTTATAAATTAGATCATCTTTGAATGCCGAAATTTGGGCCGATATCAAGGCGCCTGCGGACTTGACAATATTCAATTGCTCAATGATTATTGCCCTTCAATAACATCCAAAGAGGGAAATTAATAATATTCCATACATTTAATTTATTATTTTTCAATTGTCTTTTAATGTTTGCCATCATTTTTAAAAATTAATTCAGTGCAATAAATAAACCATTTTCAATTTAATTAAATTAATCCAATGTAAAATTTAAAATAATAATTTGGAATAAAAATAAAATTAAATAATTAATGGATTTAATAAATAAAAAAAAACAATAATTCAAAAAAATATAAAATTATAATAATTTAAAATTTTCCTTATAATTTTGAAAAATTTTGTTTAAAATTTAGAAAATTTGATAATTTAAATTTATATTCCATTATTAATTAAACTATTATATACAAAGTACAATAATTCAGTAAATTGAAAATAGAAAAGGGCAAAGAGCAAAGGAAGTAATAAAAATGTTCCACTAAATTAATCATTTTCTCTATTCCAAATCAGCTGATCTTTTTTGCGAGATGACTTCAAAAGTATTTGCCAATTCGAAGGTATTCCAAATTTAGTATACACAAAACACACATTTATAAGCAAGAGAATTAATTATATAAGAGTGCCTGAATGTATTTTGAATGATTCACACATTCCATTTGATTTTGATCAAATAAATTCAGCGAAAATCCCCGTGAGCTTATTTTGCCGATTTTTGTAAAGAAATTGATACTTTTTTGATCATAAACCAATTTGTGATCAAAAATGTGTGACTGAATTTGTTCATTGAATGAATGTGCATTGTGCACAAAAGTGAAATAGGCATATTTGTGTTTTATCCAAAAAAAAATATTTTATTTTTGTATATTTTTGGATAATGAATATTTGCGATTTGCGCACATAAATTTTTACACTTTACATTCAAGAATGTGATTCATTAAATTAAATAGTGCAGTGGGGTGATGGATTGAATGCCTCTATATAAATCGCAATTTTTTCTGAAGAAATACTCTCATTATTCCTATTTTTCATTTTCACCTTTTTATGACCAAACATTAGGGAAATATTACTAATAATTTCACATATATTTTTTAATATTATTTAAATTTTTAAACTTTTTTTCATTTTTAGAAGTAAAATAAATAAAAATGACCCCTCAACTCATTTCCATTTTGGCATTGGCCACTCTTTTTGGATTTACCATGGCTGGCCCAATAGAATTGCGACTCACAAGAGAAGCAGGGAATGAACAAGGCCAAAATGGAGCTGGATTGACATTGACCAGATTGACCCGGGATGCTGGGGATGAACAAGGCCAAAATGGAGCTGGATTGACATTGACCAGATTGACCCGGGATGCTGGGGATGAACAAGGCCAAAATGGTGCTGGATTGACACTGACCCGATTGACCAGGGATGTTGGGGATGAACAAGGCCAAAAGGGTGCTGGATTGACACTGACCCGATTGACCAGGGATGCTGGGGATGAACAAGGCCAAAATGGTGCTGGATTGACACTGACCCGATTGACCCGGGATGCTGGGGATGAACAGGGCCAAAATGGTGCTGGATTTACACTGACCAGATTGACCCGAAAAGTTGGAAATGGAATGAGCCCATGCGGTGGAAAATGAATAAACAAGTCAAACTTGCTTACATTTTTATCAATTATCCTCTATATCTTTATGAAATGTTATGAATTAAATAAATTGATTAGACAAATATATTTAAATTTTTATCCCAATTTTCGAAAAACTATTTGAATAAATATCGTTTGGTTATATTGCATTTTTCACTTTATTTAATTCTCATTTTTCTTATTAGCATTTTTATTCCTCTTTTCCATCCGAATTTGCACTTTGCATTTGTTCAAATGCCTCATCCCCAAGGTCAGCATGTTCAATGCTGTCACGGGCATCATAGGTGTCAAATTTGTAGTAGAAATCCATTGGAACATTATGCAATTGTTCTTCGTCCAATTCCTCATCTTCTTCGTTATCCTCGGGTGCTGGATTCAACTGTTTAGAAGAGAAAAATTTTCAGAATTAAATTCAATTTTCCAAGCGAATATTAGCTTTTTAGCAAATTGGTTACCAATGTAAACCAGTACTTTTAGGTTTTCAAAGACCAGATATATAAGAATGAAATGAATTAGGATTAGGGTTACGAATTACGATATATGAAATGATAACCTATTCCTAAATGACCGTAACACTACACCGGTTGATTAATAAGAAATCAACATAACTTTTCTTTTCCTCAGTTGATCAAAAATCTGGTCCTGGATAACTAAAATACTTGTAAACCTTGATTTAGATGATTTAATTAGAAAAAGAATTTGTGGATTTGATTGGAAAATGAAAAAAAATAGGTCAAAATTGGACAGTTTTTGTTTTTGGTCATAACATTCTGTGCTATGTTTTGGATAAATTATTTTGATATCAAAATGCTTACTAGAGAGATTTAAACACAACTCCAAAAATATTGGGGGCTTGAAATAGTGATGAGATATTTTAGTCAAAGAAATAAATTTGGGAAGTCGAATTTGAATTATAAATAAATTTAATTGAAAATAATAGATGTTAGCTTTTTAGTTTTACCTTTTCAAAACCCCCAATTTCTGCTCTATGAAATCGTCCAACAAATTTGCCCATTTCTTCCACACTAAATGCTCCATTTTCCCTTTAAAAATATGAATAAATTAATTTTTAAAATTTTAATAACCAAGCAAAAAAATTTCCATTAATTATGCTTGGGTCACGTTCGGACGGTGGAATTGGAATATTCACATTGATCAATGGTCTATGTGATGGGCCTGCTGGAGGTGTTGGGCTGTCGGCAATTGGATCGGCAGAATTAGCAGTGCCATTAGGGGCTTCCGGATTTATCATTGAAACAATGCGAGAGGAAATTGGACGAGCATGGGCAATTTCTGTAATAAAACAATTTAGTAAAATTTTGTAAAATTATTTGGCCATAATATTCACCCGGAGCAGCAACAGCCGTCATTTGATCCAATGCATCAGCCATATGAAGCATTGTCATTAAGCGGCTTGTCATTGGATGGGCACGGGCAAATTCTTTGACGAAATTATTAATTAATTAAAATTCATTGAAATAAAATTTAACCAAAATTACAATTTCGAAAAAAATGACAAAATCTAGCACCTTTATAATAATTCTATTCTGCCTAATAAGCCCTAGTTCTAGCCTAAGCTAAACCCAGAATAAAAACTAAATTAGGAATTACTAATTTTCTTATGAATCAAATATATTTTTGATTTTTTTTGATACGATTAATTTGATAAAGTAAATGCTTTTTAAAAATAAGTAAATTTATAATATTTCTATCTTTTAGTAATTATATTAATTTTTCCCAATCAAATTGTGCAAAACTAAAATGATGGCCAATATATACTTTTTCATGAATAGTCCATATTCGGAAAAAATTAAAAATTAGCTGGAAAAGAGTTAATTTATTTAATTTTAATTTATTGAAAAAATTATATTTTAAAAAATTTTTTTGATTTAATAATAATATTTTATACTGACCGGGTGGATGATCAAATTCCTCTTCGACCACATCGTCTTCATCAAATTCCTCTTCCACTTCCATGGGCGATGAAGGCACTGCTCCACCAGCTGCATCTTGGGCAATTAATGCTGCCAGTCCTTTTGGTGCCGCACGGGCCCTAAAAATTTTCAATTAATCAACAGCAAATAGCAAAATAAAAATATCAAAAATTTACCGCTGAACTTGTTCTCCCGGATTGGGTTGGGAAGCAGCGGAACCGCCAATGGCAGCCAGAATGTTGCGGAGTTGATCGACTTGTTCCGCACTCAACAAAATTGGTTTTGGCGTGGTGGGTGCCGGCGTTGTTGTCGTAGTTGTGGTTGGTGGAGGAGGTTGAGGCATTGGGAAATGAGACAAAAATGATTGGAGTGCGGCCTAACAAGTTATTTTAGAAAATGGCCAACAAATAATTTATTACCCCTAAATCGAATGAAAATGGTTTTTGGGTTGTTGTAGTTGTGGTCGTTGGGGTGGTTGTTTTTACTGTGGTTGGAGGCTGTTGTAATTGTTGAAGTTGAGCCAATAAAGCTAGCAAGGCATTCTGGTTATTATTGGCATTGGCCTGTTGAATTTTGTAGATAAAAATTATGGGAATAAGTAATTTCCAATTAATTTAAAATTATAGAGGTGTAAAATATAAAAAAAGTTTTTAAATTAGAAAAAGCCGTTTTATTATATGGCATTTTAAATTAATTTTAATTTTTTTTCCGAATATTATAAATTGCCTCCCCGAATTGAATTTTTCTTATTGATTTAATAGGGCCAGAGGAAGAATCATTATTCTGATTGTCTACCAAATAAAGCCATAAACAATATCGAATTTTTAGCCAGGAAATTTATGTTTTTTTATGCAGTTGATATATATTTTTTCTGCATTATTTAATGGTATTATGAAGTTTTAAATTAATCTAACTCCTTCGAATATTGAAATCAAAAACATCTTTGTGAGAAAATATTTAAATGAATTTATCGTAAAGAATACCGAGCCGAATAATTTAATTTCAGTAGATTATAGTAAATGATTTATTTTCTATTCATTTTTTTTTCATTTCTTTCCCATATAAATAGAATAAAAATTTAAAATATAGTAAATTATCTTTTAATTCCCCACTCTTTAAAAACTCTCCAAATTAAGGGAATGATTCTCCTCCTATTTTCATATCTCTATTAATTCTTCATCTTTCAGAAGCAGAAGGTATAAAAATAAAATTTCCCATGGGGTATTAAAAGAAAATTTACGGTAAATAAAACAGCCTCAAGTCTCAAAAGAATATATAGAAAATATTACAAATTTATCCTTTTAATACCTGCTGCTGTTGTTGTTGCTGTTGTTGGGCAGCTTCTTGTAATGCTTTCATTGCATTATTATTGGAATAGCTGGTTCCGCCACTTCCACTCTTCACCCCATTATTCTCATTTCCATTATTATTATTCGATGTTGAAGCTGCCGAATTCAGAGCATTTGATCGTTGCAATTGAGTAACCAAAGAGGCCAACAATGCATTTGTTTGTGCCTGATCAGTGTTGGCATTGGCATTTGTGTTTCGATTGTTGTTATTTCCATTATTAGTATTTCCAAAATTTGAATTTCCACCATTCACATAATTTCGATAGGAGCGTGCCGCAGCACCACCGTCTAGAATAATTTCAATAAAATAATGAATAATTTTGAAAAATTTTGACAAAAGAAATATTGAAGAAAATTAAAATAAAATGTTTAAAAAATATTCACGTAAGGGAAGTTTACTAAAATAATAGTTATACGGAAAGGTGTGACTTATCGGTAAAGGCACATTATCACTCTTCAACCTGTTCCAACAAATTAATTGATTCCTACCAATAAAAATGATGCTTTATTCATAGACATATAGTATTGAAGTAAACTTCAATTGATTTAACAAAAATTGGCTTTTAAAAAATTTCATCTGCATTCTCACAGTCAACAAGTAGGAATTTTACTTGCTAGATTATGAAATTGAATTGATCAAAATGAAACATTCGAATTATTACTTATTATTTGATCCATATACCACAGCATGATTAAAAAATGATAACAATGGAATTTTAGGGTTCTTTGAAATATGAACTTATTATTAGACTATGAACATGAATGATGAAATCATGATTAAAGATCAAAATAATAATTTTAAATGGAATTTGAAATGAAGATAATCTCTTATTACAAAAATTACAATAAAATTTTTATTAAATTATTTATGCTATTTATATTGTAAAATTTATGTTTACTCACTATTATTATTGTTATTCACGGGAACGGGATATGGAATGTAAATTGGTTGCTGCTGAACCTGAACTTGCTGTTGTGGTTGATAACATCCTTAATTTGTAATTATAATTTTATTAAAAATATTCAAAAAAAAATATACCGTAACTACATCCACAACCGCATCCTCCGCCACAGCAACCATCCAAAGATGGGAATTGAACGAAAAGAAGTAGAAACGGTAACAAAGTCAAAGGTCGGACATTTGAAAGGACATTCCGAAAACTTTGGGAAATGAATTTCATTGGGAAATTTGAAAATTTGACAGATGGGATTAAAGTTTTTTCTGGTTGGAATTTTAATGCCAGATTACAAAATGAATCCAAGGAGAGGTGAAAATTTGGATGGACCCAATGAAACAGGTGGATAAATATTTTAATAAGGCAAAAGATTTCATTTTAATGAATATGCTTACGTAAATTGGATTTTCATGATGGTCATGAGAGGAGAATTATATTTTTTAATAAATTTATTTATCATTATTATTTTAATTTTTTATTAATTAACTTTTTTCTTAATATATTTAAAATGAAAAAATTCAATTTCATTGTTTGTTGTAAAAATTTCATTGCCAAGAAAATTTTTAATCTAGTTTTTTTTAATAATATTTCCCAAAATCTTTTCAAATAATTTAATTTATAAAAATCTAGAAAGCTGTATCAATAAATTTTGCCTTTTTTCAGTCATGAGTTAATTTTTAATTGCATCAAAATTGAGGAAATATTTTGGCCAAAAACGAAAAAAATGCACTTTGGATGGTAAAATTTATAAAAAATTTATATTTGTAATCCAACAAAATTTTCATTGAATATTAAAAAAAATTTGACAATTTTTATAATTCAAATATTATTTTTTAGTTATTTATAAATTCAATTGATTTTGGTCAAGTCAATAATTTAAATTTTTCACATTTTCAATTTATTTTTATTTATTTTTTTCTAATTTTTAATTTGACCCATTTTCAGAATTTAATTTTCTTTCGAATATTCTACTTAAAATTTAATTAATTTTTGTTAGAAAAATTCGAAAATTCTCTTTCCCTTCTACATTTCTCTTTTTCATTTTAACCTCAAATTTACCAACCAATTTCATTCATCACCAATTCTCCTTAAAAGGCAAAAACCTGTTTTTCTGTTTCACTCAAAGCATTTCATTTATTGTGGAGTTCCCTTTTTCCTTTCACAAAGTTTTTTTCGATTAGTCAACCTTCAAAAATTGATTTTTTTTTTGAACTAATTTTCAAAAATATTAAATTACTTTTTTTTACATATTTTTTATAATCACTTTAAAATTGATTTAATATTTTCCAATGATAATATCATTCCAATTTATTATTTAATTTTTATTTTAATAGCAATGAATAATAAAAAATCATTTTTAATTTTATCAACACTTTTAATCGTTTCAAACATTTTGACGGCAAATGCCGCAGGCGATGAAGAGGAACATCACGAAATTCACGAAGAACACCATGAGGCCCATGCCGAACATGAGGATGAACATGAAGAGGAGGGAGTGAAACATGGGTACCTTTTTCGCTAAATTTACACTAAATCAGAACTGAATAATAACTGATTTAAGGGTCAAAATTTTCTATATAAAATTACTAAAAATTATACTCTGGTTCCCATGGAAATTATGGATTCAATTTATGTAAATTAAAAAAGAATTCGCATTTATGAATTCAAAGAGTTAGAATGTTAAAGCAAAATCAGAATATTCTTTTGATCTAAACTTTTGCCAAGAAAATAAAAATTTTATGGAGATTTTAAACCTAAATTTGGAACTATTTTCCAAATCTATAAATATTTATTGGAGCATTTATTTATTTAGCAAAAAACAAATTTTAATGAAATTTAGGCCATAAATTCTAAATAAAATATTTTTATTCCACCTTATTTTATTGGACATTTTTTATTTTTTAATCCTACTTTATAAAATTAGTTTCCTTGAAAATTTTATATGAATTATATTTTTTTCATTAATATTTTAAAAGTGGCTCTTCGAATGCAAAATCATCGGCGGATCAAAATGTTCATCAGCCTGCATCCGGCATTCCATTTATGTTGGAATTGGCCATCATCCTTGCATTTGTGGCCTGCTTAATTGTGTTGATTATTTTGAAGAGATGCATAACATAATGAAAGATGCCGCCATCAATATTTTTATTGGTGCCATTTAAAAAATATTCAAATGCCATTTTATATAAAATAATTTTTAATAAAATTTAAATTTATGAATTATTTGACAAATTATAAATGAAAAAAAAATCTTATTTAACTCAATAATTTTAACAATTCCGTAATAATTGCTTTCTTTTTATCTGATGCTGTTAAATATTTTTTAAAAATAATCGTAAAAATATTTGTATTTAGCTAAAAATGTAAAAGTGTTTTTGGATTGATTTCATGTATAGTTCTTGCATCCGATCTCATCAGCAGGAATTGGTTGACAACAGCAAAATGAAACAGTAAAACCGCTGGAATTAATTAAGAATAGATTAATATTAGAAAACTAATAATGCCTAAAAAGTGCTTATGATTTAAATGAAATAAGCACTGTCAAAATTGACAATAAAATAGGAAATTTAATAGCTACCCAAATTTTGTGAAACTAAATTTTATTTATTGGTCAATATTCTAGCAATCTTTCAACTTACAAGTTATTAGTAAAACTTTTCTTTTCAAACATCGTTTTTATAGAATATTTAGATATTATTAAAATGGTTGTTTAAAAATATATTGCTAGAAACATATGGACAAAAATAGACCATCTTTTGCCAATTTTACCCCCTTTTTTGATCATTATTTATGCCAATTTCCAATCAAATCCGCCAATTCTTTCTCTGATCAATTTGATCAGATAAGCCTTTTATAATAAAATTTCTAACCTAAAATCTAAATTTATTAGAAATATAATCGCAATAAGAGATTTTCTAATTATCCTTCTAAATATTAACTTTAATTTTACCTTTTCAGTTTTGAGCACCACTTCTCTTTCAGATTGAATTTTCGCTTCATGTATTTCTGCTCCACTCCAATAGAAGTTTTATTACTATTGGCAATTCGCTTGCATCCCACAGTTTCGCCCACGCGAACAATTGGACGGCCATATTGTTCATCATAGCCAAATAAGGTGCATGCCTTCATCACACCGACACATTCCACCGGCTCTTTGTTCAGCTGTTTGTCATCACATCCATAAATGCCATCCAACTAAAATTAATTTAAATTTTTGAACCGAAAAATTTATATATATTTTTACAAAATTTTAATTTAATCCACAAGAAAAGAGGATTTAGGTTAAGATTAATTCTAGGAAAGATGGGACAGATTTTACTATCGAATCTGATCTGCCTGTCAACATATTCTTCTGACATAAAAATCCGATTTTTAAGGTGCCGTAATTTATGGATAAATTTACATACGTCATTTAATTATCAATTAAAATCATTTAGAAAAAATTTTTTTATGAAAGAGTGAAAATTTGTCATGAAATTAAATTAAAGTGGCTTCAATGTGTCTTTTTGTTGCTGCCAACAAACAAATGGTTGTGACAATGATGCTGCCAAATGAATATCAAGATGACTGATATATTGAAGAAGGAAGAATAAAAATCTAAATATCTTAACAAAGGAATTATAATTGAATAGAAAATTAACGATTAATAAATAATGAATACATTTATCATCAATATAAATAATATTTAGCAATTTTCATTTAAAGTGTAAAGAAAATTTGCTCCTCGAAATTTTACTAGCAATTTTTTTTTCAATTGAATTAGTTTTTCCAACGAATAAATTGTTTTATGAGAAGCAGGCAAAATGGCACTGTTGAATTGGGGAATGAGCTCACAATTTGTCTTCCTCCAATTTCTAAAGTTCTCTTCACTTCATCTCAACACTGCTATTTCTGCACGCCCCGTTCTCAATCTCTCCTCGCTCTCCTCTGTTATGCGCTCATCCGTTGCGAAGAGGCAGTGCAATATTTCCTCAATTTGATTCCTTCACCCGAATATTGCTGCCCTAGAAGAAATGAACCCCATTCAATTTTTCTTAGGATGAGAGGGGAAAAGGGCAAATTTCGTTGCTTCATAAACTTACCTGGCTGGGATGTTCCTGCGATCAAAGAGGCCAGGACATCTGCGGCGAGACTCCCTCATTGCACTTTTGAGTGGAGTTGACCCGCAGGGCGATCCCGAAATGGGATATTCCCACAGCTAAATTTTTGAGTGCGGGGGAAAGCGTTCGCGCTTCCCCCTTAAAATTTTTCATCGGATAAAAATATCGGAAATCTGCATTTTCTATGCAATTGCCACTGGCCATTGGCAAATTTGGATGGAATAATAAGTAAAATGGCAAAAAAATTAGTTAATTTAAAGATGTCGGATTCGGCATTTGATTGTATGAAAAGCATGGCAATCTTTGTCACAATTTTTTATTTATAAATTTAGTACAGACTAAAATTAATTCAGGAATTGGCCATCCCCACACATCGGTTCCATAAATAGACAACACTTTTAGTGAGTTCATTGATACGAAAATTTCATTCAATATTATTAATTCAAAAAAAGTTATTAAATTTTTAAAATAAATTTCCATTATTAAATTGATTGTAAAATTTTCAAAAAATATAGATAAAATAATTCTACATAATTATAAAAATCAAATTAAATAAAAATTTAAAAATGACAATTTTTATTACACCCAATCATCGATATTGGCAATTGTGTAGGCTAATGTGGCAAAAATGGCTGCTGTATAGTCGATGTCACCTTCCTTAAAAATATTCAAATAATCGGCATTTGTGTGATGAAAATAGAAATAGTAATCAACGCCTGTTGGAAAATATTCGAAATTTTATTTAACATTATAATTTTTTACCCTTTTCGGCTCTATAATTGACTGCAGCCACGCCATCATCCGACCAAAATTGCACGTCACCCTATTATATTTGATTTTATAAAATATTTTTATTCATTTTAATTTAATTTTCTACCTGATCTTTGTTCATTTCCAGACTCAGAGGAATGCCATTTCCGTTCATCAAATGCACAATGTCTTGCATTTTTGTGCGCTGAAAAATAAATTTTTATTTAGCTAATTTTCAATTAATTTTTAAGATTTATTTAAAAAAATCCGTTTATTGCCTGTTTCGCTGTGCCAGAAAATTTGAGAACCGAATTGTAAGTTTCTGGCTTGAATGCACCCTGATCAGTCTCTGATACGAAAACAAATTGGTCAGAACCGTTTTTGTGTGCTTTATAATATGCTTTGGCGCCGAGAAGCCCTTCCTCCTCGGCAGTCCAGAAAACAGCGCGAATTGTTCTGTTAAATAAAATATATATACAGTGTAAAAAAATTGAAATATTAATCAAATTATATATATTTCATAAAATTCTTATTTTTTGTATTTTCATAAATTCTGATTTTTTGTGTTTTCATTTATCCTGAATTTTTGTGTTTTCACTAATTCTAATTTTTTTGTATTTTCCTAATTCTGATTTTTTGTTTTGCCTAATTCTGATTATTTGTTATTTGCTAATTCTGATTTTTGTGTTTTCATTAATTCTGATTTTTTTTCATCAATTCTGATTTTTTATGTTTTCATTAAATTCTGATTTTTTGTTTTTCAATAATTCTGATTTTTTGTGTTTTCAATAATTCTGATTTTTTGTGTAATTTATTCTGATTTTTTGTGTTTTTAATTTATTCTGATTTTTTTCATCAATTCTGATTTTTTTGTGTTTTCATTAAATTCTGATTTTTTGTTTTTTCACTAATTCTTGTATTTTCAATAATTCTAATTTTTTGTGTTTTCACTAATTCTGTTTTTTTTTGTGTTTTCACTAATTCTGATTTTGTGTGTTTTCACTAATTCTGATTTTTTGTGTTTTCACTAATTCTGATTTATTAGTGTTTTCATTTATTCTAATTTATTGATTTTTGTGTTTTTACTAATTCTAATTTTATGTTTTCACTAATTCTGATTTTTGTGTTTTCACTAATTCTGACATTTATTCTGATTTATTTGTGTTTTTACTAATTTTAATTTATTTGTGTTTTCATTTATTCTAATTTATTTATATTTCCGTATTTGTGTTTTCACTAATTCTGTGTGTTCCATTTATTCTGATTAATTTAATTTCATTAAACCCTGCTGATTTAATTAAATATTTTAACAAAATATACTCTACCTTTTTGGCACAAATACTGGATCAAATTTAGCAAATCGCCTTAAAGTGTCCATTGCCTGCCAAACAGCGGCCATTCCTCCACCATCATCTAATGCTCCTTGGCCAACATCCCAACTGTCCATATGCGCCGACAGAAGGACAATTTGTTCGGGATAGACCGAGCCAAAAATAAAAAATTTATTTATTAAATTTTACAATACAATATTTTTTACCTTTAATATCGAAAACAGTATTTCTGGATGTGCAAGTTCCTTCCATCCTGGATTTAATCCGCATTTCTACCACAATTTTCTTGCCTCGATTATAAAGACGTTTCATTAGTTCGGCCTCCTCCAAAGAGATGCATGCTATAGGAATTTGGGCATCTTAAAATTGGAGTTTAAAATCATTTAAATCTAGAATTTTAAACATTGAAAAAGTAATTTAATAAAAAAAATGCCTTACTATGAAATCCGGAGCCAGTATGGGGTGTGGCCAATGAAAATGGTCCTACGGATTTGACTAGAACACCAATTCCGCCTGCTTTCTCCACTTGGCCAGCTGAAGTCCGATATTTCACTGTTGGCCCATAACCTTGCCATTCTTGTGAGAAGAGTACAATTTTTCCGGACACATTCACTGACTATATAAATTAAAATTTTATTTTTTTAATAAATAATTAGGCTCCGATGTTGAATGAATATTTTTATTTTGTAAGAAAATTTAAACAAGACTGAATTTATCTTATTAAATTGATGTTCCTAATTTATGGATTTTTTAAATTTTTATATAGAATGACAATTTTGAATAAAATTTTAATTCCAATTTCATATCAAAACGGCTGATAAAAAATACCTCCAATTGGTCCATATCCGTGAGCACAACAACTTGGGCCCGCACATGGCCTGAAGCGCCACCCATTATTGCCAATGGAGTTAGACGCAATCTTCGGGGCTCTTAATTATTTCATTTTATTTAAATCTAAGTTTTTTATTGTATTTCAAAAAAAGAAATATTTCAAATGAATTATGTTATTTTTAAAATATTTTTTGCAAAGTCAAACCCAGCATAATGGCACTGTCGTCGCCTCGGACCCATTTTGGAAGGTCATTGACCATCTCCAAACGAACTGAATCGAAGCGGTCGGCACGAAGTCGTCTGGCATTGAAATCAATGGCACTAAAAGAATTATATTAATTTAGAAATTACTAAGAATAAATTTATTAGAACAAAAATAAAAATTAATCCTAAAATGTATCGCCTACTCTTCCAATTGTTTGGAGCACAAATGCCGATGACCAAAATCGTCGACCAAATGTTCCAACCATTGCAGGCCTCGGCCCTTTGCAGAACCTTTTATCAAATTTTGCGTCAACCGTGTGATCGGCTCTTTAAACTGTTAAAAAAAATTTAAAATTTCTATTTTAGCTAAAAAATCACATATTAATTTATTTCTTATTAGTGGAGTTTTCTAGCCTTAAAAAGATTTTCCCTGATCTGAAATCAATCAAAATTCAGATTAACTATTTCAAATAAATCAAAGAATTTATTTATGGCAATCAAAATGTAGGAAAAAAAATTACACAAAAAATGGTCAGCAGGCAAGGCAAAAAAGTGGTCGAAAACAAGAAATAACAAAAGATTAACAAAGGACCTTGGGGAGAGCTTAATTAGGGCCATAGGCATGATTCATATAGAAGAGAAAAATAAACAATTTCAAATTTACATTTTTACCTGTTTGCGAATTGTAATATTGGATTGGCCTAAAATGGCGAAGAAAATGCTGGCATAAGCAAATGAAATAATGAATAATGCGTTTAAAATCCACATCTAAAAATTTTAAATATTGTCTTTATAAAAATATTTTTAACGAAATGATTTTTGATTTTTTCCATCAAATGACAATGATTTTGTCTTGTTATTTTTGTTTATTATTTGAATGAGAATAGTTAAAAGCACAGCTGTTCTTTTTTTTATTAAAATTTGAAAAACAAAACAATGGAGAAATATTTCCGGTTGATAAATTTAAAAGGAAATGATTGTCTTAAAAATTTAGTAAAATTGGGAAATATAATAATCATTCCAAAAACTGGTTGATGGCCGAATTTAAATGTAATTTATTTATTCTCGTCGATGTTCTTATCTGTCCTTTCATTTTTCTTCCTCACCTAATATTTTATTTATTACTAAAGTCATAAAGTCAAAATACTTTTTCGAACCAAAATTTGAATCATCGTAGATATAAAACCGGAGAATTAATATTTCCCTTATCAATAAAATATGAAGCTATAAATAAAATAGGAAAAGCATTGATCGATTAATTTGTATTTTGTAAAAGATTTTTATAATTTGGTGGACACACGATATGATTATTCCATTTTTAGGGAAAATATTAATTTACTTACATAAAAATTATTGAATTTACATAAATTCTTTCATGTCTAAAAATATTATTTTTTTGAGTCCATATAATTTGGCCATAACAAGATATTAGGGCTCAGGGTTGGGTTCCTGGCAGGATGGGATTAGCGGCTAATAAGGACTAAAGAAATCTGCTGATTGGCCAAGTTATATGTCTTCAAAAAATGATTATTTTTCGACACGAAAAATTTGGGTAAATTAATTCTTTTTTGGGCAAATTAATATTTTCCCCTTTTTGGGCATTTTTATAATTTAACAAAATTAATTGCCTAACGAAATTAATATTAATGTACCAATTTTATGACATATATAAAACGAAGAATATCAAGGGTTGGGAAAAATGGGGAAAAAGTGAATGTGTCCCAATTCCATCCTCCCATTCGTAATTCGAACGAAACACATTTTGCCCCAATTATAAATAATTCTGGTTTTATGGCTGGCTATGCTTTGTAGATCGGATTTGAAGGAGCTTCTTCATCCTTCCTTCCCATTTTTACGCTGTTTAAGTGAAAAGAAGAACAGCAGAGGTAACCAGGTAAGTTTTTGTTTTTGCTTTTTAAAAGCGTTGGATTAAGCTTACAAAGGAAAAATGTGAACTCCTCTTTGTTCTATGCTTTTTCTATGCTTTTTTCACCTTTGTAGAATTTTAATTGTTATATGTTCGAGGGATTTCTCATATTTCAAAAAAAAAAATAAAGAAATGTGAAAAATGAGAGAATCAATCTTTTAGAATTTGTAGGCATTTTTCAAAAAAAAATCGATTTAAAAAAATTGTTTCAATAAAAAATGGGAAATATTAATTTACCCAAAAATAATCAATTTACAAAAATTCTTTCATATCAAAAAATTATTATATTTTTGAGGCCATATTACTTGGCCATAACTAGGTATTATAGCTCATTGTTAGGTTCAGTGCGGGATGGGATTAGGTGCTAAAGGTCTAGGGGTTATAGAATTTTAAAGATGTCTGATTTGGCCAAGTTATATGGCCTCAAAAAATGATTATTTTTCGACCTGAAAGATTTATGTAAATTAATTATTTTTTGTGTAAATTAATAGATTCCTTTAATTAATTTATTCAAAAATTAGCTACCCTCACACGCCGGTTCCATTCTTATATTACTTTACAGTTCCAATCCAACATATTTCAGCGAGTTAATTAATACGAAAATTTCATTCAATATTATTAATTCCAAAGTTATTAAAATTTTTAAAATAATTGCAATTCATTTTTGTAATTAAAAATCAATAAATTCACAAAATTATCGTCTTCTTCTCTTGTAGAACATCAAAAATTCAGCTGGCTTAAATGAATCGACAAAAGCCTGGAAAAAATATAAAATATTATATGGATTTTTATTTGAATTTTTTAACTTTTGTACATTTTTAAAAATTCACGAACAAAAATTTAACATTATTTGTTGACTAAATTAAATCGAATTATTTTTAAAATTTTCTCCAAGTAAAAAATGGCCAAATCCTAAATCACCTCACCTTGTATTCCATCGCATTTTCTGTGCCACTTTCTACTTTTTCGGGGCCATTGCTGCCGGCAGCATCCATTCGAACGGCTTTGCCCATCCGCCCATTCGCATTGGAATGCATACTCCCATTTGGGCTATTGTAATATTCCTTTGGCACAAATGAATGCAAAAAGAGGCAAACACCAATCACCTTATAAGGGAATAAAATAATAATTTATGAATAAATTAAATATTTCTAACCACTGAGAGACTCAACAGAACTGAAAGTGCCAAAAATGCATAGGAGGCGCCGACTCCATTCCAACATGATTTTTTCCGCCTTCTTGCCAATTCTTCTGCTTCGGCAACTTTGAATTTCAATGAAATTAAATTAATTTTTAAGGCCATTTTAAATTATAAAATTATTATTGAGAAATTAAATAAAAATTTTATGATTAATGGATTTTATTTTTAAAAATTTGTATAAGAATAATAAAAAATACATTACAAATTTATAAAACGAACCCCAAGAAAATTGGCCCCAAGATATTTGGTCCATGGAAATTTTTGGGGTTGCCAAAGTTCCAAGTGAAATTTTTTGATTCATTTTTGCGATGAAATTTAAAAATATTCTTTGGGAATGAAAGGTCGAAAAATCATAGAATAAAATTTGGGATGGCAGGGGGGAGGATGACAAAATTGGATTATTGGGATTTGGGAAATGTTAACAGCGAGAAGGGAAATTTGCCTCTGGGAATGGCCAAAAAATATCCGAAAAAAGAAAAAATGGATAAAAGAAAGTCAATAAAAAGGAAATGAAGATGTGTTGAAAAAATAAATGAGGAAAAAATTGAATAAATTCTCAGAGCTAAAAAAGAAAATGATGAATTTCTCTCAATATAAATTCTTTTATTTTTGTAAAATTAAATTTGTCTCCTTCCTCTCAACAATTTGAACAATTTTAATGATTTCTTTAAATAGAAAGACGCATCAATTTTCATTTTTCGTCATAAATAAAGAAATTCATTTGTATAAATTTTAAAAAAATTTTACCCAAAATTTGTTGTGTTTTGAGCCATTCCAATCGTTTTCCAACGGCCAATGGGGCACATGAATCCAAGGACATCATCCTTTTACCGGGCATTGCGGCCACCCCATTTTGGCTGACTCGAAGCAAATAATTCGATGAAGAAGAAATTAATTGGGTTGCTGGCCGGTGATGGGCTAATAAAAATAATATTAAAATATTATTAAATTTATAAATTATTTTTTGCATTAAAATTTTGCTAAAAAAATTTGCGATTTTTAGGCCATAAATATTGCAATTTCAATTTAAACCATATTGTCAACCAAATGCCTAAGGGCCTTTCCTATTCATTCTACTCTATCCCCACTTTTTGCCTAATCGCCCAGTCACCCCATAATCAAATGAGATAATATTAATTTGGCAACAAAAACACTGAATTTGGCAACAACCTTTCGTGTCGAAAAATATTATATTTTTGCGGCCATATAACTTGGCCCTAACTAGGGGTTTAGGGCTAGGGTTAGGGTTCAGGGCAGGATGGGATTAGGGGCTAAGGGCTAGGGGTTAGGGAATCTTAAAGAAGTCTGATTTGGCCAAGTTATATGGCCTTAAAAATATAATATTTTTCGACACGAAAGGTTGTTGCCAAATTCAGTGTTTTTGTTGCCAAATTAAATGACTCCCATAATCAAATATTGCCTCAATCTGCCTTTTTAAACCCACTCTTTTCCCCATAAATTTTCATATTTTTTGATTCGTTTTTCCTACCAAACTTGATGACAATTATTTTATCATATATTTTTCGCACAATAAATAAATATAATTTGAGACAATCTCCTAATCCCCATCCCCTAATCTTGGGCCACTGGTGGGCTTAGGCCCCGGCAAAGGCCCGGGACGAGAGCTAGACCCACTTTCGCCACGAAGAAACCTTATCCCGGTAAGCAGGACTATAAGATATCTTTTTGATACCCGAACCCTCTAATTAGCGCTTAATAAGTCCAAATTTTTTTAATAAAAATTCAATTAATTACAATTTTTCTCGAGATGCCGTGAATTTATGCCATTGATCAAAATTTTAGGTTGAGGGCAGATTAAATGTTCGGAAAATGGCAACATTCCTTCGGAACATCTGAAAATGCCAAAATATTGTGGAATAATTTTTATTAATTAAATTAATTATTTAGATTAATTGATGACCTCTTCAAATGATTTGGTGGAATTCGGAATGCGCTCAATTTGGCCACTCCTTGCACAATTCTTTCACAATTATTTGTGGTGTTGGCAGATGGCAAATGCGGCGATTTTTGATGTAATTTTTGTGACTGCTTTTGGTTATTATTTTGTGGGATTAGTGGCTGACGAATGGATGATGCCATTATTTTAATATGGCTAAAAATATGACAAATTGAGTGTTTAATTAATTTTCGTTAAAGTCAATGTTTTGGCACGATTAAAGTACTACTTATGCTTACTGCCGTTAATATTAATATAGACTGAAAATTTTTTATGTTTTCAATGTATGAATTTGGTGAGAAAATTTGAGATCAAAAGGAAAAAATATTAGAAAATAAAAATATTTATATTGGAATTTTTTACATTGCGTGGGATTTTCACACTCCTACATAAATAAATATTTTTTTAAATTAATTTCTTAAATTCCTTGAAAACGTTATTATTAATAATTATAATATTTTTAAAAATTTGAATTAAAAAATATTCTAATTGAATTGGAATTTAGACAATGCTCTGAGATCAATAAACTATTTAATTTCACTTCAACTTCAAATTTCTTAGAATAAATAAGGAAATTAAATATTTTAAGAATCGACGAGTTTCAGAGCAGATGTTTATTTGTGTTGTGTGCATTTATTGCGTGCCAAATTTTCAATAATTTTTGGTATAAAATGGAGGAAATAAAATAATTTTTCATAAAAAAGTTTTTTATTGCCCAAGTTCCAAGCATCGCGTGCATAGCTTGTAGAAAATAATTTTTAAAAAAAAATAAACAATATTTTTAAAATTTATAATTATAATGAAAATATAAATTTTTGTTTTTTAAGAAATTATATATTCAATTATTAATTAATTTGGGGTAATTTCCATGAGTCTATTCGTGGCCATATATAATTAATTAATGTAAAATAAATGGTGAAATTAAATGCTTTTAATAAATTGGGCAAATTTTCCTAAAATTACTCATTTTTATTAGGAATTTAAATAATTTAAAAACTTCTAAAATTGGTATTAGCACTCTCAAAAATTATGGTGGCTAAAATTGGAAATTTATGAATATGAAAGAATTTGATGGGACATTTGGATTATTGCGAATTGAATGATAGATGTGGGGAAAACAATTGAAAAATGGGCCAATGTGGGGAGGATGGGGCGGCCTTTGAACCAAAAAATGGATGTCGGATTTTCCGGTTGGCCGAAGAAGTGGGGGCGGAAGGAAATGGGAAGCAATATTGCCTAGCGGGATAATTTTTTATGAGCGTACTTTTGGCTTCATTCATTGATATCAAATGTGGCCTATTGCTGGGCCAATTCCAATAATTTGGATGAAATATTTTTATGTCAGACAATTACCAAAATTAAAAATAATTAATAACTAAATTGTCTAGGATTAAATTAAAAAATGGATGAATAAAAATGAAATGAAAGATTGAATAAAATGCTAAAAATATTTATATCCCATGAATAAATTTAAATCCTTTCAATGAGATTTTTAATCATAAAAATTAAATAATTAAAAGAACTAAAAATGTATCAAAAAATCTCTAAAAAATTAGATTCGATTCAAATGTGTTTAAAACACACAAAATGAAATGGCTAAAATGGGCAAAAATAAATAGATATTCGCTTCTCAATTTCAGCAATCAAAAATGTGGATTAGCAAATATAGATTTATGCCAGCCGGAAAAGTATTCTCATTTTCATTTAGCATACGCATTTTTCAGCATACATTAATATCAGTCTTTTGTAATAATATATTTTAGTAACAATTTTAGAAAAAAATATGTTTTAGGTTTATTTTGAATACTAAAGCTAAACATGAATATGATATCTTAAACTCATATTTGTCCATATTGGTAAAAATAAGTTAAACAACCATGATAAAATTTTGACATTGCTTACTAAATTTTACGCAAATTGGAAAGTACTCAAACAATTAAGAAAATATTTTTGGTGAATTAAATATATAATTAAACTGGTGCGATAGAAATTATATTTTTAAATATTCTAATTGGAAATCTTAAACGGAATTGGGAGGAGAGAATTTTAGAAAATAAAAACAATTTTGGTTGTCTCGGGAGAATCCTCCACGCCGGATTGCTTCAATTTTCATTTCGTTCTGCTTTTTCTTTTTCGCCATTTTTTTCACCTCACTATGGCCTGTGGCATTGGCGAATTCATCGAAAGAGCGGAGGAGAAGAGGAGATGCGCCTTACGGCTATGCCCTCGTCCAAGCAATTAGGTAGACCGTGTGAGGGCATTTTTCTGCCCTTTTCCGGCACATCTCAATTACACATCCCTCAAGCTTCAATTGCCATATACGGCACTGGGAAAAGGGAATGGAAATTGGCACTCGTAGGATGGATGCTCCAATGGAAATCATATAAATTGGTTTCGAATTCGAGTGTCGGCGAATTTTTTTGTTGTTCAGCAAGAGAAGATTTTGGTTGGCCAATTGAAGGGCACAATATTAAAATAATTTCTAGGAATTTAAATTCCAAAGGAAAATAAATTAATTATAAAAATAAAAAGATAAATGCTGAAAAATTGCAATTAATTCTTTATTCCAATAATATTCATTTTCATTACAAAATTAATTTTTATATTTTTTTCAATTAAATTATTCGTTAAATATTCAAACATTTTTTAATTCGTCATTTCTAATGTACCATATTGCCATATTCCGTCTTTAATTTGAAGAACAGGACAAACCGCCATCGACATTCTGAAATTTAAAAATAATTATTTTATTTTTCCCAAAGAAATGGAATTTATTAAAAAATAAAAATATTAAAATTTAACCTTGCATGAGGTTAAAACTTTTTTAAGCAAAGTGGCAAAATCCTTCATATCGACCGTCTAATAAATTTTACCAATAAATTTTAAATAAATTTGAATTATTTTTACCTGTTCAGGAGTATTTTGTCCATTCGATTTTCCATCTGAAAAAAGACGATTATGATTCCATTTTTGTAGAAAAATTCACTGAATTGTGCCATTCCATGTTCATTGATTAATGTCAAAAGAAATAAAGTAATCAAAAGTGAGAAAGCAATTTTATGGAAATGCATTTTAAAATATTTTGGTAGATTTTTATGAATTTCAAAATTTAATATCCAATTAAATACATTTGATTTCATTTAAATATTCTTAAATATCCAGCAAAAGCTTATGGGTGGTCGAAAATTCCAAATTCATCAACGTAGAATATAGAATATTTTGATAGATGGAAATTCATTTTCATAGGAGAATTTCAATTTTTGAGAGCATTTTAAAATGTTTTCCCAACTGTTTTTGAATAAAATAAATGTGAATGTGGATCATAATTCTGTTCATCTCTACAATATGAGCATATAATTTGTGACTTGTCGAACTGCTTTAATGCTTATTTTAAGGAATTTTAATGAAATTTAATGAAATATTTTCACTGACAAAAGCAATTGAGGACTGTGAAAACATTGGCCCTAAATTATGAAAAATTATTGGAATTGCTTAGCATTTTTGAATGCAAATATTAAGCGGTTGAAGATGAATTTCAAAAGCAGGTGTCAAAATATTCATTGAGCCAAATTTTAGATTGGAAATCATTTTGGAGACCACCCAAATTTTTTCGAATTTCTGAGGTCACACTGCTCATTCTGCAAGGCTTTGAGCAATATTTAAATAAAAGAAAAATGCCTTGGGAATTATTTTAGAAATTTCCAATTAAATTTACCAAAAATGATTCAACATCAAATCAAAAACAGCTTTCTAATCGTCTTTTTCATTTTGCTTCTAATCAATGAATCCGTAATGGCTCAATTTGGTCAGTCTGGCTTAAAAATATTCGTCTATAATGGGAACAAAAAACAATATTAATTTTATTCTCATCTCAATTTTTCCTTTATTAAAATATATTGTTTTGTTTACAAAAACACATTTAAACACTAGTTTGTTTCGAAAACAAAACCGATTAATCATTCAATTACTTTAACGATGCAAATTGTGAATTAATGGAAAAAAAATATTTTCTTAACATTTTAACAGGTGGATTGCCGAATCCATTGGCTGGATTGAATGCCGGATCTGCACAAAGTCCAAAATTCGAACAAGTAAAATTACAGAAAATCGTTTAAATGTTTTTAAATTTTATTTTTAATTGAAAAAAAGTATTCGTATAAAAAATTTCAAAAATTAAGGTTGTTGATCCAAAGGATTATGCACATGGAAATGAAATTTTGAGCATGCTAAAAAATTGTCGTATTACTGGAGAACTTGATGTAAAAATTTTAAAATTGTTTTAGGACAATTAATTCCAAAATTATTTAAAATATTTTTGAAAAATTAATTTTTTTCTCATTTTTAAGAGTCCTTTTGGTGTGGTCTGCCAAACTGGCAATGACATGAATTCGGCATACTATCCACATTATATTGGATCAAAATAAATCAAAATGATATTATGGAAATTGAATGATGATAATTGATAATTTAAAGAAAATATGTGAATGGATTGAATTAAATATTAAAATAATTATAATTTGATTGAATAAATATAAATTGTGGATTTTTCTTAGTTATTGATATTGGTATTGGTATCTTCATAATCGAAGATGCTTAATGAAATACTTTAGTGCAAAGTCTTGAGAAATTAATTTAGTGTAAAATAAGGAGGAATTAATTTGAGACCAACAGGCGTAATTATTAAAATCAGAACAGGCGGAATTATTAAAATCAGAAGAGGCGGCAGAACAGGCGGAATTTTAAAATCAGAACAGGCGGAATTATTAAAATCAGAACAGGCGGAATTTTAAAATCAGAACAGGCGGAATTATTAAAATCAGAACAGGCGGAATTATTAAAATTAGAACAGGCGGAATTATTAAAATCAGAACAGGCGGAATTATTTAAAATCAGAATAGGCGGAATTATTAAAATCAGAACAGGCAGAATTATTAAAATCAGAAGAGGCGGCAGAACAGGCGGAATTTTAAAATCAGAACAGGCGGAATTATTAAAATCAGAACAGGCGGAATTTTAAAATCAGAACAGGCGGAATTATTAAAATCAGAAGAGGCGGCAGAACAGGCGGAATTTTAAAATCAGAACAGGCGGAATTATTAAAATCAGAACAGGCGGAATTATTAAAATCAGAACAGGCGGAATTTTAAAATCAGAACAGGCGGAATTATTAAAATCAGAACAGGCGGAATTATTTAAAATCAGAACAGGCGGAATTTCAAAATCAGAACAGGCGGAATTTTAAAATCAGAACAGGCGGAATTATTAAAATCAGAACAGGCGGAATTTTAAAATCAGAACAGGCGGAATTATTAAAATCAGAACAGGCGGAATTTTAAAATCAGAACAGGCGGAATTATTAAAATCAGAACAGGCGGAATTATTTAAAATCAGAACAGGCGGAATTTCAAAATCATAACAGGCGGAATTATTAAAATCAGAACAGGCAGAATTATTAACTAAGATCAGAACAGGCGGAATTATTTAAAATCAGAACAGGCGGAATTTTAAAATCAGAACAGGCGGAATTATTAAAATCAGAACAGGCGGAATTATTTAAAATCAGAACAGGCGGAATTATTAAAATCAGAACAGGCGGAATTATTAAAATCAGAACAGGCGGAATTTTAAAATCAGAACAGGCGGAATTATTAAAATCAGAACAGGCGGAATTATTTAAAATCAGAACAGGCGGAATTTCAAAATCAGAACAGGCGGAATTATTAAAATCAGAACAGGCAGAATTATTAACTAAGATCAGAACAGGCGGAATTATTTAAAATCAGAACAGGCGGAATTTTAAAATCAGAACAGGCGGAATTATTAAAATCAGAACAGGCGGAATTATTTAAAATCAGAACAGGCGGAATTATTAAAATCAGAACAAGCGGAATTATTAAAATCAGAACAGGCGGAATTATTAAAATCAGAACAGGCGGAATTATTTAAAATCAGAACAGGCGGAATTTTAAAATCAGAACAGGCAGAATTATTAAAATCAGAACAGGCGGAATTATTTAAAATCAGAACAGGCGGAATTTTAAAATCAGAACAGGCGGAATTATTAAAATCAGAACAGGCGGAATTATTTAAAATCAGAAAAGGCGGAATTATTAAAATCAGAACAGGCGGAATTATTAAAATCAGAACAGGCGGAATTATTAAAATCAGAACAGGCGGAATTATTTAAAATCAGAACAGGCGGAATTTTAAAATCAGAACAGGCAGAATTATTAAAATCAGAACAGGCGGAATTATTTAAAATCAGAACAGGCGGAATTTTAAAATCAGAACAGGCGGAATTATTAAAATCAGAACAGGCGGAATTATTTAAAATCAGAACAGGCGGAATTAAATGTTTGTGAAGAGAGGGGAATTAATTTAGTTCAAACAGGCAGAATTTGGGGCAAATCGGCGGAATTAATTTGGGGCAAAAAAGCCCTTCTATTCATAAGTGCCAATCAGAGCTGGGTCCAACTCCGACTCCGATTCCGACTCCGCTCCGGAGCTGGAGTCGGAGTCGAAAATTGAAAAGGTCGGAGTCCGGAGTCGGAGTCAAAAATTTTGAGCGACACCGGACTCTGGTCGACTCCCGATTTTTATTTGAAAAAATTGTATTTTTACGTAATTTTAAAAAAAAATTCGCTTTTCGATTTTTTTACAATTAAATTTTTTGGTTTATTTTGACTAAAATTGAAATTTTCGTACCGAAATTATATCATTTTCGGAAATAGATATTAATTTTACACAAAAATGCCCTGGAGCCAAATCGAAATTACTTAAAAAAATTACTGCAGAGTCAAACTCCGGAGTTGGAGTCAAAAATTGGAAAACCAGGAGTCCGGAGTCGGAGCTAAATTTTTGAAAGGTCGGAGTCCGGAGTCGGAGTCAAGATTTATGAAAAGCATAGCTCTGGTCTCTGGTGCCAATACTTTTCCTTCCCTATCCCAATAATCTATGTAATTTGAAAATAATTAAATCAATAAAAATTAATTTTCAAAATTTATTTGGGCAAAAAAGAAAAGAAAAACATTAAAATTGATTGATGATGGAGAGAATGATTCAATTTTTGATTGACTTTACATAACCGAAAAAAAACAATAATTTGGCTTGATTTAATATTTTATTCATCCATTATTCTTCCATCCTTTCTTGCTTCTTCCTCGTCTTTAGATTGGCTGCTGGTGAATTCCTCCTGCCACTTCAACCTGGACCTGTTCCGGAACTCCTTCTCCCATATATGCTTGGCCTTGCTGTTCCTTCATGAATTTGTATGCGCGATAAACGACCGAATAGAACCAGCCATTCAGGGCAATACTCACTGCAATGACCAAAACGGTGAGCCCAGTGACGAGACGGAAGTCTGAAAAAAATACAATTATTTAAATATTATTTTAATTTCATTTTGATTGGTTCCCATTTTAATAAATAATTTTAATTGGTTACTTGCGAGTAAAGCCTTCATTCCCGGAAGATCGTCGATGTCAATTTTGGGAAAACTTGGTGCAATAATCATGGAGACCAAATAGACGGGACAAAACGCAACACCGAGAACCAAGCTATTTCCCTAAATATTTTAAAATTAATTTTATAGATATTTTATTGGTTTACCACGACGATCAAATAGGGCAAATAATAGGACGGGTCACGTTTAAGCTGGGCCACAATGATCGACACATGCACGAGAGCAACGGAAAGATAAACCTGAAAATAATTGAAGTGAAAAATAAGCAAATAATTTTGGAAAATATACCATTCCATAATGGCGAAAGAAGATGAGGTCGAACATGGGCACGGGCGTACGGGTATCACCGATGTTGATGTTCTTGTAAAACCACACATTGCAACCAATTGCCATGGCGAGGTTGATGACAGCACCGAGAATGCCGAACACGAAGGCACCCTTAAAACAGTTAATTTTAATATTTATTAATAAATTTTAATAAACCTTTTGAACATGAGTATGGAGTGGACCAAAGCAAAAGGTAAAGCGCGATTCCATTTGTTGATTGGACATTTTTGTTGTTGTTGTTGAAATCGAATTTATTTTTGTGTTTTGATTGACAAAATTTGATATCTAAAAAACAAAAATTAGGTTCAATGGAATTTTTAAAATTGAAAAGCGGAAGATGATTTATGATGATATTCTATTATTGGCATTTGTGTTGTGGAAAAATGGGCACCATCCCCAATTGGTGACTTTTTGAAAAATTTTTTCTAAGTCTCGCTGGAATGTGTTGGAATTGGAACTGCGGAGGAATGTAAGAGTGGACCCCGGCCCGGAGGCCGGAGGGTGCGTAGTCGAAGCGCGGGAACTGGACGAGCCTTGGCGTTGGCGCGCTGACTTAAAGAATCGATTTATGATTGTGATACTGATGTGATGATGGTTATTAAAAGTTAAAGAAAGCGGTATGGGATGCTTGCTATAAAATTGAAATTAGCTTATTAAGTTTGTGATGAGCCCATTTCTCGGGAAACTATTAAGCTGCATTAAGCTTAAATTTTGGTTAATTTTCATAGGAATTTTAAATAATTTTCGCTACATTATGCAGCGCGTTCACGCAATTTATTTGGTGTTAATTATCGATTTATCAACTATTACTAATCGATGGTGGTGTTGTGTAGATTGTTGATGTCGGCGGGTTGGAAAAATAATAATGGCGATGGCCGCATGTTCAATGTTCATCGTTTGTTAAATGTCTAAATCTCTAATCAATAATCTCTAATCTCTCATGTGACTGAGCAAAGCGCGAATACTATACCATTCGCTTTGAAACTTTTCAATAAATCTTTGCTTGTTGGGTTGTTTGCTTTTTGCTTTTGGGTTAAACGTTAAACCAACAAGTAATAATTTTTTGGATGTTTGGCTTATTAGGGTGAAAGCCGTTTTTGCGATTTTTTTATTAATAATAAGATTAAGATAAGAGCTTTCAGCGGAGAAGAAACTCCCTCATAATTTTATCTTTTCAAATAATAAACAAAATTATTGGAGTTTAATTTAAACTTTCTTTAATCTTAAACCACTGATCATGATCATGATCATATTATTATTATTTTATTTTTGCATTAATTTATTTCACATTTTATAAATAAAACCAAATAAACACAATCATTTTATTACAGATTTTACAAATTACAATAAAAATGAATTCAGCAGCAAACATCGCGGCCATAACACGTCAAATTAATACCTCAATCACCAATCAAACCGAGAACAACAACATTCCTTCCGAACCTCAACTCATCCGACGGACAGTGGCCAATGAACATCGCAATGGCCAAGACCAAGAATTTCTCCTTCTTTGGCATCACATCCCTTGGTACATGGACATTGCGATCATCTTATACGCAATGGTCTCTTTGATCATCTGGTGGCTTATGGGCATCGTTCTTTTTATGATTCAATTAAATATCTTTATGGTTTGATCCATTCTTCGACATCAAATATAAGAAATATTTTTAGATGGTGTTGTCCTTTTCTATTGGGTATTTGCTACGCAAATTTATCGAGTATTTGGACAATAGGCAAGCTCGCACTATCCATTTTGGCTCAACACCATCGGAGGCAGAATGCAAAGAGAATGAACCATGCACAATTTGCTTCAACGGATTCACATCGCCAATTAAGGTTTGGTTAAATTA
Source organism: Pratylenchus scribneri (assembly GCA_030063045.1). Lineage (NCBI taxonomy): Eukaryota > Metazoa > Nematoda > Chromadorea > Rhabditida > Pratylenchidae > Pratylenchus > Pratylenchus scribneri. The sequence continues at coordinate 1,042,859 of JAQSEB010000042.1, forward strand.
ATTAAAAATTATGGAAAATGAGTTTTATTTCAGCTGAAATGTGGCCATATTTTCTGCTCACAATGCATTCGAACATGGCTTGCCAACGCGAATACTTGCCCATATTGTCGAGCGATGGTGACTGCTGGTGGCCAAAGAAGAGGAGGACAATAATAGAACAACAATCGAAATGAAGAATCAAAATACCAACCTATTTGTTTTTATTGAATTTTTTCTGCATTTTCTTTTCAACAAAATTAAATTCTTTTGAATAATGTCTGTTTATGCTTTTAAATTCTTATAGAATTTACCTATTATTTCACTTTACACAATTGAATAAATTATTAATCCAATAAATTATGTGTCGAAATTTATTGCAAAAATACAAATTTGAAATTAAGAATATCCGAAATTAAGAATGTGTCTGTCCATTAAATTTGAATGAATTGATGTAAATATGGAATGGTAAATCATAACTTAGCCGGTGGTTTTTTGAATGTCTTTATAAAATTAGGTCTTTATTTCATCCCTCCAAATTCTTCCATCATTTCTTCTTGCTTCGTCTCTTCTCCACTTTAAACTGCCGGCACAAATGATTGGCCTTGTTCCTTCATGTATTTGTAGGCGCGATAGACCACCGAGTAGAACCAGGCATTCAGGAGAGTTCCCAATGCAACGCTCAAAGCCCCGAGGCCAAAAACCATGCGGAAATCTGCAAAAAAATGAATTTTAATCATTAAAAATTATTAATTTGATTTTTTACATTCGACGGTAATTTTGTCGTCCGGAAATTGTTTGCGCATTTCTTCAATCATTGTCTCCGGTGCAACAATCGCGATGCCGAAAAGGGCCAGGAAAATCACAACACAGACAGCCAAGCCAATTCCCTATAAACGGAAAAATATTTAAAATTTAATTTATATTAATTAATATTTGGTCGATGATAACCCATCCAAGGCGGGAGGACCATCTCATATAATTTTTGGACTAAAACGTTTATATAATGTGAATGTGGCCAATCTCTAATCGGTAACCGGACTATTTGTCGCGGGCCGATTTGTCATCGTTTAATAACTCATCAATATGTGAACCAATTTGGATGATTTTGGCATCAAATTAAAGAGCAGACTCTTAGCAATTCAATGATATCAATTTTACCTAAATTGGTTCGGAAATGACGAAGTTTTGCCCAAAAAACCACTGAAAATTTCGCAAACTCATAGTAAAGGCATTTTGAATGGTTTTTGGCCATAACTCCATCATTTCCGAACCAATTTAAATAAAATTTATATCATTTAATAGCCAAGAGTCTGCTCTTTAATTTGGTGCCAAAAACATCCAAATTGGTTCACAAATTGATGAGTACTAAACGGGCGACAAATCGGCCGCCGATAAGCCGGGGCGTACTCATTTAATCAACAATATCAAAATTAGTCATCACACAAATAAATTTAAAAAATTATGGCTTAAAACCTTGAGATGACATGGCAGAAATTTTGTTTTTTGAACATACCACGAAGATCAGGTATGGCAAATAGAGGGTTGGGTTGCGTTTGCGCTGGGCACAAATGATCGACAAATGCATGAGAGCAAACAAAATGCAAAGCTTAAATAAATTTGGATGGTTTTTAATTTTTGATAATTTAATTTACCACTCCGGAAGTGATGTTTTGGTGATGGGTCCCATTGGATGGTAGAAAGTTGTAAATTGCTTGGAAGATGTTGAGGGCAGCGCCAAGAAAGGCGATCACGTAGGCTCCCTTTAAAATATTAAATTTAATTTATAAATTAACCAAATTTTAATGAACCGTTTCGACATGGGTGCGGCATGGTCCACAGCAGCAGGCAAAGCGCGACGATTCCATTTGTTCATATGATGCCATTTTTATTGTTGTTGTTGAAATTGAATTAAATTTTTGTGTTTTGATTGTCAAAATTTGCTTTCTAAAAATTAAAAAACGTTCAATGGAAATTTTGGACAAAAGAATGTCAAAAGAAAGCGAAAGGCGATTGTTGACATTTATTACGGAATAAAGAATAAATTGTGAGTCATTCATTTGGATGGGAATTGGAAATTGGATTGGAGTTATGCTGGGAAAGGGGAATAAGCAAAAATCGATTTATGATTGCGCCAATCCCCAATGAATGGAGGATGAAGTTGATGAAATGTAGAGGATAGTGAAAGTGTAACCTATGTTTGGTTGGGAAATGGAGGTCGAGTTCGATGCGAGGCGAGAATGTATATGCTATGCTTTTTCTTTATTGTTTACGATTTACGCGACAAAAAAAATGTAAACATTTTAAAATTGGTGGCTTAACTTTGTAAGAAAAACAGGAATTTTTAAGCAAAAATTCATGACCGCATAAAAAATGCGTCATCATTTTTGATAAAAAAATGGCCAACAACTAGTTTTTACCGCATAATTTTAATTTTATCTATTTTTGGCTATCATTTCAACATCTATTTTATCGGGTTTTTTGGTTAGGAAATCGCTGTTTGGGTTGAGAGATTGATTAGGAAATAGTCATGGGTGGGATTGGAATGGAGGAATCAATAAATAAATTATGAAAATCCTCAAAAATTTCCATGTTTGGAAAATTAGAAAATCTGCTTGGAATATTTCGCGAAAAAATCGAAAAAATTCCAACAAAATAAGCTCGATTTGGCCAAATTTATTTGAAGAATGATGTGAGGGAATGAAGGAAAACAAATTTTGCTCTGCTGCTCTCTACTTTATTTGACTCATTCATCAATAAAAAGGACGCAGTTGTTGTATAAAAAATAAAAATACAGCTAAAAATGTGCAAAATTGCTTTGTGTATTTTCGGGGGGTTTTTTAGCAGCAGCGATGGATGGACATTGAGGGGGGGGGGGGGGGGGAGGGCATAGCATTTGGCATCGTAAACACTTTTTTTAGGGGCCTTATTTGCTTGCTTGGCTGGGGTCGATGAAATGCTCAATGGTCACATTGGACATTGGAATTGTGGTGGGTGTTGGGGAGGGAAGAGAAAGTATCGAGGAAGAAGAGGTGAAGATTTGCGAAGGCGAGAGAGAATAAAAAGGGAAAATGCCGTCGGCAAAATTGAGTGCCTCTGCTGGATCAGGGAAGGGAAATGGATAGCAAATAGGATCGATGTCTCAAAAAATCTACAAATTGCAAATCGAAATTTCTGAAGGTAACAAAATTTCGGAAAATTACAAATAGAAATTTTAAAAAATTACCGAAAATTGCAAATAGAAATTTCGCAGGGTCAAAAAATTACCGAAAATTGCAAAGAGAAATTTCGCAGGGTCAAAAATTTTCCGAAAATTGCAAATAGAAATTTCGCAGGGTCAAAAAATTTCCGAAAATTGCAAATAGAAATTTTAAATTTCCGAAAATAGCAAATAGACATTTCGGTGCTAAAAATGACTGAAATTTCGGCCGAAACAAAAAGTAATCGAAAATCATTTTTGAATATATTAGCTTAAAATTATAAATTGCCTAGCCTTGCCTATGTATTCAAAAATTAAAATACGGAAAAAAAAAGAATGGGAAGATTGGTCGGTCGATGATGGCTTGGGGGCTGACACTGCCTTGTGCCCCCTTGCTTCTTTATTTATTCCTTCCCCGGCGGCTTTGTTGACTTAAATATTCAATATTTTCAAACCAAATGTTCCCTTTTAAAACGAACAAAGATGCCTAGCGTACAATTTATTTTTATGGGAAAAATGGAAAAAAAAATATGTAAAACATTTTTATTTCGAAATTAAATGAATTAAAGGAGAATTATTATTTTCCAATAACGTAAAAAAACACTTTTCAAAGGCTAAACATGAATTTAGGAATTAAAAAATGGAAAAATGCTGGGAATGGATTGATGGTGGATGTCGGATGGGAAGTTGGTTTTTGCATAAATTTTATTTTTTATTTGATGGATTTCAATTCAATAATGGACAAATAAGAATTTGGTTGGGATGAATAATAATGCTGTCATTGCTGTCCTAATAAATAATTTTATTTAATATTTTATTTGGAAAAATATTAATATTTGAGTCCTCCCTCTCATCAATCAGAATGACATTATCATAGGCTCTATTATGGAAATTACAATTCTTTTAATTTATTATTTTTAAATAAATATATAATCGCTTTTTCTTCAAATTTCGCTTCTATAAATGACGGATGTCCTTCCGGCAGGCATCAATTCTTGGCCAGTTCGCCTCGATCGTTCCGAGGCCGCTTCAACAGCATTTATCAAAAGTGCACGCATTCCGCCTTTTTCCAATTCATGAATGCCAAAAATGGTTGAGCCACCTTAAAATTTATTGTTAATTTAATTTGTCATACCTTTTGAATCTATTGGAGAAGTTGAAAAAAAATAATTTAAATATAAAAAAATGTAAAAATTAATTTAAAATGAATTAAAATATTCTGAAACTTAAATACCCGGACTCTGGATGGCTTCCTTCAGAATTGCAGGATGTTCCCCTGTCTCCAAATACATTCGGGCAGCCCCAAGCAAACTCTTTTTATTGAGAGAAATTAGAAAATAATTTTAATAAATTTCTATTCTACCATTGCAGCCAATTTCATCGAAAGTTCACGAGAAAGACCCTAAATTTAATAATTTTAAATATTTTTAAAATTGATTTAATTACCAATTTTACGCCACCATCGGCGAGGCCTTCAATGACGGAAAGTGCCTAAAATTTTTATTTTCCAAATTTTCCATTTGTTTTTTCACATATGAAGGTCCACTGCCACTTAGCCCAGTGACCGGGTCAATATGAATTTCGGGGACTTCAACGGCATAACCAACGGTGGAGAATAAATCTTGAACAACTTGGGAGTCTCCTTAAAAATTGGAAAAAAATAAAAAATTATTTTTTGAAAGTAAAGACCATCTTGACATGCGGAACCTGAAAATTAAAATAATTATTTTATGAATAAATTTTTCGGACCCATGGAATAGGCCGATGCGCCGGCTCCAACAACCGCTGGAGTGTCTGAAAAATTTAAATAAAAAATATAAAAATAAATTTTTATAAATTTTTACTTGGCATTACTCGAACCACTCGAGATTTTGAAGGCAGAAGCTTTAATAAAAATAAAAATAATTATTGCCCATTTACTCACTTGCTCAATAAATCGAATGGTAATGCCTGAAAAATATGTTAATTTCTTTTACAAATTTTTAAATATTTTATTCGACCCAATGCAATGGAAATGAGCAAATGGTCACGACGGAATAGGGGTGCTATTTCGGAAATAACTTTTGGCACATGATCCGGCTTAACAGCCACAAAAATTACATTATTCTCACGGGCAACTAAATTACATAATCAGAAATAATTTTTTGGTAATTTCGGTGGAATATTTAATAGTCCCACTTTCCGTATTATCATGCGTTGTATAAAGGCCGAGTTTCTTTTAAAAATGGTAAAATAAATTCAGAATTTAGGTAATAATTTTTTCTCATTTTTTACTTTGCATTCATGAAGCAATGGTAAATCGATCTGTAATTTTTAAAAATTTTTAAATTATATTCAAAATAAATCACTTTTGGGCAACTGGCTGACAAATTTTCAGGTGGATATCGGCCTAAAAGTTGAAAAGATTTTTGTATCCGTTGAGATTCTCATCAGATACCCGATTTGATGAGGCCGCGGGCTATATAATTAAAATATTAGATTTAAAATTTAAATAAAATAATTAAAATAATCTACCCATTGCTTGGGCCATTTTTCCTGCTCCAATGAAGCCAATTTTCATTTTTATAGCAATTTATTGAAAAATAAAATAAAAAATAATTTATCAAATTTTTCAATTTTTTTAAAATAAATTATTCCCCTATTTTTTTTTAAAAAATTGGCAGGTGCTTTTGAACGATTCTATGATTCTTTATAGCATATAAAGAAGTGATTATTTTTTCGAATTTCTTAGGCTGGAAATATTTAAGTTTTTTTTTTATTTAAATTTCTCACAATTATATTGATTTTCGTTATTTTTTTTTAAAATTATCTCAGTCAAATAAAAATATTATAATCTCCTAAATTGGATCAATTATTTTTGGGAAAGTCAATTTTATAATTAATCAGTGGAAGTAGATAAAAAATAAAAATGTGAGCGATAAGAAGGTCAACATTGGAAAACGTGATTTGCTAACTGCAAATGCAAACCGCTACTAGTCATTATATATTTTCTGCAAGACTATTCATGGAAAAATGTGGACGTCGCCCAATAAATCATTAATACAATTTTATCAGTGATTAATTATTTCTTTAGATTGGAAATAAATTATTCAACAGCACCATCTTTTCAAATTATTTTTTTAAATCCATTAAAATTTTCTATTGAATTAATTTTCCATTAATCATTTTGATATCGAAATGATTGATCAAACATGTCAAAGTTAGGCCTGAAAACGAAAAAGTCCAATTTATGACTATTTTATAACTTTTTTTTTGTCATAACTTTTTGCCAATTTTCCAATAAAATCCATTAATTTTTTCCCTCTCTAAGCCAATCTATACAAATCAGGGCTGTATAATTTTTATATTAAATTCGTTAAACTTGTTTTATTTCCATCTATTTTACAATTATTTGTCGCATACGATTGAACCAGCATCAAATTTATAGCTGGGTTTGCTTTTTGTCATAATTAATTAAAAAGTGCTAACTAAGAATTTGCGTGTTCTCGAATTGTACTAGGAAAATTATTTTCCAGTCAAAAGAATTTAAGAGAAAATTCAAAATCTCAATTTCATATTAAAAAAATACAATATTGAGCAAATAATTGGAATCAGCAAAAAAAGAAAAGGGTTTTAAAGAAATGGAAAATTGTAATGAAATGGCGGATGATAGAAAAGATAAGTATTACATATTATTTTGTATTGCTTCTCATGGATCTTTGATTTATAATTAATAAAAAGGAAAAAAGTAACTATTTTTTTATTTTAACTATTTTTTTTATTATTTTCCCATCCCGATTTGACAAAAGAACAAAAAAAATGCCATTGGTGGGCAGCAATGTAGTAAGTTAGCCTAAATTTGTATTTATACAAAAAGGATTCATCAATTATTCCAATAAAATACTGAAGAAATTCGATCAGACAATACTTTCTTCCAAGGAAAATTTAATTTGGCCATCGTTCAGCAGCTAATGAACCAAATAAATATAAATATAATTAATCTAAGTGCATTAAATGATTTGAAAATTAAATTTTGACAAATTATAATCAAATAATAATATAATATTTTATCAAAAATTTTATAATTTCAAATTCAAATTAACCATTTGATGCCCAACATTTTGTGCTATTAAATTTACTAAAGTTGATCCGAATTAGTCCATTATCTGCTAAATTTGGCTAATCGAATTTACTCTGGAAGATGGCCTAAACTAAATGTCATTTTTAGTCAAAATTTGATTTGTTATGAAAAATTCAAATAAATAAATAATGCGAATGAATTTATTTTATAATGTATTTAAATTTATTCCATCCATCTTTTCCCTAAAATTCATAGCTTTATCGCACTTACAATGCCACTGGCCCATCCGCCATTTTCATTTGTCCTTCAATGGCACTTACATTCATTGGATTTGTGGGTATCGTCTTCAATGTTTCCATCATTTTGGTGACAGTAAATTATCGGTAAGTCGCAAATTCAATCCAAATAATTTTTATCATTTTTTCGCTATTTTAAAAAATATAAAAAGTAAATCAAATTTATTCAAAGCTTTTGATTTTTGTAATATAATTTACTATTTCCCAAATAATTGGTTTCAGAGTGCTTCATCGGTCTTCCAGCTTTTTCCTCTCACTAATTGCCTTCACCGAATCCATTCATCAATTTGGGCATCTTTTCTATTTTTTACGTGGCCTTGAGTGGCCTCAATTTTGTGCCATATTCCATCACTTTCAAATTCCTTCTTCTACCATTTTGGGCAATGTGCACTAGCCAAGTGGCAATTGCGGTCACTGGATTCGATCGACTGATCCAAATTTTGGGAGCAATTGGAATTGGAACACCATCCGTGTTTATTTTTAAATTTTATAAAAAAAAATATTTATAGAATTTTTTGATTAATTTATTATTCTGCATTAATAATAAATTTTGATAATAGACAAAAAAATGTTTTAAAGAATGATAGAGAAAAATGTTAAGCCCCCCAACCCTAATGGCCCAAAGGAAGGGACGGGATAGGGATAAAGAGAACTAGACTTTAAATTATTATTTATCTATTGAGTAAAAAAATTTTGATAACAGAAAGTTGTAAAAGTGAAAAAAAGGAGCAATTTAAAAAGGCAGATTGGGGCAAAATTTGATTGATAGAGTGAAGGATGATTACTGATTAATTAGGCAAAAAATGGGAGGAGGGGGTACAGTAGTATCGATAGGAAAGGCCCTTACCCCTTATTAGGCATTATTGTCAGTGGCAAATTCTTACAAAGTATTTTAAATAAAAAAAAATGTGCTTTTCAAAAATGGATTAATAAAAAATCAAATAAATAAATAGATTTAAAATGTATGAATTTATATATTTAATTTTTAAAAATTTTTGGAATTTTTTCCAGACTCTTTAAATTTAAAAAGTAATTAAAAATCCAATTTAATACAAAAAATTTTTTAAATATTTTTTTTTCATTGAAAAGGCAATTATTTCTGCACATCTTTAAATCCCATTTACAGGCATGATCGGCTTCCTGGACCTATTTATTTGCCCTTAATGACCATTCTTTCGGGTGCACTCGGCACTTTGCCATGTTTCAAATTTGCGCAGATTTCTGAGCGGATGCCAAAATTTGGGGAAACCGGACTCTGATTACATATATTTTCTTGAGCGATTTCATCGATTATTTTGTGAATTATATGCTGTTGGTCCAATCAATCAGTGCCCTATTTTATGCCACCATTTGGTTTATAGTCAAATTTAGGCAACGAAGTGAGTTTAACAGTAATTGGATGAGGAATACAACAAATAAAAAATAATTTTTTATTTGTCCCAAAGTGTTTCTAAACTCTTTTTTTTTGAAAAATCCAAGAATTGATATATTTAAATAAGCAAACCAAAATTTAATTTATCTTAATATTAAAAATTATTTTATAAATAATCAATGATTATAACTTAGAAAATTAATTGAAATAATTCACGACTCTCTTGTTTCGGCTAAATCCCATATTATGGACTTTACGAATTGTCGAAGTGCAATGGGAATAAGCCAAGCACATATTTCTCTCTAGGTATATTCGGTTAGTTGCCGGTTGGAAACAAAAGATATTCCAAAATTTAGGACACATTAGGGGCAAATTTTGCTTTATTTAAAAATATAATAAAGACACTTTTTAAAGGTCCCTAAGAATTTAAATAACAATTCTTAGTGATGGTAATAAATGGAAATGTTTCTAAGAGTATAATTGCTAAATTAATCATATTTTTTTATTTTTCCGACTCAACCGCCCATTCAAATAATCAACAAAATTTCAACAACCGAATATTTCGCTCACTTCTTCTAATTTTTCTCATCAACATTGGCTCCTATATAATTTGGCCATTGTCCCATCAATTCTGGTACAAATTGGTTCTTTCCTATGTGGATATGACCCAAATCCCCTGCTTCATTTATGACAACTGCTTTTCCATAATCCTCAATTTGGGCGTTGCAATGAATGCTCCCGTCCTTTATTTTAGCAGGTATTTATTTTTTTTAAATGTTCATATTTAAATAAATTAAAGCTTTAAAATTGGCCATTAAACCGATGAAATTTGAATAAAATTCACATTTTTGGCGGATTTTGGATAATTTTTTCTCTCATCTCTTATCATTTAATCTTTTTATTAAGTTTATTCTTTACATTTTTAAATGATTTTTCGATAATTTTACGGTATAATTTTTTAAATGGATAAAGATAGGCAATAAATTTACCAATTTTTGCCAATCTCTCATATTTAATTTTCTATAAATGTTTCAGCAAGGAATATCGAAATTGTTTTAACAAGGAATTTGGCATAATTCACAAATTAATGGCCAAAATAATCAATCATAGTGTTGGACCCCCGCCCATTTCCCTGCAAATGTACCCTGGGACTTGAAGAAAATATAAACGGATTTGTTGTTGATTTGCAGACAAAATTATAATGGCCCAGCAGAAATTACCCAGTGAATACGATGAATTTACAAATTTAATTTTGGTGGATGAACCAAACGGAAAATTTGTTGCAAATTTTTGTGTGAATTTATTATTTTATTTAAAATCCTTAATTTTTTATTTATTTAAATTTAATCTTTTTCTATTTTAATTCTTCCAAATTTTTATTTAATTTTCTTCTAATTGTAGGTATTATGAAAAATCTCAATTTTTTACCTTTTCGATTTTCTTTTTCTTCGTCAAACAATTCCCAAAATACAGGAAACAGAATTTATTCTCTGACGAAAAAATTGCGCACATAAATATGGGCCCATTTCATACATTTTTATTTATTTGTCTTATAGACCAATTCATTGCGCAATGCGCAGAAAGATGAGAAAAAACTGGATTAATCAATCATTTTTTATATTATTTATCTTGTCATTAAATAAGCAGCTTCTCTAAAAATTCTTCATAACTAAGCATTTTGTGGCTTAATTTTAATTTTAAATGATATTTTTATTGATAAAATTAAAATTTAATTTTTAAACGATTAAATTAATATTTGCACATATTCGTTTTAAATGTTTCAACACTATTTAAAGAATATAAAATTTTTGCGAAAATGTTCCATATTCCCATTTTAAATATGATTCATTCCCTTAAATTGAACAGCAGCAGGTTAGCACAAATAAACACAAAAAAAGCAATCATTGTATTCATTCTCCCCTATTTTATATAATCTCATTTTAAAACATATAAAAATGCGGGAGGAACAATCGCCGAATAAAATGGGATCAAAGCGATGGATGCGCTGCGCACGGTGACGAACACAAATAAAAATTCTTTACGTCATCACGCATCAATGGGTGAAAAATTTTTTTGCGAATTTTAGGATTTTGAATAAAAGAATGGCTATAAAATGATGATTAATAAGAGCAAAAAATGTGCACAATGGACCGGGGAATTCATTGCTAAATTTTGCTCCATTTTTGGTTGTTAAGCAAAAATTGATTCGTGTCAAACAAAAATATTTATGCTATTTATTTGTCAATTGTTAGTTTGTTAGTAAATATTTACCATCTCAAATGCGTTAAATTTTTTATTGCTTTTTTAAATATTAATTTGCCAATATTTTTAGCTTATTAAATGACGAATTATTCTATTAATATTTAATATCACCTTCATTAATCCCTTTTCCTATTTCCCATCCTTCATAATTTCTTTGCTTATTTTATACCAATTCCAAAAGCTAATCTCAATCTCATTCAATGTTTGCCAAAGATGAGTTCATTTTCAAAGATACTTGGATTTTCATTTCCGAAATTTTCAAGTGCGCCATTCCACATTTTTGTCGCATTTATTTCCTTCTTGCACGTGAAACTTTGCGCTTGTTAATCCTATTTATAATTTGAGGGTGAGGCCACTTGAGAAATCTAGACAGAAAACTTAAAAATGAATATTTAAATTATAGACAAATTTTTGAGAATTTATAAGGCTTCAATTCAAAAAGTTTGCCAATTTACTAAAAACAATTCTATGAATTTCTAAATATAAAATTCATAAAAAATTAAATTCCAAATAATCCCGTTTTTTGATTTTATATAATTTTCCAATTCCATACTTTAACAATTCACAATTTTATTCAAAAAATGGATAGAATAAATCACCCTAATTTCAATAAACTGAATTTCACTGCCAAAAAATGTTCAGAATCGATATTAAAACTGCTGTAGAAATCTAAAATTTATTCCAGCCATAAACCAAAATATGCAGAAATCTAAAATTGATCCCTCCTATAATTCAAAATATATTGTACCAAAATGCCTTAAATTAGATTATTCTCATTATAATAAATTTTTGTCAGTTGCCAATTACCACGCCCCCTAATAAGTAAATTAATATATTTTTGACCAATTTTTATTGCATAAAAGGAGTGCCCATTTTATTAATTCGCCGATTTTTGCTCCCAAATTGAACAAAAATTGGTAGGAATTTACCAATAATAAAAATAGCCAAAAAATTTAGAATGCAAATACCTCTGGCGATAATCAAATAAAAATATCCACTCCATTCCAATTTGCCCAAAATTCATTTTTGTTTTCCATTCGTTCACATTCATTTTCGTGTACCCTTATTCCATTCTCCTGGACATCAAAACAGAATTCTTTGTTAAAAGTAACAAAATCGGCGAAAATTTTGGGGAATTCCTTGCCAACTCATCAAACAATTGTTATTTTTGGGATGGAAATGTGAGGAATGTTTGCAAATGCCTATTGCATAGCAACAAAGAATAAAAATTGACCCTTTGAAAGAAATTCCTTGCTTATGTGCATTGGTCCAAAATGCTCTATGAAATTTCGCATGAATAAAATCCCTATAAACCTATACCTATCCCCTGCCCTGGATATATACAAAATTTTTTTGTCATTTTCATTTCCAGGGATCTTTATACGAAAAGCTAGCAATCTACATTTATAAATGATTATGTTAAAAATACAAAAATTTAATTTTTATAAGAATATTATCGCGTTTTTTCCTTTTAAAAATCGCTTCCCTTGTTGCTAATATTCACGTGAAAAATTGATTTTGATTTTATGATGCGCGCAAAATTCCGGTGCAAAAAAATTTTGCTCTGCAACAAAATAAACCAGTTTAAATTTAAAAGAAAAACCATCCCATCCAACTCATTCATTTTTATTTTAATAATTATTAACCAATTTTGTGCTCATTTTCCGCCTATAATTTTATATGTCTGTCAATTAATTAAATTAATAAAATAAAATATAAAAATGTTACTATTAATTTTCAGTAAAATTAATTCAGAGGAAAATGGACATTTCAACAACGCTATTTCCCTTAACAATGTCCTCCAGCAGTACAATTTCTTTTGAAAGTTTATCCGCCTTCCAAAGCCAATTTCTTTGGGCCATAATTTTGGGATTTTTATTGGCCTATTTGCTTGGATTTGGAATGGGCGCAAATGATGTGGTCAGTCAAAAATGGCAAAATGTTTAATTACTTTTTAATAGGCAAATGCTTTCGGAACTTCGGTCGGATCAAAAGTGTTAAGCCTGAAAATGGCCTATATTTTGGCTACAATTATGGAGGCATTGGGAGCAATTTTAGTTGGTTAGCAATTTTGAAATTTTTATTTTAATTAATTAATTTAAAAGAATAAATTATTTAGGCTATAATGTGACGGACACAATGCGAAAATCGGTGGTCGACATTAACCTTTACGATTCCGAGCCAGGCCAATTTATTGCCGGCCAAATTGCAATTTTGGCAGGTGAAATAAAATGTTAAAATTTTAATATATTTTTAAAAAATAATTTGAGGTGGTGGAATATGGCTGCTAATTGCCACCGCACTCAAATTGCCTGTTTCCACAACGCATAGCATTGTGGGTGCCACTTTGGGTTTTTCAATGGTTTTGAAGGGATTCGACGGCATCCATTGGGCCAAAGTTCGCGACATTGCCTTCTCATGGGTGAGAATTTAAAAGGATAATATATTATAATTTTTTAATTATTTTTTTCTTTTTATTTCGGGAATTTATAGAGTTAAGTGCTAAAAAAATTTATTTTCATTTTTTTATTTAATTTTGATTCAAATAGAATTTTTCCATGGATAATAGGATTGCTAATTAAGAAAGAATGACTCCCTTTTGTCCAATTAATGCCGATCTTGAATCTTGGCAAGCCCATTGTCAACATTTACCATGGAAAAGCCCATTTTGTAAATATTGGGGCATTTACTAAGATGACCAAATATGATTTAAAGAATGTTATATTCATGTTTAGTATTCAAAATGCTCTAGAATCCAGATAAACATTTTTTGACTTTAATTTTTGCCGTAGAAAAATTTAATGAATTTTATTTATTTTCAAGGTTCTTTCTCCAATGCTCTCTGGCCTTGTTTCTGCCTGTTTGTACATGATTGTGGATTTTGGAGTGCTCAGAAGGGTAAGCAATTTAATATTTCTATTTTCCCAAAATATTTATAAAATAATTATAAATTCAGAGAAATCCATTAAAATGTGGCCTTCGGGCATTGCCAATTTTTTATTTCTTCTGTATTGCATTCAACACATTCGCCGTGACCTATAGCGGTTCAAAAGGTATAAAAAATTTATTGAAAATAAATTCATAAGTTTGAAGAAATTTTCATTTAATAGATTTAGAATTTATAAGGAAAATAAATTAATTTAAAAATTGAAATAATTTAAAAATTATTTTATTTAATGATGACCGAATTTTATATTTAAGCCAATATTCGGTTAATCTGCAGTCTATTAATAAAATCTTTTATACCATTGTATTAAATTTTATTTTCGAAAAATTTAATATCAAATAATTGAATAAAAAAAACTTAATTGGACAGAATATTATGTATGGCCAAAAACGAAAAATTCACCGATTTTGGCCTAATTTTTTTGCTCATATTTTTTTTTCAAATTCAAATTGCACCATTTTTTTACACATTTTAAATTTTAATATTAAATTTTAAAATTTATGTTTATTTTAAAATTCTAATTTTCAGTCTTGGGTCTTTCTGAAATTCCATTTTGGCTCTCACTTTGCATCAGTGTTGTCCTAGGTTCAATTGTTGCCATCATTATTCAATTCATTGTTCGACCAAAAATTGTTGAATGGATTCAAAGTTGGCCTCAATTTATTATTTTTATTAATTTAATTATTTTACAGATGAAGAAGCAAACAATTCGAATAAATTTTCCGTGATTCTTCCAAATGGTTGGTGATTTAAATTAAATTAAAAAGAATAAATTATTTTCATTAATTCAGTGGAATTAATTAATTAAAAATTAATATTTTTTAATTTAGAAAATTTAGAATTAAATTAAATTAAAATTATTTTCAATTAATTCAAAAAATTTTAGAATAAATTCATTGGAAATATAAATAAATCAACCTTAATAATTTAATCTTTAAATTATATGAAAAGAATAATTGGAAGGCGGAATTAATTAGCTAAAACACAAAACATGCGAAATTAATTAGGTAAAATTATAAGAGTCTAATCCAATATCTAATTCAATCCAATTCCCACTTCTTTTTTCTGAATTTATTCAATATTCTCGAATCTCGAACATCATTTTTTCATTCCTCAATTTTCTTTCAATTTCCTTTTCATTTTATCAACGATTCCTTTAATTATTCAGAAGACGCAATAATTTACCAATAGCCAATCCTTAAAATTAAATTAAAATTATTTTCAATTATTTCAGAAAATTTGACATTAAATTGAATTACTAAAATTATTTTTCAAATATTTCAGAAAATTTTGGGCCTCGAATCAGTGTGATTTCCTTGAATTCCAACAATGGAATTCCCCCACAACAAAAGTCAGTTTCCTTCACTGATTTGCAATTGTCCACGGATGTTCAATTGAAAATGGCTGGCAAAAATGATGAAAAATGCCAAAATCATCGGAAACAATCATTCCATTTATGTAAATTGATGAAAAATAAATTATAAATTTTATATTTATTTTTAGCGCCAAAAGGTTTAATCAAATGGTTTTTCCCAAGGCGGGAAAGGCAAGAAGATGCATCGACGCTGAAAATGTTCAGCACAATTCAGGTGAGAATTAAAATATTTTTAATTTTTACAATATTTATCAATTAGGTATTTGGTATTATTAAGTTTAGAAGCATTAAAAATTTTATAAATATTTTCTAGTGTAATTTTGGATACCAAAATCGAATTTGATCCTATTTTAGTAATATTTGACCAACACTGTAAAATATGCCAAATATACCCGCAAAACCTCCTTTAATTCCTCAACCCCGAATTATTCCCGCTATTTAAGACTCCTTTTAGCTCTTGGAAGAGTGAATTTAAAAAATAATTTCATTTTCTTAATTTCCTAAAACTCTACAAAATCCACTAAAATTTGTCAAAAAATATCCACAAATTAGGAAGTTATGCCTCCAAATTTCCCCCCATTTTGAGAGGTTGAGCATTTATGATAATTGAATTTTTTTTAATGTTTTGGCCTACGGAAAATTCATAAATTATATATGAATATTTAAAATATTAAAGATATTCACTGCATGTTTTGCCGGTTTCGCTCACGGCGCCAATGATGTGGCCAATGCAATTTCCCCTTTGGTTGCATTGATGGCCGTCTATAATTCGATGAGTGTTAAACAAGAAGAGCAAACACCAATTTGGTTGATTCTTTACGGCGTTTTGGCAATTTGCACTGGCCTATGGATTTTAGGACATCGAGGTGCGTGAATTTTTTATTGAATTTGGATTTTGGAATTACAAAAATTCGTTCGTGTTGAATAATATTATATTTTTGAGGCCATATAACTTGGTCATAACTAGATATTAGGGCTCAGAGTTGGGTTCAGGGAGGATGGGATTTGGGGCTAATAAGGGCTAGCAGTTAGTGAATCTTAAAAAAGTCTGATTTGACCAAATTATATGGCCTCAAAAATGGTTATTTTTCTATACGAAAAATTAGGTTAAATTAAATCTTTTTTTGGGCAAATTAATTGATTCCCAAAAGTTAATTAATTTAGATTTATTTAGTAATTTATTAAAATTATTATTTGGATGAAATTAGTAACTAGCATTCATTTTTTATATATTCTTAAAAAAATAAATTGCAGTAATCAAAACGGTTGGACAAAAAATGTCAGAAATAAATCCATGCAGCGGTTTCACCATTGAATTCGGTGCTGCCGTCACCGCATTGGTCGCCTCCAAATTGGGATTGCCAATTTCCACCACACATTGCTTGGTAAAATTAATTTTACATAATTCTTACCAAATTTTTTTTATTAAATAAACATAGGCTTTTGTTTTTAAAAATAATTTTGGTAAATAATTTAAATTACAAAATATTCAAAATAGCATTTGAGAGTCAACATTTAGGGCTATTAAATGCATATTTAATTAATTAATTAATTGCTTAATTGTGACTACCAAAAATTTAAATAAAACGAACCAAAGCGCCTAAATCACTTTTTACCTATCCCCGAGAGATTTAATATTCAACCTAAATTTAAAAATATATAATGTATTTTATGATAAATATAAATTTATCTAAAGGTTGGCAGTGTTGTTGCCGTTGGTACAATTAAATCGGGCGAAGGCATTGATTGGAGGCTGTTTGCGAGCATTGCGGCCTCATGGTAAATTTAGAATATAATTTAATATAAAACATTTAAAATTAATATTTTAGGGTGGTCACTTTGCCCGTTTCCGCAATTCTTTCGGCAAGCATTATGTGGATTATGAAGATTACATTCTTTTAATTCCATTTTGGTGCCAATTTTAATGTAGCTTTAATCCCAAAAAAAACATAATTCTTTTAATTTTTAATAAAATTTATCGTATTTATTTTATATTTTATTTTATGTATTAGTCTTATAAAATTGAGAATTTATTTCATAAATTATTTTTTTTTTGGGCGATCACGCTGAACTTTTTATCAATTTTCGCCCACATAAAATACATATTAATAAAATTGTGACAATTTTTGACTGTACATTTGCTTTTAATAGGCCAATAATATAAGTTTATGTCGAACTGCTTATCAGCAAATCATCATTTACCAATTCCTCCGCATCGTCAGCCATTTTTGATTAAAATTACCAAATTTATAAACAAAAATCACATTGCTCTACCTCATAAAAAATTCGCAATTCTATTGATATTTTCCAATAATTACATTGAATTTTTGAAAACATTTTATTTCAAAATTTTATCTTATTAAGTTAAAGCAGCAAATTGACGGTTCACTTCACTCAGAATGTTAATTCCAAATCCAAAAAAAATGAATAATAATTGTTAATTTTATAATCCTCCATTAACTAATAAAATTTATGTAATTTAAATTAATTTTAATTTTTTGGCAAAAATTATTTATTCCCATGGAAAATTCGGCATTTTTCGACAAAAGACCTTTATAATTTATTCCTAACCTAATTAGGCTAAATTAATCCTATGTCAATTTAATTACAACTTTTCAATATGGTCAAGTTATATTACTAAAAGTTGCATCAATAACTTCTGCTAAAAATTTTCTTTTTAAATGGATTTCGCTGTTTTTGATCAAATTCATTAACCAAAAATTTTTTACTATGAGCTAATCAACCTAATAAACATGTAAAGTACTTTTTTTTAATAAAAATCAAAATTTTTATGAAAATATTTTTGTTTTAATCAAATTTCATGAATTATTAGAGCATTTTAAATTTTTTTCTACAATGTTTTTGGCTTCTTCAAATTTGCATGAATTTATATTCCATGTTCAGCAGGCCTTTTGCCTTCTTTTCTATACATGGGCCATTTTGGGTTGGCCATTCCTCTCTTGGACTTCATTTTTATATGCCATTTTTTCTCCTACTTTTTGGTATCTAATTATTAAAAATTTATTTAAATATTTATCGGAAATAAAATTTAATTGTAGCTATTTTTGCTTAAAAATTAGACTGAAAAATATGAAAATTTAATTTAAAAATATTCAAAAAATTTCCAAAATATATTTTTAGGCCATTGGCTTTAATTTATTCAAGTTGGATGATCTACGATTGGAATACACCAAAGAATGGATCCAGGCCAGCAAAATGGGCTCGAAATTTTTTTGCCTGGAAAATTGTGGTCAAATATTTCCCTATTAAAACAATCAAAACTGCAGAAATTTTGCCTGATCGAAATTATATTTTTGCGTGCGTTAAAATGATTAAAATAATTAATTTAATTATAATATAAGATGTTTAATTAAATTGTTTATTTAATATTTTTAGGGCACATCCCCATGGAGTATTTGGCACAGGTAGTGCCCTAATGTTCGGCACAAATGCCACCGATTTCCCGAAACTATTCCCTGGCATCAAAGTTCATGCGGTCACTGTGCCATGCAATTTTTGGTTCCCAATTCGACGGGAATTTCTCATGGCATTAGGTAATCAAATTTATTTATTTTGACTATTTTTACTGTTAAGGTGTAATCACCAGTGACGCAGAATCCATTGGAAATGTTTTAAAAAGGCCAGAGCCCGGGAATGCCATTGGAATTGTGCCGGGTGGAATAGCTGAAATGTGCATTACAAAATCGGATGAACATAAATTAATTTTGGCAAATAGAAAGGTAATTGGCCAATAAAACGGGAAAAATGGAAATTAATTATTTTAAAAATTTATTAGAAAATATTTTTTATTTTTTAGGGTTTTGTCAAATTGGCCATCAAATATGGGTATAATATTTATTTATATTAATCTTTTATAAAAATTTAATTGATTATTCAGGGCAAGCTTAGTGCCGGTCTATAATTTTGGAGAAAATAATGTTTTCACAAATTTGACCAATCCAAAAGGCGGTTGGATTTGGAGATTTCAGGTAAAAGAAGGGGAAAATTGAGAAATAATTAATTAATTGATTATCCGAATTTGCGAAGAGCTTTCAAAATAAAATATTTCAAATTGGCTTAATATCTTTTTGTAAAGCATTTTAATATAAAAATGATCGATTTAAAACATAAATGGCCAGCAGAGAATGTTTTGATAAAATAAATAAAATAAAACTACCCGATTTTGTTTTTTTACCAATTTTGGTCATAATTTTTTTGTTATTTTACATTAAAATCTATTAATAATTTTCATAATCAATCATTCCAATCAATAAAGCAAGGCTATAAAATGGTAAAGCTGCCAAAATTTTCTAAAATTAAATTAAATATTCACTTGAAAAATTAATTTAATGTGCAAAATTCAGGTGCGCCTAAATCTAATCGTTAATAATTGAGTATAAAATTTATCATGATAATTTTCCAATTCCCAAATTTCTACAGCAATATTCAAGAGGCAAGAATGGAATGTGTTTCCCATTTTTCTATGGGCGAAGTTTTTTGTCGGCCATTTTGCCAGAAAAATTGATGGCAAAATTGCCCAAATTTTTACATTATGGCTTTCTTCCCTTCCAAACACCAATAATTTCAATTGGTTAAAAATAAATTAAAATAAAATAAACTGAATATAATTTTAATTTCAGTTGGTTCTCCAATTCATGTGGAAAAATGCGAAAATCCCAGCCAAGAACAAATTGATGCCATCCATGCGGAATATTGCACAAAATTGGAACAACTTTTTGAAAAATACAAATGTGAATTTGGTGGAGTGGGTGAAAATGACCGATTGGAATTTATTTGAACATTTTCAATTTATTCATAGATAATTATTGATTGCTTATTATTCTTATGTATTTATTAATAAATAAAATTTAAAATGTGAAATATTTAATTTGCCAAATAAATCATTGAAAAATATTGGATTATTGAAAATGCCGAAAACCAATCAATAAATCTCACTCAGCGATAAAATATCGATTCATTATGATTTTACTTATTATTTTATTAGATTTTAGTATTTTTAAAAAGTTTTGGAACCAAAAAAAAGTAAAATTTTCTGATTTAATATTTTTAATTTTTAATCAACATTCCCTTTTCGGCAAATTAAATCGGAATTATTGTGTATTTTATGAATTAAATTTTCGTTAAATTCCCAACATTGCATCATATTTTGCTTGCAAAATTTTCATTTCATCTTCTTGTTTTATCAATCGAACGAAATCCACTGGTATGAGACGAAGTCGTCGAATTTTTGGGTCAATGTCTTTTAATCCACCTAAAAAATGGCCATTTTCAATCTTCTAAAAATAAAAATTTTAATAAATTTTGTGAATATTTTTACCCCATAAATAAGCAATAAATCGCCGAAATTAAAATTCAATAATTCCTCTGGGGAATGTCCATCATTTTGACATTGTTTTTTGGCATTGAAATTGCGAGTGGCAATTGCCAATCGAGCTCGACCCAAACAAATTGGCAACCAATTTTGGCTGAAAATTAATAAAAATAATTTTTAATTTAATTAATTTCTAATAAATTTTGAGATAATATTATTTTCCAGAAAAAAATAATTTATTTGCCGAAATTCATTCGTGTCGAAAAATATTATATTTTTGAGGCCATATAACTTGTCCATAACTATTAACTAGGTATTAGGGCTCAGGGTTAGGTTCAGGGCAGGATGGGATTAGGGACTTATGGAATCCTAAAGAAGTCTGATTTGGCCAATTTACATGGCCTCAAAAAATAATATTTTTCGACACGAAAGAATTTCGGAAAATTAATAGACTCCTATTAAATTTCATAAAATTTTTTAATTCTTTAAGAAATTTTATCAAGTAAAAAATAAGGCCATTTTGAAGCCATAAAATGTGGTAAAATTAGTTAAAAATTAAATTTTAAAAATACTAAAAATAATTAAGAAAAATAAAAAATAATTATTAAAATTACCTCCAATTTAATTTTTCCATCAATTTTCGTGCCTTTTTTGCATAAAGTGCCGAAAAAGCAGAATTCAGTTTAATCATATCCTTCCCTTTCCGAACCATATGTGGAAAATTGACCAAAAATTCGATTATTTCATCCAACATTTCATTGGGCAATGCTTTTCGGCCATTTTTTGAAGCAAATTGCAGATGAAGAGACATCGTAAATATATTTAGTGACAAATTAAACGGATAATGTGAATTCTCTTAAATTGTTCAAAATTCAATTCTTTTTAAAAATATATTCATCAATGGATTAATTAAAAGTTAGGTTAATCAAAGATTCACTCGGGACGGGAACCAATAAATTTAATAAATAATGCTGGGTATTGTCCGAAAGAATAAAATCTTTTTGCCGAAGAATAAAATCTTTTTGCCGAAAATTTAATAATTTGTTTGATCTAAAACCCCATAAAACTAATACCGATATACATAATTTATAATAAATATCCAAATATAGGTTAAATTATTCTAATAAGTGATCATTACAAAATAAATAAGTAAAATGGTTATATTCGTCCATTTGTGTGCAAATGCAAATTGATTTCCCTCATTCTTTCCCAGCCGATCTTCTTATCAATTCAACCCAATCTTTTGACGACGGCGACGACGGACGACGATGATGAATGATGATGGATGATTATCTTCATCCGAAATAGCAATTCTCATTCAAATTTATTTTTAAAAATTGATTGGGAATGGGAAAATAATAATAATGAATGCTTTTTATAATTTTTTGTCGGAGAAATTCGCTAGCAATGGATATTAGAAAATTGAATTTGTAATTTTTGAGTAGAGTCGAAAATTATGAGAAAATTATCAAATTTTGTGGTTTAAAGGTCTTATTCTGTGTTAATTGGATGGACACTTTAGTTTATTTATTTACAAATCTACAATAAAAGGAACAATACATCATACATGTGATTTGATTAATTTTTTTTGATATATTAAAGCAAGGAGAAGGGAGGGGATGATGATCATTGATTTAAAATAGTGTTTGGACCATTCTTTTGTCTACAGCTAATGTAATTGAGGATGTAACTTATTTAAAAGGTCAAGAGTTTTCTCGATAATTTTTAGTACTTTTTTTAAAAAATATCATCTCTTTTTGAGTAAAAGCCTTTTATTTTATAAATTGCTTTAAGTAATTATAAAATAAATTAGAAAGTCACTTTTTGAAGGAATTTTAAAGCTTTTGAATGGTTTTTACCTTCCAAAATTGGTTAATTCCTTATTAAATTATCGCCAAAAGAATGGCCCAAGCATTGAAAACGGCGATAATGATAAGCAACGTATAAACCGGTGATTATTGCTAAATTATTTGTTACATATTTTACAAATTTCACTTTTCAATTCTTTGCCCATTTTCATTTCATTTCTTCAAATTTCCATTTTGTGCCATTTTCCAGTTTATTCCCATTTGTCCCATCGATTGGCTTTTGGCCCGTTTTCATTTTGTAGCGTCGATTTTGGAACCAAATTTTCACCTGTAAAATTTTGAAAATTTCATTCTTCAAAAATTTTTTTATGAATACCTGCTGCTGTGAAAGTCCCAACAATTCCGAAATTTGTGCCCGCTGTTCAATGCTGATATAGCGTTGTGTTTTGAAATGTTTCTCCAAACATTGGGTTTGTTCAACGCTGCTAAAAATATTTTTTTTATTTTTCTATACAATTTTTCTACATAAAATTAAATAATTTATTAATATTATAGACCTAATATTAAGCAAGCATTTAATTTAAAATTGTTTAAAATTAATAAATTATAGAAAAGAATGGTGAATATAATGAAAAAAGAATTGTCCTATTTCCCATAAACCGAGGACAGTAGATTAGTTCCGTTTATTAATTCTATAATCAGTGTTTTCCCTTTTAATTCAATAGTCGGTGTTTTCCGCTTAATTTTCAATATATTCTGTTCCCATTCGATTCTATAGAAATGTTGGAATTGAAAAGATCAAAATCAGTGACAAGAAAATGGCCATTATGGAATGATAAATAATTCATTCTAAAGTACTAAATTCTATAAAAAAAAAATGGGTTTTTTTTTTAATTTTTAAGAGCCTTAAAATGTGTAAGAGAGTCTTTTTGATTAAATTTACAATTAAAAAATTAAATAAAAAATTTAAATAGATGAATTTTTTAAAAATTTTTAGAGAATATTTAGGGCTTTATTAGAATGGTTTATCCCTTTCTCATATTATTTATTGTCTTTCTCAACTATGAGCCAAAAACCAACGACGATTTCCCATCCCATATCCAATCCCCTTCATTCATTCTTCAAAGTTCATTTCCTATGCTACAGTATCCCTTCGCTGCCCTTCCTTCTTTTTTTTTAATGGGAATGAGAATTTGATGTAAGATAGAAAAATTTCTTATTAGGAAGGATAAATCATAAGTGTCACCAAAATTAAGATTAAATCAATTTTAAAGGCTTAAATATATTTTTAAAAATATATATTTACAATCATTCCCCTTTTTTTCTTACAATGCACGTCGTTTTTTGGCCCTTCTATTGCGGCGACAATTCTTCCTTTTGAGCCATTCATAATTGGGAATGGGAATAGGAGTGGGACGAATATATTTTGGCTCGACATTGACCAAATTGGTCACTACGCCTTCAATTGAATGCAGCGAAACATTTGTGGCCAATGGATTAATTTGGGTGTTCAGAAGCATCGATGGAATCCACATCCTAAATTAAAGGGAAATTGAATTAAAAAATTACTAAATTTGAATATTTTAAAAGTGGGGCAAAATTGAAGGATTCCCCAAGGGTTAGGGGCAGGGATGAGCGCATTGCGTTTTGCGTTTTGCGTTTTGCGTTAATTGCGTTCATTTTTGGCATTTGCGTTTCGTTTTGCGTTTTGCGTAAAAATGGGAAAATTAACGCAAAAAAACGCAAAAATGCAATGAAAATTGTTTTAATTTAATTTCAAAAAATTGATTTTTTAATGAAATTTGTTCGTTGATTTACCATTTTTGGCTTGAATTTTTCGCTGCACGGCCATTTTTGGCTTGAATTTTTCGCTGCACGGCCATTTTTTTGCTCAAATTTTACGCTGCGCGGCCATTTTTGGCTTGAATTTTACGCTGCGCGGCCTTTTTGGCTTGAATTTTACGCTGCGCGGCCATTTTTGGCTTGAATTTTACGCTGCGCGGCCATTTTTGGCTTGAATTTTACGCTGCGCGGCCATTTTTGGCTTGAATTTTACGCTGCGCGGCCATTTTTGGCTTGAATTTTACGCTGCGCGGCCATTTTTGGCTTGAATTTTACGCTGCGCGGCCATTTTTGGCTTGAATTTTACGCTGCGCGGCCATTTTTGGCTTGAATTTTACGCTGCGCGGCCATTTTTGGCTTGAATTTTCCGTTGCACGGCTCGAAAAATTGTAAAAATTCCTTTTCAAAAAACGTAATCTTAGTGCTGGATGTTTCTGGATTGTTCATTCATGATAAAAAACCTAATTAAAAAATTTTAATCAATTTATATTAGCTTAAAACGAAAATCTTTTTTTTTTGACATCAAAATCTTTTTTTTTCAAGGCCAATGTACTTTTCTTTGAAAATAAATCTGACAGCCCTGGCTTGATAATAATTGAAAAGAACATTTTAATTTTCAAAAAAGAAAAAATTTTTTGACCATTGCGTTTTGCATTTTGCGTTATTGCGTCCATTTTAGGCCGTTGCGTTGCGTTTTCCGTTTTGCGTAAAAAAAAATTTTGAACGCATTGCGTTTTGCGTTTTGCGTTCGGTAGCTTTTGCCGTTGCGCTCATCCCTGGTTAGGGGTTACGTGAGATGATTTTTATCCCATCCTATCCGTAACATATTCCTGAATGACCCTTACACGGATCCTGATGACTATAGGAAGAATCTTTCACTTTTCCTTTTTGAGGAAAAAAAACCGGACCAAAAACTCCATAAGTACCGACTAAACTAATATTATTTATCTATAAAAGCATTGAATTTAAATTTAAGGAACATATTTTGTGTCAAAAATGGCAAAACTTAAGGCCATTTAATTTGGTCATAATGTATTGTCTAGATTTGATTTTGACTAAAATTTAGCCAATCGATTAATTCTGTTTATAATGAAATAAGAATTAACTAATTTTTAGGGTATTAGAATTAGTTACCTAAAAACAATATTTCTTAAAATATAAAATATTTTTAATTATTTGTATTAAAAATTATTTTTCCTTTTTTAATAATTCTAACTTACAAATTTGCCAAAGTTTTGTTGAAAATGAAATTGTTCAGATTTGATTGCAAAAAATGTTGTTGAATTTGTTGGAATAATTGTTGATTCGATGGAAGTTGGCAAAATTGTGCTAAATAATTTGGAGGTGGCATTATTGTTGTTCCAATTTGATGCAAATTTTGATTGCTTGGAACAATTGGCTGGATGGAGAGAAGGAAGTCGACAGAAAAATTTGTTGAAGACATTCAATTTTGAGAAAATCTAAATAATTTAGCAGAAAATGATAAATAAATCTATTAATTTTTCAATATAAATAATTGAAATATAACACATTCCATAATAATTAATAATAATAAAAAGAAAAAGAATGTAAAGAGAATTAATGCAAATAAATAAAAAATTAAATTTAAATCGAAAATTAAATTAAATTAAATTAAATTTTTTAATAATTTATTAATTAAAATAAATTGTATTAAATTGAAACGGCCCAGAACTACCGTAATCAAAGGGAGAAGAAAATTGTGGAAATGGCTAAATAAAAGGGAAAAGAATTCGAGGGAGAAATCTAAAGAAAGAGTTGGCAAAAATTACTTTTCCGCCAAAAAAATTTTTCTAAAAAGAAAAATTCTTTGTTAAAGAAATGGAATATTAGTATGCAATTAATTTGCATAATTGCTTAATAATTATAAAAATTATCTGCATTTTAATAAAAATGAAGGGCATTATCCAGGAAAGATTTTTAGT
This sequence comes from Pratylenchus scribneri, assembly GCA_030063045.1. Taxonomy (NCBI): domain Eukaryota; kingdom Metazoa; phylum Nematoda; class Chromadorea; order Rhabditida; family Pratylenchidae; genus Pratylenchus; species Pratylenchus scribneri. The sequence continues at coordinate 1,069,271 of JAQSEB010000042.1, forward strand.
TTATTTAAAATTAAATTGAAAATAGTGAATTTTTTAATCCCAAATATGGAATATTTCCAGAAGAAAATAGACATAGGCGACCTTGAATGAATTCAACATTTTGCGCGAATTTGTTTTTGGAAAGTCCAAAAATTCAAGTTCCTGTTTTTATTCCTTGTTGTTCATTCCAGATTCTACCCATTCCCATCTCCTTCCAATTTTGACTTGATGCCTTCCTCTGCTAAACCATTTGAATTTTACAACCACATCCACTCCGGCAGCCGCCCCCAACTTCCGCCCTGAACCCAGATCCAAATGCAAGGAAAGACTTTGCCATCCTCCCTTCTCCCTTCCATGTTTCCATTGTTTGGCCCTGCTGCCCAAATTCCACGTTTGTTTTTAGCTGACAGGCAAAAATGGTTTAAATATTTTGAGTTTTGACATGCATGGGAATGCGTGCGGTTGATGCATTTTTTTTGGAAGGAATAGTTGGCTGGAATGAAGAATTTGGGGAAGGAATGGAATTTGCGCGAAAAAAAAATTGTGAATTAATTTGAGAAGAAAATTTAGAACTATTGAAAGCCACATTTTTCATAAAAAAAATTGAATATAGAATTGTTGCGCGTTAAAAATGCAATTCACGATAAAATAGTTTTTGGGTAATTTTGAGTGTAGCAAAAATTTTAAATTTTTTATTATGTATATTTACTAATATGCGATAATAATATCCATGGTAAAAGTTAACATTTGGCTTATTAACAAGATTGATAAATTGGACAAAATGAAAGGGAAATTAATATTTAGTAAATTCCTAATTAAACTAGAAACTAAATTTAATGCCGAATGGGAATTAAATTAACAACAAAAAAAATTAATTTAAATTTTGGTTTGCATTAGGAAAATAAATTATGACAAAGAATTAACAAAAATATTTGCAAAAAATTTCAATTGGATTGAATCAAGTTCAAGTTGGAATATTATGGTCAACAGCAAAATGTTTTCTCTGGCCATAATCCCATATTTAACATAAACACCACCCAAAGCATCATCCCACCATCAGCCAACAGAGAACAAATTGCCCAAATCATCTTCCTTTCAATCCCAAAACCCCTTTCATCCATTCCCCTTCTCGCTTCTTCATTCCTTTTCATTTGTCCATCTGGCGCTTTTATCGTGTGCCGCCGCCAATTTGTCAGCAGTCAAAGCCAAAAGGGATCATCAAAAATGTTTCCTCCTTTCGTTCCTCCACTTTTTGTTGCAATTCGGCGCGATCCACATCCGTCGGCCCCTTTCCTTTGCCTCTCAATTTTTACCGCATTTTGGCGACGGGGACTACTGCGGCGAACAAATTTATGGCCCTCGCTTTGGGGGCAATTTGGGCAGCGTTGAAGGAAGCCACTGAATATTAGAAAGAGACGGTGTTACTGATTGGTTGTTTGGAAAATATGGTGAAAATGGGGCAAAATGGGTGTGCTTCCGGCGGTTGGGATTTTTAATATTGCCGCAGACCACTAGATTACCGCACAAAATGTGTTCCATTCTCAAATATAGTAATAATAGTAGAATATATTTGATCGGAAAATTGAAGAAAAGAAGGAATGAATGGATCTATATTGTATTTATTATAAATTAAAAATCAGAATAGGCGGAATTATTTAAAATCAGAACAGGCGGAATTATTAAAATCAGAAGAGGCGGAATTATTAAAATCAGAACAGGCGGAATTAGTTAAAATCAGAACAGGCGGAATTATTAAAATCAGAACAGGCGGAATTATTAAAATCAGAACAGGCGGAATTATTTAAAATCAGAACAGGCGGAATTATTAAAATCAGAAGAGGCGGAATTATTAAAATCAGAACAGGCGGAATTAGTTAAAATCAGAACAGGCGGAATTATTAAAATCAGAACAGGCGGAATTATTAAAATCAGAACAGGCGGAATTATTTAAAATCAGAATAGGCGGAATTAAAAAATTGAAAAAATTAATAAAAAAAAATTACAAAAAATATTTTTGAAGGTTTGAGAAGCCATTGTAAAATTAAATGTACCCTTGAAGAATTTTGGATGAAATAGGGAAATTTAGGGTGTCATTAATTCATATTTATGCAAAATAAATGATAGAAAATTAACCAAAAAAATTTTCAAATTATTCAAAAAAATTTTTAATTGCTATTTCTTTATTGTAGGATTTGGTGATCCACTCCAAGCAATTTTTGGTCCTCCGGTTGTTTGCAAATTTGATTTATTCAAAAATGGGATAATTCCCTTCAATTGTGTTTGAATCAAATTTGAGGCCCATAACATTAGCCAAGAGGGAATAACAATTGTGGAAAAATCATTAATCCAAGCATATTGATTGAAAACGGCCAGAAAAAATGTTTGCCATGTGTTAAGACCAAAACCAAATACATTAACGACTGCAATGTAGAGGAATAGCTATATTTGGGAACAAATAAAGAATATAAAAAAAATATGCATATTGAAATTAAATTTTATTAAGCTAACTATATTTTTTGTTTTATAATTAGTTAAAAGTTCCGATAAAAATTAGAGATTAATTTAATTCTAATATAAATAAAATATATCCAACCATATAAGCGGCATAGATGAATTGTGCAATAAAAGTGGCAATTGTATAAATTGTTAATTTCCTCTCCATTATTTTTGTATTTGCATCACCCGAACCCGATTGCCTATTTGTTCTTTTCGAATTTGTTCGATACGCAATAATGATGCCAACATTTAATAGAAGACAAATTAGGGAGAAAATCATACTAAAACATGCCGCAATGAATGAATCATTCCATTCCTAGTTAAAATATTTAAAAATATAAATAAATGAATAAGTAATATAAAATTGATTTTGTATTAGTATTTTGTTCAAATTATATTAAAAAATATCCCAAAAAAACAAATTTTCAAAATATATTTTAATTATAAATAAATTTGACATGGCTTAAATAATTTCTTCTAAATCTTTTTTCACAAATTTTTATCCAAAACAAATTTTATTACCCCTTTTTGTGGACGTTTGTCCACCGTGAATGTCGCATTATCCGCTTGAATTCGCACATATCTATCAGATAATAGAATGGGGCCAGTTAATATGAGTGGAAGCAGAGAAATCGCCGCAATGATTAAGGACATCCGCTTTTGCCAAAACTATTAAAAAACCATCATTTGCAATTTTTATTATCAAGTTGGCTTATATATTTATTATTTTTTCATGGCTCTCTACTTTCTATATATTAAAATTTGAGAGAAACTTGATAATCCATATATAAATTTTAGAAGAGTTTGTATGTTTGTTATCAAATTTTCTCAGTTTTGTGTGAATGGGTTGAGCTGAATTTTTGTAACCGTGGATTTTCAAGGGTGCTGATCATAACTAGATATTTAGCTTTTTGATTAGGTAATTTTATCTGAAGTGGGTATACGGTATATGCAGTACTTGGTATACGGTAGCATACAGTATTTTGTGTATTTGTATATTATGATAATTGAATAGTCAAATATAGGCTATAGGGTAACCGATAGTGCTATGGTTTGGCGAATATCTTCGGAAAAAATAAACTCATTTTGGCGAATCAAAATTACCTTCTCATAATTGACTGGATATAGCAATGATGTGAGCCGATTCAACAATAAAACGATTGTGGACAAATTTTCAACAGAATATGAATAAACAATTAAAAAGTAGAAGAAAGCAAGAAAAACTTGAGGAAGCACCAAATAAATTTGCAGAAACCAACCAATTCGACCGAATCGAGAATACAAAAAATTGCCAATCAGACCAATTAGACTCTGCAAATTTTATCAATAGTTTTTATTGTAATTTTTTTGAATACCCAAAATGCTCGAAGAGCGAATAATTTGAAAAATGACGATTTGAAAACATTTCGTTTGGCGATGGTAATTCCAAGTTCAAATGAGTAGAGAATGGCCGAAGGAATGCCAATAAAAATAGCAAATATAAATGGTGGCCAAATGGCGTTTGCCAGTGTGACGAATATTTCAGGAGGTATGTCCAGTTTGGTAAAATTTTCAGCATTCATTTCCTCAGCTCAGCTATACTTAAATGAATATAAAATGCTTAAATTTAAGAATTGTAAATAAATTTATGGAAAAAACCGGGCTAATTTAAAATTGATTGAATGAAGGAAAAGGTATAAATTGAAAGAAGTAACTTAAAGATTTATTAAGCGGTAATTTAGGCTGAAGATAAAATAAAAAAAGAAACCATTCCTACAAATCATTTTATTTATGGATGGATATTTATTTTTCAGATTCAAAACATGAAAAATTTGCATTTGGGAAAATTACAATTTTCCAAATATTTATTATAAAATTGTGAATTCATTCGAATACCCTAACCCCAACGCTAGATAAAACCCCTCACACAAATTCAAAATTTGGATATCTCAAAAAATATAACTAAAATTTGGTTATTCTTAAAATTATTTGCAAATATGCTATATTCTAAATATATCCTTAAATTCTAAATAGTGAAATTATATTAAAAATTGAAGACAAAAATAGACAATTTGTATTGTAAAAATATATCGCAAAGTATGCCAATGGCTGAAATTTGACTATTCTCAAAGTAATAGGAAATCTAGTAAATTATTAAAAATAAATCTGAAAAATTGGAAATAGTCAACATATATTTTTATTTTGAAATTATTTTTAAGATTTGATTCATTTTAATATATTTTGGATATCTATCGCAAATATGTCAAAAAATAAATCAAATTTTGAGAATATTCTGAGAATATGTCGAATTTGGAAGAAAATATTTCCATTATTTTTTGCAAAAATATCTCAAAAATTATGTAAAAATGGGAAACAGGTGCAAAATTGCCAAAAGCCGAAAACATAAATATATTCCCTATAAGGCAAATTATCAAGGTTCAAGGACCATACTCCGCAAAAATTGAGTTTTGGCTTCCTTTGGAATATATAATTAATTAATTTATTTACCAATAAATTGTTGGAACACCCTGTTGGCTTTCATTTAATTAATTTTTTCAACAACAATTGTCGGAAATAATTCGTTGAAATTTTTAAAATGATATGTGTGAAAAACAACAAAATACTACGAAATCCCCAAATCACGTAACTATAAAGGGAATTTTCGTGATTTTGATTTACGTGATTAGAGTGTTTCGTGTTATTCACTCTTTGGGGATTTACGTGATTTGGGGGAATATCACGAAATCCCCCAAAACACGAATTCACCAAAATGGGAAACTAGCATGAGGGTTGTCAGATGTACTTTTTTTAAAATATTTGTACTTTATTTAAGGGGTCAAATCTTTGAAAATTAAAATGTACTCTTTAAAGATTTGTATTTTATTCGGACAATTGTGTACACTTTATGTACTTTTTGCTCGAAAAATTAAAAAATATATTCGCAAAAAAATATAGTCACAATTGAAAATAATTAAATATTTTATTAAATTTTAAATAAATAAAAAATTGTTATTTTAAAATATAATTATGTTATAAAGGAATTTGAGATGCTAATTTTGGAACTCAGAATGCCAATGAGGAAATGGTACGGAGAATCGGAGATTACCATTGGGAATTTTGAATGTTATTAATGGCAGGTGAATTTCACAGAAGCCAACCAATACGTCTACATATTGGCCTAAAAATAAACAAAATAGAGAATAATAAATCTAATTAATTGTACCGAACATTCATCATTCTGTTGAATTGGATATTTCACATTTCACTCCATACAATTTTTGGTCGGCCCGAAAATGGCCGAAGGAATGGCAATATAAATAGCAAATATAAATAGAAAATAAATGACGTCTGCCAGTGTGACGAATATCTCGGTTTCTTAATAATATAATATTTATACCATTTGGCTAAAATATTTAAATTAAAAATCACTGAAAGTTATGGCCAAAAAACTCGAATTAATTGATTATTTTCAATTTTCCGAAAGTCTTTGGGCATTTTTATTTTTTAAACAAAATTGATATTTTAAATTTTTCTGATCATTAACCATAAATTATGCGATTGTATATGCGGCCAAGGGCCAACCTTAAAAATGCCTATACTATAAGTAAATTAATGTTAATGTTTTTAAATATTTAATTATTTGATTATTATTATGAATTTTATTGAAAAATAAAAGTGAATTTTATGATGATTTATATTTTATCCGGTTTAAAAAGCTTAAAATTAAAATGAATTGTTGAATTAAATAAAAGAGAACGTTCGTTATGATTAAATTAAAAAATGTACGTTATTAAATTTATAATATAGAAAAGTAATGAGAAATAAAATAAATATAAATTGTTGAATGGAAATTAAAATATGCATAAAATTAAGTGAATTAATAAAATCGAAAAATGTTGTGAAATTTTAGAAAGAAATTATTAAGAATTAAAATGACAATTTAAAATGTTGATTTTTGATAAAATTAATTAATAAATCCAGATAAATTAATGAAATGAAATTTAGCAAATAATCACCAAAATTTAGGGTACCAATTACCAAACAATTTTATTTCCACAATCCCTGGCATATTTTCTTCATCTTGTCCAATTTCTTCACATCAATCAATTTGCCATTTGCAATGAAAAGGATTTTTAATCTGGGCACTGCTCACTTTTATAGCATTGGCAATTTGAGTTGACTAGAAAATTAATTAATTATTAAAAAATTTTTATTTAATAAGTTTAATTTAAAATCAATTTTTATAGAGCAAATTTGGAATCAGTAAGCAATTTTGTCAAATTTATTGTCATTTTTGGAAAACAATGTCACCAAAAATGGCTATAAATGATTATAAAAAATATTTTTGAATTTTTTTTTGACATTTTGATAGACCTAAATTTTTAGAATTTCTGGTGAATTTTTTAAAATTTTTTATTTCCTATGGAATTTTGAATAAAATTTGAATAAGTTCAGAAAATTATTTTTGCCAAAAATTTAATAAAATATAATCTTTTTATTTTTATTATAGAATGATGAAATTTAAAGTGCTTTAAATTGAAAATTCTCACCAGTTCCATTTTATTGACATCCTCAAATGTTGGTGATGGTGCCTTTGTTGTTTTTCCATTGGAAGAATTGATATTGGCATTGGCCGGTGAAAGCTGAAATATAATAAAAATGTATAGTTTTTAGAAAAAATAAAATTTGAGATATTTTAAAAATGGCAAAGAAAAATAACCAACCCACCATTCTTCATCATCCAACATTTTTAAATTAGCAAAATCCTTACCTTAATAACATTGGATTGTTGATCAACTGCCTTCTTTTGCTTCAATTCGGCAATTTCCTCTTCCATTGCGCCAATTTTTGTGTCCTTCTCCCCAATTATTTGCTTCAAATATGCCATTTCCACTTCCAATGCACAAATTTCCTCATCCTTCTCTGCTAATTTCGCATTCTTTCGGCCAATTTTCTCTTCCAATTTGAACATTGCTTCTTCCATTTTTGCCAACTTTTCCTCCATTGATTCATCCTCCATCCATGATGTTGCATCCGCAAAATCCCTTTTTGATGAATTCACCCCAAAGCCATTTTTTCCCACATTTTACACTAATGGATTTCCTTGTCCCCCTTTGGATTGCCACCATAAAATATATCCGATCTTCCCCCCAGCATCCATTCTTCATTCCATAACTTTGCCCACTTTTTGCCTTCTGACTTTGGATTAATAATTGCCTTTTTTTTGCCTTCAATTGCGGAAAATAAAGTTGTGAAACCGGACTATTGTATTTGACTTTGGGAAGAGTAAATTTGGGGAAATTTGAGTCTATTTTTTGGCGTTCTAAGGGAACGCTACAGCTCAACCGTGGACTTCGACCTTTGGCCTCTTTTTCGCCCAATTTTTTGCCTTTCCCTCCACCTTATTCCCATTTTTGCCACTTGTTTGCCCAGATTATTATCTCCTTTGACCTTGCCCCTCATTTGCATACTTTTTGGCCCATTTACCTTCCATTCCACATTTACTATTTTCTGCCCATTTGAGCCATATCATTTGATTTTCCCCAAAAATGTCAGCACAATTTCGTAGACAAATTGAACTTATATTGCCCGAAGCCAGAGAATTAGTTAACGCCGAAACCAAAAAGACCTTCCCTGTCCCACCTCGACCCGTAGGCCAATCCGATTTTGATTATTTCCCTACTGTTAAACAAAAATTGTCCGAACTTGACCATCATCTCACTGATTGCCTTGAAATTCTTACCGACCTGAATTCGGCGCACGAAAAATGGACAAGTCTTCGCAACAACATGACCGGGGCTGAGCGAAATGTGGACAATGAGGCTTACACAACATTTATTGCTGCCCATCCCTATCAAGACACTTTGGCCACCTTGAAAACTTATGTTCGGACCCTTCGCAGTGAAAAAAGAAATTTGGCCGTCCTTTTGCCCGATGCTAATCAAAATGCCCCCGGCAATGCCGGACAAGCCCCAACTCCCCAAAATTTTGCCCATTTGCCCAAATTGCCATTACCAACATTTTCTGGAAAAATTTCTGAATTCCCTGGATTTTTGGCCCTTTTCAATGCAACTGTAGGAGATACTGATAATGTTCCCCTCTCAATTAAATTGTCCTATTTGAAAACTTGCCTTAAAAATGAGCCCCTTTCTTTGATTGATGCTTTACCTTTAATTGACGATTCCTACCACCAAGCCATTGACCTTTTGAATGCCAAATACAATAACCCAGTAGAAATTTCGCGTTCTTTGCATAAATCCATCAAACAAATGCCCCGAATTCGTGGTGGGGAGAATTTTTGCACCGATTTGACAACATTAATTGACACCATTGAATCATTTTGCGTCCAATTTGAACAACAAGGCGAGGATCCCGACTCATTGCCCATCATCATGGAGATTGAAAGCAAATTGCCTGCCTTCATGCTCGAGGAAATTTACCGAATCAGGGACGCTTCTGGCTTTTGGAATTTGAGCAATTTGAAATCGGCCATGAAGACAATTTTGAAGCGAAAACAGGACATCAGTGCTCTTCACCCCTTCAAGCCAAAATCAACCCAACAACAGCAGCAAAATTCAGGCCATCAACGACAATCATTCGCTCCTCATAATCAACAACAACAGCTTAATTCTTCATTGACATTTGCAAGTCAAAACAACAATTCTGCCCCAAATTCAATGCCCAATCAACGCCAAAGGAAAATTCCAAAGCTACCTTGTCGTTTTTGCATTGATCCTGGCCATTTCTCAACGCATTGCCCTCAATATGCTGATCATAATGCCCGGCTGGCCCGTTTGCGTGAATTGAAGATTTGCTTTAAATGTTTGGGTGATGGCCACTTTGCGAACAACTGCCCTAAACCAATGACATGCTCCAACTGCCAAGGCAACCATCCACGTCCTCTTTGTAAGTCCAAGGTTGTCCCATCGACAAATTCAGCCCGACAAAACTCTGCTGGCACATTTCGCTCCACCAATTACACCAATGCCGATTCGAACCATCAACCTGCTTGGTCACCAGCCACTGCCTCCAATGCCATTCCAATTGGGTGCCCTCCTCAAAATGCTGCTTCCAATGTTTCTGGCCAAACCCAATTTGTTCCAACAATGAATTTTGCTCCACCGCCAAACAATGTGCAACAACAAATGCCCAATCAACAGGATAATGGAACGGTTCTGGCCAGTGCCCCGGCCCTTCCCCAGCCAAATTTGAGGCAGACTAATCAGGTTTCGAGCGAAATGAAAAATGTGGGTTACCCTTCCTCCCTTCCAATTCTTCTCAAAGCTATTAAATGTTATGTCTTTAACCCATCTAACCCAACAATTTCCACCCAATGCCTAATTCTTTTGGATGATTGTAGCACCCACTCTTATATGTTAGCTTCTCTAGCCCGCCAACTCCAATTACCCTTGAAAATTCCTGCCATTTCGAATATTAATGTCTTCAATACCCCGAATAGTAAGGAATCCCATGGCTTTAATACCGAATTTGGCCTTCGCCTTCTTGATGGCCGTTCTTTGATTGTTAATGCCTCCACTGTAGACTTCTTAACCTGTCCCACTCCTTATGTGCCCTTAGACCCCCACAGCCTCCAAATTGATTATGTACCCATACATTCGATTGACACCCCAAGCATTTTAATTGGAAGTGACCATTATTATGACTTAGAAATCTTCCCCCTGAGAAAATTGCCTTGCGGATATCATCTCATTTCCACACTTTTGGGCCCATTAGTGGCCGGTAAAGCTTTTTGTTCTCCTCCTGCCCAAATCACAAATTATTCCCAAACACTTTTTGTCACCAATTATTCAAATTTTACTGATTTTGTCCAATATTCCTCTTCTGAAAATACCCAAATTGGCCAACTTTTTTCCCTCGAAAATATTGGAATTACGGAGCCAACCAGTGAACAATGCCCAATCAATGAAGTTCGCCAAAAATTTGCTGACACAATCAAAATAGTAGATGGCCGTTATCAGGTGGATTTGCCTTTCCGCTCCCCGCCTTTTACAATGAATTTGCCATCAAATTATGGTCTTTGCTTTGGACGCCTCAAGTCCGTCGTCAATTTGCTGTCCAAAAATCCCACCCATCTTTCTCGTTATCATGACATTATCCAGGATCAATTAAAAAATAATATTATCGAAATTGTTGAGAATCCCCATCAATCTTCTCCCCCTTTGCATTATTTGGCCCATCACGCTGTGATAAACGAAGAAAAGAACAAAATGCGAATTGTATACGATGGAAGCGCACATCTTCCAAACCTTCCGTCATTGAATGACCAAATTGACCCTGGCCCTCCCCTCATTAAAAATTCTATTGGTTTATTATTACGTTTCCGCCTCCCCAAAATTGTAATTATTTCCGATATTGCCAAGGCCTTTTTACAGGTCTCAGTTAATCCCGTTCACCGTGACTGTACCCGATTTCTTTGGCTCAAATCTATCGCCCCTCCCAATGTTTTGCCCCAAAATATTCAGACTTTTCGATTTACTCGCGTTTCATTTGGCCTAACATGCTCTCCTTATCTTTTGGCCGATACCATTTCCCATCATTTGTCAAAATATGATTCCCCCCTTTCCAATGAAATCGCCAATAATATTTATGTTGATAATATTCTATTGTCTGCTTCCTCTCTTTCTGAAGCCCAAACCAAATGTGATGAATGTATCGACATATTTTCTGCCGCCAATATGCCACTCCGTGAATTTGCCAGTAATTTCCCTGAAGCCATTTCACATCTTCCTGATGATTTTCGCCTCAATTATACTCAACTCAAATTCCTTGGCATTAAATGGAATACAGTAAATGATGAAATGTCCATTACTATCGTACCCCCTCAAATTTCTTCACTCACAAAAAGGAATGTATTTTCATATTTTGCATCAATATTTGACCCATTAGGCTATTTATCACCATTACTTCTGCCCATTAAATTATTCCTTCAAAGTTTATGGTCCACTTCCCCATCCCTTTCTTGGGACGATAAATTGCCTGATGATTTACCAACAAAATGGCTTTCCATTTTCAAAGAATGGACAAATTTTTCTGTAAAATTTCTTCGCCCAATTTCATCCTTACCTTTTGATAACCGTTCATTTCAACTTCATGCCTTTTCTGATGCCTCCCTCCCGGCATTTGCCATGGCCATTTATTTACGCGTTGAATGTGAAAATTCCTTCTCTTCCTCCCTTTTATTTGCCAAAACCAAAGTCAAACCCAAACTTTATAATTCCAATTCGCCTTTAACTATACCCCGCCTTGAATTACTTGGTGCCCTAATAGCTTGCCGTGCCCTAAAATTTATTCAATTTGAACTGTCTTCTTCAATCAAAATTGACCCAAACATTTACATTTGGACTGATTCCTCCATTGTTTTGAATTGGCTTAATTCCCCATCACCAATTAAAGAAATTTTTGTGGCAAATCGAATTAAGGAAATTCGTCAAACCGAAAATTTAATCGTCAATCATATTGTAGGCTCCATGAACCCTGCGGACCTGCCAACCCGTGGCCTCTCTTCTCCAATTTTGCTCCAAAACTCAAAACTATGGTGGCACGGTCCGGATTGGCTTTCCACTTCCCACATTCATTGGCCAATCAATTCTCAAATTAAATCCTTTTCATCAAATGAATTTAAATCTGTTCCATCTTCCAATCCATCCCTTGACCAAAACCCTCTGTTTACCTTCAATATTCAGCAATCCACACAAATTGTAATCATTGACCCAGCCAAATTCTCTAGACTCCCTCGGCTTATTGACACTACTGTTTATTTCCTTCGCATTATCATTCGATTAAAACCAAATATTATTACAAAATTGTTTCCCTCATTTGTTCTGCCGAAAATTTTTCCTTCTTTTCACATCAAATTAATTGAATTAAGACTGGCGCTTCTTTTCTTGATTTATAATGAACAAACTCGTCACCCACCTCCCGAAATTGACAATAACAAATTGGGCTTATTTAAAGATGAATTCAACATTTTCCGTTGTAAAGGCCGCTTTGATAATCTAAATGCTAACCCCAATACTATTTGTCCAATTTATTTACCGCCACATTCGCCTTTGACCAAACTTCTTATTTATGAAACCCATTTAATTAACCATCATTTATCGCCTTTACAAACACTTTCATTAATACGAAATTCCTACTGGATTCCGCGCGGGCGAAGAATTGTAGAACATACGCTCCATTCATTTTGTCTCCCCTGTAGGAAATTCACCTCTAAGCCATTCGAATTGCCCAATTTTCCTCCATTACCTTCTGAACGCGTAAATCCTTCGCCACCTTTTACTTTTACTGGTCTTGATTATTTGGGACCTATTCATATTCGCCTTTCTGAAAAATTGTGCCCCAATTCTGCCATTATCAAAAAATTAAAACCAAATAAATTATCCACAATGAAAATATGGATTGCAGTATTTGTATGTTTGTCAACCCGCGCGATTTTCCTTGATTTAGCATACGATATGACCGCCCAAAATTTAATTGAAATTTTTCGCCGCTTTTTCGCCCTCTATTCCCCTTCCAAAATTTATTGTGATAATGCGACCAATTTTCAACTCACCCAACGTGTTTTTTCCATCCTCCCTCCCCAATTTTCTTCAATTGAATGGAAATTTAGGGCCCCCCTTGCGGCTTGGCAGGGGGGCCACTACGAAAGATTCATGGCGCTTATTAAATTTCACCTTCGCCGTTCATTGTCCAAAGGCATATACCCCAAATTATTTCCAATTAATTCCATTTACACATGTCTTTTTGAAATCACCACTATAATTAATTCCCGTCCTATCACATTTGATTCAAGCAATCCCAATGAACCTCGCCCACTTTGCCCAATCAATTTTTTACAACCTTTACGCAAAATTAATCCATTTCCTTTCCCAAACTTTGATGAAAATGACCCAGACTTTCAATTAAAATATAGCGAGCCAAATGCCCTATCCCTTTTATGGAGCAAATTATCATCATCTTCTAAATTTTTTTGGGAGAAATGGAAAATGGACTACCTCACCTCATTACGCGAAAGAATGACTAAAATTTCTCCCCCAGCAAATCGCTTCCCTATTATTGGTGAAATGGTCCTCATTTATGATCCCAATCTCCCCCAATCTATTTGGTCCATTGGCATAATTCAAGAATTGTTCTATAATCAAAATGGTGAACCCGAAACCGCCCAATTGAAATTATCTGACCATAAATTGAAAATTCGCTCAATTCACCATTTGTACCCTTTGGAAACTGTAACTGAACTTTCCCACCGTATTCCCAATGCCACTTTTTCACGTGAACAATCATCCAATTCTCCATCCAATCTTCTTTCCCACGATGTTGAAAATAAAATTGACCAACCACTTCCCACAATTAATGTAATTCCGCCAAATCCTGAGAAAGATTTTATCCAACTAAGAAGTAGGAAAGTTCCCCGACAATAAATCCTCAACATTCTCATATTGTAAACATTTCCGCCCTCCCCCAGCGCGCTCCGCGGAACACATTTAAATTGTCTTTGCCATTTATCCGAACATTTTATAAACATTTTTCCATTTATCCATTAATTAATTTCCCATTTTACAGCTTATAAACCAAATTCACTCATCAAACCAAATTTATTTACCACAATCTATCTACTGCTATTATGGGCAGCTTACTTTCAATTGATATTATTAGTGTAAATATTTTCATGGAAAACCAAACCAAATCCGAATTCTTTGCCAAATTGACATTTTTTGTGATTTTGCTCATCCTTATCATCGGCCTTTTTTGCTTCATTTGCCGAAAGAATTCATGCCGCACCAAACGCCGCAAACCATGGACTCCCCCTCCCACTCTCCTGGTAATTGTTCTCTTTATTTTCCTCACCATTGCAGAAGCCCGTCCCCCCAAACCCAAACATCTTATTATTGGCAAAAATCTTGGCAAAAGTCCCAACACCCGGGCCAAATTCTTCAAAGGTTGTGCCACAATTCTGGGGACTGCTGCCTTATACATGGGTCTTGATACCCTTGGCCAATTTTTCTATGAGGAACCCGAATTGTCCACTTTCATACTCTGTGCCCTCTTCCTCTTTGCTATTTCAATTCTTCTTAAGATTATCCTGGTTTTCCATTCCATTTTCATTCGCAAAACACGCCAAAATCAAACCAATATCCCCGCCAATAACCCCACTAACGAGATTGAAATGAAGAATTACCCATGATTGACCCAATTCCCCAATTTCCATTCATACATTTTAGTTTATTTTTTAAATGTCAAGACCAAAAATCCACCAAAAGGCAATCCATTTAATCCTATCCCACCTTAATCTTATGTCTAACCACCCTCCTGATCCCACAACAACCACAAATAATCAACAAATGGAAGACGACATTTCCCTCTCTTCATATGCTTCATCTCTGGCCAATTCACCTAATAATCAAATGGATGCTTCTTCACCTGCCGCCTCTCCCAAAATGGATGCAACAAAGGGCCCACCTCCGGATGAAACAACGAAACAACATAAACACCCCCGAATTTTGCCTCCAAGTCCTTCGCCAACGAATGAAATGGCCAATCCTCGAATGGTGCCTCCGCGTGTGTTGCCGCCCTCACCATCTCCACAACGTGGCAAACCAATTGAGGTAATTAATTTGCGCACCCGTCCAAAACCTTATTCCCATCCCAAAATTACACGGCCAACAAATCATGCCCCCCAATTTGTCCACAATGTCAATGATTTGGCCCCCAATGTCCATCCACGGGCCACCCATCCACCTATGTTGCCTGCCAATCGAATTGCATTGCCCCAAGCCCCATCTTCATCAGCAATTTGGTCGCGTGTGCGAATTTTGGCGGATGGGAGAATTGAGAATTTGGCAATGGAGAAGATGAAAATGGAACAACCAAAACCATTAAATTCGATCACATTTCCATTTCCTCCCCCATTACCATATGCAAATGACATTGATTGGCTTAAACCCGTAGATTAGCTTGAATTGAAAATTTTTGGCCCGGGCAGTGTTGCATCCGCAAAATCCCTTTTTGATGAATTCACCCCAAAGCCATTTTTTCCCACATTTTACACTAATGGATTTCCTTGTCCCCCTTTGGATTGCCACCATAAAATATATCCGATCTTCCCCCCAGCATCCATTCTTCATTCCATAACTTTGCCCACTTTTTGCCTTCTGACTTTGGATTAATAATTGCCTTTTTTTTGCCTTCAATTGCGGAAAATAAAGTTGTGAAACCGGACTATTGTATTTGACTTTGGGAAGAGTAAATTTGGGGAAATTTGAGTCTATTTTTTGGCGTTCTAAGGGAACGCTACACATGAATTCACATTCAATTTTGACTTCTTCTCCATTAAAAGCATTTTCTTCAAATCTTTCATTCCCATTGCGGCGTTTCGGCCAACTTCTTCCACTTTCTGATTCTCCTGCTGCTGGGCCAATTTTTGCAATTGATCAATCACCTGGAATTTAAAAATATTATTTAAATCAAAATTATCAAATGGCTTATAATTTGATTTAGTAAAAAATTCCTGAAAAATTTAAACTTTAATTTTTTAAATAGAAATTTAATTTTCTGAAAATCGAAATGAATTTTTCATTATTTAATTTTTAATTTAAATTTGAAATTGGAACTAAGAATCATTAAATATATCATTTATAAATTTTACTAAAAAATAATAATAAAAAATTTACATATTTTTCCAAATAATCAGCGTTAAATTTGTTGCCAATTTCATTTGAATCCTTTTTGGTTGAAAATTTCAGGGCCTCCATTTCCTTCTTCATTTCCATCATTTCTACCTGAAATTTATTTAAATTTATTAAAAATTAATTTAAAAATATTCACTTTAATCTTTTCAATTTCTCCGACTGATCCATCATTCGATTTGGCCTCAAATTCGTCCAATGCAAAATCGGCCAAATTCAATTGGTCTAAATCACTGAAAATCGACGACCCTTCACTTTCTTGTTGTTTATTTTCCATGGTAATCGGTAAAATTGTAGTTGGATAATTAGCAAATTGTTGAGAGGAAAATCAAAATTTATTAAGCTATAAAAGAATTTATAAAATTTAATTAATTTTAAATAATTAGAATGAGAGATTTTGATCTTTTGATTGGGGTTTTTTCACCAATTGCCCCTACTTTATTTTCATAATTGGGTTGAAAACGAAATTAAGTAGAATTTTAGGAACATTTGGGGAATGAATGCCAAAAATGCAAATGTGAGGGAATATATAAGCGAAAATAATTTGAATTGACATTGACATCTGATTTCTGATTGGCATTATCCATTTTGAATATTCTCATCATAAAATGTCATTCAATTTTCAAAATTTATGTTAAAATTTTTGATTTCTTGATTAATTTTGTCTGCTCTGCTGATATGGATAATTTGGATACGATAAAGAAGAATGGGAAATTGCCTCAGTCAGGGAAAAAGAGACCAATAAAAAAGTTCAAAAGAATGATGTGATGGGTGATTATTATTTTTTGTTGATGGAATGGATGAATGGGAATGTGGGGGCAATTTTCCGAGGGAAGAAAATATGAAGGGAAGGATTTCTTGATTGATAGATAAATGTGGCATATTCAAATTTGAATGATATTTTGTGAGAAGAATATCCGTATAAATCATAATTGATAATAATAATAATGCCAATCATGTTAATCCGAAATTTATATGCTCTTATAACATTCAGATTTTCACAATCATTCTGATTTTTTAAAAACATTCTGTGATTTTGACAAACATTCTGATTTTCACAAACATTCTGATTTTTACAAACATTCTGATTTTTACAAACATTCTGATTTTGGCGAACATTCTGATTTTCATAAACATTCTGATTTTTCACAAAAATTCTGATTTTCATAAATATTCTGATTTTTCAAAAACATTCTGATTTTCATAAACATTCTGATTTTCACAAACATTCTGATTTTCACAAACATTCTGATTTTCACAAACATTCTGATTTTGGCGAACATTCTGATTTTCATAAACATTCTGATTTTCACAAACATTCTGATTTTGGCGAACATTCTGATTTTGGCGAACATTCTGATTTTCACAAACATTCTGATTTTCACAAACATTCTGATTTTGGCGAACATTCTGATTTTGGCGAACATTCTGATTTTCATAAACATTCTGATTTTCACAAACATTCTGATTTTCATAAACATTCTGATTTTCACAAACATTCTGATTTTCACAAACATTCTGATTTTCACAAACATTCTGATTTTCATAAACATTCTGATTTTCTCAAACATTCTGATTTTCACAAACATTCTGATTTTCACAAACATTCTGATTTTGGCGAACATTCTGATTTTGGCGAACATTCTGATTTTCACAAACATTCTGATTTTCATAAACATTCTGATTTTCACAAACATTCTGATTTTCACAAACATTCTGATTTTCACAAACATTCTGATTTTGGCGAACATTCTGATTCTGATTTTCACAAACATTCTGATTTTCACAAACATTCTGATTTTGGCGAACATTCTGATTTTCACAAACATTCTGATTTTCACAAACATTCTGATTTTCACAAACATTCTGATTTTCACAAACATTCTGATTTTGGCGAACATTCTGATTTTGGCGAACATTCTGATTTTGGCGAACATTCTGATTTTCAAAAACATTCTGATTTTCAAAAACATTCTGATTTTCACAAACATTCTGATTTTGGCGAACATTCTGATTTTGGCAAACATTCTGATTTTCACAAACATTCTGATTTTCATAAACATTCTGATTTTCACAAACATTCTGATTTTCACAAACATTCTGATTTTCACAAACATTCTGATTTTCATAAACATTCTGATTTTCTCAAACATTCTGATTTTCACAAACATTCTGATTTTCACAAACATTCTGATTTTGGCGAACATTCTGATTTTGGCGAACATTCTGATTTTCACAAACATTCTGATTTTCATAAACATTCTGATTTTCACAAACATTCTGATTTTCACAAACATTCTGATTTTCACAAACATTCTGATTTTGGCGAACATTCTGATTCTGATTTTCACAAACATTCTGATTTTCACAAACATTCTGATTTTGGCGAACATTCTGATTTTCACAAACATTCTGATTTTCACAAACATTCTGATTTTCACAAACATTCTGATTTTCACAAACATTCTGATTTTGGCGAACATTCTGATTTTGGCGAACATTCTGATTTTGGCGAACATTCTGATTTTCACAAATATTCTGATTTTCACAAACATTCTGATTTTTACAAACATTCAGATTTTCACAAACATTCTGATTTTCACAAACATTCTGATTTTCACAAACATTCTGATTTTCACAAACATTCTGATTTTTACAAACATTCTGATTTTCACAAACATTCTGATTTTTACAAACATTCTGATTTTCACAAACATTCTGATTTTTACAAACATTCTGATTTTCACAAATATTCTGATTTTCACAAACATTCTGATTTTTACAAACATTCAGATTTTCACAAACATTCTGATTTTCACAAACATTCTGATTTTCACAAACATTCTGATTTTCACAAACATTCTGATTTTCACAAACATTCTGATTTTCACAAACATTCTGATTTTCACAAACATTCTGATTTTTACAAACATTCAGTAAATCCACATTTTAAATTGTCATTTTAATTCTTAATAATTTCTTTCTAAAATTTCACAACATTTTTCGATTTTATTAATCATTTATTTTATGCATATTTAATTTTCATTCAACAATTTATTTATTTTTATTTCTCTTCTCTTTACACATTTAATTTAATTTAATCATAATAAATCTCTCTTTTATTTAATTTGATAATTCATTTTAAATTTTTTTAAACCGGAAGTGAAGAATCATTCCACATTTTCATCAATTCAAATTTAATGGACAGAGAGTGATTCTAAATTTAATATTTTCAAATAAATTTTGACACATAATTTTTTGATTAATTGGTAATTATTTAAGTAAAAATAATACAAAATATAAATTCAAAAATACAAAAGGCAAACAAATTAAACACATTATTAAAATGAATTATTTTAATTTTGATGAATCGAAATTGAAGAAAAAAAAATCAAAAATCTTAGGCATATTAAATCAAAGACATGTGAATTTTGATTCTCAATTTCGTAGTTTTATTACTAACATCTTTGAACTTTGACCAACATTCATTGGAGAATTGCTCGACAAATTGGACAAGTATTATGCCAGTGGGCAATCCATGTTCGAATGCATTGAGAGCAGAAAATATGGCGGCATTTTAGCTGAAAAGAATTAAAAATAAAATTTGAGGAAATTTCATTTGAATATTTGCGATTTAATTAAAAGAAGGTATTTTTTAGGGGGAATGCAAATTAAATAAAAAAGGTAAATAATTAAAAATAGAATTTGGAAAAAAACAAATGGACTATTTTAGTTTAAAAAAGCAATTAATATTAATGAAAGTTACTAATCTTTATTTAATATTTTTATATTTGTTAGCCTTCTCATTTCCGATTTAATTAACTATAAAATAAATTGATCCTTTCTTTATATTATTTTTACTAAAGAGGAAAATTTTCTGTATCGAATATTTAAAATTTTTTTAATGGCTAATTAACTCCAAATGGGAATATTTTTTTAAATATTTACATTCATGATTTATTGCATAAAAAGAAGATTTTTCGGCGTCGAATATGCTATATTATTTTTTTCTTTTTTCCAATTAAAAATTAATTAATAATTTTATATTTATTTATTCCTTTATAATTAACCAATTTCCAGTTTTTTTGCCGAAAGCTAGAAATTCAAAGAGAATGAGCGAATATCCAGCTTTCGGCGTAATACCTTTTCATTCTAATTTACCATTTAATTAACGAAAACCTTAATTGGAGATGTGAATTGGTTGAAGCAAATTGTACACGGTTCATTCTCTTTGCACTCTGCCTCCGTTGGTGTTGTACCAAGATGATTGATGCATATGTTTCTAATTGTAAACAGACAATTGCATAGCAAATACAAAAAAGGAAAGGTCAGCAAAATCTAAAAAAATTATATTCATTGTCGGAGAATTGAATCAAACCATGAAGGAAAAGATTAGAATCAAAATAAAAATGATGGCCAGTATAAGACAGCCGATCAAAAAGCCCATTGCGATTACGAATGGGACTACGCACACAATGAGTAAATAGAGGAATATGGCATCCTCTCCATCCCTTGTTCTGTTCGGTGCACCATTGACGATGGCTCTTTCCATTGATGTTGTTTTTGAGGTCGTTGGCAATAAACGTTCAGCTGTGCCAATGCTATGTTTAATTGGGGGAGGGTCAATAATTTTCAGAAACCCTATAGTAAGGGTTAATAATAATAGAGGGGGTTTCTAATAAAGAGGGGGTTAGTAAAATACGGTAGCAGTAAATCACATTTTCCGAATGGCATTTTTATTGTCAAAAAGAACATACTTATGCAAAATTTATACAAAATTTAATTTTTTGATGGTTGATTTTGATTGACTTGATGCCCTGTCTGATGTAGATAAAAGTTGCTTCCATAAAAAAGAATTGGAAAATTGCCGCAGGGGAAATGCGAATTCAATAATGATTGAGAAGAAATGGCAAATATTACTTTTTTTGAATTTTGATGGAATTGATGAATGGGAAATTAACTTGAGGCAAATTTCCATTCCAAGGAAAGGATGGTTGAACTATTTATGATTCTGTTCTGTGCATAAATTTTGCATTTATTACATTTGAAATTGAATGGCATTTGCGGAGTATATTCATAATGGATAATGCCAATCAGGTCAATTCTAGATTTATTTCGTATAATCATTTCACATTTTCATCAACTCAAATTTAATGGACAGATTCTCTAAATTTCAAATTTCATTTGTAAATAATTAACAATTTTTAGTAATTTATTTATTAAAATGCGAGAAAGATTGAAAATTACAAAAAATATTTTTAAATTGGAATTTTTAATCAAAAAAAGACGGGAATATTCAACCTCCATTTCGATAGTTATTTAATACCTTTTGTGGTATACTTATCTAATTTGGGTCCTCTTTTTCCTTAAAAGGAAAAATGTATCAAGTCCCCTCCCCACTATTCATGTTGAGATATGGCTAGAGGATACGGTAGGTCTACCGTATCCCTGAATGTTAATTCCTGATGATTCAAAAGAATAACTCTTCACTTTTAACTTTTCTACAAAAAAGAGGACCCAAAAATAGATAAGTACCATTATTGTAATATCTGGGTCCTATTCATTCAAATTGGGACACCAATAACAATCGTTCGACAAATTGGGCAAATGCCAATTTGAGGTCAGTCTGAGATTTATTTTGCCTATATATTCCCATTTTCCATTCATAATTTTACCATTTTTCAACTCTGCAATATTCCTAAATTCCTCCACTTTTCCTTATCAACCAATTATAAAAATAAAGTAGGGCAATTGGTGGACTAAACACTAAAATACCAATTGAATGATCAAAATTTTTCATTCAATTATTTAAAATTAATTAAATTTTATAGCTTAATAATTTGATTTTTCTATCAACAAATTTTCTATTCTCGAGCAACAATTTTGTCAATTTCTATGGAAAATAAGCAGCCAGCAGCAGAAAGTGAAGGGTCGTCGATTTGCAGTGATGTGGACAAATTGAATTTGGCCGATTTTGCAATCGACGAATTTGAGGCCAAATCGAATGATGGAAATGCCGGAGAAATTGAAAAGATTAAGGTGAATATTTTAAAAAATAATTTTAAATGAATTGAATTTTCAGGTTGAATTGGTGGAAATGAAGAAGGAAATGGAGGCTATGAAATTGGCAAACAAATTGGATTCAGATGAGATTGCCAACAAATTGGAAGGAAAAATTGATCAATTGGAAAAATATGTAAATTTTTTATTAATTTTGGTGAAATTTATAAATGCTATACTTAATTATTCCTAATTCGAAATTGAAATCCAAAATCAAATAAAGAATTCATATTAAATATCCTATACCAAATCATATCAACAAATTATATGAATCCTCTTCATTTTCCACAAAATACCGGATTTCTATTATTACCCCCAATAATAGTAGCCCCTTTTTGTGTTTTTAAGGTTTAAAAAGGGAAAAATATGAATTTCTGCCACCCCCCCCCCCTTTTGAGGATTCTCTGCAAAAATATTAGCCCTGAAGCCGCTAATAGGAGTAATACGGTAGCTACAATATTTTCCCTTCAACTATGCCTAGCGGCGATTTTTATTGAAAAAGGCAAAATTGAAAAATTATTAAAAAATTATAAAAAATTTTCAATTGCAGGTAAATGATCAATTCCAAAAATTGGCCCAGGAGAATCAGAAACAAAGCGAAAAATATATAAGAGATGATCACCTAAAGATGATAGTAGAAAAACTAAAGGAGGCGGCACAACAATATGGCTTTGGCCCATTGGAATTGCCAAAAGAGGAAGGATGGCAGCAATCGAAGGTAATGAAAAAGATTCAAATTCCATTAAAAGGATTTGGCCAAAAATTGAATTGGGAATAGAACTCAATTAAAGCATATTTCCATTCAATATATATTAATTTTTTGCGAATTTAATTAATAAAAAATTTGCCTATGAAATTGGAAATCCATTTTTAAATTGGTTTTTTTATTGAAGATTAAATACTCAATTATTTTTTCAGCAAAATGAATCTGTACTCATGGATATGGCAAAGCAGAGAGAAATTGTTCAGGATGTCCAAAATTTGCAGAGCATTCAGCCATATGAAATGTCCGAAATGTAAGTTAAAATGGAAAATGAAATGATAAACTTTTGTTAATTCGACTTTTTCACATGAAAATATTTTATTTATTCCAATTTTAGTATGAATCAAGAAGAACGTGATATGCTCTCCCGCTCACAACATCCCTGGTATCGAAAGGCCTATATCAGAGGACGTCAACTTATTTCGGAGATTCTCTACGGGTTGGGCGGCGAAAAAAGACCAATCAATTGGGAGGAAATCCAGAAGAAATATAAGCAAATATATGGCATGGAATTGACAGGACAGGTAAACGGAAGGGTAATACTTCGGTTTAGAGTTTAGATCACCCCCCCCCCCAAAAATTTTTTAAATTTTATTTTTCGCTAAAACGTGTATTTAGGGGTTATCGATGACTTTTTCATGATCTTTATTCGTTAAACCAGTATAGGTTTACAAACCGGTTTCGAAAAATAGAACTTTGCTATTGGGTCAAATTATACATCAATGATCAACCAACGTGCCTCGACGGGCTGATAGCGAATCTAATATTAATTTCGTATAGAACCCAAAACTAAAAAAGTTATGGCCTTAAAATTTTATAATGTGTATAGGTGATCCGCATGACTAAAATGGCCATAACTTTTTTTTGGTTTTTGGATTTTTTTTTGAGAAACCGATGAAAGATTCATCCTTTGCTCGTCAAGGTGCGTCGATTGATGTATAATTTGACCTAAAATACCAAAGTTCTATTTTTCGAAACCAGTTTGTAAACCTATACTGGTTTAACGAATAAAGATCATGAAAAACTTATTTGAATTCCCCATCATCGATAATCCCTAAATACACGTTTTTAGCGAGAAATAAAGTAAAAAAAATTTTGGAAAAAAGGGGGTCTTAAACCGAAGTATTACCAACCGAGGAAATAATTATTTTTTTTTCCTTTTATAAAATATTTATATTTTAAGGAATTGAAGAGAATGTTTCAATGCGACAATGCATTTTCCATCATCCGCGCATTGTTCCAAAAGGAAGTCAAAATATATGAATTTGAAGGGAACTCGACTGCTGGCCATTTCTTCTTGGAATTTAAAATGCCTAATCAAGGTCACATTACTTACATCATTTTTACTTACATAAAAGTCAATATTTTTAGAACTTGTTCACTATTATGAGGAACAATTGCGCAAACACAGCGAATTCGAGGCCAGAGAATTCTATAATACAAATTTCCCTACAGTCGGACACAAAGTATAAAATATTTTTTATTTTAATTATAAATTATAATTTAATATTTGAGGATGCTCATCCAATTGGGTCAATTCCATTTCGGAATCCAGTGATCAATCCCTTTCCGGAGGATAATTATCCAAATGGGCTAATGCAGCCACAAGGGAAACCAGTGCACGACTACCTTTTGGAGCAAATACAAAAAAGTTCAACTTCAGCGGCAACAGTGGGCACATCGAATGGAGCAATTCAATTTCCGACTACTGCTGATGAAAGTGACTATTTTCCGGTTCAACGAAAGGAAAACAAATCAATCGAAGAACAGTTGGCAATACATATGCCTGCCCAATATGGTGAAGTGAATTTTGAGACTTTCATTGAGGAATTGACCTTCACATTGGCCTCAAAATACACTGGATATACGGATTTGAATGAATTGCGCAATGATCTCGGGTTTATCTCTTTATTTTTTAAAGATTTATTTCCAACAATTAATTTTAGAAATTATGCGGGTTTTTCTCCCGAATTGGTTGCTCAACAATTCGGCTTCCCCAATTTCGCATGCATGATGAATTCTGATCTGATGCTCAACTATGTTCAAATCGTGCCAATTGAGGGAAAACTCACCTATTTGCCCAGGGATTTCTCTCGTTTTTCGCACATTCGAGGTGCTCAGGAAATCACAGAAAATCTCACAATGCTTCCGTACGTTTTTTGGACATTTTAATTAAATATTTAACCATGGAAAAAATTGAGAAAAATTCTTTAATTCACATTTAACTGTAAAAAGTTTCAATGGAAAAAATTTATTCCATTTTTAGCATGGATCAAGAAAAGCGTGACAAATTCTTCCGCCGCTCACAATTTCCCAAATATCGAGATGGCGTTACCAGTCAAAATCAGACCGATGGTCGTCGCAAAATTCGCGTTGTACCCAATGATATGACCGATTCGGAGGAGGAAATGGATGAGAATGATGCCGCCAGTGTTGCCATTGCACCGGCGGAAGGCATTCGTCCAATGGTCCCAGCAAGCCAAGAAAATGCATTGCCCGCCTTCAATTTGCCATCCAACAATCCAATTCAAAATCAACAATTCGACTTTTCCAATTTCACCTGCACGACGCAGTCTGCTGATCGGATGCGCAACAATATTCAAATCGTACCATTTGAGGGAACGTCGTGCTATTTGCCCAAGGATTCGCAAATTCGAGATGCACAATTTCAAGCGAATTCGGTGATCAAACTATTTCCGGAGGATTCTAATCCAATTGGTCCAATGCAACCTCAAAAGAAATCGACGATACTCGACTGCCTTTTAGAGAAATTAGAGCAAAAACGTCCAGCAGTAGCGGGCACATCGAATGGTTCAATTCTATTTCTGCCTACTTTTGATGAAAGTGGCTCTTGGCTAACCCAACAAAAGGAAAACAAATCACTCGAAGAAAAGTTGGCAAAATTGGAAGAAATAAAGAAAAGCATTATTGCAATGTTGGCAATGGAGGAAAAGTTGGCAAAATTGGAAGAAATAAAGAAAGGCATTATTGCAATGTTGGCAATGGAGGAAAAGTTGGCAAAATTTGAAGAGGAAATTGGCCGAAATGAGCGAAAATTAGCAGCGAAGGACGAGGAAATTTGGGCATTGGAATTGGAAAATGGTGGGCTTAAGAAGGAAATTGGCCAAAAAGACCAGAAAATGAAGTCGAAGGATGCAATGATTAATGAATCAGAAGGGACAACTGCATATTTGAATAAAATAATTTGGGAGAAGCAGACAAAAATGGACGCATTAGAAAATGAAATTGCCGAATTGAAGAAAAAGAAGGCATTTGAGCAACAATCCAATACGATTGCCGAATTGAAGAAAGAAGGCATTTGAGCAACAATCCAATACGATTAAGGATTTCGCCAATTTGAAAATGCGGGACGGTGAAACATCGGTTCGTTATTTTTTGAATTTTTAAAATATCTCAAAATTTCGATTTTTTAATTTTTTTTTATATATTTCAAAATTTTGGAATTTTTAAAATATCTCAAAATTTTATTGCAGCTTTCATCCTTTGATTCGACCAATTCTTCCAATGCCAAACCAACAAAATCACCAAATGTTGCTAATAAAGATGTTAACAAAATGGAAATGAAGCAGACTTATCCAAAGTATGAATAGAAAAAAAATAAAATTAATAAAAATATTATTTTTACAGTGTATTTGGATATTGTGCCGGTTGTGAGGAAGGATTTTTGTGAGTTTAAATTTATATTTTTTGCATAAATTAATTTGTTTTCTTTCTAATTTTAAGAAAAGGGGATTATAATAATAATAAAGAAATGAAATTAATTTAATAATTATTTTATTGAAAATATTCCACTATAGATTTTCGAGATGATAAGAAAAAATGTCAAATTAATTTGAAAAAGTAATAATGAAAAGCCAAAATTGAACCAAATATTTACAAATGAAATCTCAACAATTTTACATTTAATTTTTTAAACTTATTTAATTAATACTTTCAACAGGCAAACGGATTTGGTCCGTCAAGTTGGTGATTTTCAATACCACGTTGATTGCTTCGAATGCGATCATTGCCATTGTGAATTGACCACTGGTGAAGAATTTGGCCAGGATTACAAAATTCAGCGTAAAAATCGCGCACTTGGCAAAATGGTTCCCCGAATTCTTTGCAAAAAAGATTATCTGGAATTGGTTCTCAACAAGAAGGTGAGGAGATTTACCAAAGATGGCATAAAAATTATTATGATTTTTTAAAATTTATTATTTCGATAGATATAAATTTTGAATTTTTAATTAAAAATAATTCATTTTTAGTCAACTCAAATGGTCACTGCTGTACAAAGTGGAGAAGAAGAAAGCTTTTCCAAATGGCAAATTGATTGATGAGATGGAGAACAAGAAGAGGAGAATATGCTTGAATAAAGGATTGGAAATTTGTTTGGTATTCTTCGATGATTATTTGGAAAATTTTATTTAATTAATTTATGGTGGATTTATTAATTAATTTCTTCTAAAATCAACATTTTAATTGTCATTTTAATTGTCAATGATTTCTTTTTAAAATTTCACTACATTTTATGCATATTTTAATTTTCATTGAGCATTATTTTATTTCTCTTAATCTTTTCTATAATCAATTTAATTTATAATTAATCTACTTTCAAATTTAATCGAACAATTTAATTCATTTATTTTCAACATTTTAAACCGGATAAAGTTTAAATCAGTTATAAAAATTTGTTTTTATTTATTCATTATTTACATAAATAAATTCTTAGAATAAATAATAAATAAATATGAGAAAAAAGATTTATAAATATTAATTTTTTATACAAATTTTTGAGATCATAAAAGTGGCCAAATCTAGCACTCCAATTCCTATGCTAATAAAAATTGATGGGAACAGTATTTTTATACTTTTTATTGTTTAAGACCTCGATGGTCCAAACTCCAAAGAAGGGGATAGGGATTAAGAGGAACTTAATTTTAAATTGTTCTTTATTATTGTGCCGGAAAATATGATAAGGGGGTAAAAATAAAAAGCGGAGAAGAAAGGGGTTTTTAAAAAAGGCTGATTGGGGCAATATTTGATTGATAGGGTGACAGGGTGATTATGATTAGGCAAAAGTTGCGGGTACAGTAGGAAAAATAGGAAAGTTCCCTTAAATTAGATATTATTGATATTGAGATTGAGAGTCTAAGCTATCAAATTTAAAGGCAATATTTTCATCAATTATTTAAGCTATTAATAATGATTATTCCATTGCTTTTCCCAATTTTGGCCTATTTTGCAGCTTTTTTGATTATAATTTTTTTATTAATTTCCATTGAAATCCAATAATTCGTTTTTTTTCAAATCAATTCATTTCAATCATAGTCCCATAAAAAGTCTGATATTCAATTGAAAAATTGATTTTCTTCACAAATTTCGATCCACTTTTGTAAACAGTAAAAATTTATCGAATTTTTTTACTTTTTAATAAATTTATCAATCAATTTTAAAAATATGTGAATTGTATTATATTTATTTATTTGTCATTTTCTGTTTTTATTTTACGAATAACGCATCGTATTATTTCCATTTGCGTGAATAATTCGTGTCTTCTCAGTGAACATTCCTCCGCCATTTTCGGTGTGTCCTCCCCCGGTTGGATGATAGCCGCGCACATTTTTGTAGCGATAAATTGCTTTGGTCAAGGCCAACATGAAAAGCTGAAAATTGTTATTGAAAATATAAAAATGAAATTTTAAAAATTTATTAAATTTTAAAATGTTGAAAATATTCAAAATAAAATAAAATTTAAAAAAATTTTTGAAAATATTTAAAATTAATTTTTAGAAAATTTTTTGAAAATTTTCTAAATAATATTTAATTTAAAAAATTTTTGAAAATATTGAAAATTAAATTTAAAAAAAACTGACGGAAACAGCCAAGAGCAATGTGACGGTCATTGTCAGCCAAAATGCGGACCAAACTCGGCTCAATTCATTCCCATTTTTGGCTTCATCATAATTTTGAGTCAATAAATCTTTGGATTGATTGGGCAAAATCCAAAGGGATATATCCATTCCGCTGGTTTCATTATTTCTATCAATAATTGGCATAGAATCTGAAAGGGAAATTGGGGCAAAATGAAATAAATTTTCCATTTTTCTTAAATATTATTATTTTAAAATTCGAATAATTGTTGGGAAGCTGATTTTTGTTTTTCAGTATATTTTTTCCCATATATGCTAATGCTAAATGCTAGGTTAAAAGAAATTCAATTATGAAATTCAGCCAGTAAAATTTTTTCTATTCGGAATTTAATATAAAAATTTTTCTTAAAATTTATTAAATTTGGTAAAAATTTTTAAAAAAAAGTTGAAACATTATTGTATTATTTATTTTTTAATTTCTTATGAATTTTTATTACAATGAATTAGTATAAAAAATAAATTATTCCTAAATTCCTAAATAAACAAAAAAAATTTACATATTTTGCAATTTTTTTTATATATTTAGAATTCCCTTGAAATAATATTTATTATTTTTAATGAAATTTTCCATTTTCCCATTACCCACCCATACCCATTACTCATTACTTACCATTTCCATCTTCGGCCAATGGCCCCGGCAATGCCAAAAATGAAGAGGGCGGAAGGAGGAATTCACTGTCCCTTTGTGCGCGTTCTTTTGTTCGATTTTGTTGATCATTTTTGCCATTTTTCCAATCTCCAAATACTTCTTCCCAAGCTTTATCATCCGAATGACCTGTTAAATTATTTATTTGCAATAAAAATGGATTTAATTATTTGTGAATTTTTAATTTTTTATAAATAAATAACTCGAAATTAAAATTTTACTTTGATTAGCCTTCGCTTCCATTGCCTCTTGGCGAGCATTTCTTTCCACAATTGCCAAATCATGAAGCCAAAAATTCAGTCCTTTGACATCCTAAAAATTTTTTATTATTAAAATATTATCTAAAATTATTTTAAATTTTTATATTAATATTTTTAATTTTATCCACCTGATATCCATCCACATTGTGTGGATATTCCAGCAAAGTGCCATTGTCGCTCACATTGAAGGTAATTCGGAAATAATTTCGACCATTCCAATTTTGGGGCTTCCAATCTTGAAAAAAATAATAATGGATTAATCAATAAAATTAAATTTTAATCCAGCAAAAATTGAATAAAGCTAAAAATTAATCGATAATATTTTTGAATCTAGAATGCCGTAAAATTAGTAGAAGAATTTTTTTGAATAGTAATTAAAAATTCTACCAATTTTCTTTGATCATTTTTTATTTCAATTTTTACAATTAAATTAGCTTTAAGTTAAAAATTCTAAAGAATTTGCCTTTATCCGGCGCATGTCCATAGAGGAAATTTTTGATCATTTTTGGATAATAAATGTCCATCAATTTCACATCCGAAGTATTCAATGGAATGTAATGAAGGCCGAAGAAGAAATATCTGACAAAAAAATAATAATTAATTTTTAATTAAATAATTTACAAATCATCGGCATGATTTGAATAATTGGCCAGCTCAAATTCACCCACATAGCTAATTCCACCCAATCGAGTGTTGACCAATGAGGTCAAAAATGATTCAGCATGCATGGATTCATATGAAACGCGCATATGGTCTGGAAAAATATGAATTTATTAATTTTTATTAATTTTTTTATTAAATTTAAGCATTTTAATAAGCTTAAAATTTTAGCTTTTATTTTAGTACCTACCAATATTAGTATTCTTTTAAACTATTAAGAATTTTTCTGGTTGAATATTATCTATATCTATATTATATCTTAATATAAAAATTATTTTCAAACAACATAACTGGCCAGAAAATATGGCCAAAAAAGAAAACTGCTGATAGATTTTGGCCTATTTTTCCGTTTTTTTTGGTTATCATAATTTTCTGACAATTCCTAATTCCACTTTGTCTAATTAAATCATCCAAAATAGATCTATAATACAATGATATTTTCTAAAATTAAAGTAAATGATTGCCGTATAACCTCTTTTAAAACTTCTCCCTCTATTAATTCCCCAGTCTCGAACTTTGAGGACCCATAGTTCCCAGCAGAGTGAACTTTAAAAAAATTTTTTATTGCATTTTCTTAGTTCTCTAAAGCCCTACAAAATCAACTATAACTATAATTTGTTAAAATTTCCACAAAAGTAGTTAGACCCGAAATTTTCTCAATTTTTGAAGGGTTGAAAAATAATTCCCTATGGGGTTTAAAGAGGTTATACGGTAATTAAAAAATAAATTTGGAGAGAAGAATTTGGAAAATAATCTTAAATAATTATATGTACTTTCTTGGTCGAATGTTCGATTATATCGTGCCATGCAAGCATTGTAAGCGGATTGGCTAAAATAGCCAAATGGCACTAATCCCTTGTGGCATTCATTGTCCAAATAATTATTGCCCCAGCGTTTGCCAAATTCATGTGAGGTGGTCGAATAAATGAGGGTAATTGGCTGCAAAAAATGGAAAAAAAATTAAAAATCAATTTAAAATTTTTTTGAGTATTTTCCTGCTGAGAAAATGACCACCAAACAGGAATTCGCCATAGACAAGCAAAAAAAAGCACTACAAAAGCAAATTTAAAGCTATTCAAAAAAGCCACACAAACACAATTTCCAAAAATTTTTCATTTTTGTACTCACAATCTGTTGTGAAATTCTCTTTATAATGTTCAATGCAGGCTTCCAGCGTTGCATTTGAATATTCAGGAATAAAAAGGGACAAATCCTCTTTACAATTTAAATCCAAACGTTCATCCGACGAATAATGCATTTCCCATTTGGTGGTCGTTTTCAACATGGGAAGTGGCTAATTTTTTTTTATTTATTTTTTTAATTAATATAAAAATAATTTTTAATTAAAAAAATAAAAATTAATACAAATTGAAAAATATAAAAAAATTAAAAATAATAGTAAAAAATTTTAATTTTTTTAATTTAAAATAAAAATTTTAATTAATTAATTTAAATTTATTTTAATTAAAAATTAAAATAAAAAATTTTGCTGAAAAATTTGTTAGTAAAAATAAAAATTAGTTAATACTTAATTTTTTATATTTTTTTTAATAAAAAATCTTAAAATTAATTATTAAAATAAAGTCCTACCTTCCAATGCTTCATCAGTGCGGCATAACTGCTTTCCGGCAATAATTCATCATCTGTTTCAGGGCCAGAAAAAACAATGCCGCGCACTTCATTTCGTTGCTGTTCCCTCAACAATTCCAACGAATCAACTCGCCGAAGGCATTCAACCCTTTGTTTCACCGATAAAGTTTCATTTGTTTGATTGTTTACGATGCACTGGAAATTAATAAATTTATTAAATAATTTAATTATATTATTGAAAAAAATTAATATACTGTAGATTACTGTAATTAAAAATAATTTTTTAAATTTTTGCTAATTTTAATAATTATTATTTTATTTTATTAATTAAAAAGAATAATATTTATTTATAATAATAAAATAATTAATTAAAATTTATGGAATTTTTACATTGAAATGTTCCAGAAGGGCATAAGTCTGTATTAAATTTGCATTTGCTGTTAATGTGGGCACACCGGAGCTAAAATAAAATAAAATTTAAATTAATAAAAATTAAATTCCTCTTTTATTGTCGATTAAATTTTATAATTTTTTTAAAAATTTAATTTGAATTTTGGATGAATAAAAAATAAAAAAAATAAGTCCACCTTATAATTGCTTGCTGGAATGCGTCCTTTTTGACTGCAGGACTGGCGCATAAATAGCTGACCGCAGTGGCACCCGCACTGTTGCCCATTACTTTAATTTAATAATAATTAATTTATTTATTGTCCTATTTTTTACTTGTTATTCTTTTTGGATCACCGCCAAAATTGTGCACCTCTTTGTGGGCCCATTCCAATGCGAAAATAATATCTATAAATAATTAGGAAAATTAAGAAATAATTTAATTAATTTTTATTAATTTTAATTAATAGAAAAAAAAATTTAAAATAAATTTATTTATTTAATTAAAAAATATTTAAAAATTTTATCACCGTGCATTCCCAAATTGCGTTTCACGGGTCGATCTTCACCCAAATCCAAAAACCCGAAAACACCAAGTCGATAGGCGGGAATGAGGAAAACGACCCCATCCGAAGCATATTTATGCACAATTTGGCTATCATTGAACATTGTGGCCGAATCGTAGGCAAATCCACCACCATGCACGTAGAATAGGACTGGACAGGATTTTCCCTTCTGAATTAATTCATTTTCAAAGGGATTTGATAATTTTATATACCAAAAACCAAATAAAATTAATGAATTTTCAAAATATTTGTGACAAAAAATTAGAATTTTTGTCAAGAAATGTCGCCTAATTTATATAGTAATATATAATTGCTTTCAATTTTTTCACTTGAAATCAAATTTGAGTATTTCTAGGGATTTTTGGGTTTTGAGACTTGCAAATTCTAGGGGTTAACTTTATTTTAAAATAAATTCATATGACCAAATTTATGGCCTCAAAATTCTCTTTTTGACATGAAAAATTTTGGATAAATTAATTTAATGAAAAAATTAATATATAATTTCTTTTCAAATTAAATTAAAAATTGGTTAAAATGAACTTACCCGGCATTTTGGATCAGCAAAAACATTCATATAAATGCAATCCTCGGAAATGTAATGTTGGGGCGAACGGGTTCGGGTTGTGTTCTGTTGAAATTAAAAAAATAATTTTAATTATAATTTGTAATATATAAATTTTAAAAATTTTAATTTTAAAATATAAATTTAAAAAAATTTTAATAAATTTAAAATTTAATTTTTATTAAATTAAATAATTTATCCTTACACTCAAGCAGGCTGCTTTATATTTTGTGGCATCCAATAATTGATTCCTCCAAGGCTTCTTCTTTTTCAAAGGCGCAAAACGAAGTTTTCCCACAGGAGGTTCGGCAAATGGGATGCCCTGATTTATTAAAAATGATTAAACATTTTAATTTAAAATATAAATAAAATTATTTTTATTATGTAATTTATAGGATAGAATAAAATAAGTTCTCTCAAATTCAATACTTGGCACTAAATTAATTTTTCAAAAAATTTTTAGCATTAATTTCATCAAATTTTGTATATTAGGAAAAGAATTTGGCTGATTTGATTGCAAATTGAAAAAAATTGGCAGTTTTCCTTTTTTGACCATAACTTTTCGGCCAATTATTTTCTTAATTATTCATTTTGATATTAAAATGTTCTTGTTCTTTATAGAAAGATTTAGAGTATTTTGTCTTTAAAATCTTTAGAATTGATCATGTAGAAAATTTTAATACAAAAAATTAATTAATTTAATTTTAATTTCCACCCTGAACACATATGCGGGTCGATCTTTTCCGGCCAAATATGAGACCAATCCCTTCACCGGGCCTCCCCCAACTCGGATGACCACCGTTTTTGTTCCATTTTCGAGTTTTTCACTTCCATCTTTGTCAAAAAAAAATAATTAAAAAATTCCACAAAAATTAATTTCACCAATTTCATCCCTGCTCCTTGAATTATTCCCTCTTTCATCTGCCTCATTTGATTCCATCTCATTTTCTTCATCTTCATTGCTTTCATCATTATCTCGATCTCGACTTGCCTCATAGACATCATCATGTTGCCAGGGCATTTTATTGTGATGATTACGGTGATGGGGTCGCTAAACAAAATTGAATAAATTTATAAAATTGAATAAATTTATCATTTTTGTAGTTTAATTTTAAATTTTCAGATTATTTTAAGTATTAAGAGGAATATCTAAAATGGCGGAAACCGGAAAAAGTATTGAAAATGATGAAAAATTTATAATGGCTTATAATATTCACAATGTTTTATCTTAGACCCCAAAATAATATATTCAATTGATTTGATAGTGTCGAGACGCATCTTTGATTAATGATTTGGTTTAGGTTTAATCAAATTTAAACTAGTTTTGAACTAAATAAGTTGGTTTAAACGGTTTATTACCCCTAATTTTGAACAAATTATGAGAAATTATATCATTCGATATGTCTTGATGAGATCTATCCTTAGATATATTTAGATATTTGGGTGTCTTGTCTAGGACAAACCATTAAACCTTAAAATCTTTTGGACATTTTCAATATTTTTTTTTGTAAATTTAAAATATCACTCATAAATTAGTTAATAAATTTTCTGATAATTTTATTATTTTATTTATTAAAAATAAATTAATATTTATTCCACCATTTCTCTGTCCTCATGTCGATGTCGACGCCATGGCATAATCCGGTCTAACCAATTGCGTCTGAAAATTATTTAAATTAATATTATTAATTGTATTTTTAATAATATTTTTTCATCGCATTTTTTACCTGTGTTTTTCCTCCTCTTCATTTCGCCTCTTCCCATGTCCTCCTCCTCTATGTTCCATTCCATTTTGCCCATTTTCTTTCTCATCCCAATCACTTTTTCCTGGCCAATGCCCAATATGGCCTGGGAAGAATGGGCCACGGGAATTGGTCCCAGTCTCGGGCACATGTCCTGGATAATTTTGAGGCCATTTTTGCTTTTCTCGGCCAACTGGAATAATTAAATAAAAATAATTTATTCAAATTGAATTTCACCTTCATTTCCCTCCCTTTCTCGATCATTTTCCCTTTGCTTTTGGCCATTCCCTTTGAAATGTCTGTCACTGGCATTTTTTAACACAATTGGGCCTCCAGGATTATTTTGAGGCCATTTAGGGTCATCTTGTTGGGCCGTTGTCAAAATTTGATGAATTGACGAAAATAAAATTGTAAAAATGAGAATGTTTCCATAAAAATTCAGCATTTTTGGAAAATTTAAATGCAATTTCTCTACAAAAATATTTAATTTAAATACATTAATAAATATTTAAGCAATAAATTTACAAAATTTAAACTATAAATTCATTTTCAAGAAGATCTTTAAAAGGGAAAAGATTTTAGTTTAAAGGTTTTGAGACATTCCCATTTCCCAGCCCCTTTAAAAATGGCTTGTTATTTAATTTTTAGAATAAATCAATGAAAAAGATAAGAAGAGAAAATATAATTATGAAGGTATTTCACGGTCCATTTTGGTTTTACCGTTAAAATCGATAAAAACCGAAATTGGAAAATTTTAGCTTGGAATTCTAGAATGAGAAACCGAAATTCGGTTGGAAAAATTCCCGGCTAAATTAAGATTTTAATGATGCTTAATGCATTAATTTGTCTTTTCGTAGAAAATATCTGCTGTGCTAAATGAAAATGTAAATAAACACAGATGGATGGATGGCATGATGGGCAAAAAATTGCTTTTTGGTGAAAACATTTTTAAGTGGAAAAGCGAAACCCTGGGGGAATGATCAACAGAAAATTATCTCAAAAAGGCAACAAAACAAGATAAAAGCCGAGGAGGGAATCATCGGCCATTTCTGATCGATGAACTGCTTTTTCAGTAAAAATATTCGCTATGTTCATTGCCCCAAAATGAGAGGAGAAATTAATGTTTATTTGTTGTTGAATTTTCCTCCATATTCCCCCCTATTCCCTCTCCTCTTATCAGATTGAATTTGATCGGTAAAATGGGGCAAAAATATTGGAGAGGAAGGCAGCAAAATTAATGAAAAATGTGAATATAGTTTGATAAAATAAATAAGAAAAAATCGAAAAAGTGAAAATTGCCAGAGAATCATTGCTAGGGTAGGTGAACTACTAATACTAAGGATAAGGATGTAGGTTATTCAAAACAAAATATCAGTAAATGCAGTGATATTTCAAGGATAAATGCTATTGCTATTATAATTTGGCACCCAAAATTCGGTTAATAAGTGCCAATTAAATGAGAAATCTAATCAAAAGATTTAAATATTTTTTTTTGGTATTTAAACCAAATTTATTGATAAATTGTGCAATATTAAATAAAGAATGAATTATTTACCGATTAAATTTAAAGCAGAAATACTTTGAAAAAAAATAAAATAACATTGGAATTCAAAAATAATTAAATAAATGGACCAAAAGTGAAAAGTTTATGTTTTTGGGAATGAATGTTATTATTTTGCGATTAATTCCATCAATAATATATTAAAAATTCATTTCTTTTCCTCCTCTCCATGTTTATCTTCCTCCTCCTCTTCATCTGATCCACCAAAATCATCGCATGATTCGCATTCCAAATGTCGTTCACCCAAAAAGTCGACTCGGCCAATTTTGACCAGTTTATAAGGCATCAAATCCCACCATTTCTTCCAAACAATCGTTTTTCCTCCTTCTTCTTCAATTTCTTGATGTATTTTGGCCATATTTTCTTCAGTGCTGTTTGGATTTATGCTCAATTTTTGGCCAAAATTTTGCACAAATTCATCGGCATTTTCGCCTTCAATTTGGGCCGAATATTCTTCAGCAGAAGTGGATGGCGTCACATGGCAACTTGGTGCCTTCGCATTCTCGTTGAAAATGAGTTTTTGCCAACGGCGAAGTTTTGTGCCCAAAACCAGCTTTTCATTCACCTGTGGAAAATTTTGGGAAATTTATTTTTAAAAATGAATTTATAAAATTTAAATAAATGTGGTCAAAAAATTATCAAAAAATTAAATTCAACTCAAAAATTTTTTAAATGGAAAGAAAAATTTCAAAATTTATAAAAATTTGTCCAAGAAATTTTTCAAAATTTTTAAAAATTTGTCTAAAAAAATTTCAAAAGTTTTAAAAATTAGCCCAAAAATTAACAAAATTATTAAATTTTTCGTCCAAAAAATTATCAAAATTATTTTAATTTTACCCGTAATTCGGCTTTGTCCTGGAGCATTCGAATAATAATTCGGGCAATATTTGTGGTATCGTCCAATCCACAATGTTGGTGGCCTTCGAATTTCATTCCCAAATGGCCAAGCATTGAATTCAAATCGACGTTGGGCAATTTCTTTTGTGCTGCCTCCCGGTGGCCTTGAGGATGGAAATAGAAATTCACAAAGGAACGGCGAATATTCTGCAAAAAAAAAATTGTGAAATGTGAATATTATATTGAATTAAAATGTTTTATAAAATGAAATCGATAATTTAATCGATGTACTCAATAATCTTCAGGTTTTTATTTAAAAACTAAAAAATATTCTGTAAAGTTAAGCATATTACAAATCATTTTCTGTTTATTTTCAATTTGATATATTTTGGATTTTAATTAGATAAAATTTTTTTATAACATAAAAATCGTGTAATCTCATCAGTCATCATTGATCTCATGATCTTTTGATTTTTAATGCTAAAAATTTAGCTACTTATCAATTGATTCGCGATTTTATTCTTTGGATGGATTATCCATTAAAATTTAAGGCGAATAGAAACCTTGAGATTATAGACTTTTTTACGATCATTTTAATCCAAGTCCGAACAAACCAAAAAAAGTCGCAAATCATGGGGCACTTTGATGCGGGAATGGATGCATTGCATTTGGAGGAATTTGCCAATGTCCCACGGGCCATCCGTAACATAGCAAAATCGTTTCGCATTCCCACCGGTGCTTCGGCCAATTCCATCCAGCCCATGTTTGGCCATCCAAATGCGGAATTTTTTGAGCGCTTCCGGAAATGTGGGTGCCTGGTCGACCATTTCTTGGGTAATTCCTGCAAAAAAATGGAAATATTATAAAGAAAAAAAGTTAAGGTTTTAATATGTGGCGATGACTGGACCTTTAGTTGGTCAATTTTGTATTCGGGTTTTAGACTTCGTATAGACTCAAGAATAGACTCATTCGATTCGGCATGGTCAATTCTCAATTTAGTTTATTAAATTTTCATTTTAAACCAGTCTATACATGGAAAAGTTGAATTGTTGTTTAAAAACCGGTTTTGGTTGTACTAACTTTTGCCTAAACCCTTAATACCAGTATCAAATAGACTAAATCGACCATGACGAGTATAATGAGTGAGTCTATTCCCGAGTCTCGGGCTGTCTAGAAGCCGATATTTGTAAAATTGGTCGGCTTAAGGTCTCTAGACTTTTTCGGAAAAGGCCGATCGTCGATTTTCAAAATCGGCCGCAGCATATCCAAGTTTTTTGATATTTTAGACTTATAATAGATAAACCTGTTAATTTCTGGCAAAATTCCGTGAGTTTTGGCCTCTTCACTGGTCGCACAATTGTTCGGAATTGATCAATCTTTGATTTGAGAAGGTGAAATTTAACCAACAAATTTATTTACAATCTTTCGGGAATGTACGCTGACCAAACATGCTGGAAATTCGATGATTTCATGCTCAAAATCATAATTGTTTTCTTCACAACTGCACTCAAAATCAATGACCTAAATTCATTTTTATTAATTTTTAATTAGTGAAAAACAAACAATGAAATAATTGTAGAAATGTTCGGTTTTGCTGGAACCCTTTCGCCTTTTTCTGATCTCAACCAGCGCTGTTCGATAATGTCGTCGCAGGCGATCCAACAATTGCGCACGATTTCCCCTACAATTTTTATTATAATGAATTTAAATAATAAAATTATTTATTAACCTTGTTTCCAAATTCTCACGAGCCAATTCGGTACGTAAATCCTCATCCGACATGGCATAGAAAAATTCGAATAAATATTCAATGTGAGTGCCGGTCATTTCATTTACGCTTATTATTTAAATATTAATTAGTGAAAAATTGATAAAAATTAAGCTATAATTTTTTCTGCAAAATAATCTTCATTCAGTTATCATTATCATTGAACCGTAAAACAAAAATGCGACAACAAAAAAGCATGACTCATTAATGATTGAAGATTGAAGAAGCGCGAAACGTCTACTACTGATTTTGAACAAAAGAACTAATTTCTAAAATAACTATGGCGAAAACTATCTACTCCTAAAAAGAAGGGAAGGGCACAGACAAAAGCCACAGAAAACTTCCCAAGGGGCATTTGCCCATGCTCCCTGGGATTTTGCCCTTTTTTGCCCCAGAATCCACAGAGATGCCTCGAAATACCCGCTTTTTAACATTGACCATTTTTTTTTGTTATTTTTTGTCTAAAATTTTTCACTGCGCGGCCATTTTTGGCTAATTATTCTCCATGCAGGGCCAATTTTGGCTGGAATTTCATCCTATTAGCCCATTTTTGGCTAAAATTTTTCTATAAAAGGAAATTTTTTGGTTAAAATTTTAGTTTTCGGCACAAAATTTTTAAATTTCGCTGTAATTTTATTATTGATTCCTACTATTCACTACAATCTTGCCTAAAAATTTAATTGTTCATCTTCTAATCTAAACCAAATTTGTTGGCATTTTCAAAATCGGCGGCTAGCGCAATCAGCCTTAAGTACAGCTTGGCAAGAAATAGGCTCATCAACAAAAGCTTAAATCAATTTTAAGCTAACAATACAATAAGTTTCAATCTCAAAGAATAAACATAAATTAAACAATTTACTTCCCATTTCCATTCCCGCTTTTTATCATTAATTTAATTAATTTCTTCTCAACGCTATTAAATAAGAAAATGTAAATTTCGGAAGAACATTTCAACGATTATTTATTTCAAATCAATATAAAGAATGAAGATTCGCTGTTTCCGCTAATTGGGATTTGTGGGAGTGGTGCATTTATGCGAGCATTGTTCATTTTATAATAAATTGGAGTTGGAATCTTTGAAATTATTTATAGAATTTTAGGATTTTTCATAAGATGAATGAATTGATTGAAGGGAAAATTGAATTTAATTTGGATATTTAGAATTCTTTTATTTTTCCATAGTGAATTTAAATTTTATGGAATTCATAGATCATTAATATTTCCAAAAATATATTCTTCATTTAATTCTGCCTTTAAATTCTTCAAAAATTTCGCTACTGAGGTCAATCGAATCTTAAATACAATTTCTATAAATAAATTGATGAATTATCGGAATTACCGATGATGATAACGTGTTTCGCCTCTCCAAGGCCAATAAGTTCTATATTGGTAGGAATTACCGTGTTCATACGGCCATCGACGCCAAACGGCACGAAATGAGTCCTGAGAGGAATTTTATAGCAAATAATTCATAAATAGGAAATATTTAAATTGCCCAAAATAATATTGAAAATGCCGAAAAGTTTAAGCTGCTCAGCATTTTCTCTTAGACTCCAAACTCTAAACACTATCGATAGATCTCGTCAAGACGCGTCGAATAATATATAATTTTTCATGGATTTAACCATAAAAACCGAAATGGGTTTGAACGGTTTAATACCCCTTTATTTTGATCAAGTCATGATGAATTAAATACAAATAGATTCATCTTGATGAGGTCTATCAATTGTATACGGTTCTGTGGTCTAGGACAACTATTATACCATTAAAATCTTTTCGACATTTTCAATATTTTCCCGGCAATTTCAATGCTTTTTCGGTAAATTAAATACTATCCATTCATAAATAAACTTACCAAAAGATAGGTATAATAATTGGCACTTGATGAATAATCACTGCGAATTTAGGGCGGATTTAAGGAAATTAAAATAAAATTAATTATGAATTACCATGTTGGGTAGAATGTGGGCACTCGGGTATAGTAAGGAGATTGGTAGAAATATCGTGTGTCCTCATGCGTGGAATAGACCTTGAATTTTTGGACGTATACGATGTTTTTTATTTCTAATCGGATCGGGGTGAGTGATAGCTCATTCGAAAGAGCTCGAAAAACTGAGTCGATCTAGGGGTGGGAGAAATTCGGAAAACCCCCGGGGGCTGAATTACATTAACTTGAATTAAGTCGCGCAAAGGAAATACGGATTGGAACTGCTCCGGTGGGCATTTCAGAGTGGACTCCTCCGTGTGCTCCGCCTCCGCGCGACCAGACGAGTGCTTGGCTCGCTTCGCTCGCCAAGCACTCGTCCAGTTCCCGCGCTTCGGCTACGCACACTCCGGAGTCCACTCTTACATTCCTCCGCAGTTCCAACACATTCCAGCGAGATTAAAATGACCATAAATTTCTTAATTTTTATTTTTATGCGAAATCGACGGCAGATTTGAGCTTATCTCATCGAGACGCGTCGATTGATATATATTTTAACTGAAAAAATTTTCAAAAAATTTTTTCGATTTCAACCCATAGGGGGGACCCTTCACTTTTTCAAATTTCGGCATACTATATCTCAGCCACCCGGGGGTTTCCGAATTTCTCCCACCCCTAGATCGACTCAGTTTTTCGAGCTCTTTCGAATGAGCTATCACTCACCCCGATCCGATTAGAAATAAAAAACATCGTATAAGTCAAGAGTACCTAGACCTTTAAATGACAAATTAAAAAATTTAATTTATAATCAGAAAATATGCCTAAAAAACCAATCATAGTCTAAAACTTAGAATCAAACCTATATAGAGTTTTAGCATTTGAGAACTCTTATTAATATATTTGAAGTGTAAAATGTGACTTAAGAAAGCACAATTCAAATCCTAGTCCAATCCTATAGATTAAACTTTTTGAAGCTCTTAATGTGCAATAATATCATTGTCAATACCAAAAATGCCTAGGGCCTTTCCTATTTGTCCTACTGTACCGTCACTTTTTCACTAATCGCCCTGTCACCCTATCAATCAAATATTGCCCCAATCTGTTTTTTTAATACACGCTATTCCTTTCCTAATACTGTTTGCTTTCACACTCACAATTAATAAAAAATAATTTAAAGTGGAGTTCCCCTTATCCCCAATCCCCATCCCTTCGTTGGGCCACTGTTGGTTTGTTAGGCTTCGCCCCAAAGCCCTACCCAAACCAATTTAGCCTTAGATTAGGATTAATAATCATATTTATCACTTTTTTTTTAACAGAGGATTAGAAATTAATTTTTAATTTGAAATTTTAATTAACAAATTTCTTAAGTGCCGGTTTTGACAAAAAAAGGAGATTTATTTTTGTATAAAACCAAACTTATAACGCAAAATTCGGTTAAAATATACAAAATACCAAATTAAGTCCAAATTTTCAGAAAAAAAAATTTTCTACCGGGAAAAGTCGACTCGACCGATGCAATGGCCAATAATAGTAGGATTGACTTTTATGATAGGGATTGTAGGCCGTTCCCCATCTTTGTTTGAAATAATCACTGGCCGAGGTGTAAACCGAAATGTCATTGACGGAATATGTTCGACTCAGCGGGGAATGCGAGCTCCAGGCAATCATTGGCGATGAACTTGACCGATACAGACGATGACTGCTCATTTTTAGCCCAAGAATGTGGGGATGGATTAATATGTAAAATGTTAAGTCAAGGAAAAATGGAAGGCAATTTTTTACCGAAATTTTATTTTTTTACCCCAAAATAGTTTTTGACTTCTAATAAATCAGAAACAGGTTTTAGACCCTACAAACTTTATATCAATTTTTGTAGATATCATCGAGATCGAGACGTGTGATTTGATGGACATATAAATTTCTTATTAGTTTTTAAATCGAAGCTGAGCGAGTTAAACCGTTTAAATCATTCCAGTTTTTGGTTTTAAACAATTTAATTTTGGACCAAACCATGACAAAATATATATCAATCGATGCGTCTCGATGAGATCTACAAATTTGTATAAAATTTGTAGGGGTCTAAAACCGGTGCCTGATTTATTAGAAGTCAAAAATTACTTTTGGGTAAAAAAATTGGGGTAAAAAAATAAAAAAAATGGGGTAAAAAAGATATTTTTCCATTAAAAACAGGCAAAATTAAATCTTTTATTTTAAGATATAAGCAGGGATTGAACTAGTAAAGGAATGAAATGAATGCTTATTCCTTTTCCTTTGATTGAATATGAAGGAATTCCAATTGATTAAAATATTTTTTCAACATTTGTTGTTTTTAAAGCAATCAATTTTCGGTTGGCGGAAGCAAATCGATCAAACAATTAATCGTTGCTATCATCTCATTTTTATCTTGGCAATTTTAATGGAAAGAATTATATTAAATTATTATGAGGAAAAATGGCTATTTATTTATATTATCCATCCATTTATCATTTCATTTCAAGTGAATTAAAAATCAATTAAATTATTTTTTAAATAATATTTTAAATTTTAATCCGACTTAAAA
Source organism: Pratylenchus scribneri (assembly GCA_030063045.1). Classification (NCBI taxonomy): domain Eukaryota; kingdom Metazoa; phylum Nematoda; class Chromadorea; order Rhabditida; family Pratylenchidae; genus Pratylenchus; species Pratylenchus scribneri. The sequence goes on from JAQSEB010000042.1 coordinate 1,113,253, forward strand.
ATGGCTATTAATTTTGTCAGTATTTTTTGCCTTTTAATATCTTCTTATAAATATATGAAAATAAAATTCTAAAATATTCTTTCCAAATAAATTGAACCAAATTTAATTAAATTTAAAAAATTTTATTTTGTGATGTGGAGGTAAAAATGGAATGAAATTAAATTTAGGGCATAATAATTATTTATTGATGATTTGAATTTGACCATATTTTATGGTTTTGAATTTTATTTTTTAGATTAAATTAAATTAGCCAATAATAATAATAAAATGAAAATTTATATTAATTTATTCAGAAAAAAAATACAAAATAAATTTCACATATAAAATTGTAATTCTCGCTGAATATTCCAAATTTCATTTTTTTCAACCATCTCAATCCCTCAACCATTTAATGATTCGCACTTTTCATTCCCCTAAAAAGTGTTTTTTTTTTGGATGGAAAAAGGTTATCATTCTTACATGATTTTCTGTTTCCATCTTCAATGCATTTCCCTGGCCATCTTCTGCTTCTTCCTTCCCATTTCCCAAAATAATTTTCAAGTCTTCATTTTCGCCAACCGATCCATCCAAATAAACTTTCGTCGCAGATAAGCATTTCTGAGAAATGTAAATACTAAAATTAATTAAAATAATTGTTAATTTTAAAATTGCAAATTTTTCTGTCAAATTATTTTGAAAATATTTCGAAAAATTTTATATGGCAATGAAAATTCAAATGAAAATGTAAATGAAATTAAGATTATAGCCATATAATAAATTATTCTCTCTTCAATTGGATTAACCACAAATTTCCAAAAAAATCTTAAAATTAATAGCAATATTTTTACACTAAACTATAATTTGGAATTTATAGCCTATTTTAAAATCAAAATGAGAAAATTATCAAATTTTCATACCGGTATACCGCATGCATGCACAAAGTAGAGGTATGGTTCTGGTTTGGACCAGTTATCTCCACCCGATCCACTCACGCTGAATTGGCCCTGCACATCCGTTTGGCCTTCAGCCAATTTCTCACTCGAAAGCAGGTCTTCTTCATACAAAAACACTCCTTGGTTCGAGAATGGCCCAATGAAGCCCGTTTCGGAATCAAAGCAATACACGTTGCCGGATGCAATGAAAATACGATTTTCTTGATGGGATGCCGGAATAATGAGGGAAATGAGGAAGAGGGAAATGAAGAGTGATGGATTGAAGAAGTTCATTCTGAATTTTGAGCGATTTTTATTATACTTTTAAAATTTTCTTATTTATTCTGATTATTCACATTAAGGAGAATTTAATTTGAAAAATAGGGAAATTTAGAGTTGAAATGTTGAGGTGGAATTTAAATTGAATTAAATTAAATTGAACATTTATGATTTTTTAATGTATTTTTTTAAATTTATACAAAAAATCCATTAAAATATGGGATGTTGGCATTAAAGTCCTAAAATGGAATATAAATTTTGCTTAAATAAAATAAATCATCAAATTTTTTTTATCAAATTTTATTAATATAATTGTAACTTCTTCTAAAAATAAAAAAATTTATTTTACCGTAAAAATTACAGCCAAATATTTATGCTTGAGGCCATTTATTTTTTTGATGATTTTTGGCAAATTAATTATAAATTTTTATATCCGATAAATTCCAAAAAAAAACTCCGATATTTCATGGATTTTTAAGGATTCTTTTTTTTCTAAATAAGCAAAATAAATTCCAACATTTTTAGAACAATAAAAAATCAAATTTTCAATGAACTTTTTCATTCCATCATTAATATTTTCTATCTTCCTTATTTCCCTTATTATTCCGGCATCCCGTCAAGAAGATTGTGATTACCAACAAAGAGATTGTATTTACAGTGCATCCGGCAATGTAAAATGCTTTGAATCTGAAACGAACAACACCGTGCCATTCGCCAATGAAGGGGTGGTTTTGTATGAAGAAGACCAATATACGAATTACAAATTGAATGAAGGGAAAACGGATGGGAATGGCCAATTCAGCGTGAGTGGATCGTCAGGGAATAGCTTGTTCACCACACAACCATACCTCTACTTTGTGCATTCTTGCGGTGTGCCGGTATGACGGATAATTTAGCACTTAAAAATTTTTCTCATTTACCGTAAATGCTCTTTTAATTCCACAATTCCCACTCTCTCCAATAATTTCCCATCCTTAAAAGATTTATTAATTACCCACCTCTACCAAATATGTAAAAAAATAAATAAATATTTTTTAAAAAATTTAGAAATCATTTTTTAATTTATAACGTAATTCGGGTAAAATTGTGGTTTATGGTAGTGGCTTGGAAATAGATATTCTATAGATCATTCGAAATGAAATATTTTCGTTGACATAAAAGTTTACAAATTTTAATTTATTAATTATTCTAATTAAATTTTATTTACATTTCTCAGAAATGCTTATCTGTGACGAAAGTTTATTTGGACAGAATGGTTGGCGAACATAAGGACCTGAAAATTATTTTGGGAAATGGAAAAGAGGAAGCAAAGGATGGCCAAGGAAAAGCATTGGAGATGAAAACAACTAACGCAGTAATAATGAACTTTTTCTTCTACAAAAAAAACACTTTTTAGGGCAATGGAAAGTGCCAATCAACAAATGTGGATGATGGTCGAAATGAATGAAAGGAATATTCAAAAAAAATGACATTTCTATGTGAAATTTATCGAATTTGTTGGTGAATAAATTAATTAAAAATTTTCTGTTTATTATTATTATTTTTTGGCACAAAACGTATCAATTTAGGTATACAAAAAATAAAATTCGAAGCCAGAAAATATAGTCAAATCTTGAATATAAGCAATCATTATGCCGACCTTTAATAATAAGCCTACAAAAACTTAAATTACAAATTTATTATGTGTTATCAAAAAATTTTTGGTAATTTCAAAAAAAATTTATCTTTCCATTTGCCTTCTCTCTCATTTAATTTTAAGAATAAAATAAAAATAATATTATTTAATTGTAAAATAATATTTTTATTCAACTTAAATTTGTCCAACAATTTTATCAGCAATTTACATTTATTGCTATTAATATCTTTTTAATAATTTTATGTAAATAAAATTAAAAACATTTGTTCCGGATATAAAATATATAAAAAGTTGAATAAAATTTGAAAAGGGAATTAATTTTAGTTTTTAATGGCATATTTATGATTTTTTAATGCATTTTTAATTTATACAAAAAATCCATTAAGAAGATGGGATGTTGGCATTAAAGGTCCTAAAACGGAATATAAATTTTGTTTAAATAAAATAAATTCATCAAAATTTTTTATCACATTTTATTCGCCAATATGATTGAAATTTTCTAAAATAAAAATTTTATTTGGCCAAAATATATGGCTCGGCAGATAATTGTCTGAAATTTTGAAAAATTATAAATATAATTATTATCGCCATAATTTATGGATACTGTATATAAGCTATATGCTCTTTTAATACTCTATTCTCTAATAATTCCCCACTTTCTTTTGGGAAGGTTGAAAATTAATTACCTATGGGGAATTAAAAGAATATATGCGATAATATTAAAAATAATCAAAATAAATTACAACATTTTTAGAATAATCAAATCAATCAAATTTGCAATGAACTTCTTCAATCCATCATTCTTCATTTCCCTCTTACTCATTTCCCTTATTCCTTCATCCCATCAAGAAGATCGTACTTTCGATGTATCCGGCACTGTTAAATGTTTTGACAGCGAATCACGAAATGTTGTACCATTCGCAAACAAAAAGGTGGCTTTATATGAAGAAGAAAATGTTTCGGATTTGGAAATGGGAAAGGCACAAACGGATGGGAATGGCCAATTCAGCGTGACCGGATCCGGAGGTGACACTTTTTCCCAGCCCGACCCATACCTTTACTTTGTGCATGCATGCGGCATACCGGTAAGAAAATTGGCAAAGTCTAACAATCAAATGTTTAAAATCTGATAAATCAAAATTAATTCGTTCTCTTTAATTTAAGAAAATATTACTTTCGAATGTTAGATTTATTGAGAAAAATTGGGAACAATCCAATTCAAACGAAATTTATTTATGATGAGGCCAACTTCAATGAGACAACTGAAATATAATTGAGTCTCAAAATTTAATTTTTTATTCTTTTTAAACTTTTCATTTAGCTTATTAAATAAATTTTCGACGCTATATGCAATTATGGACTTTTTGAAATTTTTTTTTCTAATTCATGAAATGATACACCAATCGACTCGTCTCGATGAGCCAAGCACGAATCTGCTATTGGTTTCGCCTAAAACCCAGAAAGAAAAAACTTATAGTCGCGCAAAGGAAATACGGATTGGAACTGCTCCGGTGGGCATTTCAGAGTGGACTCCTCCGTGTGCTCCGCCTCCGCGCGACCAGACGAGCTTGTGGCTCGCTTCGCTCGCCAAGCACTCGTCCAGTTCCCGCGCTTCGGCTACGCACACTCCGGAGTCCACTCTTACATTCCTCCGCAGTTCCAACACATTCCAGCGAGAAAAAAATTGAAGTCAAAAAGTCCATAATTGCATATAGTGCCAAATTTTCTATCTAAATTTGGTTGATTTAAAAAAGTTTCATACCATTCTGGAAAATATTTTCAAAATAATCTCAAAGGAACAAATGAATAATTATTCTTAAATTTAGAAATGTGACTCTGAAACATATGTTTATTTGGATGGATCGGGTGGCGAACATAAGGACCTGAAAATTGTTTTGGGAAATGGAAAGGAGGAGGCAAAAGATGGCCAAGGAAATGCATTGAAGATCAAAACATATAACCATGTAAGAATAGGAATGATAATTTTCTCCCCCAAAAAAACTTTTTTAGGGAAATGAAAATTGCGAATCAATAAAAGGGTGAGGGATTGAGATATTCGAAATGAATTTGGAATAATCAACGAGAATGACAATTTTATATGTGAAAATTTATATAATTTGTTGAATAAATATATTAACCAATTTTCTTTTTGATTATTATTTTTGACACAAAATTCTATTTAATATAAAAAATAAAGGTATAGGTATAATATAAAGTACTCAACAATTTAAATAATTAGCATTTTTTCAAAATGAATTCTTCTAAAAACAAGGAAACATTTTGTCTCTGGCCCAATGGCCAAAACTGAAGGCATAACAAAATTTAGCCCTAAGGCAGACAGCTCTGCCGTTGAAAAGTGAAAACCTAAACCTCACTTGGTGAGATGGAAGGAAAGAAAGCAACTTTATATATATATAGTGGTGGGAATATAAGCAGAGAAAAAGCGGCTTCATCCACCCTCCTCATTCACACACAAACATTTCTGAAGGCTATTCTATTGGGCCACATGCCATTTGCTGTTGGTGCCTAAGGGAAAAATCGATGCCATTGGCAACATTTGAAATTGTAAAAATTCTAAATTTCTTCCAACAAAAAAATATTATATATTTGAAGAGGATAGAATTTTGTATTTTTATTAAATTATTAGCTATTTTTGGTATATTTTATAATATCTTTTTTATTACCTTTAACAAAAATTCTATCCTTCCCAGGGTCCCAAAAAAAATACAGAGCAAATTATTTTGAGGATTTCATCAAATTTTGGAAATATTATAAAAATAATCTAATTTGTAAAATATGTTAAGAATAAAAGAATTCTAAAAAGCATTATTAAATGTTCATCATTTGAAATCTATTTTTAGACGAATATTGAAAATGATTCGGAAAATAATATGAAAATAAATTCTCAAAATATTATAAATTTCAGAATATTTTTGTGATATCTTTATTTTAAAAATAGGCTTAGAATACTCGATTTCTTGGAATATGTTGTGAATTAAGCTATTCTTACAATTTATTTTCATAAACATTTTCAGAAATATTTTTAAAATCAAATTAAAAATGCTTTTTAAAATGGAAGAAATCTCAGAATATATTCAGAATAGTAAGATTTTAACCCTTTATTTTCTACTCATTTTCAAAATTAATTTTGAAAATTTATGATAAAATATTCTTAAAATTGGAACTAATTTTCAGAATATTTTCTAATTTGTTCTTTTTTTCACAATGGTAAAATGTGTACTATTTCTGTTAGACGATCAGAGATGGGCTCTGTTTATTTCCTCCTATTGTGTGCTTCTCATAAAATTTTTTTACCCTCAGCCCATATAGCACCCCGATTCATAAGGGGAAGACATGGCTTCTGCCCCTCATGGGGCATGCTTCCGGCGTATTAGCCGTTTGGGATTGGACTCGCGCGAGGTCCTAAGACTCCCGAGTGCGCGGGATCTTAGGATTCTCGAAATCCTGGGACTCCCTAGTGCGCGGGATCCTGGGATTCTCGAGATCCTGGGACTCCCGAGTGCGCGGGATCCTGGGATTCTCGAAATCCGGATGCGCGGGAACTTTGTTGCGTCTTGAACACAATTTTTTGGCCTATTTTGGCACAAAATATGAAAATTTTGTCTCGAAATATTCTCAAAATATTTTGAAAATTGGTGCCATTTTGAAGATCATTTTTTGACCAATTTTGAGAATAAACGCTGAAAATAAGCTGAAAATAGATTGTGAGAATTATGGTCTTTTGAAGATCGTTTTTTGACCAATTTTAAGAATGCATGCTTAAAATAAGGCTGAAAATGGATTTTGAAATGAATTTTATTTTTAAAATATTTCCAAAATTCCAAATATTTTGAGAATTCATTTTTTCATTCATTTTTAAGGTATATTCTGAGAATGGAAATGAGTTATATTTTTAGAATCATTCTCAAAATTGTATTATTTTAATGATATTCCCAGAATTGTCGTATTTCCATTTTGGTTATAACTCGGAAATACCACTATTCTCAAAATGATTCTCAGAATTTCGACCAAAAAATGCGACCCTGGGTTATCTTGCTCTGCTCCCAAAGACACTGTCTCGCAAATCCATATCCACCCATGATGACACTCAATCACCTATATTTAAGTAAAATTAAATACCACAGCAGAAAAATTATACGATAAAATGAATATTCCGGACAATATGGATGCCATTTGGATAATCCGATGGGCGTTTTTTGCCATCTATACCGCCTGCTACGCTGTAATTTTTTATGCCACTTGGCGCCAATATTCCCTCTACAAGCGGACCAAGGAGATTCCAACTAAGGTAATATATAGCTTTAACAATTATATGAGACTCTAAAGAATAAATTCATAGAAACATAATAAATTAAAAATATTATTTTTCAGTATGTAAATTTGGTATCAAATGAACAATTCAAAAAGGAGCGACGGAATGAGATGGAAAAATTACAATTTGATATACTATTTTTGGCACTTAAATGGATTTTAATCATTGTAAATTTACACATTTAGAAAATTAATTTTTAATTTATTAATATAAGTACAAAAAACCTATAATTGTGAAGCCCAATCAAAATATAATAATTTATTAATGCTAAATTTATTACAGCCTTTCTTATTCTTTGGCCTTCTTTTCTTTTTATGGACCAGTTCAAAGAATTTATGCCATTTTTTCGGCTTCGAAAATGAGGTGGCATTTTTTTTTATTAAATAATTATTTTAAATATATAATTGCAGTATTTTTATTCGATTATGTTTGTTTGGCTGGTGCATACATTACAAATGCCATTGAATCTTTTTAATACACTTTTCAATGAATTTATTATTCAAAGAAAATACAAGGAATCAAAGGGAGAGATGGAAAATGGAAATGAGGAGAAAACGGTAAATGAAATTGATAAAAATATTAAAAGGGAAATTATTTTTGGTATACTATATTTTGTGGACATAACTTGGCAATTAAATGTTATTCAAAATTAAAAGAGATAAGCTAATCCATCAATAAATACTGAAAATGTGTTGGTAATCCGTCATAAACTAGGGCTAAATTTGTTTTGGGTGATAATTCTTAAATGTGAACGGTAAAAAAAGTAACAGCAGCAGCAGGAGAAGAAAAGGGTGGGAAGGGTGGGTTTATAAAGGCAGATTGGGGCAATATTTGATTGAAAGGGTGATGATGGTGATGGAGCGATTAGGCAAAAAAGTAGGGGTACTGTAGGACAAATAGGAAAGACTCTTTTAGTCATTTTTGGCATTGACATTGACAGTTGGAATAGTTAAAGTGTTAAACCAATGAAATTTTATTTTCTGATTAATTAATTTATTCGCTCAAAATTTTATATAATAATTGTCATAGAAAGATTGAATAATTCTCTGTTTATTTCAGTCAAAATGTTTTTCTTTGCTAAAAATTTTGGGCAAACAATTTTTAATCTACACAATTTGCATTCCGCTTGGCATTTGTGCATTTTTGGCTGCTGTCCGATTTTTTGGGCCAAACAATTTTTGGCTTGTTGCATTCATTTTACTGAATATTGGCCTTTATGTAAATTTTTTAAAATAAATGAATTAATTTTGACTTTTAAATTCATGTCAAAAACACCAAAAATATTAATAAAGGAACGGTTTTTTGCTAATAATTATGGCCAAAAATTCATAATTCACTGCAGAATATCCTAATTATTAGTTCTTTTTTCAGACAACGCTTTTTTTCATGGATTATTTGATGCCATTTATATTCCCAAAACAATATGGCCTACTTCCTTTGCATGAATGTGAATTGAAAAAGAATATTGAGAAATTATGTGCACAGGAAAATGTGAAAATTTCGGGTGTTTTCATCTCAAAAAAAGGTTTAATAAATTAGAGTAAAATTTAAAATAAAATTCGAAAAAATTACAGCTAACACAGAAGTCGCCTTTATGGGCTATTGGTCTACACGAAAAAAACTTGTTTTGGATGAAGTTTTTTTGGATATTGAATTTTTGAAGAAAGTTTATGAATTCAATGGGAAAAAATGTGATGAAGAAAATGATGAGCCAGTGGAAGAAGGGAATACAAAAATAAATGGAAAGGAAAAGGAGACAAATGTGGCGATTAATGATGCAAATACAAAAGAGGACGATACTACTCCTTTAATGTTGCCGCAAATTGTCAATGAAAACGGAGAAAAGGTATTTTTGCACAAAATGGGAAATAGAATATAAAAATTAAAAGCAATTTATTGGTTGATTGTTCAATTTTTTGACAAAATTTGGTACCTAAAATTTACATAGATTTTGTTGATTATATAAATTTTGAGCATTGAAAATATTTCAATATTCTTTCAAGATAAACATTTTATACTTTTGAATTAAGTTCTCTAATGTAAAGCATTTCGATGCCAAAAAATTGATTAAAAATAAAAGTCTATATTAAAAAACGCAAGCTGCCCGATTTTGGCCTATTTTACCATTTCATTGGTTCTTGGTTCATAACTTGTTGCCAATTTTCAATTAAATCTATTAATTCTTTCTCTAACAATTATTCGTATCTGATTTATAAAATGGTACCAATCAGAAATAGACTTTGAAAAAAAGGATTAATTATAATTGTTAGCAAAGACGAAAATAAGGAAACTACTTTAAAATCTTTTCAAAACATAAAAAAAGTAGAAGTAAAAGAACTTCAACATTCTTTAAATATAGTTGATTTAGTTAAATCTAAAGTTAATATTCACGGGAATATGCAAAATTCAATCACAAATTAAACTATTTAATAATCGTTAAAATATTTTAAATTTAATCATCCACGAAATTTGTCAATTATTTCCATTAATAGAATCAATGGGCTTAAATTAAATCAAATGCGTAAAATTAAATTTACAGATTAACAAAATTGATGAAAAGAATGTTGAAAACAAGAATAAAATTGAGGAGACCAATGAGGAATTTGTCCTAAATGATGAAGAAATTATGGGAATGGTCGCAGCCGAAATTGGATTATACAAATTAAAGACTGGAATCCGCGATCGGATCATTCATCGAATCACCCATTTGGTTGGAATTTAATATTTTTTAATTAAAAAATTATGGGAATAATAATTTTTTCTGCCACTTTTTTCCTGTAAAATCACAAAAATGTGACATCTGAATATCAAAAAATTTTGAATATAAAATTTTTAAACATAAAATTCTGATATTTTTGACTGCATTTTTAAATTATTAATACTTTTTTCAGTGCTTGGAATTGTTGCCACTGCTCATTTTCCAATTCACCTATCAATCGGAAATGATATTTTCGGCTTTCCATGTTGCCCCAACTGAATATTCTCCACCAATTGTTGGCAGTTGGTTTGCCATTTCCCTTTTCGTTTGGCCCGCATTTGAACTATATTCGGGCATTTTAACATTGCGTAGAGTATTTCTGGAAGATCATGCCAGGGCCAAAAGTGCAATCCAACTGGGCTATGGCAAAGAATATCGCGCCGGATTGGTCAAATTTTGGACGGAAATTGGCATTGAATTGGGAGATTGGCTGTATCGTCTTTTACAAAGAGGCCAATGGGAGAGGATGCCAACAGATTTGGATGAATTGAACAAAATGCTGGCGGCAAAGGAAGAATTGTAATCAGCTCATCAGAAAACAGAGGAAAATTACAGAATTTTTTTACTTTGATTTTTTGGAATTCTTTTCTTTTAAATTTTCTTTATAATCTTTAAAATTTTTTCCTACCTCAAATTTTTTTTTAAATACTTAGAATATTCATCAGTTAAATTCAGAAAATGTGAGCATATTTTTAATTTTTTAATTTCGATAAATTTTTTAAAAATTAATTGAATTTTGTTTGGATGGGCAACACGGCGAAAATTATTCTTGAATGAAGGAAGAATGAAATAATTGGCGATAAAATACGCACGTTTCTATCTCCAAAATATACAAGAGGGAATAGTCCTCATTCATTCAGCCTTCTTGAACTTATTGAAATTAAGGCTAACTACTCTGCCGTTGAAAACCTAAAACCCATTTGATGAGATGGAAAGAAAGAAGACAGCTTTATAGCGGGAATATTGGCAGAGAAAAAGCCGCTTCACTTCCTATCCATATTCACACACAAATATTTCTTGAGGATATTCTATTGGGCCACAGCCACAAGCCAGTTGCTGCTGGTGCCTAAGGGGAAAATCGATGTCATTGGCAAATGGCAACATTTGTTTGAAGCTGTAAATGCTAAATTTCTTCTAGCAAAAAATATATTAATATTTGAAAGATCTCTTTTTATTAAATTATTAGTTATTTTTCGTATATTTTATAAAATTTTTTTTATTACCCTGGGTAAAAATTCCATCCATATCTCTTGCTCTGCTACAAAAACACCGTCTCGCAAATCCATATCCACCCATGATGACCCAATAATTTATATTTAATAAAGTAAAACAATTAATTATAAATCAGTAGAAAAATATATTTAAAAAATGAATATTCCGGTTAATATGGATGCCATTTGGACAATTCGATGGGCCATTTTTACATTCGTAACCGGCTGCTATGCTGTAATTTTGTATGCTAATTTGCGTCAATATTTCCTTTACAAACGGACCAAGGAGATTCCAACTAAGGTAATTTAGTCGTAAAATAATCAAAAATATTCAAAAAATTGTTATTAGTATGCCGAATTACAATCAAATGATGAATACAAAAAGAAACGACTGAATGAGATGGAAATGCTTCGATTAAGTATGCTAGATTGGACAATCAATTGGCTTTGGATTATTGTAATTTATTTATTTTTTATTTAAAATTATTATTTTAATACTTTTAATTAATTTTATTATCTAAGAGTAGAAAAATGCTTTAATCAAAATATTCCTTTTTATTATTACTTATTTTATTTCTTTACTCATTAATCTATGGGCTTTATGCGATCAATTCTCATAAAAAATTGAAAATTGTCTGTTTCAAAAATATTTTTAATGTAAAAAGCTGGAATAGTAAGATAGAAAAGTCTTGGCATGAATGTCTGAAAGAAGGATATTATGGTATTCCGGAAGACCTAAACAAAACAGAACATTTTCCTTAAGGTCAAACAAACAAAAAAATAGAACATTTTCCGCGGAATACCATATTCCTTTTTTTTATTAAATAAAGTAAATTCATTATCTCTCTCTTTATTATATAATTTGCACTACAATAATATCAATTAATTTTGGCTATTTATTTTACAGCCTTTTCTATTCTTCGGCCTACTTCCCATTTTATGGAATAGTGCAAAGAATTTGTGCCATTTTTTCTCAATCGAAAATGAGGTAAAATATAATTAGAAAGACAAAATTAAAATTGCATTTTTTCAGTATTTTTATTCCATAATGTTCACTTGGATTCTGTACACTCTTTCATTAATATCAAAACTTATAAATGCAATTATCAATGAAATTATTGAAAGAAAACAAAAAGACAAAAATTCAAATGAAGGAATTGAGAATGAGGATTTGGAGGAAAAGGAGGTCAATTTTAATTAAAACTTAATTTTTTAAACCATTTTTGAATTAATTAAATAATTTTCGGATTATTTATATTTTTATCTATTATAAATATTGCCTTATTTTCCCCATTCCTTTCAGCCAAAATGTTTTTCTGCACTAAAATATTTGATCAAACAATTTTTGATCTACACAGTTTTCATTCCATTTGGCGTTTCAGCAAGTTTGGTGGCTGTCCGATTTTTTGGACCAAACAATTTATGGCTGGTTGCATTCATTGCGCTGAATATTGGCATATTTGTTGGTTTTTTGTGCTATAAATTTAATGAAAAATATTTATATTACCCAAAAAATGCATTTTTCTACTTTTTTAGGTATTAATTTTTTTCATGGATTATTTGGCCCAATACATTTTACCAAAACGATATGCCCAACTTCCTTTGCATGAATGCGAATTGAAAAAGAATATTGAGAAAATTTGCGCAGAAGCAAATGTGAAAATATCCGGCATTTTCCTCTCAAAGGAAGGTTAATAAAAAAAGATGGAAAAATTCTGAATTTAATGGTCAAAAATTAATTTACATAGCGTCTGGATTAATTTCGTTTGGAGGCCATTATTCCAAATGCAAAAAAGTTATTCTGGGTGAAATTTATTTGGAAGTTGGATTTGTGAAGAAAATTTATGAATTCAATGGGAAAAAATATGAAGAAAATGAAATTGATGGGATGATTGAAGGAAAGCGGAGGAAGCGGAAGGCCAAGGATACGGTTGCGCCACTATTGCCACAAAATGGCCAAGAAAATGGAGAAATGGTAAAACTGGTTTTAAAAGGAAAATATTAAGATACAATTTTTGCATCAAAAGTAGTTTTTGACTTCTAATAAATCAGAAACCGGTTTTAGACTCTACAAATCTTATACCAATTTGTATATCTCATCGAGTAGCATCGAATGGTATATAAAATGTTAGGTTTGCACTCAATTAAAGTGTTTAAAACCAAAAATTTGAAGGAAAATTTATATATATAGGTACTTATGAACTTTGTGTCCTCTTTTTTGTTGAGATGGGAAAAAGTGAAGTGCCTGCCACTTATGATTGATTCATCAGGGTTAGGGCTAGGGTAATTAGGTTTAACCTGGATGATATCCTATCCCTGATGATCCCTCCCTAACCTTAATCCTGATGAACCAAAGAGGGGGCCTTTTACTTTTCCCAAGTTGACCAAAAAGGAGAACACAAAATAATTACCTATTATTTATGTTTTTATGTTTAGGGGATGAAGAATAATTTTTCGACATATTTTTTTCTACTCTCACCGTTCAAAAAAATTTATTTTAAGGATTTATTCTTCGCTCCGTCAAAATTCCATTTGGTGGTGAAATTTGTGAGCCAATCAAGTCGAATGTTAATTTGGAGGATTTGGTGGAACGTGTTCAGGACAAATTAGGGAATATGGATGTTGATTTGAAGGGAAAACCATTCACGGTGATCATCAATGGCGTTCAGAAAGGTGGAACATCATCGATATCATCATCTTTGCCGAATGCCAACAAAATTGTGGAAACTAACAAAAACAATGCCAAAAAGTTTGATGCCGCGAAGATCGAGGCCAAAATTGAAGAATTAGAATTGGGGGTATAAAAATTGCTTTTAATATTAAATGGGAATGGGAAGTGAATATTTGACAGAAAATATTAACCCAAATATATAGAATTTTTCAATATATTCTTTAAAATGTTGATTTGACAATTTAATTTTTGGCTTAACCTATTCTAAAACATAAATTTTAAACTAATAAATTTAATATAAATTTAAAAATTTAGGATTTGCCTGACGCCGAAATAATTGAAGAAGCCTTTGAGCAAAATGTGAAATTTCGTTTGGTCAAATACATTGGACATTTCAATATGGTGGATCCGATGAATGAGATTGCAAATGGGGGCAAATCTGAGGAAATAGATCGTGATTTTGTAAATATCATGAGAGGAATTGCGCCAAAAATATATCGTAAATGTTTCCGAGAATGTTTGGAGAAAATGATGTCACATGGCGAAAAGCATGGAATAAAGCCGAATCGAATTGGTTTGTATTCAATTTTTTCCGTTTATTTATATTTTATTTAAATTTTATATTTTTAGGCTTCATTGTTTGCTCTCCAGAAATTATTCCTTCTGGCGAAATTTGTGAACCGATTAAACCAAATGCAAATTTTGATGAACTGATCAATCGCGTTGAACAGAAATTGGTCAATTTGGATGTGACCTTTGAAATGCTGCCATTTGTGGTTACTGTCACTGGGACTGAAATTTGATTGTCGTGTCGAGAAGACGAAATGTGAAGGAATCTGTAAAACTGAAAAGCAAAAGAATGCTTTTCAATAAATGACAACTTTTTTAATTACTTATGCTAATAACCATAACCATCCATTACAATTTTCATAACATTCATTTGATAAAATAAATTGCTGGAGAGCTGGAGAGGTATTCGCATTTGATTTGAATGGAAAATGGATAGAGTAGAGAATTTTCGACAAATTTGAATGCATTTCTCATTATTTTGATCGCATTTATAATTGTATATCTCAGTCAAAATATGAAAATTCATAATTTTTATTTCGTCTTTTTGTAAATTTTTTTGTAATATTTTTTAAAAATTTAATTAGATTTTACAAATTTAATTTCAATCTTTTTTACCATTAAAAGGAATAGAATTTGA
Organism: Pratylenchus scribneri; assembly: GCA_030063045.1. Taxonomy (NCBI): domain Eukaryota; kingdom Metazoa; phylum Nematoda; class Chromadorea; order Rhabditida; family Pratylenchidae; genus Pratylenchus; species Pratylenchus scribneri. The sequence goes on from JAQSEB010000042.1 coordinate 1,128,259, forward strand.
ATATTAATGAAATATTTTTCCTATTTTAAATAAATAAAAAACAGGGGAAATTATAGGGCGCTCAATCTTTTTTCCACAAAAATAAACCTAATAATCATAATCAATAATTTTTCACAGACAATAAAATAGTGAATGGTAATTAAATTTTATCTAATATATAAAAAAGACTATTTGACAATTTTTAACAAAATAAAAATTAATATAAAACAATAAGTGATAAAAATAATGAGAATCATCAATCAACAAAATAAAAAACCCCTCCTCTCAATGAAAAACTTTCTGATTGAAGGCAAAATTGAATCAGATGAGAATGGATGAATTTGTATTGAAGGTCGAATCCACGAAGGAAATACTTGACGATTCATTTCGGCATAGCGAGAATCAGCCAATATTACGGTGCCAAAATCCTGAAATTTTCAGTTAATAATAAAATTAAATTTGATTGTTGATTTCCTCACATCTTTGTGCCGAATTACTCGTCCAAGTGCCTGATTCACGGATCGAATTGCCTCATTTTCGTACCATTCATTCGGATTCCTTTTGTGGATGGCATATCTTTTTAAATATTCCTTCTTCAGCAGAATCTTGGGTTCGTAAATTGGTGCAAATGGGATGCTAACAACGACCACAGTGCGACAATGGCTGTCGGGAAAATCGATGCCTTCACTCAACTGAAATAAAAAAAAATGAAAAACTTGCTAAATAAATTTTATTTTATTTATGTAAATTTTTGATACATTAAAATTGCAAATTTCATTTCAATAAATTCCTTGCCTTTCCTCTGCAAACAGCAAATAAAATTGCGCCTCCGGCTCGAATGGCGGTATCGAAATCACGCAATAGATTTGGAATTTCGGTATTGTTCTTTGTCTCACAAAATATTTGCTTCTGTCTGTCTAATTTTGCCCACATTTTTGTACTCTTCCAATGTGAAATGAAATTGTCCATTTGTGCATAGGAAGGAAAGAAGACCAACATTCCGCGAGGTGTTATTCCCATCAATTTCAGCACCAATTCGCCAACTGCTTCTTTGTAATTGTCAGCATTTCTTAATAAAAAATATATTAATTAATTGATTTAGAATGGTTTGAATTTTTAATGGATTATTTTAATATGGGTAAAGAATAAAAATAAAATTATATTTTCTGATTGTTAAAAAGTAAATGACCAATTTTTGAAAATTCTTATTTTTATATTTTTAATCAATAAAAATTCTGTTACCTGTTTTCATATGTTCCCAGCAGTGGAACATTGTTTGGGTCTGGTCCTTTTTTGATAATTCCAACTATCAAATTTTCTTGCCGGGCACAATGTCCTGATTCGAAAATTTCGCCAAAATGAATGCCCACTGTGTTCTTGAATGTGTCCAATGGGGCCAGTGTGCTCGATGAGAGAAGAATTGATCGAGTCCCCCGCAATTCCAAATAGCGCATGGCTACAGCTGCATTGAAGCACCTGTTTTTTAATTGAAGATGATTGTGTTTTTATTCCCAAACATTTCTTTTTGTTTTTTCCCAAAATCTTTGATTTTCGTATTTCAGAAATTTTTTATTTCTAATATTTTGTTCTTTTAAAATATTATGTTTTTTACTTTCCCATAAATTTTGTGTATTTTTTTTCTGTAAGCATTTTTATATTTTTTTTCAGAAGCATTATGTATTTTCTTTTTCAAAACATTTGCGTTTTCTCAAACATTTGTGTTTTATCAAACAATTGTTTTCCTAAACTTTGTGTTTTTCTGTTTCCTCAAACATTTGTGTTTTCCCTAACATTTGTGTTTCCCAAACATCTGTGTTTTCTCAAACATTTTTGTTTTCCTAAACATTTGTGTTTTCTCAAACATTTGTGTTTCCCCAAACATTTGTGTTTTCCCAAACATTTGTGTTTTATCAAACATTTTTGTTTTCCTAAACATTTGTGTTTTCTCAAACATTTGTGTTTTCCCAAACATTTGTGTTTTATCAAACATTTGTGTTTTCCCAAACATTTGTGTTTTATCAAGCAATTTTTTTCCTAAACATTTGTGTTTTCCTATACATTTTTGTTTTCTCAAACATTTGTGTTTTATCAAACATTTTTTTCCCAAACATTTGTGTTTTTCTAAACATTTTTGTTTTCTCAAACAATTGTATTTTCCCAAACATTTGTGTTTTCTCAAACATTTTTCTTTTCCCAAACATTTGTGTTTTATCAAACAATGTGTTTTCCCAAACATTTTGTGTTTCCAAAACATCGGTGTTTTCCGTTTTCCCAAACATTTTTTTATATTTTAAAAATTCTTCAAAACTGTAAATATTCTATAAATTTTTATTCTCCTCCAGAACATTTCAATTCTTAAAATTAACATAAAAAAGCTGCTTACCAATAATGCAATTCCGTCGCTCCTCCTCTTTTGTCGATGAAAAGTAGAAAATGAACGGAGGCATCTTCTTCGGTGGCGTTCTTATTGTTAGATGGAGATCGATGACCATCGGTTGATGCATCGATGAAAACGCACGAAATCAAGGTGGAAAATTCGATGAGTGATGTGCCTCGAATTGCCCAAATTCCTTTGTTTTTATCAGCTGCAAATACAAGAAAATTTATTATTCAAATTAAATATTTAGTTTTTTTTTACCATTTTTGGCTAAAAATAGCCCAATTCGATCGATAATTTTGCGGATTTGGTCACGTTGATTTCGATGGATTTGGGCGGACCGCAACAATTCGATCATTTTAGAGCCAGGAAAATATTTTCCATGCAATCCTGGTAAAGTTTCCCCACCATCCTGATCAAGGGCATCAATTTGCTCTTCGAATGATTGTAGCATTTCTAAAAAATATATTTTATTTTTTGATGGAGCGAAGAACTATTGAAAAATTTTGCTCAATTGTATGGGTTGTATAGATTTATTTAAAAAAATAACCAACCAAGTAAATTTGAAACTTCCTCCTTGTTAAACATTTTTTCCTCATTGCCAACTTCTTTCTTTTCATCGCTGAATTCCACAAAATTTTCGCCATCCTCGTCCTAAATAAATTCATTTTTTCTCATCTAAACTTGAATTAATGAACCATTTCCATTTGTTGGCACAATTCTTCCTCCTCTTCCTTTTTCTTGATCATTTCCAGCACATATTTCGCTTCCTTAATGGCTTCGGCCAGTCTTCTAGTAGAGAAATCCATTGAAATTGCTTCTTCCGCTTCTTTTTCAATATTATGCCCTTCATCAAAGATCAAAATTGAACCTTTGACCTGAAATTTTTTAAAATATTGGCATGATTATTTGATTGATTGGCAGCAAAAATGTCCCATTATTACCTTCGGCCTAAAATTATAAATTAAGATAATGGCGGTCTACCCTTGAATAACATACAAGTCGTGAAGTTTAGGATCCAGCAAATAGTTGTATGGCAACAAAATCAAATCGGCTCGTTCAAACATTTGGCGTGCTCGATAGAAGGGACAATGGCTATAATTATAAAAATAAATTAACTGAAAAATTAAATGAAAATTACTTTAAATTTGTGGCAATTCCCTTCAAATCCTCAATATCCATTGCTTGTCCATTGGCCTTTTCGGTAATAGTGTCGTTCGTTCCCCCCTTTTTTTCCAAAAAAAATTTTTTAATTTTATTTTTCCCTAAAAACATGTATTAGTAGTCATTTGTATAGGGAGTGTCAAAAGGGAGCTAAGGGATCAATGATCAAAAAAGATCTAACTAAAAGATCTAAACAAATATCCATTGACTATATCTCAAAATCTCTAAGAAATCTCTCCCCAAATCTAATGGTTGGCTGAAGCCAACATATAGTCCTTTCTAACTTCCATAAATGGTCATTTTAATAATTTTTATTAAATTTTTAATATTCCAAAAAATCAATTTTCCTTTAATCATCCCTCCATTCATCCTCATCCTCAACGGCTCTCCCCTTCCCTTCCTATCCACTTCCTCCTATCCAATCAATTATTTCGTAATCATCCCTCCCCACCCTATTCTTCTCCCATCCTCCCCAAAAAGATCTAACTAAAAGATCTAAACAAATATCCATTGACTATATCTCAAAATCTCTAAGAAATCTCTCCCCAAATCTAAGTGTTGACTAAAGCCAACATCTAAGGCCTACTTTTTAATTCCTTATATGGATTTTAATATTTTTTAATAAAATTTTAATTTTCCAAAAAAATCAATTTTCCCTTAATCATCCCTCCATTCATCCCCAGTCTCCCCATCCTCATCGGCTCTCCCCTTCCCCTCCTATCCACTTCCTCCTCTTCAATCAATTATTTCGAAATCATGCCTCCCCACCCCATTCTTCTCCCTTCCTCCCCACAAAAAAAAACAAAAAGGAAACTGGGACCATCTTAATTTTATTTCATAATTTTCCTTATCAAAAATTTCGTTCATTAAAAATCTTCCCTCTTCCCAATTTACATAATTTCGTTACCCCTTCCCAAAATTTATTAACTTAATTTTTCAGCCAAAAATCAAATTTATTTTTTTTTAAAAAAGTCCTCGAGGAAAATGTATGGAAAGAAGAGACGCCAAAAGGGTCAAAATGAATATTACTTTATTTGGTGATCATTTTTTGTTGACCATTTTTGTTGAATTTGATTTTCCTATTTAATCAATATTTGATTTTTTATATTATTTTATTCATTTATATTTTTATTCAATAAAAACATTTTTCATTATTTTTTATGGGAAGCATACCGGAAGGCATTTCTATTACACCCCCTTGGATAGTTCGGGAGTATATAAGTAGACAGAAATTCATCATTTGTCATTCGAAAAAAATGTCAGAATTCAAACTAGAAATTCTTCCATCTGAATTGAAAATCTCCAGTTCCAGATTGGACTCCCCTTCCACGTTCCCCTTTGAACATAAACCAAAGTCGAAGATTTTTTACATTGACTTTTTGTTGATAAAGGAGGGAATATCCCTGTACTGTAACCGATTGAGGGGTACAAATTTTATCCAATTTGTCCGTACATATGATCTGCCCCAAAAGTGCATCTTTCGATTGGTCAATGGGGAGCAGGATTATACGATAACTATAAACTCGGAAACTCCCACCCGTTACTTTTTAAAATTGAAGAGGGACGCCAAAGGAATAATCCAAAAGATTGATGGAAAGCTGCTCCCTATCAAGGAACGAAAAGCGACAACGGATAAGAAGAACCAGAGGCTCCACACAATGATCAAAACAGTACTGGCTTTTTTAGACTTAATCGTAGACGACAAACAGGCCGTTGAACATTTCAAGGATAATTTCAAAAATCAAGGTGGCCCCGAATTTGAACAGTTTTTGGATCTCCTTTCAATGGGAACGTCATTTATCAGTCAAGAGCAAAGGGAACTATACGAAAAAAACTAGGAAGCGGTGCAACAACGGGGAGTAGCGAATGAATCCATTAAAGCTCTTTTGGAAACGATTTCGGCAGTGGCAACCTTCATCGAATTTTTGATTCCATCCCCAGAGAAGCCAATGAGTCCGATAAAAGAAGAAAAAGAACCAAAGATTGAACCAACGGAAGAGGAAACCATGATCGAACCGTCGGCGGATATTTAAATGATCGATAGTGATATTCTTTTAATCATAATGGAAATTTCCACATTCTCAGATAAAGATTTAAAATTTAAATCCCCATTTGGTATGATAATATCAGGGCCTAGTTCTTCGGGAAAAAGTACCCTTCTCCTGAGATTTATTGCCGAAGCCCATTCCCTAATTACTCCCCCACCCAAATCCATGCTATATTGTTTTGGAGAAATGAGCACCATTATACCGGATCTCCAAAAAATTGGCATTCCCGTTTATAGCGGGGTACCTCCCGAAGAATTGATTAAACGCCAAGAGAAGCCACTACTTCTAATCCTGGATGATTTATTATTGAGTATATCAGAGGATTATTTGTCAAAACTATTTACCGCCAAGAGTCATCATCAGAATTTCGCCGTTGTCTTTGTAACCCAAAATTTGTTTGAGAAAAAGATTAAAGTAGCCCGACAAAATGCTCAATACTTAATCCTAATGAGATCCCCAAATTCTGCATTGTCCATAAGGAACATTGGAGTCCAACTATTTCCACGTCAATTGGATTTCTTCTTGGATGCCTACAAACAAGCAACTAATGAACCCTATGGCTATTTGGTTGTCGATATGCATGCCGCATCGGATCCCCTTCTTCGACTACGGACAAATCTATTTAAAGATGATGAGCTACCATCCATCTTCATACCAAAAAATGTCTAATATACCCGAATATATTATTGAGAATAAAAAATTTTTACAACTATTAGCAAAAACAAAATCGGAAAAGAAGCTACGTAAACAATTAAAAAATGCCTCCTCCCCACAATTGCTTGCATTGATCGAATTTTGTTTGAACATTTTAACCAACCGATTTTCATTGACTACTCGCCAGAAGAAACGAATGTCCCCATATGCTGATTATATCCGTAAAATGAGTAGACTGAAAACGGAAAAGGGTGCAAGAAGATTTATTGTCCAAAAGGGTACCGGTGCAGGACCTGCCTTCTTTACGGCATTGCTTACTCCCCTACTAATCGAAATTGCCAAGGCGGCTATAAAAAGAGATGAATGAGAGATAATTTCACATATACTATTGTATTTTTCCAATGGCAAATAAATTGATTATTATTCCGGAACAAATTTATCGTGGTCTTACATCGGTCCGTGATACGGGCGATGATAGTTTAGACTATACACGAAGACAAATTGAAAAGATTAAGAATGAGAAAATCGATCCATCCAGAAAAAATGTAAAATATAACCAAGAATTAAGAAGATATTTATCAATTAAAAATGAAAAGGAGAATAAGCCAATCAGAGTAGAGGTAACCAAAGGAGTCAAAATGGTGATGAAAAAAGGGGATGAGGAAGAAGAGGAAATAATTCCACCGGATGAGCCGGATACGTTACCAGCAAAGAAAAGTAGACCCGAAATGTCCAGAAAACCAAATAGACCTAATCTAACCCGAGCCAAATTGATTAGTCCAGATAAGAAGAGAGGACCAGGTAGAGCCCGGAGTCCGCCAATACCTGCTGAACCGATTGAGCCACCCGCTCTCCCCCCAAATCCGGATGAAATTTTTGTACCAGGATTGGATGAGGATCGGCCGTCTACATCTATAGTAACCCAGCCCCCTACACTAGCCCAGCCCCCTTCAATTGAAATGCCATCCTTTCCTCCAAAAATATGGGGCGGACCATTTCGATCAAAAGGTGCTTCCAACCTGCGTTCGCCAGCAGCAGGCCGGAATAAGCGAATACAGAAGAAGCCTTATCCAAAGAAAAAACCAAAGGCAATTGCAGAAGATGATGAGCCCCAGTCACGTCCTATAATCGAAGAATTGGTAGACGACTCGACACTTCCAGAAATAATGCCTCCCCAATCAAAATTGGCAATCGCTCCCCAACCCGAACGACCAATGGAATTGGATTTCCCACTAGTCGATCGACCCAACTATCGTAAGAAAGGATATGATCCGGACCTATTGGAATTTTTGACACCCGGAGTGAGATATGAAAGATTGAAAAGAAGAGCAACGGATGTTGACGAATACCCGGGGAGTAAGAAAGCCAGATTCCAAGATCCAATATTGGCTTTACCAACCCCACCACCAAGGAGAGGACCAAAGAGAAAGCTATTGGATGTGCCCGAATCGAACAAGAAACAAAAATTCGCCCTACCATCCAGTGTCAAAAAGGCGATCAAAGGCAAAAGGCGACATTCCAATTTGCGTTCACCAGCAGCAAATAGGAAGAAGGCAATCAAAGGAAAACCTCCAATAAAAGCCATCCTAGACAAATTCCCGATAAGTGCAATCGAAGACAAACCCGGATTAAAGGCGATTGAAGACAAACCCGGATTAAAGGCGATCGAAGGTAAACCACCATTATTGGCGATAATGCCACCACCAAGAAAGGGAACGAAAAGAAAACAAGCAGATGAAGAGTCTACGGTAACAAAGAAGATAAAATGGGCGGAGAGAGAGCCAACCAGAATCGATACATTGAAATGGGCAAAGAGAAAACCTACAAAATTCGATACAAAGAAATGGGCCAGTCGAAAACCTACACTTAGAGAATTGTTGTAAAATGTTTATTTAAACTCGATAAATCTTATCATAATCTATTCTAATATGGAAGAAAAATTGTCCGAAATCTATAATGATCCCACAAATCCAGCCGGCTTTGCCGGTGTTCAACCCTTATTAGAGGCGGCCAAGAAAAAGGATGGAAATATTAATAAAAAAGATGTAGACCACTTTCTACAGGGTCACCGTACCTATACCCTACATCGTCCCCGTAGAGTACATTTCAAAAGGGCAAAGACCGTAGCCTCTGGGTATATGACTGATGTACAAGTAGATTTGGCTGACATGAAGTCCCTATCCCGTACTAATAAAGGTTACAAATACATTCTAGTGGGGATTGATGTCCTATCTAAACAAATTTTTGCTACCCCTGTAAAAACCAAAAAAGCCGATGATATGTTGGAAGCATTTAAAAAATTACTCGAGCAAATGCCCCAAAATCCATGGCGAATATATTCGGATCTGGGAACGGAATTTTGTAATGGAACATTGTCAAAATTCTTCGAAAGTGAACAAATACAAAAGTTGAAGGCCAGCTCCCCATACCAAAAAGCCTCGCTTGCTGAACGAGCCATACGGAACATGAAACAACGACTCTACAGATACATGGGACATAAATCAAAGGCTATATGGATAGATGTTTTACCACAAATTGTTGATGCCATAAATCATTCAAAGAGTCGAACCCATGGAATGAGGCCAGTGGATGTTACCCCCGAAAATGCCCAGCAAGTATGGGAAAAGTTGTATGGAGGAGAATACGATATATCGAAAAAGACGGTGCCAAAATTTAAGGAAGGCGATTTTGTACGAATGAGTCGAGGAAAAGGGAAATTCGAAAAGAGCTATACTCAAAATTGGGATGATGAAATACTCGAGATTGACGAGGTGAAGAGACAAGGAAAACCGATACAATACAAAGTCAAGGATGAAAAGGGAGAAAAATTCAAAGGTAATTTTTACGGTGAAGAACTGGCCAAAGTGAGGAAGGAAGCCGACACAGAATATAAGATCGAGAAGGTGTTAAGAAAGAAGACATTATCAGATGGAACAAAACAAATATTAGTTCGATTTAAAGGATATCCTAATGAAACATATTGGATTAATGAAATTAATATGGCTTGAATAAAAATGTTTACATAGACTCGACACTATATAAGTATTCGAAAATCGGGGATCCGCAAAGAAAATGTCAAACACAATAATTGTTCATTTACCTAGTAACTCACCGGATTATCCGGATAATCGTCCAAACAAATACCGTGTTCATTTAGGTCGTACACTTCATTTCCCTGGAGACTGGGTATGCGGTCTTCATAGTATTCTATATCCTTATACTTGGCCTACACTCGGAACCCTGGAAGACCAATATATTCGGATCCATTATGATGATGATCAAATTTTACAATTAGATGTGGAAAAAGGGTCTCATGCAAAGATTGAACAACTAGTCGATTTTCTAGAGGCTACGATTTCCGAAAATAAGAAAAAGATTATTAATATTCTTGAAAATTCTCCATCTCCATCCAAAAGACTAAAGAGGGATGTGAAGCAAAGTACGGGATCTGATTCCCCAAAAGAGTATCCTGAACCAGAAGGATATGTAACTCCACCTCCCACAGGAAGACAAAATACAGGATCTGATTCCCCAAAAGAAGATAATATTGAGCCAGAAGGATACGTAACTCCGCCTCCAGGAGGTAAACAAACTAAAAAAGAAGAAAAGGAAAAGGATGATTCTAAACCTCCTATAGCTACTCCATCTACGACTACGGTGGCAATCACACAACCTTCTACAACGATCACAACTACAACTGTGGCTCCATCCACTACCACGGCTACAACCAAAGCTAATAATACGACCACAACTCAAGGTCCCACTACAAACGTAGCCACAACGAAAGCTCCTACTATGACCACGACTCAGGCTCCCACTACAACCGTAGCCACAACGAAAGCTCCTACTACGACCACGACCACCACTCAGGCTCCCACTACAACCGTAGCCACAACGAAAGCTCCTACTACGGCCACGACCACCACTCAGGCTCCCACTACAACCGTAGCCACAACGAAAGCTCCTACTACGACCACGACCACTACTCAGGCTTCCACTACAACCGTAGCCACAACGAAAGCTACTACTACGGTCACGTCCACCATTCAGGCTCCCGCTACAACCGTAGCCACAACTAGAGCCAATACAACGACCACGACCAAAACTCAAGCTCCCACTACGACCAAAGCTAATAATACGACCACAACTAAAGCTCCCAGTACGACCGCGGCCACAACTAGAGCGAATACAACGACCACGGCCACAATTCAAGCTCCCACTACGACCGCGGCCACAACTAGAGCCAATACTACGACCATAATTACCACCCAGGCCCCAATAACGACCACAACTAAAGCAACAACTACGATCATGACTACTTCTCTGGCTCCTCAAATTCCCAAGCCAGCCGAGTTGCCGGAAGAGAAAAAACCGTCAACCGGAATTAACATAATTACAGAGGCATTTACGGGGTCTGGAGAAACGGAGGGGGAACAAACCCAAAAAGAAGAAACAAAACCCAAAGAGGAAAAATCTTCGACTGGGATTAATCGATTTAAAGAGGCATTTCAGGAGTCGGGAGAAAAGGAGAGGGAGCAAGTCCAAAAAGAAGAAACAAAACCTAAAGAGGAAAAATCTTCGACTGGGATCAATCGATTTACAGAGGCATTTAAGGGATCTGAAGAAAAAGAAGAGGATAAGGAAACCCAAAAGGAAGAATCAAAATCTAAAGAGGAAAAATCTTCGACTGGGATTAATCGATTTACAGAAGCATTTACGGGATCTAAAGAAAAAGAAGAGGATAAGAAAACCAAAAAAGAAGAAACAAAACCGAATGAGGAAAAATCTTCGACTGGGATTAATCGATTCACAGATGCATTCGCGGGCTCTAATAAAAAGGAAGAGGTATCCAAACAAGAACCGACGGTACCAACATCATGGGGAATTAATAGATTCAAAGAGGCATTTTCAATCAACACCTATGAGAGAGAATCCTCCCCGAAAGAGGAAACAGAAATACAGCCTATCATAACATATTCAGGGATAAATCGATTTAAGCAGGCATTTACAACCATTACTTCCCTTCCTGAAACCGAAGAAGAAGAAAAGGAAAAGAAACTAACAGGAATCGATAGGTTCGTAGATCCATTTAAATCAAAACCAGTAGAAGAAAAAGATGAACAAAAACCGGGCAAAATTGGAGGACTTGAATATTTCAAACGAAAAATGTTGGGAGAAAATGATAAGTTGCTCTCCGATCTGGTATCCGAAATTACGAGCCAACAAAAGGCTGATGAAATGGAGGCATATTTAGTCAAAACATTTGGCTCTATCCAACAATATGTGAATATCGATCGGATCAAAAAAGTGCTGGACTCTGTAGAATTTCATTATCATCCAAAGTTTGATCGATTCATAGTCTATTTGAAAGACCCAGGCATTAGTCATATCGAATTATCGGAACAACTCGCCTACATGCTCGGTTTCGAATCCCGATACAATATTCGTCATAACCAGATGGCCAAGTATACTGTTGATTTACTTGGAGGATTTTCCAGCTTTGCTGTCTATGCCAAAGGACTTACAGCAAACATGATCATTGGCAATTCTCTCAGTTCCCTTTTACGTGTGGTAAGTGTAAGCGGAGCAAAGCAGGGAGAATACAACGAGAAAATCTACGATTCACCTCTCTTCAGTCAAGTATTACCAAGAGAAGTTAGTGAAATTGAAGTGGAAATACAAACGATGGATAATAATAGATTGGTCCCATTTCAACATGGAAATGTTATGATTGTATTAATTTTTAAAAAAGTGATAAACTTTTAATTTTTTTCAATCCAATTTTTAATCCATAAAATCCCAATCCAAAAAATAGGGGTATAATTAAAAATGGGGTTCCTCCCCAATCAAAAAAATAGGGGCTAGGGCTAGGTACAAGGATGGGGACCCCCTCTTAAACCCCGATGGCTGTCTATAAAAGACCATAGAGGCCACCATAATCGAGTAAACCAAAAATGGTACACGAATTATTTGACACATCCGCAATTTATTATGATGATTATGATCTACAGTCGGGATCGGGATTGGGGGTAGGATTACCAGAATATTATCGTGGAGGATCAGTCTACCAGCGTGGATATGGTATTCAAACCGGAGCGGGCATTGGCGATATTTTCAAAGGACTATGGCGATTTTTTAGACCTCTACTACAACGAGTCGGAACGACTGTAGGTGAAGAGGCATTGAACACTGGTCAAAGGGTCCTGGAAAAGCTGAAAGAGGGTAAACCAATCAAAGAGGCCGTAATCACGGAAGGTAAACACGGAATTGATAACGTACTCGAGCAAGGTGGACTGCCTAAACAGTTTGGGACGGGGAGAAGACGGCCTCGCAGGTCTATAAAAAGGCAACGAGTCATCGAAACGCAATCAAATCCTCAGAATATTGTCCCATCGACAATTAACGAACCAATTGTGCATTCGAAAAAACGTCTTAGAGCCGATATATTCGGCTTATATTAATTAATAAATGACTTATTATAAAATTGATAAAGAATCTGTAAATTCTATAACCAGTGCTCTTGATTTATTCCAAATTCCCCCTACAAATGTGTCAGTTTCATCGGCCAAAGTATTTGAAATTTTGACCAGCAATCCGCTGAACGATCCCCCTTATCACTTTAAAATTCATTCGTCCGATAATTACATTGATCCTACAAAAATTTTCCTCTTTTCCGAATTTCGTATCTTAAAAATAGTTGAAGGAGTCGAAACAGTTTTGGCAGATACAGATAGAGTTGCCCCGATCCAACTCCTCGGAAACACATTTATCAAAGATTTACGTGTAAGGATACAAGGCCAAGATGTATTCACATCCAACTCCCTAATGGCCTACAAATCATATCTTACCCATGAATTATCCTATTCAACCGAGGCCAAAAAGTCCCATCTAACGGCGGCAGGCTACACCAACGACGAAGCCGATGAAAGCCTGGAAAAGGGCCCAGGTTTCGAAGACAGAATTAAACGATACAGTAAAAGTAAGAAGGTCCAATTGATGAGTAAATTGGATGCGGATATTTTCAATCAGCAGCTCTACCTGATCAGTCATTTGGGCATGGACATTACAATAACGCCAAACGATGGGAATTTCCTATTGATCAGTCAAACTCCGGGTGTACGATATAAATTGGAACTCCTCGATCTGAGACTTTATGTCAAAAAAGTCAGTCTTTTGGATGGTCTTGCTTTGGATATTTCAAGAAAATTGGACACTGGCAAGCCGGTACGATATCCCATCCGAAAATCAATGATGAAGTCCATGTTCATTAGTGCGGGTCGTTTTGAATTTAGTGCCAACCTATTTGAAGACCAAATACCCCGAAGGATCATATTGGGGCTAGTGAAAAATTCCAACTATGTCGGTGACGTGAGCAAAAGTCCATTCAACTTTCAGCATTATAATGTCCGAGAAATTAGCATTATCGCCAACGGTAGAGTGTACCCACAAACCCCGTTTATTTTGGACTATGATAACGGGAAATATGTTCGGGCCTTCCATGAGACACAAGAGGCCGTTGGCCTCGTAAACACATCCGGAGGAAACGGTATAAGCTATGAACGATTTGGAACAACCCACTGTATTTACGTCTTTAATCTAACCAACAGTGGGGATGACCAGGGAGGAATATTCGATCTACTAAGGAATGGATCTACAGCGGTCAGTATTAAATTCAACAAGGCGGTAGAAAACAATGGAATAATGTTAGTAGCATTTGCCGAAGTCGACTCAATTGTAATGATCGATAAATATAGACACGTTACAACTGACACTACCATTTGAAAAAATTGTATTTTTAAAAAATATGGATAAAATATTATTTCACTATTTTTTGTAAACTCTGGGGAGTGGGACTATATAAGTATAGGGAAATATGGGGAGTCATGTTAAAAAATAAAAAAATGTTTCAAACAATCATACTTATTCTTTTGATCTCCAGACCATTGACCCCTTTACTCTCCGATGAACCAGTCACTGGTAAACAATGGGATGAGTGGTTGATCCAGCAAGGACTGAGGACAACAATGACGACCCCAGATCAGGCATTAGAAAGTGAAAATCCTCTAATCAATGCTCCCGTCGTTTTGGGAAATAATCCTCTTTGTAGGGAGACACCCGACTCGGGGGATATATATGGGCATATAAGTTGCATTCTAACATATGCCCTATACATTTTGGTCATTGCTAGTATCGTAATCTATCTATGGAAGAAATGGAAAACGGCCCATGAAATACGACAAAGTGACAGTCCCATAAATCTGGATTTAATCGTTGACACATTAAAGACGAATGGATTCCCTCCAAATAACCAAAATACTCGAGGCAAATCCCGTAACCAATCGATGGTTTAAAGGATGTTTCCCGAGTGATATGTTATCAATACCCACCAATTTCCCAGCTTCCTTTGTCATCAACATGGACCCCATTCAAAAATCGGGGAGCCACTGGGTTGCCGTATTCGCCCCCAACGAGAATGAGGTCTGGTATTTTGATAGTCTAAAGAAAGATGTGCCGCTCCCCATTGATAAATTTCTAAAATCATTTCCCCAATTTAAGACAAACAAGTACCCTTATCAATCTATCTTTGTCCCAAGTTGTGGCCTTCATGCCATTGTATTTATCTATTACATGTCCCTAGGTTACACATTTGATCGATATATAAATTTATTAAATTCAATGTCAAATACTGATTTATTTGTAAAAACCATTGTGAATAAATTAATATAAAGACAAACATTTGCTAAACGGTAATGATTAGAAGATACAAATTGCTAAATGGTAAGGTTTAGAAGATGTACTTTTAAGGGGTAAATGAACGTCATTAAGGATTGGAAGATACATTTTTGTAAACGACAAGCTTTGGAAGATGCGATTTCAAAATTGGTACTTCCAAAGATGTAATTTGGAAAACGTTAAGGTTTAGAAGATTTACTTTTAAGGGGGAAATGAGCATAGTTAAGGAATAGAAGATACAATTTGATAATTTAGAGACATTTTTGGTTATTTACCCTATTTTTAGGGGTATGCTTAAGCATGTGGGCGTATATTTTTGGGGTGTATGTGTATTTTGGAGGTGTACATGTGCACGTTCTAATCCATGTCCGAGTCTGATATTTCATCATCGGTATCATTGTCATCGTTGTCGTCTCCAATTTCGTCAAAGTAAACGGGACCATCCTCATGGATAAGGCCACATTTATTGCATTTAAATTGATCGCTGTATCGACGTAATTTCCTGCCAATGAGACCACCAATATTGCATTCTTCCCAACCTTGATCATCCCTGCTGGTATTATCGTCGTCGCTTGTCATCTCTTGGCTAAACGGGAAACGGGTCAGCTCATCATCTTCTGGTATGTATTCTGTCCAGCCTTCATGCTCTTCGCAACTGGTAAAGAAGGGGATACCGTCATGAAATTCACCGCATGCATCACATGGGTCCCTGAAGTTCAATGGTTCCTTCTCATGGACATGATTACAGTCTGGGGTTAATTTCTTATCAATAGACCTTTCCTTGAACATGTTCCCCAGGAAGCCAGTCAAATCATGTACTTCTGGTTCATCGAGTTTCAAAAGTTCCAATGGGTAGAATCGATCTTCGCCACGTGGAACCAATTCCACCACACATGGGAGATAGGGGAACTGGAGGCGAATACGGTGCCTGGAGTAATAATGCTGGGCAATGGTACAGTTGAATGTACGCGATAGACGACCGTATGCCATGGTTTGGTCAGCTCCCCTATGGGTGAGACCATCAAAGCTAAAGGTTTTTTCAAAATGTAATTTATCCAGGTAAATGGTCTTTACAATTCGTCCATGGAGCGCTTCCAAGACTTGGGCACGAAATTGAGGGTGGAATAATCGGTCCCTAAGTTGCTGTCGAGAACAGCCCAAAATGCGAGCGCATTCGTCAACGAGTGAAGTGAGCATTTTTTTTCGAGAATGATTTTGTGATAGGATGAAATGATAAAAATTTATTGTTTATATAGATTTTTCCAATTAGATCTTAATTAGAATTAATGGGCGTGTCCAGGATTTGATAACTAGATGACGTCATTCTCAAATGACATCATTTGTATTTCGAAATATTCATTGGCCTTGGATTTCGAAATCTTGATTTCGAAATTGACGATGGGATCGATTCCCGATCTATTTGCCAAATCATTTGAAAAACAAACTCGAAAAAACAATGATTCCGATTCCTTCTCTCCGCGATGTCCGTCTTTCCACAGACCAAAATGTTCTTTTTGAGCATCTCTCTTGGGTTATTGAAGAGTATCTGGACTTTACAGTCCCAGAAAACTGTTCCGTCTTTTACTCGGGCAATAATAAGGTACATGCCGAAAAGTTTGCCAACTCCACAGGTAAATTCATTGTCCAACATACACCTGGGGGCATGTACCTGGACAAATTGGATTTGTTCAACCAAAATATCACCTATGCTCGCTCCCCATTGAAATGGTACAAAGCCGTGGAAATTTGGGACATGGCATCTGCCCAATTCGCCAAGTAGGCAAAGGGAAAGATCTTCACCTTTATCCAATCGATACCGCCCATACAGGATGGCCAACTCCGTACATGGTATCGGATTGAGCTCCCCATTCTACTCTACCAAAATACTGTTTCGGGGATCAACTTTATGAATAACGACGGAGGACTGAATGCAGTCTACTCCAAATTGCCGGCGATCGAATATCTATTTGAAGAATTGGAAGTTTAAGATTTTTCCCTCCCCAATCCCCATTCCCAAATATGAACAATTATTTTTACATTTTTATTTCGATTAATAAAATTTAAATAAATTGTATCAATTTAAATAAAATGGATAAAAATTGATAATTTTGTATCGATTAAATTTTCTTTCCTCTATTTTCTTTCCTCTATTTCGATGAAATGGGACCCTTGTATGGATGAGTCAGCAAGGTTGTGGCATTGATATTGGCATAGACACAATTTCGGCAAAGCTCGAATTTGATGATCCATTTGTCCCCTTGCTCTGTGATCTTGTCCTTTGAATGGTACAACTTTTGCTGGCACTCACTGCACAAGTGATAAATTAGGATATTTTTTCCCTTGAACAATTTCCAAGTGGAAATTGGTTTGGTAAAGGTTGGGGGATCCGAAAGGAGTTCGTCAGCAGCCGACCGGATATCGGATTTGGAAGAAGTTTCAATTTTTTGAGTGTTTTCCATTTCTTGAAAAATGTTCAAAATGATGAAAAATGAATAAAATCCCTCTTTATATACTCTTTTTTAGACCCCTCATTAATCATATGACGTCATAACTGGATTTCGAAATAATAATTTATTCAAAAATATTTTAAAAAATACAATATAAAAGCGATAAATTGGAAAGGTTACAATAAAAATGGGGAGTGAGTAAATTAGTCCGAATTGTATCCAAAATCATGAATGGTAAGGGTTTGGGGATCGATGATCCCCTTTCCCACATATGGACGATAAATTTTGATCATTTCTTGGGATAGGACATGTCCTTCTACAATAGAGGGGCGGAGAAAATGGGGATAAATGATATTGATCGTTTCAATCTCTCCCGTTCTTCCATATTTCAAAACCATCTTCTTGAATTTCTCGTAATGGAGTCCGTCCCGGTGTTCGGCATCGTACGTGATTGTAATTCCTCGAATCTTGAGCACATATTCAAAGGGGGCATTCGGGTCGTCCTTTCGCCGAAGTTTCAGGCCATACTGTTTGGCTCCCCCAAAAACGCATTCGACAATCTCATGGTCGGGGCATTCATCTGTAAAATCCCCAATATGGGGACCCAACTCCAAAGGACAGTCATTTTCCGGCGCCGCAAAGATTAAACTGTCCGTATCGACATACAAAAGTGTGCAACCTGGGGAGCGGACCACTTTTTGCATGTACTTGAGGAGGGTGAGCCTGGCACAACTGGTCGTCCAGGCGGAAATGGTCACATTCGAAGTATTGTGTTCCTGGACAAAATCCTCCTTCATTGTGTAATTGATGAGCAGGACTCCCGGTGCAATTTCATGGGGAGGCAACATGTTAATGTCCCTTCGATCCAAAAGATCCCCATATTCGGATGGTTGCTCGGTAATGACCGTTTTGACCATCTCCCTATTCTTTAGACTGAAGCGCCCCCATAGCGAATTGAGGCACAACTTGACCAATGCCCTACGGCCCTTGTTGGTCTTCATCTTTTCGGGATCAATGACTACCCCAAATTTTTCCTCACATGCTTTTATGAACTTGATTTGGGCTTCCTTATCATTTGCCATCCTCTTTTCGAACCCAGATGAATGAATCTTTTCCCTCATAAACTCACGGATGTATCCACGAAACAGGTCCTTTGACACTTTTTTTGGATCACTGCCATAGTCCAGCACTCTGATCAGCTCAGTGACCCGATATCCCTCTTTTAGGGCACCATTCAGTTCGATGGATGTACAGCTGGATGTCCAACTGCGCTCAATGTCCGTGTGTTTGCATTGATAATTGCCGATCACGCCTCCGGTGGGATGTTCTTTGGCACATTTGGCACAAAGGGGGAATAGCAATCGGGGATCACCATCGATTTTCATGGGAAGCACTGGGACATCACAATGACGGGGTGGTACAACTCGAACCTTCATCAGTGCCACCTTGAATGGATTATGTTCTGGTCTCGTCCAATTTACTTGCTCGTTAATAATTTTCACATCAGGATGGTCTACAGGATAGCCGATAAAATCATCATCCAACATCATATTGACCCATGGGTACAGTGAGGTGACATCATAGTAAAAAATCTTCTCCCCAGGCTTTACCTCATAGTGAAGGCGTGTTGGTCCTGTGCGGCCGCCGTAGAAACAGTCCCTGATATTAATGGGTCCATAATCTGGATATTCAGCAAACCTTCTCTTCATTTCCGGATTCTGCCTAAGCATTTCTCGAATCTCACATTCCCATATAATCTTGAGATTAGGCACAAGTGATCGAATTTCTTCAGTTCTTCGCCTATCTGCTTCTCGGGTGAATCCAGCTGTTTTTCCATTGGGGAGTAGGGTTTGATCGTCCGGATAGCAGCGAGGACAGCCGTGCCACGCACAACCGTGCACCTCCAAGCCTAATTGCTCCTCTTCTACCCAGCCATCGAGGTAATAACGGCCAACAATCTTCTCGCCATCTGGGGAGTAGGCTGTTTGCACCTTGACATTGTTCTCCTCCCCATACCAGAGAAGGTAATGGAAGGCAATGGTGGATTGTAGACTTGCCCCGTTGTAGCTTCGTTCAGGCACCAATGCCAATTCATCATATCCAAAGATGGTTTGCCTTGTACATTTTGGCACAGGATGAGGTAATTGTCAACGCCTCACGCAGGGGATCGAGTCCCATATGGGGAGTGTGAAATCCTACTCGATCAGCAAATCCATCCTTGTCGGGGAGCCGCTTGGAAAGGTCCATGAATTCATGACGAAAACGGACGAGGGCAGCCATCAAAATGTCCGTGTCATTGACACAGTATTCGGCCAATTTCTCTTCCAGTCTAAATGGCACATGCTTGTTGGTCTCAAACCATTCATCCAAATGTTTGCGCTTCTTTGGCATCATTCCCCCGGCAAGATAGTCGTCCAGGGTAGGATAAATGTCCTTCCCATAATTGTCAGGAACATTTGCCAGATGGGGAAAGTACGGCTTATCCGGAATGTCAAGGTCAAAAGTGGGGACCAAGTTTGCCAATGAACAGGGGATAAAATTGAAGGAATCACGGAAAAAGAGCTTTAGGCCCTTGACTTTCATTTCGTACAGTTTGTTCCCCCTACGGATAAGCTCGGGAGTATGCCCAATCCCAAAGAACAGTTTGTAAATGAAAATAATGTCAAACCGACCTCCAAAATGGGCATAGATGTACGTTTCCAGTCCATGGTCCACTTCCTTGATTAGCCAATTGACAAAGTCCTCGAGCAATTTTTCAGTCACTCGTTGATCGTCCACAATCGTTTGGGTATAGGGCCATTCCGAGAAGGTGATTTTCCGAGACGGTCCACATATGGCACATTGATGCTCCCCTTTGAGGGAATTTTGCCACTCCCCATTTTCCATGCATATGGTACATGCAACTTTTGCGGAGAGGAAGTTTGGCCGATGTTTTTTCCGCTTTTCATCATATTTCTCATGCTGGGTCGTTTCCAGATCGAATGCAATATATCGGCATGGTTTTTTGTCAAAAAGTTTGTACGGTTTGATGTAGCACCCCCGTTCTTTTGTATGGAAATCATAGCAACGTTTGCACCATTGCTCCCCACACACATGTTCGGACCTGCCAACTTGCTTGTGTACATTCACATCCCATACGATCCCGCAATCTCGACATTGTTTTGATCGCTTACAAAAACCTGATTTTTTATGATGATTGAAACAATCCTCGTTGTAAAAAGTCTTTTCGCATCCTTCGCAAAACTTGTAAAACCTGGTCTTTTCACATGGGAACTGGGGACCGATGCGACTGCATTTGATGCAGCGTTGTTTGCACGATGTTGCATGGCTGGCTGCATCTCTGTAGCATCGTTCACATGTCAAGCAATATGGCTGGCCGAACAAATTGCCCGATTTGTGAACACCATCAAAGTGGCCCCACATTTTGCCATTTTGCTCCCCTTTTGTATGGTATAGGATGATAGAGGTGGTATAGTCATTGGGCCCATCTGACAGGATCGGCTTATAGTGACTTACGGAATTGAATATGAAGATTTTGAAGGTATATTTCCCCGCATATTCCCTGTTCCAATATTCCCGGACCTTGGGGACCCACTCAACAGCATCATAATCCTCTTGATCGAGGGGAGCGCCCACTTGGCGCATCAATTCTTCCACATCATTTTTGAGTTTCCCCTTCATCCCATGCAAACCTTTTCTGTAGTGGCGAAACTGTTCCCGATAATATCCGCGCACATGATAGACAAGTGTGGCTTGCAGGGCATAGAATAGGCATCGATTGTCCGAATCGTTCTCAATTTTGATCAGGCATTTGTCAGCAATCTTATGAGTCACTCCTTTGCCTTTGGCCGACCCTCGGATTTGCCTGCGCCTGGGGAGCCCGGACCGATCGGCCGTAGTTACTTCAACTGTAAAGGGACTCCCCCAAAGGCTCACACCCTCTTTCCATTTGGACTGTGCCACTTTTAAAAACATATTCAAAACCGATTGGATGGTGTTTTCCGTGACTGGTTCCAGTGGTGTCCATATGGGGCCTTTGTCCAGTAGATCGCTGGTAATGGTGAACCCCATCCGATCTGGAGCCTTCGAAAATTGGGCAGAAGTGGCTTTGGACGCCTCATCTGCACAAAATTTGAAGACACCGGACAGGAGCCCTTCCGGGTCTTCGGGGAGTTTGGTGATGACAAATTTTGATTTGAATTTTGTTGTTCGGAACGATTTGATGTGTTCCGTGTCGGTCGAATTGGGGAGCTGTTGAATATATTCTGCCGCATCATTCACATATTCCTCCCCATTTCCATATTGGTAGACGAATATTTTGGGTAGTTTTTGGGGGTGTGGATTTTTTCGTCGTCTTGGTAATGTTGAATTTGGGGATATAATTTGCTCGATTTCGAGCAAATTATCGATGAAAAATTTGGGTTTTTTGGAGGATGAGGGCATTTTTCGCTTTTGGGTAATTGCAATTTTTGAATAGGGAGTGACCTTTTTGGTCACTTTATATACTCAAAGGTGGTGAGTCATCGGATATTTGGGGATCGATAATGTTTTGTGCTGACGTGGCGAAAGCCTATTGGTTCATTTAATTTACTAAAATGAATTTTTATCCCAATTAAAATATAAAATGACAATTGATCCAAAAGTGAAAATTTATCCCAATTTAATTTTTTATCCTATCCTTTGATCCTTGCCCTAATCTTATTCCTGGGGAACAAATGAGGAAATAGACATATAATCGGGGAGGAATAAAAATAATAATGATTAATCATTTTTTCCTATTTTTCAGGTACAAAAAATTACAAGAATGGATGATGAGAATATATCTATTTTCTATTATTTATTTATATTTTCATTAAATTTTTACTATTCACAAAAATCCGTTTTTATATTTTTTCCAAATAAATTTGTAAATAAAATGTGTCCTTGGAATTTAAAACTAAAAAGGCGGAAAAAAGTTTGGTCTACAAAGGAAGCGGGCGATGAATTGACTTGTCATTTGGGAATGGGGAATAAATGGGGAACGGGCGGCAAAATTCAAATGAAGTGGAAAATAATGGGGGAGGGGGTCTTTGGGTATGGAATTGAGGGAAGAAGGCAATGGGGATTGGGAGGGATGGGTGGCAGAGGGACGGCTGGTCGCTTTCGCTAGACCAGGGCCGCTTTCGTTGGGCCAGGGTCGCTATCATTGGACCAGGGCCTCTCTCGCTGGACTAGGGCCACTGGCATTGGGCCAGAGACATTGGAAGGGTTGGTTGGTGTTGGAAGGGAGAGTTGGTATTGGAAGGGGTGAAGTAAAAACCAAATGGGGAGGGGGAATTGGAGTGCGGGATGGAAAATGGAGGGAGGGAGATTGGGATGGAATTGTGGGTTTGTTGGCATTGGATGCCGGAAAGATCAAATGGAGTGGAAATTGTTCGGATGTAAAAATGGGGAGGGGTTGGCCACTTCTTCGTTGGACCAGGGGAGGTTGGTGTGTGGGATGGAAAATGAGGAAGGGAGGGGGAGTATGGTAATGGATGGGGAAGATCAAATGGGGAGGATGGGGAAGGAATGGATTTTATTGGAATATTTTGGGGAGGAATAATTGTCGTCGATAATATAATGACGTTTTCAAAACTCAAAAATGGGGAACCAAATTTGGTAAAGATTATTTTAAAATAAAAATCTTTACAACCAAATTTAATACCTCATAATTGGTTTTATTGAATTTTATTTCATTTGTAGAAAAATAATAATAATTTGTAGTAATTTGTTGTCGTTGAATATTTGAGGAATAGAAATTAAATATTTTTTATTATAGGAATGAGGGAGGATGGGTGGTCCTTTTGAGTTTTGGATTGAATAAAGAGGGAAATTTTGTATTAAGGGGGAATTTTTATGGGGATTTGGATGGAAGATGGGGATTATTGGCTTGGGTCAAAGGAGAACCTCAATTGGTAGAGTGGATGAAAATGAAGAGGGAGGATGGAAAATGGGTGGAGAGGGAGGGAAAGTCTACGTCATGTGTTAAAAAAGAAAGGAAAATTATATGTGGGCTATGGTAAGCGTAAAGACTTCCTGGGGAGGAGAGCCAAAAATGTGACTTAGGGCAATTTATTGACGGTGGGAATGGGTGGAAGGTAGGATGTGGTATGGATCGATAGGATGAAGGAAATGGCCTCCTAATGGGTAGTAAATAAAATAGAATTTAATGGGGTTGATTCCAAATTTTCATATATTCCTTTCAACTCCCCAAATATGATAATTTTTTAATAATTTAATGAGGAGCTCCCATTCCACTTTTCCTTAGTTTTTTTTTGGAAAATTAATAAGTTTGACAAACTTCCATCACAATTTTCTAGGGGGAGGGATCAGACTAGGCTCGAAGGCCAAATTTCCATATTTGATCATAATTTTCAACATAATTTTTAATAATTTAACTATCCTCTTCTATCCTTTCCTTTACTCTTCTTCTCTTTTTGGAATGGACTCTTCTTGAAGTAGAATAAATTTTTTCTCGAGATTAAATTAAATATGCAAAATCATAAAAATAATTTTATTAATAATTACGGGTGCAAAAATTTTATTTCCATTTTTAATAAGAGGCTCCCTCTGTTTTAGATTCAATCCATTTTTACTTTTCTATTCTATAGTTTTAAATAATTTATTGGGTCATCCTTGCTTAGGTCCCCAATAATTTAGTTATTCCCAGTCCACTCTTCAGTTTCGGGGGCAGTGGGAAGAAGAGGGGCAACCAATCAGGGAAGGGGGCGGAGGACAGACCGAGTACCGTAGGGGATTAGTTTGATTTTAATTTTTATCATATATTTATTTAATTAAAAAAATTATATATTTAATAATTTTCCACTTCTTTTGAGAATTTCCGGCTGTAAATTATTTTCCATTTTATCATTTATTAAATTGTTTCAATACAATTTTTAATAATTTAATGACGAGTTCTTTTAACTTTTTTTCCTTTTTTAGGGTGGGACTAGTCCGGGGGAAAATTCTTCTTTGATTTAATATGATTTGCAAACCATAAAATATTTTTACTAATAATTATGAATATTAAAAAGTTCTCCTCTATTTTATTAGAAGCTCATTTGAGTCCGACCGACCTCCATTCCATTGAAAGTTTTGGTCTTTCATCGATTGGGGACAAGGGAGAGAGAGACTAAAGAAGAAAAAAGAACAACTTTTCAAATTTCGATTACTGAACGCAATCTAAAGGAACAGTTGTTTCAAACTAGCGCGATGCAAAAAGGAGAGGATGGACATTGACTTAGTATGGCCATGATGGCTGGAGGGATAAAGTGGATGGGGAGGCAGTCGATAGGTTGGCAGCGGATGGAGATGGATAGGGGGACAAGGGGAGGCGGTCGATAGGTTGGCAGTGGATGGAGATGGATAGGGGGACAAGGGGAGGCGGTCGATAGGTTGGCAGCAGCGGATGGTGATGGATAGGGGGAGAGTGGACGATGGACAACGGAGGCAGTCGATGCCTGCTGTTTGGTAGTGGAGGGAAATGGATTGGGAGAGCGGATGGGAGATGGGTGGCTGTGGATGAGGTAGACGGCCGATGAGGATGATTTTGGGAGGAAGATGGGCCGGGGGAATGGATTGGGAGATTCTTTGAAAAAATTGGGCGAATCAATTTTTGGAAATAAAATTTTTATTAAAAATTATTAGTAATTAATTAAATATAAATATCATTATTTAAATGACCTTTTATGGGATTTAGATTTGAAAATTAGACTTTAGATGTTGACTTCAGTCAACCATTAAAATTGGGAAGGATTTCTTAGAGATTTTGGTGGGATAAAGCCGAAATCCTAGGGCTTTAGATCTTTTTAGTTTTAGATCTTTTTTGATCCTTGATCTCTTAAGCTCCCTTTTGACACACCCTATACAAATGACTACTTGTATTTAGGGGTTTTCGATGATGGAGAATCCGAATTTGGCATTAGTTTTTCATTATCTTTATCTGCTGAACCGGTATAGGTTTACAAACCGGTTTCGAAAAATGCAACTTTGGTATTTTAGGACATATTATACATAAATCGACGCGTTTTGATGCGCTGATCACCAATCGTTAATCGGTTTCGCATAAAACCCAAAACCAAAAAAGTTATGACCATTTTAAATTGTTAAGGTGCTTAGCTGAACTAT
Source organism: Pratylenchus scribneri (assembly GCA_030063045.1). Classification (NCBI taxonomy): domain Eukaryota; kingdom Metazoa; phylum Nematoda; class Chromadorea; order Rhabditida; family Pratylenchidae; genus Pratylenchus; species Pratylenchus scribneri. The sequence goes on from JAQSEB010000042.1 coordinate 1,153,809, forward strand.
CTGACTTAAATGGCCATAACTTTTTTGGTTTTGGGTTTTATGCGAAACAAATGAGTGATTCGTGATCAGCTCATTGAGGCGCGTCGAATGATATATAATATAAACCAAAATATGCAAGTTCGATTTTTCGAACCCGGTTTTTGAACCTATACCGGTTCAGGCAAATTAATTTTTGAAAAACCAATGCTATATTCGCATTCGTCATCATCGAAAACCCCTAAATACATGTTTTTAGGGAAAAATAAAATTAAAATTTTTTTTTTTGGAAAAAAGGGGGGAACGAACGACACTATTACCGCCTTTTCCTCGTAAATTTTGTCCAAATTGACAATGTTTTCTTCCATTAATTTGTTGTAGAATTCGCATTTTCCACCGCGTTCCATTATTCGGCAAATGTGACTTTGCAACACGGAATTTTTTTCTTTCTAAACTTCTTTCTTTAAACATAATTGATCCCGACCGGCAAGTGTTGCTAGTCGGACTTTTCTATTAAATAATGATGAATGAAAAAAACAATTTCAAAAAATACTTACGATTTGTAGACAGTTTTATTCAATTCACGAACGACTTGTTGTAATTGGAGGTGGGTCCGAGAAGCGTAGTAGATTTTCGGCACAGTAGATGGGGAAGAATCTGAAATTGTAAATTTTACAACATCTTCATTTTATAAGAATTCATTATTTACCCGATGAAGAGGAAGGTTCAGCATCCGGCGCATCCGACTGTGAAGAAATTTTTGCCTTCTCCTCTTGAACCCAGGCAATTGCGGCACAAAGTAACGAGAGCGTTTTGCCGGTTCCAGTTGGTGATTCCAATGCCGCGTTTGTTGACTTAAATATTAAAATTAGACTTATTGATCATTTAAAATCGACAATTTTACTTAAAACATCCTCATCAACTTATTAAAGAATTATTTATAGAATAAAACTCACTGCATCCAATGCTTTCATGACTTTGGCCATAAATTCTCGTTGGCATTTGTATGGAACATAAGGAAATTGAATAAAATGATCGCCAATTTGGATCTTCCCGCCCAATTCCTTGTTATTTAATCGTTGTTTCATTATTTACACTTCTAAAATTTCCATTTACTAATTTATGCTTTCTTTTTCCATCCATGTAAATATTAATTATTCAAAAAGAATTATTCATAAAATAAAATGAATTTATTTAACATTTTTATTCGGATAATTTCATAATGAGAGAAATAGATATTTAATGATAAAGCAAATAACAACATATATTTTTGGTTAGAGAAAGGGTAGATATTTAAATATTTTCCGCTCCAATTTTGCACAAATATTTCCATCTCATTTAGGGTGCCAAATAATATTCACGCAATTTGAATGGCTGATCATAATTCATAATTCACACCATAAGATTTTCGACGCACAGAATAGATCGACTTCACTGTTAGTTCCTTGAAAACAAATTATAAATTTGGAATGTTTTTTTGTGACTAAAACCTTCAATTTCTGAAGACCCAATTCGTCGGCCACTTCAAGCAATTCAATTTTAGGGAAGTCGTGTTGCTCAAGCAGGGAGAGCAAATGTGTCTCGGCATAATCCAGCATCATTGGAATGTCGTATTTGACACTGAGTTTGAGTATTTTCATGGCCATTAGGTCTGAAAATTGTGTGAATGTTGTTATTATTTTCACTTTTGTCAATTAAAAAACCGTTTAAGTCCTTGGAGGAATTTTGCTGGTCTTGTTCGACAATTGTGAATATTTTGGAAGAATTCGGCATCCACATCCATCCCACTGCCATTGGAGTGTAAATCATTGTCGAAAATGCACGAATATCAAAGTCAGCATCCTCGTGGATTGTGAATGTGTCATTTGCATCCATGGTTCGACGTTCTGACCAATTGCCAAAGAATAGGTTGCGAAAATAATCCGAATTGGAAGCCAATGCCTAAATGTATACAATTTAGGGTAAAATTTTATTTTAGTACTGACATATTTGTTCACTGCGATGATTTTTTCCACAGTCGTTTGTTCACCATTTTTTGCTTGACCAGGATAAAGAAGTCTCAAATCAGTGTCCAATGACATCAATCTAAATTTTCAAGAACAATTTATGTTGGTTAATTTAATTAAAATTATAAACCCATGTCTGGATTTGTCGGGAAGCACGTTGATCTCAACCTCCAAAACCGTTTGTTCTGCATGATTCAAATTCCAAATGAAGAAAACATCGTTGAGCTCAAAACAACTGCCATTGTGGAATATGCATCCGTTTTTCGGAATTGTATAGCGACAATACTGCTGACTGACTTGAAATGCAATGTTGACTTCGGCCATCCACAATTTATTGCAATCTTCTTCATTAGCGGTTATGAACAAATCCAATTTCGGTTTTCCACCATTCACTTGATTGCGTCGTTCCGCTTTAAGGCACCTAAATTTAGGCAATTTTTCAAAGTATTATAATTAAAATCCATACCAGTTGAACCCGCCAATGTTTTTGGTTCCTTTCCATTCGTTGACATCATTTGTGGCATTAATTGTGAGCTTAATTGTGTCGGATTTTTTATAAATTACACAGGCCATAGTAGTTTTTATTTCTATTTTATATCTATAAATTGTAGGAAATGTTAAATTTTTTAGAAAATTATTGAGGATGAGGCAGGTTAATTTGCAGGTGACTTTTTTGGTTTTTCGCGCATGCTAAATGGTTTATTTGTTATTTGTTTGCCACCTCACATCACCTTTGATAGCTTTTATCCTTCTCCATCCATTCACCTTCCTTCTTCGCTTGAAGAAAGAAATCAATCGATAAAATCAAACTTTCGCTTTGAAATTCTTTTTAATTAATGTGCGTGGGGAACTGGGAATGGGAACTGGGAAGCGTGAAGTGGAGATTGCTGCGTTTCACATTTCACCGAAAAAGTCGAAAATATTTGAATTAAAAATTTGTTTTTATTAGTTTACATTTATAAATTTATGGTTTTGAAATATTGTTTTAATCTTATCTTTGTAAATAGCCGAAAATTGGTTTGAATATATCTTACAGCTCGCTAGCTAGCTGCTGCGAGCACCATTAATTTGTTTAATTTTATAAACTGATGTGATGAACATTGAACAATCAAAAATCAATCACACAATATTCATATTGATTGGATTCAAAAACTAGGCTAGATAAATGTAAAAAAGCCTAATTTATTTAGAAGACTGAACACTGAAAATTAATCAATAAATAATCAATACATCAAAGCATGCATTCCAACAATTTACAAATCATTTCCAGAAAAATATCAAAAACACGTCATATTTAAATAAACTCCCACTCCCATCTTAAAATCGAATGTATCAACAACAAAATGCTAATAACAACAAAAACGGATATCATCTGGTCCTGGTTGGACCACACACCGGATCATCTTCCACTACCGAAAGCGAAATTAGCAAAATAACCGAACAAATCAACAAATTAGAGGTGAAAAACAAATTTGTATTTTAATTTCAATCATTTTTTCAGCATGAACTGACTTCAATGAAACAAATGCAACAATTGACCGGGAAATGCCGCTTCATGGAGGCCAACAAAATCTTTGATGAAATGAATGCCGCAATTTTGTCGAAAAATGCCGAAATTGCTCAGGTTTATCTCAAAAATGGTTAATTAATATTTTATGAAAAATTTTAGTTGCAACTTCGCAAACGCCGCCTGGAATATTTTGAGCGCGAACGTTCACAGAAGCAGAGTTCATCGACAGACGCAATGCCCGCACCAAAGATGATTCAAATGTGCGAAAATGGTAAAATTGAGAAGAAAATCGTCGGTGCTATTAACATTGGAATTGGCGAAGATTATGAAGAGATGACCTTGAGTGATTTTGCTAAAAAGAAGAGGAAGATGGGTAAAGAACTTCGCGGTCATCGAGCATTGCAGGGACATAAAGCGGAGAAGAAATCAATGGTTTTGGTCATTTTTGGCCATTTATTTTTGTCCAATTTAGGTTGAATTGGTTGAAGAGCCAAAATGGAAAATCGAGGGTGGCATCCCAACAGGAATTGAAATTGGCAACGGCGGAAAAATGCAACAAAAATTCCAATGGACCACCGAAAATGAATTTGATGCGGAAAATTATGCAATTTCGGAGAATGGATTTGTGTTGACCCGTTCCAGCCGAGAAGATGGTAATTAATATTTTTAATAATTATTTATACCAAAAATCAATTTTAAGGCAAAGTGAAGTCAGTGCGTGCCGTTCTGCCAATCCCAAATGCTTCAAAATCAATTGGATTCTACTGTGAAGTGACCATTTTGCATAAATCAACATCTTCTTCGAGGTAATTTTTCCAAAAATTAAAAGAAATTTGAATAAATTAGAAATCGACCAATCTCAAGGTTTTTCGGATAACTTTTACTCTTTAAGAATAACAAATTGGTGATTTAAATTGTCCATAATATACAAAAGTTATAGCCAAACTTTTTGATGAGATATTTAACTAAAAAACCGTGAGATTTTTTAACCAAAAAACCTTGAGATTTTTAAAGAATAAACTTTAGTTTTTATCACAAAATGTATGGTTAAAGTTATATTTTGAAAATAATATAATAATTTTCAATAAATTTCACAGTATCTTCATCGGACTTTGCGACGCCATTTTTCCATTGGGCTCTGCTTGCATTGGAAGGGCGGAAAATTCGATTGCAATTTGGTGCAAAAAAGGATTTGGGATAAACCATTCATTCAAAGAATTCAACACAAATGGCGACAAAAAGGAGAAATTCAAGGCTGGAGACGTTATTGGGATTGGAATTGGTTTTCCAACACCAAATACTACAAAAAGAATCAAATGCTTCGCAAGTTGCAATGGAATGCCCTTGGGTAAATTTTAAATTAAATTAATTAATCTATAATTAAAAACTCTCAAGAATATCATTTTCTCATGTATAGGACTTTAAAAATTAAACAAAAAAGTCCCAAGGGCGTAGCCACAAAAAAATTTTCGAGGAGGAGGGAATCACTAAAAAATATAAAAAGTTTTATTTTAGAAAATTCCTAGATTTTTTGGGACTAGATATAAAGAAATTTAAGAATTTTAAATTTGTTTTTTTTTTTAATTTCCTAAATTTTTTGGTCTAGAAAAAAATATGAAAATGTCTGCGATGTCTGTGAGCATCAATAGGAAAATTTTAAAATTTATAATATAATTTCCAGAGATAAAATATTAAATTTTGACAAATTTCAAGAAGGTTTTTAGAAAATTTCTGCAAATTAACTGCAAATTAACTGCAAATTAATATTTTCTACATTTTCTTCCAATAAAAATCATTATAATATTTAGGTACAATGTATTTGCCACCGATGCCAAATTTCGCGGAACTTGAATTGTTCCCATCGATCACTTTGCTTCAAAAAGGCGATTCCGTCCGAATGAATTTTGGCAATGAGCCGTGGGCATTCAATCCGGAACACACTATTCGTCAATAAGAATTAAAATGGCCAAAAGAAGAATTCAGCCTCCAATGATTTTTACATAATTTAATTTTGGCAAAATTTTCTTTGTCCACATTCCACATTTAATTTATCTCAAATTTTCAGTTAAAAAACAAACATTCCCTGCTCTGATCTATTATATATTCTTTCATTATATTATTTATCGGGTTTATTCCATCAATTAAATTTGTATCAAATTTTCTGCAATTTTTCATCTAAAAAAAACAAACATTCCCTGTACTTCTTTTTTATAATTTATCAATTATCCATTATTATACATCATATTTTATCAATTTTACATACACATCAAAAATTGCATGAATAAAAGTTTTATATTTGGATTATTTAATTTATTATAATTTGCCTATTCAAAATTCCTATCGAATTGAGAAGAGTCCATAAATTTGGCCATAATAAAATCTTAGAACTTGGAAGCTTAGAATTAGTAAGGCTAGATTTATGCTAAGACTTTATGTCCAGGTTAGATTTATAATGAGTCTGATTTGGCCACTTATCAAAAATTGTGGTTTAAAGGCCACAAATTGGTTAAACTTGACGGATTTTATGTGCAAATAAAATGAGATCTATTTAATTTTCCATAAAATTTTTGGGTGCTAATCTGCTATGTAAACATTTTTAATTTCAATTTTATGAAAATTTACATTCATGAAACAAATATTTATAAAAGAGAGGGGACTCTAATTATAATTACTAATATCGTATTTCCCCTATTATACTACCCCCCCCCCCCCTCCCCTCCAATAGAAGCCATCTTGGAAAGCACTGAAAAATAATCAGATAAAATAAAATAATTAAATTTACAACAAAAATCGCCAATTTTGATTTAAATCATTTTTAAATGTAAATAGGTATTATTGCAATAGATAAATTAAAATTAGTCAAGTAAAAAGTAAAACGAATTTCGTTATCCCATCAGTATTATTCACTTCATTCCCCTCTAACGTGTAATTCAAATGTTAAATTGCCCCGCATTTGTGCAATATTGAATGCAGTGAGCATTGCATATGAATTGTCGTCCATTTGGGCAATTTGCTATAATAAATGTAATATTTAATTAAAAAATGCCCGAAAATGTGCCTCAATTCTGGTTAAAAGGAGCAAAAGCCGATTCATTCGACGAACATTTTTTGGAATGAAATTTGCCACCAAAATTGAATTTTCGGTATTTGAATTTTGCTCATTGCTTTTGTTGGCCACCAATTGGCTAAACACTGATAAATATTTTTCACGCGAACTTGACACTTTGCGATGTCCTTCTTTGGTCAATTTTGGCACTTGAATGATTTAAAATTAATTAAAAATATTTAAAAAGGCTGAAGAAATTCAGAACGTAAACATTTATGAATAAAAATGGTTCGAAAAATAACATTTTTTTATTGAGAAAATTACTTTTAAAAAACACTTGCATGTGCCGGACATGCAAAATTTGTGCTTTTAGAAAAGAAATACAAAAAAATTTGCATTTTTTTCTACAAATAAAATTAAAAAAATCGAAAGAAAAGGAGAATCGAGAATTCATCTGATTTAATGAAGGAAGAAAAGTATGCTATTTTCAAAATGTATTTTGTCTTTGTGTTTTTGTTTTCCATTGTGGTTTTCCTCAGGCAAAATCATTCTTTCCAGCAGCAGGAAAAGGGCAGCATTATACTTTTCCGATATCGTATTCTTTCTCATTAAATCAAACAAATAAAATATCAAATTATTGAAATTTTCTAATATTTGTATTTTAGCGGTCGTTTATAATGGATAAAAAAGAATTGAAATGAAAAGTGAACCCGGTGTGAAGAAGCAGATGGCCCGAAGGATGGCATATTCCGTTTCGGAAATGTTCAATTCGCGCATTGGACGGACCAATTCTTGGATGGCCATTTCAATTGTTTCAGAAAACATTTCACGAATTCTTAAAAAGGATAATCATTTTTTACCGTATCCGGCTTCTACTAAAGAGGGGAGAGTGGGGAAGGCTAATAAATTTCAGAGAGGAAAAATGAATGAAAAGGAAAACTAAAATTTATCAAAATTTTACAAAGTCTTTTTTATAATTTTACAAATCAAAAAATATTTTTATAATTCGAAATATGTTTTTAAAAAATACTATTTTGCAATTAACATCTTTTTATGTAGAATATGCTTTTGTGATAAAAATCCCCTTTTTGTAATTAAAAACATTTATTAGAGCATGATTTAATTTATTAAAGAATTTGAAAATGTGGCTTATATTTTATTAGAGGGAAGCTTATACTTTAGGGGCACTAATAATAGAGGATTTACGGTATATTAAATGTGAAAATGCTTGAGGCAATTATTTCTTACTCTGGTTGTAATTTTTGTTGTTCAACCGGATCCAATGGATAATATCGATCACAACTCATCGGAATACCATCCGTGTTTCGATGTGCCGCTTGGAAACATAAAAGCAAATACATACAACGAGTGGCCCTACGGACGACCAATGTGATCTATTTTGGCATAAATTAGTGGTAAAATGGGAACAAATTACTCGATTTGACTCTGATAATTCCATGAATTCAGGCAAATGGCTGACCCAATCGAAATAATGCACCAGAAGTCGACTATAGCAACGGGCAAAACTGCTTGTATGAGTCAATTGGCCACTGGACCAACCCATCTTTCCATTGAATTAAAGGGAAAATTAAAATGGAAAAAAGTGATGCAAAACAGATAAAAAATGTCAAAAATTATATTTTTTTAAAAATGCTTTCATTATAAAATTAATTCTATTGCCACAATTCAAACTTTATTAGATTTTTCAGATTGAAGTCAATTGGATCTTTTATCATTTATCATAAATTCACTTATCCAATGATTGTTAATGGTACTTGTCGGTAATTTAACAGCAGCCAGTTATCTCAGGTCAACTGTGGGAAGGTAACGTTAAGCCCCATGGGTCATCCGGTATAAGGTTAGTATCATCAGGGATAGGTTATCATTATCACTCACATATCCATGACCCTAAACCTAATCACCTTTAAAGGGACCCTTCATTTCTAACTTTTAAATAAGCGATATCTATCCAATTAATTGCTACGATTATATAATTATTGAAACGCTTTTCTGGATTCTATAAAAAATATTTCACTAGTAAAATAAAAATAAACCCATAGAATTATATATAAAAATATACCGGAAATCGTTCACAAATCAATCCAGGTTGTTTGTAAGCCAATTGGACGGGCAATTCCAAATTGAATGTGTAGGCGGCATAATTCAACGGTGAAATAGTGCAATTTTCGGGTTGATCAACAAAAAGATCACAAATTCTAAAAAAATTAATAAATATGACAAAATGCAGAATATTAAAAGCCTTTACCTTTCAATTTGTACTAAAAATGTGCAAATTGACAAAAAATCAACGTTGGCCAATGGATTATTTGTATTGGAATATGTTAAATCGGGTATGGTCGTGATTGCAGTGCCTTGTCCCAATGCTCGATGCATCAACATTTTACTCTAATAAATGAATTTAGTTTGTTCAAAAGGGAAACTTGCATTTAACATTTGATGATTTTGGCGTACCATTGTTAATGCCATTGATGAATCGTGAGAGGAAGATTGGGCATTTTTCGTAGCAATTTCGCTTTCCGGACTTGTTTCCGAATATTCCAAATGTTGTGCCGGATCAGCAGCAGCAGTACTTGGATGATGACCCCATTCGCTTTGGACCACTTTGAAAATAAATATTTTAAATACATAAATTTTGAACAAATAGATGTTAAATTTATTTTAAAATAAATTCTATATGGTCAATTGCATAAATACAATAATCCTTCTTAAAGTAGGACAGAGTCGGTTTCGGTTCAGTAAATCGAAGGAATTTAAAACTGAAATTTTGTATTTTATTCTAAATATCGAAAATGAAACAGAAAAGCCAGCATTTTTTCAGAAACTGTAAAAACAATTTTGAAAAATTCGATTTTATTCTACTCTTTCTCTTTTATATTAGTGTACATATTCCTACCTTTATTTTAACCAACTATACTTCTAAGTTCTAATTATGATTAAATTTTCTAAAAATGTAAATTCTTACGAACAACTCCAAAAAATGCAAATGGATATGGATAAAAGAAAAATAGTTGGCTTGATTTGAGGGAAGGAGTACGTATTCCTAAAACATCTTATTTTTTGGAATTCATTCTGGAATAAATTAGCTGAATTTGTTTTTTGTCCCATCTCTGTAATTTTTTGAGCCCCTTCCCCAATTTTATCATACATTGTGGGTTGAGGCCAGCAGAAAGGCATTTTTGTAGGCGACATGCCCGACAAACATTTCGATACCATGAAAATTAAATTTTAATGTTTTTTATTAAATTAATTGATTAATACTTTTATTAATGGGGCAATTTTTTGAGCGTGGACAATTATAAATTCTGCGGTATCGAATTGAACGACGGAAGAAACCTATATTTGGGAATTTGAATTAATCTAAAACATGCTTGTTTTTTCTTTCCTTTAATTTTATTATTTTTGCCTCTAATTAGAGGCTAAAAGATTTTTCTTATAAAATTTTTTAGGGTAAGGTCTGTCATAATAAGTGATATACCATTCGATAGCCCACAGAAAAATTGCTATCAATATTTAAATAAATTAAATTGACCCATTGGCCACCATTGAGTTATAGGCCAAAAATTCTTATGGCCATAACTAAAAAACTATTATTGCCAAGACCTAACCTATCCTTAACCTTAGCCCCTAGAATCCTTGCCGCTCCTACTATAAATTAACCCTAAAAAGTTTTATAAAAAATGTCTTTTAGAATCAAATTAGAGGCAAAAAAGACAAAAAAATTAGAGAAAGGAAAAATCTTTTAACTAATCTAAATTAATTCTCAAATTTCTACCTTTACAGCCACTGCAACATTTACTCCCATAATGATTGGTGGCATTTGGCGCTTCGCAAACTTTGCATATTGATTCGGGTGGTTCGCTCATTCTAATATTTGCGCACATTTGACTTGAGAATTTGTTGCTTATTTTTCACATTTTTTATCCCTCAAGGGTAGGGATTAAAATAGAGTATCATCTTCGTCGTAATATTATTTATTATATTACTATGGCAACACAATTCAATTTGCAAATAAAAATATCATTTCTTATTTATATCTATTAATTTACATAAAAAATGAATGAATTTACATAAATTCTTTCGTGCGAAAAATATTATATTTTTGAGGCCATATAACTTGGCCAAATTAGAATTCTTTAATATTCCCCAACTCCTAGCCACTAATCCCATTCTGGCACTGAATCTAACCCTGAGCCCTAATACCTAGTTATGGCCATGTATGGCCACAAAAAATAAAATACGAAAGAATTTTTGTAAATACAATCATTTAACTTAATATTTTTCCATTTCTTATTTGAATTTTAAAGTACATTATTTTCAAATCCCATATTTTAAACTTTCCTTCAAATCATTTTAAATAGATAGAATATTCTTTATCTTTACTTTTAAAAACATTACAAATGACCAAAAGAAGGAAACGAAAAATAAATTAGGAGACAGTAGACAGAACATGGTAATATAAAATATAATTTATAAGATAAAATAGGAGGATAATGGAAAGATATATGGAGAATTGTGATTAACCGAAAAAATAATATCCTTTTGCATCACTTTTCATCTGTTTAACTTCTCGAATCCATGGACATTAATTCCGATCCTAGCTGATTGATTTCAATTTTATTTTCATGTCGCGACAAAGTCACTTTCAGGACATAAAATTTTAAAAATAATTAAATTATTTTTTTAATAAAAGATTAATGATAATTTTTTCCTAATTTAATTAATTTATTTATCTAACCCAAATTTTGGATTCTTAATCTTAATACCTAAAATAATTATTTTATAAATGTAAAAATTACATTCTTTGCGTTTGTCGGCCTATATTAAATTTAATAGGAATTAAATAAATTTAAAATATTTTCGAAATGTATTTTTTAGTCCAAATTCTTCTATTTAAATTATTTGAATAAAATTATTCTGCACCCCAAACCTGCGATTCATTTGGCTTCGCTGATGTCATAATTCGGACAAAAATTTGAATGGGTCCTTTCAGCGATGCTTCGATTTGATTGGCATTGAGCCGATATTTTGTTTCTCTTTCACCTTTCTTATACAGCATTTCCACTTGTCTTTTGTTTTTATAATTTTCTGTTTCTGGATCATATATCCAATTATTTGTTCTATTGTCCCATATTTCCCTTAAAAATATCATACAAATCAAATATTAATTAGAATTTATTGGATTGAAAGATTGAAAGAATTTCTTTCCTTTCTCTCCATTATAATATAAATAAAATGGGTAATTAAAAGCAATCAAATTTAATTTTTTTTACTTTAAAAAAATATATTTGTAATAAAAAATTGTTTTAAATTGAAATTATTCATTTTTATTTATTTAAAAAACCGACTCGCTGCAATATTCAATTATATTGAGATGAGTTTCGCGAGACTCATAATAGCCTCCGGCTGTCGAGGCATATTTGAAATGGTAATCAAAAAGCAGCAAACCCTCAATGAAAAAATGTTTTACAATCAAAGATGACACCAAATTTGGGACATCTGCTTTTGCTGGATTATGGTGAGGATGAGGTTGAGGGGGCTTCCATTTAATTTCGTTCGACATTTCCAATGGCAAAATAAAATCATTGTGGGATTTCAATTCTAGCACATTCATGATCTGTTTTTTTTTTGTTTGTTTTAATATTGGGCAAAATAAATAGAAAGATTGAAAGGAAAATAATATTAAAAATGATTGGTAAAATCGATTTCTATTTTAATATAAATTTAGAATAATTTTGGTTGACACTGAAATTTCGATCTTGAATTTTTACATTGTCCACCCTATCTCTAGCCAATAATATTTTATAATATTTATGTTAATTCACAGCTAATTAGAGCTTAATATATTTTTCATAAACCCAATAATTTTTTTTTACATTCTACAAAAGTCCAAGTCTATTTCCTTTCATTGGTTAATTTTTCAATGACCAGTGGCTACTGGGGGGCGCGGGTGGATGTTTCAGTGCCGGCCGTTTCAGTGCCAGCCACTTTGACGACTCATATCTCAGCAATAAAGAAACCATTTGATGCAATCTTGGTATCATTGGATAGAGCTATTCAAGCTCTATTAAATGATATATAGCAATATGTGAATAGTGGAATATCCACTTAATTACAGGCTTCTTAATAAAGATGTACGACTCTTATTCATATTTTCCAATTTATGTCATTAAAATTTTGATTAAACTAAAAAGTTTTAACCACTATTCAATAGAGCTTGAATAGCTCTATCCAATGATACCAAGATTGCATCAAACGGTTTCTTCTTTGCTGAGTTATGACTCGCCAAAGTCGCTGGCACTGAAACGGTCGGCTCTGAACAGACCCCCACCGACTGGGGGGGGGGGGGGGGGGGGTGGATATTTACATCATAATACTAATTAGAAAAGATTCATTTACCTCTTTTTCATATGTTTTCCATTCCAAAATAACATACAAATGTGCATCATTCTCTTCCAAATTAAGTCGGATGCTGTATTTTATCAATTTACCCACAGGTGAAATTTGAGTAAAATGTTCACGTGATTCACATTTCAACGCATTTCTTTGCGGAATTGAAAAAAATAATTTGCAAATAATTTTCAATTCACTGTTACCTTCTGCAAATCCGAATTTTCATGTCATCACTTTTCTGCGAATAAAATATAAATTGAAGGAATGAACTCCCCAGCACCATTTTGTCCAAATGGAACGAATTTGCCTACCTAATTAAGTTTATAAAAAATTAATTTATTGTTGAATGAATTTGCATTTACATAAACAAATTCGAGCATTCCGCTAATATTCTCAGCTCGAGATTCGGCCACCAAAAACAAATTCTCGTTAATAAGTTTTTTCAATTCATCTGGCATCCAATTTATATTTTGATATATTAATGCATTAGAAGAGGATGAAGCCTCTGATTTTGGTGGAGAACATTCCGAAAAATCGTCCACAATCATAAAGCGATTTGAAATATGAAACAATCTGAATAATTGACATTTGACATTCCCTGCTGACTTGACAATTGGGCGATAGATATTATTTTCCTGTCAATCAATTTAATAATTATTTTATTAGTTTTGTATATACTTATATTTCGATATAAAATATAGTAAAGAAGTAAATGTATGAAATATTATGAATTATATTTTTTAATAAGAATTAGAAAATAGCCAATTAAGAATTAATAATTAGTCTTCATATGACTAAAAAACAATAAATATAAAAATAAAAATATTGTATTTGAATTTTTGGAAGACAATTTTTGCCTACAATTTTAGACAAATTTTCGTGTCTAAAAATTGCACTTTTAAGGTTTTATATCTTGGCAAAATCAGACTTTTTTAAGAATTCTATCTAATCTAACCTTTGCAATAAACTTTAACCCTAATAAGACCTAATACCTAATTATGGACAAGTTCTATGGCCTCAAAAATGAAAATTTGTCGATGATATTTAATTTTTCATCCATTGTGTGATCTAGCTTTCATCTTAATAAAAGGGTAATATTTAGGGGGCGGATTTATATTGCTATAGAAAAAAAGCATTCTTTGTTATTTACTCGCAATCACAAATTATTCAAATTCCGATGTTTTTTATTCAGAAATTTTAAAATTTCATTTATAAAATATGAGATAAACAGATAAATTTTTCAGAAAAATGCCAAAACTAATTTCTTCAATTTCTTTTCAAAAATCTGAAAATTTTTCAAAAAATGCCAAATTTTTCAAGAAAGTGCCAAAATTTTCAAAAATTTTTAATTTTTTTTTTCAAAAAAATTCCTCAAAAATCTTCAATATATTGACGAAAATGGCCAAAAAATGCCGAAATATTGATATCAATATTGATGAACAAAAAAATGGCAAAATATTGATTAATATTGACAAAAAAAATATCATGAAAATAAACTAAAATATTGATAAAAACATGTTTTAAGTTAGTTTTAAGCTGTTTTAAGTTCGCAAACAAAATATTGATATTAATAAAAATCCGCCCCCTATTATATCATTCTTTTTAGAATAGGGTTGCGCCCCCGCACCCGCGGGGGCCACCCCCGACGGGGATCCCCGCACTTTTTGGGTTTCACCCCCGACCCTACCCCCGCATATGCCACCCCCGCGCCCCCGCATCCCCGCAAGAGCCACCCCCGCGCCCCCGCACCCCCGCGGGGGTGAACATGCACCCCATATTATTGGATTTTTCAAGGAAAATGGGGTTCGATAGGGAAATGTTGACCAAATTTTTGTAGGATATTAAAATTTTTTATTAAAATTTTTCTCTGCGAGGCTATTTTTAGGTAAAATTTTTCGCTGCGCGGCCATTTTTGGATGAAATTTTTCTTCAAAAAAATTTTTTATTTGAAAAATGTGGCTTTTTAAAAAATTTACGCTACCCCCGCCCCCGCGGGGATCCCCGCGGGGGCCCCCGCAAGGGGTCACCCCCGAACCCGTCCCCGCAAGTGCCAACCCCGCAAACCCCGACCCCCGCACAACCCGCCCCCGCACTGCGGGGGCGCAACCCTATTTTAGAAAAAAGAATTTAAAAGGAAGCTTTCGAATAATTTGAAAACATTTATTTTGTACGAAACAGAGCATTTTAGCACCTATTGTCCTATATAATAAACTCCTTTTCTTAAACTCACAATTACCTTGCATTCCACCATAACTTTCAACACAAAATTATTAATATCAGAAATGCCAAATTCAGACAATGAAAAAGTTCTGAAATTGTATCCATTCAATTTAAATGACTTTGGAATATCATTTTCTGAAAGCATTTGCTCATTCCAAATTGTCAATTTCTGTTCATATTTAAATAAGGATTCATTTCGACCGAATAATTTTTCGCCATCCATAGATGAGTATGTAGAAACATCTAATTCACTTTTTTGCACATTTAGTTCGAACTGTAAAAAAAATTTGAAAAAAAAATTCCAATTTGCTTATTAGCCTATGATATGGCAAAATTTAAGTAGGAATAATTTTTTAAATATCCTTCCTCAAGCTCACATCAATTCTTTTAACAATTGTATTTTCAACATTTTCAGGGAATTGAAACCATTGTCGCTTAATTTTGGTTGAATTCAGCAAAACAATCAGCAGGCAACAGAAAATTGTTGTTATTTTTGAGACAGAATTGAAGCCAATTAAATATAAATTCGAATTTGCCAATTTCATATCAATAATTATAAATTCTTAAATTAAATGGATTAAAATTCCGATTACTTTGAATTTAAACGCTGATCCAAAAAATGTCAATCCCAAAAAATGTCAATGACCATAAATCCCAAAAAATGTCAACCCAGCCAAAATCCCAAAAAATGTCAACCCAGCCAAAATCCCAAAAAATGTCAATCCCAAAAATGTCAACTCCCAAAAAATGTCAATCCAGCCAAAATCCCAAAAAATGGCAATAAAAAGGCGATATATGGGTAGGGGGATTAAGAAGGATATAAGGGGATTAAGCCGGATTTAGCCCCGAAATGGATGGGAAATGGCCCGGAGAGGTCGGGAATGTTGGCCGAAGGCCATAAGAGTGCGCGGGATATATCCGGATTTAGGGGGATTAAGGTGGATATAGGGGGATTAAGCCGGATTGAGCCCCGAAATTGATGGAAAATGGTATGAAAGGCTACTGGAAAGTCGGGGAAATGTAACAGAGGCCAGGAGAATGCGCGGGATAAAGCCAGATATAGGGGGATTAAGCCTGATTAAGCATAATTAGGGGCTAGGGATTAGGGTTAGGGGTTCGGAGCATAGGATTCGCGCGAAGCCGGAAGCAAAACAACCAAAATCAGTACTCGTGCTCATCTATTTCAGGGCTTAATCCGACTTAATCCCCTTATATCCATCTTAATCCCCCTATATCCGGCAATCAGATTAAAAATTCCTAAAATCTGGCACTAGAATTGGATTCAGGATGGCCGAAAACCATGAAGTAAATAAAATTGGCCTTAATAGCCCCAGGAAATAAATATTGACATTTTTTGGGATTTTGGCTGGGTTAACATTTTTTGGGATTTTGGCTGGATTGACATTTTTTGGGAGTTGACATTTTTTGGGGCTATCAATTTAAATGTTATATAGATGAGCTGCTTAATGAAAGTTGATTTTGAATTATATTTTAGGAAAAATTGCTCATTGAAAATTAATTTATCGTTTATCCTCGTTAAGCCCCGAAAATTGTGAAAATTTTTGATCTAAATTTTCGGCAAAATTTTGAGAGAAATCTGTTTGGAAAAATTTGCTGAATTCAAATGAAAACAAGAAATTCTGGGGATGAAGCCGAGATGAATGAGAATTTGAAGGGAATGGAATGGAATAGAATGAATGTTGGATAGGAAGGCAGAATTTGATCTTTATATATTGGTAGGGAATGGGCCATGGGACCCTTGATCTGCGTGATCTGGTGGATTCTGAGATGACCGAATGAGCGAACGAATAGAACAGGATGAAGAGGGCAGAAGGGATGTCATCTTCTTTTTGTTCGAATTGAAAGGGCAGAAGGGATGTTGTCATCTTCTTTTTGTTATTTGAGGACAAATGATCACAGATTTGAAGCCGGCGGGTACATGCTCAATTCGCTGACGATCCAATGGCAAAATTAATTTTATTATTTTCAAAAAATACATTGGAATTTATACATTTTTTCCAACAAATTATCTCATAATCTTCATATACAATTCATTCATTATTTCCATTAAAATTGATCTATGCAGCTCAAAATTAAATTATATTTGTGTATTTCATTCATAATATTTTTAAAAATTTATATCAGAGCTAGGGACTAAAAAAGCTTGATCAAAGAAATCGGGACTCAAAAAAATGTTAATAAAATTATTTGCGGCATAAAATTAGATCCTAATATTATTCTATTACTAATTTGCTATGGTAAAATTGGCTAGCAAAATGATTATTTCTTCTTTGAATTTTAAAGTAATTTAATTTGCATATCATATATTTAAATTTTTCCTTACTTTATACATTATAATCATTTTTTAACAGATAGAATACTTTTTATCTTTACTCTTAAAAATATTACAAAAATTGACCAAAAAAAAGAAAAGAAAAATTAATCAATTAAATTGCGATTGCGAGATAGTTGACAGGGTACGGTACTATAAAATATAATTAAAATAATGGGAAAAAATAAAAAGAAATGAAATATATAGAAATTGTGATGTGATCGAGCGAAAAGGAAAAAAAATAATAGGCATTTGCATCATTCTTTCATCTGTTTAACTTCTCGAATCCATGGACATTATTTCCGATCAGATTTGTTTGATTTCTATTTTATTTTCATACCGCGAAAAAGTCACTTCCAGCACATAAAATTGTAGAAAAAAAATTTAATTTTTTAATAATGATGATACCTTTTTCCCTATTTTTATTAAATTATCCAAATTTGGATCCTTAATATAATTAATACCTTTAATATTATCTTACAGTTAGATATATCCTACAGTCTTTTTCTTTATCATGCATGGTATATGCTAAATTCTGAATTTAATGAAAATTAATAAATTAAAAAAAACATATTTTCAAATGGATTTATACTCCAAATTCTTGTATATAAAATACCGCAAATACCCTTTTATTCTCTTTAGGGAATTATTTACCAATACCAACCTCTCAAAAAAATAGGAAAATTTGGGTTCTAAATCCTTAATTTTAGAACAAAGAGGAAACCAAATTGGAGTCGGCATTATGGGATTGAGGAGTCCATTCAATTTTGATATTCGGCATTTCCAATGTCAAAACAAAATCATTGTGGGGTTTCAATTCAAACACTTCTTTGATCTGTTTTTTTTTGTTTTAATATTGGGCCAGATAAATAGAAAAATTGAAAGGAAAATACTATTAGGAACGATTGGTATAATCGCTTTCTATTTTAATGTAAATTTTACGATAATCTTAACACCAAAATTTTGATTTTTGATCCTTAGCCTAACCAATAATATTTTTATTTAATTTATGCAAATTCAAAGCCAATTAGAGGTTAATATATTTTTCTATCATTTAAAAAATAAATCCAGCAATTTCCTTTGCATTCTACAATCTACTCTAGTAAAGGACTATTTTTTCTCATAGAATAATTTTTTTAGTGAGGGCTAGTTAAATAATTAATTACATCTTTTAGCATGGTAAAATGAAAGGAAATTTTACCTCATTATTCAATTCCAAAATGATGTACAAATATTCATCATTCTTTTCCAATTTAAGTTGAATGCTGTATTTAATCAATTTATCCACGGCAGATATTTGAATAGAATGTTTCAATTTATTCAAGGGAGATATTTGGGTAGAATGCTTCATTTTATCCACGGGAGATATTTGGGTAGAATGCTTCATTTTATCCAAGGGAGATATTTGGGTAGAATGCTTCATTTTATCCAAGGGAGATATTTGGGTAGAATGTTCTTGGAATTCACATTTCAGTCCATCCCTTTATGGAATAAAATAAATTTGAAAATAATTGTCAATTTCACAATTACCTTCTGCAAATTCGAATTTTGACATCACTTATTTTCGAATAAAATATAAATTTAAGGAATTGATGCTCAGAAATCCCAACATCATTTTGTTCCATTGACTTGAATTTACCCACCTAATAAGGTTTATATAAAATTTATTAATTAATGTCCATTTACATAAGCAAATTCGTAGTTTTTGTTAATATCATTATTATAACGAGATTCGGCCACCAAAAACAAATTCTCGTTAATAAGTTTTTTCAATTCATCAGGCATCCAATTTATGTTTTGATATATTATTGGAATAGAAGAGGATGATGAAGCCTCCGATTTTGGTGGAGAACATTCGGAAAAATCGTCCAAAATCAAAAAGCGATTTGACATGTGAAACAATTTGACATTTAGCCCTCCCTGTTGGCTTGATAATTAATTCTTTGCCATGTTCAAATTTAATTTCCTGTAATAAAAAACATTTAAGGGAAAGTTATCTGGCGACAAGTGATGTGATCACTTTATGGTTTCTTACGTTACGGTCCGTAATATCGTCCGTTTGCGGCCTAATAATTACGATTTACGTTTTATGATTTTTGGGACTCCCGGAATTACGATTTACGGCTTCCTTTTGGTGTAAGCTACCACATCCCTTCTGGCGACAATTTTTTATTTAATTATTAATTTAAAATTATTTTATTAATTTTGTATACTTATTCCTATTTTTCGATTTAATAACAAAAATATGGAAAAAAAAGTATATGGAATATTTTAAATTATATTTTCTTTTAATAACCTTTAGAAAAAGGCTAATATAAAGGATATAAGTGGTTTTTATAACATAATTAGAAAAAAAATAATAAAAATGATTTTCCTCATAGTATGATCTAGCTTACTCTATTGTAAAATCAACTGACTGATGAGAGTCTTTTTTGGTATTTATCGGTTATCTATATATATCCAACAGATGTTTTAGAAATGAAGAAAATGAAGAGTCCCCCTATAGGTTATTAGGATTACGGATTGTGATTTATTAGAATTAAAAAATGGCTCGCCAGAGACAAATTTCAGCTATAAATTGCTTTTCCAGAGTTAAAATTTCAGTCAAAAATGACCTCGTTGAGGAGAAATAAGAAAAATCGTGTTGCAAAAAAAGGCGTTTATGATGGATATCCACGCGGATATGCCTTCATATCCGTATCCGCCGATCCGCGGATGTCCGCGAAAATCTGTATCCATTTTCCATCCCCTTTTAAAATGTTAAAACTCACATTTTCCTTACATTCCACCATAATTTTCAACACAAAATCGTTAATTTCCAAATCAGAAATGCCAAATTCAGACAATGAAAAAGCATCGCCTTCGTTTCCTTCGTTTTTATTCAAATCAAATGACTTTGGAGAATTATTTTTTCCAAAAGGCTTTTCGTCATTCCAAATTGTCAATTTTTGCTCATAATCAAAAGGTGGAAAAAAGAGTGTAGGTGAAAACTTGCGACCGAATAATTCTTTACAACTATAATTCGATTGTTGTG
Source organism: Pratylenchus scribneri (assembly GCA_030063045.1). NCBI lineage: Eukaryota > Metazoa > Nematoda > Chromadorea > Rhabditida > Pratylenchidae > Pratylenchus > Pratylenchus scribneri. The sequence continues at coordinate 1,174,344 of JAQSEB010000042.1, forward strand.
CAGAAACATTTAATTCACTCTTTTTCAAATTTAGTTTGACCTGTAAAAAAATAAATTTGAATTAAATTCCACTTTGCTTGGTTCAGAATATGGCAAAATTTAAGTAGGAATAATTTTTAGATATTCGCACTCAAGCCGACCTCAATTTTGTTAACAATTGTATTTTTGGCATTTTCAGGGAATGCCATCCATTGTCGTTCAATTTTGGTGGAATTCATCAAAGCAATGAGACAATAGAAAATGGTTATAATTGAGAGAAAATTGAAGCCAATTAAATGAAAAAATAAATTAATATTTGAGAAGAATTTCATAATATTGAAATGTTGATGAATTCCTTTTAAAAAAGTATTAAAACTAAGATTGTTAAAAATTATTCAGCCGAATCGACCGAACGAAATCAAACCGAATCAAGGTATTTTTGGGCCAAAAACCGAACCTAAAGTCCGAGGGTTCATCCAAATCCAAACCGACCGGTTTTTCGGTTTTTCCTCTTCATCCTGAGGGGAAATTCCGGACAAAAATCTAATCTTGTAGAGTGATTTTTACATAAATTCCCTTTTGGCTTAAAATAATATCCTTCGGATCAGGTGTGAGCACAATAGCAAAAGATGGCAAAACTCAATGTGTTCAAAAATTTTTTAAAAGTATAGTGACCTTTTTTTCAAAACATTCTGTTTAAAACCGTCTTTGAGCAACCCTATTAGAAACATGGAATTTGGAATTTACTCAAATTCAAAAGGTTTGTTCACTGATTGGCTTATTAAGGAGAAATTTATTTGGAAAAATAGTATATTTTAAAAAATTTATTTTTTTTATATTATTTTTTAGTAAAAATTAAATAATGAATTTTTAAAAATCTCTGATAATTCTGAAAAAAATTTTGACAATTTTTGATGGGAATTTTTCACTAGATTTCGAATGTCCTTTGCTATACAAGAATGAGAAATTATAAATTTTTTGGATGATGGCGAAAGTTTAATGGGTTTATTATTTTTTTTAGAGTGTTTTTTCATCGGGAAAAGATGAATTTGAAATTTATATTGATCTGGAATTGGCAAATACCTTCAATTCTGTGACTATATTATTATAAAGAGAATGGGCGTTATTTTATGATGACCACTGATCACTGATTAAAACGAATGATCACGGGTCGTACTTTCGAACATGCCCAATTGGTTGACATCAATCGTCGACTCAAAACCATCAAAACAATCGACTAACTCTATTTTGACAATACAAAATTTGTCGACATCGACATATAGAATTTGGCGTAATCGATTTTCGATGAATTCCTCAAAAAAACTCAATCAAATAAATCCGCCGAAAAGAATCTGACTGGAAACAATCCTTCCGGAAGAATCTAACCAGAAACATTCTTTCCGGAAAGAATCTAACCGGAAATAATCTTTCAGGAAAGAACTTAATCGGAAATAATCTTTCCGGAAAAGTTTATTAAATTCTTTCCGGAAAACTCAATTAAAATCTTTCTTGAAAGAATCTACGTCCCAACTCACAAATTTCATATAAAATTAAATTATTTGCACTATTGTGGACATGCATGCCTCATTTGCACTGCCCCTTTATCTACATATTGTGGAGATGACCCTGGAGATTTTGCATATCACATTATATTTTTTCCCGCTTTAAAATTAATTTATGATAATTTTAAAAAACAGATAAAATACTCTTTATCTTTAATCTTAAAAAATATTATAAAATTGATCAAAGAAAAATACAAAAATTAATCAAAGAAATTGGTAGACAGTAGATAGAGTACGGTATCATAAAATATAATTAATGGGACATGATATAGGAAAATAATATATGGGAAATTGAGATTGACCGAAAAAAAAAAATGAAACTAGCTCTATCATACATTCTTATCTTCTCGAATCTTCTTATCTTCTCGAAGCAATGTTGATTCAAAGTCGCGGTGAATGATTTCGATTTTCCTTTCATGTCGCGAAAAATTCACTTGCAGGACATAAAATTGTAAGAAAAAATGTAAATTATTTTGTAATAAAAAAATTTAAAATAACGATAAATTTTCCTTTAATTTAATTAATTTATTTAACTAACCTAAATTTGCATCGTTACTGCCTAATTAAATATTTTCTTACAATTAAGTATATTAAAAAACTAGAGTCTTTCTTTTTATCAATGATTTATATTGAATTTAATGTTAATTAATAAATAAAAACATATCTTTTTCTTTAAATTATTCATATTTTATTAAACATTTTCTGATAAAATTATAAAATATTTTGTTTTGGATTTTATTTAAACATGTTCTGATTTTTTGTTGGAAATTTTGTTTAATTAGAATTTATTTTAATTTTTCCCTTTCTGAAATTTATAAGCCCTAGGGGTTCTTTCTAATAGAGGATTTATGGTAAATATTTTTCGAAACATTTTCGCTACATGTTTTTAATGCCTTTCCTCAAAAATGCCTCCGGATATACAATATAAATACAATTTGTATTCTAATGATTTATCTTTTTGGGAAAATGTTGAATAGAATATTTACACTCCCAAACCTGAAATCCATTTGGTTTTGCCGTTGTTTCAATTCGGATATAAATTACAATTGTATTTCCTTGATTAGCATTGAGGGAATATATTGTTTCTGTTTTACCATTCTTTTCATCCATTTTTTCCACCCATCCTTGACCTCCACAATTTTTTGCAATGGCATCCCATTTATCCCTTAAAAATATTTAATTTTCACTCACTTAAATTGAGGCATAAAAGAATTTCTTATTTTAATGTTTAAAAATCCCTCCCACTACTTTTAAAAATGGAATAATTCCATATATTGCTGTAAATTTTGGGAATCTCATCTTCTAAACAACGTACCGACTCGAAATTATTAGGCTCATTCAACTTGGCATTGTCCAAACTGGCAGGAGAATGTTTAGTAACAATTCCGTTAGATTCCTAACCCACCTCCGGCACTCCATACCTAAACTTATCCCTAAAAGCCTGTCTGAAATTAAAATACAATAATTAAAATCGATCATGCCGAGTGGAATGAGCCCTAATCTCGAGTCGATATGATGTCTAGAAGTCGTGATTCCTGAAATTAACAGCCCACCAGCTTGGTGAATCCCTGCTGGTTATCAATTTCCCATATTTACGGTTACATTCATATACTCCAATTCCATTACAGTTTCCACTATTAGAGATATTTTTTGAAATGCTATGAATTTGGATTGGAAAAGAGTTGAAAAGAAAAGAGGGGAAATTTTCCTTTTTAAATTTTTCATTTTTCCAAATTTATTAAATTTAATCAAATAAACATGAAATTTTTTCATGTAAAGTAAATTGATAAAATTTGAACAATTTTGAATTATATCTATAAAAATTTATAAAAAAAGAACTTTAAAAAATTAGAAACTTTTTTTTACGAATTTTTAAAAAATCAATTTTCGGTAAATATTTTTTTTCTTTTTATTATAATTTTACCCTAGTTCGATTTTGAATCAAAAAAAAACCAACTTCATGCAATATTCAATTTGTTTATGATGAATTTCAATAGGATCGCCTCTTATGTACTCATCATGTTTGAAATCATATTTGAAGTGCAGAAAATCCTCAATGAAAAAATGTTTTACAGTCAAAGAGGACACCAAAGTGGAGTCGGCATCATCATCAGAAGGTTGAATCCATTTAATTTCGGCATTTGGCATCTCCGTCTCCGGGTTCAAAACAAATTCTTCACTTTTCAATTCGAGCACTTCTTTGATCTGTTTTTAATATTTATCAATAATAAAATTGAATTTGAAAAAATATATAAAATAAATTTATGCAAAATAATACAAAGCCCCATCCTATATCATCAAAATAATTTTGAAAAAATTATAACGGATTTTGTAACTAAGAAAAATTCAATAAAATTTTTTTAAAGTTCACTCTGCGCTAGGAACTATGGTCCGAGTCCTCATAGTCGGACGATACCTGATTTTGATATTCAAAAATGATATATAAATGCGGATGATTCTTTTCAACATTCTTTTCCAAATTGTATTGAGTGCTGCATTTGTCCAATTCATTATTAAATTGATAAAATTGATCTTGATGTTCGTATGGTCTACAATTCTTCATCAAAGCATTCCAATCATCTCTAAGGCATTTTAAATAAAAATTGGTGAATAATTGTCAATTCTTTTATTACCTTCTACAAATACGAATTCGCAAATCCTCGGTCACAAATCCTCTATCGAATACCCGCCAATAAAAGATAAATTGGAGGAATGAAGTAGCCCCATCGGCATTTTGTTGTTTTGGAATGAATTTTCCCACCTAAAACAACACTAAATAAAATTAAATATTGAATGATGTTTACATATGCAAATTTGAGATTTTTGCTAATTGTCCTTGATTCAGCCAATGGAATGTTTTTATCAATAATTGATTTCAATTCATCTGACATTCTATTTAATTGTGGATTTTCGGATGTTTCAGTGGAAGAGGAAGAATCCGCTTTCTTTGTTTCATTCGTAAAATCGTCCAAAATGGAAAAATTGTCGAATTCGCGGATTACTTTGAATAATTGATATTTTGTCTTTGTTTCATCAGCTTCCACAAAACGATATTTAGTAGATTTCTGCAATAAAATAAAAATAATTTTACGAGTAATATTGCCAACTCATTATTACATTATAGGGATCGGATTTATATGTAAATACATATTTTTTGCCAATACTCTATATAATTATAGGTAAAATAAAAATATTTTTCTGAAATTTGCATATTTTGGCACTTTTTTGTGCATATAAATCCGCTCTCTTAATAATAATAATTATAAAATATATCTCCATTTAGGAAGAATAATTTATAGAAAAAGGTTTTTTAATTACGAACAAATATATTTATATTATATTAATTTCCATTTTCCGAACTCACCGTTTCCTTACATTCCACCTTAATTTGCACCTCAAAATTATTGATATCCAAAATGCCAATATCATCCAATTCCAATGAAAATTCTTGGGCACGAAATTCACTCAAATCAAAAAATTTAGGCATATTTTTATGCTGATTATTTTCTTTCCAATTCCAAATCCACAATTTTTGCTCATATTCATATTTAGTTAAATAATTGTGATAATCATCAAAATTATTCATTACACCGAACATTTCCTTTCTATCATTAATTCCACCGAACATTTCCTTTTTATCACTATAGGATGGATAAACACGAATATGTAATTTACGAGTTTTAACTTTGAGTGTGACCTGGAGAAATTTAATTGTTCATAATTGTTTTGTACATTTCAAATAAGCAAAAATATAATAAATTTCAAATAATGTTTCAAAATTATTTTTTATAATTATTTTTAAAATCCTTAATAAAATTATCTAAATATACCTGAATTTTGTTGATAATTGTATTTTTGATATTTTCGGGGAATTCAACCCATTGTTGTCGAATTTCGGTGGACTTCGACAAAACAGGGGAATAAGCCCGTCTATTCAATTTTGATTGTTTCTCATCAGCATTATTAGCCTGTTGATGAAAATTTTGGCTTTGTAGATTGAGAGCATCCTAAAATGAATATATTTCTATCAAATTCTAATTAATGTTTAATTTTACATATTCTGCTAATTCGTTTCGACTCTCGACAATTTTTCCTGCTTTTTCGACTGGCAATTTACGTTTTCCATTTTTCGTTTTAAATGGTTCCCCATAATGTGCATGTGCAGGCAAAGGGGGCGGATCGCGGACAATAAAGCGCTGGACAATTGGGCATGATCAAATTGGGCACCGATGGACAATTCGGCACCAGCTAAATCCGGTCAATTGGCCACGGTCAATTGGGCACCGTATAAACATTTTCTATATTTTTTATGGAATAAGACGATGTTTGACTTCCCCTTGTCTCCCTATGCTGTATGCTCTGAACCCTAATCTAATAAGCCTTAACTTAAAATGAATAATAATTTTTTTTATTGTGCCAAATTATCTGGGATATACGGTGCCCAATTATCAGTGTCCAATTGAAAAGATTTGTGTCGGGTGCCCAATTATCCATCGGTGCCTAATTGTCCTGTACCCAATTGTTCATCCACCACGCGGATTGATAGAGGCCATCGACTTTTGACACATTTTTTCCACTTGAAGCAGAATAAACATCAAACGCATTGGCCGAGGCAATTCCTGATAAAGCCGTTTGAGTTGCCAATAGCATGGTTCCGACCCTGAAAAGAATGGAAGAACTTCTTCCTTTTCCTGCAGAATCCTTGTCTTTATTGTGGATATTCTTCTTTTTGCCGGCATTGGCCAAATTGAAAAATGCAAGAAATAAAAAGATAATAGTGCAAAAATGCTTTAAATGCATTTTGGCTGAATTGATGAGGAGAAATTTGGAATTTACTAATTAAAAATGCGCAGGAATTTGCCACCCTTTTAAAGGTTCATGTCCACGGAATATTCATTTGCAAAAGAAATGAAAAAATTAAGGAATGGCCAAAAAAGAGGAGGGAGAGTAGGATTTGAAGTTTGTGTTCAAAATATGGATTTTAGAAGGGAGGAGATCAAATCAAAACAAGAAAATGAAGGACCTAAGATAGCCAAAATTAAGTGGATGGATCTTTAAATGTATTAAAATTAAAAAAAAAATTTAATTGAATTGACAGAAAATAAGAATTAATTTTATTTTTTCAAAAATTTTTGATTGGGATTTTTCACTTTTATTCTGAAAGGATTTTTTGGTAAATTCAAATGAAAAATTACAAATTATTTGGATGATGGCGAAAGTTTGATTGGAATTAATGTTTGATGATTGTGAGACTTCAGTGGGGAAGGCTGATTTATATTTATTTTTGTCCAATATAAACAGACTGGTTCATATTCGCATTCGCACTGATTCGAATGAATGATCAGTGCTCACAGATAGAACATACGAACACCCCCAATTGTTCGGCAACAATTCGATATTCGACGCCGTCGACCAATCCGACGACAACCATCGTCGTCATATATAATTTGCTGAGCGGACGAGGGGTGCTGTTCATCAGTATTTCTTTGAATTCCCAATTCGGTAATACGGAATGGGATTTCGACCAAGGTCACACCATTGGTTTTCTTTACTGTGTTCTATAAATGCCTTAAAAGGTGTAAATGAATGAGAGGAAAAGAAAATTTGAAAAAAAAATTTAAAGAGTTGACAAATGATAAATGTGCTATTTATTAATTTTTAAAAATGACTGATGAAAGAGAATTGAGATAGGCGACTACTTGTCAAATGTCAACCAAATTCTCAGTGGAGAGGGAATCAATTCAGATTCTTATTAATTAAAGGGAATCACACCTAAAGAGACACGTCAAAAAGATACATGACCCAAAAGAGACACTAGAATCTATGAAAATGCAAATATTCACATAATTTTGACCAAAGGTAAGTGTGTAATAAAAAGTAGGGATTAGGGTTAAGATTAGGGTTAAGGCTTCGGCGCATATAATCCAATCATCAACGAGTTGGGAATCGCGAGAAATACCGAACGGAACCCCAAAGTTCCGATCTCTGGCAAATTCGATATGTCGAGGAATTTGGTTGTCGTCGGATTGTTCGACAGTGTAGAATGTCTGCGTTAGTTGGTACAATTTGGTTTCGTACGTTCTATCTGTGATCACTGATCATTGATTACCGGCAGTGAATCGATCAATTTGACGTCAACTCAATTCGTGGACATATTATTTTGCCACAATCAATTTTCCATAAATTCTTTCCAATAGATGTGCAAATCAACGATCAACAGCATATTATTAAATATGATATGATTTTGATATATTATTGAAAACAAAAATTTTGAAAAAAAAAACTTTTGAAAGAATTGGCAAATAATAAAAATTAATTTTCCTAAAATGGGAAATTCATAGATTGATAAGTTTGATGTAGTTGAATAATAATTTATGTGATTAGTGAAACCGCAATTGGATGATTGCTGCTTTTTGCCTATTGTTTATTCAAAATAGATTTATTTTAATACAGAATTTCTTCTCAACTCTCAATAGAGCATTTTCAATTTTGCTGCAAATTTCTGATAATGATAATTCAATTTGATTTCATTTATTAAATTTTAATTTCACTAGAATTGATGTATTCAATTGAAATTTTAATTTAAATTAATATTTTCATAATAAAATTATATGAAACAACCATAATTCCAATAATTTGGATCAATTTTTTTAAAGAAAAATAGATAATTTTTGATTTGAAGGCCAATTTAAATCCCGGAGTCACAATTTTTGGCGCGAATTTTGAAAATATGGTGAAAATGTACCCAAATTTTAGCAAATAAGAACAAAATGGGAATGCATGTATTTTGGGGATATTATTAAAATTGCTTATATTTTGCAAAGATATTTCGTCGGTGCCCAAATTTCGTGACACGGATATTTAAATATTTTTACATTTTCATTTTAAAAATCAAGTGAAAATCTAGTGAATATAACAATTTTTCAGAATTTCGAAAATAATTTGAAAATATGAAACATTTTCAAAATCTTTTAGGACATATTTTCAATATCTATTCAAAATACCATGAAAAATATTTTAAAAATGGCAATAATATTCAGAATATTTTGAAAATGGGGCAAAAATCTGTTTTCCCTTGTTCTGGTTTATAATTCTGATTTTTCTCGCGCACCGTTCTGACTTTTGCCTTGTTCTGATTTTCTGTTCTGATTTTTTCCTTGTTTTGATTTTCTGTTCTGATTTTCTGTTCTGATTTTTACCTTGTTCTGATTTTCGGTTCTGATTTTTCCCTTGTTCTGATTTTCTGTTCTGATTTTTACCTTGTTCTGATTTTCGGTTCTGATTTTTCCCTTGTTCTGATTTTCTGTTCTGATTTTTTCCTTGTTTTGATTTTCTGTTCTGATTTTTACCTTGTTCTGATTTTCGGTTCTGATTTTTCCCTTGTTCTGATTTTCTGTTCTGATTTTTACCTTGTTCTGATTTTCGGTTCTGATTTTCCCTTGTTCTGATTTTCTGTTCTGATTTTTTCCTTGTTCTGATTTTTCTCGCGCACTGTTCTGACTTTTTTCCCTTCTTCTGATTCTGATTTCACTCATATAATTACCTGCCGCAGCTGGGATTCGAACCCGAGTAGTCAAGTGCCAAAGTCAGCGACATAACATTGAGCTAAAGAGGCTATGTATCCTCCTCCATTAAAACATTTATTTATTCCTTTCATTGCCTTTCTCCAGAATATTCTCAAAATTTAGATATTTTTCGAAAATATTCTGAAAATTTGTTCTATTTTAGGTTGTGAAAATGAATCGAAAAATTTGGCGAAAATCATAGAATTCTGAAAATTTTCTGAAAATTGTATCCATTTTTAATCTGCATTTTGGGTCTTATTTTCAAAAGCTTATCAAAATGAATACAAATATAAATTTTCAAAATTATTAAATTCTCAAAATGTTCCCTGAATTTTAGTAATTTTAAGAATATTATAACAGTTGATGTATTTTCGCTCAATTTTGTAAATATGTAAATTTTGAACATATTTTTCCCTTTTATGTTCAAAATCTTTTGAATTTATTTTGAATTGAATTTTCAGAATTTTATTCATTTCTAATATATTTTAGCAATTTAGCTGTGCTCAATATATATTGAGGATTTTTTCCTTTTTTAAAAAATTTTCAAAATTACAATGAAATTTTCAAAATATTTTGCACATATTTTCTTTGTGACTCCGGGATTGATTAATTATTATTAAAAATTAAAACGGCTATGTCTTATTATTTTTTTGTACTAACGATCTTTGTGATTTTGTTTAAACTCCAAATATTTCTGTTAAATTTATGTTCAATTTTGAGTTAGAAAATAAGTTCTTTTTGTTTGTCTGCAAATGACAAGCAGTTTTTAGGCTAATAATAATTAGGAAAAGTGGGAAAGCGAAGGAGTAATTCCTATATGTATTTTATTTACGTATCTTCTACATAATAAACTACATAATAAAAATTTTACTTCCTTGCTTCCTACACATTTTTGACATAAATTTTATTATTTGCTTTTCGGATTTGCTAAATTGCTATTTTTTCCTAACAAAAACATTATTACACAAAGATTAAAGATTAAATCCATTTTTTCAAATATTTAGATGTAGATTGTGTCCGGCTCATCATTGTACCCAAAAGAAACATTCCTCCCCCAATTAAAAAAGACTATATTCGACAAACTTTCTTTTCTTTATTGTTTTATGTGCCATCAATTCAATTAAATTTAATTTAATTAAATAAAAAATGAGCAATAATCGGCCAACTTCGCCAACAGAAACAGTAGCCGAAAAAGAACGGTTACGGAGTGTTTCATTTGCAGAAATGCAGGAGGAGAGGGAAGAACAACAAAATTCAAGCAGCAGAAGTGATGTTCTGCCATATCAATGTTTTCTATTTTTGCTAACCCAAATTGGCTATATGGCCGTTGTGCCCTCACTTCTTGTAACCACATTCTTCGAGCCATCCTCGGTAAACGACTATTGAAAAAGGGCAACCCGAATTTTGCGCATTGACCAATATCTCAGCAATCTTTCAAGTTTTTCAAAAACTTTTTTATAATTTATATACCTTTAGGTTACGCTCTTTCTGTAGTCTGTAGAGTATTTTGATATCAAAATGATTGATCAAAAACAATTGGCATGAAAAAGAAAACGGCCCGATTTTTGGCCTATTTGGTCAATTTCTGGTCATAACTTTTTTCCAAATTTCAATAAAATTCACATTATACCTTCTCCTTCCCTGATCAATTCATATAAGATATAATAAGAGGCATACTAAATATAATAATATCAAATTTGGTTACTTATCGGTTATCCCGGTTCCCGGGGCAAATTTTTTGTGTCAACTAAAGCAATGGAAAGATAACAGTAACCCGAACTCTTCATTTCAAAACCATCAGCCCGGGTTAGCCGATAAATACAAAAAATTGTTATAAGCAAATATTTCCATGATAAATGATTTGGTGCGCAAAATTCAAGTGCTTAAACTTAAATCCAGTTCGAAAAAATAAAATTATGTTTTAGAATTTTTGTGAAAATCCTCCTGCTGTATCAAATCAAACCGAAGAATTGATGGAAAAAATAAACTTGGATGGTGAATTCTATTCCCTATTAATCCAATGGAATGAACATTGCCGGTCATCTCATTGGACACTTTGGATTTCGACAAGTTTGATGGTTGGCGGCATTTTTGGCTCATTCGGTGCTGGGTTTTTTGCTGATCGAGTCGGTCGAAAACCGGTGGTTGTCGGTTAATATTACAGCAAAATATTTAAATATTTAAGTAATTAATTCAGCTTCAATGATTGTAATTTGTTTGGGCAATTTTTTGATTGTTTTAATTGCAAATTTCAATAAATTTTTAACGCTGATCATATTTTTTATGATTGGAATGGCATGTGGCGGATATTTGGTCACAAATATGGTAGTGGATTATTTCATTTATCCAATCAAATTTGTTTTAGGTTTTACTTGTGGAAATTTTGCGCAATTCTAAATCTCGCTTGTTGGTTGTCTCTTTGAATGGATGGCCACTTGGAATGTGCGGAACTGCTTTGTTGGCCTATGTTTTACGGCATTGGCGAATATATCATTTGGTTATTGCCATTCTTTCTGCCATATTTTCCATCATAATTGTACGTTCATAAAACATGGAATGGGCCATTTCCATCTCATTAATATTGATAATACTTCAAGCAGCTAATGAAACTACATATCCTATTTTAAAAAGCCTAAACTTATGTACTATTTATCGATCATTTATTCAATCAGCAGTAATTAAAAGATTTAGCCAAAAATTATCATAAATGAAAAAAGAAAGGCCTCACTTTTTTCATTTTTTTGGCCTTAAATTGGCCAATACAATATATCATGAATGACAGCCAAAACATATTAATTGAATTGTCAATTATTGTAATTGCTTCATTAGCTGGCTGAATTGTGACCGCCAAGATAAAGGGTAGTGGCTCAAATGGAATTGGCCCAACAATGGGTACTTATCAGTTATCACTCAGTTAGTTATTCGGGAGCAGATGGTTTTGGAATTTGAAATGTTATTAGGATCAGGGTTACGGATATGAGGGATGATAACCTATCTCTGAATAAGTCTAATCATATACCGGATGACCCATGATGGGGATAATCCTTACCTTTCCCCAATTGACTCAAAAAAATCAGCTTTCCGGATAACCGATAAGTACCCAAAAAAGTATAGTAACATTTTAAATAGTTATTAAAATATTCATTTATAGCAATATTTCGCATTTGAAAGCATTTCATGGCTCCAATCCGCTGGACGTGATGGGAAAGCCAAAACAATACAGCAACGACTCATTCAAGTTAATTTAATAAAAAAGATTATAAACTTGACAAATTCCATCACAGATAAATTCAATGCTAAGTTTAACATCAAAAGAAAATGAGTCAAAAAACAATGATGGACTTCTTGTCAATTTTATGGCCAATTCCCAGAATGAGGACAAAACCGAAGCACCAATTTATACATATTTGGATTTATTCCGGCATCGTTCCATTTCCTTGCGGCTAATCACACTTCTATTCTGTTTTGGTTCATCCTCCATCATTTCTTTTGGCCTTTATTTCTCCGCTGAGGTGCTACCCGGTTCACGGTATTTGAACATTGCAATAATGGGATTGAACAAATTGGCACTTGGTTTCCTTCCATTCCTTCTCTCAAATTGCATGGGCAGACGACCGATTTTGCTTTCTTCAATAGGCAAATAAAATATTTAAGGAAAATTCTTAAAGAAATTTAAGGTCTTGCAATGTTGGCAGCATGGGGTCTTGTTTCCTCTAAACTCTTCTTCGGCCTGGACAAACATTTTATTATCACTGCATTTGGCCTTTTCATGACTGGCGCCATCGACCCAAATTGGAAGGTTACATTTACTTTAATAGGTGGAAAAAATTTTGACTACCCGAATTTGGCACATCAATTAGCTTTAATAGAAACATTTTTGCTATTTTTATAGCCCTAATTTATTGGTTTTGCATTGATTAGGAAAGAAATTAGTTAATTTGATTGGAAGTTGGCCAAAAAGTAAAGATTGAAAAGCGGTAAAATAGGTCATAATTAGGCAATTTTGGTTTTTGACCAGAGCATTCGGAGAAATTACGTTTTTGATCAATCAATTTAATATTAAAAACTGGCATGAAAGAATTAATCCAATGAAAATGAACAATGATATAAAAATGAATAGTTTAAAAGAATGCTTTATATTAAATTATTGGCTGATGGAAAATATTCAATTGAACAACAGTAATAATAAGCAATTACCAAAATAACAAATATCGGTACTTTCGGTTAACTATCGTAATTGAGTGAAACTAGGGAAAAGTGAAAGTGACCACTACCATAACGATCATCCGGTTTGGCATTAGGGTTATTCAATGATACTCTAATCCTATTCACACTTAGAAATAATTCATTCCAAAAATATCTCTGGGGACAGATTACCAAAAAGTACTCAAAAATCTTTTAATAAAATTATTTTAAGTGTAATCAAATCAAAAATAAATAAAGCGCTTAATAACATTAAAATTAACTCTTATAGATCATTCACTTATTGAGCATTGAATTGTTCCCGACACCAGTGAGGAATATGGCCAGAGCACTTTGCAATGTTGTTGCCCGATTAGGTTTAAATGATAACGCAATAAAATATCATTTATCTGTTTAAGGCAGTCTGTCAGGGCCATGGGTGCTTTTCCTTCGTTCCTACAATGAATCTCTGCCTTTTTGGATTTTTGCCATTCTTCTCAGCGTTCAATTGGCCATTTCTTTCGTTTTTCTTCCGGAAACCCGAGGAAAACCACTTCCCGATCAAATGCCATCATCCGGGAATAGTGAAGAAGAGGATGAAATAATCCATAAATTTCGACCCCGAACTCCGACCAGACATTCCATTCGTTCGGCGCATAGCGTCGATTTTGCCATTGTTTAATCATTCATAATATTTTTTGGTGGCTATTTTCTTTCTCTGATGAATTTATACTTTACGGGCTATTTTTTCTAATTTCTTCATTTATTCCATTTGATATTGTTGTAATAATTTCCCAGTAATATTCGAAGGTGCCAGCACATTTTTATTTAATCTGCATAACATGAGTATTTTATACTCTCATTTATTCTAATCTAATTCTTAATTAGAGACCCGGTTAGTCTTTTGATTTTTCTAAATTTTTTATGCGTAATATTTAATATTAATATTATATAATATTTATGCATTTTATTGATATTTTATTGAATAAAGGAAATGAAGAAAATTTTGTATAAACCTAAACATCCAATCCAATTGTCAAAGCCAAAAATGTGAAAACCACAGCAAAAATTACTAAAAATTCAACAAAAAGGAAAAGTACTCAAAAATTTCCTAAATGTAAGAAATAATTTTTAAAAATATTTTTTCGAATGATTTTTGACATTATCATCAATCTGACATCATTTATTTTAATCATACTATATGGAAAGCGAGTTTGTTTGGTTTATTAGGCATACAGTAACCAATGACTAAGAGCCTGAAAATTCTATCCACTATCCATCACTTATTTTCTAGATTTTTAAATACCAATCCCAACAATCTCATCGAAATTATGTACCCAACTTTATCGTAAAAATATGGCCAATTTGTCTATCAGTTGTCCATTACTTATTAGTTGGATTAATGGATGGAATTTAAACCTAGAATATTTTATTTTTTTAACTGTTAACCCAATGAAAATTTGTGAAAATTCTGTACATTTTGAGGTTCGGATTTGAACATTTTTGAGCATTGGGATATTTTGTGCAGCCCGAAAAAATTAATTTATAGAGATGCAGAGATTATTTTATATTTTCATTGTGGAAAGAGAAAAAGACACTGTCGGGAGTTTAAGTCGAGAAGAAAACGTGACTAAACACCAAAAAAACCAAAATCGATCAAATGTAAACATTTTTGAGAGAATTTGCCTTCTTGTAAACAAAAATCTTCTAAATTATTGAATTATTTTGCAAAAGGCGAAGTTTGGCCACATTAAAATGTGCGATTTTTATGGGCCAATGGGAATGGGCATTGCATCGCCTCCGGCCAATTCATCGGCGGTGGGCATTGATGATGAGGGAATGGCCATGCCCGACATGGATGCAATGCTTGACCAGGTTTCTGGCATATCCGAATATGCAATAAATTATATAAAAATATTTTATCGGATTTTACAAACAAGGAAGTGAGCTTATTATTATTACAAAAGATCGCACTGTACCTATTAAAGAAAACGGACTTCTCTCCAAATTTTTATCTAATAATTTTTATAATTGTTTTTTGGAGACGGGACTGGACGCTTAAAGTTGTGAAAAAGTGTGGAAGTTTTCGGACATATGCCATTTATTATTTTATTTAGTGTTATTATGGAAACACTATTATTGGACAAGAAAGGGAAATGTTCTGAGTTTTATGTCTAAAAAAACCATATTAATAAGAATAGGGCGAAACTTTAAAATTGTTAAATTACTTTTGGGATAACCTGCATAAAAATGATTATTAAGTTGGAACGAGAAGAAAGCGAATGTTGTAAAAAAGGACGACAACAAAAGGAGGAATTGAAATCTTCGCCAACAATTGGCCAAAAGGAAAGAATAATTAAAAAGGAAATGGAACAGCAGAAAATAGTTTCAAATTCGCAAAAAACAACGATTTCGATCGAATCGAAGAATGTAAAAAATTCATCGACTATACAACAAAATGAAACGGTTTCTATCGAATCCGAGGAAGTGGAAAATTCATCGATGGCTGAGAAAATTGCTGGCCAATTGTCAATAGAAAATTCGGATCCAATTGAAATGGCCAATAGAATGGAGAAAGAGGAGGAGGAGCTGAAGAATATGGTTGATGTTATGGAGGAGAATCGAATCAGAACATTGGTATTTTAATGGCAATATTGGCTAACAAACATTTACTGTAGAAAGAATTTGTAAAATATTTTAATATTTTTGCAATATATCCGAAAGATACGGTTTGGTAAATACCTCATTTAGAAAGAGATTGGATTAATTTAAATGAAAAAGTTTTAAAAGAGAGTTCAAACTTAAATCAGTCATTTTTTGACGGATTTGGGTCCCAACATTTTTACATTTAGAAATTTAATAAATGCATTGAAAATATCAAAATTATTGCAAAAAATTTAAACTAAATCTTCTCTTAAAATAAAAAATAGCCATTATTTCCTATTCATTTGCTAATTTCGATTTTAAGCCTAACGACGAATCATTTCCATCTCCGGTGAATATTTCAATGGAGGAAGGAATATTCAAAGCGAATCATGAAAATGATGATCTTTTTGACCAAATTGATCAAATGGATTTGTTGATTCAAGCGGAAGAGGAAAAATATGCCACCGAAAATTTGATACTCGGTTCGTGGTCAATTGAGGGAAAAATTTAATTTATGGGCTTAAAATTAAAATAAAAATTTATCAAATTTATATCCACAATATTTTATTTTAGCAAATAGAGAGGAAATTGGAAATGGCCAAAATTTGCTAGCCCCTTTCTCGACGACTCCATCTTCGGTTGAACGATTCGTTGAGGAAATGATCGGCAGAATTTGTGGTTGGTCGATTTAATGTTATCTGAATTTTGTGCAACCAAATTATAAGCTCTTATACAGAGCATTTTTAATATCAGAAATTGATCAAAAAATCAAATTGGCCATAAAGTTATTACCAAATAGGGAAAATTCTGATTTTGACCTATTTTGTTGTTTTTGGTTATAAAATTTTTGCCAATTTCCAATCAAATCCAGTAATTTTTGACTGAACATTTCCCCATTTAGCAGTTGGGATTAGACAATTTTTATCAGATTTGCTATTTTTATTTAAAGCTTATTCACTTGAAAAAATTATATAATACAAAATTCGGAGCATAAATTTCTTTTCAGCGGATTTAGTAAGATTTGAATAATTTTTTAAATAAAATTATTTATATATGTATTTCCCAGGTCAAGCTATATCCGAGTCTCATTCAATGCAAAAACTTTGGAACAATGAAATTGCATCAATTGGTGGCGATTTTTATTTAACACAATCGCCTCAAAAATGGTTTATATTTTTAAATAGCTTTCTAAAAATATCCCGGAAGTTTAATTTTTACTTATAATTTGAAGAAAATCTAAAATTTCTATCTTCCAATTGTTCAAATTTATTCATGAAAATTTTTTAAATTTATTTATTACCGTATGGATACTATGATTTGGGGATCTAAAGATAAAAAAGAATCGTTATTAAATCATTATTTTCTTTTCGATATTTTCAATATTTTTTCCCATTTTCAATATTTTTCTTTACCGTATACACTCTTTAAACACCTTGGAGACAAAAATTATTGAGCATTTTATAAAATTCGATAAAATGTTATCAAAAATTATCTAGTTTTTCCCTCAAAAAAAAGTTTATCCATGATTTAACAGTTTTAAATTTTATGTTTTTAGCATTCCAGTTGAAAATCCATCATGCTCGAACGAAACACAACAAATTGTAAACATCGGCGAAGAAAATGAACAAAAAGAATGTATCAATTCTTCGGAGAATGGCCATAAAACACACGAATTAATGGGAGAAAACATTAATGAGGAAAACAAATCAGAGAAAAGTTTGGTGGAGGAAAAGGATAAATTGCATCAACAAAAATATGAATTAGAAGAAATGGAAGAAAATTTGATAAGAGAGGATGAAAATGGCCTTATCAGGCAAATGGACGATGAAAATTATGGAGACAAAAGGGTGGAAGAAATTGAAGCATTTGGAAGGGAAGAAGAAGCCATCGAAAGGGAGTGCCAAATGGTGCCGGCGGGGGAAATGCCAACAATAAATAAAATGGAGGTGACAAAAATTGATTGCATCGATGATAAAATTGGTGATAAAATTGGCGACAGAGAAATGCAAATAATTCAAAATGGAGAGGAGAATGAAAATGTTGATTCATCAATGCTTAATGGACAAATGAACAATAATAATTTATCATCATTAGCAAATGCAGCTGCCGTTGATGAAGAGGAGCAAACAAAAATTGTAATTATTTCCTAATTTTATTTTAATTGATTAGAATGAGAAATATTAATATGAACTTTTCACTTTTCAGTCAAATTAAATATCAAATCCATTTTAAATTGAAGGCTATAAATTTAAAATTATCGGAGAAAATTTAAATTTTTTATTCATTATCATTATTCAAAAGGAATTCTGTCTCCATTATTTGCGCATCCAACTAAAAACCTAATTTTATGTGCCCCAGGAAATCCAGGCATAACTTTCCTAAAATCAAGTATATAGCTTTATTGCCTAGCCCTAACCTTAACATTGTTTTATATTTTTCATAAAATTCAAAAAATTGATTTTCCTGGTGCGAAAAATTCGAATTGAACTGATAATAATTATGCAAATTTTGGGTTCGAAGTCATAGCGCATTTATCGTTGATTTGTGATTTGATCATAGTCCGAACTCCTAAATGGCCTTAATCGCCCTTTAAATTTTTTAATCTTTTTCATTTGAGGAGATATGGAAATGACCTAATTTAATAATTTTAGCTTCAACAATTGGAAGCACAACTTTCGCTAAAAGTTAGAGAAGGAATAGAAGAAAGTACATCTTCGCCAGCGGCAGCAGAAATGACTGGGCCATCTCAAAACCAACCAACAACTTCCTCCTCGAATTCACCAAAACCCACAAAAAGGCCACCGCCACAACATGCCCTTACAATTGTACATGATTTATCTGTGGCATTGGATGAATTCAAGTTGACCGAAAGTGAACTCACTTTGGGCAAGAGGAAGCCAAATTGGTTGGTTTTTTTAATTTATTTTCATACTTTTATGAATGGAAAAATTTTAGATACCATACTTCTCTTTCCTCTATTAATTACCCTAATAAGGCATCATCGAAAAGAGACCCTTCATTTAAATTTAAAAGGGAAAGGGGTGGGGGCTGGGGGAAATAATAAAATAAATATGGTATATATAAAACTTTGAAATTCATTAATTTTTTCAAGTTCTTTTTTTTAAATTTTATATAAGTATATTTAATATTTTCTTGGATATTTTTGGAAGGATAATTATTTATACGCCCAGTTAATTTTTATGCAAATATTTGCTTTAAATTTAACAATTTAGTACCTTTAAATAGCGCTGATTTGCATGAATTGATTAGAGAAGGAGGTAATCGATTGATTGGAAATTGGCAAAAATTATGACAAAAAAAAGGCAAAATAAGCTAAAATTTATCAATTTTCTATTTTTGGTCATAATTTTCTAGTCAATTATTTTTGATAATAAATAGCTCTCAAAATAATGATTAATTTTCAATCAAATTGAAGGATTCCTGATGAAGATTGCCAAAATTGTATGCTCTGTTCCAGTCGCTTTTCGTTGATCAATCGTCGGCATCATTGTCGGGCATGCGGACGGGTGAAATTGTTGCCAAAATCTAATTTAATTAAATATTTTCCCAATTAGGTACTTTGCCGAATTTGTTGCTCCCAACGCCGTCAAATGGGCTATATGGACGAACGTGAGGGAAAACAACGAGTTTGTGTGCCATGCAATCGAACATTGGATCGAATTGAGGAATATGAGAAAAGGATGGCAGAAACGGGAGCATTTAGGGAATCGGATGAAATGAATTCAGAAATTCAGCAGGAATTACAGCAGAAAAAGTTGGGAGTAAAAATTGAATTGAATTTATTTTTTTATAGAATATCAATCAATAAAAATGGCCAAAATGAAGGAGTGGATTCAAATTTGGCAGAAGAAAATGGAATAAATGTTGAAAATGGATCAACGAATAATCCTAATTCATCAAATCCAAACAGTAACAGGTGATTAAATGGGGAAATCATTTAAGATAGAAATTAAGCCTAAACATTCATTAATTAATTTTTTTTTGGTAAATCTTAGCTATAGTTCAATAAGGAAGCAACAAATCCAGGAATGCCATTTGAAAGCCTTACTCAACCTAAAATATATTAATTTTTGGATTTAAAAAAATCTAAAAAGTAAGCGGCTTTTTCTCTAAAATTCGGGTTTATTAAACTCAAAGAAATCTAATTTTTTAAAGTTAAATTTTCATAAATTTTAAATTTCCAAATATTAGACACTTTTGGTTTCCAATGGTATATATCTTTTTCAATAATTGATTAATTCTTTTTTGAACTATGACCAAAGAATGGCCCAGAGTTGTTATTTTTAAATGGGTGAATTATAAATGAAATAAATTTTTAATGGATATCATTCATTGTATATATTTTCCACTCACTCAGATTTGATTACAATTCTCTCTCGAGAAAAACCACCAAATCATTGCTAAAACCGCCTCGAATGGCACAATTACCCTCTTCGAATGATGAAATTGGAAGCAGCACATCAACAACAATTCCAACAAATGAAAATACTGATGCAGAATATCCGGGTCATATTATTGAAGAACAAAAAGGAGAAGGAAGTCCACCTGAATCAACGCAAAATGAAGAATTCACAAGTCAAAGTGATAAACAAATGTTGACTTTACCAATCAAAACAACCACAAATCAAGCTCAACAAAGGCTATTGCCAATTCCAAACAATTCTTCGACTAATTTGGGCATAAACAGAAGGCAAGTCACCTTCCGAGACGGGGTCAATCCTGGCCAGGAGACTCCTTCGCCAATTTCTCCAGCCGGAGGCCATCCATCGACAACCAATGGCACCAATTCCACGCCTAATCCCTATCAATGGCTGGTGAGGACGCCAACAACCACTTCGGCTACGGCGCCGAATTCCAGTGAAAATCACCATCATGAATCGTCGAGCGGTAAAAAGTTGCCAAGAAAGATTTCACGCCGTACAAAGGAACGACGAATGTTGGAAGAACAAACCAGTCTCCTCCAATTGGATCATTGGCGACTGTGCATTTTGGTTGATAATACACATGACAGTCGTCCCGGTGTGGCGGAATTGCAAGTAATATATACCCGACATCTTTGATGAAAATTTATTTTCGATTTTCTTCTTAAAAATTCTTTTATGACATTTTCGAGCGTGGGCTCATCAATTTTTGAATTCTGAATACTCTAAATTGTTCAAAAAATCGATTTAAAAAATTTCTTCATCAAAATTTATATTTACAATGATTTAGGCATTTTTATTAGGTAAATGAGAGAAATTGGTGGAAAAAATTTAAAAAAAAACAATAGGAATATCGCAGAAACTTTTGCAAGATAAAAAATCAATTAATCGATAAGGATTGACAGACAATAATGAATAGTGAAAATTTTAAACTATTTTTAAACCATTTGCACCAATCAGAATTGGAATATTCGGAATTAGCAGTTTCGAAACTCCATAAATGAATTTTAAGACAAAAAATGGAAAAATATCAAAAAATGTGGATCTAATCTGAATCGATATAATTACCAAATTACAGCCTCGTGGATTGGATCAAGTTGTTGCCGAATTGCTACCTGAAAATGGCACAATCAAATGCACTTCAGTGAATGTGGCCATTCGCCGAAATTTACATGTCCGAATTGAATGGCGCCAGCAATTTGCACTAAACAATGGCCAATCTGGCCCAATTGAAGTGTTGGCATTCAGCACAAGGGGAATGGCCGCAATTGGGGTGGATGAATTGGCATTGGCATTGGAGCTGGATAGGAAAAGATTTTCGGTGCCAGAGGAAATTGAGGCCGAATTATTTTGTGCCCTCGAGCAATTTGAACAAATTTTCTTGAATTGTTTGAATTCCACAAATGAATCGATGGATTATCGAATGGGTATGTTCTATCTGTAAATATTGGAAATTGGTAAATTTCGGAATTTATCAGATTTTGGTAATATGGTAAATTTTGGAACTAATGGCTTAAAAACTATTCAGAGATTCTCATTCTACTTAGCATAGTCGATTCTGTCTCTCAAATTTCAATTTCAGGCCCGAAATAAGGTCTAGGCAAAAGTTAGTAAACCGAAACCATTGGGGTTTAGATTTAGAGAACGGTTCAATTTTTTCAAAATGAGCCTAAACCGGCCTATAATTGAGATTTCATAGGGAGTAGAGACTAAACATTAAATCGTCCATGCCGTTAACTTAAAATGGTTTGGGTTTAGAGAACGGCTCTTGCAAAACGAGTTCATATTGATTTGAAATTGAGATTTCAATTTCAGACTTAATCGATTTTACCGAATCGATGTAATCCTATTCTCGAGTCCATAAGATAACTAGATGTTCTGAAATTTACCGACCCAAATTTAGTAAATTCTGGAATTTACCAATAATTTTCTCTAATAGGTATACGCAAATGTGCCTCGCGAATGTGCCGTCTATACCATCCTTTGGCCAAAAAGAGGAAAACATTGATGGGCCATTCGGCAGCAGCAATTTATTTCCATCGACCACAAAATCAATTAGAACAATTTGGGGATTTGTTTTCGCATTCGCCGAGGGCAGAATTCCTTCTGGGCACAATTGTACGAGAGGAGGAATTGCCTTGGGCAAAATGTTCGCCAACTCGACTGCTTCTTCGCCTTGGATTAATGACTGGACGTAAGCAAAAATGGGGGCAGAAATTAGTAGAAAAATAAATTAATTATGAATTTCGCTATTGAAAATTACGTTTTGGTTTAATTAATTTGATGAAATTGAATGGAATTGAATTAGACTTTAGAATTTAAGAAAAATTAAATTGATTTGATTGAAAATTGTCAGTAAAATTATGACAAAAAAAAATTGGCAAAATATGCCAAAATCGTCATTTTTCGTTAAATGGTCATAAACAATTTTGATCATTTGATCAATTATTTTAACCCAAATAATATTTTATTTTAATATTTTGAAGATTATAAAAATATTAGGAAATTGGTAAAATTCGGATGGCATTAAAATATGTATATTAAAAATGGAATATCATTTCGTATTTCACAGAATATCCCACGCCGGTGGTCAATTTAATTCGCGATGAGCCGGCATTCACGCGGGAGGCGGTTGGCTCCAGTGTACTCAAAGTATTGAATGATTTCCGTGGATGGGCCTATCAAATGGCACAAATGCCGGGGACGGCCATTACAGTTCGGGAGAATTTGACGGAAATTTGGTTACCAAAATTGGGTTTGGACGAAGTTCGTTCATTGGTGGAAAGCAATCGAAATATGATTGGATGGGCCATTCCCGAATTGGGACCGGCCGAATTGGAAATGGAGGTGAATATTGTATGGGAGGATTAAATAAAGAAATGGAGGATGATTTGAAAATTAAATTATTAATTTAAAATATTAAGGAATTGAGGGTATAATTTTAGTAAAAAATGTTTAACAATCCAATAAATATCACTGATAATGTATTAATTAATTAAAATTAATTATAAATTATTGATAGAAAGAATAAATTTAAAAAATTGATAATTAATTAAAGCATTAAGCAATCTTGAATTAAAAAAAAGTCAAATATTTGGCCCATATTCAAGCAATAATATCATTGATTAAATAATTAAGTAATTATTATATGTTTTCAATTTCTTCACTATCAAATTAAGTAAAAAAAACAATTCAGGCTGAATTCTTTTATAGGTAAAATTTGTCCAAAAAATGACTTTCATAAAAGATTAGCATATAAAATAATATTTTTTGAGACCATTAAACATTAAAAATTCTAACAATTCCTATACCCGCCTTTCCCTAACTTATATCTTTCATATGACTAAATTATATGAAAATTAATCTATAATTTAATTCAAAAACCCAGGTGGATGCCCATTTGGTGTGCAAACAAACGGAGGATGGCCATTTTTGTACGCATATTTTCACCAAAAATGCCGACCAAAGTCGACGAGTGACCGGCGCTTCTTTCATCATTTTTGATGGTGCCTTGAAGGGTGGAGAACAATATTTGGTCAGTGTTGTGGAGGATGGATTGGTTTGCAGATTGAATGCCGATTTAATGGAGGTGAAATTAATAATTAATATTTATTCAAAAAAAATATTGAATTTTTTAAGGAATTGGTAAAATCATTGTTGGCTGGCGATTCATTTTTGGCCAGCAATTCGCAAGGCCATCAATTGGCCGTTCGATTCCATGAATCCAGGCCAAATTCAAATGCAACTAATAAAAGGGTAATTTCTTTTATTCTCATTTAATATATCCAATATTTAAGGGGAAAAATGAAGATGTATTGTAATCCTTTTATTAGTTTAATTGGAATTTAAAAATTAATTAGAGATTAAATCAAATTAAGATATTTATGGGTTATTATTATCTGTCGCCAGAAATGAAAATATTTCAGAATAATTTTTTATTATTCATATTTGATAAAATGATGAAAAAACTACCTTTTTTAGGGCTAAACTCTTATGATTAATTTTGGGAATTATAAAGAGTGATTTTGGAGTTGAAAAACTGGCTACAGAGTACAGATAACCGATAGTACTAAATTAATTTTTTTAAACAATTTTATGTATTTTTACTCCATTGAATATTTTAAAATTCATTTACACATTTTTTCATTATATTTTAATTAAAAAAGAGGCAGTTTTATATTCAAAAAAAGAAATATGCGTAAATAAAAATTTTAAAATATTTGTCCTTATGCAAAAAGCATGAGTTCATTTATATATACATAATTCATAAACCCTAATAATGTATTTTCATTTTTTGAAAATTTTTATATTTCTATTTAATTTTATTTCAACATTATTAAATATATTAAAATAATAATAATTAAAATAGCAATTTTATCAATTATATAATTTAAATTCCCAAATAAACTTAAAGGGATCATTGATGTCCCCAATTGATGGCCTCGCATTGGGTGGCCAATTCCAATATGGGCTTCAATTAAATCGACAGCTGAATGCATTCAATTTCTTCCAATATTCCACGGAATGGGCACTTCGATTGGCAACAGTAAATGAAAATAATAATTAAAAATATTAATCTTAAAGGTGATTAACATTTTACCGGGCAAATGGCCAAGTGCATTGCAGCCTCGATTTTTTGATGTTTGTGAAAAATTGGCCCAACAAGTGGCCAACACAGTGGAACCATTCCTTCAGGAATTGATCGCAGTCAATCAATTGTGAGTGCAAAAATTTTTAAAAATGGAAATTAATGCTAAGAAATTTTATTTAAAATTTTTTAATTATCGAAGCATTCTCCATTGAAGAATTATTTGTAGGGAATGTGAATAATTAATTAAGAAAATTTTTTTATATTTTATAAAAAATATTTTTCTCATTGAAAATTAGTCATTCATTTTTATTGACATATATAACTTGGCCATAAAAAAAATATCGGATCTCAAAATTAAATATAGGCTAAGGCTTATTTGGCTGGATAGCTTTTAAAATGGAATTTGATTTAACCAAATTATAAGTCCTCAAATATTTCAATTTTTCGACACAACATTTTTTATACAAAAAAAAACATTTCAAAAAATACTGACATTTTTTATTTGCATAGATCAATTTGTTTACGAGTTCATGTTGATGAAGATGTGGTCAGCTATGAGACAGAACGATGGACCGCATTGCCGGACCAACATTTTGTTTGGACAGTCACATTGGATGAACAAGTTTGTGTGGCCAAATTAATTTACCCTAAAAGTTTTGATTTTACTATTTAAATCCATATTTGTGGCCATAAAATAAGGAAAAAATTAGGCTCCTTTTTTAAAAGCTCCAATTCTTCATTTATGGCTGAATTTTTTGCAGCAAAAATATTGAGTAAATTCAAAATAAATATTCATTTCAAATAAAAATTAAACAAATTTATTTTTTTCCTACAGATTATCCCCTTCCTTTATTCACTTTGTGCCTGGATTCCCAGTGGATTTCATGTGGAACTTCAAATGCCGATTCTCTCCATTCGGCCATTGCCAGCAATGAATGTGCCCATTGAACCGGAACAACCAAATGAAAGTGGTGGAACATAAATGGATGGCAAAAGAGAATAAATTATTAAAGAAAATATTGGATTGAGAATATTCATTCGAAAAAATGTGATCCAAATTATTTTTATTTTCATTCTCCTACTAATACTCTCCTTTCCTTCCATTTACAATTTTAATTGATGAAAATAAATATTAAAATTTTGTTTTGAAATAAATTTGTTTTTAATTTTTATTTAAATTATGACCATCGAGAAATAGTAAATTTGAATTTCATGCCAACAAAAATGCTTTTATAAAAAATAATCGATTTATTAATTTGCTCTAATATCCATCCATTTCATGCCCAATTCAGGCATTGCGGAATAAATTGACTGCGAGTTAATCCATCAGCTTTACAAGCCAATAATAGATTTAGGAAAATGATTGCCAAATAAAGATCAGCCGATTAATTTCTTTTACAAATAAATTTTTAGGTTTTTATCAAGCCCAATTTTAAAAAAAATAATCCGAATTTTCTGCGAAAGTTTCTTATTTCAAAATTTATTTTAAAAAAATTCTAAAAGCCACATTTTAGAGGATATTGTGGGCTTTCTCGAAAGGCTAATCACCTTTCCGAATTTATTGATTCCATATTAAGTTATGGCCTTCAAACTAATTATTTAAAGCCAAATTTGATGCCAAACATTTTTATCTAATGAATTCACATAAACTATCGAATAATAAATACTTGAGTGAATATATGTATAATTATGTTTTGGAATAATGTGTGAATAATTGTCATTTTGGGGAATTTAAAATAGGCCAAAACTATCCAATTTACTAATAAATGTTCTTCAAATTCCAATAATTTATCCCTTCCATTTTCTTCTTTCTCCTTTTTTAATCCCTTCCTTTCAGTTTTTAGGCAGCTGGTGCCGCTTCCATCTCCACTTTTTCCGGTGCCGCTTCCATGACCCCTTTTTTCGCCTTTCTTTCCTCTTTTCGTGCGGCACTTTGCGCTAGACGCTTCTTTTCCTCGCTGTTAAATTTTGCCATTTGTTTTAAAAGCATTTCTTCTTGTTCCCGTTGTGCTTCCATAACATTGTCAATTAACTCTGATTCGAAACGAACCATGAATTTTTCGAGATCCTGTGAAAGAAAACAAAAATGTTTAAATTATCAAATTTTTCACATTTATGGCAATTTACATTGCCCGAAAGAAATGATTTTAAAACCAACTTGTCCAACCCTAAACCTAAAATGTTTTAAAACCAGCTTTGACCAACCCTAATATTTACCGTCTCTAATTGTGCATTTGCCTTCACCAATGCCTCATTTGCTTCCAGCACTTTTTCCTGATTTTTTCGTGCCTCCTCGGCTGCTTCTCTGTTTGCCGTCAAAAATGCCTGTTGGGCTTCGTTCACTTTCTTTTGCCCTTGGACCAAAATTGTTGGCAGATCATCGCCAAAATAATGTATCATTTGATTGTCAATTATTCTCTGTCTAGCAAACAATTGGTTCAAAGTGTTGGGCATGTCCATCACTTTTGCTCGAACATTACGCATTTCCTCTTTGCGGGTTTTGATCTTTCTTTTATGGTCACTAGCATTTTGCCAATGTTTGTCAGATTCCAGTTGAAGGCCCTGGAAAATTTTCATTTAAATTTCATAAAAATTTTATTAATAAAGGAATAATTTTATTTTATCAAAAAAATAACTGAATTAGACAAATGTCCAAAACAATGTATTGAGATTAAGTTAGAGGTTAACTTATTAGATTAGTGCTAGGCTTTTTGCGCATAGGAATTGTGTTTGCCCAAATAATATGACCTAAAAAATAACGATTCATTGAAACGAAAATTGCGGAAAAATTAAGTAATTTTACGAGTGAATTATTTTTTCTAAATTTACCGAAAATTTTTTGTGTAGAAAAAACAATATTTTTGAGGCCATAAAAACTTGGCCATAACAAAATTTTAAATTTTATAGCCTTAATAATGCATAATTTTTCAATAAGAAAGACTAGGATAAATTAAATGATTTTTATGGGTAAATTAATTAATTAATAATTTATCATCCAAATTAATATTTAAATTAAATTAACCTTAATACTTTAATAATTTATCATCCAAATTAATATTTAAACTAACCTTAATACTTTCGCCATGCCCTATTTGTGTGGTTTCCAAATCGATTGCCTTCGCATCCAATCCATTCAATCGCTCATGGGCTTTCGTAAATTTTTCATCCGTTCCCTTCACATGCCCAGCAAATGTTTTCTCTTCGAAATTCTTGCGCAAATTATTGACTCTGCCAATTTCAGCCTCCAAATCTTTGTCTTTTTTCATCATTTTGGCCATTTCTTCGCCGTTTTCTTTCAATTGGTCCGCATGCGAAGAAAGTTGCTTACCAACCACGTCTTTCATATGCTGAAAAAGTATTAAAATTAATTATTTAAAATGAAGATTGGGTCCATGAAACTGTTAATTAAGTTGAGATATAAGCAAAAACCGGTTTAAAAAAAATTGGTCTTTTTTCAGTTTTTTTTAATATTTTTTTCAATTTGAGAATTGGGCCCGAAGCTGGGAATTCCAAAAATATAAAGAGGGTCAATTCCCAAAGCCCCAGGCCTAAATTGGCAAATAAGCCCAAATGGTTATTTTTTGAAACTTTTAATCTATTGGAAAATGGTAATGTTTTTTTTAAAAATAGGTCAAGTGTTTGGAATTAGAATCCAATTAAATCAAAATATTTTCTAATAAAATTAATTTAATTTAACTCACCGTTGACAAATCGTCATACTCTTTTTTCAATATTCCGTGTTTTTTGTTAACCGAATCAATGCGTCCACGTTCAGTACCCAAATCCTTTTGTAATGTGTCAATTCCAGTTCCATGTGTTTCCAATTTGCGATTAATGTCGGCCTTATCTTTGGCGTGATCAAGCATGAATTGGTTGTAATTTTGTTTAAGTTCCTAAATGGCAAAATAAAATATACAGATTTTTTTATATGAAGTCATTTTCAAAGCTTATTTTTCCTTTTAGAAACGGAATTTGGACTATTTTGGATGATATCTTATTTTGAATTCATAATTAAATAATATAATTTTTATAATATTTAAATTTCTTTTATATCTTTTTATATTTATTTTATCAATTGGTGAATCCGCTTAATCCTTTATTAAATTAAAGCTATTAAATAAAATTATAATTTTTCGATAGGTGAAAACATAGGATATCATCACAGGGCCCGTATGCAAAGAGAATTGTAAGGTTATTTAACAACGGGTTCGTTGTTCGTTGTCATTTAACAACGAACCCTGGTCCGAGGCATCGTAAGAGTTGGTTGTCAGTTGACAATCAACTTTCCCTTGTATTCATTGTTAACAATGTTCTTTGCATTTACAACGGGTTCTATTCTGTATTGACATTGTCATTTAACATGGAACCCGTTGTTAAAATTTTCTTTGCATACCGGCCCAGATCACAGCCCTAACCCTAATCCCTGATTACCCCAGGGGGGCTTCACTTTTTCCTTCTCAACAAAAAAAGGATACAAATTTAATAAGTACCAAAATATTTAATAAATTCAAACTATAAAATTATTTAAAAAAATATGCAAAACTTACATTGTGGCTGTCCGCCGTGTTTAAATAGTCTTTGTGAAAATCGACCATATTTTTTTGAGTTTCGCCCAATCCTTTATAAAGTCGATGACTATAATTCCGAAGGACTTTGTGTTCAGCCACATTTGTTTCTTGATATTTGTCAGCTTTGTTATGCGCATTTGTTGCCAATCGATGTGTGGCACCAATTTGGTCTTGTTGGCTTTTTAGCATTGCATCGTGTTTATTCACTTCATGGGTCAATGTGTCCAATGTTGGCACATGGTGAAATCCTCCAACGAAATCGTCGGTGACCAATTCGCCATCCTTCGGAATGCTTCCGATTGAGTCCGTCTCCATTTTGTGAACTGATAAATTATTAATATAAATAAGGAAATGATGGTCTTGGTAGCCGAATTGGGCAAAAAATAAGGCATATTTTGATTGGTCAATGTCAATGCCATGAAATCTCATTGGCCCTTTGATTTTGATGCCATTACCCCCCAAAAATCTCCATGAATTTCACTTTCTCTGGCCTATTAAATTAATTTAGTCCCCAGACAGTAGAGAATGCCCATCCTCACAGCCCCAAACTAGGAAACGAATTCATTTTCCCATTTTAGACTGCCCTTTGGGTTCATCCAAATCTAATAAGAATTGTTCCTTCTTTTTCCAATGCTTTTTATTATTAATTAAATTAATACATTTTTTTCACTTAACGTAATTGTTGGTGTTGCCAACTAATTCAATTAATTAATGATATTGACATTTTTAGACTCCAATTATTTTATTTCACCTGAAACTTTTCTACCATTCCTGCTCCCTCAAAAACCCTCATTTTCGAATTATAAGATTATAACTTACTTGATGGAATTTCGTTGAACGTCATTGGTTTTCTTCCCGTCGGGGATTTTTTGGCTGATCCGGCATTTCCTCCCCTTCCACTTCTAGGAGATGTAGGCGGCTTCCAATTCTTAGATGGAGATTCTTGCGGGGATCGAACCGGAAGACCGTGCGATTTTTGTTGTCGCGGAATTTCAACCGTCAAATTCGGTTTAGATTGATTTTCCTTTTTGTCTTTTTCATCATGAGCTTGTACACCATTTTTGCCATGTTTAACTTCATTGGATTTAACTACTTCTTCCCTGCTGTGTGAACCATCAGCAATTACAATGGCGGCGAATGTCGCAATGAGGAATGCGATGAGGAAGAAGGAACAATTGGAGGAATTCATCGTTTGAATTTGAATTTTCAGTGAATTTATATTCTAAAAACGGGTGATAATAATTTAAATATGTACCGTAGATTCTCTTTTAATACCCCACGGGGAATTATTAGAGAGGTTGGCAATTAAAAGAGTATTTACGGTATTTTTATTATAATTTTTTTATATTAAATATTAGTTTTATTAATTTAATTTTTATTATGTAATTTTAATTGAATATTTAGAATGTTTGAAATTGGAATTGGAAGAATGATGTTGAAGAGGGCATTTCAGCGGCCTTTTTAAAGCCCAAATTTGGCAATAGATTTTGGACCCATCTCTTTGTTCCCCTCTGAAAATTGGCCAATGGACTCACCCAAAAATGTGAATTCTGGCTTTTGTCCATTCAATTTTGGGTAGCGATTGGATTCGATTCCAGTGAATGATGTCAGTCATTCCACCATTTTTCCCTGAAAACTAATCTCATTTTGTGACATCATTCGTAGTCATTTGAAACTGTTTCTAGGGAACTTTGATCCTTCCTCCAAGGGACCGCGAATTGATTGAGCTCGATTCCATAAATCAGTCAATCAATCTCTTTTGGCCAACCAATCCATCACATTTTGTGCCCATCACTTGTAGCCATATGAAACAATTTCGAGTGAATTTTGTATTTTGGTATGCCATTTGGTTGAGCATCATTGATGCTAAAGGTGAATGGGAACAATGGAAATTGAGGGAAAAATGAAATTGGCCACAAAATTTGATCAATTCATTGTGCGCGCATATGGACATCAAATTTTAGATGGGAATGACGACTTTTCCATCGCAGGAAAATGAAATCATTCGTGAAAAATCCATCAATGATGTGAATGTAAATTCACAATCGAGTCTCTGTCAATTCCTCCATTTTAATTTAAAATAATTAAATAATTTATTAATGAAATGAAAAAATTTATTAAAAACCAATGTGAATATATGACAATTCTCTAAAAATGTTGGTGTTAAAAAAATATATCACAAAAAATGGCATTACAATGTAGGCTCAGTTTTTGGCTTAAGGAAGGAAAAATATAGAAGAAAAAATACAGTTTCCGGGCAAAAGTGAAATCGGAAGCATAAATGAAGTTTTCTGGTCAAAAAAGTAATCAGAGGAATAAATGGCATTTAACAAAATGCACAATCAGAGATGCAAATGTCACGCATCACAATGTATAGATGTTATTAATTTATTCATTAATATTCATAATTAAAACTTGGTGAAATAAAATTTTGTAGATTGATAAGTGGGTTGCGGAGCCAGCAAAAGCCGGATTAGTAAAAATAAAAACCACTGTACTAATGATGAAAATTAAAAAAAAATTGCCAGATCCAGTTCCGGGCGCCAGATTAGCATGATTTTAATTTTGCTTGTTTTCGGATTCCGAAAATTGCTAAAAAAAAAGTCTGGCGAATTGGGCATAATTTTCAGACTACGCCTATTCCTTATTAGAAAATCAAAAAATAAAAAATTTAAATAATAAAAATTTAGTCCAAACTGAAAGAAGAGAACTAAAAGAATTCTTCGAAAACCCAGATTGGGTTCTGGGAAATTTAGGTTTAAACCAAAGATTTTAATTATGAAGTACTCATCAAATGCCAAAATGGAATTTTTCAAAATGCTGACTGAGATTGTACACATTAAATGACAGAGGAATACATCAAAATGCTTTGGCAGATTCGAAATTGGTCAAAAAGTTTGTTGGCTGACTCGTATCATGCTTAATCGTTGCCACAATCATCGCTGTCAATATCAACAATAACATGAATGAACTATATTTCGCATAATCACACAATAAAATTTCGTATATGGATGAGCTTTGTAAATTCGAAAATTGAATGGAATGTACGAATGATCAAATTCACAAAATGGGTTTGTCCCAAAGCAATTAGGACGAAATGAATGGCCAACAACAGAGATGGACATTGGACAAGATGCTTTCACTTCATTCGCCTTTTTGGCCAAGAAAGAACGAAAAATGCCCTAAAATTGATTGGATTCAATTATCAATTGGAAAAGAAAGAATTTCGGCATGGCAGAAAATCAAACAAAATGGGCCATTTTCTGTGAAATAGATGGGGAAATTGCATTCGGCTAGTGAGGAATGAGGATGGGTAATTGGGATGGCTTTGGAATTCAGTTTTATTTTTGGGAATGAGGAGAAGGAATGCCTTTTTCAATAGGGGTTTGTAATTGGAATAAAAGTGCACTAGATGGCCAAATGACGTGATGATTAAGCATTAAATTGGTTAGGGAACGGTTGAAATTAAATTGGAATTGATGGCCTCACCATCTGTCATTCATTAGAGAAAGAATGAATTACTGAATTCATTTCATCAAATCCAATACCCAACCGGCATCATTTCAGTGGTAAATTCACTACGAATTATGCTAGAAGGCGACTAAAATTCCAAATTTTGTTAAAAATATTTTCAGAGTTATTCAAGAATTTCAGCATTGAGATTGCCTCAGATGTCGCGATTTCAAGTGGCCAAATCCGCTGCCAATAAATATCAATTGAATTATATGCGTCATTAACCAATTAATATTTTAAAAGTTTTATTTTTTGTATAATTAGCTAAAACTATCATCCGGATTTAGATAGATTTATCCAAAAATTAGTTTATGTTATCTAATCTTTATCTAAAACTTAACCCAAGGCTATCAGTAAATGGGATCGGACCACTAAGACATAATCGTAAATCACATTACATATCGCAAACACAAATCGCAATTTTTGTTCCAAAAATGGCCGAAAATTCTGACGGAAACGATATAAAATTGACTTGATCCGATCCACCAATGGCTATCATTTTGCATATGCCTGCATTAGGCCCTAGAGATTTTTAAATATTTCAAAAAATATTGAAATATTGTCAAATTCAATGCAAATATATTTATTCTACAATCTACAATGTATCATATATAATAAAAACTAAGGACTACATATTAAAGACTACATAGAATATTAGGAAATTCGTGGTTGAATAAATATAATATGATTATATTATATGCATCTTTGTGGTTTAAATAGACCAAAACTATCCATTTACTATTGTAAATTGATAAATTTATCATTTACTTCTGATTCTGAATCCACGATTTCTCTGCTGATTTCACTCAGTTCTCATTTTCTAGCAGCTGCAGCTGTCATTTTCGCCGCTTCGGCTTTTCGCGCGTCTCTTTCAATTTTTCGTTGCTTTTTCACTTCTTCGCGTTTGTTTTCATCTTCTTTAAGTGCTTTCATTTTTGTATCAATCGTATCTTTATGTTCCCCTTTTAATTTTTCAAATTCCTCAATACGTTTTTTCTTGTTTTCTCCATCGGCTAATTTCTTGAGTGCCTGCAAAAAAAAGGCAAATAAAAAATTATTAATCATCAATTTTATTAATCATATTTTTATCGATGACTATTATTAGTCCAAATCTAGGGCCAAAGTTTATTTGGGGCGAAAGCTGAGCCTAATTTCTGGACCTGGGCCTTCGCCGGAAGCCTAAGCCCCTAGTGGCCCAATAAATGGGATAGAGATTATAGGCGAAACTTTAAATTATCCTATTAATTATGCCAGAAAATGTAATAATAACAGGGCTGACAGATGTACTTTATTTAAAGATTTGTACTTTATTTTCAGATTAACTCATTAAAAACAAAAATCCAAATCCAAAGGATTAACTCATATTTTTACCTCCTCATAGGCAGTAATTGCATTGGCTAAGTTATCTTTTGCCGCTTTCACATTTTCCGCATGTTCCTTTGCTTCCTCCACTGTTTTCAGCTCAATTTCCTGTTTTTCGCCCAACATTTCATTCTGTTTCGCCTCTGTTTTCTTCACTACCTCCCGCATCTTTTCTTCTTTTTCCTCCAATATTTTTTTCTTATTTTCCATTTCTTTATGCACTCTCTCTTGCTCTAATTCATCTTTTGCCAAAAGTTCTTTATGCACTGCCTCCATCTCTATTGCATCTTTTGCCAAAAGCATTTTTTGCCTCTCTTCCTCTAATTTCTTCTCTGCCTCGAGCACCTTTTTCTGATTTTCCTCGGCCATCTTTGTGGCCATTTCTTTTGCATTTAAAAATGTTTGATAGGCTCTATTAATGTCCAATTGTTTAACAAATATTTCAGGCAATTCCTGGCCATAGTCCCAAACATGATTGATGATTGCTTGCGACTTTTCGTGCACATCATTTTGGTGTTTGAGCAATTCCATTTGTTTTTTTAAAAGATCCAAATTTTCTTGTTTGCGCGTTTTATTCTTTCCCTTCAAATTTTCAAAAATCGTTCCATGCTCTTTCACATTTTCTTTAAGGCCCTGTAAAATTTAGTATATAAAAATGATAACTGGATAATAAAAACATTTTTCTCATTTTCGGGCTTTTTGCTGCTACTAGGATTTAGGAAGGAGTATGAATGAGAGAGGAGGGGACAATGGAAATTGTTCGAAAAATGAAAATATGAGTTTTTATGATAGTTTATTAAAATGTGAACATTTTTTATGTCTTAATTTATTAATGATGCTTGTTGGTCTTTCTTTCGGTCTTATTAGTTCAGCGAGGAATTAACTAAACCATATATTTACAAAATATTATAATTTTCAAAAAATTGTAAAAGCCACTTTTTAGAGGACATTTAAGCTTTCAAATGTGGCATATCGCCTTCTAGAATTGGTTCCTTATTTAATGAACTATGGCCAAAAAATGGTTTCAGATTTCGACTAGCAATGATTTCATTCTCTGTAATTTTTATTACCCTATCATAATTTTTTAAATTATACCATATAAATATAATATTATATTAATAGCAGTTATAATTTAAATAATTTCATCTATTTTTAATAGTTGCAAGATAAAATTTTAAGGAACAAAAAATGTTTTGGATTTTCAGAAATCCAATCTCAAAAAAATGAACCTGAATATCTTGGCCGTGCTTTTCTTTTGCTGCGCTCAATTCGCTTGCCCTTTTATCGAATCCGTCCATTCGCTCATGGGCTTTCGTAAATTTTTCATCCGTTCCCTTCACATGCCCAGCAAATGTTTCATCTTTGAATGTGTTGTGTAGACGTTCGATTCTGCCAATTTCACTCTCCAAATCTTGGTCTTTTTGCATCATTTTGGCCATTTCTTTCTTGTTTTTTGTTAAATGATTCTCATAGGAGGAAAGTTGTTTACCAACCACATTTTTCACATGCTGAAAAAATTAAATGGATAAAAATAAAAGATAGTATTTAATTTGCCGAAAAAACAGTGAAATTGTTTGAAAATGCCGAAAAATTAAAAAGCCGAACATACCCAATCGATAGGAAATCGTCAAGACGCGTATATATATATTTTATCATGTTTTGAATAAATTTGAAGGATATTAAACCGTTTAAACCCATAAAGGTTTTTGGTTCAAAACTCATGACAATTTTGTATACAATTCGACGCGTCTTGATGAGATATATATAGATTAGGTTTAGAGTTTGGGGGTCTAGGATAAACCTCTAAAGTCTAAACTGTTTAAATTTTTTACCATTTTCACCTTTTTAGACAATTTCAATGTTTATTCGGCAATTAAATATTTCCCTAAAAAATAATCAAAATTAATTTTTAAAATCAATGATTGGATTTATAAAACTTACAAATTAAGCCATTCTAATTTGCTTCCCAAATATTTTTTTAGTTATAAACAAAAACCGATTTTAAAAAAAATGATTTCAATTTTTGTAGTAAAATATTTTTTTCAAATTTGAGAAATATATTTAAGCCAAATAGCCAGGGGTTCCAAAAATATACGATTTATAGGGTCAATTCCTAAAATTAAGCTTAAATTGACAAATAAATCCAACCAAATTGCTGATATTTTTTAGCCCATTGGTTAAGGATAAAATTAGGGCATGGGTTCGAAATTCAAATAAAATCAAGTCCAAAATATTTTTTAATAAAATTTGATTAACTCACTGTTGACAAATCATCATGCTCTTTTCTCAATGTTGAATGCGCATTTTCAGCGTCAGTAATGCGCCCACGTTCAGTGCCCAAATCCTTTTGCAATGTGTCAATTCCTGTTCTATGTGTTTCCAATTTGCCATTAATATCGGCCTTGGCTTTCGTGTCGGCCAAAACGAATTTGTCGTAATCTTTTTTAAGTTCCTAAAAAGCGTTAAAAGAAATAAATTCTCATAATTTTGATGGAAGCAAAAAACCACTTTTAATAGTCTAAAAAGGAATATGGACCTAATTCTGTCTGCTGCTTAATGTATAATAACTAGGGACCGGATTTATATGCAAATACATATTTTATAAGCATTGGCATAATTTTGTCAAATTTTTCATTCAAAAATGCAATAAACCGAAAAATTGGCATTTTTAATCAAATTTTAATTGCAAAAAATTATTTCTGAAATTTGCATATTTTGGCATTTTTTTGGTGCTTATAAATCTGTTCCATATAATGACCATTTTATTTTGAATTTCCATTTAATTTATTTTTTAATTCTATAATCGAATAAAATCCCATTTAAATCAAATCGCTAGCTTAAATACTAATATAATAATTTTAATACTTTAAAAAATAATTAAAGCCAATATTGAATGAAAATTACTCTTTGGTAGCGAATTTGGTTTAGCTTTTCATTTTTCATTTTATTTTTGACAATGAAAATATATTATAAACTAGAATGCTAGAATAATCAGACAAAAATATTCGACCACTCTGATGAATAAAAGATTTTAAAAAAAAACTATTTCGGGGAAAGAAACCCAATTCTCCAAATTAATTAGTCCTCCAAAGTCCAAATTCAAGCTAGCATCCTAATAGAAATGCAATTAAAAAAATGTAAAACTCACATTATGACTGTCGGCAGTGTTTAAATAGTTAGCATGGAAATTCGTCATGTTATCTTGAGTTTCCTTAACATTTTTGGCAATTTGTTGACTATATTGCCTTAAGGCATCATGCCCCGCCACATTTTTGGCTTGATTTTTGGCCACTGTATTCTTCACATTTGTTGCCAATCGATGTATGGCACCAATTTGGTCTTGATGGCTTTTTAGCATTGCATCGTGTTTATTCACTTCATGGACCACTATGTCCATTGTTGGCACATGGTGAAATCCTCCAACGAAATCATCGGTGACCAATTCTTCAGTCTCCTTAATGCTTGGGAGCGCATTCGTCGATTCCACATCGGGTACTGACAAATTGTTAATAAAATTAAAATAAAGCGATATCCCATGGAAATCTCTGATTATTTAATTTTTAATATTCAAATTATTTCCTTTTGCTATCAAAATATTTCATATTTAGAAATGCGGCGAATTTATAAATTGTTAAAAAAATTGGGAAAATAATTAAGTTTCAAATTGAGAGGCAACTTCCCATTGGCCAATAATCAGCATGGAATTGGAATTTTGCTGACCAATGACCATTGCTCCCCCAGCTTCCCCCTCCCCCCCCCCATCTCCATAAATTCCTAACCTTTTGATCCTTCTTGGTCTTTGCCTATTCCTAGTAGCCTAAATTGGTTAGAAATGCGGCATTTATTGTCCAAAAAATGAGAATAATTTCGCTTCAAAATTGAGAGGCAACTAACTTTTCATTGGTCAAAGTCCTTTATAGATTTGTCATTTTGTTGCCCATTGTCCTAACCCCTTCCCCAAATCCTCCATAAATTCATATTCCTTTTGAACTTTTGACCTTATTTGCCTTTGTCTATGCTTATTAGCCTAAATTGGGAATGCCATCCTCATCTATAAGATTCAGGATTAAATTTATTCATTTTTCACTTTAATTATATCTTGCCAGTAGCCAGCTTAATTTTTTATTCTTAATTACATTTTGGCATTTTTTGAATATAAATATTTTAATTTCCCTAACCTTTTATCCGCCTTCCCCCAAAAAATCTAATTCTCAATCACATTATAAAAATTACGTGATGGAATATCGCTGAAAGTCATTGGTTTTCTTTGGGATTTTATGGGTGATTCGGCATTTCCTCCCCTTCCACTTCTTGGAGATGTAGGCGGCTTCCAATTCTTCGATGGAGATTCTTGGGGCGATCGAACCGGAAGACCGTGCGATTTTTGTTGTGGCGGAATTTCAACTTTCAAATTCGGCTTATTAGATTGGTTTTCCTTTTTGTCATGTCCATCATGAACGGTTTGGACTCCTTCTTTATCGCCATGTTTAACTTCATTGGGTTTAATTTCTTCCTTAGATTTTTCAGCAAATGCCACAGCGGCTAATGCCAAAATGAAGAGTGGGATGAGGACGAAGGAATTTTTGGAAGAATTCATCATATTTGGATTTTTGAATTTTTATTCTAAAAATGTACGATATCAATGATAATTTACCCTAAATCCTCTATTAATATCCCATGGGGATTTAAATTTCAAAGACCTTCTAATGAAGGGGGGGGGGTTAATAATAGAATTGGGCTCCAAATAGAAGAAGGGATATTAATAAAGGATTCGTAAATTCTCTTTTAATATCCAATGGAGAATTATTAGACAGCTGGGAATTTAAAGGTGATTTTTATTATAATTTTTTAATATTAATTTTATTTATAATTTTTTTAATAAGAAATTAATTCTTATTATTTTTAACTGAGTACTTATTTAGAATGTTTGAAGTTGGAATTGGAAGAATGATATTGAGAGAGCATTTCAGCTGGCTTTTAAAGCTCAAATTTTGACAATGGACTATGGACCAATCTCTTTGTTTCCCTCAGAAAATTGGCCAATGGACTCAACCATAAATGTGGATTTTGGCCATTTTCCAGTAAATTGAAGGCAGCGATTTGATTGAATTCAATTCCAATTGAATGAAGCCAATCAATTCAAACAATTTTGGCCAACCTATTCCATTTTGTTCATTCCCTTGTCATATGAAAATGTTTCGAATGGAATTATGGTGTGCCTTTCACGGCAGAAACAGATGGGCGTTGATGATGATGAAGGAAAATTGGAAACAATGGAAATTGAGGGAAAAAGTATATTTGGCCAAAAACGAAAATTGGGCCAAAAAGGGCAAAATGAAATTGGCCAAAAAATCGATTAATTCAATTACGCGCGCATATTGGCCATCGAATTTTTGATGGGAATAACATTTTTTCCATCTCAGTCAAACAAATCAAAATCATTCATGAAAAATTCATCAATGATGTTAATGTATATTCAAAACCAGTGTCAATATTCTCACTTTCCTCCATATTTTAATCGATAATTAAAATAATTTATTAATGAAATGGAAAAAATTTGCTAAAATGTGTCTAAATATCAATGAATATGGCAATTTTCTGAAAATGTGGATGTCGTAAAAGTTCACATTACAAATGACAAATGTAATTTTCATTTCTGACCAGCTCAGCAGGTCGATGTCACAAAAATGGCTACAGGCCTGACAGACGAATTCGGAGTAGCACAAACATTGCAAAGATGCAGATGACAGAGAGATCTCCCTGTAAATCTTAATATGTGTCATTAATTTATTCATTAATTATAATAATTTTGCTTTTTTAGCTAAACATCGCCAGAGTAGAACTTGGTGAAATAAAATTTTGCAGATTAATGAGCGAATTGTGGATTCAGGAAAATTTGTGGATTCGTCAAGAAACATAGGATTGATACCAATTTTGGAAAATTACAAAAATTTTGTTCAGCTAGCATATATGTTTGCCTGTTTGTGGATTCCAATGTTAAAAATAATTCGTATAATCGGACGTAATTTGCAGACTGAGAGCAAGTCTGTTTATAGCCAAGTCTACTTGTAATTATAAATTATAGCATAATTATTTTGAACATTATATGATTAATTTAATAATCTTTCGTTAAAATCAAAGTTATAAATGTTTATTCTAAAGTAAAAAAAGAAGAGACTGAAAAGTGGATTTTGAGAAATTAAGGTTTAAATCCGACGATTTTAATTATTTAATTCTCTCTTAATTATGTAGACCGAAAGATTGTACTCATCAAAATGAACCGAATCAAAAAATCCTGCAATTCTGCTGGGCCAAACCATTCCTTATTTAACCATTACTGAAAGACACGAAAAATATCCTAGAATTGATTGGATTCAATTGTCAATTGGGAAAGGAAAGAATTTTGACGTGGCAGAAAATGAAGGAGAACGAGCCTTTTTCTGCGAGAATGGATGACAAAGTGCATTCGGTTAGTGGAGATGGCTTTCAAATTCAGTTTATTTTTAGGAATGAAGGAAGGGGATGGCTTTTTCAATTGGAATTGCGATTGCGAATTGCGATATGAAAGTGCTGCTGGAAGGGCAAAATATGATTATAAATATTAAATTGGTTAGGGGAAGGGTGGTTGGAGGAACTGGAATGTACGGCCTCATAATCATAATCAGTCAATCAATCATCAGTTAAGGAATAAAAAGTGAATTCATTTCAGCCATATCCATAGGCATAATTTCAGGAGGTACTATGCTAGAAGGTAACCCAAAATCTAAATTCTGTTCCCCATAATTATAATTCAGAATTATTCGAGAATTTCAGCATTGGGATCCACCGATTTCAATTGGCCACAATCCGCTGCCAGTAAATAATAAATATCAATGAAGAGTATCATTTATTAATTAGTATTTTAATTGATATTTATAAAAGGTTTTCCTCTTCAAATAATTATAAATAAAATTATAATTTCCAGAATTCCCCAAAAATAGCTTTATCTGAATTAATAAATTGATGGAGATTTTTGCAACAACAATCAATAATTCAAATAACAGCATGTATATGCGGGTAGATGATCTAAATACCTACAATTTCCTGGTAATTTCGCCCGTAGCAATAAAAAGTAGATAACAGATTCGAGAAGGCGGCGATAATGTCATTCGAAAGCCCAAAGTGTCCCTTTTTAAATTAATAAATTCCAATTTTAAAAGTTAAATATCTTTGAATATAATAAACCCCAATTCTTGAATTAAAAGCCCTTTATTTTACACAATTGTCCTAAGTTATCAAGAAATTAGAAAATTGACTTTTTAGAAGGAATTTATGGCCTGCGAATGGCATTTCGCCTTCTTGAATAGAATTTTTCGAAACCGGTTTCTGAAACCGATAACGGTTTAGAAAATGTAATTATTAAAAACTAATGCCTTATTCAGCTTCCCTGTCATCGAAAACCTCTAAATATAACTTTTCAATGCAAAATAAAATTTCGAAATAATTTTTGAAAAATATGGGGCAAAAACTTGACTATTACCAGAAATTTTGAACTGAAGCGAATTGCATCGACAATCGATCCTATCCCATCTTCAATGCAGACATATTTATTCTACAATCTACAATGTATCATATGAAAACTAACAACTAACGTAGAATATGAATATTAGGATATATGAATATTTGAAAATTTGTGGTTATGGTTGAATAGAATATATGCATTCTTTGGTATTTAAAATAGGCCAAAACTAATCCATTTGCTAAATAAATGTAAATTTATAAATATTTTTTTCACATCCAAATCAACAATTTTTTCTTCCTTTCATTCTGAATTTGAATCCTCGATTTCTCTGCTGCTAATTTCACTCATTTCTCATTTTCTAGCAGCTGCAGCGGCGGTCATTTTCGCTGCTTCGGCTTTTCGCGCGTCTCTTTCAATTTTTCGTTGCTTTTTCGCTTCTTCGCGTTTGTTTTCATCTTCTTTAAGTGCTTTCATTTTTGTATCAATCGTATCTTTATGTTCCCCTTTTAATTTTTCAAATGCCTCAATACGTTTTTTCATGTTTTCTTCATCGGCTAATTTCTTGAGTGCCTGCAAAAAAAAGGCAAATAAAAAATTATTAATCATCAATTTTATTAATCATATTTTTATCGATGACTATTGTCCAAATCTAGGGCCAAAGTTTATTTTGGGCGAAAGCAGAGCCTAATTTCTGGCCCTGGGCCTTCGCCGGAAGCCTAATAAGCACCACCAGTGGCCCAATAAATGGGAGAATTAGAGGCGAATCAACTTTAAATTACCCATTATTAATTGCTGAAAATGTGATGACAATGGAAGGCTGAAATGTAAAAAGACCAGAGGAGAGGAAAAAGGTGGGATTTTTAAAAAGGCAGATTGGGGGCAATATTTGATTGATAGTGCTGTGGGGTGGGTGATTAGGCAAAAAGTGGCGGTACAGTAGGATGAAAAGGAAAAGTCCTTAGACATTTTTGGCATTGAACAATTTCTATTTATTCCCATATCAGCTTGCTCGGTAATATTTTAAAACCCTAATCCTAAGGATTAGGATTATTTCATTTAATCCTCTTTTACCTCCTCAAAGTCATTAATTGCCTTGTTCAAAGCATCATTTGCCGCTTTCACATTTTCCGCATGTTCCTTTGCTTCCTCCGTCGTTTTCAGCTCTATTTGCTGTTTTTCGCCCAATATTTCATTCTGTTTCGCCTTTGTTTTATTCTCTAGTTCAAGTATCTTTTCCTGTTTTGCCTGCAATATTTTATTCCTATTTTCCTCTTCTTTATGCACTGCCTCCATCTCTATTGCATCTTTTGCCAAAAGCATTTTTTGTCTCTCTTCCTCCAATTTCTTCTCAGTCTCGAGCAACTTTTTCTGATTTTCTTCCGCAACTTTTTTGGTCATTTCATTTACATTTAAAAATGTTTGATAGGCTCTATTAATGTCCAATTGTTTAACAAATATTTCAGGCAATTCCTGGCCATAGTCCCAAACATGGTTGATGATTGCTTGCGACTTTTCGTGCACATCATTTTGGTGTTTGAGCAATTCCATTTGTTTTCTTAAATTTTCAGAATTTTCCAATTTGCGCTGTTTAATTCTTCGCTTCAAATTATCGGCAACCACTCCATGGTTGTCCACATCTTTTCTAAGGACCTATGAAATTTTCAAATATATTAATTATTAAAATTGAT
This sequence comes from Pratylenchus scribneri, assembly GCA_030063045.1. Lineage (NCBI taxonomy): Eukaryota > Metazoa > Nematoda > Chromadorea > Rhabditida > Pratylenchidae > Pratylenchus > Pratylenchus scribneri. The sequence continues at coordinate 1,217,943 of JAQSEB010000042.1, forward strand.
GATTAAATTAATTTAAAAAAATTTTTCATTTTCGGACTTTTCTGCTGCTATGTTGAATATAAAAGATTTAGGAGGATGTGGACGGGAGAAAAATGTGCTTTTTTGTTTTTTAATAAAAATGTGAACATTTTTTATGTGTTTCAATCATGGCTTTAGCCATTCTTTTGACTTTAGTTCAGCGAGGAATTAACTCATTCAGAAAAGCATTATACCATTTTGAAATGAAAAGCTCAAAATGTCATCTAAAAAATCTAACTAATTTTCTTAGGAAAAGCCACTTATAACTCATAAAATATTAAATTTTTAAAAATTTCGAAATGCAACTTTTTAGAGTACATTTAAGGCAGCATATCGCCTTCTCGAATTGGTTTCTTCTTTAATTAACTATGGCCAAAAGAATGGATCCAGTTTTCGATTTGCCTTGATTCCATAATTTCCTTATTATTTATTTACCTATTTATATTTTTAGAAAAATTATATAAGACCTTATATCGATAGCAATAATTGTAATTTGAATAAATTCATTAATTTCTAAGAGTCAAAATTAAATATTAAAAAACCAAAAAAATTCAGTATTCCCAAAAATCAAATCTCAAAAAATTAACCCGAATATCTTGGCCATATCCATTTTGTGTGGTTTCCAATTGATTTGCCCTTGTATCAATTCCGTCCATTCGCTTATCTTTTTCCTTAAATTGGTTCTCTATTCCCTTCTTATAATCAACAAATGTTTCTTCCTCGAATTTTTTGCGTGCAGCCTCAATTTCTTTCATTTCCTTGCCAGTTTTTTCCATGTCTTGATTGTATTTAGCCGTGTGTTCATTGAATTTGTTGTCAAGTTCCTAAAAGAACCAAAATATTTGAAATGATTAAATTCTCATTTTTATCAATGAAAAGCCTCCAACCATCGCTATTTTATTCTTAAATCTTAACATTTGTTGAATTGGGTTCCATGAAATTTGGGCACCGGCGAACTTTGGGCACCACGAATTATGGGCACCGCGAACTTTGGGCACCACGAATTATGGGCACCGCGAACTTTGGGCACCGCGAATTATGGGCACCAAATTGGAGAAATAGCCGAAAACTTTACTAAAATTAATTTATTCATCATCTAAATGAATTTAACGATTATAATAAATGGTACATTAGGGTTTTTATGGCTTTTGAGAGTAAAAATTTTAAAATAAAATTTTCTCATAAACATGCAAATGATATATCAATCGACGCGTCTCGAGGAGCTGAATTTGAAAATCTTATTTATTTGGCAAACAAAGTTAAAATTTCAGAAATATAGCTCATTTTAAGCCATATGATATTATAATCAATATAACTATTTTATTTTTGAATTTTATGAAAAACCAATAACAGAATCGAAATCAGCTCGTCGAGTTGCGTCGATTGATATATCATTTGCATGTTTATGAGAAAATTTTATTTTAAAATTTTTACTCTCAAAAGCCATAAAAACCCTAATGTACCATTTATTATAATCGTTAAATTCATTTAGATGATGAATAAATTAATTTTAGTAAAGTTTTCGGCTATTTCTCCAATTTGGTGCCCATAATTCGCGGTGCCCAAAGTTCGCGGTGCCCATAATTCGTGGTGCCCAAAGTTCGCCGGTGCCCAAATTTCGTTACACGGTTGAATTGAGATGAACTTATTGACGGGGATCAAAAATGTTAGTTGTGGTGGAATTATAGAATTAAAATAATAAGTTATAGTATCATTTTAGCCTCTGTAAAAGAACTTAGTTGCAAATTATTCACAAACTAATTTATATAAGGGCCGAATAACTATGCACCTGAAAATTCTTTTGGCCAAGCGATTTAGGAATATGCTTTTGGAAAGCCCAAACCGTCTTATAAAAATTGAAAATTTTAATTTTTTGAAATTCCACTTTAAAGAAAACAAAATATTATTTGAATGAAATGATCCCGAAATTTAGGGTTATCAATAAATTAAAAGTTCCAATTTTTAAAGGACATTTTTGGCTTTCGAATGGCCTATTGCCATGCCTTCTCAGATTGGCAGTCTCTTATTGAGCTATGTCCAAAATTACATGAAAACAAAATAATGAAAAAAAAAACAACTCACTTTATGACCTTTCTGTGTTATTTTAAATTCCTCATTGAGTGGCACCACAATACGATGTAAGGCATTAACATTTCTGCCAATGTGGCCATTGTTGACCGCAAGCATTGAAAAATTCTGAGTGCTCTTGCGAACATGATTATCATGTTTTGTGTTAATGTCACGCAATCCGAAATCAGCTTGAAGCAATCTTTTATTATGATTATCTAGTTCTAAATCATGTTGGTCCAATGTATGGGTCACATCTCTAGCACCATAATATAACGATGGATATGGCTGATGCGGTTCATTGATGGGTTTGTATTCTTCGTCCTCGGAGATGGGTTCAAGGTTTAGTTCCACTGGATCAACTGTACAAAAATTATTAAAAAAAATTTAAATAAATTGAAACTCAATTTCTATGGTTGGCAAATGGCAATGCAACTTTTTATTTTGAAAAAAAAATTATTGAATTCTCCTCCAAATAGAGTATAATATTCCAAAAAAATAACTCCAATTGCATAGCGCCATTTCCCGTTTTCACACTTCTTTTCTATTTACCAACCGATGCATATGTTTTTTGAATATTCCGTTTTTCGCATTACTTTTTGAATTTAATTTAGGGTTGCACCCCGTCCCCGGGCTTTTTTGCCCCCGTCCCCGTCCCCGAAAATTTGGGAGCCATTCCCCGCTCCCCTCCCCGTGAGGTCGGGTTTCGGGGGAAATTTTAAGGAATTTTTTTTTGAAAAACTCAACTAAGTCATCTTTTTTTCTTTATTTTCTTGCATATAAAATGATATTTATACGTTAAATCATCTTCCTTTTTTCTTTTCACAATTCATTATAAAAAATTTTTTTGAAAGATGAAAAAAAAAGTTGCAAAATCCCCGAAATTTCGGGGTCCCACCCCCCGTCCCCGGGATTTTTTTGCCTCCGTCCCCGAAGTTTGCCTCCCCGCAATCCCCCGTCCCGAAAATCGTTCCCCGGGCTCCGTGGTGCAACCCCTAATTTAATTTAAAAAACAAACAATAATTGGTACACACCTAATCAATACGTGTATATGTTTTTTTAATATTTTTAAAACTAGAGTTTAGCGCGATTGCGTGTTATCACACGGTATTTTTACGATACTGCGGTATTTTTAATACGCACAGCACAATTTTTGGAAGAAAAATGTAGTCTCGGTATACCGTGCCGACCTCAAATTTTAGCACAAATTTAATATATTTTTGATTGAAAACATTCACCATTTATTCATTTTCAATTAACTTAATTGTCTACTCCGTTTTTTAAATTAACCCCCAATTAATTTTTTAAATTCCCTTAGTTAGGCTTTAATCACACAAAGACCCTCTAATTTTCATTATCACATACCACGCTGGAGATTGTTGAGTGTTTCTTTTCTTTTTAAATATGACTCGTCGTTTGTGTCAATTTCATGGACTGATTCATTGTGTGTTTCGGTGTTTAAATTGAACTGCTTTTTATCATGGTCTTCCGGATGTGAAGGCACATTTTGATTTTCCCCATTTTTATCCGACTCTTTTGCCTTATCCAACACTTGTTGCCAATTAACTCCATTAACCGCTTTTGGGCTAAGCGACTTTGAGGTTGGGAAACTATTGCTATGACCAAAGCGACCACCACGACCATTCCTGCTGGGTGAATTAGGAGACCTCGGCGGCACAGCCAACGGCGGCAGACCAGCATGACCAGAATGTTTTAGCTTATTCTCAGGTTCATTAGCATTATTGCCATTTTGCACTGCTGTATGAATCGCTTGTTCAACATTGTGAACTTGGTTAACTCCGTTTGCCTTTTCGTCATTTTTAACAGGAGGATGAACTACTTCTTCATGGGAATTTTCAGCAAATGCAATGGCCGCGAATGCCACAATGAGGAATGGGATGAGGAAGAAGGAATTGTTGGAGGAATTCATTGTTTTGAGTTTTGTTCTGAAAATGATAAAATTATAATATAGGCAACAGGCATTGGGCATAGTCAGGTATTTAAATTATTTTTATTTTTAAAATTATTAAATAATAAATTATTTTTATTAAAATAATTTAATATTAAATATTTTATATTTGGAATGTTTTAAGTTGGAATTGGAATTGAAAGAATGATATTGAAAGGGAGAATTCAGCCACCCTTTTAAAGGCAACATTTTGGCATTGGACTATGGACCCAATTCTTTGTTCCCTTCAGAAAATTGCCCCAGACACACCCAAAAAAGTGCTGTTTGCCTCATCTAGTCCCAAAATCTGCTGACCAATGATTTCATCTCAATTTTGATTTCTTTGTTTCCATCCAAGGCAAACCCATTAAATCCATTTTTGGGCAGCCGTCATTGATCTTTCAGGACTTGGAATTTGGCGGGCACTAGGGTGGGTGAAGGGGGAGGGGAGGACGGCCTCGGGTAGCCTATAGAAATATCCAAATGGGACAGGGGGAGATCGCCAAAAATTGGCCCAGGCACACCCAAACGGGCAGCTGATGTTGGCCTCGTCAAGTCCCAGGCTTTGATCAAATTTCAAAAGAAGAGAATAGGCCCTCATCAGTTAACTCCACTCTCACTGCTCGATCTTGGAATTTGGCGGGCACTCAGGGGAGATGGGACCGCAGTGGCATCGGGCCGCCTATAGGAAAATGAAAATCGGGAGAGGGGGAGAAGGGCCAAACAAAGAGAATTGGCTCGCGCAGATACGCACGCAGCATTGCCTACCTCCTCGTCTTTTTTTTTTGAAGCGCGCGGCTTTTTCAATTTTCATATCTTTCTAAATTGTGGATTAATTTAATTGATTGCTCTTTTCAATCCGTCAACCTAATCAAAAGCCGAATCAATGTCATTTCCCCCAAACCTGAGGATCCGAAACCGAGGTTTGGATAATTTTAATCATCGTAATTCGATTAATTAACTTTAATGTCAACTTCAGTTAAATTCTGATGAAATGGCCTCCTCTCCACTTCATCTCAACCTCTACCAGTTAAGGATAGAAAGATATTGTCAAAAAACGGCGAGTGACATTTTTAACTGTGTATCTCAATTTCCGCATCTAATTCGACATTAGAGGTCAGTTGGAATTTCAGCAGTGTTCTGCTTTTCGAATTTTATGGCTCCAGCTCCGACCCACAAAACTTTTTCACTTCGGTTCCGGGTTTCGTCCTCCCCCATCCCTTTCAATTTTCCATATTTCTATTAAAATATAAAACCTAATATACTAGAAAGGTTAATAATTAAATTTAAAATTATTATGGATTTAATCACAATCACAATGCCAATCCGCTTGAACCTCCCCTCTCTGCTAGTTAACAGTTCAGTTCCTCCCCTCATCTTTGCCTTCTCTCCTACACCCATCTCATCAGTGGAAAATTTTGGCAAGAAATTTGCATTAGAGGGGAGGATTAGGCTGTTTCTGAGGACTGAGGTGGCTAATAGGTTGGAATTGGAATTCGGGGGACAGAGGTGAGTTTGAGTTGAAAATTGAAGGAGTATTTGTATTTGGGAATACCGTATTGGCCTTAAAATCTTTGATTGGTACTCAAAATCTTGCTTCGGCATCCAAAATAATTAGACGAAATCCGCACTTCTCTTTTGCCAAAAAAGGGTAAAAACGAGATGCCAAATATTTTGGCCATTCCGTGCCATCTTTCAAAGATCATTTTTCATTTTGGTTCAGAATTTTTATCAAAACAATGGAATGGGCAACCAGAGGATGGTATTTGGGGGTGGGGGAGGGGAGGAGGGGAGGGGGACAATGGCTTTTGATTCTCTTTGGACTTTGTAGTCAGAAAGATTTCCCTTGCATTGGGCCTGGCCTTGGCCAATTTGAAGCCCATAAAATCAATATTCCGCCCAAATCGATTAACCAACATGGATTTTGCGAATTTTTGGGCTGCCGTCATTGATATTTCAGGACTTGGAATTTGGCGGGTACCTGGGTTAGATCGTGGTCGGTTTTGGTTTTGAGAAAATCAATGCAATTTAAAACCGAAATTGGGTTGGGGATTTCTGCTCAAAATAACCGAAAATATTGGATCGAAATTGACCGAAAATATTGGATTTGGATCGAAATTGCAAACAAACCAAGTTTTTTTCAAATTCCGTAAATCGGATTTAAAACTGATCCTTTTCAAAAAATGACCACAATTTTTACAAGTTAATTTTTCTAGAAAATTTTAAATAAAAAAAAATATTATAAATTTATTTATCGAATTAAAAATGAAAAGTGGAAAAAATTAAGAATGATTGTGATGAAAATATTTTAAGAGGAAAATTATTGAAAAAATCATTAATAAAATTGTTTGGCTGGATATTATCCTTAATGATGAATTTGCTGACGAAGTTGATGAACGAAAATGTCGATCCAACAATTTTTGTTGGAGTTCATCGGTGGCAGCCGCCGGCCATTTCCTTTCGGCCATTGATGAGGCGGCGAATGATGTTGCCGAAGGTGATGAGGGCTCATTTTCCTTTAAATTTACAAAAGGGAATTATTATTTTAATCTAGGCTTTTAAATAAAATTTTTAAATTTTTTTTCAGAATTTACAAATTTATGTATTTTAGGTTGGTTAAAATACAATCCCAAATAATGGAAAAAAGATTTTAACTAAGTAAGAATTAATATTGAAATAAAATGCCATCCTATTAGTTATTCCTCAAAAATTGGGAAAATTTGGTGTCTAATTAATTAATTTGTGGACATTTTCTGAACAAATGCAAATTCTGTAGAATTTTGTGAACTGAAAAATTCATAAAAAGTTGTTTTTAAAGTTCATTTTTCCAAAAGATTTGAGTCCTAAAACTAAAAGTCAAGTTTGACTAATCATTAGAGAATGTAATATTAAAAGAGCATTTACGGTATTAAAGATAGGCATGGAATTTTGTTCTGGGTCCCCATCTGTGAGGTTGGAAATACTAGAAAAGCTAAAAAAAATAAATAAATTAAATTCGCATTAAATTAACTATTAAAAATTTAAATGTCAAAAAATCATAAAATAAAATTATATAAATTTTTTCCAAATTTTAAAAATTAACCTCCAATGATTCGCAAATTTCCCTGGCCCGGAATGTTTGCCGATGTGCTGGAGAATTCTTCCTTTTATTGTTTTCTTCATCCGAAGATGATGATGAACTTTGTTGGGCCGGCGGTTCAATTCGAATGAATGGAAAAATGCAAAGATCCTTGCATTTTAGACGGGACAATGCATTGCTCAAAGACAATGGGCCTGGATGAATTCTTTTCAGGTCAAAACTGAAAATATAGTTAAAATATAAAATTTCATAAGGCAGTGAAAACCTTTCAAAAATTCGAAAATATTTAATAGGGTTTTTCAATTTAGTTAGAAAATTAGCCTTTTTAAACCGACCAATTTTAATAAATTCAATAAAATTTAATTTCTATTAATAAATTAAAATAATATTAATTGATTAATTCATTCCTCAATCAAAAAATGACCATTAAATTAAATTTAATCCCAATTTAATTTACCTTAATATTGTGCCTTTGTCTGGCACTTGTTGGGCCTGGGGCTTCACCGTCCCTCGGGCACATCTCAATTCAGCCACAACCAAAGTGCTAATCTGCAAATTAATGAAAATTTTATTTAATAAAATTAATTTAAAATTAATTTTTAAATTTCAATTAAATTTTCTTTATATTCCATCATTTTCCAATGGAAGAAATATTTTTGGGGCATTGTTGAGGAAATGCAAATTTAAAAACAATCCAGGCCTCTTTTCTTTTCTAGGCGGGGGATTAGTATCGGCTTTTGCCTTTTGGCCTTTGATTTTCGCCGTCAAGTGGAAATTAAGGAAAAAGAGCGATAATTGTTCCGACAAAAGGGTGGAAAAAGAATAAATTGTATTTAATTTTATTAAGGATGAAAATTGAGAAGGACATTTTGAGAGAATAAATTTGGCCTTAAATTGGAATTAAATAATTAATAAAGCAATAAAATTGTTGAATCAATATAAATCATTTTTTGGCATAAAATTATGTCTACATATTATAAAATGATATCAAAAGTTAACAGGGTGAAAATTTATAGAGTTTTGAAAGACAGAAAAAAATTTCAAAGCTTTTTGACCATAAACAGTAAATATGAATATCATTTCTTGCAGCTAATTTTATGTCAATAAAAATATTATTATTATTACATATAAATTAAGTACAATTATCGATGCTAACCTTATCGACATCTTTCTGCGGAATATTTTTGAAAATTTAAATTAAAATAATTTCCCATTCTAATGTTTAATTAATCAAAATATTTTTTTCTTTCATTATTCCATTTTTTGCCCTTTTCTTTTACGAGTGGAAGGGGATTAACAGAAAAGAAGGAGGGAGAGAAAGAGAGGGGATCTCTTTTGTGAAGTGGAGGTCAAAAAATTGAGAGGAACGGTAGCAAAAGGAGGAAATATAATATAATTTAGAGGAAAATGCGGAAGAACGGTGAACAAGTTTTGAAATATGATTCCACTTTCCAAAACAAAATGGAATGAAAAATAGGATATTCAAATTCAGCCAAAAGACTATTATTGAATAGAAAAAAAATGGCATCAGCCATATAAAATTAAAATTAATTGAATATATTTTTAAAATTATATTATTTAATATTTAGCAAATAAAAATATTTAGAAATTTGCATTTCCAAAAGTGATGATGAGAAAATCATAAAATATTTTACAATTTTTTGTTTAATTTAGCTACAAAAACTGTTTATAACCATGACGTTATTGTTTAATTTCCCTTTATTTTATGTTTTTCGAATCTAATTCATCAATTAAAGGGTAATTGTCAATGCCAAGAAGGCTTAGGTCTTTTCCTATTTGTCCTACTGTATCCCCAATTTTTGCCTCCTCTGTACTGTACCCTCCCCCCACCATTTTTTGCTTAATCGCCCCGTCACCCTCTCATCAGTCAATCACATATTGCCTCAATCTCTCTTTTTTAAACCCACCCTTTTCCTCTCCTAATGCCTTTTACCCTTCACATTTTATTACATTTTCCGACACAATTTATAAAAGAATAATTTAAAGTCGATTCAGCACTTATTTCTTTCCCTTTATGGGGCCACTTAACCTAAAACAATTTTAGCCACAGTTCCGTAGATTAAGATTAATAGTAATATTTTTAATTTTTTAAAGGATGCAAAATGAATTAAAAATTTTGTTTTTTTACCCTTTCTCGATTGTTGAGCACTGGAATTAATGTGAGATTAAGCTGGTGCAAATCGGGGAACAATTGGACTCGATTGAATTGGACCAATTCATCCTCAATGTCCATTCCCATCGGTGGAAGATGTTCACCGGAAATTGGCAATGCTAAAAACATTAAAATAATTAATTTAAATTAGTTGGAATTTTTTTACTTTTTCCACTCGCTTTAATCTCGGGCCGTGTTCGGACGACCAATTCCTGGAAAAAATTCAAAAATAATCTATTCCTTAATTAAAATTCAATTTTACCCTTTCAAATTCAATTAGAAAATCACCCAAAATATTTTTAATTACATGAATCTTTTTTCTTCCATTAACTAGGCCGAATTTAATCTAATTAAAGGTTAAATTAAGATTCTTTATTAGAAAACTTATTAGGCTTACGTCTGTCATGATGAGTGATATACCTTTCGATAGCCGATACAAAAAACTAAAATCTATATTTTAGATCAATTGGCCCATTGGCCACTAAATTTAGGCCAAAAACATTAGGCCATAAAAATGGCCATAGCTCAAAAACTTTATGGCCAGCCCTAACCCTTACATATTCCTAGACCTAACCCCTAGAATCCCTGCCGTTCTTATCATAACCCTAGCTCTAAAATAGATTTATAAGGAAACTTAATCTAACCTCTAATTAGAGATAAAATTAAAACAACCCAAATAAAGGAAGGAAATCACCCAAAATATTTTTAATTTCATTCAAATTTTATTCAATCTTTTCCGCCAATTTCCCCCTCCCATCTTGACCATCATTTATTTTTGTTGGGCCCATCAACCAAATAACCCATCGCTTCATTCCCTCATCATCAAATGATGATGCCTCCCCCCTTATTCCCCGCCATTGGCTGCAATTAAGTTCGCCGGCGGGCATTAGAGGCCACCAATGCTTTGGCGCGCGAGACCCCCTTCCCCCCCACCCCAAATTGAAGCTAAACAACAATCCTCTTCCACATTCAATTCAATTCAATTCCTCCATATCCCCCCTTTCATTTTTCTATTCATTCAATTTTTCACCGACGGCAGTATCCAAAATCTCCGCCGGGGTTCTACTGGGTCATCAGAGGAAGCGAGGGCCGATGGATGGAAAGGGAACATAAAAGGGATGCCCAAAACAACAACAACAAAGGGCAAAATTGCAGTGGGGGGAAATGTGACCAATGGCAATTTGCTGTGGGGCCGATGCCCCACTGATTTTTGGGAGTGCGCGGAGGATAAATGTGCCGATGAATTGAATGGGAGGAAGTAAATGAAAGGGAAAAGAAAAGTTGCCATCCCATTCATTTCCCCACACAAAAATGGTGTCCAATTTGAAGGCCATGAATATATTTTTAATTATTTTTATGGAGAAAACTTTTTTCGGCATTCACAATTGGAAATAAAATATTTTGGCATTATTTATATTTTTGTTAATTTATGAATTAAATAAAATTATTTACCTGTTTTGTGGACAAATCCTTGGCCAAAAAATGTTCCCTATGTTTCATTCCATCCTTTTGTCCATCTTCAATTGAACTACTTCGAACCTTTTTCCACATTTGTTGGTCATAAATGAGTCGATATTCAATTCGAAATGCAAACCAATTCCCTGGGATTAGGCCATCGAATGAAAAGAGCTGAAAAATAGAATTTTTCGGATGTTTTTTTGATATAAATAGTTAGCATTAAGTTTAGCTAATTTGATAGTTTTTATAGACCTTTTGAGATGGTAGATATGAGAAAGAATTTCTGTTTATTTGATTGAAAATTAACAAAAAATTAATAGATAAAAAAAATGATGAAAAATAAGCAAAATTGAGAAGTTTTCGTTTTTGACTATAATTTTATGGCCAATCATTTTTGATCAATCATTATGATATAAAAATACATTAAATTATAATATAAATATAGTAACTCATTGGTATAAATTTGGTTGACATTTTCAAGAAAAATTTTTCCATGAAAAAAATCATTTTTTCCATTAATTAATTAGCTTGTTGGCTTTTTTCCTCTTTAGTTCATCAATCTTTAAAAATACTAACTTTATCTAAACCATTCCATTCATTAACTAATTCATCAAACTTATTAAGGGAGAATGAAACCATTATTTGGGAGTTATGAGTTAGGTAGGACCTTGAATGAAGAATGGCATCTTCAATTCCTCATGAATGTATGAATGACTGATTAAATAATTGTTGGTTACGCAACACCAAATTCCACATCATCCCAATTCCAATTCCAATATGATGTTCTTCTCATCATCATCATAGTGGATTATTTCCGCCTCACTCATTGGCAGAATGCTCACAAACAACATATTAATTAATTATTCACTCAAAGTTACATAAAAATTGAGAACTTTTGAAAAAAATCTATAAAAATATTTTTTATTTATTTTTGTAATTTTTTAATTCAATGGTTGAAAATTTTTTTGAAATTTGATAGCTTTATAAAATCTCCCCAGTCCTCATTTTTCCCATTTATGTACTTCTTGAGTAAATAAATTGTAAATTTTTGGCTATAATTTTTTACTATTTAGAATAAATTCTATAAAATATTTCATTACCAAAATGTTTTACATCCAATTTCCATCTACTCATTTATTAATGGATGAATTCCATCTTTCTTGTCGAGAAAAACCTTTACACGCAACACAAAAAGTCCATTAAAATGGGCACAAAAATGAACCAAGAGCTAAAATGGCCTCTGGCCCATTTTCATTGACCAACCACCCCCACTCTACCTCTTCCCTAAATTTTCTTTGCATTTTTGTTGTCCATCCATTTCCTTCACAAAAATAATTTTTTGTTTCCTTTTGGGTTGTAAAAATTTTATGGAGTTTTTGGCGATACCGGCTGCCCAATGGTCACATCCATTTTAGAGTCCTTTTAATTTAGGAAATGAGCCAGAAAAAATTTGTACTCCATTAAGAAAAGGGGAAAAATGTTTGACTTTTTATTAAAAATATTAAAAATTTATTTTAATATTTCTTTTTGTGGATAATCTATTTTTAAATTTATTAAAAAAAAAATAAATCTTTTCCCGTCACCATTTTAAAATCTTAAAAAGCTTCAAAATTTCCGGCCCAATTATTTTTCCTCCAATTTTTGCGCTATTTTCCCAGAAATGAGTCGGTCCAGCTTTGCTCATTTTTTGTCAAAATGCATTGAAAATTAAGGAGAATATTGTTTTTGGAAAAAGCGCAAAATGGTAGACAAGAGGATACTAATAAATGGAGGAAATGATGATGGCATTGATGAGAATGGAAAAAAATAGCGAAATTATTTATTTTTAATTTGGAAATTTTTGATTTAAATTTTAAAAATTTTCAAAAAATTTTAAAAAATTTTCATTAAAATTTTTTCTGAAATTTTTGAAATTTTACAAAAATATTTTCACTTCGTTCTCATTTTCTTTATCTTTTCTCTTTTTCATTTTGCCAATTTTGGCCAGCTAATTCACTACTCTTCTTTTTGAATGAAAATGAAAGGCCGGTGGTCGACTTAATTCGGAAAGGAATTCCATCCAAATTCCCCTGGGAATTTGATGTAAAAATAAAAATAATGGAATGAATGGGAATGAAGAAAAATTTAAAATATTTTAGAAAAAAAAATAAAGTTTCGAATAAATTATTGGCCCAACCTGTGCATTGTATCGGGCGCCGGTCAATTCACTTCGCCGAAATTCGCGCAATTTTTCCAAATCATAAATGAGAACACGCATATCAAATCGGCTTACATTTTGGGCATCGACCATCTACGAAAATATATTTATAATTTTTGGATTTTTAATTTATTTATTGCTCAATGAATTATATGTTAAATATATTTCCAGTTTATTTTTTAATACCTCAATAACGACGGATCTGGTGCCAACAGATTTGATGGCAAATCGGGCAACGCCTTCAACGCAATTGAAAATGAAAATTAGAAGCAAATTTTGGATTTGAAAAATTTTATTTACAATCATCCTAAATTTGTTTAAAAAATTCATCAAAAATTCGTAAAAAATTTAAATTAATAGAAAAAATGGTAAAAAAATTCCAAGTAAATTTAAATTGTATGACGAAAAAATCTGGCAAAAAAAATATGTCTGGGCCAAAAAAACTGGGAAAAGGTGAAAAGAATAAGAAGATTGGGGCAACCGTGACGAAAATGGGCAGCCGCAGGTCGCTCCCGAATGCATTGAATGGACGGAAATGAATGAAAGGGGAAGGAGGGAGGGCGAATTGGAGGGATGAATGCCCTTTTTTGGGTGGGTCAAATGAATGTGCGGGGATTAGTAAAAAGGAAATTTGATGGGGGCGGGGCCGACACAGAATATTACCCCAAATTGGGCTTTTGTGGATCATAATGGAAAGGGAAAATGAATTGCGCACTAATTTTTTTGGTATATTTTGAAAAGTGCCGCAAGGAATTTTAGGTAAATTTTGGCAATTATTTTGGGGGTAAATATAATTGAAAATTTGATGAAATTGCCAAAAAATAGAAAAATGAAATTTATTATTTTGAAATCCATTTTCCTATTAAATACCTCTAAAATATAAAAAAAAATAAATAAAATTGAGAAATTAATTAAGTTAAAAAATGGAAAAAAAATTGAAAAATTGAAGAATTAAAAGGAAAAATATTTAAATTTCACAAAATTTTTGGGCATTTGATTTACCTACATATTCTCAGAATGTGAAGAAAGAGTGGAAATTGAGTTGAAATTGGTTTCTTTTTGGGCAAATTCCAATAAGCCAAAAAAGAGTGCCAATGCCAACCAAAGAAGGCTACTCATCAAATTTGCATTCATATTGGAGGCCAAAACAAGGAGGAGGAAATGCACATTCCCTCATCTCAATGGAATTGGCCAAAGGAGGAAGAGGAGAATATCCTCAATCCACCCTCATTCCCCCCACCCCTCCGGCGTCAATTCTTCCATTTGGCCAAGTTTCGTCAAGAATTCGTGCCCAACTTCTAACCCAAAGCCGAAATGAAATGTTCTTCACCCTCATTTTCATCATTCTTTCATTCTAATCCTGAAAAACAAGCCTGATGAATGAATTAATTCAACAAAATAAATTCAAATTCACATTTCTTTGAAGAATTCGTCACTTTTAAAAAGCTTTATTTTTAAAATAAAATTCCAAGAAAATGGGAGCAAATATTTTTATTTTTTGTGAAGTTTATTTTGTAATTATAAGACTAAAGTTAAAGAATTCTTAGAATGAATAATGTTGTTGAATTTTAACATAATTTTAAAACAATTTATTAATGAATTTAATCGAAATTAAACATAAAATTTATAGAGAAAAGACTTCATAAAAATGAATTAAATTAAATAATATAAAAATGTATTTCTAAAATAAAAATAGACTCATTAAAAGATGTTAATTGGGAAATTGCCTAAAATTCTCCAAATTGAAGAGGAATGCTATGAAAAATCATAACAAATTTATGAACATTAATTGTCCAATTTCAAAGCAATTTTTCAAGAAAAAAAAAAGATGAAAAAGCAGACAGCTGGATGGGAAAAACGGCCGCGCAATAAATATTAATAATAAATTCTGCGGGAATGCTACTCTGTGGATATTGAATTGTGAGTTGTGTTTGGGTTTCGCATCCTTCCTCCATGCTGTTTTGTCCACCCATGTCGGGATGGGAATGCAAACAAATGGGATGGGCGCCGGTTTTTGTGCGGTTTTTGTTCCCAAAGTGAAAATGCCACCGCCCAACGGCCAATCGCCAGCCCGGAAGAAGAAGACACCCAACGGCAAAAGCTCAAATTTTATTCGCGCAACGGCGAAGGGACCGATGTTTGGTTGGTGCCCCGGAGGCGAGGCTTCCCTCTCTGGGAAAGGCACAAAAAGGAAGGCTAAAAAGGGAAATAGGTAGCCCGAAGCCGCCTTCAATTTGATGAGGTGGCATAACAAAAATGAAGGCAGGTGCAAATTTAGAATTAATTTGCATTAATTTGATGGAATTTTGAGGCTGGAGGAGGGGAATCAAAAGTCATCATCAATTATTTAAATTTTATGGGAAGGAAAATGTTAATGCACAAAATCAACAATTTCCATTACATTTTTTATTCCATTTCTCTTTAATAGGAAAGAAATCTCGATTAAATTTTAATTGATAAGCCCATTAATCGGACTAAATAATTAAAAACAAATAATTTGCCGGTTTAAAAATGTTGCATTGTAGATAAGAAAAAATATAATTACAATAATTTTCCAATTTTAATCCTTATCTAATTCAATACAATCTAGTTTAGCGGATGGACAATATCTCTTTAATATTCTAATTTATTAAACTTTTCTAGCATTAGTTAATCTCTTTCTATAGAACATTTTTTTATTATCAAAATGATTTTTCAAAAATATAATTTGGCCAGAAAATTATTGAAATTTTGGCCTAGTTTGTCGTTTTTATGTAGTAATAAATTTTTCTCAATTTCCTATGAATCGAATCTTATCTTGATGCATTTTTCAATACATTAATTAATATATTATAATTTATAATCCCCATCGCTAATTCCACTATAAATCCATTCTAAGTTTTTCATAAATTGTTTCAAATTGTGCAAAAATAATTTATACAAATATAATACATTAAAAATGGACAAAAATGGCACATTAAAAGGCATATATGGATATTATGGACATGCAAAAAAAAATACATTATTTATCCATCCAAGATGTTTATGGCATATTTTCCCATCCGTCTGAGGTTTTTTTTTCATTCAACCAAACATGGCCATTGGGTGTTGAACAAAAAAAAGAGCATTATGAAGATTGGGGGGAGGAATGTGTGTCGCCGAGAATATGAATGTCCTTCTTTTGGCCAAATTAATTAATGATGAGCCGAGAAGGGGAGAAGGAGCAATTTTGATGATGGCAGGCGAACATGGACTGGAATACAAAATGCATTCATTCTTGGTGGAGGAATGGGCCTTCGGATGGAAGGGAAGTGGCCAAGAAAAAAGTGGAGGCTGAAAATTGGTAAAAATAAAAATTAAATAAATATTATTTTTGTTGGAAATAATTTTTAGTTTCATGAAAAATTGGTATAATAATTATCCCTAATTATTAGGGAGCGGATTTATATGCACTAAAAAGCGCCAAAATATGCAAATTTCGACAAAATTTCTCAAAATATGCAAAATTTTGATCAAAAAACCATTAATTTTTTGATTTTTATTGCATTTTTAAGGACAATTTTTGCCAAAAAAGTGTCAAAATATGCATTTGCATATAAATATATGCTATTTCATAAAAATCGCTCCCTACTAATTATGATTCAAAACTTAGCCATTCTTCTGACCAGAGCTCATTAAGGAAGCGATCTATTTTGGAAGGAGATATGCCATTCGAAAAAACTAAAATTTCTTAAAAAGTGACTTTTACAATTTTTTGAAATTTTATACAATTTGTAATGAATTTCGATTTATTACAATTCAGTGAGATGGAACATTTTTTCAAAATAGATTACAAAGAAAATGTTGCGCTTTCGAATGGTATATCATATTCCCAAATTGGGTATTTTATTGCATAGAATTATAAGCCAAAACCCAAAAACTCATCCTATATAGTTTTTTGAATTTACTCACAAATTTATATTCAAAAATTTAGTATTTTTTGCGGCTAAAAGAGTTGGTCAATTGAGGCTCTAGAAAACCGATTTTTTCATCAGTTTAACTCTATATACCAAAACAGTTATTGCAAAACTTAAATTAAAATTACTTATTTTGGCCGAAAAATATGGTCCAAAGAATTATAAATTTGGCCCAAAAAATTAGTGGGCAATTATTGAAAATGATTTTGTGGACAATTTAAATATTTTTTAAGTTTTTTCATTAAAAATTTTACCTTTTTTTAAAGCATTTGTCCAGGCAAAACATCCACACAATCCTCCTCATCATTTTCCATATCGATGGTAGTTTTATCCAGCAAAGTCACTTTTTTATTATTCCTATAGAAAAATGGTACATTTTAAAATGAATTTTATTCCTAAATTTAATTTACCTTGAAGGTGACATGAAAATGCTATTCCTTGCCGATGAATTGCCCCCAATTGCGGTGGTAAATGTGGTCAAAAGGGAACGGGCCGATGGACGACGTGAATCGCCGCCATTCATTGATGGATTCATCAAATGTGTGGGCGTATTATTGGCCAAATGATTGGTCATCAATGCTGCGGCTGCCTTAAAAATCAAAATTTTTAATAAAATTTGTTGTAATTTTAAAATTTTTAACTTTATCTTAATTTTAATCTTATCCTATAGAGCATTTTAAATGGCCAAAAAACAAAAGAAAAATTGCCTGATTTTGGCCTATTCTAATTAATTCAAAATAAATCAGGAATTATTAATCCTAATTTACCCACCCCCCAGTGGTCCAATGAACATAATAAGGATTAGCGGCGATTGGCGAATGAATTTCAAATTATTCTTTACTAATTGTGGAGGAAAATGTAATAATAATAATATAAAAGGGAAAAAGTCTTAATATGAGAGGAAAAAGGATGGATTAAAAAGGTACAGATTGGGGCAATATTTGATTGATAGGGTGACAAGGACATTGAGACAAAAAATGGGGTACAGTAGGACAAATAGGAAAGGTCCCTTATTAGACATTGTTGACATTGACAGGGTTATATAGTACAATAATGACTTATTTGCTATAAAGCAAATATTTACTTGAAAAATTGATTTGATGCACAAAATTTTGATGCGTAATTTATGGTGCGCAATTTAAGTTATGTCAGTCTAGGATATAATATTAATTAACTAACATTTCTCTACTATAAATCCCTATTAAATAAGAAAATATAAGCTCCTTCCAAAAGAAAAATGAAGTAAAAATAAATAGATTAAATTTTTATCTAATTCAAAAAGATGTAATTAATTATTAATCTTACTTGAGATTGCCTTCTCCGTTCCAATGCCATTCTGATTGTGTCCTTGAATTGTGGATTGAAGAAACTGTAGATTATTGGATTCCAAACAGCTGAAAATGTTTAAGAAAAATTAAAATTAATCAATAATATTTAATTTACCCGATGTCATTGCAATGGAATGGCAAGCGGCAAAAATTAGTGAAAACCAGGCGATCTGGAAAAAATTAAAAAAACTTAAAATTGCAAAAATTGTCGAAAATAATAAATTAAAAAATTGCCTCTGTTTGGCCATCACCGCCTGTTGCCATTAATTGTTCCTCCCCAATGCCATTGCCCCCCTCATTTACAGTATTATCACTGTTAAAATCTCTCCAAAGATTGATCAAATTCATCGGAAGCCAGGCCAGAACCAATCCAGCAACCTATTAATTTATTTAAATTAGAATATTTCAAATGGATAATTATTTTTTCATGTAAATTTTTTTCACAAAAACAACTAAAATATTCCTTCACTTCAATTACCATTGTTGCCATCATTCGTGTCGTTTTGTTTTTCTGATTCCTCATTCGATCTTTGCTTTCTTGCAAAATTACCACTTGCCGTTCACTGCGCCTCTGCATTTGTTTTTGAATTAGGCGACCTTCAAAAAAATATTAAATAAAATTAATTCTAAATGGATATAGGATGGAAATAAAATCATTTGAGTTTTTTCAGATTGAAAATCAGCATTTTTGAGACTTTAAAGATTGGCAAAATGAATTGGGTATTAGAGCTCAATTTTGACAAAGGCTTAGGTATATGAAGATTTAAAAAGAGTCAAATTTGGCCACATTTTATGGCCTCAAAAATGCTAATTTTCGATTGTATATTCATTATCGATTATTAATTATTTATTCAATAATAATATTTTATATTAATTATGAATAAATTTAGCCATTTAAATTGTGCCCACCAATTTGCCAATAGCACAATGTTGAAATGAGCATTGGTAATCCGAATTGGACAATCAACACCAAAAGGCCATATAATTTTCGTTGACGACTTCGTCCGGTTGAAGCGTCCATATCGGGCCTAAAAATTGTAAAAAATTTTGAACAAATTTTAAAAAATTCACTGACCAATTTTCCTCACAAAATTTTCCACAAAATGGATAATATTCAACGGTGGAGGAGAATACGCCCACAGGCAATGCGCAGGCATAGCCCAACACCCAAAGGCCGGCAACAATGGAAATTGCATTCCGAAATTTAATTTTCTTAAAATTTTAAATTTATGAATTAAAAATATTTCATTTTTTCTTGCCTGTTTTGTTGGATATTTGATGAGAATGTATCGGTCGACGGCAATGGCAGTTAAAGTGAAACTGGAGACAAAAACAGTGCCACCCTTAATATTAAATTAAATTATTTTCAATTCAAATATCTCATCAAATTTCCAATTTTTTATTAAAACTTTCCTATCATTTAATTAACCTCTCTTTCTAGAACATTTTTATATAAAAAATTGATTAAAATAAAATTGGCCGGCCTTAAAATTAGGGTCAAATTTTTCTATTTTGTCACGCTTTTGGTCATAATTTTTGTCAATTTCCATCCAATCCACTAATTCTTTTTTTCTCTATGAAAATCAAAAAAAATCAAGGATTATAAAATTATAAAAATTTGTTAAAATTATAACTATTAAATTTTGGGTATTTCCCATTATCTTGTGGGCAAGGTCAAAATATCTGGGAGACAAAGAGAGAAAATTAAAGTGTGGCCCTTCAGATAATGGCATAATGGGAAAGAACCCAATTTTGTGGGACCAACTCAATTTTACCTGAAATATGCCCATAAGTTTGCAAAATGGACTGGGAAAAACCCAATCCCGAGTGAATATTGAGACGGCGGTGATGGGCAAACTGGTCATGGACATCAATATATCAGAGGCGGCCAAACTACAAATGAAGACGGAACGAACGGAGGAAAGTTGCACCTAAAATTATATTAAATATTTAGAAATAATTAATATTTAAGGCTACAATTTTTGCCATTTTTGGAATTTCTATATGGCCATAAAATGTGGCCAGATCGATTACTTTATAATTCCAATATTCGTTCAAACCTAAATCTACCCTAAATATATCTAAATATTTATTTTTAAATGCGCTAATATTATTAGTCCTAATCTAGGGCTAAAGATCTGGGATAAATTGTTTGGGGCGAGAGCTGGGTCTGGGTTCTCGCCCCGAGCCTTGGCCAGAGGCCTAGACTACCAATGGCCCAATGAAAGGGATTGGGATAAAGGGAAATTCGACTTTCTTTATTTTTGTTCAAGAAATATGATAAAATAAAAAAGTGAAGGGTACAATGTAAATATAGAGGAAAACGAGTGGAATTATAATTGAGATTGAGGCAATATTTGATTGATAGGTGACGGCGAGGCGATAAGGCAAAAAGTTGGGGTACAGTAGGAAAATAGGAGTCACTTAAGGCATTATTGGCATTGACATGACAAGCTTTTTTTATAATTCCAAAAAATAAGTTAGCAAAAAATTTTATTTAGTGCCAATTTTTGTAAAATTTTTTATTTAAATAATTTACCTGCTTCAATGTGACCACATAAAGTACGGAGGCATTGCCCAAAATTGCTGCTAACCAAATGATCAAATAGAGGAAGGAGAAAAGCAATTGGACGGGCAACATATCCACCAATTCTGGGAAGCTTGCCTTCAAGAAATTAAATATTTATGAATTTTGAAATTTTTTTATTTCACCTGAATTGGCATACATTGATTTGGACTGGTTCCATTTTGGACAATTGGATGATTTCGCCAAAGGAATTTTGGCCAAACTTGGGCATCCACCAATTTTGTGGGCCAATCCGGGTGATATCCATTGTTGTTCATTAATTGTTGCTCAATAAATTTTTCATCCTCCACATTTGTGGACGGCGCATAAAAATCCATTTTTTAATTCTTTTTAATCTAAGAAATATGGAAAAATTTTAATATTTTCTTAAATAAATGTAGAAAAAAGTAAATTCAATAAAATTGGAAATTTAATGACATTTGTCCTTGTTTTACAATATAAATATACCGGAATTGGCACTAAAATAATAAAATTAATGAATAAAGGAAATTGGTGAAAATTTGCTTAGAAAAAATTGAATTAGTCAGCATTCATTTTTTATTTTTTTAATCTATAAATTTTGAAAAAAATTCAGTAATTTTATTAAATAAATGCAGAAAAAATAAATTCCATAAAAATGAATAAAAATTTGACTTTGTTTTTCAATAATTTATAGGCGGAAATTGGGCACTAAAATAATAATAAAATTAATGAATAATGGGAATTGTTGGATTGAATTAGGCGGCGGCATTTTAAGTGACTAAAGTGCAGCCCAATTGGCGATGGCAAAAATGGAAATTAGTGCCAATTAAAATTTTATAACTCAATGGAGGTGTGGGGAATTTTAAAGGTACACAAATTTGGATGAATTTGTACTCAACATCATCAATCAGTCCGCAAATTCTGGGTATTGTTTGATGCTTTTGAGCTAAAATTATCACTAAAATAATTATTTGGGTAGAAATTTATTTTTGGAAAAATTTTAAACTTTCGAAATAAAATGGTCAATTTTAGTGAAATAAATTTGAATAAAAATTATTAATTTAATAATCAATTTTGGTTTAAATTATGACAAAAATTTAAGTAAATATATCGAAAATTTTAGTTGATTTAATTTGGCTAAAAATTTGTTGAAATTAATTTAGATTATTTCAAAAAAATTGTTTAAAATTCTCAAATTTTTGGAAGTAATTTTTATTCTAAATAATTAAAAAATAAATAATAAGGTACGGAATTTCTGAAAAAATGACATTAATTTATGCATGAGTAAATTCTCTCAAAAATAAATATTATTTCCGTTGCCTTTAATAGGAAAAAAATATAAATGAATTCCTCAAAAAATGTCCTTAAAATAAAATTAATTTTACCTCCATTCCATATATGGGGGAATAAATAACAATAATAATTCAATCCCACCTTAAAATTGTACTCTTCCTAATAAATAAATTTTACAAATGTGTGGAGGCCAATTTTATATCATAAAAATGAGTGGGAGTGTAAGCCCCGGAGGGGAGGGAAACCCATCAAAAAAGGTCGGCAAAAAATAGTCGGGCATGTCCATTGAATTAATTGAAATTATTTTGTGCACAAAATATGATGGCAGTGGCATTTTTTTTGACTTTATGCACAAAGTTCAATTGTTTAGTTAATGTTTTTTTTGGTTGGAACAAAGTTCATTGGTGGACTTTTGGAAAATTGGCCCCGGGGAATTGAACATTTTCAGGCGTAAATACAATTTGAGTGGGGAAAATTATAAAAAATAATGTGAAATATTTGGTCTATTTGGACGAAGTGACGTAAAATTTTTGAAAAATTATTGGAATTGAATTGGAAAAATGACAAAATTAAATTAATTGATGCAATTATATAAACTATAAATATGAATAAATTCGAGGAATTCTTTTCTTTTTTTGTATTGATAAAAAAATTTCCAGGAGTAGAGTTAAATTTTGTTACAAAAATGATTGGATTAAAAATAATGGGTCAGAATGTTATGACTAAAAATAAATCCACTCAATTTTGATCTATTTTGGCTATTTTTGGTCATCACAAGTCATTCAATTTCCACTCAAAATCATTAAATCTTTCTCTAATTAAATCATCCAATTCATGGCTATATAATGGTATCAAATAAAATTGATTTATAAAACTGAGAAAATGATATGGATGGAAGAAGACAAATTGATTGGATATTTATTTGGCCTAGTTAAATAACTAGAAAATTAATAATAATTAATTAATATGTGGAAGATGAAGCGCAACACGCAAATATGCAAGGAAAATAATAAATTAATTCGAATAATAAAAAAGACATAGAAATATATTGAATATTTAATTTAAAAAAATTAATACCGAATTTATGGACATAGTATTTATTTTCGAAAAGAAGGCTGACAATGAATTTTACAATTAAAATATTTTTATTTTTATTAAAAAAAAGGAAAATTACTAGAATATAATTTTGTGGGAAATTGATCATTAAGGGCATGTGAAAATCAAAATTAAAATTTGTAGAATTGGAATAAAATTCAGAGAAAATTAATTTTTATATGAATGGGAAAATGAATAAAGTTTCTTATAAATTTTATATAAATTGATTTCAATTTTGATGAAAAGTTCAAGTCCATTTGCGTGCATTTTAAGAAAAAATACAAAAAATTAAGGTTTAAGATTTTGGAGATATTCTTTCAAATATTTATTGTAAATGTATTAAGGTAAATTCACATGATCATTATTTAATTAGGAAAATCAAAAGTTTAATACATTTTTTATTAGGGAAAGTTAATTGTTTAGCAGTGAGAAAGAAAAATTATAAGTTTGTAAATTAAAGCACTTTTAATTAATGTTTTAATTATTTAAATTTTTTACGATTTTATAGCTGAAAATAATTATTTTAAAAGCTACATTTCACATTTTTATGGCCTATTTGGCCATAGAAAAAATGTGTAAATTAATTTTGCATTTTAATTTTTGATCAAATTTAATTGGTAAAATTATTAATAAATGCAAAAAGAAAATTTCAATAAAGTTTTATTTCTTATTCAATGTTATTTAAATTGGAAATTAATTTTAAGATTAATCTTCTCTTTAAAATTAAATTTTTAGTTTAAATATTTTGAAAAAATCTTCAAAATAAGTTCAATTTGGGTACAAAAAACAATGAATAATTGAGTTGGGTTTGGGTTCAAAAAGCAATGAATGAAATAGATAAAAGATTGTTTTGTGTACCCAAAAAGAAAAAATAAAGGACGCAAAAATAATTAGGGGACAAACACTCAAAAACAAATGAATGAATGACATGGGCAATTTTTGGTATTGTGGGTTTGGGCTTTGGATTTGTGGTTGCTAATGCTAAAATCAGCAGATGACCCTCTCAGCGCTCAGAAAAGGGGACAACAAATAAAAGAGAATTCGCCCTTTTTAAGAATTTTTAAGAGCCCTTTGGACATTTATGAATGCGGCAATTTTAAAAAGGAAAACATTTGGTAAAATTTGCAAAAAATTTGATGAATATAATTTAATGAATTAGCCACTTCTATTATTATGTTCATTTTTTATTTCTTTTGAAAATTGTACTAAAATGTGTCAAATTAATGATTTGTGGGGAAAAATGATATTAACATAAATCAGAGAAAATGGTAATCGATGAATTTATTTATTCTAAAAATTGAATTGACAATTCCAACTAAATCGGGGAACGGGGAACAATGGCTTCTTCTCATTCAAATGAATGATGGCAATGGCAACAAATATACAATGTAATATTGTGCCGCGCGGAAAGTGCGGAAATGGTCCACAAAATGGGCATCAAATGCCAAACCCAATCCATCCCTCTCATTAATTACTTCATTATTATGGCATCCTCTTCTCCATTTGTGATGTCGCCATAGGGATGGGTTTTGGGGTTTTGGTAAATGAGGAGCATCAAAGGCAAATAGAGGAGAGGATGAATGGATGAATATTGGATGAATGAATGGTACAGAATGGAATGGAGCGGATTTGTGCATTCATAATTGGTCCGCCTCCTTCTCTTTGCTAATTCTTCTAACTTGTTAGAAATTGTTTTTTGGATCGGCGTTCGACGGAAGCGGAGGAGGAAAAATTTAAAGAATTAGAGGATTAAGCTTGTTTAATGGATGGGCAAAACATAAAATTGAGAGGATAAGACTAGTCTTATGCTTTTTGCAAATGCAAACAAATGGCAACACTGAGGTTGTGCCGAAATTTCATGGATGAATATTTTGCAAGGAAATTGTCAGAAAAAAATTGTCAAATTCAAAATAAATTATTATATAATGCACTTTTATTTTAAATTCATTGGGGAATTAAAAATGGAAATAAAATTGGCTATAAAATTATTGGAAATGATTTTATAAAAAGCAGATTGATGGATTTTGTTTGTTCGCTGAATTGGTGGCTAATTATTTTCAGAGGAAGGATTAAAATTAATAATTTTGCACTTAAAATTTACGGTTGATCATTTTAATGATGCCCAAAAAAGCTATTGAAAAAATATTTTCTTTAAAAAAGGAAGAAAAAACTTTTAATAAATGAAAAAGAAAAAAATGACCTCACTCTTCATTGTTCCTCCTCTATAATTAATCAAAAAAAAAATGGCTAATCCTTTTTTTGTCATTTTTCTCCCTTTTTCCCCCTATTTTTCATTTTAATAATAATCCTTCTTATTTATTTTCGGTCAAGTAAAGAAAATTATAAATTTAAAAAAATATATAAAATATGACTAAGAATAATTATAAATAATATTTAAATTCAAAAATTTTGAAAAATTTGTATTTAGAATTTTTTATTATGTCAAAAAGAAATGAATAAAATTTGTATGATTCGATTATTTTCGTAATCATTTTTTAAAATAAAAAATAATGGATGTCTTCTTCAAGAGTCATTAAAAAGATTTCAACTTTAAAAATGGATGGAATAAATCTAAAACACAAATAAATGTGTCTGAGGTTTGATGAACCATAAAATGACCAAAAAAAGTGCATTTACGGAAATAAAACCAGCAGAAAAGGAGGATGTAAAAGTGTTTGAGAAACACAAACAAATCATCCTCTTCTTTTTGAAGTAAAATGGGAATGGGAAGGAAGATAAATGCGTGTTCATTTTGGCCAAATAATGGGTGGCCAAAAATGGGGAAAGGCCACAAATTTTGGGGAGAGGGGATTTCTATTCTTCTTTTTGAAGGGAAAATGGGAATTGAAGGAGGGAATTTAGTGGGGAAGGAAATGGCACAATTTTAATATATTGCCCAAAAAAGGGAGTAAATAAATGTTGAGGAGGAATTTTCGGCAGAAGAAGATTCCAATGAAGAAAATGGACCAATGAATGAGATGGGCTTTGGGCTTTTTCGGGGGTTCTTTTTGCGTGCATTTTGGGGTTCATTTGGTATAAGGAATTTGAAGATTAGGTGGAAACTGGAAAAGGAATTTGGTCGGATAAAATTGGGAGAAAATTAATTTTTTCGGGTGAATTACCGAAATGGATGAACGCGGAAATGCCGCATAAAAATGATTAAAAATATATTTTGGGAGGAGGAATAAATGAAGTAATGGAAATAATGATGGAAGGAATGGCCCAAAGATTATTGAAAAAATAGAAAAATTATATAAGAAAAATTTTATAAAAATATTCAATGGAAAATTTTGGGAAAATATCAAAATTCATTAATAGCTAATTTATTTTCTCGAATAAAAATAAAATAATATTTTACATTAAACAATAAATAAAACATAGCTTGCGGCCAAAACTGATAAATTTGTAACGGAAACAAAAAATAATTGGAAAAAAATTGTGGGATTTATTGAAGGAAATGTGGAGGATGGGAAATTGCTCATTTTTGTGCCATTTTGTACTCATTTTTTGAATTTTTGCAGTAATAAAAATTAATGCGCAAAAATTATTGCTATCAACATTTAAAATCAATAATGAATTTGTTTCTTTTTTGAAAATGGATTATTTAAACTGGGTGAAATAAATTTTAAAAAATTTCAAGTTCAAAAGTCAACTAACTAAAATTATCACAAAAAAATCAACGGTGAAATTTGAGACAAGCTTGAATAAGGAAGATGATAGGGGAATGGAAGGGATGTAGGAAATGTGGCATTTGTCCGCCGGTGGAAACAAAAGTCAATTTGGGAGAATGAGTGGGTGAATGCTGAATGGAATGAATGGATGGAACATGACCAACCGGGCATTCCCCCATTGTTTTTGTGTCCCTTTTTCGAATAGTTGTTTCCAAATTTGTCACCAAGTTCTCATTTTTTTCTAGGAATCTCATCTTTTTTGTGAATTTTAAAAGAATCATGTTATAAAATAAAGTGCAATTTAAGGAAATTGGCAGGATACTTTAAACATTGTTAACGTAAAACTGGTGATCTGTGATTTTGTAAAAAAAAAGGTTGAATTTGTTTTAAAAAATTTAGCGGACAACTTTTAATATATTTATGGCCATAAAAAAATAAAAATTTTGGTTAAAAAATTTAGGCGAAAATTATCGATACTTTTGGGGTCTTTAGGAATACATTTTTTACCAGATTAAATAACCAATATAAATATAAATAAATTTTATTAATAAAAATAGATTTAAAATAGAAACCAAAATATTTTCCTTTGTATATAATAATTTCTCGAGACTGTTTTATGTTTTCCATTGTCATCGACTGCCTTTTTGCGGGGGCCTAACCCATCTCTCAATTTTAGTAGTTTAGTCTCATTTTCTCGGCTAAATTGGCCCAGCTGATGAGCATTTTTTTGAGGGCATTTTTTTCGTCAGCCGTCCATCTTTCGTTTCCCCACGTTTCACTTGTCTTGGTCCTTAATTGCTTTCCGTCATCAATTTTTTCCTGGTAACAATTTCAACCTAGCTCCTGGCTAATTATTTGGGAGAGGAGTTGAAACTGGAAATTGAACGTTTTCGAGCCAATTTCCTCCTCTAGGCTTGTAAAATATCAAAAAAAATTACATTAACGCTTGTTCAATCCCCATATTAATTGAAGGAATCTACCAATTATTATGTTTAATTTATATATTTAAGGGTTGAGCTAAATTTGTTTTGGGTGGAAGGCATATATTGATTGAAATTCATGGAATAATTTTATAAAATTTATATTTTTTATTTGGAATGATTGGATGGAATTAAAAATTTAAATTAACTATTAAAAAAAGAAAATCTAAAAGGTAAAGAGGGAAATGAGAACCACTAATAAAAATAAATAATTTAAAAAAATAATATCCATTAAATTCCAATCAATTGCCACCGGCGATTTCAATTTAAAATATTTTTAATTGGCTATAATGATTCTATGATTTTTGGTTTTTAAAAGTAAAAAAGGATGAAAGAATGTAAAAAGTTCATAGGCCATTGGGAGATTCAATGAAAAGGAAGGAAGGAAGGAAGGAATAAATATGTCATTGATGCAAAAAACCCCACACATTGTTCAATAAACCATCTTTTATAAAGCACAAGTGTCGCTGTCGCCTCAAGCCGGCCATTAGTGAACCGAGAAGAAAAGGGGGGAGAATGGCGGGAGTGGATTGTGCTTCCTTAGATTGACGGGAAATCGAGCGGGAAATGTTTTAAGTATAAAATGGCACGATAGGGAATTGTTTGGCGGCAACAAAAAAAGAGGAAATGTTTAAACATTTTCAAATGACATTCGTAGGAAACATTTGGATTCAATTTCCCAGAGGGAAAATAAGTACAAAAAATGTGTCTGGAAATTAGGAAAAAATTAAGCACACATTTTTCACCATTTTTCAAAACTTTTAGAATATTTTTCCAAATAGATAAAAATTGTTGAAAAAATTATTCGACCCTGGCAGGACTCGAACCTACAATCTCCGGTTCCGTAGACCGACGCGTTATCCAATTGCGCTACAGGGCCACCATACCGTCCTTTAATTTAATGACATCATTTCCCTTTTCCCAGTGGGTGAAAATTATTTTTAAAGATTTTTATAGAGAAATCGAATCAATATTTTATGATGCTCTAGATTGTCCAAAAATTTAATAGAAAATTGGCTGCAAAATGTTCTCAAATTTAATTAATTATTTTCACATCCTAGACTCGAAATTTTTGGTTTATTTGTTCTGAATTTTGGAATATTTGGTATTGAATAAATTTTCTCCGGGAATAATATTGTGGTTTTATGGGGGTGGAGAATGGGGAATTGAGAAGGGAGGAGGGGCCAAAAGCCAATGGAAATGTCAAATTTTGACTTGACTGACTGTGACTTTTTCCCAAGACGAACGAAATAAACGAATATTTACTTTAATTTTATTCCAATTTCCAAATTATGTGAATAAATTCAATTTGTTCGGAACGAATGAATAAAGCAATGGGTCTTTTTTGAATGAGTGGAAAAAGTGAGCCCAATCGCCGTTATTTGCCTCTTTTTGAATAGAAGGAAAAATTGCCCAAAGGCGTAGGCAAAAAACGGTGATTCGGCTGACAATTCATGGATAGAAAATGGCAAAAGGGAGGCACAAAATTTTGACATTAATAAATAAAATTGGTTAACAAAAATGGAAACAAAATTCAAAGATCGGGATAAATCCCGACACTCCCGCGCGGAATAATTGTTTGGTAGATTAGGCGAATAATTAGGCGAATTATTAAGGGCATGCAGCAATAAAATAAAATGAAAAGAAAAATAATGGTGGACACAAAAATAAACAAATGTGTGGGGTCAAATAAAAGTGAAAATATTTTTGGAAGTCCAAAATTCTTCAATTGAATTGTCATCCACCAATGCTCATCCTCCTTCGATTCAGCCTGCGGCACAATCCATTTCTCATCGCCCTTTTCAACCATTGGAGCAGCTAAACTGCCTTTTAACAAAAATTTGGCATTGGAGCTGGGGCAAAAAATTTCGCATTCTTCATTTATTTCGGCAGTCGGCAAATGGACGGAATGCGTCTTTTTTAATCCTTCTGGGGTACAAATCGTGCTCACTTTCATGCTTGGACAAATGATCGTCGCCAAACTTTTTCCAAAATCAGTTTGGCAATTCAATGAAAAACTTGCGCCCCTTGGGCAATTAAAACATCCAGAAATTGTGGCATTTTTTACTTGGCAGCTATTCAATTCAATTTCAGTGCGCAATTCCAATCCTTGAATTTCAAGTTGTATCCGAACCGATGAAAAATCGGGAGAAGCCAGCACATTTCCTTCTTCAGCTTTCAACAAAATTCCATTGTGCTCAAATGGCAGAGCGCTTTCTCCTTTTAATATATCCAATCTTTTCATTCCATCAATGCATAGGCAATTGGGTTTGTTCGTACCGGCCTCACAAGAACAAATTTCCCGACTCACTGTACAATTATTAAAATTTTGGGCTGCGCTTTGACATGTAAATGCCCTTAAATTGTGCTCCGTTTCATAATCAATAATTGCGATTCGTTCTCCATCCGAGAGGAATGATTTGGAGAGTAATGGCATAGTTGGTTTTACAATTTCATTTAAAGTGATTTTTAAATTCTTCCAATTGGCAGTAAATTCGGGTACCAATGACAAAATCTGGGTGCTTGTTTCAAAGTCCCCTTTTCCATTATTTTTTGTAATCGTGGCATTAATTATTAATTTATCCTCAAATTTGGGACATTCGAATATTTCCAGAATTTCCGGGCCACCGGGCATTACATAATTTCGGTAAAAAATACAAGTTGATGAGGCAAAAAGGCATCCGGTGAATGGCCAATTATTGCCGCCAGTGTAGCAAAATGTCAATCCGGGAAAATCATTCACTGGCTTCAATTCTTTTACTTTATCGCCAGACTTAACTTTTCCACAAGAATCTTTGTCAATGTCACAACTTCCGGCCAAATCACATCTTTTCTCGCTCATTGAGCCGGCATTGAATGGCCTTGTGAAAAATTTGGTTGTTTTCACACAATTGCTTTCCATTCCGTGAATGTCCAGTGTGAGTGCCCCAACTTGTCTATTGGCTTTGTCCTCAAATATTATTTCAATTGTTTGTTCGTTGGCCGGAAAATCGAGCTCCAATATTCTATCAAATAAACAAATTCTCTGCTTTTCTTTATTAACCAAACAATGCTCATCATCTGCTGTGATCGAAGTCAATTGATTTGAAGGCAAAATAAATAAATTCAAAATCAGAATGATTACTAAAGATAATTTCATTGGACTTTGCGGCTTTGGATTTAAGTGGCTGATTGTAGCCGTCCAACTCTCATTTGGTGATGGAGGGCGCAAAAATTCAATGTTTTCTTCCCGGCTTTGTCGCCTTTTTGATTTGCGGCGTTTGCATTTCCGATAAATCCAATTCAACAAACGATATTTAATTCGGAAAATATGAAAAACTCCTTTCGATCCGTAAATGGTCAAACGGATTATTATCAGAATGGTGGAAAGAGAAGAATAAAATGCGATTCCAAAAATAAATATTGCTGTTTTTGAGGCACATTGGGGATTTTTCAAAATTTCAATACAAAATTCACATTTTATTATTTCGCAAATGTCTTTCCCAGGGCATTTTATGCCTTTTTCTTTTACTAATTCCCCTTCTTTCCAAAAATTGGCGGTGGCTTCATAATCAGCAATTAAAATTTCGCTGGGTAATGCAACAATTTCCGATTTGGGATGGGGGAAAAATGAGCAACGGCCATTTTTAATGCAAATTTCCACACTTCCAATGTCTTGGCTGGTTTCCAAGGCCAAGCCCTCCCCATGGCAAGAAATTTTGCAACTTTTGCACCGTCGGGGATCAATTTCTTCTTGGAAATCATGCACTTTTGCTTTGACTTTTCCCCAGGCTTTAATAGCCACTTTTCCCTCTTCCGTCACCAAAAAGGCAATTTCATTTTTTGCGTAATAGCAAAATTTGGTTCCATTTATTTCGCATGCATTTTGTGCGCAGAATTTTGGGGATCCGGTGATTGGGCCATTACCAATACATTCATATTCGTTGTCCACCAATTCCACTTCATCAATTACCAATTCTTTCACAAAGTGTTTGGACTTATCGTATAATTCTATTTGTAGCAATTCCCTAATTTTTTCTTCTCCACATTTATCCCCTTTTTTACAATAATCTGCTTCAATATTATTAAGTAATTTTCGAACTTTTTCATCTTTCTCGGTGGAATTTGAGGCACTGTGGCCCTCATAAAATGAGCAATTATCAGCCCAAGCTGGGCAATCACATTTTGGCCCGCAAAATAGTTCATTTTCAAATGTTTGTGTTTTATCCCTCAAATGGTTACTCCCACAATCGATTTTTTCCCAACATAAATTTCCAATTTCGGTTCTCATTATGGCAAATCCTTCGGAAATACACTTTTGACTTGTCACTAATTCCCTTTTCACAGATTTGGAACAAGGTGAGGCCAACATTGGGGAAAAGAGAAATAAGATGATGATCAAAATTGCACTTGCAACGGTTGTTACCGTGCTTGGGCCCTTCTTAGAGGCATTCTGTTTTTTCTTATTTTTCTTTTTGTGTTTTGGGTGGGGATACTCCGTCCCATCAGAAAGGCTTTCGCCTCTGGAAAATAATTCAGATTGCATTCTGGCTAAACAGTTTCGAGTCCCACTGATTTCATCTTCCAAATTGGATACTTTAAGTTCCATTTTCTTTAAATTTTCAATCACATCCATGAATGCTAATTTATATTCAACCGTTTCTTTATTATTTTTCTCCAATAATTCGTTCAAATTTTTAATTTTTTCGTCGCTTTCTGCGACTTTTTTGACACAAAATTCTATTTTTTGGCTAGCCGAAGAGAATTTCTGGCATTCATAATCAAAGTGCCATCCATCACAGAAAATACATTTTCTACGAGGCCGTTTTTTCTCGGCTTGTGTGCTTTGGCGTGGCCGATTTATATTAAAAACGCCTTCTTCCAAATATTCATCCGGCACATTTTGGCGGGGTCGGCTTCGCTCAAATACTAATGGGCAAAGAATAATTTCTTCCAAGTTTTCTACCCCAAGATCCATTGCTTCCGGTTCATCATCATCATCATTATCCAAATTCTTTTTAATTTTTTCACATTCCGCCCGACAATTTCTCTTTTTCTTTTTTCCTTTATTGGGCTGGCAGATGCAAGGTTTTTTGGAATTTTTACAGAGACATTCGATTGGTTCACTGTCGCTATCATTTCCAAGCCCACATGGGCAAATGCACCAAAACTCCTCTGAATCTGAAGAATCATTTTCTAACCAATTTTCGATTTCTTCATAATTTTCATCCGCTGGCATTCCAGCGCAATAAATGCATTCGTGCACTGCTGGATTTTCCCTTTGTTCAAAATTTTCCAATTCCCATTCAGCAAATGGCCATTCTTCATTATTGGGATTGTTGGGTGGATCATCCGATTCGGAATCAGAATTTTCAGCAATGAATGCATTTAATTCCAAATTTTCTATTTCAGAATCCGAATCTTCCTTATAATTAATTTCTTTTCTCTTTCTTAATTTCATTTTATGGCCCTGATTTTGCGTTTTTTCAATATTATTTTTGGGCTTATTGATCGCTTCAGTTTTTAATTCGAGCGGATATAAATGGTCAATACTTCGGGTGAATGCTTTTCCCTTGCATTCAATTTTTGCGACCCGGATAATGCCATCTTTTCCTTTTATTAATTCAATTACTTTTGCCAATTTCCAAAGCGTTTTTGGCAAAGCATTATCCTGTAAAAGCACAATTTCGCCAATTTCTGGCGGTCCTTTTTTCCCTTTATTGTTTTTGTGCTTATCGGCCCTTTCCCGAAGATATTGCAAATATTCTTTTTCAAATTTCTTCCAAAAAGCTTCCGCACAGTCTTTAGATTTTTTCCACATTTTTGCCAATTTTTCTGCGGGTTTTTCTTTTTCATTAAAAATTTCAAAATTTTCAAATTCAACATCAAAATTTTCCACATTTCTCATTGGCTGTAGGATTTTCATTGGGGTCAAAATTTCAATCACATCCTCAGGCGCTTCATGGACATACGTGAGAGGACGAGAATTT
The DNA here is from genome assembly GCA_030063045.1 of Pratylenchus scribneri. Classification (NCBI taxonomy): domain Eukaryota; kingdom Metazoa; phylum Nematoda; class Chromadorea; order Rhabditida; family Pratylenchidae; genus Pratylenchus; species Pratylenchus scribneri. Next base: position 1,251,702 of record JAQSEB010000042.1, read on the forward strand.
ACAATATTTTTAACCTCCAAAATCAAAGTTCGAAATTCCTCAAAATTTAAAAGCCTTTTCCCTGCGGCTGATTTCATTCCGGCCTTGACTATTCCAATTATTCGTTCATAATGAGCACCAAATCTTGGCGACAATGCTGGAATGAAACGCCACTCGATTAACTCATTTTCGGCGTATTTTTCAATTTCTTGCACAACTTTTGCCGTCAATTTTAGTTGCGTTCCATTATCAGACAAAATGCTTTTAGGCTTCCCGAATTCCGCCAAAAATCTTCGCAATGACATTATACAATTTTGGGCGGAAAGGTCCATCGCTGCTTCCAAGTGAATGGCTCTGGTGGAAGCACAAACAAAAATCGCACAATAAATTTTCCCAATTTCCCCATTATCTTTTCTCAAAAGATAGGGGCCGAAGTAGTCAATTCCGCAATGTTCAAATACTTTTGATTTATTGATCCGCTCTTTTGGGAGCGGCCCCATTGGGGGAATGGCGTATGGTTTTAATCTTTTTCTGGCGCAATATAGGCATTTTTCAACCACGTTCAACATCAATGCGCGTCCTTTTGGGATCCAAAAATGTTCACGAAGACTTGTTAAACAAATGCGCAAACCGAAATGATCATTCTTTTCATGATAAAATTCACATAAAATGCGCACAATTTTCGATTTTTTGGGTATAAAAATGGGGGGCTTTTCATCATTATTTTCTAATCGGCCCCAACATTCCCATAGGCCATATTTGCCTTTTTTCAATACATTTTCTTTAATTATTTTATCATCAGGTGGATATTCGATTTGGGCTTGCATAAATAAATAAATTTGTGCCATTTTCCTTAAGTTGGCAACAGATTCCACCTTTTTCAAATCATTCATAAATTGATTTTCGAATTTAATACTTTTTGAAATATTTTTCAGAAATTTTAGAAAAAATGCGGCATTACTGACAATTTTAATCCACGAATTGTATTTTTCAACATTAATTTCGCCTTTTAACATGGCATTCATTTGGATATTGTCCTCATCTTCACTAATGGATTCACTAAATTCCTCTTTTAATTTAAATTCGGGCATTTCAGGCTGCATGCATTCATCAGGAATTGGGAGCAGATTACCCCCATAACAATGCGACAAAAACGCAATTTTATAATATTTTCTTGTGTTGGGGGCAAATTGGGGTCTCTTAACCAAAGACATCTCATTAAATCTCTATCGCTTTCAGCGATGGATATTTGATGGTAGGCCCCTTTTATATCTGCAACAACGACAATTTTTCCCATCCGAAAGACCAATAACCGGCCGGCCAATTCCGGAAGCAATACTGGGCCTCGGTACATTTGATCGTTGAGTGACTTTTGGCCCTTCTTTTTAAAACTAGCATTGCAAACCGGCCGAATTTTTCCTTTTTCACTATTATAAACAGCGTGATGTGGCAAGTAAAAGGTTTGGCCAGGAGTTTCCCTCTCGGGGGCTATCTCTAAAATTTTATCATTGATCTGTTCCTTCCACTTTTGGTCATATTTTTCCAACAATTCTGGCTTTTCTTTCAATTTTCGCCAAACTGATTTCAATATTGAAAAAGCCTGGAAATAATTATTTTCAATTTGAATTTTCTCATTTTTCAAAGGCCAAGTAATTTCATAGCGGCCATCTTGTGCAATCCTTTTTGTTCGATTGAAATGCTGAATTGCCACCAGATCATCATTTTGGCTGGGGCAGTCATTTATGCCTATCCCTTCCAATTCCCAATACTGGTGGAAGTCATTTTCATTTAAATGACACATTATTTCGTTTTCAATTTTCCCTGGCCCAGTTAACACTTTTCCTAATTTAGTATGCAATACACAGAATCCTGATTTAGTTTCTTTTAATTTTAACAAATTTGCATAAAGATCGGATCCAATTAATAATGTGGGCTTTGTTATTTTAAAATAATTCTCCGGAATGAACTTCATTCTTTCTGCGGCATTTGCACATTGATTGCCCTGGATCCTCATTCGGCGCGTCACATCCTGGGCGCCCCTGACATGAATCAAAATTATTTCACCATTTTCACAATGTAAGTTTATTTCATAAACGGGCATTTTTTGTTTAATTTTTCGACCGAATATGCCAGAGCCATTGAATTCGTGTATTTTTATTGGTCTTAAACCCATTTTTTCTGCCCAACTATTTTCTAGTAATGATATATGGCAGCCACCATCTAAAAAAATTGGCACTGTTTCATTTTTGTTTGGATTATTTGGGTCCGAAATTTTGCCAAAAATTGTTTGGAGCAAAACGGGTTCTTCCTTTTCGATGTCTTTTTTCTCAATTCCAGCATTCATTTGCTGTTTCTCATCATCGGAATCAGAGTCCGATTCATTTTCATTTTCTTCTATTCCAGCGCACATCTTTTTTGATGGCCCTTTATTCGTCTTTTTATATTTTGGCTTTTCCTTTTCTTTTTCTTTGCCTTTATTTTGGTAAATTTTTGCACAAAAAAGAATGTTGTGTCCGGGTTTTTTACAGAAAATGCATTTGATTTCTTTTTTGCAATTTTTTGAGAAATGGCCACTATTTAAACACTTGAAACATAGGCCCAATTCTTGGCATTTATCAACCCTTTCTTTACGGGTACTGTATTTTGGGCATTTGGATTCAAAATGGGCGCCTTGACACATTGCGCATTTATTTTCTTTCTTTTCATCTTGGGCCAATCCATACATGGCCGTGGATTTATAATTTTTATTATTATGCCTTTTAGGCCCTTTTTTATCTTTCTCAATTACAAATTCGTCATTAAAATCATTTTGGGCTTTAAAAACTTGCTCTTCGAGCTGAATAGTTTCGTCAAGAAATTTCAACATTTCTTCTACTTCCCATTCTGGATTTGCCCTAGTTTTTTTGATAATTTCTTTTAAAATCCATTTTGGCATTTTTTTCTGTATTTGGATTCTTATTTGCTCGTGATTAATATCTTCTCCCAAATTTTTTAATTGGCGAATAATGCAGTCGATTTTACGTAAAGTTGCCTTTATTTCGGGCACATATTGAGTGGCTTTTTTCATTTTGTTCAATTCGCCGTGTAAAGCACTTTTTGTTAGATTTTTATTTCCGTAATGATCCTTCAAAACATCCAAAACGGTTTGGTAATTATTTGCCGTAATGGCATATCCTCGAACTAAATCATCAGCATCGCCCACTAATGCTTTTCTTAAATACGAATGTTTTAATTTGTCCGAAAGAGGGCGGTCGTCAATGAGGCTAATAAAATCCTCATAAAATGTTTCCCATTCAGCCACTTCTCCCCCGAATTTTGGGAGTTCAATGTTAGGCAATGCATCCATAAATGTGGCATTTAATTGGGCTTGAGTTGGGGTTGGCTCTTGTCTAGGCACTAAATCGGGCGGTTTCATCAAATCGTTTAAGATGCGTAAATTTTCATATAATTGGTTCAAACTTTCTTGCCCTGTTTCCATTAATTTTAGATGGCCTTCATCCCCATTCGAAAAATCATCAAAAACTATTTTTTCGGCATCCTTTTGGGCTATTTGTAATTTTCCCATCCATTCAGCCCAACGCCAATTGGCGCTTTCCAATAAATTTATTGCCCTTTCGATTTTTTCAATGAACGATTCAAGGGACTTTTTAATAGACTCACATCGTGCCATTTTTTCAGCGCCAATCAAATCGCGGTTGATTGTGAAATCCGCGGCGGCTGCCTCGTCCACGTAACGTTTGAGGCGTTCCCGGGTAGGCTTGATATTGGCCATAATGATTGCCGACATATTGAATTTGTGGCACTTGAATCGGATGAGGCACTTGAATTTGATGAGGCGCTCGAATTACGTAAGGATTTGGATGCTGATGAGCGTAATATGCCGGAGGCGGTGGTGGAGGAGGAGGAGGTGCTTGTTGTTGGATTTGTTGTTGCGGTTGATGAGCGTAATATGCCGGAGGCGGTGGTGGAGGAGGAGGAGGTGCTTGTTGTTGGATTTGTTGTTGCGGTTGTTCCGGGATTTGGATCACAATTTGCTGGGGAACTGCGTATCCCCCTCGGCCTCTCCTTTGATTGCTTCTCCGGTTTTGGTTTGGACGATTGCGAATTTGTTGTCGCCCTTGCCGTTCAAAATGCCTTGCCCACCGTTGATGAAATTCAATTCTTCGGCCGCTTCTGAGACGAATTTGTTGATTGCGGTTTTGTTCGAAGACTCTCCGGTTTTGGTCTCGAATTGGCGATCGGCTCTGTCCTCTTTGCTGGTTCAGTTTGATCGCTTTTTGACCTGTATTTCACGAACGAATTATTTTTCGAATTTTTTAATTTGGTCCTTTCGAGTGCCCGCCCTTGGTTTTCGAATTTTTCTAAATTACGTAAATAACCTGACCCTATAGAGGATCACCGGTTTCGCAAAATTGGCAGAATTTGCCCGCAAATTGGCAGGTTCGTAGCGGCACCACTTGTCAAATTTTGACTTGACTGACTGTGACTTTTTCCCAAGACGAACGAAATAAACGAATATTTACTTTAATTTTATTCCAATTTCCAAATTATGTGAATAAATTCAATTTGTTCGGAACGAATGAATAAAGCAATGGGTCTTTTTTGAATGAGTGGAAAAAGTGAGCCCAATCGCCGTTATTTGCCTCTTTTTGAATAGAAGGAAAAATTGCCCAAAGGCGTAGGCAAAAAACGGTGATTCGGCTGACAATTCATGGATAGAAAATGGCAAAAGGGAGGCACAAAATTTTGACATTAATAAATAAAATTGGTTAACAAAAATGGAAACAAAATTCAAAGATCGGGATAAATCCCGACAGAAAAGTCATGAAAAGCATGAATGGATTTGGATGGATGAATGGATGGATGAAAAGATTCAATTTTCAAAGCTTTTAAAAAATGAAAAGCGAATGGAGGAAGAATATTTTTTTGCTAGTTAAGCTGTGATGAGGCAAAAATAGATTATCGGACAAATGGATGTAAGCAGGCGGCAGGCGTTCGACGGCGCTTCATCATCTGCCACATTTTTTTTGTGAATTCTTGACATTATGAAAATCAATTGCCAATAGAATTCTTTAGAATTTATAAAAAAAATATATAATTTTTTCATTCATAAACAGAAATTTATTGGGAAATGTCAAAAATCCCATTTATATTTTTTGATTAACATTATTATAAATAGACATCATAAATTTGAGGTAAACATACCCATAAAATTCGAATTAGGAAGGAAATCCCATTATTTTTATCAATGAATTGGCTAATGAAAAAATTGTTTTTATTTTTTTTTTGTTCATTATATGATAAACGATAATATTTTTGAATCTATTTTTAGCATATTTTTAAAGCAATTATTGATTTCAAAAATAATTAAAATGTATTTAAAATTCTAAAAAATAATCATTAAAAAATTCTAGACTTTAAAAACATCAATTCTTCATATATTTAAACTTTTTCAAATTCAATTGAATTCGAATTCAAAAATGGAAAAGGAAATTTGATATACATAAATTTGTCTAAAATTGGAGAAATTCGAGACCGATGCAATTAATTGAGATGATTACTGCCTGGAGGAACATTCATAAATATAATAATGGAAAATAATTTCGATATCGCCAGGTATAAAAACATTATTTCCCAGGGGCATAAGTTTATTATGGATCCATGCATTTTTGGCAATTTCCACTTGAATTCCTCAAAAAGCCATTGGGGGCATTAAGCCGAATAAAATACTTTCGCCCTTTTCCAGCATCCACTTAAAATAAATTGATGAGAATATATTTTTCAGTAGAAACAAGAAAGTGAATCGGGAATGAAAAAAAAGGTCAAAGAATTTGATGTAGAAATTGTATGCAAATTAGACTGTAGAAAATTTATGCACTTTTTCGCTTGACATGATTTTAAAATAAAAAAATATGATGAGAAAATTCTAGTAATTTATTTTCAAAATTTAAAATTCTAAAATCGATCAATTAAAAAATTTCAATAAAAATACAATTTTTAAAATATTTTTTATCTAATGTAAAAAAGATTTAAAAATCAGATTCTAAAAAGGAAAGCTTTCAAAGAAATTGTTTGGTAATTTATAATTTAATTTTTGGTCTCCGCTGAATTTTGGGCACTCAAGAAAAAATAAATAAACAGTCATTTGCCTAATAACATTTTTATTTGAACCAATCAATCCCCGAAAGCATAAATGTCACATCCAAATTTGGAAAATAAATTATATTGTTACTTAATTAGAGATAAATAATAACAAAAATATGCCTAGATGGAAATGGAATGTTGGTACGTTTCGACCGAGTCTAAAAATAATTTTCACAGCTGGCAAAAATAAAGGCAAACAAAAGGGGGACAATTATAAAAAGATCAAAACAAAATTGAGGAATGTGCCAGCCTCAAAAAATGCCACCACAGAAAAACATGTCAAAAAGAGGAAGGGGGGGGGCGAGGGAAAAGGCGGAAAACAGCTTTTCTTTCCTTTTGCCCGTCGGAAGTAGCATAACAAAAACAGAGGGGAAGTCCATTTGGCCAAATTGGTTGACTAATAAGCAGAGAGAGGCGGGAGGAAAGGAATGCGAGAGTCTGGAAAAGAATGGGCAAAATGGAATCCAAATAGAATAAGTCACCAGAGCTGTGCTTTTCATAAATCTTGACTCAGACTCCGACTCGGGACTCCGACCTTTCAAAAATTTAGCTCCGACTCCGACTCCGGACTCCGGGCTTTCCAATTTTTGACTCCGACTCCGACTCCAACTCCGGAGTCATTCTAAAACTCGACTCCGACTCCGGAGTTTGACTCCGCAGAAAATTTTTTTAAAGTAATTTCGATTTGGCTCTAGGGCATTTTTGTGTAAAATTAACATCTATTTCCGAAAATGATATAATTTCGGTACAAAATTTCAAATTTAATCAAAATAAACCAAAAAAAGGGAAATTTTTTTACAAATTAGGTAAAAAATACAATTTTTTTAATTAAAAATCCGGAGTAGACCGGAGTCCGGAGTCGCTCAAAATTTTTGACTCCGACTCCGACTCCCAACCAGTGTTGAGCATTTCAAAATTTGCTCGTACTCGTACTCGTACCTCGTACTGCTCTTTTCGGATGGCTCGTACTCGTACTCGTACTTTCGTACCACCCATTTTTGGGCCTCGTATCTCGTACTCATACCTCGTACTTTCTCGTACTTACTTGAAATCAAAAATTACGACTTTTTGAAATAAATTTTTATTTTTTAATCAAAAATAGATATATTTTTGTCAAAATTGATATATTTTTGTCAAAAAAGAGACATTTTTTGTTGAATTGCATAGATATGGAACAAATTTTTGCAAATTTTTTACTAAAAAGTTCAATTTTCTTCTAAAATTTTGACTTTATATCGTACTTTTTGGTACGACTAAGTACGAGGAAAAATCGGCTCGTATTCGTATTCGTACCTCGTACTGGCCATTTCAAATCGCTCGTACTCGTACTCGTATTTCGTAGTACGAGTACGAGTACGAGGTACGAGTACGAGTACGAGTACGGGTGCTCAACACTGCTCCCAACCCCGACCTTTGAAAATTTTGACTCCAGCTCCGACTCCGGACTCCGACCTTTTCAATTTTCGACTCCGACTCCAGCTCCGGAGCGGAGTCGGAGTCGGAGTCGGAGCGGAGTCGGAGTCGGACCCAGCTCTGTAAGTCACCCTTTTTGTGTTGGAAAAGGGCATTTTGGTTGAAAGCTGGCTATGGTCTATAATGAACGGTGAAATGAAAGCCGGTATAAATAAAAATGAAGGGTGCTGCTTTATGCTCGATAATCTCGAATAATACCAATAATTAAATTAATATTTATTTATGTTTTAATAAAAGGTCGGCCTTTGATTGTTAGTCGATTGCATTATTTTGATTTTTAGATCATTCATTTCCTTCCAATATTAATCAAATCAATAATCAAGTCAATAAATTGGTTTGGTTTTCGAAAGGTATCGTTTTTATAAATTGGTTATTATCTCGCTGAGCTATTTGGCCAAAAAGTTGGCATATAAGTAGATGAGAATGGAACCGAATTGAAGGCCGATTCGTCCCCTCCTCCTAATAAATGTGAAAAAAAAAGAAAAGTGAAAAGGAATCTTCATTTGCAAATTTGAATTTGAAGTAAAAGAAAAGATTTATTTTTATTGGCATTATATATTTTTTTACACGTTAGGTATTAGGTTTAGGTTTTTTTCTTGTTCTCGATCTTAAGACCTCGATTCGCTTCTTGATTCTTGTTTAAGACCTTAAACCGGTTTCCATTTTATAATTTAAAATGATTAACCAAAAACGACAATAATATTTTTGGATTCAACATTTCGAAAAACTCATTGATTTAATAAAACTTAACTAGCAAAAAAGTTTGTTGATTTTTTAGTGTAATGCTAATGCGCCAACTCATATAAAATAAAGCCCAACCGATTTTTGTTTGACCTCTTCCTACTACACAAAACACAAATTTACTTTTTAACTCACAATTTTCATTTTTAGCAAAAGAAATACTATTCAATATTTAAAATCCAAATAAGCGTCATCATCAAAAATGCTTCAACAGCTCACCAGAAAATCTCAAACCATCTTGGCAACCGGCAATGTCCAAAAAGCGCTAGCCATCGCCACGGCCCATACCGACATCCAAGTTCAATTCCCGAATTTCGACTCTTACCGCCATGACAAATGCAAAGACCCAACCGGGCGTGGAAGTCGCGAAACGGAGGATGATCGACGCGGTGCTCCCTACATGATCACATATGGAGGTTTTAACTTTATTCAATGAAATTTACAAAAATAATCATTGTTCAATGTAATATGGAAAAAGAGGCTTTGGAACTAATTAAAAGCATAAACAAATGCCAATTGATAATAAAATTCCAATTCCTATAAGGGATGAATTAATAGGTCATTAGCCAATTTGTAAATATAGATACAAAATATTAGCGTCTTTCAGGTTCAGGTCAAGCTTAAAAAAGTTTACTCTCTTAGTTTTTTAACACATTCACTTGTGAGTTTAAGGGGGTCCGGCGTCCGGGATAAGCGGAACTTATATAGTTTCCGTCCGCAATTTAAAAGTAAAGGTAGGCCCTTCATTTAACATTTTTCTAAAAGATTTTTGTCAAAATCTGTATAACCCCAACTAAAACCAGCCCTAAATCTGGCTCTAGTGTAATTGTAAGTAAGCATTTTAACCTAGGCTGTAAAACTACAGGTCCCGGGCCGGGGTCACGGGTGGGTCACAACACCACTTCACTTTTGCATTGAGAAATATGCAACTAAGCTAAACAGCTCCCGAAAGATTAAAGAGCTATAGTTTCTATCCAGTTTCCATTAACTTCATTAAAATAAAACTTTCCTGTGGTGAGACTGTGGGTTTACGGTCCATAATTTCAAATTGGAATTACCCAAATAGTCATCAACATCCACTCCTAATTAATTCCAAAAAATCCAATACTAATTTTTAAGTGGGCGGCATGGTGACCATCCTTTCCGCCAAGCAAATTGCCACCAAAATTGTCGAATACAAAGCAATGCCGGCCGACCAAAAGGCAATGGCCTCAGTGGAAATCAACTTGGAGGAAGTTCCGGAAGGCAAGACGAAAACATATGAATGGCGGAGTAAACCCATATTCGTGAAACATCGAACGCAGGCCGAAATTGAAAAAGAGCGAGCGGTTTGTGATCAATTTTTAATTATAATAAAATTAAATGTTGTAAAATGTGAAAGGACCAAGCCAAAGCCCAGACAACTCAAACTCCAGGTTTTTGGCTTTGAGATTTGGTTGGGGTATCCCATTCACCATTGAATGCATATTATATATTTTGGTGACAATAGAAATTTCTTAGAAAACCAAAAAAATGGCAGAGTAGATTATTGAATATCAAATAGACAAAATCTAATCATTTTGAAAAGATGGTTATTTTCTTTGGCCCAAAAACTTGAGTTTTTCGACACATGATTAACAATTAACATGAATCAGAAATTCCTTTCCCAACCCAAATTTAGAGTAAAGCAATAAAAAATAACTCTAAACAAGCAACAAAAATAAAGCATTGGTTTTGGAGTCAAAATAAACAATTTTTTCTGATTACATAAAAAATGGGCTTATGGTCTTTTAGCTATCGCCTCACAGCTACCTCCAGCCCTTTGTCTTAATAAGTAAAATTGATTTTAATTCTAATTTACATAAAAAAATTGTTCAGGTGAATATGGCGGATTTGCGTCATCCGGAACGTGACGAGGACCGTGTCAAGAAACCGGAGTGGTCCATCCTTGTCGGCGTTTGCACTCACCTTGGCTGCATTCCAATTGGTATTTCATTTTTTTTATAATTTTTCCACTAATTTGGCGGTAATTTTCGTGCATAAAAAAGAAAATTTCCCTAATTTATTATAATTGACTAATTAGCCAATAAATGAAAATTGGAATTCCATTAAAAGACTAATTTATTTATTTTTCAGCTGGCAGCGGCGAATACGGCGGTTATTTCTGCCCCTGTCACGGTTCCCACTACGATGCGTCCGGCCGAATTCGCAAAGGCCCGGCCCCGCTGAACTTGGAAGTGCCCGAATATGAATTCATCAGCGAGAATATGGTCCGTGTGGGCAAATCATAAACACAAATGGAAGAAGAATGGCCAAAAGTGATGTGATGATGAATTGAATATATAGGCTGCAAATTTGTGTGCACCCTCCCTCCCTCCCTCCCTCCTTTTTTGACATAGATGACAAAATTCCCTCCCCCAAAATCTTTTGTTTTTTTCTTTTATCAAAGTCGGTCATATTTTTCTGTCCCCTCAAATATAAAATGTTTCATTGATGATAAAATCGATTTTTAATTGCTTTGACTTTGTTGACATTTTGATTTTATCAATATTATATCGAAAATTACTTTTTTATTTGTTAATGGCTTATTAATTATTTATGGAAAAAAATACTAGTTAACAATAAATGCCAAATCTTAAGGTCGTCGAGAGTCTCGACTCGAGAATCGAGAAATGAGGCGAATTTTTATCCAAAATTTTAACTAAAATTTCCTTGGCAGAATGCTTATTTTTGACTTAACCAAGGCCTAGCCGAGCCTTTTTGCTTTTTCAATTATAAAGTTGCCATTGCCATCCCAACCAAACCAAATCAAAACATTTTATAAACATTGTAAAAATGTTTAACAAATTTCCATAAAATCTACTGTTGTTAATTTCCTCTAAATTTTAGCATAACCAAACAAAAGTCAATAAATTTATTAACATCGCATAAAAATGCCAATCCAGCCAACTGGTTCCACACCAATGGATAGAATTTTTCGACGCATCGACTTTGAACAGCTCAAATTGCCACTTGGTTTCATTCGCCTTGTCGAAGCGGTTTCTAATTTTTTATTAATGCAAAAATATCAAATCCATTTTTAGTTCGTTAATTTTAATAATTCCACAGTTTGGAAAGTAAAGATTAAGGATCTTTATTAGTTTGGAACCTAGCTCCAAAACTTAAGGCTTAAATTAGGGCTAAGTTTAGAGCTGTTTATGTTTTATAAAGTAATAAAAATCTTCCAAAGTTCGAAAATATCCAGTGCAAGGTCTCCATTTACTTTTCCAAATTTCGGATTTAAACCTAACAATTTCCGGTTTATTGATTACAAAAATGTAAATCAAAGTAAATATTATAATTTAAAAAGTTCAAATAATTTTGATTACAAATTAATAATCTTCATTCAGGTCTTTTGCCTGATCATTTTTGCCGCATTCCATGGTTGGCGTTTCGATCTGACAATCAAATGCTTGGATCCAAAGAACACAACGAATGCTTGGCAGCTGACATTTGAATCACATTCACTCAAGTTTGTAAAAAATAAATTTGGTATTAAATATGGAAAATTTCGGCCAAAATTATATTAAATTTTGATATTACTTGGCTATGTGAATTTTTTTTAGCAATTTTTGGACCTGAAAATTTCCAAATCATTCTACCATTTTCACTTTCCCCACCAATTTCACTTTTTATTCAGCATCCATGAATACAATATTACGCGTTGCAACAATACGGGTACATACCCATTTGAAGGAGACATTGGCTCGTAAGTTTTAATAATTAATTCAGAATTAATTAATTTGGGAACAACTTCAAGAGGTAATTCTTTATATAGTAAAGAAGCCCGTAGACAGTAGACTAAACAAGGAGGGGGCATCTTAAACGGGGGGTATTTTTCGAAAAAAATTTTTTGGGCCTCCTCCCCCTGTGGCTCCGCCCAGACCAGACCAAAATCCTGGCTACTTTCCTGACTGATAGTAAAATGAAAATCCGGAACTAGAATTTGGGGTTTGATTTGAATTATTTTAATAAATAATAATTCATTTTTTCATTTTCAGTGGTGCCGACTTCTATTCCTATTTGATTCCATTTTCGCTGTTCCTCACTGTTGGAATGCTCCTTTTCTATTTGTTCTCCTACGGGGTTTATGCCAGCGATGATCGAATTCCAATTTTTGTGAGTCACAAATTTGGCCAAAAATAATTCATTCAAAAATATTCAAAAGGATATGACTGCGACCGCACTTTTGGCCGCACTTTGGATGATTGGCACTTTGTCATTTTCAATTTCGGCGCGTCGAATTGAGGAGAAAATGACCGAAGAAAATGTGAATAAAACACTTTTGGCAGTGGACATTTGTGGGGCGGGCCAAAAATGTGAATGGAATTCATATTCCGTCTATGCCACTTTGACAATTGCATCGGTAAGAGAGAGGGGGATAATTAAATTTATGATAATTAATTAATTACTTTGATTAAATATTGGGAAAAATTTTTTTCACACCCAAATTGGTGAATATTATAGCATTAAATTCAGCAAAATATCATTTTATAGCTATGATCTAAGTGTTTGGAGAAAGAATTATAGTGAATTTTATTGGAAATTATCAAAAAATTAGTGGACCTAATAGGGAGAAAATAGGTCAAAATTTGGCAATTTTTCGTTTTTTTGACCAACCAAAACTTTCTGGCCCAATTATGATTTTTGATTTTGGTCAGTCATTTTGATTATAAATGGTCTAAAAAAAGAGATTAAAAAATTTCCAAAAATTTGTAATATTGGTCATTAGTCATTACCCAAAATTCGTTATCCGTTATCCCCCATTTTTCACATATATGGATGAGGCCATTCGCCATTGAGTTTAGCTAATTATCCCCTCAACGAATGGTCAATAAAAAATAATAAATTAAAATATTTTAAAAATTAAAAATCATAATTTTTATTTTTGCAGTTGGCAGGAGTTGGCCTTTTCATTCTGTTCACCTCAAATGTTTGGTACATTTACAAGGAGACCCCCTATTTTCGAAATCGTCAATCCCGACGCGATTTGCACCACAACAATTTGGCAGCTGCCGAACCGTACACATTGGAATGAGGAGGAGGAAATGAATTTGATATTTAGTGGAAGGAAGGCAGCATTTTTTGATGATTATTGACACAAAAATTTTCCTCTAAAACTAATTATCAATTTATTTAATTACCAATTAATTGTAATTATTTTGTCAACCAACAAAGCTGGATAGCTTTACACTTTTTTGGAACCAAATTTTATCAAATATCACCACAACATATATACTTAATTTTATTTACAATGACTAATTTTGTCTTTTTTCTTCCAATTTTATTCATTTTTGCAACAAAATTATATTTTGCCCATTAAAATATTCATTCATTATTTTTTATTTTATAAATTGATAAAAGGCGAATTAATTTCCAAAATCCCAATAATATTAAGAGGATTGAAATAGATGACAATTTTATAGGGATGGTATTTAATTTGGCGAAAAAAGTATTGAAAATGGCGAAAAGCTTGTAACAGTTCAGTGATCAGTGGTTTGTCCTAGACCCCAAACCTTCCTAGACCCCAAACCTTTTACCCAATCGATAGATCTCGTCAAGACGTATCGAATGGATATCTAATTGGCCCAGTTTTGGGTTTAATTTTTTTTGATTCAAAATAGTTAGAATTGGTTAAATCCACTCCAAATGATTATCAAAAGATATCTCTCGATTCTCGATGAGATTTATCTAATTGTTATATGGTTTTTGGTCTAGGATAAACTTGTAAAACGTTATAAACCCTTTAGTTTTTTCGCGATTTTCAATGTTTTTTCGCCATTTTAAATATTTCCCATTTTATTTTATAGTTGGTTGAAAGTGAAAGTGAATATAGGCTCGATGAGCCTCTGATTGAGTAAAATTAATTTCGCTTAAAACAAAATTAAAAAAATAATATGGCCACTTTAAACTGGTCTGGTGTTAACACATTTTAACCATTTGGATGAAAACACATTTTAATTCCGTATTTATGAAAACACATTTTAATTCCGCCTCTATGAAAACACATTTTAATTCGGCGTTCCGCCTCTATGAAAACACATTTTAATTCCGCCTCTACGAAAACACATTTTAATTCAGCCTAAATAAAAACACATTTTAATTTCGCCTCTATGAAAACACATTTTAATTCCGTTTGGCGAAGACTCATTTTAATTTTTTCAACTGAATCAAATTTTAATTCCTCCTTTAATCGTATTTATGGTTTATTAAGTCATCAATCATAAACCATTAAAAATAGTTCGGCCAAAATCAGTTGAAAAAATTCAGGAATTTTTGAATGATATACTGTATTGGATATTTACAATAGATTTTTATTTTTAAAAAAAGTTTCTAGATAATTAAATTGTGCGAATAAAAGAATTTAAAATTAAAATAAATATGCCAGATAAAATTTAATACAATTGGTATCTTTGGTTTAAATTTAGCCACTCAAATTTAACTCGCCATTTGTCAATAAATTCATTGTCTCTTTTCAAAGCCAATGCGAAAATTTCAATGAATTTTGCGGAAATCTTCTTGAGGGAATAAAAGCAAAGAATCAAGGAAACCAGAGCCCTCAGCCAAGCCAGCTTGATCAGAATTTGAATGCTAAAACAAAATTATTTGGGATAATATAGGTGACAGAATTTTTTCAAAATAGTCTATAAATTTTAATATCTATGTAAACAAAATCGACAATATAACCTATAGTAAAAAATTGTTTATTTACCTTGCTTCGAACCAAATATCCTTCAGTGCGATTGAAAATTGTTTCATGCTTGCTGCGATTTGATCCCCGTATTTTGACATCAAATTCGCCTTTTCCTAGATATGTTCCAAAAATGCTCAATTCACTGTTCACATCATGCAAGGTGGCACCATCAGCAGATTGGTGTGGATATGGACGTCGCATATAATTCTAAAATGAAAAGTATCATCTCAAATAAATAAATAAAAAAATAAATTATGACCTTCACTGAAATAGGTCGTATTTTCTCCATCAATGTATAGGCACTTCGCTCTTGATGCGTAAAGACCTTCAACTTTTCAGCTATTTCAATTCCAAAATAATTTCCTTTGCCACCGCCCAATTGGGCTTTTAACACAAAATTGTCCGGCTTATTAATTGCATCATTCACAATTTGTTGTGTTTTCTCATCATCTTTTTCCAAGCCCCAAAGTTTGACAAATGTTTCTTTTATTGCTTTGATTTTGTGCTTCTCCTCAATTGGATCAAAAAATCGCTCAAGTGCATTTGGCATTGTCAACAACTAATTAAATGACGAATTAAAATTTAAAAGAAGGAAAGAGCAAGTAAAAGCGGACTTGTTGAATTCGTTTAGTGCCCGCCAATTGCACCCGAATATTTGGTGAAATGATGGCATTGGATTGTTCCATTTTGAATCGGGTTTCCCATTCCTCTTCCGTTTTCCAATGTTTTGGCAATAACCCCACGGACATATGTACCAATCCCACTCGTTTATTTCCATCCACATAAAGGTGTCCATCATTCTCGTCCAGACGAATTCGTTCTGGGCTCTCCGGGATTGTGACCAGCACAACATTCGCATAATAACCTCTTTCCTTGGCCAATCGTTCCAAATCAAACTAATTTTAATTTATTATTTTTATTTATTCAAATTCATCTACCTGCATAAATTGACGTTGCTCAAAGGATACAATAGTTATAATTTGCTCATCAAAAAGGAACACAATAACTGCTTTAGGGTCGTCGAATTCATCAGAAGATGACTTCCATGCTTCGAGCATTGCTTCAGCCATTTTAATACTCGATTTATTTTCCAACCATTTGCCATTAGTCATTGTTGGTGGTTTTCCATAATGCAGTAATTCAATTTTGTCAAGCATTTGACGATGCACTTCGCTCATACCCTGCCCAAGACCTGGACCACCCAATTGGCCGATACCAACTTCAACCTATAATATCATTTATTTGATGTTTGGATGATTCTTAAAAATTAATTAAAATTATAGATTCTTTAAAAATTGCAAATTGTGGGAATTCATAAAAATGTTAAAAAAATAAGACGTGGCGAACATTATAGGAAAGAGAAAAAAAAACATTTTGGCGAACATAAAAACATTTTGACGAGCAAAAATAAAAAAACATTTTAGCGAACAAACAAAAACATTTTGGCGAACATAAAAACATTTAGGCGAACAAAAACAAAAACATTTTGGCGAACATAAAAACATTTTGGCGAGCAAAAACAAAAACATTTTGGCGAATAAAAACAAAAATATTTTGGTGAACATAAAAACATTTTGGCGAACATTAAACGGAAAGGAAAAAAACAAAAACATTTTGGCGAACATAAAAACATTTAGACGAGCAAAAACAAAAACATTTTGGCGAACAAAAACAAAAACATTTTGGCGAACATAAAAACATTTTGGCGAGCAAAAACAAAAACATTTTGGCGAATAAAAACAAAAATATTTTGGTGAACATAAAAACATTTTGGCGAGCAAAAACAAAAACATTTTGGCGAATAAAAACAAAAATATTTTGGTGAACATAAAAACATTTTGGCGAACATTAAACGGAAAGGAAAAAAACAAAAACATTTTGGCGAACATAAAAACATTTAGACGAGCAAAAACAAAAACATTTTGGCGAACAAAAACAAAAATTTTGGCGAACTTTTTCTGGAAAGGAAAAACAAAACATTTTGGCGAACATAAAAACATTTTGGCGAGCAAAAACATTTTGGCGAACAAAAACAAAAATATTTTGGTGAACATTTACCGGAAAGGAAAAAACAAAAACATTTTGGCGAACATTAAACGGAAAGGAAAAAACAAAAACATTTTGGCCAACATTTTAGCGAAATGGAAAACAAATTTTGACGAACATAAAGGTAAAAACATTTTAACGAAAATTTTTTAATTAGAATAAACTAGTGCAATAATTCATTTTTTAATAAGAATTGTATAAACACGATTTATTGTTAGTTAATATTAACTTTTTTTTGAATCCCACCTGTTTCAAATTGATTGGACCATCCTTCTCCACTTGATGAGTCAAATAATCTGCCCGATTGAAAATTAATGTTTTGGGTTGTCTGATTTTATGTCGGACTTTTTCCATCAATTCAACTTGTTTTTTAATCCATTCGTCTGCATCCAACATATCCTTGTATGCATTAATGAGAAATTCATGGTCCAAGGTTACACGAAAATATAATTCATTCACATATTCTTGTGTATCTATTGCGTGATGGAATAATTCTTCCGGGAATGGGGATGGCAACAATCCAATTGAAAAAACAACTGCCAAATCACTTGGTTTCGGCTTTGTATTTGGCGAATCTTCAAAGAGGCTGACCAATCCTTTGAATGGAAATATTTAATTTGTGAATTAGTCAATGTTATTTGTTATTTAAGCTAAAAATCACAAGAGATTTTTGAAAAATATTTTAACAAGAACTGGAATAATCTATTTTATACTTTTTTATTTCTTTATAACTTACCAGCTGTATGGCAATAATTCACCGCATAACTGACAAATAGATTAAAATTATTTTTTAAAATTTATTTGGTGTCAACTTACTCGGATAATTCTTTAATCAATTCTTTTTTCTGCTCGGGAATGGCCTCGATAATATATTCGGCAACGGAAAATTTTGCATGTTTCACTCGTTCAACTTTTTGAGGTTGATGGCCTCGGGGATTTGGGGGTATTGCCCCAGCTGAATTAAATTAAATTAAATTATTCATTATTTAAATATTTTACCAAATCCGAAATTGCCCAACAACAATAGGACAACCAAAATATTTGCATTCATTTTGAGGGGGAATTTGTGGAGGATCAAGATGATTGTTTGTTTTTATTGGAATGAGAAATCAAAAGGAAAATTGCTGGCATTTTATATAACATTTTTTGGCAAAACAAATTCTGTTGTCTATAACTTGGATCAGGCCAAAACATTGGCGCGAAATCATGCGCGTAAGGCATATTGACAATGCCGGATGTGAATTAGGTATTGAATTGTGATGCGAGCGTTTTTTTACCAATATTGGGTAAATTCGAAATATTGAATTGGGCCAGCTTTGCTGTCATTTCCCTCCCTCATTCAATATATCTCCCTTTTGGCGGCTGCTGGCATTCGATGGAATTGAGCCACTAAAATTCACATGAATTATGATTTAATCCTATGGTGAAATTGCGCGTGATTTTTTGGCCAATTTCTATCCTTTTTTATTGGCCAAAATGCCCATAAAATACGGCAATCATCCCCTCCCCTATCAATAGATGTGTTTTCATCATTGGTCATTTCCGTTGTTTACCTTCATGTATTTACAATTTTTATATCATATGTTTATCGCAAGCTCAACTCAATATGTCCGTTTGCCAAAATCACATCACTCATTACCGCTTTTTATTCCATAATTGAAAGTCGGTGTACAAAGGTATTGGAATTTACTTCTAATTATTATGCTTTATTCTAACATTGTTTAATTGACTCTAAATGCTAAATCTTAATCCATGTCACAATCATAGATTTAAATGTTTTAAGCGAATAATTCTGCTAATCAGGTTCATCGAGCCTATATTCCCTTTCAACAACTATAAAATTTCCATCCTGTCAATGCCACTAATGCTTAAGGCCTTTCCAATTTGTCCTACTGTACCCCCACTTTTTTCCTAATCGCCCGTCAACCCTATCAATCTAACATTGTCCCAATCTGGGCCCTAACAAATGAGCTCTGGTCGCTGGTAAAAACCAGTTATTATTGCTCAATCTACCAGATTCCCAGGGAAAAGATGAAGGGAAAATTCCCCGGGAATCCCTTTTCGAGTTCCCGTGAAGTCTTTTACTGTGGGTACAGGCGGAATTAAATTGTGTTTTCATTTAGGCGGAATTAAAATTGTGTTTTCATCCAGGCGGAATTAAATTGTGTTTTCATCCAGGCGGAATTAAATTGTATTTTCATCCAGGCGGAATTAAATTGTGTTTTCATCCAGGCGGAATTAAATTGTGTTTTCATCCAGGCGGAATTAAATTGTGTTTTCATCCAGGCGGAATTAAATTGTGTTTTCATCCAGGCGGAATTAAATTGTGTTTTCATCCAGGCGGAATTAAATTGTGTTTTCATCCAGGCGGAATTAAATTGTGTTTTCATCCAGGCAGAATTAAATTGTGTTTTCATAAAGGCGGACTTAAAATGTGTTTTCAAAAAGGCGGAATTATAAAATATGTTTCATCCAAGCGGTATTAAAATGTGTTTTTATTCAGACGGATAAAAAATAGACTCCAATTATAATACAACGATAGTGAGCAAGTAGTTCTAATACCGGCACCGACTCACGATTATTTAATGCAAACCGGTTATGACCGTGCGGAATTTGGCCAAACGATCCAAATGGATGGCATTTTAATAAATAACATATGATTAGATTGAAAATACTCATTGGAAAACAACGGAAATGTGCAATTAAAACACATTTATTTGAGCCATTGGGTGGGAAGAACGAACCCAACCAAACATTTTGGGCCAATAATCGGCACTTTTACAAGTGATCAAAACAAGATGGGATCATCCTCGCGCGATTCCTTTGTTGGATCCCAAATCTCAAAAACGCACACCTCCCAAAGGAAGTGGATGGAAAGAAGGAAGTAAGCAGCTATGCCCGTGACCGTGAACATAATGGGCCTCATCTCATTTTCTCTCTTAATATGGGTTCGAAGGTTCGAAAATCGAATTTTCCCCAAGGGTAAAAACGCTCGCTTCCCCCAGATCATTCATCACATCTGCAATTGTGAATGTGCCAAATAGGCACGTCTCAATTTCTCGCCGGCGTATTGGCCCGATCCCAAATTTCTTCCATGAATATTTGTTTTGCCCTAATCGACCTTGTAATAGATCATCAGTGATAATTATTGGGAGCGAGAGTGTGTGAAAGAAAAAAGGTGCTGATGGGATGGCAAATGAGGCAATAAAGTTGTTTTGCCAAAAAATGATGTATAAAATCCAGCAATTCTCCGTTGATTTCTCATTTCAATAAAAAAATAAACACTTTGATCCTTCACAAATTCCCCCTCAAAATGAATGCAAATATTTTGGTCGTCCTATTGTTGTTGGGAAATTTCGGATTTGGTAAAATATTAAAATAAAGAATAATTTAATTAAATTCTATTCAAGCTGGGGCAATGCCGTCTTCGCTCCGAGGCCATCCACCACAAAAAGTTGAACGGGTGAAACATTCAACATATTCCGCTGCGGAATATATTGCCGAGGCCATTCCCGAGAAGAACAAAGAAATGATTCGGGAATTAGCCGAGTAAGTTGGAGGCAAATAAACTTAAAATAATTTAATTCATTTGTCAGTTATGCTGTGAATTATTGCCATACAGCTGGTAAATTTAAAATTAAAAAATAAAAATGAAACAATATCAAAAAATCTCTGACAAATTTTATGGAAAAATTTCCTCTTATTTGAATTTTTAAGATTAATTTTCCCGGTATTTTTCCTTTGCCGGAAAATATGTACAAAATTTGTTAATTGTTATAAAATAATCTCATTAAAAGGTTTGGTCGGCCTCTGGGAAGAGCCACCTAAACCAAGTGATTTGGCAATAGTCTGGTCAATTGGATTGTTGCCATCCCCATTTCCTGCCGAATTATTCCACCAGGCCATGGAAACACAGGAATATGTGAATGAATTATATTTTCGTGTAACTTTGGATCATGAATTCCTAATTGCTGCATACGAGGATATGTTGGATACAAATGAGTGGATTAAAAAACAAGTTGAATTGATGGAAAAAGTCCGAAATAAAATAAGACAACATAAAACTTTAATCTTCAATCGGGCAGATTATTTGACCCATCAAGTGAAGAAAGGTGATCCAATCACTTTGAAACAGGTCGGAGACTAAAAAATTGACAAAATATAATTCATCAATTTCAGGTGGAAGTGGGCATTGGTCAATTGGGTGGTCCAGGTCTTGGCCAAAGAATGAGTAAAGTTCACCGTCAAATGCTTGACAAAATTGAATTATTGTATTATGGAGAACCACCAACAATTGCTAATGGCAAAAGGTTGGAAAATAAATCGAGCATTAAAATGGCTGAAGCAATGCTCGAAGCATGGAAGTCATTTTCTGATGAATTCGACGACCCTAAAGCAGTTATTGTGTTCCTTTTTGATGAACAAATTATAACTATTGCCTCTTTTGAGCAACGCCAATTTATGCAGGTAGATTAAATTGAATAAATAAAAATAATAATAATAAATTAAAATTAGTTTGATTTGGAACGATTGGCCAAAGAAAAAGGGCATTATGCAAATGTTGTGCTGGTTACAATCCCGGAGAGCCCAGAACGAATTCATCTGGACGTAAAGGATGGACACCTTTATGTTGATGGGAATAAACGAGTGGGACTAGTGCATATGACTGTGGGGTTATTGCCAAAACATTGGAAAACGGAGGAGGAATGGGAAACCCGATTCAAAATGGAACAATCTAATGCCATCATTTCACCAAATATTCGGGCACAATTGGCGGGCACCAAACGAATTCAACAAGTCCGCTTTTACTTGCTCTTTCCTTCATTTAAAATTTAATACGTCATTTAATTAGTTGTTGACAATGCCAAATGCACTTGAGCGATTTTTTGATCCAATTGAGGAGAAGCACAAAATCAAAGCAATAAAAGAAACATTTGTCAAACTTTGGGGCTTGGAAAAAGATGATGAAAAGACGAAAAAAGTCTTGGCCGAAGTAGATGAAAAACCTGAAAATTTTGTGCTGAAAGAACAATTGGGCGCGGGAAAAGGGAATCATTTTGGCGAAGATATTAAGAAAATGTTAAATAAAATGACAGTCAAAGAACGTAGTGCCTATACATTGATGGAGAAAATACGGCCTATTTCAGTAAAGGTAGCAATTATTATTATTTATTTATTTATTTATTATTTTATTTCTTAGAATTATATGCGACGTCCATTTCACCCTGAGGCCACCTTGCACGATGTGAACAGTGAATTGAGTATTTTTGGAACATATTTGGGCAAAGGTGTATTCGATGTCAAAACAGGGAAAACAAATCGAAGCAAGCCTGAAACAATTTTCAATCGCACTGAAGGATATTTGGTTCGAAGCAAGGTAAATAAACAATTTTACAACAAATTCAACGCGTCTTGAATATAGATAGTTTTATTTGATTTTTGCTGTGCCTTCTTTTTCCTTTTCTTAGAAATTAAGATTTCTCTGTGATTATCTGAAATTCGAACCCCTGTTTTGTTTTTAGCATACTTCTTCTGATCAAGGCGGCCTGACTAATGGCTCTGGTTTCCTTGATTCCTTGTTTTTGTTCCCGGAGAAAAATTTTCACAAAATTCATTGAAATTTCGAATTATGGAAAAATTTATGGATACATGGAGTTAAATTTGGATGTATATTATTTTGATTAAGAAAATCCAAAATACATTATATAAAATATTTTATAAAATTGGTTATTTTTTATATTCTCATTTCCCATACATACATTTTTTAATTTTAATTTAAATTTCTTATACTATATATTAAAATTTATTATGTAAAACCGATAAAGTGTAAAAGAAAATAAGGCGGATTTAAAATGTATTTTCATTTTTCATCAGGCTGAATTAAAATGTGTTTTCACCAGGCGGAATTAAAATGTTTTTTCACCATAGGCGAATGTGTTTTCATAGAGGCGGAATTAAAATGTGTTTTCACCAGGCGGAATTAAAATTTGTTTTCACCAGGCGGATTAAAATTTGTTTTCATTGAGGCGGAATTAAAATGTGTTTTCACCAGGCGGATTAAAATGTGTTTTCACCAGGCGGATTAAAATTTGTTTTCACCAGGCGGAATTAAAATGTATTTTCACCAGGCGGAATTAAAATGTGTGTTTTCATCCAGGCAGAATTAAAATGTGTTTTCATCCAAGTGGTATTAAAATGTGTTATCATCAGGCGGAATTAAAATGTGTTTTCACCAGGCGGAATTAAAATGTTTTTTCATAGAGGCGGAATTAAAATGTGTTTTCACCAGGCTGAATTAAAATGTGTTTTCACCAGGCGGAATTAAAATGTGTTTTCACCAGGCGGATTAAAATTTGTTTTCACCAGGCGGAATTAAAATGTATTTTGACCAAGAGCAGGCGGAATGTGTTTTCACCAAGAGAAGGCGAAATTAAAATGTGTGTTTTCATCCAGGCGGAATTAAAATGTGTTTTCATCCAAGTGGTATTAAAATGTGTTATCATCAGGCGGAATTAAATTGTTTTTTCATAAAGGTGGAATTAAAATGTGTTTTCATCCAAGCGGTATTAAAATGTGTTATCATCAGGAAGGAGGATAAATTGTGTTTTCATAAAGGCGGAATTAAAATGTGTGTTTTCATCCATTGTGTTTTTATTCAGACGGAATTTAAAAAGCAAGTAGTTCTAATACCGGCACCGACTCACGATTATTCAATACAAACCGGTTATGACCGTGCGGAATTTGGCCAAACGATCCAAATGGATGGCATTTTAATAAACAACATATGATTAGAATGAAAATACTTATTGGAAAACAACGGAAATGGGCAATGAAAACACATTTATATGAGCCATTGGGTGTAGAGAAGGAACATAGCGAAACCTTTTTGGCTAATAATCGGCACTTTTACAAATGATCAATAAAAGATGGGATCATCCTTGCGCGCTTTCTTTAAAAACAACGGAAATGGTCAATGAAAACACATTTATTTGAGCCATTGGGTGGGGAGAACGAACCCAACCAAACATTTTGGGCCAATAATCGGCACTTTTACAAGTGATCAAAACAAGATGGGATCATCCTCGCGCGATTCCTTTATTAGATCCCAAATCTCAAAAAAGCACACCTCCCAAAGGAAGTGGAAGGGAAGAAGGTAAACAGCTATGCTCGTGACCGTGAACATAATTGGCCTCATCTTATTTTCTCCCTTACAATTAATATGGGTTCGAAGGTTCGAAAATCGAATTTTCCCTAAGGGTAAAAACGCTCGCTTCCCCAGATCATTCTTCACATCCTGAATTGTAAATGTGCCAAATAGGGACGTCTTAATTTCTCGCGGGCGTTTTGGCCAGATCCCAAATTTCTTCAGTCAGTTAGATTCATTATGGCGGCTTGGCTGCTTTATTAGTTATATTTTTCCGTAAGATTTGTGATTGATTTTGGAGAAAAATTACTCCGACATTACTATGCTACTATAATTATATCAATGAATAAACTCCATAAAATATTTCTTACATATTCATTTTCCCAAATATTTTTATAAAATTATGATAAAAATTGAAACACCGAATTTAAATGAATTCTAAAAATAAATCATTGAGAGTAAAAAATCATTTTCACGTGCTTTGTTCCTCATTTATTGTTTCCAATTCCAATTCCAGAAGCAGTAGGTTGGAGGAATTTATTTTCAGGGAAAAGGAGCACAGAATCCTGAAAACCATGGCCTGAAGACATGCCGCCTTGGTCGGAAATGGAGAGCTAAATAAATATTAAATTAAAAATTCTTCGATATATAAAATTTTCTCAAAATAGGTCTAAAAATAACATCATACCTTGCCACGAACATAAAAGCCGTCAGTTCGGTTAAAAATTTTCTCGCCTCGATTTGTTTTCCTTGTTTTGACATCGAATACACCTTTGCCCAAATATGTTCCAAAAATACTCAATTCACTGTTCACATCGTGCAAGGTGGCCTCAGGGTGAAATGGACGTCGCATATAATTCTAAGAAATAAAATAATAAATAAATAAATTGAATTTAAATTAGCCACCTTTACTGAAATAGGGCGTATTTTCTCCATCAATGTGTAGGCACTACGTTCTTTGACTGTCATTTTATTTAACATTTTCTTAATATCTTCGCCAAAATGATTCCCTTTTCCCGCGCCCAATTGTTCTTTCAGCACAAAATTTTCAGGTTTTTCATCTACTTCGGCCAAGACTTTTTTTGTCTTTTCATCATCTTTTTCTAAGCCCCAAAGTTTGACAAATGTTTCTTTTATTGCATTGATTTTGTGCTTCTCCTCAATTGGATCAAAAAATCGCTCAAGTGCATTTGGCATTGTCAACAACTGAATAATTGTTGAAGGAAATAAAGGAATTGGGTCAATGACCTGCTGAATTCGTTTGGTGCCCGCCAATTGTGCCCGTATATTTGGTGAAATGATGGCATTGGATTGTTCCATTTTGAATCGGGTTTCCCATTCCTCCTCCGTTTTCCAATGTTTTGGCAATAAACCCACGGACATATGCACTAGTCCCACTCGTTTATTTCCATCCACATAAAGGTGTCCATCCTTTACGTCCAGATGAATTCGTTCTGGGCTCTCCGGGATTGTAACCAGCACAACATTTGCATAATGCCCTTTTTCTTTAGCCAATCGACCTAATTCCATCTATTTAAAAATTAAATTTATTATTTGGAAAATAAAATTCCTTTAGAAATTTTTGAAATCAAATATTCCGAAAATTCTAATTCTAATTAAAATTAAATTATAAATATTGAAAATTTTGCCTAATAAAACAATTTTTTATACCTGCATGAATTGTAGTTGATCAAAAGAGGAAACTGTGATCACTTTTTCATCAAACAAAAATACTATGACTGCTTTTGGATCTTTGAATTCCTCTACAAATGATTCCCATGCCAAAAGCATTGATTCCGCAACAAGTGTGGTTGATTTACTTTCTGGTCTTTTGCCTTCGGCCATTTTTAGCGGTTTTCCATAATTCATTGATTCAACTTTATCCAACATATATTTATGCAATACACTCATTCCTTGGCCATTTCCGGGTCCGCCTAATTGGCCAATACCAACTTCCACCTGACATTAATTAATTAAATTTTTTGAATTTATTTTGGGTATCCGACCTGTTTCAAAGTGATTGGATCGCCCTTCTCCACTTGATGTGTTAAATAATCAGCCCGATTGAAAATTAATGTTTTGGGTTGTCTGATTTTATGTCGGACATTTTCCATCAATTCAACTTGTTTTTTAATCCATTCGTCTGCATCCAACATATCCTTGTATGCATTAATGAGAAATTCATGGTCCAAGGTTACACGAAAATATAATTCATTCACATATTCCTGTGTTTCCATTGCCTGATGGAGTAATTCGGCTGGGAAAGGAGATGGCAAGAGTCCAGTGGACCACACCACTGCCAAATCCCTCGGCTTAGGTTCCAAATTTGTTGGCTCAAAAATGGCTACCATTCCTATAAATGAATTAATTTTATAAATTAATATTAACCTACCAATTGTATGGCAGCAGACCACCAAAAAACTGGAAATATTATTTTTGGATTTAATTTTTTACCATCAATTTAACTTACTCGGACAATTCCCGAATCATTCCTTTGTTCTTCTCAGGAATGGCCTCGGCAATATATTCCGCAACGGAAAATGTTGAATGTTTCACCCGTTCAACTTTTTGGTGTGAATGCCCTCGGGACGAAGGCAGCATTGCTTCAGCTTGAATTAAATTTAATTAAATTATATTCATTATTTAAATGTTTTACCAAATCTAAAATTGATCATTATTAACATAAAGGAAAATTTCGGATGAAGTGGGAACATTTTCATAATTTGGAATTATAATTTGATAATTTTTGGGAATTTTAAATGATGAAGAAATGGATGAATTTACTTTCTTTTATGCATATATTTTTTATTTGTTATGGATAATATTGGTAGATTTTAATATG
This sequence comes from Pratylenchus scribneri, assembly GCA_030063045.1. NCBI lineage: Eukaryota > Metazoa > Nematoda > Chromadorea > Rhabditida > Pratylenchidae > Pratylenchus > Pratylenchus scribneri. The sequence continues at coordinate 1,278,783 of JAQSEB010000042.1, forward strand.
AACTATCTGTTTATTTGTGTTTTGCTCTAGGACATTGCGGATCCGGAATCCGGAGGCAATTTCTCCCTTCTCGTCCTCATCAGCTATAAATGAAATGCATATGATTATCCCCCTTCCACCCAAATCAATTTTTCCTTTCTCTTTTTCCTTGGCCAAAAAATCCCGAAGGATAAATCAGAGTCCATTTCTTTCACTTTTTGTTTGTTAATTTCCCTTCCCTCCCAATGGATTAGGTGCGCTGGTGAACGATGGTGGCTAATAAATTAGGATTGTCGGAGGGCCAAGTATAGTTGGATTTGAGTGCCATAAAAACAAGTCGATGTGCCGAACGAACTGAAAAATGATGCAATGAACTTGTAAAGTGGCGGCAACCATCAATCACTTAAGCTAAGTTCACAATGGAGGGTGAGAGTGCAGACTGAGAGTCAATGCTGCGACGCAAGTGAATGTTTTTGTTGTGAACACCTCAACCCCGAGTGTCATTGACTCGAGTCATTGACTCCAAAAGAAGGGAAACCAAAAAATCAAAAAAAGTCATTGACTATGAAATTGCACTATTTTTAAGAAGGTGTTCACAATGAGAGTGTGCGACTAAAAAATAGTGCAATTTCATAGTGCAAATTCATAGTGCACGACATTTTGAGTGTTCACAATGAGTGTGCGACAAAATTCAAACGAAACCGTCAGTGACTCGAGTCATTGACTCCAAAACAAGGGAAAACCAAAATATCTAGAAAATTAGATATTTTTCCACGAGTCATTGACTCTAGATATTTTTCCACGAGTCATTGACTCTGGCGCTCCATTGTGAACAGGTTTTTTTACCTTTTTGCACTTTTAGTCTGAATCGCACTCGCACTCTCAGCATTGACTATGAACACGCACTCTCAGTCTCAAAAAATTGCCTATTTTATATTTCACAATGGAGCCTGAAATTGTAGCGCAATCGCAGCACTGAGCATTGAATCGCACTCGCAGCATTGACTCTCAGTCTGCACTCTCACCCTCCATTGTGAACTTAGCTTTACTCTCCGCACCATTTTCCGCTATTCATATTGACAAATAAAACATAAAATGGGTGGCAACGGCAGAGAATTTGTTGACAAAATAATGCTTAAAAATCATATTTATTTAAATAACTTAAATAAATCACAAATATAATGTTTGACTTTAAAAATTAAAATGTTTTATTTAATACTTCGACTATAGAATTTTTCTAAGAAATTGTCAACTCATTGTATTTATTTCTCTTACAAAAACATTGATGATAGCCTCAATGCAATCAATTGGTGGATGAATATGCCCGAGCAAATTAGGAAGGATTGATGATTGGTATATCTACGGTTTTAAAGTTCTAATTTCTAACCGCACTTTGATTCCAAACCCAAGTGATGTGATGGGTGATAGTAATAGGTTGATTGGCCAATACCCAAAATAGAGTGGCCATGATGGCATCCTGCTGCTAGTCACATGTTTTTGCTATCATTGGCTACATTTTTTGGATAAAGCGGTCATACGCTCTCACTTTTAGATTCCAGCTTACGGTAAAGAAAAATTTGGAAGAAATTTGTTACATTAATTCACTTTGGATTCATTGCTCTCTTCCATATTATTATGAGCGGAAATTCGATTAAGAATGATGAATTCTTGAGAATTTCAAGAAAATATGCCATTTTTGTCATCAATTTTTATACATTCTTTTCGATTGATTCATAAGGATGGAAAACTCATTGACCTAATTATTAATCGGATATTCCACTTTAATAAAGGTTTCTTCTAATTTAAACTTGGTAAGGTTTGTTGATTTGGAAAATTATTCCTTGAAAAGAAATGTATTTTGCCGTTAGATTGTCCACTTATGTCGCATTTTTGGACAGCTGAAGGGGCAATCTGACAGAAATGAAAAATAATTACAGTTGTTGACATGCCTAAGGGGCTATTACTATTCGTCCTATTGTACCCCCACTTTTTGCTTAATCTCCCTGTCACTCTGTCAATCAAACATTGCCCCAATCTGCCTTTTAAACCAGCCCAATTCCCCATTAAAGGTTCACTTTTTCGCCCACCTTCCACAACAAATTTTACGAAGTTCTGTTATCACATTTTTCCGCACAATAAATAAGTATATTTACTAAGTCAAATTAAACTAAACCATCCCCATTTTTGGGTCACTGGGGGGCTCAGACTCCTGGCGAAGGCCCGGAGCGAAATTGTTGGCCTACTCTCGCCCCGAACTAAACTTAGTACCGATTAGCGGAACTATAAATTGGTAATTGGCATTTACACTAACTAAAGACTAATTGTGTAAGTAAACACGACAAGATAATCAAATCAATATCATTTTATCAGAATAAATGATAATAGAATTGTTGAGGATAATAATAAGAATATGTGGAATAAAATTCGGACATCCATTGTTGAACTATATATTGCGGAAAATATGGTTCAGCATTTGGATTTAAAGGTCGATTTTCCATTTTTTGTCCTCTTTTCATTTTTAATTCCCTAATTTTTTCCTCATCCATTTCATCAACTTTTTTCTGCAAAATGAATGAAGAAATACTAAAAATATTTTTTTAAAATTTTAAAAAATATTTCACTTACTTTTCCTTCAATTCCCTACTCGTTGAATGGAATATTTCCATTTTGTGTGTTTTTCTGGAATAATTATATATTGGATTAATGAATATTTCATTCAAATCTTCCCAAAATTTGAGTTTATGATTTTTCTTTAAATTTGATTTAAAATTTAATCCAACAAGCCAGCCAACACATTCATGCCTAAATTATGGAATAATAAATTATTTAATGGATCTAATTTAATTTACAAAAAAAAATGGCTGAATTTACATAAATTATTTCGTGTCGAAAAATATTTTACTTTTCAGGACATATAACTTGGCCAAATCAAACTTCTTTAAGATCCTAACTCTTGGTCTCTAGCCCCTCATCCCATCCTGCCTGAGAACCTAACCCTGAGCCCTAATACTTAGTTATGGCCAATTGACACGAAAGAATTTATGTAAATTCAGTCATTTTTTTGTAATTAATATTTTTCCATTAATTCATCCAATGCATCGACCCACTTTTCTATTTTGACGCATACTCCTTTTCGCTCAAAATCGCCCATAATTTGATATTCTTCCAACACATTTTTCAGCTCCACCTCACCAATTCCCTCAAATTTACTTTTTTCCATCCAATCTGACAAAATATGACGAATTTTGGTTTTAATCCATCCGCATGTTGAATTCTTTAAGTTTTCGGCTGAGCAAACAATCAATAAGAAATCCTCAAAATGTTTTCCATAATCAAATTCTTCAAAAAATTGTTCCTTCCAAAAATTGTTGCTCCCGCCATTCTTTTCATTTTCAATAATCATTTGATAGGCTTAAAATTGAATGAATTCATCAAAAAATTCCCCCGGCTTCATCTCACTCACCTTTTACCATTTTTGATTTAATCACTTTTCTGCCCATTTCATTCACATTGAATGCCGAATTTCCCTCCGGGAACATTGCCGTTATTATTGGCATCATTTCCCCATCCTTTTTAATCCTTGTCGGCTCCCAATATTCCATTTTAATTTTATATTTTTCCACCAACTCCTTCGGCATTAATTCCTCCAAAAGCAATGGTTTTGGCCATGGCCTATATTAATTGAATATTTCCCAAATTACCCCAATATTTTTTACCATGTTGCGTAAATAAAAAAGAATTTTTCAAGTAAAAATGGCAAATCCCCAGTTGGATATAAAATGCAAATTTTTGTGGCCATCAGAGTCAACGATGTTCCACTCAAATAGCCAAATTGATTCGAATAAATGTGATGCCCTAATAAAAAAATTAAATATTTTTCACATTTTTAAATATACTTTTTGCCCAATATTTGACTGCCCTCAACAATTGAGTGAATATTTCACGTCCTGATTTTTCGATCATCATAAATTTCTGCCGATATAAAGATCGATAACCTTGGAATTAAATTAATTCAAAATATGATAAAATTACCAACTTGCGAGTGAATAAATGCTTCCTTTTTGGTGAATTCCCCCTCCAACTTCATTTTCATTTAACATATTTTCTATTAAAAAGTCCATAAAAAATATGTTAAAATGAATATTTTCTTCATTTTCTGCATTTTCCCATTGTAATTTTTTAAGGCTAATGTTCCAATTCATCGGAATTTTTTCCATTGGAATTTGGGCCATCATAATGTCCAAATCGACTGTAAAAAGAACGTATTTATTAGACCATTTTCCTTTCCAATTAATAATAATTTCATTTGAATTTACCAAAATCAATTTGCAATTTGATGAGGGCCGGCACCCGAGGTTTTGGCTCAATCCATTGAAGCCATGCATCTTTTTGATATAATTTCTGCATTTTCGTTTATTAAAATTATAATGCCATAAAATACTCACAAATTTATTTAATTGTGCTTCATTTTTGATCGCTTCTTTCAAATGCTGATAAAATGATTCCAAAATATATTCATCAGAGGGGTTTTGGCTCAATTTTGGCACCAAAAAAAGAATATCCAAATCGGAATTTGCCATCTCCGTTCCAATCAATGTTGAGCCCCCAATCGCCATTGAATAGTCCACTAATAAATTATTTTAAAATTATCCATAAATATCACTCAACCTTCTCCCCCATTAATATGTGTCATTTTCATCCTCATCCATTCTTCCATTTGTTGTCTTAACCATTCTTTCGCATTTTCCTTTATTTCCGTCATCAAATCGAATCCATAAATATCCTCCAAATATTCTTCCAACTAAATATATTTTAATAAAATTCTACTAATATTTAATTTACAATTTCATCGCCTTCCAGATTAATTTTTGGCCAATTTACGGCCGAACTGATTTCATAAAAATGCGGGTCCATCCATTTTTCTGGTTCCATTCTATATCGGTTAATTTTATCCAAGTCCATAAATTCCTTCTTTATATTTTCCTCTGAAAAAATTAATTGTAATTCTCCATTTACAGAAAAAGGCGGCAAATCATATTGAAAATGTAATGCGGGAAAAATTTATTAAAAACAATAAAAATTGGTAGGGTTCCCTGCTGATCAACTTGTTTTCCTCAACATTTAATTCCGCCTATTTAGGCAAATTTTTTTTTAAAAAACCGATGATAAAGATGGCAGAGATGTGGCAAAAAAATCCAAAAAAGTAGCAAATGCCGTAAACAAAACGACAACTCTGATCCTCCATCCCCCTCAAAGCATATTCTCCTACTCAATTCCCTAGTGTCATATGCTCATTCTCCCTCCCATTAATTATTACCCAATTTCTGTTGATGCACCATTCCCATTTTCGACTTTATTTGGTCCAAAAATTTCTGGCCAAATTGTTCCAGACCATTTCCTGCTATCTTTTTAGGCATTATTCTCCGCAATCTTCCATAAAATTGTTCGCCCATTTTTTCTCCGTATTTTCGACTATTCTTTTCAAATTCTCCATTGCCCATTTTTATTCCAAATTCATTTATTTTTGCCTCTTTTCCAATCATCAATGTCAATTCATTAAAATGTAATTTTTCCAAAATTTCCTCCATTTCTTCATTTTCTTTTCCTCTTTTTGAATATTTTTTCCATTTTTTGAATATTTCTTCCACTAATTTTCCTTCAATTTTTTCTCCATTTTTCAAATTTGTTTCTTTGAATTTCTTCCATTCTGTCAAATTTTCGCGCCATCTTTTATTCCTTAATTTCCCTCCATTCTTCAAAGGAATTCTTTGTTCAGTAATCATTGAAAATGTCTTGAAATTTTGTTCAATTATTTTCACAAAAATGCAAATATTCATAAATTCAATCAATTTGGCTAAATTTTCTTCATTTTCTTCGGCAATAAAAATTGAATAAAATTGTTCAATTTGTTTGCCAAAATTTAATTCATTTTTTGCAATTGAAAATAAATCTTTAAAATATAATTAAATTAAAATAAAATTAAAATAATAATTAATTAATTAATACATTTTAAATTGACGAATTTTTCAAAATAATTTTGTTCCATTATTTCAGCCAAACTTTCTTCCTTTTCCTCAATTTTTTCTTCCAATTTTTCTTTCTTCTTTTTTCCTCTCCCATTTTTCTTCATTATTCCTCCATATTTTTCTTCTAATTCTTTGTCAATTTCTTTCCGATTATTTATATTTCCGCTCCTTTTTTCCTCTTCTAATTTCGCCTTTTTTTCTCATCCTCTTCTTTTTTCGTACTTTTTTCTTCCTCCTTTTTAGTCTTCGCCTCCATTTTCTTCTTTTTCTTCTCAATTTTTGGCTTTTCCTCCGGTTTCGCTATTCCATCATTCACTTTTAATTGTTGTTCAATTTTCTTTGCCATATTTGATATTGGCGGCTTCTTTTTATCCTTAATAATTTCCCGTACAACGGTCGATTTTCCTTTTAAAATTTCTAGTGAAATTAAATTATATTAATTTCGAATATTTTTATTATTTAATTTTACCATTTTTTTTCGCTGATTTTCCCATTTTCTCATTTTCTCCCTCCAATATTAATATTTTTTTACCCTTTCTATCTTCCATTTCAATGGTTTTGGCCTCTTCATTTTCCTCAATTATTTCATCTTTTCCCTCATTTTCAATTTCCTTTTTCTATTTTTGGGAGAAATTATCAAAAAATAAAAAATTAATTTACTTTTTCCTGTTCTTTCGGATAAATTGGATGACTAATTGATGAGGAAATTTCTTTGCCCTTAAATTTAAAATTATTTCTTCATTTTCTTCATTTTTTAAATATTTTACCTTATTAGTAATTCGCACATTTTTTTCCTCCATATTGTTAATTTTCATAAAATATTTTTTCGAAAATTCGCTCCTCTCATAATTGAATAAATCTTTGAAATTTTCATCCTTGTAAACTGGTACTAAAAAATGAAGTTGACCTTTTTTTAATAAACTACTAAAAATTACACCTTATTTGATTATTTAAAAAATTAACTAAATTGTGCATTCTTTTCATTCATTCCCAAATTATTTACCCCCCCCCCCCCCCCTCCAATCCGTGCGGAGACAATTCCTAAATATAGATAAAGGGTGGTGCAAATCTGGGTGATTCCTAAAACGGTGCAAATGTGGGCAAATCCTAAAATGGTGCAAACTGCAAATGCATGCTAATTCATGTAAAACTAGATTAAAAATTGGAAAAAAACATTCTTCATCCAAACAATTGTGTTTTAATTACACCCAAACATTTTATCTTTTTGTTTTCCCAAACATTTACGTGTTTTTTTTCCCAAACATTGTTTTGTTTTTTTTTACCAAACATTGTTTTGTTTTTGTTTTCCAAACATTATTTTGTTTTTTTCCCAAACATTGTTTTGTTTTATTTTCCCAAACATTATTTTGTTTTTTTTTCCCAAACATTGTTTTTTTTGTTTTCCCAATTGTTGTGTTTTTTCTCAAACATTGTTTTGTTTTATTTTCCCAAACATTGTTTTGTTTTTGTTTCCCAAACATTATTTTGTTTTTTTTCCCAAACATTGTTTTGTTTTGTTTTCCCAATTGTTGTGTTTTTTCCCAAAAATTGTTGTGTTTTTTCTCAAACTTTGTTGTGTTTTTTCCCAAACATTTTTTTGTTCTTGTTTTCCCAAACATTGTTTTGTTTTTGTTTTCCCAAACATTGTTTTTGTTTTCCCAAACATTGTTTTTGTTTTCCCAAACATTGTTTTTGTTTTCCCAAACATTGTTTTTGTTTTCCCAAACATTGTTTTGTTTTTGTTTTCCCAAACATTGTTTTGTTTTTGTTTTCCCAAACATTGTTTTGTTTTTGTTTTCCCAAACATTGTTTTGTTTTTGTTTTCCCAAACATTGTTTTGTTTTTGTTTTGCCAAACATTGTTTTGTTTTATTTTACCAAACATTGTTTTGTTTTTGTTTTCCCAAACATTGTTGTGTTTTTCCCAAACATTGTTGTGTTTTTCCCAAATATTGTTTTGTTTTCGTTTTCCCAAACATTGTTTTGTTTTTATTTTCCCAAACATTGTTGTGTTTTTGTTTTCCCAAACATTGTTTTGTTTCTGTTTTCCCAAACATTGTTTTGTTTTTATTTTCCCAAACATTGTTGTGTTTTTGTTTTCCCAAACATTGTTTTGTTTTATTTTACCAAACATTGTTTTGTTTTTGTTTTCCCAAACATTGTTGTGTTTTTCCCAAACATTGTTGTGTTTTTCCCAAATATTGTTTTGTTTTCGTTTTCCCAAACATTGTTTTGTTTTTATTTTCCCAAACATTGTTGTGTTTTTGTTTTCCCAAACATTGTTTTGTTTCTGTTTTCCCAAACATTGTTTTGTTTTTATTTTCCCAAACATTGTTGTGTTTTTGTTTTCCCAAACATTGTTTTGTTTTTGTTTTCCCAAACATTGTTGTGTTTTTCCCAAACATTGTTGTGTTTTTTCCCAAAAACATTGTTTTGTTTTTGTTTTCCCAAACATTATTTTGTTTTCGTTTTCCCAAACATTGTTGTGTTTTTCCCAAACATTGTTTTGTTTTTGTTTTCCCAAACATTGTTTTGTTTTTGTTTTCCCAAACATTGTTTTGTTTTTGTTTTCCCAAACATTGTTTTGTTTTTGTTTTCCCAAACATTGTTTTGTTTTTGTTTTGCCAAACATTGTTTTGTTTTATTTTACCAAACATTGTTTGTTTTTGTTTTCCCAAACATTGTTGTGTTTTTCCCAAATATTGTTTTGTTTTCGTTTTCCCAAACATTGTTGTGTTTTTTCCCAAAAACATTGTTTTGTTTTCGTTTTCCCAAACATTATTTTGTTTTTGTTTTCCCAAACATTGTTGTGTTTTTTCCCAAAAACATTGTTTTGTTTTTGTTTTCCCAAACATTATTTTGTTTTCGTTTTCCCAAACATTGTTTTGTTTTTATTTTCCCAAACATTGTTGTGTTTTTGTTTTATCCAAACATTTTTATGTTTATTTTAGATTTTCCTAATATCTGTTTTTTCTAACATTTTAATTTTATATATTATTTAAATATTTAATTATTTCTATTTGCAATTTATTTAAATTTTAAATCAAAAATTTAAATTAGAAATCAAAAATTAAAATTAGCATTTGCACCGTTTTATAGGAATCGCCCACATTTAGGAATTGTCCTAGCAGCTAGCACCCCTCCAACCTTTTTCATAACTCTCCGTTAATTCAAGAATAAAATCGCCCTTCCCTCCCATTTTCATCATCAAATTCATCATTCCATCCGTATACATTTCCTTCTGTTCCTTCAAATTTTCGGCCACATATTTCAAATTCAAATTCTCTTCCACGCATTTCACCCAAAATTTTTCCATTTCCTTTTCATTCATTTCCAATTTCAATTTTATATTCGAACATCGACCTTTCCGTTTTCCGGTAGAAATAAATTGCCAAAAATGTTCTGTCATTTTCTTGGCTCCCTCCAAATATGAGCCTTTGTCCAACAATTGATCCTCCGCAAATGATTCCATGTCCAAAAAATTATCCTCAAAAGGAAATTATTAAAGAATTTTGGCCTATTTCTTCTATACCGTTATATCTTGGAATAATTCAATATACTTTTTAATTTCTCCCTCTTTCCCCTTCATGTTCATTTCCCATCTCAAAACATTTTCCCCAGACCAATATCTATTCAATGCCTTTTCCCATAATTTCGCTGGATTCGGCTTTTTATCTGAATATTAATTTTTTAATTGATAAATTTATTTTATTTGCCTTTAAATGTTTCCTCATTATATTTTTGCCACCAATTGTTATAAATAAAATAATTCAATGTGTATCGAATTGTCCATTTTTTGATCATATTTTTCGGCCTTTTAATTTCTAAATACTCCTGAATTAATTTTACCACCATTTTTTCCTCAAATTCCTTTTGTTCATCTCCATTCGGATTCACTAATAATAAAATAATTATTAATATAAATTTGTGATTCATTTTTCAAAACTAATTTCGCCGAATGTTGTTGGATAAATTACTGCCAATTGGAGCATCCTGGCCAATCCGAATAATTCAACAAATCTTTTCCTCAATTCTTCGATTTCCTTATCTTTTGCTTGGTCCATAAAATTTCTTAAAATTATTTAAAATTAATTTTTAAATTTAATAATTTTCCACTCCATCATTTTGTCGAATTCCGAATTTGGGATAAAATATACAAAGAACATTACAAAATCCGTCTCTCTAATCAAATCTTCAAACTCTTCCAATTCCTTTTTTACACTTTCTCCGGCAGAACAATCCATTTTCCGTCGTTTCTCCCCCTTCACCAATGCATCCAATTTTTGACGATAATTCAACATTTTGCATAAACCCAATTCATAGTCCGTATTATAGGATTGATATATGTCACTAGAAAATGTCGGAAATTCAGAGATAATTCTGAAAATTTAAATCAAATCAAAAAAAAATTTATTACCTTTCTGGTCCTATTATTTTATTCGCAATTTCGCGGAATAAAAAAATATTTGATAAGAACGAAATTTTCAATTTTTCATTCTCTTGAAAATCTTTCGAGAATAAATATCTTCGATAATAAATGTTCAAAATTTTATTGGTCCTTTCTTTTGAAGGATCGTAGTTAAAAAGCATTTGATTGACGAAAAGTTTAACTGAAAATTTAAATTTTATTAGTAGGGTCCGGATTTATATGTAAATACATATTTTGGCATATTTTTGGCAAAAATTGGCGTTCAAAAATGAAATAAAATCGAAAAATTACATTTAAAAAATTTATTCAAAATTTGCAAATTTTGGCACTTTTTCGTGCATATAAATCCGGTCCTTATTGATTAGTAAAGACACCGAATTTTTTTGACTGTTTCGGCAATTGCAATTCAAAATTTTTATTTTAAATTTTAATAATTTTTAATCATTCATAAACTAACGAAATTCGGGCATAATATTCATTGAATTTGTGCTGGATGGAAATATTAAAAATAAAAAAATAATGACGGCCAAATTCAATGGAAGAATAATGGATATTCGCATTTTTGGAATAATAATATTAAAATAATTATTGAATTATGCAAAATGGAATAAATTTGGGATGTTTTTTGAGCGAATTATAAATAAAGATAATATTGTTTGGATAAACTGTAGGAAGAAATATCAATCGGTTCATTCAAATGCGCAAAATAAGTAAAGGTTAAATGGAAGAGAGGTGAGAGGAGTGCCCTGCGCATATTTCTGGTTCATATTTCGGCCCAATTCTACAGGGAATTGGATTTAATAGAATGGATAATTCGGGTAGGATGGTCGCCGCTACAAAAATCAGGTAATAACAAGAAAAAATGGGGCCTATAGCCATGATTAATCAATACATCCAAATCTTGGTACGGATTACGAACCGAATGCCCAATAATAATCGATGCAATTTTTTGGAATAATTAATTCACAGATTCAGCCTAGAGACTGGCACACGGATTCCAGGCCCTTACATTTTTTGATGTGTACGGATTATTTCTGGACCAGATTTTTACGGATTATCCGGTCCGATCTAACCTGGGATTTTACCAGTCAAAAAATCTGGTCTGGACGAATTTTTTTCAACCGGATCCGTAAAATGCATACCTATTGAATTGACTATAATGGGGAAGGGGAGAGGGAAGTATTTTAGATGCATTTTAGTTGTAAATTGAATTAAAAATCTTTAATAATTTGATTACGAAAAATCATCAAATACTCAATTTTATGAAAAAAAATTATAGATAAATTTAAATACAATGATTTATAGGTAATTTAAATATTTAATAATATTATTGATTATATACATAAAAATAAAATATAATACAAATTACATAAAAATTCAATATGTATAAAATATATGTGCGAGAAGGAATTGAACCGGTTTCCAAACAAAATTTGAATAAATGAGATTTAAATGAAAGAGAAAAAATTGTATAGAGAAAATTTGAGCTATTTTTAAATTTGCCGATGAGTTTAAATATGAAAATACATTATTAAAGCTAGTTATTTACAAATTAAAAAATGCAAATGGCTATATTACATTAAAAATAAAAAGGCGGTTTTTATGCCTTCAGCAGGTAAAATGTTTGTATTTTTTGCTCTTTTATTATTTTTGTTCCGCTTCTTCAGCTGCCCTCCGAAATGTTGGATTTGAGAGTAAAACCATTTTTAATTCATCATCCACAGAGTCCAGAATTTGATTAAGTCGATGTTGGAGTTTTAAACGTTGGTTTAATAGGAAGTTTTTCTGAAATAAAAATTATAAAAATTATTATAATATTTTCCGACCTTAATCGGCGAACTATTCCCATCAAATTGAATGTTTTCCTCCATTATTTGTTGTTGATTATTTTTTAGCCGTTTATTCAATTCTTCCAGGCGATTTGTCAATTTCATTACCAAATCGACAATTTCAATCTATAAAATGAAGAGAAATAAATAATAAAAATTAATGAATATTAGCCAACTTGATTTCGTTCCATCAAAATTGTGGAAGTAAAATTGAAATTTGCAATTAAATCCATGTGCTCCAATCGAAGTTGCCGTTCAATATCTTTTTGGCGTTGACGAAGCCAACCAATGAAATTCGGGGAACGAGTGACGAATTGGCGATATAGACCTTAAAATTAATGGAATTAATTCAATATAAATGTTGCAACAAAAATTGGAAATTACTAAATTCCAGAATTTACTTGATGATGGTTTAGTAAATTTTTGCAAATCTCGATTATAGGCAACCCGGATACTCGAGAAGAGGCTCAATCGCTTTAACACGGTTGATTTCGTATATGAAATTTCGGGTTTAGAAAAAATTAAAAACTAAAATTGGTTTGGGTTTAAACAATAGTTCAGTTTTTCAAACATGTTCAAATCTGATTGAAATTGAAATTTCATATACCAAATCGATCAAATTGAGTCGAATGAGCCTATTCTTGAATCTTGAATTGTCTATTAGTTGCGATTTCTTCTAGTAAATTCCGTAAATTTACCAATTTTTCAGAACATAAATAAATTTAATTTATTAGAACAATTTTCAAAAACACACCCTGCCAATCGCCTTTGACACCAGGATGGCCGAAATGCCGTAGAGAGAGAAGGAATTGTTCTAACGAGAATGGTCTCATTTGTGGTACCGGTTGGAATGGACTCAATTCACGGCGCAGTGGCAAAAGTGTGGAAATAAAACTAAAAATGGAATTAAAATCTAAATTTGAAAATAATATTCACCTTTCTAATGGGCTCATGAAGCTTTGGGTCAATTCAGCAAAATACCATCTTAGGGCAGACCATTGTGAGGGGGAATCGGATGGAGTCCGAAGCAATTGACGGGGCAATGTTTTGTCCTGGACCAGGAATTGGCGATGGGCACAGAGGAAACCGGAGGAATGCTTTTCGAGCAGAGAACGATCCGAAAGACGTCTGTTGAGGGAGGATAATCAATTTTTCAAAAATATTTTGTTTAATTTTATTATGTTTTAATGCCAACAATGCCTAAGCGCCTTTCCTATTTATCCTACTGTACCCCCACTTTTTGCTAATAGCCCCATCACCCTATTCTCTATCAATCAAAAATTGCCTCAAGATTCTTTGAACCCACCCTTTTTCCTCTCCTGACTTTTTTTACCCTTCCTTTCACATTCACATTTTTCCGTAATTAATAAAATAATTTAGTAGTGCGAATTCTACTTATCCCTATTCCGTTCGGGTTACTGAAGAGTTTAGGCCCCCGGCGAAGGCCCAGCTTTCGCCCCAAAACAACTTTAGCCCTAGATTAGAAGTTACAAGTTAGGATCCATAATATTTCCCACTTGATCATTTTCTGCTGTTGTTGTTCATCCTCTCCATTTTTATTATCATTTTCTCCCCATTCCATATCCAATCCCTTTGTGGCAGTTCCACTCCTTTTTAAATTGCCCAAAACGAATTGTGCCGCAGTTTGTGCTCGCAATTTATAGACAAGACGCGATTCACTGCGTTCACGACGAATTTGCTGAAATTAATTTTTTATTTTCTGGCATATTTTTTAGTTTAGTTTTCTCATCAAAATAAATAGTAATTAATTAATTAAAGTAAATTTTTTATCACTCACCGGTTGGATTGTATTCAATTTGAGAATATGTGGCCAATGCGAAAATGCCTTGAGGAAAAATGGATTTGTGACGCCCAAAATACAACTGTTCATCAGGCTAAAATAATTTTTAAAAATTAATATTATTATATCAATATAAATTAATATCAATATATAAATTAATATCAATATATATAAATTAATATCAATATATATAAATTAATATCAATATATATAAATTAATATCAATATATAAATTAATATCAATATATATAAATTAATATCAATATATATAAATTAATATCAATATATAAATTAATATCAATATATATAAATTAATATCAATATATAAATGAATATCAATATATATAAATTAATATCAATATATATAAATTAATATCAATATATAAATTAATATCAATATATATAAATTAATATCAATATATATAAATTAATATCAATATATAAATTAATATCAATATATATAAATTAATATCAATATATAAATTAATATCAATATATATAAATTAATATCAAAATATAAATTAATATCAATATATATAAATTAATATCAATATATAAATTAATATCAATATATAAATTAATATCAATATATATAAATTAATATCAATATATAAATTAATATCAATATATATAAATTAATATCAATATATTAAATTAATATCAATATATAAATTAATATCAATATATATATAAATTAATATCAATATATATAAATTAATATTAGGGTTGCTCAAAGTCGGTTTTAAACCGAGGTTTCCGGTTTTCGGTTTTCCCGGTTTTCCAATGTCGGTTTTCGGTTTCGGTTTGAAAAAATTCTCGGTTTTCGGTTTCGGTTTTCCGGTTTTTTGGTTTTTTGAAAAATGGTCAAAAAATTTTTTAAAAATTTAATTTTTCATAAAATTTCGCAAAAAAATCAAAGAAAATTTATTCAAATATCACATATCCAATATTATACATCAATTTTTAGTTATTCTTCTAGGTTTGCTTCAACAAAAAAGACCCAAAAGAGAAAATATTTCAAAAAAGCCCAACAGAGAAAAATTTTAGCCTAAATAATTCACAAAAAGAAGAATTTCTAAAATGGGCACGCAGGGAGAAAAATTAGAAAAGAAAGGACCATAAATGAAATAATTTATATTAAAAATGCCCGTTTAAGCAAAAAATTTCAGTTGAAAATAGTTTTGAATAAAAAAATAGGCCAAAAATTTCTTGGAGGGTAAAATTAAAGGCAAAGATGGCCATAGAGCAGGGTTCTCAGATGTACTTTATTTAAAGATTTGTACTTTGTTTGGGTCATTGTGTTACTTTATGTACTTTTTTTCATGAAATTATAAAAAAATGATAAAATTTTTCGCTGCGCGGCTATTTTTGGTCTAAATTTTTCGTCTTCGGCTCGAAAAATTGTAAAAATTTCTTCTCAAAAAGCATGTAATCTTAGTCCTGCTTGATAATCTCATGCTCATTTATAATAAAAATTTTTTTTATTAATTTATATAGCTTAAAATGAAAATCTTTATTTTGACCCCTAAATCTTTATTTTCAAGGCCAGTGTACTTTTTTGAAAATAATCTGAGAACCCTGCCATAGAGTAAAAAATCAGACAAAAATAGACCCAAAAGGAAAAATATTAGGCTAAAAATGATCCAAAAGATAATATTTTAAGCCTAAAAATGGCCCGTTAAGGAAAAATTTTAATTAAAAATGGTCGAATAAGGTAAAATTTTAACCAAAAATTGTCCCTCAAGGTGAAAATTAAAAACCGAAAAACCGTCGGTTTGGACCCTCGGTTTTCGGTTTTCGCGGTTTTCGGATCTCGGTTTCGGTTTCGGTTTTTGGGCCAAAAAACCCGGTTTTCGGTTTCGGTTTCGGTTCGGTTAACCGACTTTGAGCAACCCTAATTAATATCAATAATATATAAATTTATAAATAATTAAATTTTATATGGCAAAACTTAAGTAATTTTTACCAATTTTGCCTGGAACTAAGTTCATTGAAATCGGAATCATGAATGGTAAAATATGGCCTATGATCGCCATTATAGCGAAGTGGCGAAATCAAGGAAATCAATGAATGGACAAGGGAGGAGCCGAGCGAAGGATTTGGTGCCAAGATGAGTAAAGGCTATAAAAATAATTGCAGAAAAATTAATTAATTAAATTAATAATTTTTTTACATTATTTATAAAAATTTTGACATTTGAACTTTTTCGGATTTGAACCAAAATTAAATTAATTATATCCAATTATTTTATAAATTTAATTAAAAATAAAAATAAAATTATTTTTAATTTTATAAATTGACGAACTTCTCCGAGTAAAACGAGTTCCCATAGCAAATGCAAATGATGAATAATCCGTTTGATGCCAGAATGTAAATGTTGATCTGATTCATGGATTGAATGAAGATGCAAAATATTGCAATTCAAATAATCAATTATCTTAAAAATATATATAATTAATTTGTTTAATATTAAAATTCAAAAAAATCCACTATTTAAAAATATATTTAATTAATTTACTTCAAATTCGGCTTCCCCTTCTTCAATGGATTGTTTTTTGGGGAATATGGCCGGTGTAATTTTCTTTCCCTCAAAATCATCATCATTAAAATCAAATTCAGTCAGCGAAGAAGCATTCGAATCAATTGGAATTGAACAACAAAAACGAAGGCCAAAAATTGGTAAGGAAATTAGCCGATCACCTCCAGGGATTGGTGGTGGCCAATATTGGCCAATTTGACGGCAAGCTGAGAAAATTTTCAGTGAATTTAATCTTGGAAAATTTTTCACCAGTTTCAATAGCAGTTTCGCCACCAGCGAAAAAAGCCAGTGCAACTTCGGAGAGAACCCGAGAAAATAAGGCAACAAAAGGCAAATGAGTGAGCAGAACAATGCTCTTATAATAAGGGGAAAAATTTAGAATATATATTAATAAATTTTGGCCAAAAATTGACATCCAATTTTTGTAAAATTAATTTTAAAGCCAATTGGTAACCTTTTGCGAATATCCCCGCGTTATATTCGGATCTCGTTGCCGTCTAAAATGGGCAAAACCGTAGAAGAAACGTCCATCTGGGTGAAGATAGGGTGGAAGTTGTTGGGCAATGGACTCAGTGCTACAAAAATGATTTGAAAACAAATTAAGTTAAAGATTAGAATACAATTTGTCAATTTGTTCATTTGGGGAAGTTCGTCGAATTCGAAAATGATGCGAAGAGTCCGTTGAGCTAAAAATTTATTCCCTGGATAAATAAAATTTTAAATATTTTTAACCTTGTTTCCTTTATTGGCCGATTGCTATGTCCATTTGAAAGTGTTGGCGATGAGGCAGACCCATTGAATGATATGGCACTTTGGGAACAATTTGAGTCCGGAAATGCCAAATAACAAAGATCAATGCGTTCGGATTGGCTGAGTTGGGCATTGCCAGGATATACAACCTGAAAAAGTAATTTATATTCGATATAATTAATTTTTAATTTAAATTTTAAGCAGAGGTATTTATTGTTTTAACCAAAAAAGGCAGAAAAAATTAATGGAGCTGGTGGGAATTGAACCCACGACCTCTCGCATGCTAAGCGAGCGCGCTACCACTGAGCCACAGCCCCATATGAAATTGCAACTCTAAAAAAACAAATTTAAGTTCTTTCTATCAAAGAAATCCATAAATGATCCTCTTAATTTATCCTCAAATTTTTCCACTTTTTTAAGTTTTATTAAATTGTTGGAATTTAAATGGAACTTCGCGAGGGTCAAGTGGATTTAGTGTGTAGATTATTATCACTTTTGGAATGAGATTATTTTCCGAATATACATAATCAAGCATTTTGACTTTTTTAAACAGCGTTTATAAATTGAAATTATGTAAAATTTTTACAAATTTATATTATACAATTTTGACAATATAAATTAAGTAGAAAACCTCAATGGTTTGGCCAAGCTCCAAATCAAATGTGACGACGCAAAAACAATGTACCCTTAAATTGTAATTCTAATATATTTGTAAAATTTTTCAAATTAAAATTTCCAACAATATCATTGTTCTATTCAATTTTTCAACAATTTTATTATAATGGATAAATATTAAAATAATTCAAAGAGACGGTTGTTGAATTTTGCACAGTGACAAATATTTCACAGCAATCTTTCTCTATTAATAAAACTTTTATACCATTTATATTAATCTCTTAGAACATTTGGATATCAAATAGTTGGTCTGAATGTTATGGTAAAATAAAAATGAAAATTCCCGATTTTGGCCTAGTATTTTTGACCATAACTTTTGCTAATTTCCAATTAAATCTACTAATTCTTTCTCAAATCAATTCATAAGAATCAGAACTATATATAATGAATGTTAGCAAATTTGATAATCTTAAAGCTAATATTCGGTGGAAATAGACTTGGTACAAAATATTTTGTTGCAAATTCGTCTCCAACAATGAAACAACTTTTGAGGAATTTATTTAATTTTCTAATGAATTTTTATTTCCCGAATACCATTGTTTGAATCGTCTCCAACCCGGCTCTTGCTGTTGTTCAACCAATTTCTCCACCTCATTTTTCTCCTCACTATTTGTGGAATTTTCAATTTCAGACAAATTTTCTTGCCCATTTTCTTCGACAACTTTCTGCTGCTGAGTTCGAAATTCTGTCGTTTTTGTTGTTTCAATTTCTTCGACCATCTTTATTGGCCAATTTTCTGGACAATTTTACTTCAATGAATAAATTGTTTGTTAAAAATTGGACATAACGAAGGGAAATTTATTTTTTATTGGCCACAATTTTAAAATTTCTGAACAAAATTGGGAAGGGAAGGAAAAAATTGTTGGATTGAATTTCAAAACTAAGTTGAATTTTTAATTTGGAATATTTGGTAATTCATAAATTACTTTAAAAATAAAGAGGAATAGAACTGCTGATCAAAATCTAGCTGGCTTTAATGCAATCTAAGTGAATTTTCCGCACAACTAAACAGGTTTTGTATAGTTGCATTTCTTTTAAGAGAAATTTATTCTTCGATCTAAAACCTGTTGGTTTTAGACAAAAATTGCCTATTACTTTCAAAATGGGAAAGAATAGGCCCCATGCAGATTTTTGCAAATGATAAAAATATTTGATTAATATTAAGCAATAAAACGGTCCAATTTGTAAGACTTAAGGTTATGCCTAAAAGAATATTTAAACTTAAAGATTTGTCATTTAATTTATCTAATTCTATACCGTCCTATACAAAGTGGTCATAGTCGCTTTTATGTCTTTCGAATGTTTAATAATAGAATAAACAGTCTCCTTCGATTTTTAGTTTAATCCGCCGGCGGACTGGAAATTGGAAAGCGACGACAGGCAGCAGGAAAATGCACTCGAGGGAATGGACACTGTGTAATGAAAGGCGAAAGAAAATTGCAGAAAGAAATTGTTAGAGAGACTTCTTTTCAACCACTTTATAGGCAAAATATCTAATGGCCAAACAGAGGAAAATCTAATGGCCAATAGTCAAAATGAAAACGTTCAATTTCTACCAAAATTCCGAACCAAAAACAAAAAATTTTAACCGAAAATAGAATAAAATAATTTTTTGACAAAATTTTTGAGTGGGAAAAATAATCGAAGAAATTCGGCAAATTCATAATTCCGGCTTATCCAACAAATTCTCTGACACCAATTTTTGTTCCTTTTCTTCTTCCTCAGTTTTATCTTCCTCCAATTTTGAATTTTCATTTTTAATTTTTTGTGAATTTTTATCATTTTTTCCATCATTTCCAGTGTCATTTTCATTCATTTTTCCAACTTTTTCATCAACATTTTTTCCCTCTAATAAATTTTCCTCCCCATTTTCTTTTTCATCCAATGTATTTTCCTCCATTCCATTCAATTGGTCAATTTGATCAAAAAAGTCCACCACCTCTTTGTTGACCGAAAATTCTTGCCCCGAAATTTGGCCATTTTTATCGGAATCCATCAAATTGAAAATATCGCCCAAAGGCAAATTTTGATTCTCAAATTCATGTTCAATTATTGATTGCTCTTGGCCATTTCCCTTTTCCATGGCCAACAATTTATCTTTGATCAACTTTCGGAATTCTTCAAAATTTAAAAGTCCATTCTGGAAAAAATTTTCTTATGAAGCTACAAATAATTTGATATTTTTGCCACTAAAAATATTTTGTAACTACCAAATTTTTTTGTCCATTTGATTTTTCATAATTAAATATTGATTAGGCTAGGCATTTGTTTTAGACTAGGGTTAGTTATTCACCGGAAGAATATAATTTAAAATGGAGTTCGGATATTTGGCCTCATTTTAGGGCCTAAAACATGCAAATTTTTCAATAAATTAGATAAGTGACGGAAATTAATTTGTAGATAAATAAATTATAAAAAACCTTATTTTCATCATATTTCACAAAAATTTCTTCATAATTGGCCATGACCGAATTGTTTGTCAAATTTAGTAACAAAACAATTGGAATAATTGGAAAAAGCATATCTTTAAAAACGTTTAAATTATAAATAAATTTGTAATAAAATTAAATAATTAACAAGTTTAATTAATGCCTAAGGAAATATTGCCTAAATGCACATTTTTGGAATCAATCCAAATTCTTTTCTTTAAAATGGCCATTCAATAATTTTCTTTTATTTTATTTTTTATTTCTCATTCATCTCAATAATATTTCCAATATTCCATCATCCTTGCCTCTCGATTTTACCAAATAAATCCATTAAAATTGATGAGTTGGCAAATTGGCCACTGCGCGAGAAAATTCATATAAAAAATAATTAATTTTTTATGGCCAAATGCCCAAAGGAAAATGATTTATTAAAGCTTATTAAATATTTGGGAAATGCACATTTTCAAAAAATATATGAGTAAAAAAAAAATAAAAAGAATCAAAAAATGGAATCATTTTGTGAATTCCTGCCGCCAAATCAAAATTCTTTCCAATCAAATTTCCCTTCAAACATCGATGGCCGGAGAACGGGACCGCGGGGAATGTGTCCGAGCAAAATTGCCATTATTGTCATTGAGGGGCGATGATACGGTAGTGATGTCCGTTTTTGGATATGTTTTACTGCAAAAAATTAGGGAATTTTTTTATAATTTAATTAAAAAATGTTTAAATTTTAATTCGAATATAATAAAAAATTATTAATTAAATTAGAATATTTTTTACCTTGCCAAATGTCGTCGTTGATGGTCTCGATGGGCCTGCATGAAAACGGTGACTGTGCTCAAAATGCCAATCAAAAATGAGAGCAAAAAGATGAAAACGGCGGCAACACTCAAATCGAAGGAGAAGCCACGGACTTGCTAAACAGAAAATGGATGAATGGAAATAAAATTACAAATTATATTTTATAATCTATTAATTAATATAGAGTTTTGTTTAGGGAATATTTTATGCATTTAATTCCAATCATTGACATTAACATATTTCACTGCTTAAATTGGATATCCATCCTCAATATTAAAATTATGGATTTATTTAAATATTAATTTTATTGGGAATTAAATTTGATAAACATTTGTTGGCTAAAGTATTACAAAAATGATTCAAATGTATCCTTAATTAGTAAAAAATATATTTTTTAAAAATATTTTTGTATTAAATTTGATAAACATTTGTTAGCTAAAGTATTACAAAAATGATTCAATTGTATCCTTAATTAATAAAAAATATATTTTTTAAAAATATTTTTGTATTTAACTTAAACGGTATTATAAAATTTTCCCACGGGAAAAATGCTTAGGGGATTTTTAAAACCTCTCGGAGGCGATCGGCGGGCATGGAAGATGGCGGCCACCCATTTCCCATGGGCCCTAAAATTGTGCCGAACCCGCCGTCGCCTCCCCAAATTCCGGGACGCCCATAGGTGGTGCTTGGGAAATGGGGGAAAAACCAGCTGGGATCTTCCGAAAAATTAGGGCCCTGAAATGAATACATATTTACCCATAAAGAAAAATTTGGATAAGGAAAATCCCGAAATAATTTTATTATTCGCCGTACCTCATTTATGCGCCATCGTTCAGCCGAATTCGGAATTTGGACATAACGAATTTCGGGTCGATTTGCATTTACGAAAAAGACAACACAACCAATGGCAGAGCAAAGGACTAAAAAATATTGGGGAAATTATTTTTATATATTTTTTTGAATTTTATTACAAGCCACAAATTCAAGCAAAGCAACAATTGGGGAGCAAAGCCCTGAATTTAATAAATAATTTAAAAAATAATTTTTATATTTGCCTGTCATAATGACACAGCAAGAACAAAATAGGGCAAAAATGCCAGCCGTAATGGCAATCAACATCATGACCAGAATGGTCACATGCCAACCTTAATTTATATTAAATTAATCAAATTAATTAATATTTACCCAAAAATCGATGCTGGGCAAAATCATTTTCGAACATTGTGCTCATTGCGCCCATATTGCCCATTCCACCGTAATATGGGTCAATCATTCCACCACCGTTCATGCCACCCCCACCGTAATTTGGATATTCAACATTCACTGATTATTAGAAGGGAATAATATTTTAATTAATTTTAATAATTTTATTAAATTTTAATATATATTAAATGTTTGGAAAATGACAAAAAATGTTACCCCATTTATATTCGCATTGATCGCCTGCACTGCCATACGAGGGAAAATAAGTGTTCTGCATTGCTGTAAAAATGGAGAAATTTATTTATAAAAATTTGAAAATGTAATTTATAATTAAAGTACATATCGGTTATAATCCGGGCAGATTTTTCACCCCCAAAATCACTCCAATGTTACCCTCAAAATTGGTCAAGCCTAAATTGTTTTTTATTAGTTTTAGATACAATCATAAATGATCAATAAAATTCAAAAGAAAATTTTTAAAATCTGCCCGGGATAACCGATAAATACCAGAAAAATTTTACATAAATAAATAATATTATTGAAATAATTTACAATAATAATTGCTGCCTCGAAGCATACAATCCAACCAAATTCCATGACGATGTTCTTCAACCATGCCATTTGATAGTCGATATTGAACAACTAGCCTATAGGGAAAAAGTTGAAATGTTTAATCAATTAAAAATATTTTTTCATTATATTATAAATAGAATAAAAAAATAATTATTTAAAAAATTAGAATAAAATAGATGATTTTATAAATTATTTTAATTAATTTATAAAAAATAACCAAGATGGTGTGGCAAGTCCAATTGTGAGCAAAATGATTGCCACAAGGCATAAAATTGCCGACACAATGAGGGCAATGAAACGGCAAACTTTGAGGCCGGCAAAATTCATTTTTAGATGAAGGCAATCAATTAATTAAGTGAATGCGGAATTTGAGGTTGAATTTGAATTAAAAAGGAGGTAGGAATAAAATCTGCTTATTCAATTTTATTTAATTCCAATTTTAATGTAAGTGAATATTTCTAAAAGGGAATAAAAAGAAAAATGGTACTTAATTGAAATCATCAAAATGAAAAATACTCATAAAAACATTAAAATACTTTTGGCTATGAATTATAGGATTAGGAAGAAAAATGCTAAGAAAATATTTAGTAGAATATGAGAAAGTGAATATGCGATGCGCAATATAAAAATTGGGGTGTAATGTGTAACGCGGCCCCGGCCGAATTAATCAAATCAAGCGGAAAAATGGAAATATATCCGTGTATGGAAATAATTCCTTGTAATTATTATATTAAAAATTAATACATCTATTTTTATTAACTAAAAAATTATTAAAAAAATGGAAAAAAATGAATTAAATGAATTAAATGAATTATTAGAACATATAGATGGGCATTGGGCACATTTGTGATTAATAATGATGAATTCGATTTGCCTTAAAATAATCAAAAGGACAATGAAGAAAAGGGAAGAATTTGTTATCGCGATTTTCGAATATTGCTCATAAGACGGATTGGATCGGGAATTGGATCATCTTTCACACAAATATAATCGAGTCGCACTTTCAATCCCTTCCCAGGATGAATTTGGCACCTTGCCCTCGAGCCCAAATGCCAATTGGCTTTCCTTAAAGGAAATGCAATGAGAGGGAGGAAAGAGGATAATGAAAATTGGTGGCGTCCACAGAGGAGGATCATTTCATTAGTTTTGCTGCGAAAATAAACACTCATTTCGGGGGTGGGATGACATATGGCCATTCGGGGTGGAGGGTGGAGGCAACAGACTAAAAGGAGAATATTTTGCCCAGAACCAAATTTTTGGACACCATTCACTTTTGGCACTGGATTTAATCCCTTTTTAACCTCTTACTCCTTTCTTCGCTAATCTCAATTTTAAATTTGTTTTGGCCTCAAAATTATTGTTTTGTAATTTGGGAAGTGAAAAAATATTTTCAAAAATTAAGCAAAAATATTCGTACTTGGAAGGATTCGAACCTTCGCGGGGAAACCCCATTGGATTAGCAGTCCAACGCCTTAACCGCTCGGCCACAAGTACCGATTGGGATGGCGCGCATTAAATTCCCTTTTATTTATAAAACGAATTTAAGGTATCATTTGGGATTATTCATTGAGAATAGAATAATGGAATCATGAAAAATAATTTAATTAATAAAAAATAATTTTATTTATTTAAAATAAAAATAACAAAAAATTGTAGTATTTCTCCAATAAAGGGATATAATGAAATCACCGATAATATTTATTTATTTATTGTTATATTTTAGCATGCTTAATGATTGAAAGCAAAAATAAAAGAAAAAAATATGATATAAAAGTGTGAGCTTGAGAAATAGATTTGACAGCTGCTGTTTTATTATTTGCCAAATTTTTCTGGGCAATATTGTTGTTTTAAGGAAAATTGGGAAAATGGATTGAATTGATCCAAAAGCGATGATTAAAAGAAAAAAAATAATGAACAAACGAATGGGTTTTTAATTAATTTAATATTTTCGGATGGATAAAATAAATATAAAACATTATTAAAAATATTTTAATCGTCAGTTGAATAAGCACTAAAAAATGAAAGATAATTGTCAAAAATGTAGAGTACAAAATATAAATTATTTAAGCAATTTAATTTAAAATAATTTAGACACAAATAATAAGCGAAAAATATGGAAAATTTTAATTTAAAAAAGCCAAATAAAAATTCCATTCCCCGGTAAATATGAAATGAATTAATCAAATTAAAATTTATAGAAAAGTATTTTTAACATTATTAAAAGTAAAATATTAAATAGAATTTGGGTATTTTGTTAAAATATAAAATTGTAGGATAAAAAGTTGCAAATTGTTATTATTAATCAATCAGTAATCAGTCTCCGAAAATAGAAGGTTAATTCATTTTATTATAGGCCCTTAGGCCCTTTGGCTGTGAATGTGAAAGAATGAACACTTATATAATAGAAATAATGAATGGTGAGCATGCCCGGTTAGCTCAGTCGGTAGAGCACCAGACTCTTAATCTGGTTGTCGCGGGTTCGAGCCCCGCATCGGGCTGATATTTTTTTCGGGTTCGCGCGGGTCAAAGACCCACATCGGGCCGTTATTTTTCAAGATTTTTTTTAGTAATTTTTGATTTATTTTTAATCAAAATAAATAAAAATTACATGGTCATATAAAAATGAAGAAAAATGGTTTTGACTTTTTTGCCATCCGCCAAATTTGGAAGGGCGTTTGCTCAAAAATTATGAATTTAATAAAAAGATAAAATTGTTGAAATCATTCATTTCATTTTTTAATAAAAAGAAAGGATTAAAAATTTTAAAACATTTTGATGATATTTATGTACAAAATTCTATGAAAAATGCAATTCAAAATGGGCCGCTGATCATTTTCCGCTTAAATATTCGCCATAAAAAGAGGGAAAGCCACCAATAGTGAAATCATCATTCCTTTGACTCCTCCGTCCTGGCTTTATATATTCATGGGCTCATTCACCATATAAATAAGGGGGCGCGCATAATTTGGCCATGATTTGTTTTTGGCAATAAAAATTTTTTGTTTTCTCCGCCCAATTTTGGCGAATTCATCATCAGTGGAGAGATAAATATTTATAGATGACCAACATTGTCAAAAAATTTTTTATTAGGAAAATGGCCAGAAAATGGTCGAATGAAAAGATGGGGAGAGGTTAAAAGAAAAATTATTATTGGATTAGGCCAAAAATGGGTTATCTTAAATTATTTAAAAATATTTTCAGGTGAAAATATAGTAAAATTGGAATATTATTTTTTTATGGAAAAATGCCAAAATGACATTTTATCACGTGACTGACTATGATGTATTCTCCTTCCGTTCTAAAGAAGGGCTTTTAGTCCTCTTCAAGTTTTGTGGGGCTGGGGAATTGTTATTAAAAATATTCTCCCATAAAATAAGGAATGCCCCAAAAAACGCCCAAGGCATATGATGATGCTCTATGGATTAATTTTTATGGCGTGCAAAAATTTTCGGCTTAATTCAGAGGAAATAATTTTGGGATGAATTTTTTGTTAAATATTAAATAATAATTTAATTCACAAAAATAAATATGGGGTTTTCCTATGTATGAAAATATGAAAAATAAAAGTGGAGGAAGCGGATTAAAAGCCACAAAATCATTCATCATTGATGGAAGGGGAATGATGGGCTTTTAACGGTTTGTCAACATCTTCGAAAAGTGTCCATTCAAAAGGTGTGAATGATAAATATGAATGAATGAATGGAAATGGAAATGGTGGCTGGTAGCGCCGTCCGATTTGCCCATATATTTCGCCGCTGTGATGGTCATCATCCATGGGCCACCCCAAATCATTCCTCCATATAAAATATAAACATTAAACCACCCATTTTCCCTGCCCACTATCTTGGCCGAATAATCTTCCCTTTTAAAAATGTGCACATTTTCGCTGTTGACCAAATGGATATTGGCCAAAGAAAATGCGAGGGGCCCAGCCAAGATTGTGGACAAACTCATTTTGGTGCTAAATTTATTTTTTGTATCGCATTTTCGGAAGGATGAATCACACTTTCCTTTTCCCATCCATTCCATCTAATAATTCCCTTTCTCAAACTTTCCTCCCCCTTTTGATTTTGCCTTTAGGCCGAACTTGGCAAGCGAATCACCGCTCAAAAATTTATCGGTCAATTTTTATTTGAATAAAGCCGCTAGCATAATTATATTTTGAGGAACATTTTTAGTTTTAGCTGTGAAATCGTGAATATAAAGGAATGGAATGAAGAAAATATTTCTGGCAAAAATTAAATTTTGAGTGGAATTTAGGCAATATTTAAATTTAATTGTAAAAATTGGATAATTTATTCATGAAGAATTATTTAATCATTTAATTTGGAATTAAAAATTTTTAATTCTTTTTCTGATAATTTAGAAAACAAAATATAATGCGTTCCAGCAGCTATTCCTATTTTATATCTGATTATTGTTTTGTATTAAATTAAAGTGATTTGAATTAGGACGAGATTCTGTGTACACAAGAAAAGTTGCAATTTTGGATTGAAATTAGAAAGAATTGGAATATTTGATTAAATAATTGTAATTTTTGTGATTTGTTTTGTTAAATGGGATGAGGACACCAAATGTGGCATATATGATAAATTTTTATAAATATAAAATTGGGGATAAGCGGACAACTTAAAATGCGAATCAGTGGAAGGAAAATATGTGATTTGGCCTCATATATCACCGATGATTTGTTGTTCAATCCAAAATAGGGCACGAGGGAATTTAATGCGTAAATAACACAAATGTTTTCTGCCAACTTTTTTTTCTCATCTTTTTGCCCTTTGAAAGCAAATTTGTTATTGCTATTTGCGGTTGCTTATGGCTAAATCGGGGAAATGCTATTCAATTTATAGAAAAGTCATAAAAATGTCGAAAATTTGGCATTGTTTACTGTTTATTTGTGGTTTTACTGTAGGTTTTTGAACATTGGAAATAAAAATAAATAATTTAATAAAAAATTATTATATATAATTTTAATATATTCATTTCAAATTCAATGGCCTATCGTTATTCTATCAAATTTTGTTAATTATTAATTAAGCTTAGGAATAAAATAAATTAAATTTTTAATAATTTTAAATATTTTTATTGTTTTAAATTTTTAATTTAATTCATTAAAAATTAAATTTATTTTAAAAATTGAAAAAAAAAGGAAAGTTTTGCTTGCGAGATTGATAAATTCCTTCAAATAAGAAAAATAAACAAAACAAATAAAAAAAAGTTTGGAAGCAAACAAAACAAGCATGTAAAAATGCAAAGTGGAATTGGAGGCAAATATATTGACAAATGACAAGCAACAGCAAAATTGAATAAAAGGGAAGGAAAAGCATTGGAAAAGCTGACAATAAAAATTAAACTCCGACACATTTCTTTACGTTGTAATTGGTTGGGAGTTATTTTAAACTTTTTGAAGTAGACAAATGAAAAATTTAAATAATTAATCATAAAAGAGAATTGTAACATTTAAATATATTATTATTATGTGATAATTACAGTCCGAAATCCATTTTTAATTAAAAATTGAAAATGGACTCTTCGAATTCGAAACGATGTAATTTGAAAATAAAATACTCGGAAGTATTCAATTTTAAACAATTCAAATTTTAATTTTAAAAGATGATAATTTATTATATTTTAGAATTGAGTTTGGCTTTTGAGAATAAAAATAGGTAAGAATAAGAATGGAAAAAATGAAAAAGATGACGGATGTTCAAAGTCACCATTCTTGAAAATTATTTTTGCGCGAACACTTTTTGATGATTGGCCATTTTTTGTAATTCGAGAGGATATGCTCTCACCAAAAAATGAACCTCCTATTCAATTGAAAAAAGCTCGATGTTGACAACTTGTCTTTTTCACGTTTAATCATCTCGGCAAACAAAACAAATTCTACCAATAAATGAGTAATACTTAAATATTCCCAGATGAAACTACAAAAGGCACGGTTTAAAAATATAGTAATAATTCTGATGGAGGTTGGATCTAGGAGAATTTAAAAAATCTCAATCAACAATATCCATTCAATAAGTTAAATAAATCGTTTATCAGAATTAAAGTAAATAAATAATATGTATCTCATATAATAGGGCAATAAAACATTCTTTTCAAAGTGGGATTGCCAGCAGGGCTGGGGTCGAAACTCAAAAAAATCGAAATCGAAATTTGCTTCGAAATCGAAATTCACTTCCAAATCGAAATCGAAATCGAAACGAAACTAAAACATCGAAATTTCGACAATCGAAATCGAAAATCGAAATTTTTCAAAATTCCAAATCCTTTAAAAATTGAAAAAAAATTCTGAAAATACAAAAAGCGAAATTTTTATCCAAAAATTAATATTCAGTGATATTTAAAAATTAAAATTGTAGGGTTTAGCATTTTTATGAAATAAAATAAGCGTTTTCAAATTTTCTTTTTTCTGTTTTTGGCTAAAATAGTTGCCAATGAAACCAATACCCAAAACCCAACCGAATTTATAGCTTTTCTTTTTAAGAAATTTTTGGTTTTTTCATAAAGTTTTATATTTTTTTAAATGACAAATTAATTGGTAGATTCTTTTTCGTTGATTATTTTGGGTGCGGTTCTTTCCATATTACATTATTGTTTGGCCATTTCCATCAAAATAATATTATTAAATCTTGAACTTTCCATTTTTTATTCCTAAAACATTTATAAAACATATTTTGATGATTTAATAATTGAAAAATAAATTAAAAAATTAAATATTTTGAACAAAAATAAGGAAATTTTAAGTAAAAAAGGAATTCGTTTCAAAAAATATACCAAATTTTTGATTGAAACTAACAAAGGGTCCCCCCTTTCCTTTTTTCGAAATTTTTTCGAAACTCAACACTTTTCGAAATCGAAATCGAATCGAAACTAAAACATCGAAATTTCGACGATCGAAATCGAAAATCGAAATTTCGACCCCACCCCTGATTGCCAGACTTGTCTGATATTCATTTATATCCACTACTTTGTACACTTTCAACATAAGTTGCCGCCATCCTTGATCATCTCCAATTGGGAATCGGCAAAACATGAATTTGCCTCTTCCTTCATCAACATCATCATCATAATACCATCCAAGGGTTAATTGTTCTCCAGTTCGTTGATTTTCAATACTTAAAAAATAGATTGTTAAAATAGTGATTAAAATGCGTTTTTTTCCTTCCCATTTTTATTCCCTTTTTACCTGAATGGTGTCGGAGGTTCACCAAGCATGGTTTCAAATTGAAAAATGAATGAGACTGGCACAGTCGATTCCAAGAAGTGCTTTAAATAAAATTTTATTATTTATGTTGTCTTTTACCATATTATGAGATATGATATGACTATGCCATTTATTCCATTATAATCTAGACTCTAGAGTGGTTAGTGGAGTAAAGGAGCAAGATTGGGCCTGGGGAACAGGAACTAGGAAGTTACCGCGGAGATTGTTAAGGAATGAAGGGGTATGCGACGGTTTGTGGCGGGCCGGTTTGTGGCGAACTAGTTTTTGCTTTATAACTCATCTTAATCTGAACCGTTTTGGAATGTTTTTATATTCATTTGATAGAGCAATGTATTATCTATCGAATGATATTAAAATCATTTTATATTATTCAAAATAAAGAAAGTTATGAGCTATTGAATAAAAGTGGGCAAAATGGTGTCAGTTTTGAAGGTTTTTGAATTTTTAAAAATGTGAAAATATGTTTTATAATTTGATTTTTATATGGGCTGATAGAGAATTTTTGCTCTATTCAATGATATAAAAAACATTCGAAAACATTTATTAGGCGCTGAGCTATTAGCTTTCGCCACAAACCGGCCGCGCCACAAAACGTCCCGCTCCGGGAATGAAGAATGGATCAAGCATCAAGCACAACTCATATGATCCAATCAATTCGTATAATAATGATTAAATTCATATAATAGGTTAATTCTTTTAAGGAAGGAGTTAACTTCTAAAATTGATACCTTTACTTTAAACAAAATAAACCGCTTTAATAGGGATAATTCTATTTTCTGAGCCTAGAATCTGTTCTTAAATTTTTGATATTTTTCCTTATAATAAGATATAATGCCAAGGGGAATAAGGTAGTTTTGAGTGTAAATTTTTATTACATAAAATGTTCATTGACAACAATTACTTCTAAATGGTTTTGAATTCTATTTTTCGATAGAACTGCCAATTATTTAAATTTACTTCTTTCCTTTTACGAGCTTAGATATATAATATATAAGTTGTGTCGACAACATTGAGAGCAGGGCTGGGGTCGAAACTCAAAAAAATCGAAATCGAAATTTGCTTCGAAATCGAAACTCACATCCAAATCGAAATCGAAATCGAAACGAAACTAAAACGTCGAAATTTCGAAAATCGAAATCGAAAATCGAAATTTTTCAAAAAAATTTTCAATCCTTTAAAAATTGAAAAAAAAATTCAGAAAATATAAAAATGGTGAAATTTTTATCCAAAAATTATATTCAATCATATTTCAAAAAATTATTTAATATTCAGCATCAAAATTTAAAATTGTAAAGTGGCACATTTTGGTGAAGGAAAAGAAGCTTTTTCAAATTTTCTGGCGTCAAACTTTGGCGCAAATCATTGAGAATAAAGCGGGCAGAACTGAATACTCGTTCACTCTCGACGCTGCCAACTAGCCCGGCCTTAAGATAATTTCTTTAATCAAAATTCAAATATTTAACCTTAATGCACAAATTGATTTGATGGAGTAAACAATGGAAGGAAGGGAGCTCAAGATGGTTTTTGCATGCATTCACAATATTTTGAGCACCATCACGACAAATCATTTGGATCTATAAAAAATTTCTGAAATTAATTAAATTTTACATTTTTACTTTTGAAAGATCGATGTTCAGATCATTCAATGCATTTCTGGTATGATTGGCAATAACTTCAGCCGTTTTGTGCATCTCTTTCACTGGAACTGTGTCCAAAACAACAAAGTTTGGTCTCGATTCGGCATCAATGAAATGAGCAGTTATTGCTAAAAAATAATTGAAAATAATTTTTAAATTAATAATAAAATTACCCAAAAGAGAATGATTGCATGATTTGCTCTCCCATGAATCGAATGTTAGACTCATATAATTTATGGTCGATAAATCGTCAATCATTCTTCTTCTCAAATTTTCATAAACACGCGGCAAAACATTCTCCCGATAATAACGACGATTTTTTATTTTAAATTGCGGAATAACATGGCTCAAAAAGATGTTAAATCCAGCCTTTTCAACGGTCCGTAGAGGTAATCCATCTGTTGCAATCATCAACATTATTTTGTCCTCCAAATCTAATGTTTTTTTCTCCATTTTCTCTCCATTGAGCTAAAATATAGTTTAATTTGTTTTTTTTGTTTATAAACGGTACTAAATGCTTCCATTATTGTTGATTGGCCCAAACGGTTGCATTTGAAGTGAACTTGTGGTGCATTATTATTATTTCTTCCTTGTTGGGCCATTCTTGACAATATTTCCATCGCTTGTTCTGGTGTTTTTCCATGTGTTCTCAACAATTGTTCCAAATTTTGTTCAAATCCTCCATCCTCGGGCTCGGCATTTTCATTGGTAACACATTCCTCCACTTCCTTTGCTGACGAAGTGCCCGCTTCTTCTTTATATTTCACATATAATTTAATAGGTAAAATAATTAGTAAACCTTGAATCATTTCTGATATTTTCCGGTTGAAAGACAATTTGTTTTGTTGTGCCTGTTTTCGTTGTTCCACTTCTTTTTTAGCCTTTTCTCGTTGTTCATAAAGCGGTTTATGATGATTTTTCAAATGACATTCTAATTTGTTTGTTGCTTTTGTTGGGCCTTGATCAATAACTTTTTTGCATGTTGGCACTTTGCATTGGGCTTTTGTTGTTTTGCCAATTCTATCAAAATAATACCACCAAGAATCTTTACCATGTTCTTTCATTTTTCCTTATTCTTAAAAAAACAAAAACAATGTAAAATTTATTGATTTAGGAATTAATTAAATGTTAATTCGAAATAATTTATTTGATATAGGATTTAGAATTATGTCAATCAAAGAGAAGAAGAATAAAATATAATTGATAAAGAAGAAAATTGAAAGTAAAAAAGGAATTCGTTTAAAAAAATACACCAAATTTTTGATTAAAACTAGCAAAGGGTCCCCCCTTGCCTTTTTCGAAATTTTTTCGAAACTCGACGCTTTTCGAAATCGAAATCGAATCGAAACTAAAACATCGAAATTTCGACGATCGAAATCGAAAATCGAAATTTCGACCCCACCCCTGCTCGAGAATATGATCATCTACGGCTTTTCCTCGAATATTTCGAACAAATTGGACTGATTGAAGGAATTCCATACTCAGCGAATTAAAATTGTTAATAGGTATGTCTTCCATTTCCGAGATATTTCCTATAAATGTGTTTAAATTGAATTAATTCAGAGTATTTTTGGAGCAAGTACCTTCAATTATGTTGCACAATTGATGAACACAATTTGGCATTTCATCATTAGCATTAACATTCCACGTGTAAAAGTAAACATAAATATTTGTCCCCAAAATTGGCTTGATTAGACGCATAAATTCCAATATTTGATCGTCAATATAGCTAAATAACAAAATCATTGTTTATTTTAGCATTAAATGATAAATAATATCCGGGATTATCTCCACAATAGATAAAGGGCGGTGCAAATGTGGTCATGCGTCATGTCCAAATATTAAAAAATCAGAACAGGCGGAATTATTAAAATCAGAACAGGCGGAATTATTAAAATCAGAACAGGCGGAATTATTAAAATCAGAACAGGCGGAATTATTAAAATCAGAACAGGCGGAATTATTAAAATCAGAACAGGCGGAATTATTAAAATCAGAACAGGCGGAATTATTAAAATCAGAACAGGCGGAATTATTAAAATCAGAACAGGCGGAATTATTAAAATCAGAACAGGCGGAATTATTAAAATCAGAATAGGCGGAATTATTAAAATCAGAACAGGCGGAATTATTAAAATCAGAACAGGCGGAATTATTAAAATCAGAACAGGCGGAATTATAAAATCAGAACAGGCGGAATTATTAAAATCAGAACAGGCGGAATTATTAAAATCAGAACAGGTGGAATTATTTAAAATCAGAACAGGCGGAATTATTAAAATCAGAACAGGCGGAATTATTAAAATCAGAACAGGCGGAATTATTAAAATCAGAACAGGCGGAATTATTAAAATCAGAACAGGCGGAATTATTAAAATCAGAACAGACGGAATTATTAAAATCAGAACAGGCGGAATTATTAAAATCAGAACAGGCGGAATTATTAAAATCAAAACAGGCGGAATTATTAAAATCAGAACAGGCGGAATTATTAAAATCAAAACAGGCGGAATTATTAAAATCAGAACAGGCGGAATTAATATATTATAATTCATTACTAACTAAGTTTAAAATAGAAATTTACATTTACACTATTATGGACATGACCTAGCACCGATAAATATTAATTTATAATTAAGATATTTTAAAGAATTAATAAATCGTAGAATTAAATCTGATAAATATAATCATAATTATTCAGCCGGGCTAGGACTAGTTCAATCATCATAGCCAATGTTTTATAATTTTTGTATATCAGTGAATTACCGAAAAATTAATCGTTTAAATCCGAGAATACAAATTGGTGGAGGCACTTGGGCAATTGGAATTTCTACGCCAGACTGTGAAAATTCCAATTTGACCGTTCCATTCCGGTCATTTGTAAAACGCTATAGCAAAAAAAATAATGAAGGGAGAGCGAAAATAAATTCAAACCAATGATGGAACAATCCGTTTATTGTCTTCATCGATGCGTGGCCGCGAAATTGCATTGAAAAGCCGGCAGGTCAGTGACACAGTTTTGGCCAATTCAATGCGCGAAATGCACAAAAGAATGTCAACCCAAGTTTCAACAGGAAGGAAACTGGCAAAATGAATCGGTTGAATTAACAAAGGAATAAAAGAAAAATTTATATTATAAAATAGAGTGATTTTCCATGTTAATAAATTTTAAATTTTAAAGAAAAGAAACATTTGTTTTTTGTCCATTTCGCTGACCACCATTGCTTGCTGGCTTGTTGACCCATTCACATCCGATGCTTTCTGCTCTTGTTCTCCAAGATGTTCTCGCTTCAAATGCTCTTTATATTGCTTTTGACCATTAAATTGTTTTGAACAATTCGGCCAATTGCAGCTAATTAAAACCATTGATACTTGCTAAAAATTGAAGAAAATAATTAAATACTCATGAAAAATTTGAAGCGACTAAATGGCGTTTTGGCCATTTTTTGCCAAATGAGTTAAATAATAAAAAATCTCGAACAATGCGAATAGTTATAGATATACAATGAATGAAAATACCAAATACGAATATACTATACATTATATGCTTTAAGCTTAATATGCCATGTGCCATTGACGTCCCTAGCAGAATTTTTTTTCCTTATTTGGCAAATGGCCAAAAGAAAAAAGAGGAAACAGGAAACTACCTATATCTTAAGCTTAACTGTTTTATGCATCAGGGTGCCAAATAACCCTTTCAAAATTTTCTCGCGCATCAATATTTCCCATTTGCATTCAAATTTCATAAACACGCCGAAAATTACCATTTCGATTTTTCATTATCCTCTCTATTATTTTAGCTCATTTTCTTTAGCAAGAATTAGTTATGGTTTTCGGTTGCAATTGGCCGAATTGTTCAAAACAATTTGGTGGTCAAAAACAATATAAAGAGCATTTGATGCGAGAACATCTCGGAGAATACCAAAAAGAGGAGGATTTAAATGGAAATGGAACAAGCCAACAAATGGTGGTTAGCAAAATGGACAAAAAGCAAATGTTTGTTTATATCTTAATCTAGTGAAAATGATATTCATTCATTAACTCGTCAGTCTTCTTCCTGTCGAAACTTGGGTTGACATTCTTTTGTGTATTTCGCGCATTGAATTGGCCCAAACTGTGTCGTTGACCAATTGGCTTTTCAGTGCAATTTCACGGCCACGCATCGATGAAGACAATAAACGGATTGTTCCACCTTTGGTTTAAATTATTTCGCTTTCTCTTAGTAAAATTATTTTTAGCTTTTTTTTACTGATAAAAATGGTATGACCATATTGCAACATATGTCGGCAGCGGGCACGGAAATTCCAATTGCTCAAGTGGCTCCACCAATTAATATACTCGGTTTTACTCTATTGAATATTTGGTAAATTAGAGGAATAAAAGAAAATAGAGAAATTGTTTAAAAAAAGCTTCAATGTCTCGATTTTTGGGCATCACGTTATTTGGATATTACGAAATATGCATTGAATTAGAAAAATGATTAAATTCAATATAGAAATGCATTCATTCATTATTTAAAGGATTTATTTATAAATAGTAATGTTCTATACAAATTCGGGTAATTGTAAAGGGCCGAAATTTATAAATTGACTGTGATAAGACTCGATGAGTAAATTTTAAAATCGTATTTATTTCATTTAAGTATCTTAAATATCGAAAATAAAGTATATTTCTACGATATATGATACTTAAAGGCATTTTTTATTTTTTTTGAGAAATAAATTATATTTTTATATTAGGTGATCAGTCGATTGATAAAGCAATATCATCTATGATTTGGGCAAAAATTCTTTGTAAATATGGGCCCATCAAAGGCACTAGAATTTGCATAAAGTATCATTAAATCCATTTAAATAATGAATAAATTCATTTCTATATTGCCTTTAATCATTTTTTCCAATTCAGTGGTCAGTGCCTATATCATAATTTGTAATGTCCAAAGTACAATCAGTCATCTAAAAATACTGAGTAATTTTTTCTAGGAACTTAAATGATCAAATATTGGAATTTATTGGCCTAATTAAACCAATTTTGGGCACAAATATTATCTTGGACATGGGGACTGGGTGGAATAATAAAACAAATACACTGCCAAATTGTGTCAGTCAATTGTGTAACATAATTAAAGGTATTTCCTTTGCTCTTTATTCAATTTATTTAATTTAAACATTTTAGGAAATGTCTTGAAGCTGATCACATCCCCTGGATTTTGTAATTTATTGAACATTGAGTTCCTCAAAACAATTCAATTTCTTCACATTATGGGTCCAGCAGAAGATGACAAAGTTGAACAGCACATTCTTGAATGGATTCATTCTCCGATGGATGGCAACAAACCACATTATATACTCATGCATATAAAGAATATCAACCAATTGGCTGAATTTTACAAAAAGGTAAATTATTAGCAATATGCGAAATATACCTAATTGCAATTTGGACTTCTACTGAATATCTATATTCTAACAATTTTCACAACCCCCTCTCAATCAGGGGTGGGGTCGAAATTTCGATTTTCGATTTCGATCGTCGAAATTTCGATGTTTTAGTTTCGATTCGATTTCGATTTCGAAAAGCGTCGAGTTTCGAAAAAATTTCGAAAAAGGCAAAGGGGGGACCCTTTGCTAGTTTTAATCAAAAATTTGGTGTATTTTTTTAAACGAATTCCTTTTTTACTTTCAATTTTCTTCTTTATCAATTATATTTTATTCTTCTTCTCTTTGATTGACATAATTCTAAATCCTATATCAAATAAATTATTTCGAATTAACATTTAATTAATTCCTAAATCAATAAATTTTACATTGTTTTTGTTTTTTTAAGAATAAGGAAAAATGAAAGAACATGGTAAAGATTCTTGGTGGTATTATTTTGATAGAATTGGCAAAACAACAAAAGCCCAATGCAAAGTGCCAACATGCAAAAAAGTTATTGATCAAGGCCCAACAAAAGCAACAAACAAATTAGAATGTCATTTGAAAAATCATCATAAACCGCTTTATGAACAACGAGAAAAGGCTAAAAAAGAAGTGGAACAACGAAAACAGGCACAACAAAACAAATTGTCTTTCAACCGGAAAATATCAGAAATGATTCAAGGTTTACTAATTATTTTACCTATTAAATTATATGTGAAATATAAAGAAGAAGCGGGCACTTCGTCAGCAAAGGAAGTGGAGGAATGTGTTACCAATGAAAATGCCGAGCCCGAGGATGGAGGATTTGAACAAAATTTGGAACAATTGTTGAGAACACATGGAAAAACACCAGAACAAGCGATGGAAATATTGTCAAGAATGGCCCAACAAGGAAGAAATAATAATAATGCACCACAAGTTCACTTCAAATGCAACCGTTTGGGCCAATCAACAATAATGGAAGCATTTAGTACCGTTTATAAACAAAAAAAACAAATTAAACTATATTTTAGCTCAATGGAGAGAAAATGGAGAAAAAACATTAGATTTGGAGGACAAAATAATGTTGATGATTGCAACAGATGGATTACCTCTACGGACCGTTGAAAAGGCTGGATTTAACATCTTTTTGAGCCATGTTATTCCGCAATTTAAAATAAAAAATCGTCGTTATTATCGGGAGAATGTTTTGCCGCGTGTTTATGAAAATTTGAGAAGAAGAATGATTGACGATTTATCGACCATAAATTATATGAGTCTAACATTCGATTCATGGGAGAGCAAATCATGCAATCATTCTCTTTCAATCATTTTTTGAAACAGAAAATTATTTTCTAATAGGAACTTGACAAATATTTGCGTGCGCGAAGAACCGATTCAAAAGTAAACCTATCGGCTTGGTGGAATGCAAATCGGGCGGAATTTCCATTCCTTTATCAACTTTATGAAAAATACCATTCGGCTCCAGTTGGCAGCGTCGAGAGTGAACGAGTATTCAGTTCTGCCCGCTTTATTCTCAATGATTTGCGCCAAAGTTTGACGCCAGAAAATTTGAAAAAGCTTCTTTTCCTTCACCAAAATGTGCCACTTTACAATTTTAAATTTTGATGCTGAATATTAAATAATTTTTTGAAATATGATTGAATATAATTTTTGGATAAAAATTTCACCATTTTTATATTTTCTGAATTTTTTTTTCAATTTTTAAAGGATTGAAAATTTTTTTGAAAAATTTCGATTTTCGATTTCGATTTTCGAAATTTCGACGTTTTAGTTTCGTTTCGATTTCGATTTCGATTTGGATGTGAGTTTCGATTTCGAAGCAAATTTCGATTTCGATTTTTTTGAGTTTCGACCCCAGCCCTGTTCTCGAGTGGATGCATTCTCCTTTGGTTGACAATAGACCGCGCTATATATTCATGAGTATATTCGATATCAATGAAGTGGCGGAATTTTGCAAAAAGGTAAATATTTTATATTGTAATTAATCCATTCTCCGCTCAATTAGCAAAACTATGTTTTTCTGGGTGATAGGTCATGCCCACAATTGTACAAATGTGGTCATGTCCACAATGGCACAAAAGCGAATTTTAATCTTAAGTAATGGATAATATAATACCTTTGATATACGGTTTTGATTTCGATCTTCTAAATTTCGATGTTTTTGAGTTTCGACCCCAGCCCTGATGAAAACCAGAACAATCTAACCGGAAAAAATTCTAACCGGAAAGAATCTTTCCGGTAAAGTTAATTAAGTCTTTCCGGAAAGAATCTCGTCCCAATTCCCATAGTAATTTCATATAAAATTCATTTGTCTTTTGTGGAGATGACCCTGAACGGGTTTTTTGATCTATTTAGCCGGAATACTAATCGTGATAAATTAAAATTTTAATATTTTTAAAGCGCTTCTCGGAGTCGACTGTGCCTGTTTCATTCGTTTTCCATTTCGATTCCATCATTAATGAAATAGAACCAACCGAATTCAGGTAAAAATGTTGGGAACCTGATAATGATAACTTTAATTAAAAAATGAAAATCAAAAAATTTAATTGTTCTTTTTTAAAGTATTGAAAATCATCAAACTGGAGAACAATTGACCCTTGGATGGTTTGATTATGAAGGAAGAAGCTATTTCATGTTAAACCGATCAAAAATTGGTGATGATCAAGGATGGCGAGAAATAATGCAGAAAGTGGACAATCCGGATGAGAACCAGACTGAATTGAGAATCGCTTATTGAATAAGGAATACAATATTTTCTTTTATTATTTTGGCCATTAATCATATTATTGTACCTTCCAATATCGTTCACTATTCTGAATTTTCCATAAGTACATTCCCAATATTAAAGAATTTCAATATATTTTCTGATCATTTTTGTTCCCAAATTTTTGATATCATTCAAATTGGTTCATCCTATTAAAATTTTGTGACATCGAAACTATGATATAATTGAACAAATTGAGAACAAATTCGTCATTAGATCGGAAATACTAAAAATTTATTAGAATATAAATACAATAATAGGTACTTGTTAATTATCCCGGGACAGATTTTTGTAAGGTCTACTAGGGAAAGATTACGGTTACCCCCATAAGTCATCCCCGGCCGGTATAGGGTTAGGGTCTATAGGAAATAGGTTATCATCTCCCGTAACCGTAGCCATAACTCTAATCATCCATGAAGGGGACCTTTCATTTCAAAAACATCTGCCTCGGGATAATTAACAAAAGTACCCAAAAAGATAATAAATATTGACAGCATGTACATTGTACATCATTTAATATCTCCAACTGGTTTTGAAGTTTAAAATTTCAGACAATTGCCACCAAAAATCATGATTCCTGCTAAACGTAAATGGACTTAAAAATAGAAGAAATTGGCTAATATTCGACAGCCAATAAAAAATCAAATTTTTGATTTTTAAATTTTGGGCATTGAAATTCCAGCTATTAAGTGGTTTATCCTTTCAAACTTTTGTAATTTTTGATAAAAGCAGTAGCAACAGAGATAATAACAAGCGATTTTATATTAGAAAGTGGAAATGATGGTCCTATTT
Source organism: Pratylenchus scribneri (assembly GCA_030063045.1). NCBI lineage: Eukaryota > Metazoa > Nematoda > Chromadorea > Rhabditida > Pratylenchidae > Pratylenchus > Pratylenchus scribneri. The sequence continues at coordinate 1,319,666 of JAQSEB010000042.1, forward strand.
AAATAGGTCCAAGAATTTAGGCCAAAGAGGAGGATAATTTTTTACCATCCTCAAAAATGAGCTGCATTTAAATTTCGGATTCGGATGATTCATAAAGAAAATGGTAATTTTTGAGACTACTATATTATTAAGCTATTTCATAAAAACAAGGTAAACTAATACTTTTTAGATTTGTAAATTTTATTATTTAACATTTATCAAAGTAAAGAAGTGAGAAAATAGAAGAGAGAATGGGGAACATAAAATGCCCGAAATAATGTCCTTTTCCAATTGGTCGTTTGCTTCCCATAAATTATTTCGCTTACTAAAAATGGGGTCAATGTCGGATTGGATTGACTGCGGCCAGCGAGGGAAGAGAAAAGAGAGAAAGGGCGAGAGAAATGATAAATGATGATTGGTCATTTTGCTTCATTGCTTTGTTCCATTCGCATCCACTGCCTGCTCCCCACACAATTTTTCACACAGATAGAATCCTTTCTATATAATCGACCTGTCATTTTCTGTTGTCGTGGGGTTCAGGGAGCAAGGACTGAAAATGGCTCCCTTGCGGAGGGCAAGTACGGTCAGCAGCTGCAAGGCCAAAAGGATACGTCGACTTTGGCAGGGTCGACAACAAACAAACACAAGCCAGGAAAATCACCCCTGGAGGACAGCCGAAAGGCTATGGAGGTGCGTGGGGGTATAAAATAATACACGCAAGGAGGACGGAGGCAAGCCATGGCCCAACCGAATACGCAGTTTGCATAGAAGACCGGCCTCTTGAACCAATGAAGCAGCTGAACCCCCCAATTTTTTTTCAAATTTATTTTTAAACAAGTCCAAAAGCCTTGCAATATTTTTCCTTTTTCGGCATTGATTTATAAATTTCACAATTTTTATAAAAACAAAAAATAAAATAATAATTCTATTCAATTATCTTTAATATGGCCATTTCTTCTTCAAATCTTCATCTTTTGCCCATTTTGGTTCTCGTTTTAGCCATTCTTTTCGTTCAGCTGTTTTGTCAATGCTAAATTCATTGCAAATATATTCATGTATATCCATTCCAGTGATGTATCGGCGATGAGTAAAATATTTTAGATTGAATTCGAAGCCAAATTCTTCTTCCAATTGTAAAATAAACTAAAATTATATTGTTAAATTTATTATTTTATAAGCCAAATTCATTTTAGGATTTTTGCCCATAAATTAAATGCTAATCCGTTAAATTTCACTTAAAATATAATTTTTCTAATTTTAAATTGTTCACTTACCGCTTCGCATTGATATCCTTTCATATTTTTAATATCAAATTTCAGTTGTTTCTTTTTGAATGCTTCCTCAATGTGTTCATTTTTTATGTTATTTGTTTTGATGAACCGTCCCAAGACTCGAAATATTCCATCCTCAACATCTTCACTGCTCATTTGTTTCTAAAAAAATCAAAATAAAAAAATTAATTTTATTAGCGAAATAAATTTAATTTATTTTGATAATAAAAATATTAATTTATTTTTTATTGAAAAATGAAATTATTTTTTTAAAAAACCTGAATTTTATAGTCAAAATGTTTCTCCAAAAATGCATTTTCCTCATCATCTTTCCTCTTCGTCGAGAATGAATTGTTTTGGATATGAAAATTTGCATTTGCTTTCAAAGGCCAAATTCCACCAATTTTTTGTGCAGTCATTTGTTGTCGAAAAGAAAATGTAGAAATAGACAATCGATTAATTGAACGGAATTGAAGGGCAGCGAAATTCATTTTATAATTTGTGAAGTAAAATAAACTGAAAATTGATTTTTTATATTAAGAGAAAATTGAAGATATAATGGCGCATTTATTTATGACCATAGTTTTTTTTTACAAATTAGATCATTTCTTTTTTTATTCACATTTACATAAAATACCTAATAAGCACAATTTTAATAATATTTTACGAAAATTAATAAAAGATGAAGGAATGTGAATATGCAGATCATTAATTTATTTTATTATGGAATATTCGTCAAATTTTTCTTAATTTTTTCTATGCAAATTGGTTGAGGAGGAAGCAGAAGCAGAAATCGCACTGCTAAAATAGCGATGTGTCAATGCCGCATCAGCGCTGATCCGCTGAATTGGATTGCACACCAAAAGACACTGAAAATACTAATTTTGTTAAAATTTATAATTTTAATTGATTGATTTTTGATATTTTGAGATAAAGATTTGGCATTTTAATTAGCAAAAATTAATATAAAATTTCCATTAATCATTCATTTATTTTTTAGTATTATTTTCGGAATTTTTAGTAATTTTTTCGGCAAATTAAATATTATTCAAAAGAAATTTACTAAACCTATTTTTAATCGTTTTTTATAATTATTTTTAAAAATATTTGAAAATTTTATCAATTAAATTACTTTCAACAAATCTCGTCCTAATTCGTTCACATTTGGAACGGCCCTTTCCCAACAATTTGCTGGCTTCTGATAAGGTGGATACGGTTTATAGTCTGGCAAATGTGTCATCGACGGCCATTCATGCTGAGAATGAATAAATTAATGAATAAATTTGCATAATTCAATGAAGAAATTTGATTAAATGAAACCGATTCCACTAATTAATATTTAATTTTTGGGAATTATTTTCATCCATTAATGAAAAAAAATATTGCATTTGATCAATTTTCCCATCCGAAAATCCAAAACTTAAAATTTTCATGCATTTTTGGCCCCAATTTCCTTCCAATTTAAAATTTTATCTCTATTATGGGTCAACAGGTATAGAATTAAGGTAATTCAAGGATAGGTTATCAATTATCATCTCATGTATCCATAACCCTAATCCTAATCACCACCAAGTAAGGAGAGCCCTTCATTTCTTAGACATCTGAGATCTGAATCTGGATAATCATAGAAATACCTATTTTTTACCATTATTCACTGTTCTTTGGTTTCATAGTTAAATATTAAAATGAATATTTAATTATTTTCTCGAAATATTTTACTTCCGTTGGTGTGCCGAGCAATTTGAAAATGCGTTTTAATTGATCGTCAACATCGGCACCCGGAAACAGTGGTTTCCCACAATTTGCAATTTCTTTTAATTTAAAATTTGCATAAAAATTATTCATTTTTGTGAACCGGCAAAAATGCATCCAGCCGACCACATGTCAATGGAAGTGTTGTAGAGTTTGGCACCGAAAAGTACATCGGGCGGTCGATACCTGTCAGACAAATTTTCACAGGCATTCCTTACGAATTGTGATCCCGAAGAAATTTTTAAAAATTTCAAAAATTGTTTTTTGAGGCTGGCGACTACGAATCTGAAATCCGCTTTGTTATATTTTACCATCTTGGTAAGATATCCCACTTTAATCATGAAAAGGCCAAGAATGGAAGCCCAAGATCGATTTTCTAAAATAATTTTTTATTGGCATATTATTTGGTCCCCTCTCGATATTTTCATGTTTAAAGTAGACAATATCTTACCAAGATGGCATGATATAGCTAAACGAAAAGGATGTCATATTCGCATTTTGCATCGTCGAAAACACCAAAAACGATTTTGAAAATTTTAAAAAATAAATTTTTTTGAGACCACAATTCTCGTAAGGATTGCCTTTGCCTTTTAACATTCATTTTTTATAAAATTTTGGTTTAAAAATATTAAAAATAAATAAATTAATTTTATTTTGTTTGTATTACCATAATGTGACCACTTCGGCACTGTAGCATCGAACCTGTGAAATTAATTTGTATATAATTTAATAATTTCTCTAAATCCATACAGGAATGCCAAATGGCCGTGCCAAGCCAAAATCGGCCAATTTTAATTGGGGCATGCCTTTCGCATTATTATTGTTGATCAGTAAATTCTAAATATTGGAACAATTTAAAATTCATTAAAATATATTTTTAAAATTTTAATTCATAATTTTAAAGTCATTATCGGAAAATTTATAGCAAAATTTAATTATTAATTTTCAACATCAAATTAGAGTATTGTAGGTTATCCGCCGGGTGTAGAATTTTTTTGGGTCAACTGGGGAAAGTGCAGGTGCCCCTAATAAGGGTTATCCGGTATAGGATTAAGATCATTTAGGGATAGGTTATCTTTAGGTATTTATCATCTCATATATCCGTAACTCTAATCCTCTAATCACACATAAGAATGGCCCTTTATTCTTAATAATCAGAAATTTTGCAATTGGTAGCTATGGTAAAATACAAGAAAATTTTTAACATTTATTGAAAATATCCATTATATATTGACTTGTGGCTTCAAATCCCTGTGGAGTACATTATGGGCATGGCAATAGGAAAGACCGGCCAAAAGTTGCTGCATTAAGGAACGGACAAGCTGAAAATATTTAATCTTTTAAAATTGTACAAAAATGAATTGCTTAATTCTGCTTTCATTTTAGTGATTGAACTGTACGGTAACCCGACTCCGATACGGTTTTGATTCCGTAATACAGAATGGGATCCGATATAGGCAATGCCATCGGTTTTTATGGTATTTTCGATACTGCATTAATGATAAAAATGTCATTTGGGTATTTTCGTTAAAATTTGCCCTGTCAGGCTATTTTAAATATTTTAACCTTTTTAACAATGTTCTTTAATATTACCCAAATACCGAATGAATTTATTGATTAGCGGAAAAATTTTTTCGATAGACAATTTTTTCTACAAAATATAGACATATTTGCTATTTCATTTTTCTGATCTTCAAGTTTTTAAATTAATAGCCATTTTTATTATAGTATTTTGTAAACCTTTTCATCAATGTGGCCATCGAGTGTGTCAAAGAATTTGCGCAAATCCAAATCACTACATTTTTGAAAAATGAACACTATTTTAAAATGTATAAATTAATTTTCACCAAAATTCGAAAATCAAATTCAATGTTTTATTTGTGTGCACAACATCATGTAACCGAACAACATTTCCATGCCGCAATTCGCGAAGAAGGCAAATTTCGCGCAATGCCGATGAGGGGACACCCTATCAAAAGTAAATTGCTTAACGTAAATCCTCTATCAGAAGCCCCGGGAAAACATTTTAGAGACCCTTCAAGGGAAATTGCTAATAGAGGATTTACGGTAATTAGAAAAAGATTTATTTAGCTGATTTTTAAGGACAATATCCCCGGAGGCCAAATTATTTAATGAATTTAAATATTTAAATTAACATTTCTTTTTGATTGAAATAAATTTACATTGTAAATTGTATGATTTTTCATCATCTATCTATGAATCAAGCCATTTTTTAGATTTAAATCAATCAAATAAAAAAGTAGGAATTTATTTCAAATTATTTTATTCGGATTGTAAGTCAAAAATTAATAACTTTTTTAGTCTTTAGAAATTATCAAAGATTTTTGAGATATTGAATTGCGATAAACATTTGGGATTATCATCGAAAAACGAAAAGGAATTGCTTATTATATTACAGGTTAACAAAAGGTTGGTTTTGGTCTTTTTTGACCCTAATCAATCCAATCCCCCAAACCTCGTCTTCATCATCCAATCGAACAATTTTCAAAGCCAAAATTTGGCCATTTTCTTTGTTCCTTGCCTTGAATACCTATTTATGCGGGGAATTTATCCAATTTAAATAATTTCTCTCCTTTTTTTACCGTCCCATATGTGCCTTCACCAATTTTGCCTAATTTCTCATAATTGGCCATTTCATCGGCAATGGAATTGTTGCTTCCACCACTGCCACTGCTGCTATTCATTTTCATTGTTTCCAAAGAAAAATTAAAAATAAATCGCAAATATTTGCTTCATTTTTGACTATAATTTGTGTAAAAAAATTAAATAAAATCATAAAAATTCGGTTAAAATTATTCATAAAATTAAGCATCATTCATTGGCTTAATTTGGTTAAATTATAAAATGCCAAATTTATTTTTTTTTACTAATTTTCTTAATATTTTGTGTACTAATGGGCAGAGAAAAAGAAAAATTAGAATTCCAATTCCATTGGATGGATTGTAATACTAAAAAGGCCAAAGCCTTTCGTATATTTCCATTTGGCCACGTCTAATTCTGTGTAATCGACGGGTCAATATATTCAAATCAATATTTCTAATTAAACGAGTAGAAAATGGCCAATTGGAAATGGTTTAATTCTAGCGTAAATGGGATAGGATAATTCCTAACAAATTGGTGTCCTAAATAGAATAATCCACTTAAATCTATGTTTATGGTATTACATAGATTTATTCATTGTCTCAGTCTGGGCCAATTTATAAATTTGCCCAATTCATTTTTTTATATTTTTCCATCATCATATCCAAAAACAATCTAAATTTCCAAAATAATTCCATTCCATCAAATTTTAGTCGGCAAATGTACACAATTGTATATTCAAATTTAAATAAATTTTCCACATTCCCATTCCCATCCATCAATCATTTTTCAATCAAAAAATACAATAAATTTACCCCGGGCAATTCCCATTCTCCATCCAAAAATGCCCCAGGCAATATTCCCGAAGTCTCATCCATTAGACAATTAAATACAAAAAGAAAAGAAATATTTAATAAAATTTGCCTCTGACAAAATCAAAAATGGACAAATAAAAATGATTTTGCCTCTGGGCATTCTCATTCATCATCATCAATAGGGAGCGGATTTTTAGGTTTTGACCTATTTTTTGTTTGCATCAGATTTGATGAGAAAAGCACATAAATGAAGTTTTTATACATTTATTTCATGTTTTTGCTTTTTGACAAAATTTTTTTGACCTATTTTACCTATTTTGGCATTTTTTGAGGGAAAATTTCATGTCAAAAATGCAATAAAAATCGAAAAATTACCTATTTTGAGGTTTTTCGACCTATTTTTGGTAAATTTCCCAAAAAAAAACCTAAATAGGCACCTATTTTGCGATTTTTGCGACCTAAAAATCCGCTCCCTAATCATCAATCAGTCATTCACATTATTCAGCAAAGGCAACTTTCCCAGATAAAAAAAGATGACCCTTTAAATAATTTGTTCATTACTGTATTCGAATTTTGCCTATATAAAAATGGAGGGCAATTTTGCCACATTCCCAATCCAAATAATTTTAAAATTCATTCCAATAATAAAATGCATCGACTGCAAAATTTTTCATACATAACAAAATTGTGGCAATATTTTCCACCGATTTTATCCAAGGATATAAATTGGCCCTTTTAAATAATTTGAATTTTTAGCAAAATTTCTTATAAATAATCTTCGATTTTGTACGAAAAATTTCTCAAAAGAAATGGAAAAACTTCCTAAAAAATTTGGAGAATCTAGTAGTAGACGGAATGTGCAACAGCCAGAGGAAAATGTAATTAAATATATTTGTTATTAATTAGATCAAATGAAATATTAAAAATTGAAGTAAAATAATTATTTCGGATTTTTTTAATTACATTAAATTTAAACAGCAAAATAATTCTTTGGGAAAAAAATTTAGTATTTCAAATTAAAAATTTCAATTTTTATAAATGGACTAATATTTAAAAAAAAATCGAAAATAAATGAATAATTTGTAAATTCTCCATTACAGGCCCAGGAGGTAGCGGAGAATGCCAACGATGATGGCGAGACACAACCAAAGGTGGCAAAAAATCGCCAAATGTCCACACTGAAATCTGGCATTCATCGTCGAAAAGGTTGAAGAAAATATTCAAAATAAATTAAAATTATTGAATGGATATTTTAGTATATTTTAAAATACAATTTTGGATAAATATTAAATTAATAAAAAAATATTTATTGTATTTATCAAGTAAAAGAAATGAAAATATAAAAATTCTGAATATTAAATTTTTTAATATATATTAGCAATTGAATATAAAATTAAAAATAAAAATTCAGTTCGTCAGCAAAAATTTGTTGTGCAGAAGAAAACGGATGAGGAATTGTTCAGCATGGAGACACAAATTCGTCCAGGGCCAGAATTCAAGGAATTGAATGAGGACGATGAGAATATTGAGGTGAAAGGCGGAGATGAAACCAAAAATTTGATCCAGTAAATTTTAATTAATTTTTAAAAAATATTTAATTTTATTTTCAGGGATTTTTCCTGCCTTTTGCCAATTTTGCAGCAAAATTTGAAGGACAAAGGCTATGAAGAGCCAACGAAAATTCAAAAATGCGTTTTGCCGATCATTTTGAAGAAGAAAGGTTTAGAAATTAATAAATTATTGGAAAGTAAAATTAATTTTATAGATTATGATTTGATGGCACGTTCGCCAACGGGCACTGGCAAAACTGAAGCATTTTTCCTGCCAATCATTCATTTATTGGAGAAATTTCGCCAGAAGCCAAGGACTGAAGCCAAATCGGATCCATCCGCACCAAATGTAAAATATGTGGGGGAATATTAATGAAAAAAATTGAAAAAAAATTGGTTAAAAATTTAAAACTATTAAAATTGACAAATTTGGATGATGACTATTCCAGAAAACAATATGAATTTATTTTATTATAAATAAATAAAGAATTTATATTTTAAAATGAAAGAATTTATGGATTATTCATTGAATGATTCAAAAATTCACAGTATTATGGTCAAAATCCAAAATAAAAATGAAAAGAAATGATTTTATTCTTTTCTAAATAAAAAATTTCCACAAAAATTGAAAGAAATAAATTTTATGAAATATTAAATTCAATGACTACAAAATAAACTTTTCGAAATGACATCTATTTTGTTGAAACTTTTTAAAACATTTCAATTTTATAATTTGTCGGTCCCACCTAATTATAGACATATTTGTTCGTCAGAATATTTAAATAATTATATTTTTAAATTTAAACATGAAAATATATATTCGCTGAATTCTGGATATTTTATTTAGATCATTGTGATCGCCCCAACCCGCGAATTGGCCCAACAACTTTCGGATTCGGCGCGCACATTTACTCGAGGCAAATATAAATAATATTAAATAATTAAATTATATTTTAATTTGAAGGAACTTCACTGAAAGTTGTTTGCAGTTATGGGGAAATGCCTGTCAGAGAAAGTGTGGAAGAATTGAACAAAGGATGCGACATTTTTGTTGGCACAATTGGACGCCTTAAACAATTTTTGGTTGAAGAAAAGGTTGATAATAAAATTAAAAATATAATTGAATTAAATAAAAATATAATTAAATTAAATTAAAATATTTTTGCAGATCAAATTGACCCATTTGAATTTCTTGGTGCTGGATGAGGCTGATCGAATGCTCAAAGATCACATTGCACGTGAAGACATTCTCGAGTTGCATAATGGGGCAAAAGAGGTAGGAAAATATTTGAAAAATTATAATAAAAAAAAATTTACAAAATTGTTGATAATAGTAGACCACCATTTTTTCAAAAAAATTTTTTAATTTTATTTTTCACTACAAAGTATATTTTGGGGTTTTCGGTGACGGAGAATTCATGGCCAAAAATCGAAAATTGCCTGATCTAGGCCAATTTTTTCGACTTTTTTGGTGATAATTTTTCTCAAATTTCAAAAAAATCCATAAATTATTTCTTCAAATAACTCATTAATAAGATTCCAATCAAAGCTATAGTATATGAATTGTGTTAATTAATGTTAATTAGGCTACTATTTAAGTTAAAAAATTGATTTTTTTTTCTACTTTTTTGTTAAAGGAATATTTTAGCCTTTTTTAAGAAATGAATTATTTTAATTGATAATTTCATTTAATTTCTTCTTTAGCTCAACCGTCAACATCGAGTTTTTATGTTTTCGGCCACATTTGAAGGAATTGTGCACGAATTTGCCGAACAAATTTTGCGCCAAAATTATTTTTTCGTATCTGCCATCGATCGTACATTGCCACTCACTGTTAAGCAAGAATTTTGCAAGGTGGAAAAATAAATAAAATTTAAAATATTAAAAAATTGAAAAATTGAAAAATTTTAGTAAAGTAAAAAAAATTGGAAAATTCCTTCGATTAAAATTTATATTAATTTTATTTCCGTAAATAATAATTTAAATAAATCTTAATTAAAGTGAATAGAATTAATAATTTCGAATTATTTAATTTTGTATTTTTTTCAGCTCTTAAAGCTCGATAAATTCGATGGACTCGAAGAAATTTTGACTGAAATGAAATCCGGAACCTCTACCGATAATAATGGTGTCCGTTGGCAACGACTTGAACACAAGGTGAAAGGAAATATTAATTAAATTTAATTAAAAAAAATTATTTTATTTTAAGGTTCTCATTTTTTGCAACAGTCGTCGACGCGCAAATTGGCTGGCAATCAGATTGTGCCTTATTAGCAGATTCAAAGCAATTCCGACAAATGGGTAATCCTAATAAGGGAAATAAAACAAATTATAAAAAATTAATTAATTTAAAATTATTTTTAAATTTAATATAAAAAAAATATTTAATGAAAAAATATTAATTATAAAAATATTAAAATTAATTTTTATTTCAATTAAATTAAATATTAGAATTGCCAAGAAAATAATAATTCTAAAAATTTTAAATTTTTTAAATGAAAAATGTCGCAATATCCATAAAAATAATAATTCTTTTATCAAAAATTCCCATTTTATTTATGCAAAATAAAATCAAAAAAATTTAATTTAATTTTTACATTGATTTAGGGATCGAACCCAAAAACAGCGTCAAGAGGCATTAAATGAATTGGAGAAAGGGGATTGCGACATTTTGGTGTCCACAAATGTGACCTCACGTGGATTGAACATTTTTGGCATTGGATTGGTGGTCAATTATGAGGTGAAAAAGAATAATTTTATTATTGGGAAAATAATTAATTTGAAGATGCCAAAAAATTTTGATGAATTTGTGCATCGCACAGGGCGCACCGGACGTGCCGGCAATTTGGGCCGAGCCATCTCCTTCATTGACGAAGATATTCCTGAGGACGGCAAATTGGCTGCACAAATTGCAATGGTCGGAAAAAGCAATTGGCCAATAATTAAAATTAATTAAATTATTAAAAAATAAATAAAAGGATTTGCCACAAAATGGCATTTATTATAGAAAAAAATTATAAAAATAATATAAATTTTTGACCGAAAATTTCACCGAAGTTTTTAATATTTATATTAATTCAATTTTTATTTAAAGGAATTGCAAAATAACGGGATGAAAATTCCCGAAGTGTTGGTGGAATATGCCCTTGAATATGGAGCAAATGTGGAGAATATTGGGGAATGAAAGAACGACAAAATGGCAACTGAATGTTTTTGTGACTGTAAAACATTGTTAAGTTAATTAATATTTTTATTCGGTTCATTTTAATATTTTTGTGTCTTCCATCCATTCTTCCATTCAAATTCTTCGCTCTTCTGCAATAATTTTTAATTATTTTTAGTAATTTATTCTGATAACATTGCTTTATTCATTTTATTTTTGCATTCCTTCCATTCTTCCAAATGACCTTCACCAAAATGACTTGAATGCCCAGCTAAAAAACGGGATCTAATATAATAAGCCTGATATATACGGAAAATAATATTTATTAAATAGACCAAATGGTTGGTGGAATTTGATGGCCACAAATCTCACTCCCAAAATGGATATCGCAACAAGATGATAGTTGCCATTGTTTTTTTCTTTTTATCTTCCATCCATTCAAATGTCCTTAATCATTTTACAATAATTTATTTTCAATTATTTTTGGTACTTTATTTTGAACATTCTTCGATTATTTAATTAATTTGATAAAATTTTGTTTGGGATGAAAATTGGTCGAAAATGAATTCATTTAAATTGACTAAAATATGGATCATTAAAAAGGTCCTTATTTTTTTTTTGAAAAAAATATGACATTAGCGTTTAAAATATAAGAAAAATTAATATAAAATTGATGATCAACGACTGAAATTAGTAATACATCTAAATAAAAATTATCCTAATTTATGGCTCTAAAGTGATTTGGGACGAGAGTTCGGCCGAGGCTTTCAGTCCCCGAGCCTTCGAAAGAGGTTGCCCAGTATCCCAATCAGAGATGGGTCCGGCTCCGACTCCGACTCCAACTCCGACTCCGACTCCGGAGCTGGAGTCGGAGTCGGAGTCGAAAATTGAAAAGGTCGGAGTCCGGAGTCGGAGCTGGAGTCAAAATTTTCAAAGGTCGGAGTTGGGAGTCGGAGTCAAAAATTTTGAGCGACTCCGGACTCCGGTCGACTTCGGATTTTTATTTAAAAAAATTATATTTTTTACCTAATTTTTAAAAAATTTCCCTTTTCAATTTTTTAAAATTAAATTTTTTTGGTTTATTTTGACTAAAATTGAAATTTTCGTACCGAAATTTTATCATTTTCGGAAATAGATGTTAATTTTACACAAAATTGCCTTGGAGCCAAATCGAAATTACTTAAAAAAATTTTCTGTGGAGTCAAACTCCGGAGTCGGAATCGACTTTTAGAACGACTCCGGAGTTGGAGTTGGAGTCGGAGTCAAAAATTGGAAAGTCCGGAGTCCGGAGTCGGAGTCGGAGCAAAATTTTTGAAAGGTCGGAGTCCGGAGTCGGAGTCGGAGTCAAGATTTATGGAAAGCACAGCTCTGATCCCAATAAATGGGATAGGGATAAAACATAAAAGTATACCCAATTTTAAATTATTATTATATAATTGTGCCGGGAAATGTGATAATAATGTGAAAGGTAAAAAAAGCATAATGAGAGGAAAAAGAGTGAGTTTATGTATTTTAAAAAGGCAGCTTGAAGCAATATTTGATTGTTTGGATGACAGGTCGATTAGGCAAAAAAGTGGGGGTACAGTAGGACAAAAAGGAAAGGCCCTTCCTTATTCATTGGTGGCATTCATTACAGTCTGCCTATACCCTTATGTAAATAATTGTTAAAAATAGCTTATAAAGCGATAATATTACCATTAAATATAGAAAAGGAAATTATTCATTCGAGAATATTTTAAATCATTTTAAAATTTTATCACGGATTAAATCATAAAATTCTATAAAATAATTTTAATTTTATAATTGATTTAATTTGTATTAATTATTGTCGACGTTGTTGCAAGTGAATTGAGCGCAGCTGAAGAATATTTGACCCGACGCAAACATTTTGGACAATTTGGGGGATTTAAAGAAGAATTTGTTGAAGTGGAGGATATTTTTTGGTGATTTTCCCTGTTGGCGAATATTTTATCTTCGATTAGTCCAAATTTGGAGGCACATTCCCGATGAAAACAAGAAGAACATTGGGCACACTGAAAATAGATTTAATGGAAGAAATTAAATTAATAATTTAAATTTTAAAATAATTCCATTTTTTGTAAAAGTAAAAGTAAACTTTTTTAACATACAAAATAAATTTCTTTTTTAAATTTTAATTTTGTTTTAATTTTTTTATTGCATGCCCTTTTTCATTTTTATCCGCCCATATTATAAACAACTTTTTTTTTAAATTTATTTCCTCCTAATAATTGTTTATGTGGTTCAAAAATTATGCAAAAATGTAAGTATTTTTTATAAAGTAAAAATTAATTTTGGATTTAATTTAATTCAAAAATGAATATTTAAAAAATATAAATATAAATTTACCTGATATGTTGTTTCAATTTGGAACGGGTAAATTGGCCTTTCAGATGAGCATAATTCACAAAAGAATCCTTTTTGAATGCAAAGGGCACAATTTTGAATGTGGTCATTGGCAAATGTGCACATTGCGTTCAAACGACGCTCTAACGAGCCATCAGCCACTCCTTCCAAATCCTTAAGGCAAAAATGGTTAGATGTTATTTTGATTTTTCAATACCGAAAATAAGGTTTTCAATGAATTAAAAAACATAATTTGTTCTTAAGGCAATAAGGAAGAATGATATTTTTTAATTAATGCCAAAAGGCATATATTAATATTATAATTAAAAAAATTCCAAATTAGAAAAGAAATGATTTAGTGATTCTTTTTATGGGTAGCACGGTGAGAAAATAATTTATTTCGATAAAAGAATGTATACTTTTGGAAGCCCTCCTATAATTTGACATTTAAAACATATTCAATGATATAAGCTCGAATTTTTGGAGGAAAGATAGTTTATTTTTAATTGTTATTTTTCCAAAAAATTTGAAAGACATTTTTAGTGGGATTTTCGAATGGAATATCCTCTTTCTCGATTGGTTCATTCCTTGTTAAGCCATGGCCAAAAACTAACTGATGAATATTGAAATATCATAATGAAGTTGTTTTTTGTAATTTTTGTATTTCGATTAAATTGTTTTAGAACAATTATCCAAATTAATTCACTAACACCGACCGAAATTTAGAGCCCGGCGCGGATTCCGGGTCCGTACGGATTATCCGGACCCGGAGTCCGAAATCCGTACATTTTTTGATTTTCCGGATTATTTCCGGGCCGGATTTTTGTACGGATTATCCGGTCCGGTCCGGCCCGGGATTTTAGCCAAACGAAAATCCGGCCCGCGGGTCCGGATTTTTTGCATCCGGATTTCCGGATTTTTCAAATGCTAGGAAAAAGGATCATTCATCCTATTTCCGTGAATAATTTTTTTTGAAACGATCCAAATTCCTTTAAAATCTTTATTTAATAATTTCTTTTTTTAATTCTTTCTTTAATATATTTTTATTTTTTGTTTTATACAACGGAGCCCCACAGTGCGCCTATCCACGATTCGCCTATTGGGGGCAAAAACACAATTCGCCTATTTCCACAATTTTCTTTAAAAATTTAATTAAAAAAAGTTTAATAAGTGTTTCATATGTAATTTTTGATGCTGAACACGAATATGATATTCAATTTTTCATACCTATCCATCCAACCTAATTAATTGTCAAATGAAATTGATTTTATTAAGTGAATAATACATGTGGCTCTGGGTGCCAGTGCCAGTGTTGGATTTATAGGATGCCATTTTACGGTTCTTTCCTGTTATCTGGGGGGGGGGGGGGGCAAAGCGATTATATGGGGGGCCGGGTGATTATATGGGGGGCAAGGAGATTATATGGGGGGCAAGATCTATAATAGGATGATTAGGAAGATGATTATGACCTTCTTCATCTTCTTAATCATCATCTTCATCATCATCATCTTCTTCATCTTCATCATCATCATCATCATCTTCGTCATCATCTTCATCATCTTCCTAATCATCCTATTATATATTATAGATCTTGCCCCCCATATAATCTCCTTGCCCCCCATATAATCGCTTTGCCCCCCAGATAACAGGAAAGTACCCATTTTACTAAATTAGGGTTGCCACAAAATTTAAAGCACATGCCATTGCATGTCTTCCCCGGACTAAAAAATAAGGTTCACATTTCGGGAATATTTTGAAAATGAGCACAAATTTTTGGGTTATTTTCAAAAATAAATTCAGAATTGGAAATTCTGATTGCGATTTGTAATTTCTGAATTGTAATTCTGATTCTGATTTTAGTTCCCAGAAACAGCGGAAATGTTGATTTTCCTTAACAAAAGTATTCGAAGTTGGCTCATATTAATTTGAATAAATTTGATTTCGTTTTTTATTTTATCTCGATAAATTTGATTTCATTTTTTATTTTAATCGCTATAAATTTTGTTTTTTTTTACTTATATCTGTGAAAAAAAATTTTTTGAAAATCCGGAAATCCGTATCCGGATCCGTACAATTTTAAGGTACGGATTATTTCCGGACCGGATTTTGTACGGATTATCCGGTCCGGTCCGGCCCGGGATTTTTTCGGTTCGAAAATCCGGTCCGCGGGTCCGGATTTTCCTTCGCGCCGGGCTCTACCGAAATTGAATATAAATGTGCGTCCGTGTGCAAATGATTGTGTGGCCAAAGTCGCCGCTTAATATCATCAGCAATGGAATTTTTGCACGATAAAAGGTACATCACAAGAAGGCCCAATTTCTTCCTCAAATCCTAAATAAAAATTTATTATAATTTGTTTAATATTTTTTCACCTTTATTTTCCTCAATTGTTTGTGGAATTTGTAAATTTGTGGATTCAAATAATCCACACGAAACAACGGTTGGCTGGCAATTGACCGTAACAATGCCCAACTTTGTGAACTAACTGCCCTTTTTTGGAAATCTCCATTCAAAAGGGCTTTGGCTGGTATCAAACTTTCATGATGGTGGTTTTTTCCCATGCATAAATCGCAATGATAATGGCCAGTCAATGCACATATTCTTTAGTATTTTAAAAAAATATGAAAATGAGAATTATATTTTTGAAAGTAAAATTAAGAATTAGTGGCCCGTTTCTAGTATTTCCTTTCTAATAGAAACCATTAGAGGGTTTGAAAAATTGGGTATGCGACGGTTTGTGGCGGGCCGGTTTGTGGCGAACTAGTTTTTGCTTTATAACTCATCTTCATCTGAACCGTTTTGGAATGTTTTTATATTCATTTGATAGAGCAATGTATTATCTATCGAATGATATAAAAATCATTTTATATTATTCAAAATAAAGAAAGTTATGAGCTATTGAATAAAAGTGGGCAAAATGGTGTCAATTTTGAAGGTTTTTGAATTTTTAAAAATGCAAAAATATGTTTTATAATTTGATTTTTATATGGGCTGATAGAGAATTTTTTGCTCTATTCAATGATATAAAAAACATTCGAAAACATTTATTAGGCGCTGAGCTATTAGCTTTCGCCACAAACCGGCCGCGCCACAAAACGTCCCGCTCCGGAAAAATTATAGCCCCTTTTTTGATAATTTTTAAAGTGAAAAATAAAGTAAAAATATACATTTTTGTCTCCCTTAGAGGGTCTCTGAAAAATAGTAGCCACTAGCTACGAGGCCACTAATAGAGGAAATAAGTAAGTTTAGAAGCGTAATTAGAATAAAAATTTCTATCAAATTAATTTTTTAATGACTTTTTTGGGAGTAATTTAGACTTAAATTTAATTAAATAATTAAATTATAAATTCAATTAATTAAAAAATATTTTCTATTTTGACCATTAAAAATTGCACTTTGTCAAATTAAATTATTTTATTATTCTTTTATATTTTCTTACTTGAATGGGCCAAATCCAACTCCAATATTTCTTCTGCACGATTTACATCGAAAATTTTGTGAATCTAATCCTATTTCCATTGGCAATTTTGTGAGGAATAAAAGTCGCCTCGGCATTGAATATGATGGTTGTTGTTCATTTGTGGCCAATTGTTGATCCAAAATTGTGTCACCGTCCAATTTTTGGCCGAATGGGAAAATTTCAACCATCTGAAAAATTGAGAATAAATTTTTATAAATTAATTTTTTGACTTGATTTTCATCTTCTTTTGATTTTGAAGCATTTTCATCCCTTTCAAAGGGAATTTGGGCCAATTCTCGACTGGGACTAATTAGGCAAATTGTTGTTGTTTTCACCATTGATTCGTCCATTTTCAGGGTTTCTTTGTTGGTCTCAATTTGTAAATTTTCTGCTGAACTTTCGGTCGATGATGAATGCTCCAAATTGGCGGAAGATGAGGCATAAAAATGGGAAATAATTATGGAAAATTATTCGAAAAATTACTTGAAATATTTTTATTATTTTTAATATATATTTTATGAACCCATGGAAAAAATGTGTAGTGAAGAAAATGAATCATTTTTGAAACTTAGAATTTAATGTTAAGAAAAATGACATTTTTATATCAATTTGAGATTTTAGTCATTCCTGCAATAAAAGATTGGAAATTTTTTTATAATTCCCTTGCCAATGCCAAGAATGCCTAAAAGGGCCTTTTCTATTTGTCCTACTGTACTCCAACTTTTGTATTGCCCCGTCAGTCGTCACCCTTGTCAATCAAATATTGCCTAAATCTACCTTTTTAAAACCCACCCCTTTTTCCCTTCCCATTGCTTTACCTTTCTCTTTATTACCATTTTTTTCCGAACAATTAATATAGAATAATTTACGGTCGAGTTACCCTTATCCCTATCCCATTCATTGGGCCATCTAGCTGATAACAATTTTAACCCTAAATTAGAATTAATATCCTCCAAAAAATATGGTAAAATTTAATCAATTTTCTTTATTGAGAATATTCTTAATCAGTGATCAGTCAATGTCACCTATTGCTTCTTTAAACATTAATTCAAATTCAACTTACTGCCGAATTATTCGATTGTCCATCATTATGTTGTTTTTCTTCCATTTCCTTCTCCTTTTTTATTTCTTCTTGTGAATTTTCTCTCTGAAGGAATTCCCTCAATGCTTCATCAAAAGTTTGCGGCAAATCATTTGTGGATGAATCCGTCGAACAAATTGTGAATTCTGCCATTCTCCGTTGGCCAATTGGCTCATTCAATTGTGGATCCGAGGTTATTCGGGGGACACTGCCACAAATTTGAGGCTTCTCAGCCAACAATAATTCTTCTTGAAGTGACATTCCAAGTGGAATCTAGAAAAAATATATTTTAATTATTTTAAAATTTATTTAGCAATGATTTTTTACATTGATCAGTGTTTTTACGAAGTGTTACAAATTTTTTTTCAAAAATAATTAAATATTTTTCCGGTTAAAAATGTTCTAAAAAAGTTTAAAATTCATTAATTTATATTAAATATTTAAAAGATAAAGGATTGAAAAAATGTTTTTTGTGACTTTTAATAAAAAGGAAGGGATTGTTATTTTCTTACTAATCTTAGTCATTGGTGAGCCCCTTTCCTTTTTATTTATTTTTTTTCTTTAAATTAAATTCAGATATTAATAGGAATTTTCCAAGTTTCTATATTAATTTTAATTTAATCAAATAAGTTTTTTAATCAGTAATTTTTCAAAAACCGATCCTAGATTTTTCTACTAAATTTCTTACGGTTTTATTATTTTTTTTATTTAATTCATTTTTTAAATTAGAAATTGACTTTGAAAATTTAGTAAATTTTCACAAAAATGTAAATTTGCTCACCTCTTTTGCATTTGCATCATCCTTGTTCTGCTGTTCAATTTCAATTATTTCCGAGGCTTTTGGCTTTTCATCGGCAATATTTTCCGATATTTGTTCATTATTTGCCTAAAAATTATAAACCAATTAAAATAATCTAATTAAAAAATATTTTGCTTGATTTTTTGGCAAATTCATAATTCCGCTTGAATTTCCTTCACTTCCACAACTACTCCTCGAAACAGCCCGCCTTCGGCCAATTTTTCGTCTGTGCACGATAACCTGACAAATATCAATTACAGCTAAAAATATAAAAAATTTTATAATTATAAATTTTATTTGATTTTGAAAATGAAAAGAAAATGGCCATAAATGTCCAAATAATAGAATGGGCAATTTTATCAGTTTCCGGTCATTTATGTTCCAGCAAATTTGATCGGATCAAAATTTACCATTTGATGAGAGCCAAATATATTCATCTTTTATTTATTTTGGCTGCGAATTTTTACCAAATTTTAAACAGAGACTCGAGGATAATTCAAATTCAAACCCATTTGGATGATACCGGCAATTTTATTAGAAATATTATATTTTTTTTTATTTTTAAGGAATTTCTTATCCATAATTTTTAATTTCCTCCTCCAAATTCCCCCAAATCATTTAAAAATTACCTCTGATGAATATTCCACTTTTGGTCCATCCACCTTTTGTTCATCTTCCACAATGTTTTCATCCGGCAAAATGCCCAAAATTGTTGGCATAAATTGTTGTTGTTGCCTAAATTTATTTGAGGGGCCGGATGCATAAAAATTGTTGAATTCCTCCAAAATTGATGGATGCGAAAGGACGGATTCATTTTCGTCAATTTCCTCCGAACATTCCGATGAAATTTCGTCAATTTGTCGACTCGTCGATTGAGGAGAAAATGGCAATAATAAATCTGCTTGGCCGGAAGAAGCGGATGAATTCAATGTTTGTTTTTCTTCCAACAAATCCATTGCATTTATGCCCATTTCCGGTTCATTCTCAACACCCGCAAATTCGTCAATTTCGAATTCATTTTTTGGTGGCAAATTCGAAGGAACTGAAATTTTGGAAGTTAATTTGCAATTTTATTTGATTCTTGTGAATTTGGAAATTAAAATAAGAGTTTCTTATTTTCATTAGATCCAGCCGTTTTAATTAATATTCAATTTTGAGGATTATTTACTAAAATTATTAATCAAATTAAAATCAGGGTCAATGTACCCCCAAATAAGCAAATGAATTTCAGGCTGAATTTTTTGTCTTGCCCGAATTTGATTCAACTCATTATTTCGGCACCGTATCTTTCATAATAATTTCTAAAATATTCCAAAATTGTTTTTGACATCTAAATTGGCACATGATGGGTAATATTTGAGCGTCAATGCTTTTGACGACTCATCAACTATTAAGCAAAGAAGAAACCGTTTGATGCAATTTTAGTATCATTTGATAGTGCTATTTGGTGAATATATTTTTTTTTGATTAAGCAAAATTTTGATTTCCAATAAGTCATTTTTCCTTATTTTAATTAGAAAGATATCGAACTTTTCACAAATCCCTAAATATTGTTCAATATATCTCGAATGATTCTATCCAATATATCAAGATGGCATCAAATGGTTTCTTCTTTGCTGATTGTTATGTACATAAAAATCATTGGCGCTCAAATATGTGTCCGATTGGCATAAATTTCAGTTCATATTTTCGTCAAAATATTGTCATTTTTTTCATAATTTTCTCAATGTTTGAAATATTTGAGCCATTATTTTTTCAGCCATATCCCACACACACCTTTAGGCATAATATTTCCCTGAATTAGTCCGGCCAAAATCAATGGTGTCGGTGTCCAATTATTCAGCAAACTTGAATTTGTTGCTGCGCAAATTTGGATTTGGCTTACTGCCTTCAGCGATTTATTAAATATTTCGATGCATTCTGGGTCCCGAATGAATGCGGATTTATCATAAAATTGACTAAAAATTCACAAAATTACAAATATGAATAATCGAAAATGTAAATTTAAACCTAATTTGTGAATCTTTTGTGAACAAATTCAAATAATGTTCCAAAGTGTTCTCGGCAAGCACAATTCGAATCCATGCCTTTAATTTAAAACAATCATTGTTTTGGGAAAAATATCAATTTTATTGTTGTCATACCAATTAAAATAATTTTTAATTGTAGGCTCTGTTTTGGGTAGAACAAGCCGTTTGGACAAGGCGAATTTTTCAGCGTCAAATTTTTTGAAATATTTTACCCTTTTTTCGATTAATTTTATATACAGTAATCTTAAAGGGCCAAGTATTGGCTTTCAAATGGTCTTTATTTCATTAAATGGATTGGTATTCTTTGTGAAAATGTTTCCATTTTGACTGCAAATTGTTATTTGAGCGCAGTTAATTTTGCAACAATATAAATGTTAAACCCTCTTCGATTAATTACCTATATCTTTTTAAAGGGGATAAGGTTTAAGAATGGTTTTAATTTCATTAACGGATTGGTTTAATCTGTGAAAAGTTAGCAAATAAAAACCACTTTTTCATCATTTTAAACTCTTTTTTGGTTATCCATATTTCTGTGAATTTTAAACCGATTCATGTGAATTATTGGATTTATCTAAACAAGCCTGAGAAAATGCTTCAATTTTGAAGCATCTTAAATGACGTTTTTAATCCAAACGGACTATTCTCTACATTTAAAATTTGTAAATATTAATAATGGTCCACCAAATAAATTAAAAATTGATAAAATTTATATAAATTTAACTAGAATATTTTGCCAAATTCATTTTTGGGACACACTCACTCTGGCTTTGCCAACCTCCGTTCGAATTTGGCCAAGCTCCGAAATTTGTTGTTTAATACTTCGATGAGTATTTTTGGAAATGAATGGCCAAAAATTTGGAATTGGAAGTTTTGAATGTCGACTGGCCCGGAGGAAAAAGGCATCCCTCAATCCATGGATGAACATTGCTTCGATTATGCCAAAAATTGATTGGCCAATTTCACTGTGAAATTTTTGACATAAAACCGTCAAAAGGCCAATTTTATATGGCCAATTGAATTCATTAGAGGAAAACCTGGAAATTGGTTTTTCATCCAATTTGCTGCTTTCGGCAATGGCCAATTTTATTGTCGACTCCAATTCTCGGCACAATAATTTTTTTCTCGAATTCATTTCAGCAACAACAATGGTCGATGTTGTGGCCATAAATATTTTTTTCCTAATTATTAAACTAATTTTTGTTAACAATTCAGTTATCAAAAAATTCAATTAGTCGTATACTGGAGGAGAGAAAATTTTGTGTATGAAAAATCTAATTCAAATATTTTTTAGAATTAATTTTGAGGTGAAAATTGAGACTGACAATGACAATTGGGCATGAAATGGACTTAATGTCAATTGTTCCAAAGATGCATTTATTAACATTTTTGGGAATAAATTTAGCTACAAATGATGTAAAAAAATTGTCCAATATTAACTTTTTTTACTGAGTTAAATTTAAATAATAATAGAATTTGGAATTTGTAAATTTTATTAAAAATTAGACGAACGACCGGATAATATTTTATTTGGATGGAATGATTTAGTAAAAATTGTTGGAATTGTAAAATTTCATCTTATATTCATTCTTCTTCCTCCAATTACTCCATTCCTGCAATGTACTTTGTTCCAATTTAGGCACCAAATGCTGTGCGACGCCCAAATGTAACTACAAAGAAAGATTGATGTCAAATTAATTAATTTTCCCGTATATTTTTACCATGGCCTTGGCCAAATGAGTTTGGCTGGTAAAGCACTGCCGGCGGCACCCGGTCCCGCTCATTCTTCTTCACTAAAAATAAAAAAATGATTATTTAAATTGAAGTTGGAATAATATGGTTAAAGAAGAAGGAAAGGGAGAGAAATCCTGCATTGGTTTAACCGAGGAAAGGTTACTGTAGCTCATATGGGTCAACCGGTATACGGTTAGGGTCATTAGGGATGGGTTTTGGGCTATCATCTCACTTGCCCCTAATCTTAATCATCAATAAAAGTGAAATCCTTCATTTCAAACCCATATCTGCATCCGGATGACCTACAAGTACCAAATCCTGGCCATAGATTTAACGTATTTCTTCTATTTTTAGCCCCCCCTAGAGGGTCTCTAAAAATTTAGTAGCCCTGCAGCCATTAATAGAAGAATGCTTATTTGAATGGATAAATGGAAAAGAAAATCCTAACAATAAGAGGAGGTATTCTCCCAATCCCAATGGGCCAATCCCCCGATATTTGAAGTTCAATTTGTGAGTTTTTTACTATTTAGACAACGAATTTTAATAAGGAATTCATATTTTCCATGGTACTTATCGTTTATCTTTCTCCAGAATGTTTTTGAATAGAGGGCCCTCTTTACAGTGGGGTTAGGGTTACGGATATGTGAGATGACATCCTATCCCCTATAGACCCTAACCCTATACCCGTATGACCCATGGGGTTACCTTAATTTTTCCCCTGGTGACCTAAAAGAATCTGGAGACAGATAACCCAATAAGTGCCGTTTCCATTATTGAATTTAAGCTAAATTTTTTCCGTCTATATCAAATGTGGCCTTTCCCATTCTCTCGAAATTGTAAAGAATTTAAGCAAAAATTATACCCAAAAAGTAGATGAAAGCGCCACAAATCACGCAAAGCAAAATGATGAGGGCAAAAGCGAGCAGACCAATGATGATGTACATTGCCAAATGCTCATTGTTATCTTTCTTTGGTGCATCTCCGAAGATTTTTTCAATGAAAAAGAGGGCCCAGGCTTCTGCCATTTCACTTTAATCGGTGGATTTTCAATACAAAAAAATAGTAGCTGTGAATGGAAATTGGATTAGATATTGATTTATTTAAAAATGGGCAATACAGTATAATCTCTTTTAGGCACCCCCTGGCTACTATTTTTCAGAAACCTTCCAAAGTGGGCTTTTATTAGAGGGGGGAGGGGGTTTAATTTTCAGACTCCTCCGAGGTAAGAACTTTTCTGATTTTTTGAGAAAAAAATGCTTATTTTGGTTAACTTACTTAAAATCTAGTTATTTTTGATACAAATTTTTCAATGAGAGGTCTATTATTGAAGGGGGAGGAGAGCTAATAATAGAGGGGGGATACCGTTATTTTTAGAGACCCACTAAAAGGGGTTTCTACTGGAGGAGGGCTAATAATAGAGGAAATACGATGAGTGTGGATTGGGCCATTTTCAGCTCACAAAAATGCCCAAATAACCATAATATTTGGCCGAGCAAATTGGATTTTTTATGTTGATATGATATTATTAATTATTGTGGTGGATTCATCAGAAACCAAATGAAAATGAACAGCAGGATGAATGGCTCTTCTCTTCTCCCAATAATGAATGATTTGATTTGAAGAATGATTCACCATAGAGAGGGATAATAATTTGTGAATTCATTTTTTCACACATCATTTGGCCATGTCATCACCAGCAGTCACTTATTATGAATTGATGTCACGGTTAATATCGGAAATTGATTAATTCGGGAATTATCCAATTCTTTGCTTTTGCTCGGTTAATTTGGAAATCTCAGATTCTGGACTTTGTAAGGAGAACCCGAGAATAGGCTCTTTCGACTCGGCATTGTCAATTTACTATATGAAATTTTAATTTCAGATCGGTATGAATGTGTTAGGTAAATTTTCAATTATATTCCTATTCATTTCCCTCCACCGGCGCCCTAACCCTAATAAATGTTTGAAATAGAAATCCCATATACTAAATCGATCATGCCGTGCCGAGTTGAATGAGAATATTTTTGAGTTTGTACGATTCCTAGAAGCCGAGATTTCCAATATTGAACAAGTAAAAAATTGGATACTTCCGGAAATTAACCAATTTCAAATATTCGATGCTATATATGATTTGTGTCCGTTTTTTTGAACAAGTGAAAAGTGAAGTCCCTATCCCTAGGGGTAATTTATTTGATTTTGATACCGTATCACTGAATAACCGTAAACCTAATCCAAATCATCCATAGGAGCAAAAAGCGAATCCAAATCATATAGAAATTTTTGAAAATAATTTCAAATTTATTTATTTAAAACAATTTCCATAATATATCCAAACAAATGTCAAAAATAAGTGGTCAACAAAATGAATTGTTTAAGCCTAAAAACAATTTAAAATCCTTTGCATCGAGTGAATTTTCTCTCCGCTTTTTTCTTTTCCTTCTTTGCTTTAATGGCCGCCGCCTCTTTTTCCTGATTAATTCGACGTTTTTCGGCCCTCTCACGCTGCCAATCAAGTTGTTTTGCCCGTTTCTTGACCGCATTAACGCCATTGCCAAGACTCTGAAAACATAAATATTTTATTTTTTCAAGATTAAATAAATAAATAAATAAATTTAATTTCCAAAAAAAAAAAATCACCCCAAAATTGGATTCCCTTTCAAAATTTGGGAAATAATGAGAAAAATTAAAATTTAGATTTATCAATTTATTAGGATGAATGAAAGCCCAAATATTTTATATCAATCAATCAATCAATCAATCAATTCTTCTATTCCTTTTCCTCATTAATCCAAATATTTTTCGGCCGCCTCACGCTGCCTCTCCAATTGTCCTGCTCGTTTCTTGGTCAAACCAAGGCCCATACCAAGACTCTTAAAAAACAATTTTTATTTTTTTTGGGATTAAATAAATAAATTTTTATATATTTTCTGATCAAAAAAATAAATTTAATTTTTTCCAATCAAAAAAGTTTAAATCACTCCAAATAAGATTCCCTTTTAAGAATGGGGAAATAATGAGAAAAAATAGGCTTTAATTTTAGCAAATTTGATTAGGATAAATTGGTGGAAATTGGCTAAAAAAATTTATGGCCAATGGGTAAAATGGGCCAAAATTGGGTACGTTTCTTTGGCCATAAAATGACCCAAACCCAATTATGTTTTTTGTTTAATTATTTTGATATTAAAATGTTTCTAACTTAATCAAATAGAATAATAAATACCGCCAAAAAACCCACCATAATTTCATATTTGGCCAATACGCCCATTGCCTGCCAAACTTCTTGGGCCTCCTCTTTCCGGTAGCCAACTTTCTCCAAAGTACTCATCACATTTGTCTCATATTGGAGTTGCCGTTTTGGAGGGCGTTCGCGTCCTTCCCCACCATTTTCATCGCCTCGATCAATTGGGAAAGCCAATTGAGGATTTGGTTTTGGCGTAGGAATATCTAAAAAAATTGTTGATTTTTTGTTGTTTTTAAAATTTATTCTCTATGAAAAACCTTTTTTCTTCTTCGCATTTTTGTCCGCACCCAATGCCAATTTGCCCGGATTGCTTTTGGCCTTCACCGGTTCCACAATTCCTTGATGACTTTTGCCCAATCCTTTGCCATGCTCATAGCCCATTCGCTGAAAAAATTATAAATAAAAAATAATTACTATTTTATTCTTCCGATTTGATATAATTTTAAACATTTTGAATAGAGTTCAATTTTAGAGTATAAAGTATTTCAGAATTATAAATCATTAAGTAATGAATCGATTTTGATGTTTTTTGGTATCAAATTAAAGAGAAAATTTTATTTGAATTGGTTCCGGATTGTTGGAATTGCTCAAATATTTTTACCAGGGAACATGGATTGATGGTTTTTTACTATTTATTTTTGTTAATTTTGTACATATCTATTTGATAAAAGCAGGCAATTAGACTCAGATATCAAAACCTATTCACTATTCAGAATAATTCTAAAAATACTTTGACCAAATCAATTGGTATAAAAGAAGGCCTTGCCTTCATCATTTGCATAATTGTTGCGCCTCGATCCGATCCATTCAACCAGTTCATATCCATTTCTGTTGTCGATGATTGTTGTTCCATTTCTTGTTTCACATTTACTTCAGTGTTGCTGGATGACGATTGATTTGTTGAGCTCAAAGGAATTGGTCCCATCATTTGAACATTTTCCTCGGAAACTTCTTCCTCTTTCACACAAACCAACATGGAAGATGAAGAAGGCAAATCGACGGGCGAATTGGCATCATTTTGGCAGTGGCATTGATTTTTATGCCAACTTGGGTGCATATTAGCCTATATAACAATGTTTATTTTAAGCATTTTCATTTAATGCACAAAACCGTATTGTTCTCATCGAAATGACCATCACTGGCAATTCTTCCGCCCGAAATAAATGGGATAGGTTGTTGCTGGCGTCTTTTTCGCGCCTCCTCCTTTTTTTGCACCCAAATTGGTCGGCAATCATTTTTGGGTGGGTTTTCCGACCTATTATTGTTGTTTTTGTTTAATTGATGGCGATTTAACATGGTTCGGCAAATATGGCTTTAATTTCCAATCTATATAAATTAAACAAATACTAAATTTATTCGTAATTCGTTATCTTTCTTAAAAATAATTTCAAAAAAATTATTTTGGGTCAAATCTCTAGCGCCAAGGTTCTAATTTTTATCAGGTAAAAAGAATGCAGGGATACGGGTCGGGTGGTAATTCTTTTAAGCTCTTCGAAAAGTTTATAATCGAAATTTCGATCGAATGAATGTAAATTTAAATATTTTCAATAGACATTTTGGTCATTGACCTTGCAGATATTTTTGCATTTTTAGACATTTTATCCAAACCGGTTTTCGGCTATATATTTATAGGGATTAAACTTAAAAACCAATGATGTTCGGGTTCAGCAAGTTGTAAAACCCTTAAACCAGTTTCTAACTTCATTTGATGATTGTTAAACCAGTAAAAATATGGTTCGATTGTGAAATGTTTTAAAATGACCCTTTCGATGAAATACGCAAACATGCAATTTTAAAAATTGTGCCGCTAAAACTTTGATAATTTGGATGGAATGGAAGTTAATAAAAAGTTTTAATGAAATTAGGAAAATTGATTGACATCACTTTTCCCCTCATTTTCACATATTTCGTTTTGGCCCCCAAATTTCCATATTCCTCATTCCATCCATTGACCTACTTTTTGGCCATTTTTATCTTCATTGCTAATTGCCTTCTCCATCCTCTTTCATATTGTCCTGTTTTCGCCCTTCCACCGCCTTTCACCTATATTCTTTGGGAGAAACCCATTTTTTGCCCTTACTTTCAATCCAAGCCGAATTCTTCCGCTCTTATTAGGCATCAAGTGATATATTGCCGAAAGAGAATAAAGAGGAATATGATTAGTTGGAAAAATCGTCTACAATTATGATCAAATTTTTGAATTACTTTTCCCAAATTTCAAACCGAAAATTGCTAACAAGAGGAATGGATTCAAATATTGTTCATTCCAATGAAGGGAAGAACGCAGAGGGAACAAACAAATAAATAAAAGATCTAATTTAAATTTATTCTATTTGATTTATTCAATCAATTAACAATTAGTGAAAGGGAGAGAGTCGAAATCTCATATAATAATATTTATGCAAAAATTTTCAATATTAAAAAATGAAAATGGAGGCCATTTCCAATTCCGAAAAGTTAACTCCATTTTACGATTCATAGTCGAGATACGAGAAACTTTTGACCATTTGTTAAATGCCCCAGAGAATTTCCTTTTCTTTTTGCAAATCCACAAAGTGGAATAGGGTATACCCAGAGGAAATATGTGAATACTGAATAAAGAATGCTGAAAATTTATAACCACCAATGGGATGGAGGATGCTGAAGGGGCAATCAATCTTAAAATGTAAAAAGGATGAACAAATAGAAAAGAAATGCGAAATGGGAAGGGAAGGGAAACGGGTGGAAAATGGGATTATTCACTGTCATTCAACTTTCCCCAACAAACATTTTCTTTTTACGGAAAAAAATATATTATTCCTATTATCAATCAATGAAATTTTTAATTTAGAATCAAAAAATTATCATTAAATATATTTAAATCGACTGAATAATGGGGGAAAATGGTGAGTGGATTTGCTGAAAGGCATTTTTTTCCAATTTTGAAGACCCAAACAAATCGGAGGGACGAATTCAACTGAATTTGCCCAATTTTGCGCAATATGGAACGAGTCGATATGATCAAGAGGTGTTCAGCGAGCCGATGATGATTCGGGGCCTTCCTTGGCGCCTTATGGCCGTCGCGAGTAATTTTGGCAGGACTCGTTATTTTGGCCTGTTCCTCAAATGCAATGATCAAAGCGATGGTTGGGAATAATAATGGAATTAAGCAATGGATATTTTATTTTAGATGTGAGTTGGAGTTGTAAGGCAAAGGCCACTCTTCGTATCCATTCAATGGCCAAAGGCAAAGAGGACTTCCAATTTGGATTTGAGAATAATTTCACGGCAGATTGCAAAGACCAGGGTTCATTCCAAGTGAAGGAATTTGAGGTTTACTATTTTAAATAAAAAATATTAT
Organism: Pratylenchus scribneri; assembly: GCA_030063045.1. Classification (NCBI taxonomy): domain Eukaryota; kingdom Metazoa; phylum Nematoda; class Chromadorea; order Rhabditida; family Pratylenchidae; genus Pratylenchus; species Pratylenchus scribneri. Next base: position 1,348,843 of record JAQSEB010000042.1, read on the forward strand.
TTTGTACCTAATTATGATTTCCATTCCACCCCCAAAAATTCATCTGTAATTAGATATTATTTTTACAGGAATTGGCAAATCCCCAAAATGGATGGCTTGATGATGAGGGTGCCATTCTTGTTTCAGCCGACGTTAAAGCCGAGCCGGCCCAAGGATTTCAGTCAGTGAATGAAAAAATATTCAAATTCAAGGAAATATTCTAACAGTATAATGAATACGTCTGATTCGATCATTGTGAATGGATTACAATTGGATGTCAATAAAAATGTATAAAATTTAATTTGTAAAAATTCTTTCAAATTTTTTCCTCACTCAGCATTTACTTTTGTATGCCCCAAATTTGGAGCCATTTTTCAACAATTCCGCCAATGCCCATCGTGGAATTCAATTGGACCAACAATCGGCTGCAACGGTTGAACATTTCAAAAGAATGATTGCCGCTTTTCCGCCTCAAAATCGTCCATTGGATGGTAAAATTTAAAATATTCCTCGTTTTATTTAATTTTAATTTAGATGATTGCATTGAGGGTGTCATGCATTTGGCAAGTCGTTTCTCGGTTGGTGTGGTCGAAGGAATTTGCCGCAATTATTTGGCAAAAAATTGCAAAAAATCGCAAATTTTCAAATATCGACTTGCAACCAAATATGGCTTCGATCTTTTGAAAGTATTAATTTTTGAAAAAAATGATACTTAGCGTTTATCTGTGTCCAGATTTTAAACATTCTTCAAAGGATAACCCCAAAGTTTCCGATTAGGGTTAATGAAATTATTTACTGTAAACAGGCGGAATTAATTTAGGGCGTAATAGGTGGAATTAATTATTGAAAAACATGTAAAATTATTTTCATCTTAAGGCCCTAGGGCTAGCATAGAGACATCAGAAAGCCTATGTAGAGGTAGAGCGAGATACTCATTTGGGTTCTTCAAAATCTGGACCCATATAATGGATAACGATAATAAAATTATCAAAAAATTATTCCATGTTTAATTTTCTAGGATCGCATTCTGAGGAATATTAAAAAAAAGGAAGTGGAAGAGGATATTGTCCAGAATTTGGAGGAATACCGCAAATTGGAAAAGGAGGCCGCAGACACATTGAATGCGCGCATTGGCCTCATATTTGGGGGAAATTTGAGGAATTATAATACTGGAGGAGGTGGCGAAGGACAAGGAGAATCACCAGAATCATATTCATCGGACGATTCAGATGATGGTAAAAAAATTTTAAAAAAATTATTTAAAGTAAAATATTTAAATAAATTTTTTGATAATACGAGCTAAAATTTAATAAATATCTTTATTTATATTTTACAGGAGAAGGTCCTGCTTTGAAACGTGCTCGTCACTGAAAAAATGCAATGAACGACTTCAAATGCCAATTTAAATCGAAAAGAATTTAAGGAAAAATGGAGAGAAAAACGGATTTTAATATGACACAATAATTCCAATAATATTTTGCATATTTAATAGAATTAAAGAAATATATTTTATTTTTGAGGAATAATAAAGTGTGCTTGATTTATATTCTATCATAATTTTCGCCTATTTTGCCCCAACATTTAATAATTCCGCCTGTTTGTCCCAACATTTAATAATTCCGCCTGTTTGCCCCAACAATTAATAATTCCGCCTGTTTGCCCCAACATTTAATAATTCCGCCTGTTTGCCCCAACATTTAATAATTCCGCCTGTTTGCCCCAACATTTAATAATTCCGCCTGTTTGCCCCAACATTTAATAATTCCGCCTGTTTGCCCCAACATTTAATAATTCCGCCTGTTTGCCCCAACATTTAATAATTCCGCCTGTTTGCTCCAACATTTAATAATTCCGCCTGTTTGCCCCAACATTTAATAATTCCGCCTGTTTGCCCCAACATTTAATAATTCCGCCTGTTTGCCCCAACATTTAATAATTCCGCCTGTTTGCCCCAACATTTAATAATTCCGCCTGTTTGCCCCAACATTTAATAATTCCGCCTGTTTGCCCCAACATTTAATAATTCCGCCTGTTTGCCCCAACATTTAATAATTCCGCCTGTTTGCCCCAACATTTAATAATTCCGCCTGTTTGCCCCAACATTTAATAATTCCGCCTGTTTGCCCCAACATTTAATAATTCCGCCTGTTTGCCCCAACATTTAATAATTCCGCCTGTTTGCCCCAACATTTAATAATTCCGCCTGTTTGCCCCAACATTTAATAATTCCGCCTGTTTGCCCCAACATTTAATAATTCCGCTTGTTTGCCCCAACATTTATACTCTTTTCCATTTTAGCAACATTTTATCAGAATAAATAATAATAGAATTGTTGTGGATAATAATAAGAATATGTGGAATAAAATTCGGACATCCATTGTTGAACTATATATTGCGGAAAATATGGTTCGGCATTTGGATTTAAAGGTTGATTTTTTCGTTGTTCTTCCATTTTTTGTTTTCCTTTCAATTTTAATTCCTTAATTTTTTCCTCATCCATTTCTTCATCTTTTTTCTCCAAAATGAATGATGGAATACTAAAAATAATATTTTTACAATTTTTAAAATATTTTTACTTACTTTAATTTCGCACGTGTTGTATGGAATATATCCAATTTATGTGTTTTTCTATTATAATTATAATGATTCGTGAAAATTTCACCCAAATCTTTCCAAAATTTGAGTTTATGATTTTCCTTTGATTTTGGTTTAAAATTTAATCCAACAAGCCAGCCGACACATTCACGCCTAAATAATCGAATATAAATTATTTAATTTATCCAATTCAATATTCAATGTAATGCAAATGCATCGACCCACTTTTCTATTTTGACGCATACTCCACTTCGCTCAAAATCGCCCATAATTTGATATTCTTCCAAAATATTTTTCAATTCCACCTCACCAATTCCCTCAAATTTACTTTTATCCATCCAATCTGACAAAATATGACGAATTTTGGTTTTAATCCATCCGCAGGTTGAATTCTTTAAGTTTTCGGCTGAGCAAATAATCAATAAGAAATCTTCAAAATGTTTTCCATAATCAAATTCTCCAAAAAATTGTTCCTTCCAAAAATTGTTGCTCCCACCATTCTCCTCATTTTCAACAATCATTTGATAGGCTTAAAATTGAATGAATTCATCAAAAAATCCCCCCGGTTTCATCTTACCTTTTACCATTTTTGATTTAATCACTTTTCTGCCCATTTCATTCACATTGAATGCCGAATTTCCCTCCGGGAACATTGCCGTTATTATTGGCATCATTTCCCCATCCTTTTCAATCCTTGTCGGCTCCCAATATTCCATTTTAATTTTATAATTTTCCACCAACTCCTTCGGCATTAATTCCTCCAAAAGCAATGGTTTTGGCCATGGCCTAAATTCATTAAATATTTTCCAAATTTCGCCAACATTTTTTACCATGTTGCGTAAATAAAAAAGAATTTTTCAAGTAAAAATTGTAAATCCCCAGTTGGATATAAAATGCAAATTTTTGTGGCCATCAAAGTCAACGATGTTCCACTCAAATAGCCAAATTGATTCGAATAAATGTGCTGTCCTATATGAATGGAATTATAATAATTATTTTCATATTTATATATACTTTTTGCCCAATATTTGACTGCCCTCAACAATTGAGTGAATATTTCACGTCGTGATTTCTCGATCATCACAAATTTTTGCCGATATAAAGATCGATAACCTTGGAATTAATTGAATTTAAAAATTTGATAAAATTGCCCACTTGCGAGTGAATAAATGTCTCCTCTTTGGTGAATTCCCCCTCCAACTTCATTTTTATTTAACATATTTTCAATCAAAAAGTCCATAAAAAATATGTTAAAATGAATATTTTCTTCATTTTCTGCATTTTCCCATTGTAATTTTTTAAGGCTAATGTTCCAATTCATCGGAATTTTTTCCATTGGAATTTGGGCCATCATAATGTCCAAATCGACTGTAAAAAGAACATATTTATTAAATCATCTTCCCTTCCAATTAATAATAATTTCATTTGAATTTACCAAAATCAATTTGCAATTTGATGAGTGCAGGCACCCGAGGTTTTGGCTCAATCCATTGAAGCCATGCATCTTTTTGATATAATTTCTGCATTTTCGTCTATTAAATTTATAAATGCCATAAAATACTCACAAATTTATTTAATTGTGCTTCATTTTTGATCGCTTCTTTCAAATGCCTATAAAATGATTCCAAAATATATTCATCAGAGGGGTTTTGGCTCAATTTTGGCACCAAAAAAAGAATATCCAAATCGGAATTGGCCATCTCCGTTCCAATCAATGTTGAGCCCCCAATCGCCATTGAATAGTCCACTAATAATTTATTTTAAAATTATCCATAAATATAATTCAAACCTTCTCCCCCATTAATATTCGCCATTTTCATCCTCATCCATTCTTCCATTTGTTTTCTTAACCATTCTTTCGCATTTTCCTTTATTTCCGTCATCAAATCGAATCCATAAATTTCCTCCAAATATTCTTCCAACTAAATTATTTTAATAAAATTCTATTAATATTTAATTTACAATTTCATCGCCTCCCAGATTAATTTTTGGCCAATTTTCGGCCGAACTGATTTCATAAAAATGCGAGTCCATCCATTTTGCTGGTTCCATTCTATATCGGTTAATTTTTTCTGTTTTTATTAAGCCTATAATTTCTTCCTTTATATTTTCCTCTGAAAAATTAATATTAATTCTACATTTTTAATTTGAAAAAAGGCAGAAAATTACTCTTTCACCAAAATTTAATTCCACCTGTTTGCCCCAACATTTAATAATTCCGCCTGTTTGCCCCAACATTAATAATAATTCCGCCTGTTTGCCCCAACATTTAATAATTCCGCCTGTTTGCCCCAACATTAATAATAATTCCGCCTGTTTGCCCCAACATTTAATAATTCCGCCTGTTTGCCCCAACATTTAATAATTCCGCCTGTTTGCCCCAACATTAATAATAATTCCGCCTGTTTGCCCCAACATTTAATTCCGCTTGTTTGCCCCAACATTTAATTCCGTCTGCTCCCATTTAATTATGTATAAATATTCCCTCAAGGCATATTCTCCCAATCAATTCTCTAGTGTCATATGTTTCATTCTCCTTCCCATTAATTATTACCCATTTTCTGTTGATGAACCATTCCCATTTTCGACTTAATTTGGTCCAAAAATTTCTGGCCAAATTCTTCCAATCCATTTCCTCCTCCATTCATCATTTTAGGCATTATTCTCCGCAATCTTCCATAAAATTGTTCGCCCATTTTTTCTCCGTATTTTCGACTATTCTTTTCAAATTCTCCATTGCCCATTTTTATTCCAAATTCATTTATTTTTGCCTCCTTTCCAATCATCAATGTCAATTCATTAAAATGTAATTTTTCCAAAATTTCCTCCATTTCTTCCTCATTTTCTTTTCCTCTTTTTGAATATTTTTTCCATTTTTTGAATATTTCTTCAACCAATTTTCCTTCCATTTTTCCTTCATCATTTTTCAAAATTTCTTCTTTGAATTTTTCCCATTCTTTCAAATTTTGTTGCCATCTTTTTTTCATTAATTTCCCTACATTTTTCAAAGGAATTCCTTGTTCAGTAATCATTGAAAATGTTTTGAAATTTTGTTCAATTATTTTCACCAAAATGCAAATATTCATAAATTCAATCAATTTTGCTAAATTTTCTTCATTTTCTTCGGCAATAAAAATTGCATAAAATTGTTCAATTTGTTTGCCAAAAATTAATTCATTTTTTGCAATTGAAAATAAATCTTTAAAATAATTTAAAAATAAAATTAAAATAATAATTAATTAATTAATACATTTTAAATTGACGAATTTTTCAAAATAATTTTGTTCCATTATTTCACGCAAACTTTCTTCCTTTTCCTCAATTTTTTCTTCCAATTTTTCTTTCTTCTTTTTTCCTCTCCCTGCATTTTTCTTCATTATTATTCCTCCATATTTTTCTTCCAATTCTTTGTCAATTTCTTTCCAATTATTTAAATTTTTTCCATTTCCGCTCCTTTTCTCCTCTTCTAATTTCGCCTTTTTTTCATCCTCCTCCTTTTTCATTCTTTCCTCCTTTTCCTTTTTATTCTTCAACTCCATTTTCTTTCTTTTCTCATTTTCTTCTTTTTTTGCCTTATCCTGCTTCACTTTTTCATCATCATTCACTTTTAATTTTTTTGCCATATTCGAAATTGGCTTCACTTTTTTATTAGTTTCAGCAGCCATTTTTTTATCTGTAAAATTAAAATTAATTTTTTTAAAATTAATTTACCTCCATTACCCCCCTTTTTCGTTGATCCTTCTATAGTATTTCCTTTCCTTTCCTCCTGTATGTTTTCTTCCTTCTTGCCTTCTATTTCATTGGATTTGGCTTTAGCCTTCTCAATTATTTGATCTTTTTCTTTATTCACTTTTATTTCCATTTTCTTTTCAATTTCCTTCAATTTTTTGTGGGAAATTATCAAAAAATAAATAAATAAAATGAATATACTTTTTCCATTTCCTCTGGATAAAATGGATTGCCAATCAAAGGAGAAATTTCTTTGGTCTTAAACTAAAAATTACTTCATCATTATTAATATTTTACCGTATCAGTATGCTCATTTTTCGCCTCCAAATTTATATTGTTAATTTTCATCTTATATTTTCTCAAAAATTCCCTCTTCTCATAATTGAATAAATCTTTGAAATTTTCATCCCGATAAATCGGTGCTAAAAAATTAAATTACCTATTATTATTTATAGGTCATTGGGAATGATATATATTTAAATTTCCCATTTCCATTTATCAACAATTTAATAATATTAAAAATATAACCAAAAAATAAAAATAATTCCGCCTATTTGCACTAAATTAATTCCGCCTATTTGCCCCATTTTCGCCTATTTGCCCCATTTTAATTCCGCCTATTTGCCCCATTTTCGCCTATTTGCCCCATTTTCGCCTATTTGCCCCATTTTAATTCCGCCTATTTGCCCCATTTTAATTCCGCCTATTTGCCCCATTTTCGCCTATTTGCCCCATTTTCGCCTATTTGCCCCATTTTAATTCCGCCTATTTGCCCCATTTTAATTCCGCCTATTTGCCCCATTTTCGCCTATTTGCCCCATTTTCGCCTATTTGCCCCATTTTCGCCTATTTGCCCCATTTTAATTCCGCCTATTTGCCCCATTTTCGCCTATTTGCCCCATTTTAATTCCGCCTATTTGCCCCATTTTCGCCTATTTGCCCCATTTTAATTCCGCCTATTTGCCCCATTTTCGCCTATTTGCCCCATTTTAATTCCGCCTATTTGCCCCATTTTCGCCTATTTGCCCCATTTTAATTCCGCCTATTTGTCCCAAACATTTTAATTACGTCTGTTTTTCACGAAATATCAATCCCCTTTTTCCCAACATTTGCTATTTTCCTCATTAAAAATTTTTGCATATTTTAATTATTAAAATAATAAAACAATTGCCAATTTGTTCCATCCCCCAAATATTTACCTCCTCCCAGCTCCCACCAACTTTGCCAAATTTCAAATTCGCCCTTCCTTGCTCTTTCTAACATCAAATTCATCATCGTTTCCGAGTACATTTCTTTTTGCCCATTAACATTTTCAGCCACATAACTCAAATTCACGTTCACGCATTTCACCCAAAATTCTTCCATTTCCTCATCATTCATTTTTTTATTAAATTTTAATTTTGCCCATCGACTTTCCCGAATGCCGGTCGAAATAAATTTCAAAATTTGTTCCGTCATTTCCTTTGCTCCCTCCAAATATGAACCTTTGGCCAACAATTGATCCTTGGCAAATGATTCCGTGTCCAAAAAATTATCCTTAAAAAAAATTAATTTTTAAAATACATTTTTATTTTTATGCCTCAATTCCTCCTTCCTTAAATGGAAAAATTAATTTATTTAATACCTTCATGTCTTGAAACAATGCTACTGCCTTTTTAATTTTTTCCTCCTCATCTTTTGCATCCATTTTTGCCAATCCATTCATTTTCATTTCCCATCTCAAAACATTTTCCCCCGTCCAATATTCTTCAAATGCCTTTTTCCATAATTTCGCTGGATTCGGCTTTTTGTCTGAACAAAATTTTTTTTAAACAAAAATTTTTATAATTTTTTACCTTTAAAATTCTCCTCTTCAAATTTTTTCCACCAATTTTTATAGAGTAAATAATTTAGTACATATCGAATTGTCCATTTTTTGATCACATTATTCGGCCTTTTTATTTGTAAATATTCTCGCATTAATTTTACCACCATTCTCGTCTCAAATTTCTTTTGCCCTTCTCCTTTCGGATTCACTTAATAAAATAATTATTAATATTACCATTAATTTTTCTAAACTAATTTTGCCAAAGAGTGGATAATCCAATGCCATTTGGACCATCCTGGCCAATCCAAATAATTTTAAGAATCTTTTCCTCAATTCATCAATTTCCAATTCATTTGCTTGATCCAAAAAATTTCTAAAATTTTTATAAATAATTTTATCAAATTTGATTTAATTTTTGACCGCAACATTATGTGAAATTGCCAATTTTCTGGTGTATAAAAAAAATACAAAAACATTATAACGTCCGCCTCCCTAATCCAATCTTTCCATTCGTTCAATTCCATTTTTACTCCAATTGGTCCTCCGGAACAATCAACTTCCCTTCTTCTTCTTCTTTCCTCCCCCTTTTTTGACGATTTTTCTCCCTTCACTAATTCATTTAACTTTTGACGATTTTTCAACATTTTACATAAACCCAATTCAAAGTCCAAACTAATAGATTGTTTTAGGTCATCATTAATGTTCCGAAAATTCAAAATAATTCTGAAAAATTTTTTAAATCATATTCACAAAAAAAAATAATTTGTTGCCTTTTTCGATCTTCTAATTTATCCAAAATTTTGGCGAATAAATAAAAATTCGACGTGGATGAAATTTGCAATTTTGAATTCATTGACTCTTGAATATTCTTTGAAAACAAATATCTTCGATAATGAACATTCAAAATTTTAACAGCCCTTCCTTCCCCCAATGGATTATTGGCAAACCGCAATTGATCAATGATAAAACTGACTGAAATTTAAAAAGTTTTGCGGCTAAAATGGAAAAGGGTACTTTTAGGTTTAATGATAAAAATCACATCCAAACAAGGGTAATTTTGGGGGTAGAAAAACATGAATCCGAGTTTATTTTTTTTATGTATCACGTCATTTACCTGAGTTACGTGAAATTTTACGTGAATTTGTAACCTTATTTTTCAATAAAACTCCACTTATTAAGTGACACTTTAGGTTACTTTAAGATTCCTCCTGCTCCCAGCCCTGAGCACTAATCCTAGCCTAAACGTTAATTCTAAGCCCAAATCTTAGTCGTATTTGTGAAATTTTAATGGTCATAACCTTTTTATTTTTGTGTTTTATGTGATACCAATGGCATCTTCTGACTCCTCCATCGATGCGCGTTGATTGAGCTATAATTTTATCAAAAACAATTTTTGACACTTTTTTCGAATTCAGACCCAAAGAGGGGAGGGAATCTTTACTTTTCAATTTTAAAATTTCACATAATTCACGTTAGTGACATGATACACAAAAAAATAAGCTCAGATTTATGCTATATTTCTACGCCCAAAATTAGCTTTAGAATGTGATTTTCATCATTTTTGATGGGGGTGTTAACAAAACCGAAAAGTATTGGCTGGAAAAGTTTCTTTGTTTGAACAACAAAATTAAATTCGGTTTTAATTTTTATTATTATTTTAAAAAAAAAAACTGACGAAATTCAGGTAAAATACTGACTGAATTTGTGCCAGATGGAAATAATAAAAATAAAGAAATAAAGATGGCGGCATTCAATTGAAGAATATTAGATAATTGCAGTCGCATCCTCTGGAATAATCAAATTAATTAATTTAAAATTTTAATTTGATTTTTTAAAAATAAAAAAATAATAGAATATGATTATTTGTTGGAAAAAATTGTAGGAGAAAATATGTAGGAAATGGACGAATGAATATGCGCATTGAATTGAGTGAGGGAATGAATGAGAGGAAAATGGATGGGCATATTTGAGGAAAAATTAGGCAAGAAAAATTGGAATGTAGAGGGATGGATTTGCAGCATGATCCGCCATTCGAAGCACGCCATCGGCAAAACCAGCAAACCAACGAATTGCCCATAGCCACAATTGGCCTATAGCCACGATTAATCAATACATGCATTTAAAATGTGGGATTGTCATGGCGAAATGCGCAAATAATCAGACGAAATTTTTTTTGGGGAATTCACAAAGATCAGCCATTCAAATTTTATTCAGTCTTTTGCAAATCAACTTTTTGAAAATTGCAAGTCAGAGGAAGAATTGATTCAAATATTGCTCGAACTAATTAATCGAAGAAAGGATCTAATTTTTTTAACTTTAATTTATTCCAATTAACAATTATTCAAAGGGAAAAATGAAGAAATCTGATTAAATTTACTATATGTATTTAAATAATATTTATGAAAAATTTTCAATATTTAAAGATGGAAATTGAGGCCATAATTTTATATAAAAATTAGTCCAAAAAAATTAACTCCATTTTACGATTCAATAGTTCTAAGGCTTCAAATTCGATAACCACTTTTGACCATTTGTTAAATGCCCCAGAGAATTTCCTTTTCTTTTTGCAAATCCACAAAGTGGAATAGGGTATACCCAGAGGAAATATGAAAGAATTTATGGCCAATAGGCCATAAGCTATAGGAGGAGGTTGCCTGAAGGGGCAATCAATCTTAAAATGTAAAGAAAGGATTGGGACCAATAGAAGGAAACAAATGTGTGGAAGAAGAAAATAGGATTATTCACTGCTTCATCTTTCCCACAACATAAAGCATTTTCTATTTTATAGATTATACTCAATCCGTATATTATTCTTCTAAAATTGTCAACGAAATTTTAATTTAGTTTCAAAAATTATCATTATTAATCCATTGAAAAATGGCCGATAATGATGGTGAGTGAATCTGAATTTTTGTTGGAGAGTGCATTTTAATCCAAGACCCAAACAAATCGGAGGGACGATTTCATCTGAATTTAACCAATTTTGCCCAATATGGAAAGCGATGGTATGACCAAGAGGTGTTCAGTGAGCCGATGATGATTCGGGGCCTTCCATGGCGCCTTATGGCCGTGGCTAGCACTTTTTCCAAAAAACGCTATTTTGGACTATTCCTCAAATGCGATGAAGAAAGCGATGGTTGGGAATGAAGCAAATTATAAGGTTAAAGCAATGTTTAGATGTAACTTGGAGCTGCAAGGCAAAGGCCACTCTTCGCATCCATTCAATGACCAAAGGCAAAGAGGACTTCCAATTTGAATTTGAGAATAATTTCACAGCAGATTGCAAAGATCAGGGTTCATTCCAAGTGAAGGAATTTGAGGTGGTTATTTAAAAATAAATAAAAACACAAAATATTTTACATTTTATTGTGATTTCCCTTTTAATCAATTCTTAAAAATATAGAAATTTTTTTTTGCCTTATGATTTCTTCTATCATATAAATTGGACATAACAAAATTTGATAAGGCTAATAAAATGTAGAAATAGGGGGATTTAAAATTGAGTCTATTATTGTTATTTTATGACTTCAAAAAGATCGATTTTTCGACATGTTTAATGTCAAAAATACACTTAATATTAACCGTAAAATATTTGAGAAATTAATTAAACATTGATAAAAAAAGAATAGAAACTTTTTCTCCCATATTAAAAATTACTATGAAGTATGAACACATTTCAAACATAGGAATTGGCAAATCCTCAAAATGGATGGCTTGATGACGAGGGCGCCCTTTTCGTTTCAGCCAACGTTAAAGCTGAACCGGCTCATGGAATGCATTTTAACAACACAATGCATGGGAATGATTCGATCATTTTGAATGGAGCGAAGTTCAATGTCAACAAAAATGTACTAATAAAATTAATTTATTTTTTTAAATAAAAATTAAATTTCAGCATTTGCTCTTATATGCTCCCACTTTTGAGCCATATTTCTCTCCCCAACGTGGAATCCAATTGGACCCTCAATTGGCCACAGTGGAAGATTTCAAAAGAATGATTGCCGCTTTGCCACCTCAAAATCAATCATTGGATGGTTTGAATAAATTTTTTATGTATTTATTTTTTAACTTATTAGATGATTGCATTGAGGCTATCATGTATTTGGCAAGTCGTTTCTCGGTTGGTGTGGTCGAAGGAATTTGCCGCAATTATTTGGCAAAAAATTGCAAGAAATCTCAAATTTTCAAATATCGGCTTGCAACCAAATATGGCTTCGACCTTTTGAAAGTAACATATATTTGATATAATGTTATTTTCATGACTTTTCTAGGATCGAATTCTGAAGAATATTACCAAAAAGGAAGTGGAAGAGGATATTGTCCAAAATTTGGTGGATTTCCGCAAATTGGAGAAGGAGGACGACGCAGATGCATTGATTGCACGCATTGGCCTCATTCTTGGGCCAAATTTGAAGAATAATTCCAAAGCATTCATATTTGGGAGCAATTTGAACAAAAATTCTGCACCATTCGTATTTGGAGGAAATTTGAAGAGTATAGCAGAAGTCAACGGAGAATCACCGGAATCAAATTCTTCAGATGATTCGGATTCATCAGACAATTCAAATGATGATGGTTAAATTTTTTTTCATATTTGAATATATTTATAATTTATAAATTCATTTTACAAAATATTGAGCCAATAAAAAAAATATTTATATTTTTCAGGAGAGCCTGCTTTGAAACGTGCTCGTCAGGCGATATAGAACAAATGCAATGCACTTAATTTGATGCCAATTTAGATTCAATAGAAATTTATGGAAAGATTGAGAGAAAATGAATTTTTATATGACGCAATAATTCCAATAATATTTTGCATATTTAATATATAATTAAAGAAATACTATATATTTTTGAGGAATAAAATTTGCTTGATTTATTTATATTCTTCTATGAATACCGTATTTTCTCTATTAAAAGCTCCCCTTGGAGAGTCCCGAAAATTTATAAACCCCAGGGCTTCTAATAGAGAATTTACTGTATGTTAAGTTTCTAATCTTGCTGCAAGGGCAATGCAATAATTCTTTCATTTTCCACCCCAAAAAGTCTATTCATTCTTTCTTTCTCTCTCATTCATATTATAATGGTTCTTTTCTTCCTTCCATTGGAATTTTCATTGCAACTGCAGAGACACAGAATGTAGCAGCAAATTATTGCCATACTTTTGCGCACCGAAGAAAAAATTTTATAAAAAATAGGCAAATAACATCATTTTGGCAAATGTTAAAATGCCCTTTGAAATTTTTTAAAATTTTTTTTTGGTAATTTTAATTATTTTTATTTAATATATATACAAAAAATATCATGTAAATCATTCGAAAATAGATATCTAAATATTCAGCCAATTCTGTAATTAAATTGGTTAAAAAAGGGCAATGCCAAATGTGCTGAGCAAATTTTTTGCCGGCCAACTTGGTTTGAGCCTGTGCCATGCCGAATGCCATGAACTCAGGTTTAGCAAAAAATTCGAAAACAATGAATTTGATTATTTTCCACAATTTAAGTCATATTTGGAATCCGAATTGTTTTCTGGCAATTTTGGATGCATTGGGGCCAAGTTTACTATTTTGTGCAGAAACATATGGATCCCTTTATTTGGTATGCCGTACCAAAATATTATATATTCGGCAAAATGAATTCTGCAATAATTACAGAAAGAATTAAGCTAAGAATTTAATATTTTATATTTGTATATAGCCTAAATTAGGATGAATTGATGAGAGAAAAAAATTAGTGGATTTGATTGGAAGCTGGAAGAATTTTTTGACCATAATATTCATAACCCTTATTTAGAACAATCAGTTTGATAGCAAAATGTTCTATGGAAATTATTAACCCAATTTGGAATAAATATAATACATAATGGTTTAGGCTTTTTAAGTCTTTGACCCTATAAAGTGTTCTTTATATGTAACTATTTTCAAGAGTAAAAATAACTAATATTGTTCTGCGATAAATTTGCATTTTAAGTTTTCTTTTGATAAAAATTTTTTTATTAAAATTTCCAAATAAATTTCTCCTATCTAAAATGGCTTGAATAATTAAATATTTTCGGCACCAAATATTTAAACTACATTTTCCAATTTTTGCAGCTCAAATCTTTAGTGGACAAAGGAGGTCGTGTCGATCAAATTGAATGGCGCAATTTTTTGGCCAAAACAATTCGATCCTCCGTCTTTTTGACTGCCACAGAAATTTTATTCATGTTTTGGTTGTGCATATTCAGGCAAATATCCAAATTATATTTTAATTAAATTAATTTAAAATTGAGGAAATTCTTAACAAATTTAATCCACTTTTGGTCGAAATTCCCAAAAATTTATAAAATTATGAATTTCATTAACATCTCAAAATTTTTTTTCCATTGCAGAAATTAAAATAAAAAAAACTCCTATGAATTTATTTTTAGGCGTTTGCTTGGATTTGCCACTTGGCCCACAATTTCTTTTGTGAATGGATTTGCCGCCTGCGCAATTTCCATTTGGATTGAAAGTCCACATCGACGTGCCATGCTCGTCCCATATTTATTAAATTTGGTCTTTTATTAAATTATTTAAATTAATTTTTAATTAATTTAATTAATATAAAAATAAAAATTAATTTAATTTGAGGCATCCGAGGCCGTCTATCGCCAAGCGCGTGCCCGAAATTTATGCCATCCCATTCCTTTCGGCGAATCTTTACTCTTTGGAATTTCCATTGGGCTCATTGTGTTCCTTCTAAAATATTCCAAAAAATTGTCCCAGCCAAATTCACCATTTTCCTCGTCAACAAATTTTTTGCACTCAATTTTGCGTCAATCCCATGCAATTCAGCCAAATTCAAGGGAAAATTCAATTGGCCAACAAAAAAGTAGGGAATGGAAATTGGACATTGGCAGGGCCACAAAAGTCAATTTTAAATTTAATTTTAAAACATTTTTATAATTTTATTCGCTTAGATTGCCCTAAAAAATATGGTCGTCTCATTTTCACTTCTTTCAATGGCAAATATTTTTAAAAAATTATTTTCGAGCAAAAAATACAACAAAACATCAATTTGGCCCTCAATCCGATTGCCTTTATTCCTTGGCACAATGCCATTCCTTACACAGGTTAACGGGCAGAGGGACATTCAAATAATGAATTTTTATTAAAAATTTAAATTAATGTTGATTTATTTGGCATGGGGAATTATGGCCGTTCAGAATATTTAAGGCCAATGGGAATGTCAATAAATATACATATATATATACTTACTAATTTTAATTAAGATAACATATTTTTCCTATTTGAACCCACTCTCTATTAGAAGCCACCCCAGAGAGTCTCTGAAATGGCTTCTAATAGGAAAAATAAAATACGGTATACAATATGCCTTTCTTTTAATAATGAAAGAAAAAATTTTAAAAATTTCCAAAAATTTAAAATAATTTCAAATCAACAATCCAATTTAAAATCTATTTACATAATATAAGTAATTTAATAATTTATTATAATATTTGTTATAACTTAATTTATATAGATGTTAAATTTTAATTTAATCAGTCATTAAGCCATTTTTCAATTCTCATCATGGATAAAAAAGGCCCCAATTTATTGTATTAATTTATTTACTTATTAAATCAACCTAAAATTAATGAATTAAATATTATTAAATTATTTATTTTTCAGATATTTTCCGCATTTTTTACTTCAAAATGGACAACAAAAACAAATAGGGCCTCTGCTGCTGATGGTCAAAGAATTTCCCCAACAAATTCCCAATCCACCAATAAATTTTCATTGCCGATTTCCGCCGGATTGGCTTCCACCCTTGCAATGGCATTTTGTTGGCCAAATAATACATTGGCACTTTATGCATTTTGGAAAATGGTTGAGGTCCTATTTTGATTATTTTTGTGGCTAAATTCCAAATTTTTCACAGTTATTTTATTTCCATTTGGTTTCGGCCCAAATTTTGCCAGTTTTTCGAGGTGGCAGTGTTTTTGCCTTTTGTTTGGTTTCCAGCTATTTGCTGAGTTTGGCAGTTTTGGAGCCGCAAGCACTTCGTCCGAGTTATTATAAATTTTTGTGTTCATTGACCGGAAATAGGCAAGTTTATGGAAGGATATTTTTAATGAGCCTAATTATAATTAAAAAATTATACAATTAATAGAAAAACATTAAATCATTTATTTTGCCAACTTTCTTGAGGTCATTTAATTTGGCCATAAGACTAACTAAGAATAGTTTAATGAGATTAGGATTATTAAAGCTTGGATAATGACAAACTAGGCCACATTTTATGGCCATAAAATTTTGATTTTCTCAATTATGCTAGGAATAAAATTCTAAATATTCATTTCCAATTTATGAAAAAACATGAAATAATTTTTGGATAATAAATTTAAATATATCAATAATTTCATTTAAATTAATATTAATTTATTTATTTTTAAGATTGCAATTATTCAATCGAGCATTGTTTGACAAATATTTTGGCACAAATGCTTGCGGCCTTCAATTGAATAATATTCAGGGAAATATTCAAAAATTGGTGCCACCTCATTTGCTCACAATAAATCCTGCCTATTATTCACCTTTGTTACATTTTTAAATGTTTATATAAAAGATTATAAAATATTTATTTTCTCAATCTTTAAAAGCACAACGAAACAAAATGATTCATTTCTTATTTAATTATTATTTAATGTTGATGCATAAAATAATTAAAATGGGATTGCTTTTATTTAATGAGAGATGAGAGAAGAATTATGGTTTAGGCTTAGTGCATATTTTATGAAAAAATTTTTTGAAAAATATGCATTTTGTTTTGTGTCATCTTCTTCAAATTTCATTGTCCCATCAATGCCTTCTTCTACCAATTTGTCAGCAGCATCAAAGCAACAACTAAAATTTAAAAATATGACTTTATTTTTAAAAAATAAACAAAAAAAAAAACATTTGAAATTGGTTACTTATTTATATTTTTATTAATAGTTAAATTAAATGGTCTTAAAAATTGTTTGAATAATTCGAAAAATATTATTCATTATTATTTATTTTCCGGCAAAGAAAGGTGTTTTTTGGATTCCAATTTCCCACCTCCGCCAATCATGGCCCAAAACATCAAAGGCGGCCCATTGCCAATTCCTCCATTGCACAATTCCCCAGTGCATTCGGTACAATTGCAGTAGTTCATATCCACCGGTGCCCGCAAATCCCCAAGTGCTGGACATTTGCCACAACTTTTATAGCCTTAAATTATGAATAAATATTATTGGAAGAGAATATCATTAAACCTTCTTCTGAGAAGCCAAATCCATCACATTTGAATGTGCGACAAGCATTGTTGTTGAAATCCATGCAATTCACCGGTTCATATTTAGCATCTTGTCCTCCGTAGCATTGCTTTATCTCGACTATAAATAAAGAACGATTAGATATTATAATATTAATATTGTATGTTGGGGCAGATAGAGCAGGATGGGCCACAGATTTATAAAGAAATAAAAATATCAAAAACATTTTTTGATATAAAATATCTTGTTTTGAATGTTTCTAATTTGGACTTGTAAGTTTTAAGACTTAAATTTAGGTGGAATATGTTGGACTAGAAAAAAAGAATTAAAAAAATAAATAATCATTTTTCAACTTTCAATTCCAATCCCAATGCCTTCTTTTCAATATCAAATTTCAGTATTCCCTGCTGGGGGCAAATTGTATGTTTTCAAAGGAAGGGTCCCTTATAGGTGATTAAGGTTATGGATACATGAGATGATAACCTATCCCTTACTGACATTAACTCTATACCGGATGGCAGGAGGCATGACCCAAGGAGGACCTCTGCACTTTTGTAGTTTTTCGTCGACCCAAAAAATGCCCCAAGTTAACCAAAAAAGTACCCAAATTTATTCAACATTTTCTATGTCATCATTTGGAAGAATTCAATATTAAATATCACCTTTCTTTCTCCCTCCCCCCTGTTGTACTGTATTCCCAGTTCCCACCTATGAGTTTGTCATCATTGCATAAATCCTTGAAGCATTCAGAACATTTGCAGCCATTCACATCATTCGGAACCGGGCACCGCCCACAACCTTTGTAATCTTAAAATACAAGAAAATATTTTAGAGGGAGAATTTTAATAAATAATTTGCCTGCCATTCCCTGATCCGAGCAATCGAATTGATGGCATGCAAATGAATCGTGGCAATTTACAATAGTAAAATTTGTTTGACTGAATTCACTGCCGTTGTGGCATTTGACGGCTAAAAAGGGAATATTAAACATTTTTTTTGTTAATTTTAAATCAAATTCATGAATTCTTTCTCTAATCTATTCATTACAATTAGAAGTAAAATGAAAGATAATTACACCAAATTTATGCTTTGAAAAAATTGATTTTTTGTGATACTAAACGCACCCAATTTTTTGGAATTAATTTTATTATTACTATAGCCACCCAATTTTTCCCTTCTTCGTCTATTTTACCTTCAAGCAAATGCGGCACAGTGGTGGCCACCAACAAAAGAAAAATATGATGCCACATTGAATAAATTGCAATCAGAAAAATTTAGAAAATATTTGGATAATTTGATTTGATTCTCTAACTTAAATATTTGTAAAAAAAATCTTTTTATATTATGAATATAATGTAAAATAAAAGAATAAAATATAAATACGAGAAAATAGAAAATGGAATGGGAATAAAATCATCAAATTGAAAATTTTATTCCGAAAAAATGATTCATCTATATATTTTCATCCTCATTAATTTTGGTGCTCTCTATAAAAAATTAAATTATCAAATTATGGGAAAAATGAGAAAATGATGACGAAGATTATCTGAAAAAATTAATAATAAAAATAACATTTTATAAAACTAAAATTGTATTATTTTTGTTCTTATAGAGCTCAGCGAGACTCTTCGAATATCGTATCCCACTTTCTTGGGTGGGAATGGGAACTGCTAGGATTTAAAAGGACCAGTACAGCTTCACAAATTCTAGATTTAATTAATTTTATTTTATCAAAACATAGAGTGAAGTGTGAAGGAGATATGATCAGTGTTGCACAAAACGTCCTTGTCTTCGTCCATCCTCTCGTCTCGTACTTATTAGTAAAGACGAACGAGAGGACGGACGAGAGAAAATGAAAAAAGAGGGGACGGACGAGAGGACGGACGTTTCGAATTTTGTGCAACACTGGATATGATACATATACCTAGTATTGTATTTAAAAATTACTATTTTTAATATAACTTTCGTGTTGAAAAATAGGCAATTTAAGAGCCCGTAATAAAATTCAATCCTCCAATAGCTAATGCCTAATCGTTATTTCGAACATTTTAGACGTGAATTGTTATTTTATCAATTTGATAAAAATATATATTTTCATATTTGTTTTCAATAATCTCTTCTTGTTTATTCATCGAATATAATTTTGCATGTCGGCAATTCTTCTTTCAAATGTTCTATCAGTCCTGTTTTTTCCACCCAAGGCAAATCCCGAAGTACAAGTGAATCCAATTTTCTAAAATTTTGACATAAATTAGTAAAATAATATGGAAAAATATCCTTTTACCCCATTTTTTCTACGAAAACAGTAGTTTTTGATTTCGAATAAATCAGAAACCGGTTTTAGACCTTATAAATTTTTTAATAATTTGTAAATCTCATCGAGACACATCGAATGGTATATAAAATATCACGTTTTAGCCCAAAATAAATTAAATAAACCAGAAAATATGGTTTAAACGGTTTAACTCGCACAGTTTCGAATTAAACTAAAAAATTTATATGTCAAAAACGCGTCTCGATTAGATCTACAAATTGGTATAAGGTTTGTAAGATCTAAAATCGGTTTCTGATTTATTAGAAGTCAAAAACTATTTTTGGTGTAAAAAATTTAAAAATGGGGCAAAAAATTAAGGGGTAAAAATTATATTCCAAATAATATTAAAAGCCTACTTCATGGCCACTAATTGGCTCAGCCCTCTTTCCGTAACAAATGGACAATTTTCGATGTGCAATCGACGCAAACAATTAATCAATCCATCGGTTGGATGTGTTATATTATTGATGAATGCAATGTTGTTCAGCATAAAACATCGAACAAATTTAATCTCTTCCAAATGGTGAAGGCCGAGAAAGTTCATGCAACCGTGTCCATCTCTTTAAAAACAATTGATTATTTTCGGACAATGAATTTAGGCGCCCAAATTTTGCGCACTAATTCAACATTCTTGAGCAAATATTAACTTCAAACTTAAAATATAACGGTTTTATAGCGCCTATATTCAGGAATTAATAATTATAGAAAAGTACAAGCGCCTCGGGAGCCGCGATTATTGATTTGATTGCAATTTGGCTTGATTGATATTTGCTAAAAAGTTAATATCAAAAATGTGAAAAAATTGATAAACATTGGACAGTTTTCTGGCCATAATTTTCGGAAATTATGTTTTTATCAAACATTTTGATATAAAAATGCCCTAAAAGAATAGATTAACCCAATACCCAATGATATAAAATTGTTATTAATATAGTTTTAAATATTATTTTGATATTGGCAAATGCGCAAAATTCATGTAATCTTATGAATTCAGAATGTTCTACTTACATACAACTGTCCGTTGCATCCACATAGACAAGATGGATTTGATCTGATTTCTTTCGAGGGTCCAATTCACTTGTGAAACGTTGAAGATTGTTGTAATCATCAAAAAGTTCAGATGAAACATCAAATCTATTAAATAAAAAATAAAATAAATGTTTTTTAATTCCCACTTGACTTTGCCATTGCATCGAACAATCCATTCGGCCGCATTACGATCCGGTCCAACTTGCCGAATTCGATGTATATCATAGCTGTTAAATTAATATTAAAATTAATTCAAAATAATAATTTAATTTACGCATTAAATCCACTGAGTGAACCTTGACGAATTCTCCATAAAATATAATCTGCGAATCTGCTCAATCCTTTTTTAGCCGCCACCATTTATTATGGATCGATCGATAAATTTATAATAGTTCTTAATATGAATGATTAAATAAATAATATAGTGAAAGGGCAAAAGCAGTTTAAACTATATGTTTTTAGCAAATTCCTGGTTCTAATTTTTTAAAATTTTCATTATTTTGGTTACTTTGTCAAATTAAATTCCATTCATGTTTATATTTTTATAAACTGCGACTTATTTAAATAAATAATATAAATATTAAAAGCAAAATTATTGTAATATTTTTAATATATTATTGATAACGAAATACAAACATTTTATAAAAATTTATAGTAAATTAAAAAATATATTCAGGGCTGCCATAATACCGGGGAAACCCGGCATTTCCCGGGTTTTTGATGTCCCGGCCGGGGTTTTGCCGGGGTTTTGAAAGTGCCGGGTTTTTTGCCGGGTTTTTCATATTTTGCCGGGTTTTGCCATGTTTTTAAATTTTTAGCTAAATTTTTCGCTGCGCGGCCATTTTTGGGTCTAATTTTTCGCTGCGCGGCCATTTTTGGGTCTAATTTTTCGCTGCGCGGCCATTTTTGGGTCTAATTTTTCGCTGTGCGGCCATTTTTGGGTCTAATTTTTCGCTGCGCGGCCATTTTTGGGTCTAATTTTTCGCTGCGCGGCCATTTTTAGCTAATTTTTCTTCCAATCAGGGCCCATTTTTAGCTATTTTTTCTCCCTATCAGGGCTTTTTTAGCTACTTTTTCTACCTATCAGGGCCATTTTTAGCTAATTTTTTTCCTTCCTTCGCGGCTTTTTCTGGCTAAACTTTTTGACGGCAGACCGATTTTTAAAGCTTATGATATCTTTATTTCATAACGCACATGCTCAAAAAGTCAATTAAAAATATGCTCAAAAAGTCAATTAAAAATATAAATCTGAAGTAGAAAATTTTTACAAGCTTTTACTAAATTGCATTTTAACACGTTTTAAAAGATGCCGGGTTTTTACCGGGGTTTTGAAAATTTTTGCCGGAGTTTTGCCGGGTTTTTAGACCCGAATGCCGGGGTTTTGACTTTTGGAGATGGCACCCCTGAATATATTTATACATGAAAATGAAGTGTAATGTTAATGTGTAAGTAAGAAATGTTGATATTAATTTATGAATTTGTATTTTTTTATTTTCATCCATTTTTTGCGAAAAAATATTCCATTCAGCATAATTCGATTGAGTTTTGCAAATCTGAAAATTTTGATTTATAATTTATTTCATATCTCATTTCATTAATCATTTCATTATTATTACTATGATTGGATGCTGATGGCCGGTGAATGTTGTGGCATTGGCTTTGGAATTGGTGAAGTTGGGGGCCGAGGCGGTTCGGAAGGAGGATTTGGCATAAAAATGAAATGAATTGGGTCAACCATTAATGGACCTAGGGAAAAAATATTGTATTAAATTCAAATTTTGAGTCGAAACCATTATGCAAATTTTGACCATTGTTTGTGGTGGCCAATTGTGTGGCATTGGCATTATTATTGTTGGATGTGGTTGCCGCCGCCATTGAACCGCCATAGATACTGTCGCCGCCGAGCTAAATTGGAATTAGTATTTATTTATATTAAATTTACCTTATCTTTCTATTAGTGACCCCGATGCTACTATTTTCAGAGACTCTCTAAAAGGGACTATTATTGGAGAGAGGCTTCTTCTACTAGAGAGGGGACCAATATTAGATAAAATAAGGTAGTCGAAGAAATCATAATCATAAGGAATATGAATTATGAAAAGTAAAAGATCCTCAATTATAAGGAATATAAATTGGTAGGATAGAATCAACTTTTGGAGTCATAAAACATGTCCAATTTAAGATAAGATTCCCTTTTCCACCCTAAAATGACTTGATTAGACCCTACCGTTAGGATCATAGATTGGTAGACCTCAGATTTCTGCAACTTGACCTGGACCTGGACTTGAGCTGACCCTTAATTTTCGACTTGACCTGGACCTGGATCTTGAGCTCAAGATCCAGATCGAAATGGAGCTTAAGCTCTAACTTGAGGTCTACCAATCTTTGGTTAGGATTAACATATAATCCTTAATAATTCTTTAAGAAAGACCAAGACCTATCAACTTTAAAATTATATTACCAAATTCCGAACAATTTTCTGAACCCCATAAACCACCTGCTGGTACAAACGAAAACGACCACTACAAAAACAAACCGATTCATATTCATTAATTTCCGCATAAAAATGTTCATTTATGGCAGCATTGGTGTTGGCTGCTGTTGCCTCTTCCCCATCATTAATTCCATTGTTATTATTCCGTTGTTCCTCCCTCCGCCGAATCCTCTCCCGAATTGTGCGCGGACTTTCCCTGACGGTCAAATATCGATAGGAAGGTTGGCTGCTGCTGGCCAAACTGCCGGAATCACTTTCACCGCCAAATTGTTGTTGGCCATAAGAGGAGGAGGAGGATGGCCCCTCAATTTGATGGTTGCCAATTTTTAACATTTTTTGCTCTTTTGTCGATGAAGTTGGCATTGCATTGTCCAATGGTGAATGTGCACAGCGATTTATCTTTAAATTGTGCAATGAAATTTGCACTTTATTTACCCGAATTTTACGCACAATACCAATATTTCAAGTGAATTTAGGCCTAAAATTATAGCAAATTTGGTATCACTAATATACAATGATAATAGGTACTTTGCGGTTATCTGTGGGCAGATGTATTCGAAATGAAGTATCCTCCTTATAGGTGATTAGGATCAGGGTTGCGGACATGCTAAATGATACCCTATCCCCCTAGATGATCCTAACTCTATGTCGGTTGACTCATAGGGGTTACCGTAACCTTTTCTATGTGGTTCCAAAAAAAAATCTGCAGGCGGATAACCGATAAGTACCCAATAATAGTCTATATTGGAAATGAATTGAATAAAGGGATGATTGGAAAAGTAAATGGGCCAAAAATGTTGCAAAATGTTCCAGAATCTGGCAGTTTTCATTTTTTGGCCATAATATTCTGGCAAATGTATATTTTGTTCAATCATTTTTATACCAAAATGCTCTACGAATTATCTTTTAAATAGTTAGAATGATATTGTTCAATGCCAAAAATTCGAATAATTCAATTCAAAATTCCACAAACTTTTGCGTAGATTGCATCCAATTCATTCCTGAAATTATTTCGCCAGCTTTG
The DNA here is from genome assembly GCA_030063045.1 of Pratylenchus scribneri. Classification (NCBI taxonomy): domain Eukaryota; kingdom Metazoa; phylum Nematoda; class Chromadorea; order Rhabditida; family Pratylenchidae; genus Pratylenchus; species Pratylenchus scribneri. The sequence continues at coordinate 1,373,076 of JAQSEB010000042.1, forward strand.
GCCAGCAGATGGTCGACCATTTTTGATCCTCGAATAGCCGGCCTCATAAATTCCACTGCTGGAATCATCATCGCGTCGATCACCTCCGCCCACACTTATGATCGAACTATACAAAAATTAGATGAAAACGTTAAATTGGATTCGGACTAATTTAATTTGCATGAATTCGGAATCTAACTATTTTGGTACTTACGAATTTATCTATCAACAGATTTTGAATAGTCACCAAGGGGTGGGTGTCTCTATCAAACTATCAATTATAGATGGCTTTATGACAGTACTCTATCACCTTAGATGATATTGTGGGAATCTCGAGTAATTCTCAGCCAACCCCAGTGCCTATCTTAAGGGATTAGGGATACCATGAATGATGGTGTTGAAAATCTGGTGACAGATTAATATTCAAAAATGGTTTACAAAATTCTAATCTGTTAACATTTTCGCCAAAGCTATTCAATGAATTAAGAATAATGTTGGCTAGTAAGTTTTGATAGAAATTTATAATTTACCAAAAAATGGCAAATTTATTTTTGCCCATTTTGCATTCCAATTAATGTACATTGTTTAATTTATTTTCGAATCTTTTTTCAATTTGTTAATTCCTCCCAATCAAAAATCATTTAAACCAATTTAATCCAAACACCTGTATGGATCTTCGCTTCCCATGGAATATGTTTGCGATGCGCTGGCATAAAGTGGCTGTTGCTTTTGTTGATCATCACCCAAACGTCTTCTGCCCATTGATGGCCCCAAAAACCTTGGATAATCATATCGATGATTAGAAGTGGAGGTGGATTGTTGATGGCGGCGATCAACTTTTGAATATCCATCCCCGTCCAATTCATCATCACCCTCTTCAACCTCCTCCACATTTTCGTCAATATATTCATATGAGGTTGATGGATGGCAGCATCGATCGATTGCGCGCGAGAATGACACTTTTTTGGTTGGAATTTTTGGGATTGGTGGAAGTGGATGCGGCAACACTTTTCCATGGAATTGTTGGGAGTTTGAGTGCCGATTTTGATGTGGGGGAATTGGATCATTTTCGCTCATTTTTGGGGAAGTAATTCCACCATTTGATGATGGCGTTTTTGGATGATTTAATGGGCCATTCGTTGGTCTGCTGATTCGCCGAAAATTCCAGCAAGCACAAAGGGAGGGCATTTCTAAGCCTAAAAATGTTTAATAATGCACATTATCAAATTAATGAAATATTCCTATTATATTCATTGGCCAAAATTGGAATCAAATTAATCCGAAATGGTTTAGAAATTGGTTCAAAATGTATGATTCAGCTAATTTGGGGCTGCGCAATGCGCACCTAATGGCCCTTCAGCAATATGGGACATATATTCCATATATCCCATATGTTAGGTAGAGGCTGGAAATTGGAGAAATAGTGGTCTTATTGTCGTTGTCTATCTTCAAATAAATCTATGTCCGAAAATGTTGAAAAGAAATAGGGAATGAGGATTAAATATTTGACATTCCCGAGTATTAGCAAGTGGGCTTAATGATTCAATAATTTACATTTTTAGACCTTAAAGGAAGGGATATTAGTCATTTGAATGAGTCATTTTTAATCCTTTATCTCTATGGATATGGAATTGATGAATATTGGATTTGGTTTGGGGATTGTACATTGTAGGATAAGCGAAGTGGCCATTAATCGAATAAAAATATTATTGTGTGACTGGCAGGTCAAAATAATTTGCAAAAATTTGGAAATATTCTCATTACATTATCCATGGATTGGAACATTTACTAATAATTTATAGCAATTTAATAAATTATCCAACTCAGAAAGCCAATCATGGTGATTGCCTCGGCATCTAGCATTGATTTTAATTCCCTAATTCGACAATGTTTATTGCATCGAAGCCAACCGCAAGAATTTTTCTCCAATGTATATCAATTAGCATTGGAACATTGTGGAGATAAACAACAACAACAAATGGATGAGAGAAATGGAATTGGCCAACAAATTGTTCAATTAATTAGTCAGTCTTCCCTCTTTTGCCAGGTTTTAGGGTCGAGCCAAATTTTGTGCATTGGACAATATCCTAACAATCTTTCAAGCTAATCTTTTATAATTGAATTAATCTATTTTTGAGACACTTTTTATATCAAAATGATTGACCAAAATGTTATGGCCTAAAAATGAAATGGTCAATTTATGCCTATTTTGCTTTTTTTGGTCATAAATTTTTTCCAATTCCGAACAAATTCACTAATTCCTCTTATCAATTCATTATGATATAGGGCAAGAAAATTCAATCAAATTTGCTAAATTTAAATCTAATATTCAATTAAAAATTCATTTGGTGCACAAAATTCATTCCACTGAATTTATAAGGCCATATCCCTATTAATTTAACGAATTAAATTATAATTTATCAGCTTCACTTTATGGGTGCTTTGCCATTTATAATAATTTGAAATAATGTTAAATTTGTTATTAAGGGCAATTGCCGGAATTTGGTTCGGCCATCTCAATGCCAAATGTTCGGCAGATTGAAATATTTCGATTATCATTGGATTATTTGCATTTTTTCTATAAAAAAGGAGTTATCGATGATCAAATCTACTTGGAAATATTGGTATGAATATATTTCATAAATGTGAAAATGGGTCAATCCAAAAAAAGGTACCAAAAAGACATAATAATTTGAGGGACTCGTTTTTTCTCATTTGCCAATACTTTTGTCCAAATATTAATCAGACTTTTATACCATATAGTTAAGCTCCTATAGAACATTTAATATCAAAAATAATTAGTCAAATATAATTGGGCAGAAAATTCAAGTTCAAAATACCAATCCTAATTTAGGCTTATTTTGCCTCTTTTTGGACACAACTTTTTTCCCAATTTCTTTCAAAGAAACAGCAATTATTCCTCTAATTTCAACATATTCAAGACTATTTAATTAAATTTAGGACCTATGCAAAATTTATTTTCACTAATTAGGTGTAAAAAATATAAAAATGGGTGAAAAAAGTATTCGACCCTGGCAGGACTCGAACCTACAACCTTCGGTTCCGAAGACCGACGCGCTATCCATTGCGCTACAGGGCCACATGGATGATTGGCTTGAAAAGAGAACTTTATGAAGTAGTCTACTTTCTCTGGGAGAAAATTCGCTGATATTTAATTGGCCCTTCGTGTAAAGTTTGTGAGATTGTTATTTTTAGGAAACTCTACCAATTTTTGTATTAAATTAAAACAAATTATTAGCCCAATAAAAGTACCTTTTTTGGGAGATTTCTTTCTTTTAATGACCTAAATGGACCATTAATTGAATCATTTTTTTATGCTATAAGATGCTAATAATATATTTTAAAGGCCAATTTGAACAATTTGTCTTCCACTCCAGTTGCCCACATTTTTGAAATATTTCAACGATTGCAATTATTCACCAAGGAAATCCAGTAAAATTTAAACTAATTGGGAACAATATATATTCCCTCTCAGCAGATGTTCATATAAAAATGCAAAAGAATGCAGCTTTTTGTTCCATCAAATTTTAAATTGGCTTTGGAAAGCATTGAAAATTGTGGTGGAAATGAACATTAAAAATGATCCACAAAAGGTCAGTTTATTTGTGCCCAATTTAAAAAAATTGGGAGCATAAAAAGGAGAAGGTTTTTTGCAATTTTTGGTCATTTTTAATTTATTCTTTATTCAAAAATATCAATTTACTCTAAAATTCAGAAAAATGATTCATCGAATAATGAAGAAGAGGATGAAATGGAAGAAGCATGTCCAAATCTTGAAGAAATTGAAGGAAATTTAATCGAGGAAATAAAACAATTTCGCACACAACCATTTTTGGCACTCATCATTTTCATGTACAAAAATGAATTTGAAGGTATCAAATAAATTTGTGGTAAATATTCATTCTATTTTTACATTTTTTGAAGAAATTTCCTGTCGACAAATTCAAATGCAAATTCAATCATGCTACGACCGTATTCAACAGAATTCCTGCGATTCATCAGCAGAAGAGGGTAATTAAAAAATTATAATTAAATCGAGTGTAATTATTTAAAATAAATTTTTGGATGGAATTTTTAAATTATAACTTTAAATTTAAAAAATTAAGTCAGAAATCTAAATTTAATACATAATTTCTCTCCGATGCAGAGATGAATAGAATATACCGTATATATAGTATATTAATATCCAGGGAATAATTTTTAAATCACTCAAATATTATGAAAATTAATGTTCTAGGGTCTAACTCAAAATGTGAAGATTTTTGAATAGCGGATTAGAACTTTAGTGAATTATGAAAATGCAATAATTTTGACCCCAGGAGCAATGGAATGGATCCTCATTCCTCAAAGAATAGGGCAAGGTATTAAAAGAATATATACGGTAGTTAAAATGATTGCCCGAATTTTGCAAGTTTAATCTCTTGACGGACATTTTGGTATAAAAATGATTGAATAAAACATCCAAAAACGAAACTGTTTGATTTTGGCCTTGCCACTCTCTGGCTTATTAACTTTTAACAATTTCCAATCAAATCCACTAATTTTTTATCCAATCAATTCATCCAAATTTGAGTTAGAAAATGGTATTAAATTTGCTAAAAGCTTTCACTGGAAAAATTGTATTGATGAATAAAACGAAAATCTCCTAAATTAATGAATTATTTTCAGATTTATCCAACAAACAAGAAAGAATTCAGCATTCAATTGATTCACTAAAAGAATTGGTTGATCTCTTTGACAGGTATTTATTAAATTTATTTAATTGCATTTCATTTTTCTAGTTTTTCCACTCCACCATCCACCTCAAATTGGAATTCATGCAAAGAGAATTTCATAAAACGACGACATCGCCCGGCAATCCTCACATTGGCATCCATTTTTGCCACATTTCGGGTCCTCAAATCGGCGGATGAAGTTGATAATAATTATATTAATTATAATAAATTTAATAAATGAAATAATAATTAAATTAATAATTAATTAAATAATAATAATTTAATATTAAATTAATTAATAATTAATTAATAATAATTTAAATAATGTTAAATTAAATAATATTAAATTGAATATTAATTTATTCTGGCTTTTAGGTTGCCGATTCATTTTTGACAATGGGCCAAATTTTGGGCCTAAATCATGAACAAATTTTGGAGGACATTTTAAGGGCCGGATTTTTGATTCAAGTTTGAAGGAAATTTCTTAATTCAAATTTTTATTTGCTTTTTAGTTGGAAACATCTTCATCAAAATTTGAGGCATTGGCCGATGTTTTTGTTTTCCTCAAAATTCCTCAAATTTTGAGTCGAATGTTGGAAAAGGGAATTCAAAAAGTAATTAAAATAAATAAATTCTTTTTATTTTATTTTAATTAGAAATCCATTTTGACGGCATTGAATCGAATCAGCGAATGTAATTCACTTTTGGACGAATTGGATGCCAAAAAAATGGACAATGTTTTTCGATTCTTTTTGGAAGGCCTCCGCAAAGCGGATGTGATTCAAAAGGACAAATATGAAGAATTGGTGGCAAAACGGTGAATATTTTTGGGCCGATTGAAACAAATTAAATTTGATTTTATTTCACAATTAGAGCTTTTTATAGAATGACACTTATTTAAGGTTTTTCCCTTACTTAATCCCATCGGAATTTTGCGAGATCCCAACCTGATAAATCCCCAATAATTCCGAACGGGACCCAACCGATTATTTATTTACTTTTTGTAGAATTTTCTGGGTATTTTTCGTAAATTCATGAAATTCCTAAATGAAAAACTTTGTCATTGTTCTCGGAAATTGTGCATTTTTTATATAGAAAATTGGATTTTTAATATTTAATCAAACCAAAAACAACTCAAAATATAAATAGAACAATAAAAGTATTAATCGATTTATTGCTAATTTTTCAATAAATTTCAACAATCAAAAAATCGAATTTACCTTTTTTTTTCCATTTTAATTAAGCAAATATTTTATTTTTTTAGTGAATTAAAACGCAACCAAAATGATGAATTGCTTCATCGGCTGCACAACACACCTCAATCTGCGTCCAGATCCGAATTGATTTCGCGCGTTCAAAAAGCAAAACGTGGCATTGATACGAACATTGACACTTCGCTGGACAAATCAGAGGAATTGCTACGGCGTCTTCTTTCATTGGGTAAATTTCCCTCTTAAATACGTTATTGTAGGAATTGGAATTACAGTATATCCTCTTTTAATTTCCCACCCTCGATTTTGCAAACCCATAGCTCCTGGCAGGGCAAACTTCAAAAAATTTTACAGCACTTCTTAGTTAGTTCCTACCTAATGATCTATAAAATCCGTTATAATTTATTCAAAAACATCAACAAATTAAATAATTAGACCCCATATTTTCCTAATTTTTGAAGGATTGAAAAATAATTCGCATTGAGGAATTAAAAGAGGTTTTAGGGTAGATTTAATGATTTACCCATAAATCATTGAATTTATTCATATCTACTAAATCCTTTTCTTCTGTCCAAAAACTACTTTTCGACCATAAAATTGGCCATATAGGTCTTAGAGAATAAAATATAGGCCTTTGGGATTAATGGCAAATTATTGGAGATTTTTATTAGAATTTAAATAAGTAAATGAATACCATCTCTTTTTATTCCTCGTGAATTTGATAAAATTTGCATAAATACATTTTTCCGAATCAGTTTTAAATAAATTTACAAAAATTTTAATTTAATCATTTTAACTAAATTTCTCTCACAAAATGTAGGTGAACTTCCATTGGATATGTTGTGCTGCATTTATTGTGCCAGCGGGGAATTGTCAAATTTTTCTTCAAAATTGGCCGCATTGAATGTTCAAGTTCAACAACAAAATGCAGAAAAGGAGAAGGCTGATTCGAATGTGGCCGGTCGACTGCTCATATTCGATTCCACATTTTTATTGATGACTCGAATTATGAATGTTTTTCCGGATATGGTAACAGAATTATTTATAGCTTTAAAAGAAATTTGCTACATCAAATTTTGAGCACCAAATTAATTAATTTTCATAGGATTAAGACTAACGAATTGTTAAGTAAAATATTATTAATCCCTTTATAATTGACAAATTGATTAGAGAAAGAATTAGTGTATTTAATTGTAAATTGGCAAAAAATTTATGACCAAAATAAAATTAGAAAATAAGACAAAATTAAATAATTTTAGTTTTCTCGCTGGTTATGTTTGACCAAAAAATGTCAAAATAGCCCAAATCGGGCAGTTTTCGTTTTGCGGCCATAATTTTCTGGCCAATTTAGGTTTTAATCATGGAAAGAGATTTTGTAATCTAATGGTATAAAAGTTTTATTAATAGCTTTAAAAACTGCTAAAATATAGCAAATTGCAAAATTCGAGGGCTCAAAATGCATTTGCCTATGACAATTTTATAATATCAAATATAAAAAAATTTGGCAAATTTCATTCCGACATTAATCTTTAAAAAAATTTCTCACTAAAGAATTAATATTTTTGCAGCGTCTTGAGGAATTGGTTGGTGGTCGTTTGGATTCCATCTTTTACAAATGGGCAAATCGCTACAAAAAATGCATTGAGGATGATGAGCCAATGGGCATTTTCTCTACGGCAATAAATGACCAACAGGCAAAATCATTAAACAATTAACCCAAAATTCATTGTTTTATTAAAGTTTCGGACAAATTTCCAACAAAATCAATTCCAAAAAATGCGCCAACAAAAAATTCCCTTTTGGATGGGAGAAACGGCCGATTTTGGTTCTGCCATTGAAACAATTCCATTATTGGGTGAACTCATTCTTAATGAGGTTAATTATTTAGACCCATTTTCATCATTTTTAATCATTTTTTATAGTTCCATCGTGGCCAACCTGAATCGGCACAAATTTTCAATATTTTTTCCACTTTTCGCCAAATTAGTTGTCTTTGGCTTTGTCTTGTTCAATGGTACAAAAAAATAATACTGATTTGAATTTTAATTAAAAAATAGGCTTGACACCCAAAAACCGGATAATGCCAAGCAAATGATGGCACGTTCAATGCGCGAATTCGAGGCGAATTGGGCAAAACAACAGCAGCATGCTCCAAAAGAGGACAAAGATGACAGCAATGATCGGTAAATTTATATATGAACTTTATCTTAAATACTTAGAAAAATTGAAATTTTTAGTTGTTTTAATCTGTTAGAGATCAATTTTTACTCTTTAATAATTTATTAATTAGTTTTTTTCATCAAATTTTATAAATTTTTTAAATTTCAAATATTTAAATAATTGATATCCTTTCATTTCAATAAAACATTTTTAATGTTTAATAATATTTTTTTATTTTTTAAAATTGATTTTGTTCTTTGTTCTCTTGGAAATTATTTTAGAAAAAAATTAAAAGATTAAATTCTCCTTAAATAAAATATTTTATGAGATGCAAAATTATTTTAAAGATTTTTTTGCAAATTATCCTCTAACTTTATTAAATTCAAGAATTAATCTCAAGAAATTTAAATTTTTAGTTTTTAAGAGATTTTGAAAAATAATATTTTTATTTTCAAAATATTGCGAATTTTACCTATTTAAAATATAAAAAAATCTGAAATAAAAATGTTTCTTATTAATTATAAAATATAAATACATCTAAGCCAAAATAGGGCCAATTATGTAAATTTAATTGTTATTATAATTGTAAATTCCCAATTAATTTTATCTCCATTCATTTAGATTGAATTATTCAATGCTCCTTGCCCAACGTCTGCTCCATCAAATGGCCGAAGCCCGTACCAAAAAAGAGCATCCATACACTTGGTTGATTGGATTCGCCCAACGGCCATTGCCGGCATTGCCAATTTCACGGAAAATAAGTTTATTGAGGCCGAACACTGTTGAAATAAAGGAGGAACATCAACGGCTTAAAGAGGTAAATAAATGGACATAATTGTGGATTTATTTGATTTTTGGTTGGATTCCATAAAATTGACATTGAAATATTAATATTTCTATTAATTGAAAAAATCAAATTATAAATATTTACATTTTGTGCACAGCGTTTAAAAAAAATTAAATTAAAAGGTAAATATAATTACTAATATATTTTGACTCTATTCTTCTTTGATTTACAAATAGTCTTTTCCATATATTTCCATCTATTCAGATATACTGTATAGAATACCGTAATATATACGTTAGAAGTTATTTATTAATTAAGTATTCATATTCATACTAATAATTTGATTTAATCATATTGATTATTTTAAAATGGTTTGGCTCTGCAGGTATCGTGTCTTGAAATTTCCAATTTTTAATAAAAATTTAAACTGCATAATATTCAGGTATTCCTTTGTGCAAATCAACAAGGTTGGGCCATTCCGGATGCAATTGCCCACATCGATCGAGGTAATCAATCCACCAATTTAATTCCATTTTCCCCAAATTTTAGTGAATAAATTCTGCCGAATGGACCTTTGGCTTGAATGTTGGATGAGGCAAATGGTTATGGATGTAAAAAATTTAAAAAATGCATTCTTTTTTGAAGATGAACCAACAAAGGGTGGTCACCGTGGATGAGGGTGAATTGGCTGCGGAATTATGCCTTGCGGCCACAATCACCTATCCAGTCCCCTGCCTTTGCCAAATGATTAAACAGGTGAGAATTTTCTTATTATTAAATTAAGACTTTGCCATTTTATTTGGAATTGAAATATTATTTTATACCTTGAAGAAATATTCAAATATTTAATTAGTATTTTTAGCTCGTTGAAACCATTATTTTCGAGAGAAGCAACAATTCTGCATTTTCTTCGGCAATTCAAAATAGTTCAATGCAATCGCAACAATCAAATGATTCACAACAGCAAATTGGCCCCCAAATGGATCATCAACAAGGATTACCGCCAAAAGTATATTCAATTTTAAAAAATTAATTTTTAATTATGTATTTCTATATTTAATTAATTATTCATAAAATTGGATTTAAAGAAATAAAACAAAAATCTAATCAGAAAAGTTAAAATAGGTTTGACAATGCCAAAAATGCCTAAGCGCCTTTTCCTATTTTCCTACTGTACCCCCACTTCTTGCCTAATCGCCTGTACCGTAACCCTATCAATCAAATATTGCCCCAATCTACCTTTTTAAACCCACCTTTTTTTGTTTTTTTCCTCTCCCATTGCCTTTACCTTTCAAATTATTATCACATTTTCCCGCACAATTAATAAAGAATAAATTAAAGTTGATTCGCCTCTAATCCATTTCTATCATTCATTGGGCCACTGGGTGGTTTAGGCCTCCGATTAAGGCCCAAGGCAAACAAGTCATAGATTAGGACTAATAAGATTGCATCTAACTCTTTCGACAATTTGAAAATGGCATTTACATTTACCCCTTTTTATCACAATTTCCCTTCTTTTTCAGCCTCCTCACCCGCAATTATCCAACCTTTTGATTGCCCGCCGCCATCCATTGGTTGCCGAGTTATCCCAAAAGGCCACCGTACTGGCAAAAATGTTGGTCCGGGCAATGCAATTGCTTCTTTGGGCCGGCGATCGACGAGCATTGGAAAAGCAGGAAAGGGAACGAAAAATCAAGGAATTTGGCATTAAAATTGAGCCAAATGTTCGAAAAAAGAAATCGATTAATTTATTGGGTAAACGGAATGGGGCAGTCTTATAATTCCGAAATATTTCAATTTATTTTTTCAGCAATTGGAAGAGAAGAAAAACAACAAAAAATGGATGAAACTTTTTGTGTTGAATCAAAAGAAGAAACCATTCCCATTGGCGATGAAAGTAATGATAGCGGCAAAAAGGAAAGTCAAATAGAAAAAGGACATTTTGAGGTGAAAATTAAACCATAACTGGGGAAAATAATTCAACTTTTTAAGGAGGAAAGCGAGAAATTGAGTAGCAACAAAAAAGGAAATAATCAAATGGACGAAGCATCGACTTCAACGAACATTGGGTCCAACCAATTACAGGGGAATATTGCCACAAGCAAACAACCGAAGGATGCCTTGAAGGCACAAATGACCGTCAAAAATGTTTTCGATGTAAGCAAATTTATTTTTATTTAAATATTTTTGTGATTATTCAAATTTTGTAGCGTTTTGAACGAATATTGAAGGAATGCACTTTGCGACCGCCGGTCACTTTTATAATTTTCTTCTTCCACGAACTTGGCCATGCATCCAGAACCGAATATTGGCATCGATTAGTGAAAATGGTCCCAGTTGAAATGGTCAGTCCCAATCCCCCAATATAATTTGTTAAATTTGGGATCATTAAGAAATGAATAGTGGAATAAATTAGCAATTTTTCTGATAAATTTAAAATCATTTCCAATTGTTTGAGTCAAATAGTTTGAATTCCTTAAAAACCTTCAGCTCAAAATTAATTTAAAAATAATTTAAAGTTATTTGCATTGGCTCGATTGGATGCCCCTGCCATTCCATTGGAATTGTGAGAATAGCATTCGATGAAATCATCCAAAATTATTATATTTATATTTTTCAGATTTCTCAGCATTTATGACCCCGGGGATGAAAATAATAGAAAAATTTGCATAGAATATGCCTGCTTACAGAGAAAATTTTATCAAAATCAAATTTAATTATTTTCATTGATTTTTTATTTTTGATAAAAAAAGCTATACTATATTTGTTTAAATTGAATTTTCTAATTTTTTCTTCTTGTGAACAATTAAATTTAACCATTTTTGATGGCTTTGCCCAAAGTTTATAGCCAATTTTCCTTGAATTTAATGAAATTAGCATTTCCAATTAAAATAAAAGACCAAATCACATATTTATTAACTTTAATATTCGTCATTTCTTGATAATTTAAAATGAAAAAAAATATATAGAATTATATTAGACCACACATTCAATTTGCTTTTTACTTAATTATTTATGATGCATTAACCCTGTCTCTTATTTCTCATTTTTAAATTCTAATTTTCCATGAACATAGCCATCGTCCCCCTCTTGGATGAAATTTAATTCTTTTTCAAATATCATTTGATGACTTTTGACAATTCATCAATTCAATGGGCATGCAATTTCGGGGAATTGCTTCGTCTCCAATTTCTCCCACTTCCCATTATTATTATTAATATTTATCATTTGGCATTTTTGCGTGCCATCATTATTTGTTCCTACTTCATTCATTTCATTGTCAACACAAAAACAAATTCTCCATCAAATTCCGCATTCCACAATCATTTTTGCTGAAAAATGGAACAAATTGTCAAAAGAAGGCAGCCAACTTCATTTTTGTTTCTTTTCATTCTGGTCGTTGCGATTACGGCTGGACCCAAAACAATGTAAAAATTATTTTTTATTAGCAAAATTTTATAATTATTTTTCCAGGCAAGTTAATGCATTTTGGCTGCCAAAAACAGGATCATCATCACTCCATGAAGGCGGCGGCAGATCTTCTTTGAATGTAGCCAGCGGCAATGGATTCAGGTGATTATGGCAAATATTTAATTTTAATTATTGGGATATTAATGAAATATAATTCAAAAATATTTATAAAATGCTCTTCTAAGTATGCTTCCCCAACCCCTTTCCCCATCTACTTCGCCAATTTTTTAATATCCTTCCTTGTCCTCTAATCGGGCCAAAATTTAATTAATTAGTACAATTGAAGTATATTTAATTTATTAAAATTAGTTTAAACTTTTTAATAAAATATTTTATGATGTTTTCAAATCTATGTACGGGAGAAGGATTTCAATTTAAATTTTTGGGCGATCCAAAATCGAAGGAAAATATTCATACTATATTAAAAATGCAGGCAATGGTCCCCGATGGCACTAAAACGCAATCAATTGGATTCTGAATTTGATGACCCCAGGCAAGAGAGAATAGAATGCTTTTGACAAAAATATTTTTTAAGGCTTTTCTCCACTGCTTTCGGCAAACGATTTGAATTGTATTGAGGTAATGATTAAATGCGAACAAAGAGGAATGGCACACTAAAATGTTGGTCAATAAAAGAAAATACCCAAATTTTCGCAATTTTTGGTCACGTTGGCATATGGCATAATAATTTAATTAGATAAATTGATTGATAAAAAATTATGTAAAGTTAATTGAATATTTTGGGAAAAATTAAAATATAAAAAAGTGCAAAAATATCAAAAACATATTTTATGACAAACACATTTTATTCAGTAATCAGAAAGAAAAATCATCCATGTTTTATACATTTTTATTTTTATACATTTTAAAAGATTAAAATATGACGTTATTTTGCGAGTAAAATAAAAAAAAATAGTACATATGTATAAAATTTTTGACAAGGCAAAAGATTAATTTGGATAATTTTAATAAAATATTAATCAAATTATTTTCATCAATCATCAATATTCTCAATTATTAAAATGTGTTCTTTCTTCTCTCTTCACCCGTTTAAAAATGTTGAGTATTTTCTTCACAATTATTCTTTAATTATCATGTTGGTACAGCTTGAAGGAAGTAAACAGTGAGAATCTGGAAATATATTCATTTTAATTAAATTTAAAATATTTGTAAATATTACGCCTAAAACATAGGCAGAAACACATTTGCTTGTCGATGTTGGCCTCATCCAATTAGGAATCAATGAATTTTGTTGATGCTGATCATCACTTTCATTTTGTTGTTTATTTTGATGTTCATTATATTGGGGAAGTAGCAGAATCGATGCGCAGAAAAGGAAGGAGACAATGGCAAGCCAATAAAAATTTGGTGAATTTGGATGCCGATGCTGGTGATCCTGTTGTGAATTTGATGATTTATTAATTTTTGATTAAAAATAAATTTTGTTATAGAATATATTGGTTAATTGCAAATAACTAAAATGTCACAATTGTTTTTTGGCGAACATTTTCCGGAAATGGAAAACACAATTGAAAAACATTTTTGACGAACATTTTCCGGAAATGGAAAACAAAATTGTAAAACATTTTTGGCGAACATTTTCCGGAAAGGAAAAAACACAATTGTAAAACATTTTTGGCAAACATTTTCCGGAAGGGAAAACACAATTGTAAAACATTTTTTGACGAACATTTTCCGGAAAGGGAAAACACAATTGTAAAACATTTTTTGACGAACATTTTCCGGAAAGGGAAAACACAATTGTAAAACATTTTTTGACGAACATTTTCCGGAAAGGGAAAACACAATTGTAAAACATTTTTTGACGAACATTTTCCGGAAAGGGAAAACACAATTGTAAAACATTTTTTGACGAACATTTTCCGGAAAGGGAAAACACAATTGTAAAACATTTTTTGGCGAACATTTTAAGGAAAAGGAAAACAATTGTAAAACATTTTCTGGCGAACATTTTCCGAAAAGGAAAAAAACAATTGTAAAACATTTTTTGGCGAACATTTTTCGAAAAGGAAAAAAAACAATTGTAAAACATTTTTGGCGAACATTTTCCGAAAAGGAAAAAAACAATTGTAAAACATTTTTTGGCGAACATTTTCCGAAAAGGAAAAAAACAATTGTAAAACATTTTTGGCGAACATTTTCCCGAAAGATAAAACAAAATTCTATCAACCATTTTGGTTCCCCCAATATTAATTTTGGTAAAACATACAATCCGTGAAGGGTGACTTCTTTGTTGTAAAGTTTGGGATTTGGATAAATTGCTTGTCGATTGCTGTTGTTGATCATCATCCGCAAATTCCATCAATCTTTGCTGGGATTGAGGGCGAAAGGCAGCATTTTTGACAACATTCAATGCCAATTCCTTTTGACCACATGGATACTGTAAATGAGAGTTAAAAATTTAAAGTATTTCATTCTAAATTACTGCATTTTCATCATCATTTGCTCGATAAATTTCGACCCTCAAAAAATTACTCTCCACATTCATTGGATTTTTATGCCTTATTGTTCTGTGAAAATTGTTCATTTCTGTGATTATAATTTAGAACTTATTACGTGTCCAAATAGCATCCTTGTTTTATTAATCCTTTCGTGTAGCCAACCGTATATTTCGACGGAGCATTGCAAAGAACTTAAAATAGACTCAATGATTGACAAACAAAATTAATGAAAACTTTTGAATCGAATTGGCCACGGATATGGGTTAAATATTGTGATTAGGCTTTTGTGAGTTTCCGGTTTGCCTGAATTTAAAAATTGTGATATCTATCATTAATGAAAAATTTCCTAAAGGCAATAAAACGAACCTATGATAAAATCGACCTCGCCTTAATAAAAAAAGATGAATTATTAAAATTTAAGTGAATATGGCAAACTTGGATGGACAAAAACAGGCAACGGTTCATTCATATCCATCTAATAAAATAATCAAAAATTTAAAATATATTAAATATTCAAAATATAAAGCGAAAAAAATCGCAAATGTATTTCTTTAAATTAAAATCCGCATTAAATTTATTTATGAGGCAAACAAAAAATAATGTTAAAAAAATTCATAACAAATGTGTGCAAAAAATGAAGACGTGGGGAGAGGGTACTGATCAAATCATCAACAAAAAGTACAACAAACAAAATTTCAATCTTCTTCCATGCAAAATAATAGGCGAAAGAGTTCATTGTAAATCGTCATAAATTAAATGCATTATTAATCAAAATCCTAATTCCTATTATTTTCCTTCTTTTTGCTGGCTTTTTGTTCCATATTCCATTTCTTCCACCACTCTCCTCTTCGCCTCCATCAAAATCATTCATCATTTCATCTCAACATCATCATCCGCCATTGGTCGCCGATTTCAGTGTATTTTTCGGGGGGATTAATTAAATTGGATTAAGAAATTATAATAAAAAGGAGAGAAATAAATTTGATAAATGGATGGATTGGTTAGGAATTTCTTATATAATTTTAGGGCATTTTATGAAAACAGAGGAATTTAACAATTGATGAATGGATTTGAGATATAAAAAATCGAGACCGGCAGTGACATCAAAATTCCACAGACATATTAAAATGAATAATAATAATTTGCACACATATTATTATGATTGATTGACGGATAAATGTTTTGATATTAATTAAATTAAATATTCAAAATTAATTGGTTATATTAGGGTATGGAAAGGGGATTTGTTGCCAATTGGTTTGCCTCAAATTTTGGATAGATAGAAGGAGGAGGAAATTGAGGGCAATCTCGGATAAAATTTAAACAATTATCCACGAAAAAATTGATAATCCGAGATTGCATTGCAGCAAAATAAAAAAATAAATTCATTCAAGTCCAATTTTAATAATAAAGTCGAAGGATGGATGCTTTGAATTCATTTGTGCGAATTTAATAAAATTGAATTGGAGGCTAATTTTAATATTTCGAGAAAAACAAATGTATGGAAGAGATTGGATGCATATTTATTTAATAATATTATTTAGAATAATAAAGAGCGACATATTAAAAAAATAAATGAATGGAGGGGTGCATGGGTGCATATTTTGGTGCATCGAATTTTGTTGGTCCTCATAAAATTGTTCATAGTCCATCATCCACACTGAATTTTGCCCGAATTCGCACATTAATTGTCCCACCAATTCTGTAAAAAAAAAAAAATTTTTAAATTAAGTCAATAATTTAACCAAAAACAAAATAAATTTTAATTTTTTTGAAATTGAAATCAAAGGTTTTCCCTAATATTTCCACTATATATAAATTAAATCAGAGAATAAAATAAAATTGAATTTATTTTAAAATAATTTTAACGAAAAATTGCCCTCAAATTTAGGAATTTACCTTTTGGGATTGTTGCGATGGTTGTTGACGCGGTGCCGATGGTGCCTTGTGCGTTTGTTGATGATTTTGGTGGCCACCTCCTCCTCCTCCACTATGTCCTGCTGAACCAGAAAATCCGCTGCCACCACCGCCGGCTCCTTGGCGCCATGCACTTTCGATGGGTCCAGCTTGATGTTGAAGATGTTGCGGAAGTCCGCCAGAACGTTGCCCACCGCCGCCACCGGATTGTTGATATTGCACACGGTGGTCACGGCTGAAAATTAATTTGATTTTTTTGGAACTTTTTCCGTAAACAATATGGCTACTTGGATAATTCTAAAATAATTTTTAAAATTTTCAGATATTTTTTAAAAATTTTTAGAAAGTCTATAAAAAAAATTTTGAAAAAAATTTATTAAAATAATTTTCCCAAAAAAACTAACCCTCCAAAACGATTTCCTCCTCCGCCTCCACCCCGGCGTCCACCTCCTCCTCCGTGTGTTCTTCCGCCCCCACCGCGAGCGGCGGAATTGGAAATTTCCTCAAGCCAATCCGGCAATTCCTGATTTGCTTCCACAATTAAATCCACCAATTCATGGGCAATATTTCGATTCTTTTCGTTGAAAAATGAGGTGGCCACACCTTTGAAATTAAATTTTGGGTAAAATTAATTCAATTAAATTTACCAATATTCCCAACACGTCCAGTGCGACCAATTCGATGGACATATTCATCTGAAAAATTAATTCCAATTATTTTAAATTTAAATTTATTTAAAAATGCAAAATAAATCATTTTTGGAATTTTTTTATAATTAAAATAAATTATTAAAATAAATATTAATTTTTTAAAATTTATTTTTCCATACTTTTTACCCTCCCTTAATTTCTACTAACCAATATCATTTGGAAGATCATAATTGATGACATGTTTCACATTTGGAATGTCCAAACCACGAGCGGCGACCGCCCTAAAAAACAAAATAAATTGAAAAAATTAAATTTTCAAAACTTACGTTGCCACTAAAATCGAAGCCGATCCGGTGCGAAATGTGTCCAAATGGCGTTCACGGTCCATTTGCTTCAAATCACCATGAATTGCCACACATTGGTAGCCTTCACGTTGCAGCATATATGCCTGAATTATAATTACATATTAAAGATAATATATTTTTCTACATTAATTTGATTATTTATTGTAATAAAAATTGGATAAAATCCATAAAAATAAAGAGAGAGCTCAACTTTGCTGCGTTTATAATAACTCATCTAGAACTAAACTAAACTTAATGAATGTTTAATTTTCAAAATTTAATTAATCCATAATAATAATAATAAAATTAGCTAACCAAATCACTGCATCCTCTTTTGGTTTCAACGAATACCAGGGTGAGCGCATCCGGTTCACTCCCATCCAACAAATCCATCAACAAATTACGTTTGTTGTGTTCTTCCACCCACATTACTAAAAATAGGAATTTATAAGTTATTTTGGCTTAATAAATATATATTTGCATATTTCAGTAATGTTTTTACTTGTTTGACGAATATTCTCTGAAGTTGAGCCAACTCGTCCAACGGCCAAGAAAACATAATCGGGCATCAGAAAATCCTGGGCAAGCACTTGAATTTCCTTTGGGAATGTGGCCGAAAACATTGCTAAATTACAAGTAGAACTAGCCAAAAATTAAATTTTCCCCTCCTAACCAGTTATGCGTTCGCCTTTTGCCGGCATATTGGACATTTCCACAATTTGGCGAATTTGCGGTTCAAAACCCATATCCAACATTCGGTCGGCCTCATCCAAAACCAAATGGCGGCATGCGTCCAATCCAATGTAGGCATTTTGCAAAGCATCAATGAGACGACCAGGTGTAGCGATGAGAATATGACAACCCAACTGCAAAATATTTTAGTATTTATTTTTATTGATAATTGGAAATATTGGAAAATCAAATAATTAAAACGTTAAGGCTTTAAGATTCAAAAACCGTAAGCTTTCAAAAATTTGAAATAAATTTTCAAAACTTAAAAATTTCAAAAAAACTTTGCTTTTAAAAAACCCAAAAAAATTCAAAAAAACAAACTATTTTTTACACTTTACCAAAAAAATGAAAAAAAAACAAACCCGTAATTTGCCAATTTGATCGCGATAATTCTCACGTCCTCCGTACAACAATGCCGAGGTGATTGGAGTGCGATAGGCGAACTTCCGGGACTCATTGTAAATTTGAAGGGACAGCTCCCGAGTTGGCGAAATGATCAATGCGGCCGGATATTGGCATGAACGACCACCACGATCGACGGTTTTCTTAAATCAAATTCAAATTGACACGAATTATTAAGCGTCAAAAACCTGTTTAATGCGTCCCGGTCCATCCTTGAGGATTGCGTTGATCACTGGCAAAAGAAAGGCTGCGGTTTTTCCGGACCCAGTTTGGGCGCAAGACATCAAATCGCGTCGGCCATTCAGCGTTGGGATGGAATATTTCTGCACAGGCGTGGGACGATCATAGCCACATTTTCGAATGTTCTCCTCAATCCAAGGATGCAAACTCAGCGCCGGATCAGTGAACTGCGATGTGAAAAATCGATTTATTGCTTTTTTGTTTGCTATAAACGTACACTTTGAATTGGCGGCGGGCAATCCACTCCTTAAATAAATTTGCATTTAATAGTAAATAATAACTTTTAAACCTGTCGCTTCCACCGGAATTTCTTCGTATTTGTCAAAATTAATGCCAGTATTTTTGCCCGAAAACAGTTCAGCCTCCAGCCGAGGGTCTTGCGGTCCTTGATGTTCCCATGAAGTAAAGGTGTTTTGTTGCCACCGACCACTACCACCACCGCCGCCTCCGCCTCGTTGCTGACCACCAAAGAGTGGACGGGCCCCTTGTCCTTGCTGACCACCATTGTCATTCAAATTGGCCCAGCGTGAATTGTTTTGTTGTGGTTGTCTTCAAAAGGTCAAAATTATGGTTTTGAAATGATTTAGATTGAACCTTTGTGCCTCATTTGTGTATTGACTATTTGCCCATTGCTGTTCATCATGAATGGAACGATCCGATTTGGTGTATGAATAACGACCGCCATAGGCTGGAGGATGTCTAAAAAATGTATGTTTTAAGTTTTAGTTAAGCTAATTCCGGAATTAGCTAGATGGTTGGTTATGCTAATTTAGGTAAGCCGGCCTCTAGTCTTTGTACAGACTCGAAAGTGAGTTAATTCGACTAGGCATGGTCGATCTAGTTTATGAGATTTCAATTTCAAACCGGTTGCCGGTTCGGATCTGAAATCGGAACTTCATAGACTGAATCGACCATGTCGAATCAAGTGAGCTTATCCTAGAATCTCTAGGTTTCCTATAAGCCGAGACTTTCAAAATTACTCATTTCCATAAACCAAACAAAAGACAAACCCAGCATTATGATGCATTTGTGGTGGAGCATGTTGCTGCTGCCCATATTGTTGGGGATTCATCCCTGCTCCCCCATCATAACCTTGAGGTACAAAATGCGGCTGTCCCACCGGCGGTGGATTGTTCCATTCACCCGGGAAATTCTTTAAATTACATTTTAATTGGAACAATTCCACAATTAAGAACCTGAGGCTGGTGATAGACGCCCGCAAAACTCTGCGAGAAATAATGAGAATTGAATATTCACTCTACAAAGAAAAACCTGGCTTTTTCGCATTCCCGAATTGTCAACATTGTTTGGATAGAAATTTGGTGGCGGCTGAGTTGGATTGTAATGTTGAACAGGCGCTCCCTCGGGAAGTTCAGTCAAACGCTGGTTGCGCAGATATGGAGGCAGATAACGACCTGCGTAATTTTTTCATTACAAGGTTCTATGAATGACAATTTTACCTCCATTTTGTTGTCCATTATTGTTCATAAGTAAATGAATTATATTATTTGAGACTTTAGCTGAATGATATTTGGATTAAGAAAATTGAATTTTGATTGGTATTGAACAAATTTTTATCATATTAAAATCAATCAATCCATTTTAGTGTCCATCCATTTTTCTTTCTAGCTTTTTGCTTTTAGCACTTTCTGTTTTGACCACTACTATTTGCATTTTACATAAAATCAGTTTTAACTGAATCAATTTTACACAAAATTTATATAATCTTCTAGTTCTCTTGTTTTATAAAAAAGAAAGGACAGACATAAGTTTAACAAGAGCTACAGCTACTGCATATTAGAAGAAAGGAATTAATTAATCAATCGATCATCAACTCCATCTTTCATCAATCATCATAAGTTAAATCAGTTTTTAATAAGCTAGATAATTTTCTTTCTCCGAAAAGTGCGCATAGGTATCTTGTTTCTAGATAAAAAAAAACATCACACTTTTTTTTAGTTTTTGTACAACCCGAACCCCAAATATTGAAAATCATTTTTTCTCCATTAAAAATTGAACTTTCCTTTCGTCGACCCCCGATAGCAATCACCCCAGCCCATAGCCCACACTCAAATATTTACTTTTCTCTTATCGAACACTAAATAATCTGCCACTGCTGGTAGAACTTCCCAATTCAACAATTTCATTTGATTATTTATTGTTCTATTTATTTCATTCATTTTCACGTGAATTTTTTTAGAAAATTAAATCAATTAAAGCAGACGCAAATATGGGAACAGCAGATGAACCAACACTCGGGAACATTGAAGAGCCTTGCCAACAACAAATTGCAGCAATTTCATCACAACTTGGTGCTCTTGAAGGGCAGGATTCGCATAAGCCAGGTTGTTCAATCTATTAATGCGATAAAACTCTAAATTAAGGATGTTTTGCCGGAAGATCAATGGCCGTATTTACAAGTGGCGGCGACTCTTGCGGAATGAACAGTGCAGTGCGAGCAGTGGTCCGAACCGGACTCTACTTCGGTTGCCGTGTATACATGATCAATGAAGGATATCAGGGAATGGTGGATGGCGAAGAAAACATTGTGCCAGCTGAATGGAATTCCGTGTCCGATATAATCCAGCGCGGTGGTACAATTATTGGCTCGGCCCGTTGCAAAGAGTTCAGGGAACATTCAGGACGACTTAAGGTTTTCAATATTCTCATCAGAAATATTTCATATTATCTTCTTTAATAGGCTTGCAAAAATCTCATCAAAAAGTGCATCACACATTTGGTTTGCATTGGAGGCGATGGTTCACTGACGGGGGCAAACATCTTCCGGCAGGAATGGCCGGTAAAAACAAAAGGCTTTTTTTTATATAATAAAAACTTAAGGGGCTGGTGCAAGAATTGCTGGAAAAAGGCGAAATTACCGAAGAGCAGGCCAAGGATTGTGGCAATATTCAGGTTTAATTTAAAAGTAAAAAGAAAATCATAGCTAAAATTTAAAGATTGTTGGTCTCGTCGGGTCAATTGACAATGATTTTTGCGGCACTGATATGACCATCGGAACGGACACAGCTCTCCAACGCATTGTTGAAGTAAGTATTAGCTACGAGAATGCCAAAACCGTAAATTTTTTGTAGGCAATTGATGCAGTCGTCACCACAGCACAATCTCATCAGCGCGCATTCATCATCGAAGTTATGGGCCGACATTGCGGATATTTGGCATTGGTGGCTGCTTTGGCGACCGAGGCTGATTTCTGCTTCATCCCTGAATGGCCACAACCGGAGAATTGGGAAGAAGTAAGATCAAAAAAAAACTACAAAAATAATTATCTTCAGGTCCTCTGCCAAAAATTGGAAAATTCTCGTCAACTCAACCAACGCTTAAATATCATGATTGTGGCTGAGGGAGCGATCGATAGGAAGGGCAAACCAATCACCAGCGATATTGTAAGAAGGAATTTTAGCACATTTTGATTCATCATTCGTGATTTAAGGTTGTGCAAGCGGTCAAAAATCGACTCGGATATGATACTCGTGTCACTGTGCTTGGCCATGTCCAACGGGGAGGAAATCCGTCAGCTTTTGATCGACTCCTTGGCTGTCGAATGGGTGCGGAGGCCACGCTCACACTAATGCAAATGACGCCAGAATCGGTTTCAATTTTAAAAACATTAAAAACAGAAATTGCATGAAGTAAAATGAGGATGAGAGGGTTGACAACACTAGCTCTGTAGGACAAAAGGTTTTTTTTATACGATTACTCTATTTCGTATAGAAATGTAATGTTTAATGCGCAAAAATACGTAAAAGTGACAACCAAGTCAAAAAAAAATTACCTACCTCTGAGAGAGTTCGAACCCGAGACCTAAATTTGCAAAAGTTAAGGGTAATCTTAGGTCGGAAATTTTTTAGATTAAAATAAAAAATAAATATTTTTTCTAAGGAACCTTCGGTAATCTCAATTGATGGGAATCAAATGGTTCGAGTCCCACTGATGGAATGCGTCCGCAGAACACAAGAAGTTTGTTCGAAATTATTTTTCAAATTAAATCTCAATGTTTTCAGGTCCAAAAGGCCATGGACACGTTTGAATTCGATAAGGCCGTCCAGCTGAGGGGTCGCAGCTTTCAACGCAATTTGGCCACATATCGCCTGCTCACCAAATTGCATACGCCTTTGGAAAAGGACAATCTCTCTGGTGGTCATACCTACAATGTTGCAGTCATGAATGTTGGCGCACCGGCTGGAGGTAATAAAATTTTTCTAAATTCGGTACTAATGAAGTTTGTCACCAACGAGGGAAGGGATGATGATTGATGGTAAATGAAGAAGAAGAAGACAAGCTCTTCATCACCTTCCTCATCATTCTTATCATCATCATAATCTTCTTCATCATCATTCTCATCCGTCATCCCTTCCTTCGAGTGAAAACTTCATCCCCAAATTCATTTATAAATTATAAATTTCATTTACGCAATATTTTTCAAAGGAATGAACGCCGCAGTCCGTGCTTTCGTCCGAATGGCCCTGTACCATCGTTGCAAAGTTTTCGGCGTGCACAACAGTTTCGAAGGATTCGCCGATGGCCAAATTGAGGAACTTAAATGGGAATCGGTGATTGGTTGGGCAATGCAAGGCGGTTCCAAATTGGGCACCCAAAAACAACGTCCCGATAAACCCACTGATCTGATGGGCAAAGTGGCCAATCAATTGAAGGAGCGCAACATTCAGGCATTGCTTATTGTTGGCGGATTTGAGGTTGCCAAAAAATATTTTAAAATATTTTAATTAACTTTTTAGGCTTTCCATTCGGCTCTGATCATTTCCAAAAACCGTGATAAATTCCCGGAATTTAAAATCCCGTCAGTTTATTTTTAATTTTTTAAAATGTTTATATTTTAAGGATTTGCGTAATTCCATGCACAATCAGCAACAATGTGCCGGGCACTTCCCTTTCGCTTGGATCGGACACGGCCGTGAACGAAATTTGCAAAATGGTCGACAACATCAAACAATCGGCAAATGGCACAAAACGCCGGGTTTTCCTCATCGAAACAATGGGCGGTCATTGTGGCTATTTGGCAACGGTGGCAGCAATTGCCACTGGCGCAGACAATGCCTACATTTTTGAGGAGAAATTCACCGTGGATGGTAAGTGTTATTGATTGGGGGGTAAAAATCAATAATATTGATTAAGATATCAAGGAAGACGTCAAAGTGATCATTGAGAAAATGAAGAAAGGTGTTCAGCGCTATTTGATCGTCCAATGTGAATGCGCCAGCCATAACTATGACACCACATTCGTCCAAAAATTGTTCAGCGAGGAGGGCAAAGGCGAAGTAATTCAATTAATCAATTTTCTGATAATATTCATTTTTATTTCAGTTCTCTACCCGCATTAATGTGCTTGGCCATGCTCAACAGGGCGGCAATCCGACTCCGTTCGATCGTAATATGGGAACAAAATTTGGCGTACGGGCATTGGAATATTTGTTGGAGGTTTCGTTTTTGGAAATATTTAAAATAAAAAAATTGGCCAAAAATCTTAGCAGGTCAAACGAAATGTGGATACGGGCAACAACTCTGACACGACGGCTGCACTTTTGGGTGGGTTTTTGACATTTTTGAATAGATTAATCCCAAAAATATTCATCAAAGGAATCATCGATCGCCGTGTGATGTTCACACCATTGGAGGAATTGGCCGCACAAACTGACTTTGACCATCGACTTCCCAGAACTCAATGGTGGCTGAAGATTCGTCCATTGCTGCGCATTTTGGCCAAACATCGGGCTTCGTATGTGCCCAGTTCGGAGGCTTTGGGATTGAATGAAGAATCACCGTCGGAGGCTGTTCTCTAATTCACAAAAATAGGCAACAAACATTCAATAGAAGAAGAAAATCAGAAATTTTAATCAATATTTATGAATAAATCAATAAATCCAGTGTTTTACCTATATCTCAATTTCCGTGTAGCAATTTTGACATTCATCCGAATGACCATAATTTACTTATTTTTGGATATTTCATCATCAATTAATTTGAATAAAGCATAGAATTATTATTTGTGTAATTTTATTAATTTGTGAATGTTTTAATTCAATCATAAAAATATTTTTATTAATAAAGATTTTTGATGACCAAACATCGTCATAATCAAACGTTGCTTTTCATAAATTGCAAATCGCAATAAATAATTAATAAAAATTCTCTTCTATATTTTAGAAAATTTAGAATTAAAAGTTATTTTGCCATTAAAAATGAATGAACTCCAACAAAGACCACCACAACTCCACAATGACATTCTATACGCCATAAGCGAAAAATTGCTCGAAAGTATTCCCAAAGGACATGACGAAATTGATTTCCGCAAGCAAAATTGCTATACAAATTTCATGGTTTATTCTTTGATGTTTATAAAAATACATTTTCAATTTAAGTTTCTTAATCAAATGACTACTTGGACCATTATCACACAATTTGCCAAGTTCAAAAGAATTCGTTTCACCAAACTTGGAGAAGAGCAAATCCAATTTTATAAGAATGACAACTTCGTTAGTTTCTCATATTTTTTATAAAAATAACTAAATTTTAGGATGATTCGCAACCGGAAGAATTTCGTGGACCATACATTGTTCCACCAGGAATGCTGGAATATCTCATCGAAAATGGAAAAATTCGAGTCAATACCATCGAAATTTGGAATTTTCTTCCGGATGACCATTCAACTGACATCAATGAATTGGTGGAAATTAACAGTTTGAAGGCTTTCTGCGCTCTTTTCCTTGGCAAACGTCAGTTATACAAATATTTAGTAATAATTTTCACATAAATTTAGAAATTCTAATCCCTGATGGGCTGAACAATAATCTTATGGTCAAGAAATTCCGGGTTGTTGAATCATCATTTAAGAGCATTCGTAATTTTTTTATGAATAAAAATGGCATTAACAATTTTTTACAGAAAATAATTTGAAAACAATTTTGGCCATTGATGCGGTTGAACTGGAAATTTCCTACTACAAACATATAATGATCGATTGCAGCCAATATAAGAGGTAAAATATTTAATTTGCCATTTTTTTTGTTGAACCTACTATTTTAGCCCTATCATTGCCAATAATACGATGAAAATTACCATCGATAGTCGATTCAATTTTGAGACCTCCAAAGAAGAAGTCGAGAAATTTGCCACCAATTTTGAGTCATTTTGCTCATTCCTTCTTCGGGTTTGCCCCAATCTCAACAATTTGCAATTCAAAATTTTGCCACCATTCAACTATTTCAATTACATCAATTATTCAATTGGTGTTTTCATCCAAAATTTGCATTTCACAATCAATTCAATGGAAGCAGGCATTAAATCGATCAACATTGGCAATGAACATTTACAAATTTCAATCGAACTGGCTGCCTATGTCCTTTCATCCATTTATGATGTAAGTTTTCTGCTAAAATTTAATACTTATTTAAATAAATATTTATTAGGGTCTTCCAATTCAAAGCCATGATTTATTCAAACTTGGCACTCCATTCAATGTGGAATTTGCTGATCGTTATATTGCACGTTCAATGGAATTTGTTGATGTTCGTGGCCGAATCCATAAATTGCAATTCAAAATTACTGCGTGGGGATGACGAGTTGACTACAACAATGATGGACTATATTAAGAATTGAGGATTCGCAACATTATTTGTTTTTGTTGATCTCTAATTTCATTTTGACGGGAAATAATTCCATTTTTGGACATATACATTTCACTTCTTAAATATCGAATAAATCGTTTTTATTTTGTAAAATCTCAGCTAATCAAATTAGTTCTTTTTATCAAGATTAAAAATAATATTCCATATTCGTTGCTTTTCGTAAATTGCAATTCCCATTTCATCAAATTTTTTAATAAAAAGATTAAAAAAATGGAATTTTATAGGTTGATAAAAATGCCTAAAAATATCGAAATCAAGGCAAAAATTGACAAAAATAAATCAGAAAATTTACATCAAATATTAACAGAATTATGCGGAAAACCCGCAGAAATAATGAGACAAGAGGACACATTTTTCAACGTCAAAAATGGTCGATTGAAATTACGTGATTTTCCTGGCCATCCAAATGGGGTGATTTTATTTATTATTTTTGCTCTTTAATATTTCTTATTCGTCTAAGAAATGTTCGGAGCTTATCCATTATGAGAGAAATGATCAAAATGGGCCTAAATTATCGGATTATGTTAAAGTCAATATTCCAATTGAGGAAAGCGGCAATTTGAAGGTGATAAATTTTTCACAACATTTTTGACTACTTTTTCCTTAATAAGGAAGCATTAACACGTGCGCATGGAACAAAAGGACTGACTGTACGAAAGCAACGGACACTTTTCATTTATCAAAACCAAACCAGGGTCCATATGGATGAAGTGGAAAATCTGGGAAATTTCATTGAATTTGAGGTGGAAAATTTTACTATTTTCTGATTTTTAAAATATTATTTAAAAATAAATTTTAGGTATGCTTGCGCGATGATCAGAATGAAGAAGAGGTGGGGAAGCAAATTGCAGACGAATTAATGGCAAAATTGGGCATTGACGAATCGGACTTATTGAAGGGTGCCTATTTGGACATGTTGATTGAGAAATAAGAAAAAAATATTTTCGCTTTTATTTATATTCGAATGCTTTTCCTTTTTGAAGTAATTGATAAATTTTGCACACAAATTTCTATTTATCCTCTTAAAAAAACTTATTATCAATCTAATTATTTAACACCATGAGTCTAATATTAAACAATGTAAAGGGATGATAAAATTAGAGTCGGATTCAATTGAGACTCCGTGGCGCAATGGTAGCGCGTTTGACTCCAGATCAAAAGGTTGCGTGTTCAAGTCACGTCGGGGTCAATCTTTTTTTTGGCACAATTTACAAATCAAAATTTATTCGAAATTATTTAAAATGGTTCATTTTATAATGAAAAGATTGTTCTATCATCAATTTAATATTGTATCATCGAATTTAATATAAATGAATTCAATTTTGGATATTTTAGATGGATCGGAATTTTACTAAAGAAGAATGAATGAAGCGAACAAATATTATTTGATAGATTGACCATTATGATCTAAATGATTAAATAGAATAAATATGGGGGAAGGTTGGACTAAATGAATTGAATTTATTTTACATCTCAAAACATCATTTCTTTTCCACTTCTCTTTTCTTCTCCAAAAAAAAATTCTTCCGCTCAAATATCCGCCAACAATTGACGCTCCTTGTGCAGATTGTCCTGCTCGATTGCCTCAAAAATGGCGTCCAATTGGCAATTGTACTGCTCTGCCAAACGATAAAGCCATCCATTGCTAAATAATTTAAATATTTTAAATTAAAATAAACAATAATTTCATTACCAATTATCGAATCCCATGTCCGTCAATTGTTTGACCACTTCGACCACATCGGGATCTGAAAAAATTAATTTTAAAATTATGAATAATTTTATTGGCTTACTTGGGTGGATCCAACGGCATTGGCGAGTGTGACGCGAGGTGGTGGCCATTCGAAGGCATTGATGATGAGGTTCCCCAGCAGTGCATAATTCATCCAAAACTCCATCGCCGGCGGCGGCGATCGATGCAGCCAACAAATCCGGATAAATGTTGGAATGTTGCTGAACAGGAAATATCAATATTTATGTATAATTTCCAATTTAATTGAAACCTTTTTCTCTTGTCCTCCATTCATTTCCATTTCAACGGCCGGGGCCGATGGCATTGGTTTGGTTGATTCACTGCGACCATTGAATTGTTGTTTCGGTTGGCCATTGTCAAAAACTGGAATTTCCATGGAATTTTGGTTGAAATGTGGAGGCGGCGGTGGCATTGGAATAGCTTAAAATAAAAATAATTTAATGCCGAATTATTCAATATTTTTGCCAACCTCCCCAATTCCATTTGAAAGATGGCACTTTTGGTTGTCCGGCAGCCGGTTGTTGTGGTGGTTGAGTCGGCGGTGGAGGCGGCGGCTGACGTTCTCCTCCATGCATCAAAGTGTTCATAAGTTCGGCAAGATTTGCATTCAACAAAGTGGAAAAATTGGCCAATGATGGAGCCGGATTTGGATTGTTGGAAGAAGACTGAGAATGAAAAAAATATTGAATTTATTTGGATTTTTTTTTCTATCTTTTTTTAATAATGAGACGAAAAAGTTTTTAGTTTTGCCTTTTAAAAACCAAAAAAAAGTAGTAAAATTAATCTAATAATATTTAGGGAATTTTTAATAGGAATATATTTTTGGAAGTGGATAATATAAAAACCTGTTGCGGTGTTGGCATTCCCCCATTCGTCCCATTATTCTTCGGCAATTCCTCCTTCTTCACTTCCTGCTGCTGCGTTGGTTCATCAATGTCCACAATTTTCTCCTCCAAAATTTTTGGTGGTTGATTTGTCGCCGATGCCATCTTTGCCTCCTCATGAATTTGAATTTTCTTCAACATTTCCACATCCACCGAAATGTTCTCAGTTTTGATTGGCACCACCGGAAATTCTTCTGATTTATTGTTTTGGCCATTTTCATCCTTCTCTTCAACATTTTCCTGTTGTTGCTGTTTTAATGCCTCCTGACGTTCCTTTTCCAATTCGGCAATGAATGAATCTAAAAAAATATTACAAAAATAATATTCCAAAAATATTTTTTATTAACCTCCATGACCATTTGGTGAATCCAAGCGGCGTCGTTTTTCGTAGAATTCGCAAAGGCGTTTGAATGATTCCTTCTTGACGACCATCCAACCGGAAGATTCGGTTGAGGACGACGAATTTGATGAAGTTGAATGCAAAGAGGAAATTGAGGAAGCACGAGATGAAGACAAACCGCGAGTCGAATTATTGGCGGCAACTTAAATTATTTTGAATTTATTGAATTAATTTTTTATTAAATTAAATATTAATTTTTTAAATATTTTAAATTCGAATAACCTTCATTCTCCTTTTGTTGTTGATTTCCTCCATCAGCAGTCGATGAGCCAATTCCTCCGAGAGTGCTCAGCGCGGTGTGTGTGCTCAAATCCATGTCCATGGTCATACTGTCATAAAGTGCTTTGTTCATTTCCACCAAATGATTGTCCTGCGGTGCCTTTCGCTTCAAACTGCTGTGGCCACTGCCAAAACTTGGAGGAAGTGAGGGCTGAAAATAAAATAAATTAATTAGTTTTATTTCCAAATATTTAAATTAATTTCTAATTGTCCAAGTTAAAATACTCCCTCATTTTTATTTTCTAACAAAAATGAGAAATGTCCTTGCGATGAATGAATCATCATTTTATGCGGACGTGGAGAAAGAGGGGAGAGTGAAGAGAAATCGAAAAATGGATTGATTAATGGAAAAAATAGAAGGAAATTGATGTTGATGAAATTTATGAAAATGAAGAGTGGAAAAATACGGGGATGATTCTGTTCTGTTGTAAAGATGAAAAAACAATATCAGATGAAAGGAAAAGGAGGGAAGTTTATTTTTTGTAAATAAAATTGGTTTTCGGCAATTTACGGGTATTAAAACAAAAAAAAACACACTATTTCCAAAAAAAAATTATAAATGTTAAAAATGTGTATTTATTGAGATGTTAAAAAAGTCTTAAAAGGTAAGGAAAAATATTTGCCCCGAGTGAGGATCGAACTCACGACCTCCAGATTATGAGACTGACGCGCTACCGACTGCGCTATCGAGGCAACAATGGCCAAAACAAACTATTCAATTAAAATGCTCACCTCAATTTCCACCGTTTCATTTTGCTTATCTTCTTCTTCATCATCTTCGCTTCCATTCAAAATTTCAACATCCGAATCGGAGGATGAGAATGATTCCAACTTCTTCCGCCCTCCAATCTCCTCATTTTCTTCATCCTTTCCAACAATTTCCTCTTCTTCCTTTTGTGCTTGTGGTTTTTGTTGATCCATCAATTCCTTCGCTGGTGCCAATTTCTTCTCTTCCAAATTCATTTGACTAAAATGACGACTCAATTTTGCTGCCTCTTCTTCCTTTTTCGACTTTTCTGCAGCAATTTTAGCAGCTTGCTTAAATAAAAAACAAAAAATTCACTCCAAATTATTTTTTTTTACCTTTTGTAGATTTGCATGAAGAAATGCCTTCACATTTTGGACTTGTTCCGACATTTGTGGCGATGGAGGGAATTGGCCATTTCCATTCCCATTTGTTGGTGGTTGCGCATTTTGAGTTGGATTTTGGGCCATCCACGGTGGAAATTGGAGTTGCTCAAGGTAGGATTGGAAGGCGGTGGTCTTGGCCTGTTGCAGTAATTCTGGCGTAGACAACATTTTATCGGTCAACTAAAAATATTAAATAAATTAATTTCCTATTGGTGATTTTGCTTACATTTTCTGCCCCATTTTTGGCTCCATCCACCAAATTTTGGCCCATATTTTTGATGTGTTCGCCGGCAGCCGGATCAAATCCACTAATAATTTCCGAAACAATTTGTGAGGCAACCTGTGCATTATTTTGTACAATAAGTTAATTCAAATGATAAATAAAAAAACCTCCAATCCATCAATCGCCGTTTTTGTCGCATTTTGGAAAACCGCCTGAAGTGAAGGGTCAATTGAAGGTGGTTGCGGTGGTGGATTTTGTCGTTGTGGCTCGGTTGGAGGTGATTTCGATTCAGCCGATGGTGGAGGTGTTGGTTGCTGAGATTTGCCCGATGATGATGTTGTTTTCTTTAAAAAAGGAATTATTTCCGCTGAATTCTACTTAATTTGGGTACTTATCGGTCAGTGGTGTTTGCGTGTTTAACGAAAAAGGTACCTTCATAACATTTCAATCAAACCACGTTTTTATAAGGGTTGTCCAACAAGCTAAATCCATAAGTTCCTTGGTTTTTTGGTTTAAAATCGATTTGGAATTGGGATAATAATATTTAAGCGGTCTTTTTCAGTAAATTGCTCTATCAACCTATTCATATCGATTATCTGTGTCCAGCTTTTTAAAACCCTAAGGACATCCACGGTTTTCTAGTTGTAGTAACTCGTTTTTTTATGTTTAATCTAGGATTCATATATAATCTCTTAAGGTCCTTGCCGCTTGCCGGACGAACACCGTATGCTAAATATAGATGCTCTACCCTCTACGGTCCTTGGGTGGTTTATTCAAAATCTGCACAAAGCAGATAAACCGATAAGTACCCACCCGTAATTTATCGTTTTACCTTTTCACTCTTCTTCTCCTCCCCTTTGCCGCTTTTCTTCTCCTTTTCCATTCCGGCAGCATCCAAATGTTTGCGCAACATTTTATCATTCGTAATTTGATCGGCTCTTTGAATGGCTTCCTCTAATTCGGTCAACATAATTTCCCGGTTGGATCGCTTCTTCCCAATTCCATTTTTGGATGCCAATTTTTGACGCTTAAATTAAATATTAATCTAAAACCATTTGGGAAGAAAACCTCTAAAACTCCAGCCGGACTCTCGTGCTCCATTGGATTCAATAGATTTTCTTGATTTTGTTGAGGTGGCACCAAATTTTCCGAAGTTGGGAATGGCAAATGGCCTTGAACATTGCCCTGGCGATCCTTCACTGTGGCCTCACAATCAATTCCTATAATTTATAAATTCATTATTTGGAAGATAATATTATGGGTTATGCTACAGCAAATATTGAAAAGTGGCAATTTCGGAAGTAGCTAGTAGATGCTGGACTTCTAGACACTACTCACTACCGCCTTGGGAATAAGCTCATTCGTCTCCATGGTCGATTTAGTTTATGAAGTTTCAATTTCCGACCGGAACTAAAGCTTAGGCAAAAGTTAGTAAACCAAATTTTTTGGATTGTCTATAGGCCGAGGTTATCAAAACCCAACCCAACATCTAGTTAATTCCAGAAACAGTAAATCTCCAAAATTAGCTGTAACATACTCTGCCCATCTATTCCCATTCCTATAAATAACTAACCAAAGCTAAGAAGAGCCTGCTGAAGTGTTTGGCCGATTTGCTTAAGATATTCCACTCCATTGTTGTTTTGTTGCCCACCGCCAACATTATTCTCTGGCCCAACATTGCTTCGCTCTTCTCTGGATGGTGGATGACGGTGTCCATGGCCTCCTCCTCCCTGGTGATGATCGAAACGATGAAGGGCGCGGAATGCTCGGTCGCGGTAGTGTTGCTCCTTCAAAAATGAATGTTTGAATATCCAATAATCCACTATTAAACCTGTTTTGCGCATTTCTTCTCCATTTTGTCGACCATTTTTTGCTGCTTTTCCACCATTTTTTGCTGCCATTTGATAAAGTTCGATCCGGACTGGTCTTCATTGCCAGCTGCCGTCGG
Source organism: Pratylenchus scribneri (assembly GCA_030063045.1). Lineage (NCBI taxonomy): Eukaryota > Metazoa > Nematoda > Chromadorea > Rhabditida > Pratylenchidae > Pratylenchus > Pratylenchus scribneri. The sequence goes on from JAQSEB010000042.1 coordinate 1,406,449, forward strand.
TCCACTTCCGCCCTCATTTCCACTGCCGCGTTCTCGTTTGCACCCTCCTTTTGAAGAATAATGATGGCGATGATGTTTGTGGCCGTGATGATGGCGATGTGGAAATTGAACATTGGCTGATTGGCGGTTGGTCTCGGCGGCTTCACATGCCTTCACAAATACTTCCAATTCACGGAGTGTTGCGCATTTCAATGTTTCAAAGTCGATTTCAAGATCATTCGGATCCACTACAACCATTCCCTCCGATTTTGTGATAATATCGACGATGCTGAATTAATAAACAATTACTCCATTCAGCTCCTCTTTATTTCTTACCCATTGATTCGAGTACTGGGTAATTTTGAAATTGCCGCTGAGAGAGCGGCCTTCTCTTCATAGCTCATTGGCTTTTTGGCCTGTTCACTTTCTGGATCGAAAAAGTACATGGGGGCGGCATATTCACTCTCATAATATTTCTTGCGCTCGGCGAAATATCTTGAAGGATCCAAGAATTGAGGAAAGAAGCCGTATGATGGATGTGGACGGTTGGTTGAAGATGATGAACGAAGCATGAAATCCGGTTTCTTAAGTGAATTCAATTTTAGAATTACCAAATGATTATATGTATAAACCTCGGTCTGCGGTGTTGCCAGTCGGATCATTGCATGCTCGCCGTGGTATCCGGTGCCTTCACATTTCTCGCAGAGGTCATAGTCTGGACAAATCAAACATTTGTAGCGACGCCCGCAGATTGGTCCATTGCAAAGATCGCAAATAATGCCTGGATGGAGCTGCTTTGCATTTTTATTCCCATTCGTCATTGTTGTTTATAATTGGTTTGTTTCGTAATTCTCTGCAATTATATTTGGTTAAATGTTAAATTAGTGAGCAATTTTAGTAGAAAATAAATGAAGGGACAAAGATTGTTATAAGCATATTTATGAATACTTTTATATGGAAAATAGAACATGAAATGAATGTAAATGATGACAAAATATGATCATTCAATCTAGTGGTGGAAAGTGCGGGAACAAAAAATGATGAGAATATAAATTTGATGACAAAAATGGAAATATTAAAATGTGGAAAAAAGAATAAATTGGAAAAATCTAATGAAATGTCCCAGCAGCAGCGGCAGCTGGCTGCATCCTTCTTCTTGATTTCAAAACTTTGAATATAGGTGTGTATGCGTAGTGTATGCGATATTCGATAATGAATGTGATACTAGAATGATATGAGTTCGGTTCAAAAAAACAAGAACCCAAGAACATGGAAATGAATGAGATGTAGATGGAAATTGTATGACAAATGATTCACTTTCCTAAAAAATTCAGCAATGAAATGAATGGAGTAGTCGTCAAGGCCAAGTAAAAAGTTTTTGACTAGAATAGAGACTAGAGAGAGCCAGATGTAGTCAACAAACACTCAACAATCGCTCTACCTCTGCTCCGCTCACCAATCAATCAATACTGGAGAGAGAGAGAGGGCGAGGGGTGCTAGCGCGTTTCGTTTCGCTTTACAAAAATGACATTTTATTCAAACCGGTTTTCGGCTATCTACCTATACCTACTACTGCTGGTACTGAGATTAAACCAAAAAACCAATGATGTTTTCGGATTCAGCGTGTTAGAAAACCCTTAGGCCCTGTACATACTTGGTGACAGCTATCACCTCACCACGCTATTTTCTTTCTCTATTTCTTGCCTCACAAGTGGTGAGTGGTTGGTGTATATACTGTTTCCCCCTTTTTTGTGAGTTGTGAGGCTCACATGGTGAGTCGTTGCGAATGCCTCTCCAATTTTTTAAACCGGTTTTTCTCATCAAATTCGTGGCCAAATCTCGTTCAAATTAATTCCATATAAAGTAAATCGACTACGGAGAATCCAAAAATGAAATCAATTTTGAAATTTGAAAACATGGATATATGATAAGCGGATTTGGATATAAAATGAGTTATAAAAATGGACAAGATGAATATAGGAAATTGCTTTTCACATATTTTGTAGCCCTTTTTCTCCTCTTTCCAACAAGCTATGCAACATCGAATTTGGTCAACTACATGGCGAGTTAGCGGCTCTGGAAATTTGCATATTCCTGACATTCTGGAGGCCATAACTTTTTTATTTGACGACCGATTTACAAAATTTTTTTATATTATTATTCTACTCGACGAGCCCTATCCAATGATGTATAGAACATGGCGTTAGAGGTTCACAGGAAACCGGTTTAAATTTTGGTTCAAAACCTTGGCAGGAACAAGAAGCAGTTTGACGAAAATTTCTCCTTTTATTTTTAAAATATTCCCCATTTTTTTCTGATCATTTTTCACTATCACATCATTGGGATTGGCCGGTGTTTTCCATCAAAACATGGGTGGTGAGGCGTTCATTTTAATTATTTTCAATTGCATTTTTCTCGAAACCGGATGGATAAAAAATTCTGAAAAAAATTTCTAAAAATATTTTAAAATATGCTTAACAATATTGGAAAAACAATGGGGCCATTTGGTACCATGGTTGTCTTGATACATGAGTGGTGACAAGTGCAGAACGGCTCACACATTTTTTCTTCCCCTCACCAAAAAAGTATGTACGCATTTTTTGGTGACAGAGTCACAATTTTGACTCGCTCACACTCTGCCGGAAAGGGGTGTGGCCTCACCAAGTATATACGCGAACGCCTCACCAAAGTGTGATTGGGCCACCACTCACTTTGTGAGGCTCACATGTGACTCTGTCACAAAAAGTATGTACATGGCCTTAAAACAATTTTAAAAATAATTTTGTAAATGCTAAACTGGCAAAAAACATAGTTTGATTGAAATGTTTTAAACCACCAATTTTTTCGGTGTTTTTCTGCCCAAATAAATTTTTTTTGGAAATTAATGTGTAAATTATATTCGAAGCATAATGTTTTAGAAAAGGGATCTCAGGAAATATAGGTGCTTTTTATCTTGTGAAGCTACCGGGATGAGTGATAGCTCATTCGAAAGAGCTCGAAAAACTGTGTCGAACTAGGTGAGGAAGAAATCCGAAAACCCCTCAGGGGCTGAGATACAGTATGCTGAAAATTGAAAAAGTGAAGGGTCCCCCCTATGGGTTGAAATCGAAAAAATTTTTTTGTTTTTTTTTCGGTTATGTTATAGCTCAATTGACGCGTCTCGATGAGAGAAGCTCGAATCTGCCGTCGGTTTCGCATAAAAATCAAAAATAAAAAAGTTATGACCATTTTTGTCTCGCTGGAATGTGTTGGAACTGCGGAGGAATGTAAGAGTGGACTCCGGAGTGTGCGTAGCCGAAGCGCGGGAACTGGACGAGCTTGTGGCGAGCGAAGCGAGCCACAAGCTCGTCTGGTCGCGCGGAGGCGGAGCACACGGAGGAGTCCACTCTGAAATGCCCACCGCAGCAGTTCCAATCCATATTTCCTTTGCGCGACTTAATTCAAGATACTGTATCTCAGCCCCTGAAGGGTTTTCGGATTTCTTCCTCACCTAGTTCGACACAGTTTTTCGAGCTCTTTCGAATGAGCTATCACTCATCCGGGTAGCTTTACTAGATAAAAAGCACCTATTCGTCCCGAGATTCTAGAAAAGATTAAATAAATTGTATAAATGGCCGAAACAAACGGAATTTCCTATACCACTTTGTTGCCTTATCAAAACGGACGGGTTAGCGAATTTTTTGCGAATGAGAACAATGGAAATGGGACTGACAGATTTGATGAAAATAGGAAAGAAGGCAGAAAGAACAAAGATAATGACAGAGGAATTGATGAAAAAATTGGAAATTTATGGCACATGCATAAAAGGACGGCGAAACGGGTTGAGCTGGCCAAGAGGAAAGCACGTTCAGGTTTCTGTTTCTGAAATTATTTAATTCTACAAAAATTGATTATGTTTTATTCGTTCTCTGAGTCATTTCAACAAATAAAGATTAACAAAATTTAAACAAAAATAACCAAATCAAAAATCATCTTTAAATTTAGAAATCCAAAAATGTGGTTGGCAATCGATGGGTTTTGCCCACGAATCTATAGGACATGAATTAAACCCGAATTGGCAAGCTCAATTCGATACAATTCAACGGGTGGATGCCAGCGAAATGACATATGAACAATTTGTGGAACAATTCGAACGACCCGGAATACCGGTCATTTTGACTGGATTAACCAGCGGATGGAGGGCAAATGAACGATGGGATTTTAAGGTTCGAGAAATTAATATATTTAAAATTTAAATATTTTTATAGGATCTTCTTCGAGGTTATCGAAACCAAAAATTCAAATGTGGAGAGGATGATGATGGATATTCAGTGAAATTAAAAATGAAATATTATTTGGATTATATGTTCGGCCAAGGGATGGGCCCGAATATGGACGATTCCCCTCTCTACATTTTTGATTCCGGTTTTGGGGATGTAAGTGCCAAAAACAATTATTATATAAATAAATTGTTTTTAAAATTATTAAATTCTTTTCAATTAAAATTTGAGTATTTTAGCGACCAAAAACGGCCAAAATGCTTTCGGACTACGAAGTGCCACCAATGTTCAAGGATGACCTTTTCCGCTATGCCAGTGAGAAGCGTCGTCCACCATATCGGTTTCATTTTTATTCAAATCCAAATAATATTTATTTTCATAGTTGGTTTGTGATGGGTCCAACCCGTTCGGGCACCGGCATTCACATTGACCCATTGGGCACTTCTGCATGGAATGCACTCATAAAAGGCCACAAAAAGTAAGAAAAAATTACCAAAAATTTAATTTAATCCATTTGTTAAGATGGTGTTTAATTGATCCACGTGCACCAAAACATTTGGTCAAGCCGGAGAGGAAAGAAGCCGGCGATCATCCTGATGAGGCGGTCGCTTGGTTCAGCACAGTGGACCGCCGGATAATGGAAAAGGATCCGGCGAAATGGCCATATTACCTTTACACTGTCATTCATGCAATTCAACGACCTGGAGATGTAATGGGGAAAGAATACTTTTAGGGCTAAAAGGGGATTAATGTTATGAATAACAGGATTGAGATTATATGATTAGAAAAATATTAAAGGAGTTGATTGAAAATTTCCAAACATTTATGACCAAGAAGGCGGCAAAACGGAAAAAATTTCCTTAATTTTTTAAGCCAATTGCCAATTTTTGTACCATTTAATAAGTGGATTTAAATAAAATTGATTAAAAGAAAAATTAGTTTATTTGTAGGAAAATTGGCAAAAAATATGACCAAAAAGACAGCTAAATAAACCAAAATTAGGCAGTTTTTTATTATTTTTCACCATCATTTTCTGGCCAATTTATGTTTTTAATCAGATATTTTTATGGGAAAATGCTTACATTAAAGAGATTAACCTCAAATTATTTAAAAGTTTTAATTTAAAAATTGGTTAAGCGATTTTATTTTTTATGAAGAAAAGCATTAAAATAATTCTAATATTTCTAGGTAATGTTTGTTCCATCCGGCTGGTGGCATGTTGTAATGAATTTGGACCACACCGTTGCAGTTACACAAAATTTTTGTTCCATCACAAATTTGCATAAAGTTTGGCCAAAAACAATGAAAAGTCGTCCACAATTGGCATTGCATTGGTTAAAGATATTGAAGAGGGAAAGGCCGGAATTGATTCCGAGAATTGAGGAAATCAATCAGAAAAATGGACTCAAATCATTGGATATTCGAGAACCGTGGGTGCCAAAAATATTAAAATATAGTTGAATTAAGTTAAATTCCATTTTATTTAATTGGTATTCATAAATATGCATAAGCACCCTTCATTCTTAGGCAAAAAGAAAGGATTTTTGATAATGGATGATGATTTACCATTTACCTACCATTAATTTACTAAAAAAATCGTTAAATTTACTTTAAATATCAGTATTTTATATGTCCATAAAACATGTCCATTTTTGGCTCCATTATTGAACTATTTCCTGACTGCCTAAAAACCCTAACCTAAAAGTAAACCTAAAATTTCCTTAACACAAAGTTTAATTTTTGGCCTAATTTTTGAACAAAATATTTGGATTAATTAAATAATTATTCCGAATAATTATTAATATTTCAATATGCAAATAGGGATTATCTTCAACATTTTTACCAATTTTAATTAATTACTTTCCATCTTTTTTTAGTTGTGATTCTTCGAGTTCTTCTTCTTCGGAATCTGACGAATCCAGCTCTGAATCGGACGATGGCGAAATGGGCAACGGAAATTGGAATGAAATTAGGAAAGGGGAAAGGCCACAAAATGATGGGAATTTCGACATTACAAAGGTCCAATAAATTATTCACAAATTTAATTGAATTTTAATTTTGTGAAGATGAGAGATGTGGACCATCGACCATTTCCACCTTCACTTCAATTCCTTCATGAACAATTTCGGCAAACGGAAAAGAATAGAAAAAATGAACAGCAAAATGCGCCGAATTCGCTGGGAGAAGGAAATCGAAAAAGGTAAAAAACATAATTATTGAAAGAATTATAATTTATATTTTTTTAAAAGAAAATTAGGACATTGTGAAGGCCGAAATAAAAGTGCCAGTCCTCCAGCGGCATATCGGCACAACGATCCAAAGCAGCAGCAAAATCCAATTTGACCAACACAAAATGGAATGAAAAGAACGGATGAATAATAAATCATTGTTAACACATTGAAATTTGTTTTTTTTTAAATAATAATATTTTGTGCATTTTTTTTAAATTTAATTGCTTTTGCTTTCCATAAAATAAATTGAAAATTAATTAGAAGAATTTGTTGAAATTAATGGAATAGGGTAATAACTTGTTTTTTTTTGACTCTAAAATAGGCGGAATACGGAATTAATTAAAATCAGAACAGGCGGAATTATAAATCCGAACAAGCGGAATTATTAAAATCAGAACAGGCGGAATTATTAAAATCAGAACAGGCGGAATTATTAAAATCAGAACAGGCGGAATTATAAATCCGAACAAGCGGAATTATTAAAATCAGAACAGGCGGAATTATTAAAATCAGAACAGGCGGAATTATTAAAATCAGAACAGGCGGAATTATTAAAATCAGAACAGGCGGAATTATTTAAAATCAGAACAGGCGGAAATATTAAAATCAGAACAGGCGGAATTATTAAAATCAGAACAGGCGGAATTATTAAAATCAGAACAGGCGGAATTATTAAAATCAGAACAGGCGGAATTATTTAAAATCAGAACAGGCGGAAATATTAAAATCAGAACAGGCGGAATTATTAAAATCAGAACAGGCGGAATTATTTAAAATCAGAACAGGCGGAAATATTAAAATCAGAACAGGCGGAATTATTAAAATCAGAACAGGCGGAATTATTTAAAATCAGAACAGGCGGAAATATTAAAATCAGAACAGGCGGAATTATTAAAATCAGAACAGGCGGAATTATTTAAAATCAGAACAGGCGGAAATATTAAAATCAGAACAGGCGGAATTATTAAAATCAGAACAGGCGGAATTATTAAAATCAGAACAGGTGGAATTATTAAAATCAGAACAGGCGGAATTATTAAAATCAGAATAGGCTGGGCATTAAACCGGTTGAACCGATTTTTATTTGTGGTTTAAAACTACTTTAACATTAGCTTTATCTAAACAAAATCATAATCAAACGATGCGCCTTGATGAAATCTATCTAATGAGTATAAGATTTATTTGCTTGTTCAAACCACTAAACCATTACAATCTTTTCTGCATTTTAAATATGTTCCAATCATATACATATATATTCATTTTATTAGGTATTAAATGTGCGAATGGGGGACATTTGACAAATAAAAATTTGGACGAGATCACAGAAATTAGGCATTAAAATATTATTAAATTTGGGCAAATTCCAATTGAAACATTAGACATCTTATTCATTATTTGATTAACACAGTCCCATTGATTTGAGGTTCTGAAATTAAAGCAATTATTTTCAAGTAAATTCGGTAATTAAATTTGGTTTTTTGGCCTTCAGAAATGCTTTTTAGATTATATTTTCTTACTTTTGCAATGATCATGTCCAGACAAGCATCGAGGACAAATTGAACATTCTATTTTAAATATTCAAGAATAAAATAGAATAATTTTAATTTAAAAGTAAACCTACATTTGTATCCGTTGCACATGTATGATGACCTATTTTTGATAAAATTGGAATTTAATTAGTGAAAAAAATATAGAATAGTATTTGAAGGTTCTCTGGTAATACCGTATTTTTCCTAAAATGGCCTCAAGCCTACTTTTTTTTCATAAGCCCTCCAAAAGGGGCTACTATTGGAGAGGGTATTATAAGAGAGAGGACACTATTACGAAAAATCACTAATTAATTTTATTTTCCAATTGTATATTTAATCTATAATAATATGAAAGGTCACAACCAAAATTCACTCACAATAAATTTCACGTTGATTGGATCTGTTCATTTGTTCAAATTTCCATTGAATATAATTTATGCATTCTGTCTGATTTTGTTGACCTATAAATATATTTTTTTTTAATTATTTTTCAATAAATATTTTAATAATTTGCCTTTATATTCCGGGAAGCAAAATGTCAAAGGCGATCGTTGGATTTTGTCGCCAAAAATGTCCTTTTTATTGAGGAATACTAAAATTATTTGAATATTAAAAATTGAAAATTAATTGGCCCAATCAATTTTTTATTTATTTACATAAATTTCGAATTGTCCATTTTTTTGTCAAAAGTGAATTCTACATATTATTCTGATTATTCTTTTTGTTCGATCAAAAAAGGACATAGGTAAATAAAAGAAAAAAGGGATTGGTTGATTTGATGAGAGAAGGAGGAGTACGGTATTCCTGGAAAATGTTTGTCAATGATCAAAATTGCCTTAAGAAATGAAACACAAAAAAGATTTCAAAATGAAATAAAAAAATCAAAACATTCCGTAATGGATCAAAAAAAGCAGAGACTTCTTCCCGGAATACCGTACTCCTTCCCTCATTAAATCAAGCCAATTCACTTTTGGATCTCTCTTTTTTAATTGCCATTAGTTTGATTAATTCGATTGAATTAATGTGAATAAAATTAATTGGACCCATAAAAATTGTTTAACATACAAATAAAATGAATATCCGAGAACCATGGACTGTTGCAAATCGAGTCGAACAATTTTAGGGATTCAAGCATCCTAAATTATTAAAAATAATAAAATATTAATGGAAAATTATTTCATTTATTATTGTTTTTTCCCCAGAGACATTGTCAATGCCAACTTTTTCCCTACCATATTCCTTTTTTATCTAAATGTCCCACCTCCATATCAATCATATTTTGCCCCAAGCCTCTTTTTGAAACCGATTAATTTCTCCAAAAATTGTTCACTTTTTGATTGGTCACTTTTCACCGCCATTCTGTATTTCTATTTTTGCGTAGAACAGATAAATATTTGCTAAAATCCAGCCTAACTAATCCCAAGCCCTTTCTTAGTTAGGCCCAGGACTAGCCCCAGTTTAGAGCTATTAAAAAACATATTTTTATTCAAAAACATTCAATGCAAAATAGTTTTTCATCATTTTTAATTCGTATTTCCTTTTTTGGCCTACCGATTTGTACAATTATCTTCCCTCAATGTTTGATCATATTCGGAAAGTGACGAAATGAAGATTATCGCATTCACATTGTCAAAACAATGAATCCACTTCAAATTGAATAATTAATTAAATTACATTTAAATTAATTAATTTTTACCTTTTTCCTTTCCGATCTTTGCCCACCAACATCAATTACCCTAAAATGTGAATATTTTGTTAAATAAATTTTTAATAAATTTGCCTAAATGTCAGTCCTTTCAACTCGAAAAGCACTTCGGTGATTCCGGTGGTCTGAAAGTATTATTAATAATTATATTTTCATATCAATTTTCATCACTTTTATTCTTGTTCTGAGCAAATCTTGTTCCGTGGGCAAATATTCGGGAGAACTGAGCCTTGGCAAATTATCCAGGAAATATTTTGCCGAATCGTCAATCTACAATGTTAAATGGTGAATTATGATTATCATCTAATCTTTTTTAATTACCCTTAAGGAATTATTTTTCAACTCCTTAGGAAAATTTCGGGTCTAATTACTTAATTTGTGGACATTTTTGAGTAAATTTTATTGGATTTTGCAGAGATTAGGAAACTAAGAAAATGCAATAAATTTTTTAAATTTCGCCCTACCAGGAACTTTGAGTCCTCAAAATCGAAGATGAGGAATTATTAGAAGTTTTACGGCAAAAAATTCTTTTTAAATTTTGAATTATGCCCGAAGGAATATTCCGAATTAATAGTTGATCCTGAGGGAGTTATAAATATTCTGACCTGATATTCATTTGATCTTTTATAGCATTCTTGGACTCCATCATCTTGCCAAAGCCTTTGCATTGCCGATGACAATTCTTCCGTCAATTCCTCTCGATTGGCGTGAACTGTCGCAAAAACCAATTGGCTATCTTTCTGGAATTAGCAAAACAAAACATAAAACAATTCTCAACCAAATTCATTTTGGCTCAATCTAATATAATGGCCTCAAAAATATATGTTTAATTTTTGTATCATCTGATTAATACCACTAATAAATTTCTAAAAAGGTACTGACCAATCTTTCTGGATCACCGTAATCAATTTGGAGATGGAACATTGCCCTAAGGATGGCCAACATTGAATGAATTGTGTTGCTGGAATAATATTTTAAAATTATTCAAATTTGAATAATTTTTGGCCCACCTTATAACCACAGGCCTAATCAATTCAAGGTCTTGCCGGGAGAATCCATCTTTATGTAAAATTCTATAGAAAAAATTTGAAAATAAAATATCACATAATAATTAATTACCTCATTTGCTTTAAAATTGTGCTTTTGCCACTTTCGCCGGCTCCCAGCAATAAAAGTTTGATAATTCGCAAATTCATTGATTGCTTAAAAATTAAATTAAATATTATTATTTTCCAATTAAATTTTCCACCTCTTTCCTCAATTGTTCATCAATTCGACGAGTTTGCTTTTTCAAGTCCTTTTGGTCTTTTGAGGAACAATGGCCCATATTTTATTTATTTTATTTTTAATTTAATCTATAAAAATATTTTTAAATAATTTAAATTAATTTTAATACATTTAGGATTATTTTTGAAAGGAATAATTTTACATAGAAATATGTATTTATTAAAGGGATGGAATCAATCCTTTAAATTGGCAATTTTTATGTTAAATTAATGTTTTATTGGCCAAAATAATTATTTTATAATCGCCTAATTATGATTTAGGAAATAATAGATTAATTCATCAGATAAAAATTTTCATTTTATTATGTAAAATGACGAGCAAAATTGATTATTTCGCGAAAATTAATGAGATTTTGTTTACCAAAATTTTAATTAATTGAATATGCGCGTCATATATGTGCCCCCAAAGAGCAATTTGGCATTGACATTGACATCCTTCATTTTCTTTCATATAAATTATTTATAATGGCCACAAAAATACAATTTTATGAGGACAAAATATAATTATTGATGGGATGAGAAAATAAATTTACATTTTTAAATTTATTCATAAAAATTCGATAATTATATTAATGAGTAGTTTTTGTACAAAAATTCGCATAATAGCCTTTTTTTAGGTTTTTTCGTGAAATTTTACTAAAAATATAGGTTTCGATAACTCAAAATAGGTAATTTTTGGCTTTTTTATAATGAAATTTTCTCTTAAAAAAGTATCAGAATAAGTAAAATAGGGGTCAAAAATTTAGTCAAAAAATGGAATATTTAAAAACATCATTTATTTGTTTTTCTCATCAAATCTAATGTAAAAAAAGTTAAAACCTAAAAATCCACTCCATAATCATTAAAATTTATAATTAAAAAAAGAGAATTTTAAAGGAATTTCATCGGAAAGAGTGAAAGGATTTTGAATTTTTGTTTGGTTGTTTTTGCGGGAATAAATGAATGGCTTGCCCTGCTTGAGAATTGGATTTCCTCACATCTATCCACACCCAAACTCGGCCTTCGATGAGGGGCAATCAATTGGAAATCCCCTCCTTTTTTGGCCAACAAATAGAATATGTGCCGTCGTCGCCGATGGCCGATGTGCTCACCCAACCCAAAACTAACTCATTGCGTGAAGGGCACAGCGGCCACCGGCCACAATATGTGTGCATTTGGGGCCATAAATATATACAAAATAGCATGGAAAGGAAGGAAAGTGGGCAAAATAAAATGTGGAGAGTTGCTCGTGGGATTTTGTGCTTGGTCTGCATTCATTCAAATTATCCCAAACCTATTGGTGACCCTTCATTGTTAGGCAAGAAATGACGTGGAATGAAATAATAATAAATACTTTTAAATTATAAAATGAAATGTCCTAATTGGATTAAAAGAATTCACTGAAAATTCATTTTTGGAATTTGTCCATTTTCGGAGGAATGGCATTTGGCATTAATCAAAGGACCTATTATTTACAAAAAAAGGAGGGAAAAGGAAGGAAATGGTATTGGGGTCGAAAAGAAGTCAGAATTCTTTGATTGGTGCCAATGGCAAAATTTAAAATTTGACTGATTTTATGAAAATTTATTCCAAATTTGTTTCTATATTATAGGGAAAAAATTATATAAAAAATAAAAATAAAATGAAGCAAAATTAAACCTGCGGAAAAATAAAAAAAAACCCAATGGAGCAAAAGAAAGGAAGGGTCATGATGGAGGAGAAGTGGGTGAAAATTGTGAAAAAATGGGAAAAATAGTTGGTGGATAAAGGATGTGACAATGAAAGATAATGAAGAAGGGAATCGGGGGGAATTGAATATGGAAACATTTAATTTATTAATAAATTCATCAAAAATTCTATATTAAAATGTCGTTTTGGATCAAATTTACTTCTTTAAATTAAAATTATTATAATTAAAGAATTGTGGCCATCATTTTCTAGCCAATAATTATTCAAATTTAGTAAGCGGAAGAATAATTTCCATGGAGAAAATTTTTTAAAAAATAAAAAGATACATCTACTAAAGAAAATTGCCGACCGGCAAATGGCACACATTGGCAAAATTTAGCCATCTTTAAATCCCTTCATAGTCGATTAGCTTTTTTTTATTGCCATTTGCTGCCGAAGCATGACCTACCATAATTTACCCCGGGGGCAGAAACCCATAAACCAAATTCTTTTGTTGTTCTACCAAACTTAAACCGAATGATTCAGGCCTAAAATATAGATAAACATGTAAATTGTCAGCAGATTCTGCGACACAAAATTCAAAAGAATATAAAAAGGTTTTTCCATGGGTTTTTGTGGCTGTCGACTTCAATTCTAATCAATTTGTGGGTGCTTCCACCCTTCCAATTCCTTTTTAGCTTTTTGCCTTCCACTTCCTTTGCTTTCTTCCCTTTTTTGTGCCGCTCATAAAAAGGGCGCCGCCGTCGACCATTTGGGCCTTGTTTTCTTTTTTTTCTCGACTTTGTCAAGAATGGGAAAAGCCAAAGCAGAGAAAAAGTTTTCATCGACAGTTCCCACCCACCAACCACCAATGTTGCCGTTGCCACATTTTTGGAGGCAATTGTGTTTGTTTTGTGCCGGCATGCAAAATAAGTCGCTACTAGTGCCGGATGGTTGGCTATGGACATGGAGGGAGAAGGAGAAGCAAGAGGAAGGGGGACAATACATTAAAATTGAATGAATGAATGAATTGACTGAATTGAGTGGCACAAATAATGAAGAAATGGAATAATTGAACATGCAAAAATATAATTAAATTTAATATCAAACATGTTTAATATTTATATTTGTGTAAGTAATCAAATTAATTTTTTGCTTTAAAAGAATTTGGGTATCAAAAATTATGATTGATTATGCTGATATTTGATTAATTTATAAATTAACATCGATTTTATTTTTACAAAAAAAAAGTATGAAGATTTGGTTCCATTTTTCAAATAATTATGGCCGCGGGCATGGCATAAAAGAATATTCAAATTGGCTCAATAAATTTTATTATGAATTTTTTGGAATATTATTATCAGATGAAAATGTTGAAACTTAATATTTTTTGAAAATTTCACGAATTCCTAACTAACTAAGATATTGATGGTTTAGATTTTTAATTTTTGCAAAATCGAAGGAAATGGAGATTAAAGCAACAAAAATAAAAATAGAGGCAGGTCATTTTCATAGGCATTCTTAAAAGAGGATTAAAATATTTTATTGAACATCGAAATGGCACACAAAATGTCAAAAAATTAGCAGACTAAAAATAAAAAAATTTTAAGCAAAATTATGCAGGAAAATGTTGCCATGTTTTTTAAAATATTTGAAAAGAATTGAAAAGAAAATAAATCAATTAATTAAATAAAATTAAAAATTAATTAAAATTTTTAAACTAATTTATGCAAAAAATTTTGGGACATTCTTAACTGACTCCAACCCAATACAACCCTTCCAAAGGTAAAAGCCGCCACCTCTCGCGTGACTTCCACTTTTACGAGTATTTTTGGAAGTGAAAGGGCGCCAGTATAAGAAAATGCCACAAAGGATTCAGAAGAAGTAGTTGATTATATAGATGGTAGAAATTACCTGGGGCAATTGTTGATGGGAAGCAAATTGGGGGTAATCAAAGGGAAAGAAGGGAAAAGGAAGGAAAAAGAGAAGGGGGGATAGGGGACATTCTATTTCTCCAAATCTTTTTATCTTTTCTCAAAAAGTGGAATTTGCCTATGAAAAAATGTTGATGGGAAGCAAATTGGGACACGAGGACATTTAAGAATCAGTTACAAAAAACCATGTTTGCGCCTAAATCGTTTACAACATTCCATCAAACTATGATTTTGCTGATTCAACATTCATTAAATTATGTTTTGAAACTGGTTTTAAGGGTTTTCTCCCGAAAATATTATTGATTTTTAGGTTAATCTCACTCAGTAATAGCCGAAAACTGGTTTGGAAAAATGTCTTAATTAAACGACTTTTTTTAGGCGAAAAGTGCTAGCACCCAAAAAACTGATAAATTCAAGGAAGAAAATGGATAAAATAACTCCAAAAGGACAAAATGTGGCGGGAATTGAATATGTAAATTGGGTCAAAAGGGGGAATATTCATTAACTATGCGTGGGGAATAAAATGCGAGAATGGAAATTGGGGCCAAGGGGGGATGATGCCCTTTTCGAGGATAAAAAGAATAATGGAATGGAAAATGTGAATTGGAAATGGCCAATATTAAGGCAAAACTATGGTATAAAATATGTATGGATTTGGAAAGTTAAAAAGGAAGGGAAAAATGCATTGTTAAAAAGGACAAATGATGGAATGGGAGGATGGCATTTTTGTGCATTTGCTTCAAACAAATTGAATTTGAAAGAAGCAAAAAAAGTGGAAAAGGAAGGAAACATTTTTTTGGCCAATGCGGAAATTGGCAATTTTGACATCCAATTGACTCTAAAACAATTTTATATGTTTTTGCACTTTTTAAGAGAAGGATTTTTTGAAAAAAATTGTGAAAAACAAATTGTAAAATAATTGTTTAAAATTACATTTTTAATTAGATTTTGAGGAGGAAATTACGGTTCAAAAATTTTATAAAGAAAATGTTAAGACTTAAGAGACCAAAAATTGTGAGAAAAGAAAACAATTTGAGGGGATTTTGTTGAGAAGAAGTGAGGATTGGCCGACGGATTTGCAAAGTCATCCGGAAAATTGGACGTCATCAAATTCGCCTACGCATTTTTGTGAATATTCGCGAAATAAATTTGGACATGCGGAGGAAAAAACGGAAGTCGTTGGGGAAGGAAGGGAAATTGAGGGTTAAGGAAGGAGGCCTTTGTTACATAAAAATGTTTTTTTTTCGACATTTTCTAAAGGGACTCATAGTGGTTCTTCTAATCATTTAAATCCAAAAAGGGCAAAACCTATCAATAAATAATTAATTCTTCTGTTCTAAAATTTTTAGGTATTCCTTTTAAAACAAAATCCATCTTTTTTTTGCCTTTAAAAATTGGTCTCCAAGATTTAAATGAACCAATTTTGGCAACAAATGTGGAGAATGGTAGAAGGAGGACAACATGCAATGAGAAGAATCCAATTAAAAATGCAACAGCAAAAATTCAAAGAAAATGGGAATTGGCCGATGGAGTTTGAAGAATGGAACGCGGGGCAATGGATAAAGAAAAGGCGAAAGTTGGTTTTATTTTTTATGTTCTCCAAAAACAATGCCGGCGAAGATGAGGCCCAGGGGAGAAAAAATGTGACGGCAAAATAAAAGGGAAAAACATGAATTTTCTTTGAGGATATTTCGCTTTCTGTGAATTCTGATCTTTTATGATTATTTTAAGCCAATGAATATTTTATTTTATATGAAAAAGAAATATATTCAAAAAGTTGAATTAAATTAAAAATAGTTTAAAGAATTTAATTAATTTTCTTGAAGGATATAGGAAAATTGTATAAATTTATTTTGAAAATTTTCATTTTTATTAGTAAAAATTTCTTTTTTTTATTAATTTTAACATTTTATGAATTGTAAAAATTTAATAAAATTGATTAAAATCGGAATGTTGTTCCATTCTCATCTGCACAATTCCTTTGCATTTGTTGGAATTGCTGTTGTTCCTCTAAATTCTTTTGATTTGTTGCTGCATTTTTGGCATTCAATTCTCGAACTCTTTAAAATAAATAAAATTAAAATTAATTTATAATTTTGAATAAGATAATATAAAAATAAATTAAATATTTTTGGCACACCTTTCCCTGGCCACTGCCATTTCCACTTGATCTGCCCTTTGATCGCCCATCGATGCTGATCGACGAATTAGGCTGCTCAGCGGGTTCAAATGTGCGAATGAATTCTTTGGCTTTTGTTGTGTTTTTTGCACTGAATTTTGTCGTCCCGTTGAGAATCCTTTTAATAAGTTCTCATTTAATCATTTTAAATTAATTTTATTCACCAATTGTTGCACTCTTTTTAATTCCTCCTGTCCCATCCATTTCATCCTCCTCCATCGCTCGAGGGGCCAAATGTTCCCCAGGTAATTTTGCATTTGCCGAAAGTAACAATGCGGCCAGCCATTCGGCATGTTCCGATTCATTTGCGCAAATCAGCAAATATAATCGATTCAAATGTTTCAAAGTGATGCCGAATTTCTCCTGTTGATGTACTCCAATGTCGCAACCAGACAAAGGCAACATGGCCAATGCAAAATGATCCTAATAATATTCAAAATAAATTACTAATTGTGTTAAATAATTAAAAAGTTACTTTATCATTTCGATAGGAATAAAGGCAGAAATCTTTGCGTAGCACAAAAAAGCGTTGCAATTGTTTGGCCGATGGACCACGGAATGTTATATAGCTGGCCTTAAATTAATTAATTAATATAAATAATATATTTAATATTTACTTTTATAATGCCATCATCGGTGCTGGCCGAAATGTGAAGTAAATTCTTTCTTGCCTGGGAAATTGCTGCAATACCTTCGGATTTTGAACGAATTCCATCCTTAAAATTATTTTATTTTGGGAATATTATATGCCCAAAATATGCTCACTGCTGTTCGAATGCAATCCACGCACATTCGATGCGGTTTCTGCTGCTCAATGCAACGTTTACAAAATCGTTGGCCACAACGTTGGCAACCAAATTGGCGAGTATACCTTTTTTGAAATATTTGTTAATAAATTATTTTTTATTAATTTTTTAAAATTATTTTTAATATTTTTTATTTTTAATAATATTTTTAATTATTCATTAATTTTAAAAATTTCTTTTATTAATATTTTATTAATATTTTCTACCATCCAAAATCGGTGTCACATCTGGCACAACTTTTCTTTTGTTGATCCGCCGCCGCATGCTTCAATGATGCCGTAGAATGGTGGCCGGCCTCATGGGAATGTGCTTCTTGGATTACTGCCCAAACCGAATCGAAAAGTGCATTCTTTTCGGCCTGTGAGCCGCAATACAATTCCACGCATCGTTGAGGGCCCTAAAAATGTGCATCAATAAAAAATTATATTTTAAGAAATTCCTACTTGAGGAGAATCGGCTCCACGCAAATAAAATGAATTCTCTAATTCCAAATTGTCTCCCTCATAAATTTGTGTATGTTTTGCCGAAAATATTGCCCTTAATTTGTATTTGGCCGCCCCCATTCCGCCAATCAACGTGGAACGTTCACTGGCCAACAGGAAAAGATCATTGAATACGAAGAGAATGCTAAATTAAAGAATTATCAAATTAATTTAATTAAGATATTATTTATTTTGTCGGAAAAAGCTTTGAAAATGTCGAAAAGGTAGTAACGGTTTAGTGGTATATTCTAGATTCCTAAACTTTATATCCAATAGATAGATATTGAGGAACTCGTCGAATAATTTGATCAAAGTCAAAGGATATTAAACCGTTTAAAGCGATTTTTACTTTTGGTTCAAAACTAATAATTAAAATTGTTAAACCTCTGCTACATTCAAATGATGCATATTAATAAGAATCGGTTGTTATAAAGTTAATGGGTCTGGGATTAAACAAATGAATAATCTATAATCTTTTCGACATTTTAAATGTTTTTTTTTTCATTTTAAATATTTATATTTTCCATCTAATGTCTTTTGTTCAGGTTAATTTTGGTGTGCCCACCGTTCTTCAACTTTTCCAGTGCTTGATGAGCATTTATTCAGCCTTGAACGAGTCAATAATTCTCTTCCTGGTGAGACCAACACAATAATATTGCCCAATTGTTCTTGCACCTCCAAAACATTTCGATATCGATCCAATTTGCGCATCTAATTCATTTTTTTATTATGTTTATTTTTTATTTTACCATTTCATTGGCATGTGAAGCTGCTTCCATCACCAATGAAAGTGCCATCTCCGTGTCCTGCCAATCCGCATCATTTGGTGTCAAATATTTTTGATATTCCTTCAGCAATAATTGATAGCGCATTACTCTTTGCACAGGGCAAATCAAATGGGAGACCAACGATAAATGTTCACATTCCGGCAATTGCTGAAATAAATTTAATTATTTTTATTTTTATATTCATATTTCTGTAATCAATTTCCTGTTTTCAATTATATTTATATTTAGGAAAAGATAAAAAGATTTGGAGAAATATAATGTCCCCTGTCCCCTGTCCCCTCCTTCTCTTTTCCATTCCCTTTTCCCTTTGATTACCCCCACAGTTTGCTTCCCATCAACAATTGCCCCAGGTAATTTCTACCATCTATATGTTACGGCCAAAAGTGGAAATCGGCCAAAACTGGTTTTGGCCGGCCAAAACTGGTTTTGGCTGAAAATCGGCCAAAACCAGTTTTGGCTAGCCAAAACTGGTTTTGGCCGGGCAAAACTAGTTTTGGCTAGCCAAAACCAGTTTTGGCCGTTTTTCAGCCAAAACCAGTTTTGGCCGGCCAAAACCAGTTTTGGCCGATTTCCACTTTTGGCCGTAACATATGTTATATAATCAACTTCTTCTTCTGAATCCTTTGTGGCATTTTCTTAACTGGCGCCCTTTCCCCTTCCAAAACTCAGGTAAAAGTGGAAGTCATACGAGAGGTGGCGGGCGGCTTTTGCCTTTGGATGGGTTGTATTGGGTTGGATTCGGTTAAGAATGTCCCAATATTTTTTGGATAATTTTATTTTAAAAGTTTTTATATCAATTAATTTTTCTTATTTCTAGGGAAAAGAATTTGTTTCGTATTTAATTTGGGAAAATAATTTGTTTAGCATTTAATTTGCCAAAAGAATTTGTTTCGTATTTAATTTGCCAAAAGAATTTGTTTCGTATTTAATTTGCCAAAAGAATTTGTTTCGTATTTAATTTGCCGAAAAAATATTGAAAATGGTAAAAAGATTATAATGGTTCAATGATTTGTCATAGATCACCAAATTCAGTTATCCAATCGATAGATCTCATCAAAATACATCAATTGGTATATAATTAATTAGTGATGGTTCGATCAAAAATTAAGGGTATTGAATTGTTTGAATCTTCTTTCCGATTTTGGTTCAAAACTAATTTAAAATTGGTTAAACCTATAAGCCATACTATTATCAAACGATGCTTCTAGAGAGATCTATCAATTGGATAAATGGTTTAGGGGTTCTATGGTAAAATATTGAACCGTAAACAGTTATAATCTTTTCGCTAAATTAAATATTTTCCAAAGAAAATTATTATTTAATGAATAATATTATTTTTAAATTAATTCTTGCCTCAATCCTTTTGACAATTTCCTCGAATGCCCTTTTCCTCCTGGCGCATTCCTCGAAAATATGTGTTGCCGATTTATAATTGTTCGTATATTCGCTGTACATTTTGAGGAATGGAGCCTGCTTTCGGAGAACATCCGAAATCCTTTAAATTAATTAAATTAATTATAATTAATTAAATTTGTTTATACCTTTTTGTACTTTGCCATTCCCTTCGTCTGTCCATTAATTGTGGCAGCAAATGTTGTTCATGGAATTGATGAAGTGATGCAATATTCGCAAATAAATGGCCCATTTGGCGTCGATCCAGCACCCGGGCCTTTTCCACTTCCGAACGAAACTGAAAAATTCATAAATATTTTCCTCTCAAATAAATTGAATAAATTGCCTTTTCTAAAAGTGCCAATTTTTGTACATAACGTTCCTCGGATTCGACCATTTCATTCACTGCATGCCACGCTTTTTCCCTTCTAGAAATTATTTTAAATATTTTTAAAATTTAAAAAAATTTTCAAAATTTTTCCTCTCTAAAAATTTTTCAAAATTTTCCACTTTAAGAATTTTTCAAAATTTTTCCACTCTAAAAATTATTTAAAATTTTAAAAATATTTCAGATTTTTTCCATTTTTATTTTAATTAATTAAATTTAATTTTTTTGACCTTCTTGCTGCCTCCTTTCCCTCCACCAAACATAATTGGCCACCCGGCCCTCTACCACCCGTCGTTCCCAAAGCAGATTGAATTTCGGTCAATTCTGATCGGCCACTGCTGCTAATTCGACTTCGTCCATCACTTCCATTGCTTCCCCCACTTCCATCCTCCAATTCATTGCCAACACCCTCATCCTCACTCAAATCCTCCTCCGGATTGTCATTCAAACTGAAAATTTGAATGAATTCAAATATGAAATGAATAAATTTTCCCAATAATTCGTGGATTTAATTTGTTTAATTTCAATAAAAATAT
The DNA here is from genome assembly GCA_030063045.1 of Pratylenchus scribneri. Classification (NCBI taxonomy): domain Eukaryota; kingdom Metazoa; phylum Nematoda; class Chromadorea; order Rhabditida; family Pratylenchidae; genus Pratylenchus; species Pratylenchus scribneri. Next base: position 1,427,590 of record JAQSEB010000042.1, read on the forward strand.
TTTATTAAATCTAATTAGCCATTGACTTCCTACCGAATGCAAAATCCGCCCTCGGGTCCAGCGTATTCCATGAATGCCCGAAAATGTGATTTTGACTCCTTTCGAATGCCATTAATGAATGTTTCTTGACGAGTATAATGTGAACTGTAAATTCAATGTAAAATTAGTTTAATTTAGCATTTTCTTGCCTGAATGCCTTTGAACATTTCGTGCGGGTTGTGGTACTTCCATCCTCATTCACCACAGTTTCCATTACGGTTGATGGAATCAAATTGAAAATTGCAGGAAATGTGCGCAAATTTGTGAACTACAAATTTGGGATTAAATTATTAAACAAAAAATGATTATTTTATAACCAATTCAGGGAACATTTTGACGAGGGCATCCTTCTTTTCCCTCAATAACATCAGAAAATTGTCCTGTGTCTGCAAAAGCATATTGCTTATTTCCTTGGAATCATCCTAAAAATTGAAAATAAAATATTAATTTTAATTTGTGAATTAAAAAATTTAAAGAAATTAAATATTTTGTTTTTTTCATTATTAAAAATAAAAATATTTACCTCATTTTGGTAATTTGTATTTCCAACAGTAGCCATCATATTATTCTCTTCCCCTCCTGAATCCATGCTGAATTCAATGGATGGACGTTGTCCACCGCCGTTGAATTGCCCTAAAGGACCTGCACCACAATTTCGGCTACCATTCATCAATGAATTCTGCTGATGGCCCAATGAATCCAAATTGTCAATGATCTTTAAAAATGTACAAAAATTGGAATAAATATTTTTGTTTTTTGACTAAATTAAATTAAATTTTTCGGAAATATTTTGCCGAGGATTTTTCAGATTTTATTGCTTCATTGAATTGGAAAAAGGGAGAGGAGGATGACGAATGGAGAATGGACTTAAATGAGATAAGGAAGCTATGGGCCATTCCATTTATGTGAGGGAAACTTGTCGAAAACAATCGAAGGAAATGTTCGGAAATGTTCCAGGGTAAATTGGCAATTTAAAATAAATTAGGAGGTAAAAGAAGAGTCTCTTTCAATTTTTTTCCTATTTTTGCTCCGTAAATTAATATTTGGCAGATGCACTTAAAATAATTAAAATTATTTTAAATTACCGCTTTTTCCTCGTATTTTGTCTCTTTTCCATTTGTGTATTCCACTCTTTTCAATGATTGCGTACAATTCACCTTAACAAAAATGAATTAATTAATTAATTAAATATACATTTATCTTTTTCTCTTCAACCTTTATTTAAAGCAGAAAAATCGATAATTTCTTGAGGTCATGTAAATTTAAATTGGCTTAATTTTTGACACTAATTAATTCCTCTATCAATTGAATATTTCTGTGCTTCCTTTATTAGTAATCCCCGTTACTTTGAGGTTTTTTGACAAAATTTTTATTCTATTTTTAGTGCCATTGGGCTAAAAAACGCTATAGTTTAAAGTTAGAAGTAATTTACTACTAATAGAGGAGATAGGGTATTACAATTCTCATTCATATTTACCTTCAATTTTCTCCTTTTTGTGATTGTACTCTCCTCCATTCCATCCGCCGACAAAATGTGATATGTCCAAATTTGGATTTTGCATCCATCTTCTGGGTCAATTTCCTCTCTCTTTAAATTTAATATTGTTTTGATAAATTATTTTTGTGACTAACTTCCTCAACATTCATCAGCCTTCCACCCTCCAAATCCTCTTCGGACAATAATCCAGCTGGCAAATCTGCCAAAGTCCCCAGCCGTTGGCCATTTGGCCTTTGGGCAAGCCAATTTGAGGAGGAGGATGAATTCGTTGGAATTGAGGGGTCAATGAAGCCTATAAATCTAAATTAATTAAATATAATATATTTTTAATTGACCTGGCGTTGTTTGTTGAGAATTTAGCCCGGTTGGAGGCCGTTGATTTCCAATTGTTGTGGCCGCCTTCATTGCAATCATTTACAATTTTGATGAGATTTTGGTAGTAGGAATTATGATGGAATATTTTGAATTAATTATTATTTATTTATTTTACAATATTATTTTGATGGCTGAAAATAAAAAATTAATTAATGGAAAATTGGTAAATTAATTAAATAGTAATTTAATTTAAAAAAGGATGATGGTTTACCGGTTTAAAAAAATATTGTGTGATTGAATTTGAATGGATTAGCTTGATATTAAAGTACAGAGTTTGGAGAATTTAAAGTCTAACTTATATATTCATTTTCGGCAATTTAATTAGAATTCATCCAAAATTTTATTAAGAATTGGGTAAATTTTGATGATTGAAAATTTGTATATTGAGAATTTCTCCAAAAATTCCACTTCAAAATAATTATCAGAATAATTCACAATAAATTCCATTGGGGAAGAAAGGTATGGGAATACAATAGAAAGACTGTTCTGATTAAAAATCATGAATGGCCTTTGTTTACATTGATATGATAGGATGTATTCAACAATAATTCGTCGAGTATAGTTTGTCGCATATTGTCGGATTATTTTATATTTTAATGAATTAATAATGAAAACGAATAAAAAGATGGGAGAGAAAATGTGGCATCAAATTGAAAATGAACAAAACAAAAAATAACAACAATTTATTTCGATGCATTCATTCAATTCATTTTCTATTGTTTTCATCCATTTTTGGGAAGGAACATTTCAACAACCACTTTTTCCTTCCAGAAACGATCATCTCCTCGATCCTCGAAACTCGAATAAGAGTAGGGGAGAAGGATGGTTTTTTCATTTGGAAGAAAGTGAATGGAGAAGACCCCAAAAGGCCCATTTGTGGTTTTATTGTGGGTCTGGGCTGGGGGGTAGGATGACTAATCGCGCCGTTCTCCTTTCCTTTTCATTGTCTGAAATGTCCAATGGGATGTTAGCATGGATAGGCAAATAGCAAAATATGTTGGTAAAGGTTTGGTACGAGCAAATGGCCGGATTAAAAGTGGCAAATTCCACCCAAATCCCTCGAGCAAGCACAAAATTACCAATTTTAGCTTTAAAATCAAAGGCAAAAAACTAGTTTTGAAATGAATTTATTCCAAAATGGGTTAAAAGACTATCCAAAAGGCAAAAATTAAGCTTGTAGGAATGTCCTTAAAATGAAAAATCGCTGACTGAATATTTCGTTTTAAAATTATGCCTAAGAAGTCGGGGATACCGTACCCAAAAATGTCCGCTATTTGGAACATCCTGATTATATAGGCATGAGGAAATGAAGGATTGGCCTTCTAATATTGGGCCGAAAATAATGAAAAATGCAAAAATTAATGAACCGTACAGATGATCACTGATTAAGGAAATAATTTGTAAAGCAAATTAAAGAATATGGAATTTGGTTGAGGAAAAGGTGGGTCATTGGACAAATATATTAAAAATGATAAAATATGGAATGGAGGAGAATCGATCGCCGAGGTTTGTTCAGGAAAAGATGATGATGGGAAATGGGTGGGGGGGGGGGGGATTGGCCACATTATTTGTGCGAATGGGTTGGCCGATAATGCTCACCACCACCGAAGTGGATGGAATGGAATGGAAAGTTTTCACCCTTTAGGGGAAGGTATGATGACGAATGCTAAAATATATAGTTCTATAGGGGAGAATTGGGGACAATAAAAATGGAGGATTATTTTGCCGAATGGCGATTGGGTCAATCGATGGATTATTGGAGGGAATATTTGAACAAAATTTGCATATTTATGGATGAAATTGTTTTTGTGAATTTAATGAATATTTTTGGGGTGTTTATTTGCATGAATTCTGTTCATTTATTTGATAAATTTATTTTATAGAGATGAAGAAAGGAAATTTTACTGGTGTGAGGAAAATGGAGAGAAAATTTCAATAAATATTTGTACTAATTTAAATTGCTTTTAATTGATATATTGTTGGATTTTATATATAATATTCATTTTAATATTAATCAAAAAACTGAATTGACCTAAAAAATAATATTCAATATTCTCATCAGAAATTTGTGGGTTCACATTTTTGCCCTATGATTGCCCTATGAACTTGATCATTTTGATCATTTCCTATTGGGACATATGTTCTTCAATCATATTTGTGCTTTTGGCGACACAATCCCCCTTTTCCCTTCTCATAATTTGAACCTTATTCCCCTCATATTACGGCACACATTTTTGATTTTCTTTTTTGACATTTTTCGTGGCAAAAGTGCACAATTGTTGTTCCGCTTATTTTATTTCCTCCTCCCTCATTCATGATCAATTTCCCTTATCCACCTTCACCCTCTCAACAATGGGAGGGATGTATCAAATATCAGTAAGGAAAAATAATAATTTAAAAAAATAATTTTTATAATTTTTATTTATAGTAAAGGAAAATAATATTATGCAATTTTTATATTGACTGGACCAAATTTCAATAATTTATTGGAATTCGGGCGGTGGAACATTTAAAAAGGCCAAAAACCTCCAAAAATTGTTCCTACCTTTTTTAGTCTGGAATAGAAAATTTTGGGTGGAAGGCACTGCCAGGAACCATGCATTCCATTAAAATGGCCCAAAAAAGCACAAATTCAGGTAAATTTGCTCGCTTTTTTGGCCCCTCAAATTGCCATCCCCTTTTTCCATAATGGCTTTGGTCAATACAAAAAAATGGTGTTTGGGCTTTTTTGGTTGAGTCAATAAACAATTAAAAAATAAACGTTAAGCGCCCAAAGCGATTAAATTGCTGAATGATTCAACAATTTTTTCAATAAAATTATTGTTATTATTAATATTTTTTGAAATATCTCAGTGTATATTGAGGAAAATAGGAGAATCAAAATATCATAAATAATATTTTTAAAATAATGACATTGTAATTATTTTAAAAATATTAATTTTTGTAACTCATAAAATTTTTGACAAAATTCCTAAATAAATTTTTGTAACTCATAAAATTTTTGAAAAAATTCCTACATAATTAAATTATTTTAATTAAAAGGAAATTTCATATTTATAAAAGAGTCCGTAAATAATTTTTAAAAAATCAAAATTAAATTTTAAAAATTATAAAATAAATTCATATTTTAAAGCCAAAATCTTTGGAGTAATCCCAAAAATGTAACAAATAAAAAATTGAGTCCAAACCCTAAACTATGTACCAAAGGCAAAATAACAAAAAAGCAATTCTTGGGAAACATAATTCTGTGCCAATTGTCCAATAATTGAACCCATATGGTTTGGAAGAATTGTTCGCAATTTGGGGAATCCATCCATTTTTATTTGAATAATATTCAAAGAAATTAAATTAATCGGGAAAAATGTTTTTGGATGAATTTATTGGAATTGGAACAAAAGAATTGGAAAAGCTGCTGGATGCTAAAATGAATGAATAAATAAATAAATAATTGGAAAGGCGAAATGAGGGCTATAAATAATCTTCCAGGATTTGGGATTGAAAAATAATAATAAAATATTGAAATTTTTGAAATTAATATTCCCAATTAATAATGAGGAGAAAATGCGCGAAAAAGGGAAATCATCAAATCAAATCTTAGTAGGTAAATTAATTTCCTTAAAGAAAAAGGTGAATTGATGGATACTGTTGAAAGAATGGCTCATCCATCCATAATGCCCCAAAGGAAGGAGAAATTCATTTTTTTGGAGATGAAAAAAGGGACAAAATGGAAGTCATTAAAATTGCAAAGGAAGCGGCAAAAAGGCACAAATTAGATGGCCTTTTTTTGTCTTTTGACCCAAAAATGGCAAAAAAAATGCTATTAATCATTCCAAATTTTGAAATAAGCAATTTAAAATTTTCAATTCATAGAAAAACAATGAAAATTGAGCTTTTTATGGAATTTGGGGACACGCAAAAGGAGAGAGGGAAGAATTCCTTAATTCGGGAGGAATTTATTAAAAAATTAATTCGGAAAAAAGGATAAACAAAAAATAACAAATTTATTTGGATAAATTCTGAAAAATGGGAATTTAGGTAGATAAAATGAATGAACGGATGGAATTGGAGGGACCAGATGTTTTGTTTATAATAAATTTGGGGAATTTTGGTTGGCAAAATGGACAAAAATTAACAAAAAAAATATAAAAATAAATAATTTTTAAAATTGTGAATGGAATTGAGCGGAAAATAATTCTCGGAAGAATGGGAAGAATGCACCCAAAAGTTGAAAATTTGCTACACCAAAAGGAAGGAAAAGGCAGCCATCGACCACAACAACAAAAAGTCCAAAATCCACCACCCCAACACATTTTGTTGCGCCCATTGTATTTATATTGGAATGGGGGCATCCTCTCATCCCCGCAGGCTCCCATCCATGTATTATTGTTTTGTGGGGATGGTTGGTTGCTTTTGTTATTCTCCCATTTTTGTCGCCATCTTTCTCTTTTCTATCTGTTTCCTCCTTTTTTCGAGTGAACATCTCCTCCCCAAAATCATCTTTTGTTCATCCGCCTTTTTTCATTATTTTGGATTTGATACCATTTTTGGAAGTAATTTTTGGATTTTGAGCAATTTTTGGATTAAGGAAGCTAATCCTTTGCTGACCATACCATTAAAATTTAATCCATCTTGATTTTTGCTTTGCCGGTCAATTTTCTTTCTTAAAATTTTTTTTGGCTATTTGGGACAGAATTTGCCAACAATATATTCTCATGCTCATTCAATATTCACACATAAATTTGCCATGCCATCCATTTTTGGAAACAATTGTGGATGCTGACTATATCTATAAAAGTTTAATCCATCTTAATTTTTGCTTGGTCGGCTAAATTTTTCTTTTTTTTAATATTTTTTTTTGGACCAATAATATTTTTTGGGCTTAATTCCGGATGGGGAATTGGCCAATAAATATTCATGGCCATTGAATATTCAAATAAATTTGCCATCAGCTATGGGAAAAATTGCATTTGTACTTTTTGCTGGAATTTGGCCATATTGGCCATAAATTGGGTATAAATTGCATGGATATTTCCGACAATCATTGTAAAGCGAAATGAAGGGAAATTGTTGGCCCAAGCCTAGGGTCTATTTTGTGAACGGTGACCCTCTGTGTTTGTCCTCAAAAAATTGTTGTGGAAGAATAGGGAAGGGTGGTCCCAAATCCCAAAGGAATGGAAAATTCACAATGGGTCACGGGGGCCACAAATGTTTGAAAACTGCGTGAATGGAGGGAAAGGGGACGGGGTGGAGCACAAAAAACAGGAAGGAAAGGCTGGCGGCGAATTGGCCAAAACGTCCAAACAAAAACAGCAAATAGAAAAAAATAGACAATAGACTGAATGAATGAATGGAATGGTGATGAAAATTTGGGAGTGAGGGAATTGGGCCATTGGACTTTGGGGAAAAGCATAAAAAACGTTGATGAAGCATCGTCATCATCATCATCGACGGGCATCCACCCTCCAATGAATAGAAAAGGAAATTAAGTAAGTGAAAAATGTTGAAAATATTAACTTTTTTTGAGAATTCAGCAGGTGGAATTAGACAATTTGTAGGAAAAATTTAATGAATTTTTAAATTAATTTTTTTGGATTAATTAAAATTAGTCAAATATTTTTATATAAAATTTTATTTATATAATTTTAATTTAATAATAAGTCAAAAATTTATGGAAAATAAAGAATTAAATGGAGGAGGAATTACGCATAATAGGGAGGACAAATATGCAAATTACCAAATTCTAAAAATTAGTGACTACATTAGAGAAGGCAGAGAACAATGAAAAGTATACAGAAAATAAATAGCAGTGACATTTTCCTCTGGCTGCTTTCCATAAACAATTACCCTCGTTGATCCCTCAATCCTATATATACGAGTTGTAAACATTACATTCCCATTGCTTTCCCAAGGCACTGGCGCCGTTTGTTGTCTCCGCCCTTGGTCCTAAAGCTCGAGCAGGAAAAAACTGTCGGTCGGGCCTCGCAAGGGGACTGGCTAACAGCCCTGAAAAGGGGGAATTGGTGACAATTCAATTCGGTTGGAGTCAATGCGCGGGGAATAGCATTTTTGTATTCTTTTTTTAAATTTCGGAGATTATTTTCCCTAATTTTGGTAAATATTATACAAATTTAAATTATTATTTTTTTACAATTAAATTTAAAATAGCAATGAATTCGGATAACAATAAGTATAAATTATAAAATATTGTCCAAAATGCTGACTTTGCTTCCCAATTCCATCAATTTTTTCCATTTGAATGAATCCACAGAAAATGGCCCATTTATTGAAGGCAAAAATGCTTTTAACCCCTCTTAGCATTCCATATAAAATCAAAACCAGTTTTATTAGGGCAGACAAAATATATAGTCAAAATATATTTGTCCCACTTTTTAGGCCCACTCGAAAGGACCCCAACCCTCTTTAAAGGTGTGCTGCCCAAAACTCCATTTAATCCTTTTGAGGCTATTAAAAATTACTTTTTGGGATTTTTTCGGCCTATTTTTTCTGGAATTTAGATTGGCTTTGTTGTTTATTCAACAAATGCGCCTTTTCCCCGTGTTCAACATTGCATGCATAATGGACACATTTTTATATGGAATAAATTTGGTGGAAAATATTGTGGTGAATTTATAAGTTTTGATTTTATGTAAATAAGATTATTATTATTATTAAATACATATTTTGAGAATTTTGGATTATTGGATGAAATTGAAATTAATAAATATAAAATTGCAAAATTTTTAAAAGACTATTGTCAATATTGGATACATATACATATAGATTAGCATTAGCCATTAGAGGCCGGCGCCGTACTGTATACGCAAATATAAGGCAGATCCGCAATATGGTATAATAGCAAAAAATTGGGCAAATACGGTCCGGCCGGAATACACCAATTTTTTGTAATTTTATTATGACCAAATAAGGCACTTTTTTGACAAATACTGCAAATTTTTTGGGGAAAAAACTCTTTGGAATACGGAAAATCCATTTTTCTGGGCTTTAATTAGCATTTTTTTACTTGTGGAAATGGAAAGTGGCATTTCGGCAACAATGCTTATTCGTACAAAAAATTACACAAAAATTCTACTTTAATATGGATGAGAAAGAAATGAGGGAATTAAAATATAAATGGAATAAAACCATTATTAAAAATTATAAGATCATTAAATGGCATTTACCCTAAAAATTATATCGTATATATTGTACAAATGTTATCATAATATTTCAACATTAAAAACATTTGGCAATCCTAGAATTTTTTATTATAGAAAAATTGTCGAAATAAACTAGAGCCCGGCGCGAAGGAAAATCCGGACCCGCGGACCGGATTTTCGAACCGAAAAAATCCCGGGCCGGACCGGACCGGATAATCCGTACAAAATCCGGTCCGGAAATAATCCGTACCTTAAAATTGTACGGATCCGGATACGGATTTCCGGATTTTCAAAAAATTTTTTTTCGCAGATATAAGTAAAAAAAAACAAAATTTATAGCGATTAAAATAAAAAATGAAATCAAATTTATCGAGATAAAATAAAAAACGAAATCAAATTTATTCAAATTAATATGAGCCAACTTCTGGAATACTTTGTTAAGGAAAATCAACATTTCCGCTGTTTCTGGGAACTAAAATCAGAATCAGAATTACAATTTAGAAATTACAAATCGCAATCAGAATTTCCAATTCTGAATTTATTTTTGAAAATAACCCAAAAATTTGTGCTCATTTTCAAAATATTCTCGAAATGTGAACCTTATTTTTTAGTCCGGGGAAGACATGCAATGGCATGTGCTTTAAATTTTGTGACAACCCTAATTTAAAATGGGTAATTTCTTGTTATCTGGGGGGGGGGGGGCGGGGGCAAAGCGATTATATGGGGACCGGGTGATTATATGGGGGGCAAGATCTATAATATATAATAGGATGATTAGGAAGATGATGAAGATGAAGATGATGAAGAAGATGATGATTAAGAAGATGAAGATGATGAAGAAGATGATGATTAAGAAGATGAAGAAGATCATAATCATCTTCCTAATCATCCTATTATATATTATAGATCTTGCCCCCCATATAATCACCCGGCCCCCATATAATCGCTTTGCCCCCCAGATAACAGGAAAGAACCGTAAAATGGCATCCTATAAATCCAACACTGGCACTGGCACCCAGAGCCACATGTATTATTCACTTAATAAAATCAATTTCATTTGACAATTAATTAGGTTGGATGGATAGGTATGAAAAATTGAATATCATATTCGTGTTCAGCATCAAAAATTACATATGAAACACTTATTAAAATTTTTTAAATTAAATTTTTAAAGAAAATTGAGGAAATAGGCGAATTGTGTTTTTGCCCCCAATAGGCGAATCGTGGATAGGCGCACTGTGGGGCTCCGTTGTATAAAACAAAAAATAAAAATATATTAAAGAAAGAATTAAAAAAAGAAATTATTAAATAAAGATTTTAAAGGAATTTGGATCGTTTCAAAAAAAATTATTCACAGAAATAGGATGAATGGTCCTTTTTACTAGCATTTGAAAAATCCGGAAATCCGGATGCAAAAAATCCGGACCCGCGGGCCGGATTTTCGTTTGGCTAAAATCCCGGGCCGGACCGGACCGGATAATCCGTACAAAAATCCGGCCCGGAAAAAATCCGGAAAATCAAAAAATGTACGGATTTCGGACTCCGGGTCCGGATAATCCGTACGGACCCGGAATCCGCGCCGGGCTCTAAAATAAACTAAAGATTAATGTTGGAAAAACAAACACAAGTGAGGCTTTAATTTTGGATGCACTTATTCCCAATCATCACTTCATTATATTTACTTCTTGAAAAAGTAAAAAAAACAGAAAAATGGGCAAATAAATGGGATGCTTAATTGGCTTCATTCAAAAAGAAGATGGAAAGCTTAATTTATAAAACAAAAATGTAAAGTACTTCATAAACATTCTAAAAGTGCTATTAAAAAATATTTAAAAAAAAGAAAATTAAATCGAAAATAATTTTTCAAATTGTCCCTTTAAAAATTGATTTTTATGGAAAATCTATTTTTGGGATAATTTCCCCTCCTCCCACCCAAATGGCCTTAAATCTTTTCGGTCTTTGCTAACAAAAAGTGATCAATCTTTTTCTTGACAATAGACATTTGGTCCATTTGATCCAATCAAAAAATGCTTTAGGGGATTCCCCCATTTCATGAATTATTGCCTCTCAAGAACTAAATTTAGCAACATTTTTGAGGGAAAAAGTGAAAGAAAACGTATCCGAAAAAATTAAATGAATATTGTGGATACTGGATATGGGGAATGGACTATGATTTTAATTAATTTAACAAATTTGAATTCGTAATTTTACATTATTCCGCACTTATTAAGGATATCTAAAGATGTGGAAAAAATAATTGAATGAATCATGATAAAATTTGTTTCATCTAACCAAATTCAATTCCTTCCCAAATTTTGTGTTGCTGAAAAAAAATACAAAAAAAAATGCTATCCCCAGTGCATTGACTCCAACCGAATTGAATTGCCACCAAATTCCCCTTTTCAGGGCTGTCCGCAGACCGGCGTCCGCTAGCCCGCAGACAGTATTTCCCTGCCCGGGCTTTAAGGACCAAGGGCAGTGGCAACAAACGGCACCAATGCTTTGGGAAAGCGATGAAAATGAAATTTACCATCTCGTATATATAGGATTGACGGATCCATGAGCAAAATTATTGATGGGAAGCAGGCAGGGGAAAGGTCACTGCTATTTATTTTCTACAGACTTTCCATTGTTCTCTGCTTCTCTAATAGAGTGGCTCTTTCATTTTGTTTTCAGCTTATTAGGCAAAAATATATGTGAATTAATTTTGTGAATTTGCAATTTATTAAAATGATAAATACTAAAAATTTATTTTGATAAATTACCCAAATCGTTTCCGTGTGAATCCGATCTTTGACCAACAAATTTGGCCATTTTTATGAAAAAAATTAACAAAAATATTTGGAAGAAAAATGATGGATTGGATTTTTGGAGGATTATTTGGGAGAAAAGCAAATGGAAAGGCCAAATTCCACTGTGAAAATGAGCACAAAATAAATGAAGAAAATGGAAGGGTAAAATGGAGGGGAAGATTGGTTGATTTCCTGTGGTGGAAAGGAAACAGCCGCCAACAGAGGCAATCGGTCACCCACCCACCTCCAGTTTCCTCATTCTCAATCAAATTTTTGACTTCAAATGGATTAACTCTTGTCCAAGGGCTTTTAGAGTGCTTTCTTTTCAATTCTTTCTCTTCGCCGGTGGTTGAGGACCTTTGGTCTTTGTCAGCTGTGCAGTTTAAATTCATTAAAGGAAAGGAATTCCATCATTAAGATGTGGTCTGGCCACATTAGAGGAAGTTTTGTGGTCCGTTCTCAACAAGGAAAGTAGGAAATTAAATTGAAATTAAACCAGCAAAAAGAGAGAAGAGGTAAGAATGAACTCTGATAATTAAAAATATTTTATAATTCAGAATTCAGTACAGGCGGAATTATTAAAATCAGAGCAGGCGGAATTATTAAAATCAAAATAGGCGGAATTATTAAAATCAGAACAGGCGGAATTATTTAAAATCAGAACAGGCGGAATTATTTAAAATCAGAACAGGCGGAATTATTTAAAATCAGAACAGGCGGAATTATTTAAAATCAGAACAGGCGGAATTATTTAAAATCAGAACAGGCGGAATTATTTAAAATCAG